>CM053789.1:252253009-253556759 GCA_028749045.1 Cupressus sempervirens
TATATCAGAGGACTAATTACTTGTTTAGGTAGTGAGCTCTTCTTATAATTGGAAGTGCATGTTTGAGTAGTGGGCTCATCTTGCATCTATTGTACTACAACTCCTAACAAGGTTGGAACCTCCTAAGAGGGATTCAAAGTCTCCTAATAGGGACTCTCTATATTGGTTTTACTCATTCACTGCTAACAGGGTCCATCCTATAATAATGACATATATATCAATATATTATCTAGTGGGTATCATCCCCATTAGGGTTTTCTGTTGGCCAAGGTTTCCCTAGTTAAAAAAATATGGTGTTATGAGTTATCTTTGTACATGGTTATTGTTATTGTTCAACATTACTTTTTTACATTGTTATGTATGGTTCAAAGTAATAAATTATATTTAGTTGGCGACTAAAGTTTATAAATTACTGACGCACCTCCCTAACCCCCTCTTAGTAATTCCTACTGCTAATAGCCATCATTGTAAAAACTAAGTCAATGATAAACATATATAGATCTAGAAGAAATAAATGCATATACAAAATAGTTGGAAAGACAATGATATTTCAAGAACTGTTAATGAGGAAGGATAGTGTTAATCTCTAGAAATCTAATCACTGACTTAGCCATAGATGTTACATATTATCCTAATAAAAATATCATCTACCTACTCTACACATTGGTTAAAAATATTAATTATGATCAAGGAATTATTTAAGCATTGATGAAAAAGAAGATAGAATATGAAAGGATAGGCATACTAAAAAATCTAGTGAACAAAGAAAGTCCATTGTACATGGGGCTATGGATACACTAAAAGAAAAGTTGCAAGCCTAAGAACATGTCATGAACATGATGGTAGATCCATGAAAACTCTTAGTGGATCTAGAACATAAGCTACATCAAGCATTAAAAGGTACCTTCAATATCATTTTTGAAATGATACTTGACTATTTATCTGAAACCAAAGGGATACTAAACCCAATTCATCATATAAAAATTGAGTAAGAGAAAAGAATATTAGACTGATGGAACTACACTGCAAGTAATCCCTAATGGCATGCATCATCCAAATGCATAATGTCAACACTTGTTACTTTAGTACCAACCTATATAATAAAACCATTATAATAGTGTTGCAAGACTTAAGGAATGAGATGATTGTGCTCAATAACTTGAAGGCATAATTGGATATTCATCTTCTAAGTATACAAAGTCTATATAAGGATGTATTTGATAACTTGTATCCACCCCATAGAATACATTTTCATTATGGACAAAAAGGGGGATAATATTGTTGATCTCAGATTGGATTTTACGAGTGTCAACACACTTAAGCCATTTACTTAGTTGATGCCGAATTAGTAATACATCTTGAACACAACATGTAAATATTATAACATGCCAAGTTGCAATTAGTGTCGAGTAACTCATGTGCCAAGTGACTGAAGTTTTGAGTAGATAGACCATGCCGAGTGATTTAGGAGCCAAGTAAATAGTGGTTGTCAAGTAATGCAGGTGTCGAGTTGCTGTATAAAGAGTAGTGCATGCCATGTGTCAGAGACTTCATATGTCAAGTGACATATTTTGACATATTTTCTTGTAATGACACAAACAACTATGTAAACCATTTTTGTGCCAACCCTATATTTTGAAAATAAGGACAAATCTCTTTTGAGATTTCCTATGCAATTGCATGTAGCCAATTAGAAAATGGGAAGCATTAAGCACCAAAATGGATGAATCTTAGCCATAGATTCGTACCTAACCCAAAGACACCTAAGTATTCTTAAGGAGGAAAATTTCCTAAACTCTTTAAGGATAGAGAGTGTGTAAGGAATTAGAGGAGTGAAAAAGATAGTTTGCATATAGAGCATCCAAGGTGGCTTAGAAGTTATGAAGAAAGAGTAAATTGAAGAATTAGTTAGAGAAGAATAGAGGATAAAGAAAAGGATACAACATTGAGACATCTAATCATGAAGGATCAATAAGATATTGTTTAGAGGTGAATTATCATTAGGCAAGAAAGTTCCAATAGTCGGATCTATGCTTAGACATTTTAACATGTGATTTTAGTTAAATCTCTTAAGAAAATTAGTCGTAACATGTTGTATAAAATCCTTTAATAGGGTGCTTAGTTGTAATTTCAAGTCCTCTAAAAAGGAACGCTTCTAATAGGGTGTTGAAATCCTTTAACAAGGTGAGACATAATAGTCTTTGTAAGTCCTTAATAGGGTAGACCTTTTACAGTGTAGATCATGTTTTATGGTAAAAATATTGTAACCTTCATTAGATACACTTTATTACTACAATAGTGAAGATTTGTGGGTGTCATCCCCACCCTAGTTTTACCTTCTCTCTTGAGGGGTTTCTAGGTAATCATATCTAGTGTTATGTGTGTGAATACTTACATGGTTTATGATTTAGATGTATATGCTTTACATGTTATTTCAGTTTATTTGTTGAATGCATGAGATGGATGTGTGGGGAAAGTTTTATGGATCCAATTTTAAACTATAGATTCACTCCCTTCCACCACCCTCAAAAGTTTACATTTCCTATCGTAATTCTAACAAATATAACAATGGAGGAAGGAGAAATATAGAAAACTAAGAAGGGTGAGAATGGTATTAGTAAAGAATAAATAGTAGCAAAGGGAGAGAATAAGAATAGAGTGAAACATACACAATATTAGGGGGAGGTCTATACTATCTAAAAATGGACACACTTTTATTTTAAAATCTTTGAGGTCCCTCTTCATAATTTATGCATAAGACCATGGATATGCTCATGCTTGATCTCATATTTTTCCTATCTTCTTCCTCTTACCAGCCCATAGTTTTGGCACCTATCTCTACTTTATATGGCACATAGGATTTGAAATCCAAAACCATGTAAACTTAGGTTGACCTAGTTTGGACTAGGTTAAACTAGGTTGATCTAATTCTCATACATTGACCTAGTCCTAAACTAGGTTGACCCATGTCAAGTGAGTCCCGAATAGTTTTAGAGCTTGGCACTAGAAAGGACTTGGGGGTTTAACTAATTTTTAACCCTTATCTACTCAAACTATATATTTTTCCTACCCAATAATCCATATATAGGGAGACTTGGAGGCATCATTTTTAAAACTCCTATTTAGAGTGCATTAATACACTCAAGCTCTTTCTCACAATTGAATATTTCTATTTTTTGCATTCAAGGAGTTCAAGTATTCATTTTTATTAGGCATTTAAGCAAGGAGGTTTTAATCTAGCATTCAAGGGCCCCTCTTCAAGATCTAGCTTATTGTTTGTCATCAAGGTAGGACATCTACATTAAAGAATTTTTCATCTTATTCATTGATGTACTTTCATATCCATGGAATCATGATGGAATAATGGTAGATCTATTACAAATAGTGGAGATTCCCTACATTACTAATTCAAGATCTACATTGTATTTATATAAGCACAAGTAAAATGAATCTTAACATTTATCTTTACTTTCATTCATTTCAATTTACATTTCTTAGTTATGGTTAATTCCTTAGCTTGGTGCTTGACCAAGGCAAGCCCTCATCAAACCCCAAGCCCCAAGCCTTTCATTTCTATGTTGATTCATAGGTTCAAAATGAAAAGGATTATAGATCTAGAACCTACTACTTGTAAGCTTTCTAGAGTTATTATTTGCAAATCATTAGACCATGTCAAGCTAGTTGTACAACATCTTCCCACATTGACCTAGTCCTAAAATATTAGATTCTAGGGAGTTTTTTGGGTTCTGTTCCCTTTTCCATTTCATTTAGAGATCTATGGATGGATATTCTAATATAGATCAAATCCTCAATTTTTGAGGCAAAAAAATTTCTTCCTCTACACATTTCAAGGTGAGTCCTCTATATTTTATTTCACTTTGTATCTTTACCCTAGAATTACATCTTAATTGGGCTAATTATCTTTAAATGTAATCTAGATTTAAATTATTTACACAATTAATTTAATTTTGCATTCAAATTATCCCTATAAAATGCCTAAGAAAGTATATTTCCTTGTACTGCATTCCTTTTTATAATTAGAATTTAGTGTTAGTTCCTTTATTCCCTTGGCTCCTAGCTAATTTAATTTGGATCATAAGAGGAATCATCCTTGGAAATTCCCCTCTTTCCCTCGCACGCATAATTGAATGTCTTAGTGACCCCATAAAGTGGAAGTGTAAATCTTATTTGAAGTGCTTCCATTTTACAACTAATTTTTTTGTGGTGAAGCTGACTTGTTCCCCTTTCTTTTTGGAGTTAGATTTCTTCTTATAGGTGTTTACCTTCTTCTATTGAAGATGAATTGTTCCCCACTCTTTTTGGAGTTAGATTGATTATTCTCAGTGTTTAACTTCTTTCAATGAACTTGACTAGTCCCCTCTTTTTTATTTTGGAGTTTGATCCCTTTATCTCTCTTCTTTAGCCATGACTTGACCTTATTTTGGTGAACCCTATTCACATCCTTTTATTTTTTGAGTTAGTTTTAGCTATCTTATGTGTAGTTAGAACTCTCTTTTGTTCTCTCTTTTACACTTTCATGGTTAGATCTCATTAAGGTTTCATTTTATAACTTCCTCTTTTATGATTTTAACTATGTGAAGTATAATCTATAGAATTCCTATTAGGTAAATCCTTATAATCATGGGCTCTTTTGATCATGATTCTTCTTTTCTTTCTATGACTCATGATGATACTAAAATATTTACTCATGATCTTAATCTTATAAAGGATCCTAACTCTTCTAACTCATCCCATGATGAGGTCAATTCGTTAAGATTTCCTCATTTGCAACTTGATAAGATTTCTAGTGAGTTTTATAAATTAGAAACTTTAATTTCTTAAGAAAATTAGAATCTTGATAGCATTACTATTGTTGAAGCTCTTAAGAATCTTGTTATAATGATGAAAAAAATCCTTCTATCTTTAGTGGTATATCTCACCTTATTAATAATCATGCTAAGTATTTGATGGAATTTTCTCAAGAAATGGGATATCCTCCTCCTTCGACACTTGTCAAACCTTCTATCCCAATTTCTACCACTCTTTCTAGAATACTGACATAAGCTGGACATCTTATGACTACTTCTACTCAATTATCCACTCCTTTAAGTATTGGCCTTCCTAGCCTTTCACCTCTTGTGAGTGTTCCTACTACTTCCATTTCTTCTTCATTACCTTCATATAATATAGTTTATTTTAGTTATTCGAACCATTCACCTATTCCCTCTCATCCTTCACCTACATCTTTACATATTGCTTCTACTTATTTTAAATTTCCTAATCCATCTACCATACCTACACTTACTAGAATTAATTTTGATTATACCATTAGTACATTGGTTCAAACTATCATTTCTTTCCAACAACAACATTCTCAATTAACTAAATCTAAGTGCAGTATTCCTACATGTGACATTGTTAATCCCCTTCACTTAGATATCCTTTCTAATATAATCCCACAACAAGTTGAGGTACCTTGTCTTGAGACTTATACATGATTCATGCTAAAAACTTCTAGATTATAAGTAGTATTTTTATTGAATACTATAGGCTTACGGATAAGTTGTTCCCACATAATATTATGGATAGACCCTTGCAATGGTAAATTTCTCTCTAGAACATTATTCTATTGATTCTTTTCAAAATCTTGCTAATGATTTCATTCAATACTTTTAGAAAAAAAAATTCAAATTTCTTTGATTTATTTAATGCATTGCAACCATAATTTTAAAGAGAATGTTATTGAATTTATTGGTTGATTTAAAAAATTTCTTCCTCATATTTCTTATCCTATGTTTGATCATGATATTCAACATATCTTTTTGTGTAATTTATCCTGAATAAATTACAGATAAGATTATTCTTACTAAGTATACCTCCTTTTCACAACTATATGATGTTCTTCACCATTACCAATTACAAGTAAACTTGAGATCTCTAAACTAATGACTCATATTTCTAGTAATAAGAGTGATATTGTAGGAAATTTAAATAAGTCCTCTAAACCTAACAATTTCATCAAAATCAAGTCTTGAAATACAACTAATGACAAAGTGGATACTACATCCTAAGGTACAACTACGTTTTCCTATGTATGTCATCCTAATCACTAGTATAATGAAATATCTTAGCCTTTGTTTGAGGTTATGACTTAGTTAATCCATGTTCACATTCTTTATCTTGCTCTTATTTCTCCTATTGATCATTGTAAACCATTTCCTAAAAATTTTGATTCAAATTCTTTATGTCAATTATATCATCATCAACTAAGTCATGATACTAAAAAGCATTATGGTATGAAGAATGCTATTCAAGACCTTATTGATTCTAAGGCTATATTTGTTGATGTCCATGTTAATAATATAGATAAATATGTTGTGCTAGCAAATCAATATTTATAGATTTACCCTAACACTCTACCTTATCACTCAATGAATATTATTAATCAACCTTCTTCTTTTGATAATCATATTTCTAATTATGAAAATATATAAGAATAAAATCATGCATTTAATCATGTTGACTTAGCATCTCATCATTAAATTTCTTCTCCACCTAAACCTTAAAACATGCACCTATTATCAGCATTAATCACTCTATTGTGCTTAAGGAACCTAATGGTGCTCTTTACATCATTGCTAGAGTTTCTCAAATTCCTTTTTTGGTACTCTATTTGATCCTTCCTCTATTGTTACTCTTATCACCAAAGAACACCATTTTAACAAAGGGATCAATAGAGATAATTATGATTCTACTATTGCATGGATTAGAACTTGTAATGATTTTTTCTATTATCCTCAAGGTTATATTACTTTGTAGGTGACTTTATCAAGGAAATTTATTTTTACTAACTATTTTGCTATTCCTACTTTTCACTATTTTCAAGTTAGGTTTTCTATTCCATGACTTTTTTCGCTCTAATTCATAGCATCTCGTATTAATAAATGTCTTAAATTTTCTCATGCTACAAAAATTATTACTACTAATCATTTTCTTTATAAACAATAGCATACTATAGATTGTGTTGAGATTGATTTTTAGTGACCATCCCATCTAAAGAACCACCTATTCATCTAGATCATCACTATAGAAATTATCAAAAAATACAAAGTAGATATGATCATGGAGCTAGGTCTTCATAAGTATTGTTCACCTATAGTTGGCTTGCCTACTACTCCTACACTAGAACTTGTTCTTGCATCTACATCTACTCAACCCATTGTTGTTCCTTATTTGGAACCTATGGTAGTTGATCATAATCATTATATTATGTATCATAAGACTATTAATAATCAACATGCATGTTGGTCTCTCTAAATCTTATTCTCTTTCTTCTCAACCTTCATCTTTATCTAAAACATTGAGTACCATTAATCAAACTATGTTTCATTCTGTGGAAGAAGTGAAATAAGGTAGCATTATATATTTTGATAGATAGGAGTATTTTGTTATCATTTTAGATTCTTTTAGTCTAGATATAGAAGATATTTTATATGATAGTAGTGATTAAGGTTAAATTTATATGGATAGTTATTTTTTTAACATGCTTTCCATGCAACTTACAATCACTCCTATTAATAAGCATAGTGACTCTCAAAGTGCTTTCTTAGAACTAGTTGTGATTCCTACTACAATGCATATTTTTCCTCTTGTGAGTCACCATTCTTCCCCTACCATTTTATATTATGATGGGGTGGGTGGGGGCATGAAAAATACTTGAAGTGGACTTTTCTTGTTTTAGTAGTCTTTGTATTTTCCCCTATGTTGTGTTTTTATTTTTTTCCTTCTCTTTTGATTACTTTAGATGATCCTTGTCTCTTTCTTGAGCTTGAGAGGATAACTAAGTACTCTATCATACACATTCTTCTAAATATATATCTCATCTTCTATGTGTTTCTACATGTTATGTCATGGTTGTGCTACTGTTCATACCAATGATCTTGTGTAGTTTTCTTGGTCACTTATGATATGGTAGCACTGATTCTTTTTGCTCTCAATGTTATTGGCACAAAAGAATGCTTCTTTGTATCTATTTTTCATATTTTCCTCCAATGTACTATAGTTCTACCTCCTTTGGTGACTGATGATATTTTCTTATTTAATATAACATTACATATTACCATATGATCTTAGTGATCCCTAAATTAGTTGATCTATTTTCTCCTCTATATTTTCTTCATGTTCTCATTTCCCTTAATATGTTTATCTTCTTAGGGATGTGTTATAGTAAAAATACTATTTAGTGGATGCATGTTATCTTTTATTGGATCTATTTGTCCTGTTAAGGCATTTGTCATCGCTTTAATGTGGGGTCATAGAATCATCTCATCCTTTTTTGTATGAAATACAAATATTAATCCTCTTTATAAGTTGGACTACTTTATCCATTAGTGCTTGGTATTATTTATAAGGCATACAAAAACCAATGCATTGTTATTTCATGTTTATCCCATCTCTCACTTTTTCTTCTTGCTTGTAGGATTTTTTCTTGGGGGTTTGGTCACTTTAATTTTGAATCTCTCTCTAGACTATTGACAAGTTGAGAGCCTCTATCCATGATTGGGCCCTTATTTTGACTATTAATAGTCTCAGAAGCCTAGTCTTCTCCTAGTCTGTTCAAGACAAATAGATGCTTATTCCCAGGTCATTTTTTTATTCTTCTTTTTTTGACATAAAGTTCCCTTGAAGTTGAATCCATTGATGGAATGAATATAATACTACATACACTTGCTAGAACATTTGGTTCATCTTTATGACGACTTGACTAGCATACCACACAAGCTTTCTAGACCATTGAATTCCATAACCTTTCCTTTGTGGAGACATTTTCCCATTTATTATTAGTTTTCTCATTTAGAATAAGGCAAAAAATCCTTACTGGACAAATAATTACACCCACTTTGTAGTGCTTATAGCTCTTATTATGATTTTGGATGTGATAAAGACTCAAGTATTTTGGGTGCTTGATAGAAAATTTTTGTCCTAAACCATGATAATATTTTCTCTTATGCTCTTGATCTTACCATGAGTTTTAGAAAATTTATACTCCTACTAAAGTGAGGGCTTCATCTAACATTTTAAAAATGGAAGCACTTGAATTTAAGACCTTTCAGATCCCTCTTCATTATTTCCTCTTCAAACCTTAGATATGTGAATGCTCAATCTCCTTTTTCTCATATCTTCTTGTTCTTTCCACCCCATATTTCTTTTTCCTACCTCTACTTTCTATAGCACCCAAGACTGGAACTTCAAGATTAAGTTTACTAATTTCAACCTAGTTTTGAATAAGTCAAGCTAGGTCAACCTAGTCCTCCAAGGTTGACCAAGTTCCTAGCAGTTCTAGAGCTTGGGGCTTGAAAGGTCTTGAAGGTTTAATTAATTTTGTATTATTGTCCAATCAACTAGTATTGTTTTTCTACACAAAAACTCATATATAAAGACTTAGAGGCCTAATTTTTATAACTCATATTCATTATTTATTCAAAAATTTGTGGTCTTTATCTCAATTGAAGTATTCTACCTTTTACATTCAAGGAGTTTAATTATTAATATTTTTCAAGAATTTAAGCAAGGAGATTTCTATCTAGTATTGAAGTTATTGGAAATATAAGAGGAGTAATTGAGAGGGGAGGGGTGAATTAGTTACCACAAAAACAAATATAAGATCCCTTAAGAAACCAAAAACATTGCTGAAACTGAAATATTGTTGTAACTCGGTTAACTTGATCAACATAGTACAGCTTAGTTTACACTAAGAATTATTGTCAATCTTTAAACATTGAAAAAATTACCTCTTAAGATGTTTAGTGTACTTGACCTAAATTAACTTATTTGTATAAACATAAAGAGAATAACATTAACACAAGAGACACCAAGATTTGACATGGAAACACAGCTTGAAAAAAACCACCAATTGTAACTATTTATTATTTTTCACTCTTCTGATGTGAGCCTTGTTAGGAGCTAACCTTGTTAGGTGTGACATTGTTAAAGGATATAGATGACCCTATTACGAGTGTCCTTGTTAGATTTCTTAAAATACTTCAATCTAGAAATTCCACTTTGTTCAAGACTTTACAAAATATCATTTAGGATATCTCTATTAAAAGATTTGGTTCACTGCTACAATTATTATAGAGTAACATAGACTTGACATGATTGTTGACACTATGAACTATTCTAGTTTTAGATATATGTTCTTTCTTTAATACTTTATCCTCCTTGATCAATTTTATCTTTGCATTGTAGTCAACTCTAGATACTCTATTATCCTTTCAATTTGCTTCATTTTTTCATCTTCTTCTCTTCCACATGTTTCACACATTCAATCCTCAACTTGACCTAATTCTTATTAGATTTACCTTTTGATCAAATAAGTAATATTGACAAATGAGTGTCAACACACTTAACCATCTTCACTATACATGTCGAGTATATAATGGAAGCCAAGCCAGAACTCTAACACATGTCAAGGTATAGATAGTGCTGAGTAGATCAGAAGATAGTATGTGTTGAGCAAAGTAGAAGCCCAATAGGTGACAAGTAACATAGGAATTTAATAGGTGCTGAGTAACACAAGAATTCTATAGGTGTCAAGTAACACAAGAATTCTATAGGTTTCAAGTAACATAGGAATTCTATAGGTTCCAAGTAACACAAGAATTCTATAGGAGCCAAGTAACGTAAGAAACATAGTGGATGCCAAGAAATCCATTATAGATGGTGTCAAGCATCAGTATTACTTCATGTGCCGAGCAATGTAGGATCAACATGAAATTTTGTGCAATCGCAAGCCAAGATGCAGAATAGTTATGCATGACTCATGACAGGATAAAAGGATAAGATCAAATCCTCCCAACCATCTATGCAATCCTCATGTAGCCAATTAAAAAATTGGAGACTACATCAAGCCAACAAAAAAATTCAAAATTGCATGCAGCCAATAGGTGAATTTAAAGAGTTTGAGTGGGAACACTTGAATCAAGGATGCATAACAAACCACTAATCATTATAAGGGAGTCTTGACACCATTGAACAATGAGAAGAGGAGTTGTGAGAAGAAGGAAAAGTTGAGCCTATTATTAAGGTCATTGCAGAACATTGGTGTCAATGATTTAGTGGAAACGAGGGCATTTACGCATCTAGTTGATCAGAATAGAACAAGGAACACAATCAGCAAATCAGATCTAGCAAAGATCAGTGATAGAAGAGTAGATTAAGTACCTAAGATCTGTGATAATTCTTTAGAATAACTAAGAGGGGGGGAGGGGGGGTGAATAAGTTATTCAAGGTCCAAATTCCATAATAAAACTTTTTCTGTTTTCTCTACAAATCCTTAATGGTGCATAACTGAACTTATCATGTATGCAATTTAAATATTGAAAGAAATATGAAAATTAAACATGCATCACACCATAACACTAAGAATTTGATAACCCAAAAACCCTCCAAGAATAAGAAGGTAAAACTAGGGTGGGGATAATACCCACAAAATAACTGCGCAATTGATTTAAACCACTTTTGATGGTCTGCCCTGTGAAAAGCCTGCCCTGTTAAAGGCTACAACACATTGTTAAATGTGACCTTCTTAGAGGATTTTACCAAACTATTAGGAATGGGCTTGGTTAAAGGACTTTGGAACATTCACTTGGAATGTCACCCTGTTAAAGGATTTACAACATGGCTATTAAAACAACCTAATTCCATAGGTTTTATCTTAACTGTTACAATTGCTAGAAAGTAACAAAAATGTCTTTGATCTAATTCAACTTACAGCTTATCTTGCAGATTACAGATCACACTTTAGTTCAATTCTTTGCTTGGCTTTTAATCACTTCAGTTCTATTAGCTTGTCTTCCCCTCAAGCTTTGTTTCCTTGAGTCTTCTTTACTCATCAAACTAATGCAATCATATTTGTGGTCATCCAGTGAAACAGAGTATTCTTTGTTCTCTTACTCCTTAGAAATTTTCTTCAGAAACTCATGATTTCATACTTTCTCACCACCACGCTTCTGCTGCGTGACCTTATGACTTCTTAAATAGAAATCTGAAATATCTTTCCCACTGAATTCTCCCTCTCCAATTTGAGGGTTTCAATGGATTAGGTAGGATACAATGTATCTACCCCAATTTTCTTCTTCATCTAGAAACCTTGTCTAGCATCTAGTTGTATTCACTAAAAAACATTTTTTCATGGTGTTATGTGCCACCAACTCATCACTGTTATCTTCTATCTGGTTTACAAACTTATAGGTAACAACCTTGTCCGCTCAGATCTAGCGAATCTTTGATTTCAAAATAATGCAGCAGCTCGGCATTATTGCTTTACTAATACTTAGCTTGTTCTATGTTACTCTGCACTTGTATCCTACTCAACATCTATATCTTTACTCAACACCTGTTTCATGCTCGGCACTTGATGTTTACTTGGCACTTGTAAAAGTTAACTTGCTCAGCTTCAACTAAGAATTTGTTAGGCACTTGCTTGCTTGGCTCTCTCTCTCTAATGAACTTAGTTAGACTTTACAAATGACTTAGCTAAAATATTAAATCTTTGATATGTTTCAGTGTGCCCATTCTTTGTGTCTTAGAGTATGTCATCAATACACTTTTTCATCAATGGCTTAGCTGATCCTTGTATTTCATTACAATATCATAACTTCAACCTTTCTCTAGCTACTCTAGTTACATCTTATTGATTGCCTCCTCCTTGTCAATCAACCAATTGATAGTATTTGAATCAGTAAATCAATTGTCATTCCTTCAAGTAGCAAGTTTGACATTAATGACAAAATAATGATTGAGAACATTCATTACCAGTTCCATTACTTTTTATGTATAATCTCTTTAGTCATTTCCAACAATATCCCTTATGATCTTTTTCAATCATTTCTAACAATCTCCCTCTTTGGCATTGATGGCAAACCAAACTGATCATATATCTTTACTTTTCAGTTTCTCATAAGTCTCCATGTTTCATATATATCTCCCTCATGAGTATCTCTCTCTTATTTTGTTTATTTTGATCAATTTCTTTATATATCTGTCTTTGAGATAAATGCCAAAGATCTAGCATCTTTAACATGTTAAATATAGGCTTTGCATCTCATATTTTCTCCCTTTGTCAGTACGCTTGTGACTGATTTGGAGTTTCTGCTCCTACTATCATCCTTTGCATCATTCTTCTGATATTTCAATGATTTATTCATATTGATGCAGGGCAGCTTCCTTGATATTTTTATTCTACTTGAGTTAGGGGTATTACCCCCGACTTGCCTCTAAGATATTCATAGGCATCCTTGGGCTGTGGTTTGGTGAAGATATCTACAGTTTGTTCCTTTGTGTGAATATACTCCATCTTCACTTGTTTGTCTTCTACCAATTCTCAGACATAGTGATACTTGATTGCAATATGCTTGGTTTTTTCATCATCAGTGAATTCCTGGATATGTTTATAGCACTTGTGTTATCACAATACAATATCATACATTTGGTTACCTCTTCTTTCATTCCTTTCAATAAATGTGTGAGCCACACAATAGTTGTGCAATTGACTACTACTACCACATATTCTAATTCTGGAGTGGACTAAGACATGCATGTTTGCTTCTTGCTTGTCCAAGTAACTAACCTTTTTCCTAAAAATAGTGTTCCTTCACTTGTGCTTTTTCTGTCATCAATGTTACCTCCCCAATCTGCATATGTGTATGCATTGAGCTCAAACTTTCCATTCTTTTTATAATATAGACAAAAATTATCAGTTCCTTTGAGATACCTCATTATTCTTTTTACTACTATGAGATGATTTTCTTTGGGATTAACAGAGAATCTAGCTACTATTCCAACTGTTAGTGCTATTTCTGGTCTACTATGTACAACATATTGTAGTTTTTCAATCATGGATCCAGGTACATTTTTTGATTAACTTCAGCTAATACATCATTTTTGGATAGCTTATTTCCTATTGTCATTAGTGTGCTGACAGGTTTGGAATCTTCTAATCCAAATGTTGTAAGTATCTCTTTGATGTACTTTGATTGTGTCATAAATATACCATATTTTTGTTGATGTACTTGCAATCCAACAAAGAATTTGATTTCTCCAAACATAGACATTTCAAATTCATGTTTCATTTTGTTAGCAAAACATTTACAAAGCACTTCCTTTCCTCCAAACACTATGTCATCTACAATGATTTCAGATACAATAATGTCCTTACCTTCTTCTGATTTGATATACATGTTTCTATTGTCATCAGTTCTTTCAAATATGATTTGCACTAGATACTTGTGAAGTCTTTCATACCATGCTCTAGGTGCTTGTTTCAGACCATAGAGTGCTTTATGTAGTTTACAAACCATATCTTTGTTGTTTTTATCAACAAAACCATTTGGTTGTTCAATGTAGACTTCCTCTTCCAATATACCATTCAAAAAAGAAAACTTTTCATCCATCTAATAGACTTTAAAACCTTTATATGCAGTACATGCAAGTAAAGTTCTTACTTCTTCCATTCTTGCAACAAGGGAAAATGTTTCCCCATAGTCTAATCCTTCTTCTTGAGCATAACCTTTACATACTAGTCTAGCTTTGTTTTTGGTAATTTATCCATTCTCATCTAGCTTGTTTCTGAATACCTATTTGGTACCAATCACATTTTTGTCAACTGGTCTGGGAACTAAATTCAAAGTTTTGTTCTTCGTAATTTGATCAATTTCTTCTTCCATAGCTTTATACTAGTCACCATCTTGTAATGCATCATACACTATCTTAGGTTCAATTTTTCCTAGTAGACATGATTCATTTCTTAGTCTATTCATTGTCATTGGTCTTGCATCTTTGTCACCAATTATCTGTTTAGTATGGTGATGCCTCTTCACATATTTGGACAATCTTGGTTATGTCCTTGTTTTGATATTTGATCTTTCAAATTTAGGATCACTGTGCACTTCATTATCAGGAAGCTCTACATCTCTATCATGTGTACTGACTTCAGGGTCAAAATGAGCATTTTCTTCATTCTGCAACTTGGCTTCTGAATGCAACTCGGCTTCTAAATGAAACTCGGCATTCACTAGTTGTGATTTGGCTGAAACTAAAACTTGTTATTGAATCCCAATTTGATTGATGGTATCTTTTTCAATGGGCGTTCCTTCATAAGAATACATAAAGGTTCTGTAGTCATCCATTTTCTTTAGTTTTTCAACTTGGACATCTGCATGCTCATCAAAGTTTACATTTGCACTTTCCACAATTTTGTCAGTGTTAGTATTTAAACACTTGTATGCTTTACATTTAGTGGAGTAACCAAGGAATATGCCTTCATCACTTTTTGCATCAAATTTTCCATTTCTAGCATCTTTAAGGATAAAACATTTGCAGCCAAATACTTTGAAATTCTTTACATTGGGTGATTGACCATACCATAATTCAAAAGGTGTTGCATTTGTACCTTTCTTGGCTTGTACTCAATTTAGTGTATGAACAACCACACTTACAGCTTCTCTCCAATATTTTAGAGCAACAGTCTTTTCCATCATTAATGTTCTAGTGCAGTCAATCACAGATCTATTTCTTCTTTCAGCAATTCCATTTTGTGGGAGAGTTCTTGGGGCTGATTTTTGTCTCTTGATTCCTTTGCCATTGCAAAATATCTCAATTTCATTTGATGTAAATTCACCACCTCTATCTGATCTTAGGAATTTCAAACTTTTTCCTGTTTCTTTTTCAACTCTAGACACATACCACTTAAACATTTGAAAAGCATCAAATTTTTTCTTTAAAAACATAACAGTCATCACCCTTGAATAATCATCAACAAACAACATTATACATTTGTCTCAATTGTAGCTTTTTACTTCCATTGGACCACATAAGTCAGTATGGACTAACTCAAGTACTTCTTTAGATGTATAGTTTTTACTTTTAAAACTTGACTTGGTCATCTTTCCTAGCTGACATTGTTTGCACATGATATTGTCAGGTTTCTTCAATTTAGGTAAAGCTCTGACTTTCTTCATTTTACTGATATTGACCAGATTATCAAAGTTGACATGACATAGCCTTCTATACCATAACCACACATCATGAAATTTTGCAATGAGATAAGAGGTATTTTCCAGATCAAGATAAAATAGATTACTTCTTGTTTGATCTCCTTTCCCTATCAGTCTATCATTAGTATCATATATTTTTGCAGTTTTATTTCCAAATTCTACTTTGTAACCTACATTGCCTAACTGTGAGACACCTAGCAAATTGTAATTTAGTCCTTCAACATAGTATGCATTATAACATGAAATTTTTTCTATAAGCTTAATGGTACCTTTTCCTTTCACTTGACATGGAGCATCATTACCAAATCTAACACAATTTTCATCATACTGAGTAAAGTTAAAAAACTTAATTTTGTCTCCTATCATGTGATGTGAGCATCCGCTATCTATGATCCATTTATCATTATTGTTCATGCATGTTACCAGTGCTATTGCTCTTCTTCATCAGATTGGTCCTTCATGGCCACATAAACAACTTCATCATCATTATCATCAGAATCCTCTTCAGTAATATAGCACTTCTTGTTTTTGTCTTTCTAATCTCTCTTATCATCTTCTCTTCTATTTTTGTACTTGTTGCCTTCCTTGTATTCCTTTTTCTGTGTACACCTTGCAGTAATATGTCCTACTTCATTGCAATTAAAACAAATGATAGGCATCTTATTTTGAATCTTCCTTTTCCTTTGTGAAATCTTCTAGCTAGTAGTGCTTCCAATTGTTCCACATCTTCCTCATTAGTGCTACTATCACTGGATACATATTTCTTCTTTCTTCTTTCTTTCTTTGATTTCACCTAGTCAGCATCTTTTAATGATATCTTGGCTTTGAAAGTAGATTCAACATTCTCAGGTCTGTAGTTATCAAAGTTAGATAACTCAAATGTAATGAGCCTACCTACTATGCCTTCAAAACTTAGATTGTTTCCTGGCACACATCTTAGCTCTTGTATAGCTAACACTCTAATAGCATAGATAGGGAGAAAGGTTCTTAAAAACTTACTATTAACAGTACCATCATCTAATTGACCATTCAAGTATCTTATTGCACTTACCACTTCCTTTATTCTAGCAGCATACTGAACAACATTCTCACCTTCTTCCATTTTCATATCATCAAACTTTCCTCTGAGACTTTCTCTTTTTGCTCTTTGGACATTTTGATCTCCTCCATAAATGTCAGATAGGTCTTTCCACATTTTGAATGCAGTGTCACATCCTTTGATATCATCAAATTCAGCATAGTTGAGTGCAGAACCAATTTTCAGTATTATTCGATTGTGTTCCTTTTTTTTTTTTTAAATCTTTTGTAGTAGGAGCACTGGTTGGATCAACATGTTTAGTATCAATTGAGTTTTGGGCATAATCTCCTATGGATCCAAGATGTAGCTTCATCAAGCTTTTTTAAGCAACGAACTTGTCTTTGTTGAGCTTGGGAGCTTCTCTCTTAGGCATTTTGATCTTTTTTGCTTCTAGTCTTTTAAACTAAATCAATAGCCAAGGCTCTGATACCAATTGTTATAATTCTTTAGAAT
Organism: Cupressus sempervirens; assembly: GCA_028749045.1. NCBI lineage: Eukaryota > Viridiplantae > Streptophyta > Pinopsida > Cupressales > Cupressaceae > Cupressus > Cupressus sempervirens. The sequence goes on from CM053789.1 coordinate 252,270,596, forward strand.
AACTGAGAGGGGGGGGGGGGGGGGGGGGGGGGCTGAATCAATTATTCAAGGTCCAAATGTCATAATAAAACTTTTTCTATTTTCTCTACAAATCCTTAATGGTGCATAACTGAACTTATCATGCATGCAATTTAAATATTCAAACAACTAAGAAAAGTAAACATGCATCACACCATAACACTAAGAATTTGATAACCCAGAAACCCTCTAGGAATAAGAAGGTAAAACTAGGGTGGGGATGATACCCACAAAATAACTGTGTAATTGATTTTAACCACTTCTAATGGTCTGCCCTGTGAAAAGCCTGCCCTGTTAAAGACTACAACACATTGTTAAATGTGACCTTGTTAGAGGATTTTACCAAACTATTAGGAATGGGCCTAGTTAAAGGACTTTGGAACATTCACTTGGAATGTCACCCTGTTAAAGGATTTACAACATGGCTATTAAACCAACCTAAGTCCATGGGATTTATCTTAACTATTATAATTGCTAGAAAGTAACAACAATGGCTTTGATCTGATTCAACTTACAGCTTATCTTGTAGATTATGGATCACACTTCAGTTCAATCCTTTGCTTGGCTTTTAATCACTTCAGTTCAGTTAGCTTGTCTTCCTCTCAAGCTTTTTTTCCTTGAGACTTCTTTACTCATCAAACCAATGCAATCATATCTATGGTCATCCAATGAAATAGAGTATTCTTTGTTCTCTTACTCCTTAGCACTTTTCTTTAGCAGCTCATGATTTCATACGTTCTCACCACCACTCTTCTATTGTGTGTCCTTATGACTTCTTAAATAAAAATTTGAAATATCTTTCTCACTCAATTCTCCCTCTCCAATTTTAGGGTTTGAATAGGTTAGGTTGGATACAATGTATCTACCCCATTTTTCTTCTTCATATAGAAACATTGTCTAGCATCCAATTGTATTCACTGAAAACCTTTTTTCATCGTGTTCTGTGCCACCAAATCATCACTCTTATCTTCTATCTAGTTTACAAACTTCTAGGTAACAACCTTGTTGGCTCAGATCTAGCAAATCTTCGATTTCAAAATAATGCAGCTGTATTGCATAAAACTGTAACCAAAATTATGCAAACCTCAAATTATGAATATAACAATGGAGAGTATGTTCGGTATGCTCTTAGCAACATAACGATGGATGAATCTCTTGGATGTGTGAATGCAAATGGAAAATGTACCTAGCCTAGATGATATGAAAAATCAAAATGACACAATGATGATGCAATGATAAGAAATTCTAATGGACCTCTAACGACTCCTAACTCAATCGGGGTTCTCTTTGTTTCTTTGTGAGGAAAGCTTGAGACAAGATGTCTATTTAAAGTGGATGGAGGAAGCATCTAGAATGTGCTTAGAAACCACTAAGAGATAAGGATAGGGATTGACAACTAAGCACAGGAGATAAGGATAAGAATTAACAACTAAGCACCTTATCTCACATTCTAGATAGACGGATAAGACTAATGAGATGGCATGTGTGTGTAGAAGATTCCTAGGGTGTAGACAACATGTGCTTAAAAGATGTGATGACAACTCATATGAATGCACATACTTCTAGGCGGTTTGAATAAAGATTAAATTAAATAAAATTTAATTTAATCAAGGTCTAGAAGAATTAATAGGAATATGGAGGATTTAAATAAATAAAATTTATTTAAAAAAGGAGCATGTGGAGAATCATGTGTTAATTTAAATTAACACATTAGAGCTAGGAGTATTTAAATTAAATTTAAATACTTAGAAAAAAATGAACTTATTTAATTAAAATAATTTAATTAAATAAGTAGAGGAATTTGACTAATATTAATTAGATTAATAAAGTCATTCAGGACAATTTTTAGTGTCTACAGCAGCAACTTGACATTATTGGTTTACTGATACTCGGCTTGTTCTGTGTTACTAGGCACTTGTATCCTTCTTGGCATCTATATCTTTACTCAACACCTGTTTCATGCTCGGCACCTGATGTTTACTCAGCACCTGTTTCATGCTCGGCACTTGATGTTTACTCGGCACCTATAAAAGTGAACTTGCTCGGCTTCAACTAAGAATATGTTCAGAACTTACTTGCTTGCTCGGCTCTCTCTCTCTAATGAACTTAGTTAGACTTTACAAATGACTTAGCTAAAATCTTACATCTTTGATATTTTTTAGTGTGCCCATTCTTTGTGTCCTAGAGTATGTCATCAATACACTTTTTCATTAATGGCTTAGCTGATCCTTGCATTTCATTACAACATCATAACTTCAACCTTTCTCTAGGTACTCTAGTTACATCTTATTGATTGCCTCCTCCTTGTCAATCAACCAATTGATAGTATTTGAATTAGTAAAGTAATTGTCATTCCTTCAAGTAGCAAGTTTGACATCAATGAAAAAACAATGATTAAGAATATTTGTTACCAGTCCCATTACTTTTTATGTATAATCTCTTCAGTCATTTCCAAGAATCTCCCTCATGATCTTTTTCAATCATTTCCAACAAGATCAGCATTAGATCAGGTGTATTATTCTAATACTCTCTCACAATTGTATTAGGAATTTGGAAATCCTATTGAGTTAGGTGGGTTTAACAACCTTATGTAAATCCTTTAACAAGGTGGCATTCTAAGTTGAATGTTCTTATGTCCTCTAACAAGGTACACTCCTAACAGGGTGTAAAAATCCTTTAATAGTGCGTTGTAGCTTTTAATAGGGCAGGCCTTTAACAGGGAAAACAATTAGAAGTGGTTGAAATCAATTTCTACAATAATTTTGTGGGTATCATCCCCACCCCAGTTTTACTCTCTTATTCCTGGAGGGTTTCTAGGTCACCAAAATCTCAAATGTTATGTGGTGATGCATGTTTTCTTCTCATGATCATTTAGTGTTTATATACATGCATGTTAATTTCAATTATATGTTATTAAGGATTTAAAACAAATGAAAAGGTCAATACTTCTAATTCGCCCCCCCTCTCAGAAACACTCTTCTCATTAAGACATTCCAACATTGCCTAGTCAAGTTGTCTTGAATACACATGCAAACAAATAATATTCATTGCTTGAGTTGGCTAGAACTAACCAACAAAATTGTCATATCCAATATGTTGATACAAGAAAATCCTTCATTAGCTTACCCAAATTAGTCAACGCTAACTCAAAAAAGGAATTCCTTCACACTTCCTTTTGTAATTGAGTGATTTCAGTTAACACTAGTTCCATGCCAACTTTCCTTTTGTAGCTAAGTGAACTCAGTTGATACGATATGTCAAAAAAAATCCTTTGTTAAGTGATGGAACTTGGTTAAGATTGTTTACATTTAAACTTTCTTGGAAACCTTAGCATACACAAGAAACTTCCTTTACTTCCCAACTAAGCTCAACTAGCATTGATTTCTTGGTAAAGACTTAAAATTTATGTAATATCAAATACAACATACAATTGAATGATTGTATTCAATAGAAGGATCATTTGTGAGCATTTCCACTTCAAGATCTGGGTTATTTTTGGCCATGAAGGGATGATATACATATTGAAGCATTCATCATCTTCTACATTGATGTACATTCATATCTATGGCACTAAGATGGAAGTATGGTAGATCCATTTCAAAGAGTAGAGATAAACTATATTCTAAACTCAAGATCTACATTATATTTACATACATGGAAACTAGGTGAGTCCTAACATTTATCTTGTCTTTAAGAGATTTACATTTACATTTCTCAATTAATGTTAATTCCTTGTCCTATGGCTTGGCAAAGGATAGACCTCATCAAATCCCAACCCCCAAATCATTCTTCAATGTGTTGATTTATAGGTTGGGAGTGAAAACAATTACACATCCCAAACCTAATATTCACAAGCTTTCTAGAGTTGTTAGTTGCATATTATTAGACTATGGAAACCTAGTTGTACGATATCTTCCCAAGTTAACATGGTCCTTAAGTATCAAATCTTTGCAATTTTTCTGGGCTGTGTTCCTTTCATTCTGAGGTGTATAGATGGATATTCTGATATAGCTTGGATGTATGCATTTTGGAGAAAAAAAAATTTCCTCTATGTTTTTCAAGGTGATTCTTTAATATATATTTTCCTTTCATATCTTTACCATAGAATTCCATCTTACTTCTAGGCTAATTGTCTTTACATAGCATCTAGATTTACATTATTTAAGAAATTAGTTCAATTTTACATTCACGTTATCCTATTAAGGGCCTAAGAAATTATTTTTTCTTCTATTACATTCCTCCTTATAAATCAAATTTAATATCAGTTGCCTTCTTCCTTTGGGTCCTAGGTAATATATTTTTCCATCATAGATGGAATCATACTTGGAAATTCCCATCTTTTGTTCACACCCATATTTGAATACCTTAGTGACCCTATAAAGTGAAAGTTTACATCTTATTGAAAGTGTTTATATTTTACCACTAAACAAGATCTAACAATTGAGTGAATTCTTAGTCCATATATAGGAGACCTAGTCCTCATCTACACATATGATGGAAGCATAAACATAAGAATGATAATTTTCCCATTAAAGAAACTTCGCAAAGGATAAAGGAATATTGTTGATAAATGAAATTTATCCATCAGTCTAGGAGGGGGAAATTATTTAATTTCCAAGTTTATATGACACAAAATTTGAAAGAAGGATGGAGTGTTCTCATTGATGCAAAATATCTTTACTTGGTTACTTCCTAGAAAACCAATAGATAAAAGAAGAATAACTAATACATTGATGATTATCAATCAAGGATTAAAGTGTTATGCACTCTTGCATGTCCATGCCAACATAGGATAATGACAATGATATATGAATCATCAAGAAAGTGAGTCACCACAGATGTGATGGAAGAGATGCATGCAAAGTAGATGTGGCAAGTGGTAGGAGAAAAGTGACAAAAGCATGAAATGGTGAAGGGCACCATTAGTCATGGAAGATCTGTAAGGGCTACCAATCTAGTCCCCATACATAGGGGTCATCAGATTAATATGAATGAACTAGAAATAGAATTCAACATTTGAATTTAAAAATGAGTGACACAACTTGATTATGGGTAACTATGCCCTGATAGTGTAAAATGTATACAATAAATTAAAAGAAATATATTGATATTGTTTGAGTGATTTTTTGTCTCAAAGAAGAGAATAAAGAAAGAGAGAAGTGTGTGCAAAATACCATACAAAAATGAGACCTAAAAGAACAAAAGTTTCAAAAATAGATAATATAGCTATACATTGTAACAAACAACCAAGGGGAGAGGTGAGACAAGAGAACTCATTAGATGAATGAAAAGATCAATTCATTTTTTATAATAGAAAGAATATATTTATATTGAAAGGCAGTGCCACATTTAATATCAAAATATAGTAGTATGTTATGTTACTATTGTATCAATTTGTAGCTCTTAACAATGAAAGCTTCAATAGTCAGATTATTGTTCAATATTCTAGCATGGTGTCTGTCATAAGGAGTTATGTAAATTCTTTAACAAGGTAGCTTTCACAAATAAATTTAACCTTAACAAGTTATAGTGATTTCTAACATGGTGCATTGCTAGAAGAAACACATATAGATCCTAATAAGGCAATCCTTTACAAATATCATAAGAGTTAGGGGTATATAATCCCCACAATTGTTTTCACCCTCTAACCAAGTATTAAAATGTATATAAACATCTATGTGAATTTGATGAATTATTTTGTATGTGAAGTTACCTACTTTAACCTAATTGTATTTTTCATATCTTTAGTTTTCTAGTGGTTTACATCAATCATAGTTAATGTGACTATAAGGTCAACTATTTTTCAAGAAGGTATTGGCTAAACCCGCTCTTAGGACTAGTTGGTACCAACATACATGATAATTGAAGAAAATAGGGGTTTATTGTTTGGTGCTGGTATCTTCCCCCTACTTGGGGGAAGTGGAAGAAAATGATTGATGATGATGGGTGGTTTCGACAATATATACATGATCCTCCACCCTTAGCTAGGACTTCTCTTGCACCTAGAAGGATTTGGTCAATAAATGAAAATGTTGGAACTATAAATCCAAGCCTTTCTTGACATAATATCATTCCTTTAAGATAGGAATCTAAATTTTGGTATTTTAGTATATGGAAATAATATGTTCTTGATTGACCTTTTCTTGTTCTTTTATTCATTAAATTGATTTATATCTATATATCAAAAATATTAAATTTCAAATAATTATCTTAGAATAACTAGATTATTACAATAGACTCCTAATAACAAAATTATTTTTTATTAAATATATTTTATCATGTTATGGACTATCTACTCACTATTGCATATTACTATTGGTTGAACCTAAATTTTCATCTTTGATTCACCCATTTTAGTGTTATCTAATAAAGAAAATACTTAGGGACTCCACATAGAAACTTGTTGCATGGCCACTTATATTTTTTATAAAACATCTATTATGAATCCCAGGACTCTTTACATACATCTTCTATTGGTGAAGCAATGTAATACCACTCTTGTTTTAAAATTTTAATTTTGAATTCTTTGTGCTTGATGTGGGCCGGTCCATCAATGATGAGCTACTAAGAAAGGTTAGTTTTTATTCTCTTATATCTAATAATTAAATACACTTTTAAGATGCACCTAGTAGGAAAGAAACATATATAGAAATGGGAAATGGTACATGTTGAAGAAATAAGAAAGAAAAACTTATGTATCCAATGTTATACGATTTCTATTTTTACATGTTACTAAGATTTCTTTTTCTTAATTATTTTGTTGGGTGCTCATTTGATTAAGTGAGTAGCATCATAATAATTTATATTAATTAATCCAATGAATCCTTATTAATAAACATTAAAAAAAGTTTCACTTATTTTGAAAAATATTCATTTATTTCATAGAGAGCTCCTTGCAGGACATTACACAAAGCATTAAAACATCATAAAGCACAAACACATTAAGAAAATAATTGTTTACAAAATTAAAAAAAAGCATATTGGATTAAAAATAAATGCAACAAGAATGTGTTGGAATTAAAATAGGAAAGATAAACTTCTGTCGGGGGGGTGAATGAGTGCTTTAAACTTTGACCCATTAAAATAGTCACCACACATCCATCTCACATATTCAATAATTAAACTGAAATACCATGTAGAATATATACATCTAAAACATGTAAACAAGTGAGCATTCACAATTATATGAGAGAAGATATGATTACATAGAAACCCTCCAATGAGAAGCTAAAACTGGGGTGGGAATGACACCCACAAATCTTCAGTACTATAGTAATAAAGTGTATCCAATGAAGGTTACATTGTTTTATCATGAACCATGATCTACCCTATGAAAGGTCTGCCCTATTAATGTTGACAATTAGCTAATAGTGATATATAATTAGTGTCATTAATGGAAACAAATGATGTACATGTTAACAAGAAACATTAGAAATAATGATACTTAGTCTTTGGCTATCAGAAAATTATCTAGGTATAGAATTTCAATTACAGAAGTGTATTATTTTGTTTATAACAAGTTGCATATGTCATATTATGTCCAACAAAGTTACATGGAGATAGTATACATGTTGGTGATGACATGCATAACCTCAAAAGTTTGTACAGATTGTATGGAAGAAAGTTAATCATGTTATGATGAAGCAAGACAATGGAATTGAAAGAAATAATTGTTTTGATTGCAAAATAGTTACTTGTCCAATTAGGGCCGACATCCTATATGTTTACTCTAACTTGGAAAAGTGAATTGTGGTCTTAGCTAACCATGCATTATTTATGAAAAGGATTTCTTGTGATATCCTAGATGTTTACTCCAACTTGGAAAATTGAATTATGGTCTTAGCTAACCATGCAGTATTTATGCAAAGGACTTCTTGCGATAAGAAGCATGCAATCTTGTAAGATTACAAAGTGAAATTTTGTGAAAGTGATATATGCAAAGTTTTATCTAGTGAAACAAGATCAAGCTAAAGATTAGAGATTAGACAAGGAAGGAAAATAATAGTAAATTACTTGTTTGAGTAGCGAGCTCTTAGAAATAGAGGGGTAAAAATTTATTAAGACAGAGAGAAAGACAAGGAGAGCTCAACAAGGAGTTGACCTTGAGCAACAAGTTCATCAAATTATTTTCCCATCTCAAAGGAAAGTTGCCCCCTATCCATAATATTTCAACCCAAAGCATGACTAGAAGCCCATTTGGCTAAACAATCAGTAGCTCTATTCCATTCACGAGGAATATAAATAAACCTAATGAACTTAAAAGAGGTACAAAAGAGAATAATCTAGTTAACAATAGTGGCCAATTGCTAACTAACATCCTCAGGCTCCTACAAGGAAAGAAGCTTCACCACCACTTGGGAATTAGACTCACAGATAATCTTACTCCATTCCCACAAGAAACATTGTTGCACAACATATAAAATAGCATGAGCTTCCATGATATTGTTTATGTAATCACCCTTATGAACTGAGAAAAGGAATTTAACATCACCATAATTGCAACGAGCCACTCCTACAATACTAGCAGGACATGGATTCCCTCAAGAAGAACCATCAATGTTAATTTTTAGAACTCCATAGGGAGGAGGAGCCCAATTCCCATCTCGATTCACCCGACCTTTTGTATGATGTTGAGGATGCTTGGATAGAGAAGGAAACCTTTTAGCTATAGCCCCATCCTAAAGATGAAAATTGAGGCAATTTCATATAAAAAGGTCAACCAAATCTATACCCCCATCTAGCTCACAGTTTGCTTGAATAGTTTCCTAAAGAGAATGTGAGATCTTCCACCAAAGATGCAAAACACCGAGTCAAACATCTTTGAAGATTTGACAATTCCTCTCTAGCCATATATACCAAAGCATGAATGATGGATCAACAATCCAAGCAGCATGGAGAGGAGAAGACTTGGAGGGAGCATTTCCCAAGTAGGTCCAAAACTTAGGCAAAGCGGAAGCATGCCTGCAACTGCAACCCCAAGCACTCCACCAAAGGTTCCATAGCTAAATTGAATAGGAGCAACGGAAGAACATATGGGAGATAGACTCCTCCCCATTACCACACAAAACACAGTAAGAGGGGCCCTAAAATCCACATTTACATAGATTATCCCATGTAAGAGAGTGGTTGTGAGCCACTAGCCACATGAAATTTTTTTACTTGGATGAGGAAACTTTATTCAAGACTTGCTTCCACTAAGGGACCTCAGCATCCCCAAATAATTGTCTAGTTATCTCTTGATACCCAGTAGAGACATGATATTTACTAGACAAGGTACCTCCCCAAGCCAAAACATCTAGACCTACCAAAGAGGAACACTATCTAGAGGCCAAAATCTGAGAAAGCTTCTAACAATCCATGTTTGTGCCTCCAAGAGGCCAATCAGAAGAATGCTTCCATTTGTAACCAACAATAGGTCCCAACTGATAAGGAGTCTTGTAATGAGCTACTTTATCCCATCTAATGGCATGAAAAGAGTCACAAAGAATCTAAAGATGAGGGTACATGGATAATATGGATGGGAATCCATTGCAAGCATCAGACCAAAAGAAAGCCTTAGAACCTCCCTTACATATCCAGAATAGACCCCTCTTGACTAACACCACATCTATCTTTAGAGTATGCCAGACCATTGGGCCAAGACCTTCAAGAGGAAGTGCAGAAATAGAGCAAGTATCAACACCATGGAAATATTTATGAGTGATAATATGAGCCCAAATTTGATGTTTTCCAGAGTAGCAATGCTAATAAAGTTTAGCATCCAAAGCTTGTCTACTCAGGAGAGTTGATCGAAGACCAAGATCACCCTCCTTTTTAGGCCTACAAACAATCTCCCAACTAATCAAGCTCCAATTAGTACTACAAAAATTACCATTCCCAAGGAATTTCCAAGAAAGAGCATCAAACTCCTTGAGAAAGTTAATAGCAGCAGCCTAAACCATGCTTCTATAAGTAGGAAAAGCTTGGATAATAGATTGAAGAAGATTAACCCGAGCAGCAGTAGAAAGCCATCTATGAGTCCAATGATTTACCTTATCTTGAAGCTTGGTAATCAAATTTTGCCAAAAGAGATGTGGCTTCCTAGAAACAACAATAGGAATACCAAGCTAAGTCAAAGGAAGTGACCTAATAAGCACAAATCATGTGCTGAATAGAATTAAGAGTGTTAAATAATTAAATGGAAGATTTGTGCTTATTAACTTTATAGCCTAAAGTTTCCAAATAAATGTCCAAAGTATGTCGAAAGGCTTTAGCATCCTTGATCCTAGCAAGACCCACAAGAGCAGAATCATCAACAAATTAAAGATGGGAAAGAGAAGGTAAACCATTACCCCATCGCCACCCTTGAATGGAATTCTAGGATACCTAATAATTAATGAATCTAACCAAGCCCTTAGCCATGATGAGGAATAGATATGTGGAGAGGGGGTCACCATGCCTGAGGCCTCTAGAGGCACCAAATAGCTAAGAAGGTTGACCAAAAAGAAGAATGGAAAAAGAGGTAGAAGTAACACAACTCATAGTCCACCTCACCCAATCAGAGCTAAATCCAAAGGAAAGAAGAAAACTCCTTAGGAGACTCCATTTAACTCTATCATAGGCCTTAGCCATATCTAGCTTGACAAAAATTGTTCTCTCCCTTGAAGTAGCCATAGAGTGAATAGCCTTAGTAGCAATAACCACCCCATCCAAAATTTTTCTTCCAACAACAAAACCACCTTGTTCTTTTGAGATAATAATCGAAAGCCACTTTTTAATTCTCTTAGCAATCAACTTAGTAATAACTTTGTAAACCACATTACACAAGGCAATTGGTCTAAAAAACTCCAATTGATTAGAACCCTCTCTCTTAGGAATAAGAGTCAAGAAAGTAGAATTCAAAGCTCGAAGCATTTGCTTGCTAGAATAGGATTCCTTCACCACCTCCAATAGATCATGATTAATGATGTCCCAAAATTCTTGAAAGATCTCAATTGGAAAGACATCAAGACTAGTATCCTTCCCCTTAGGCATGCCAAAGACCACCTCCTCTAGATCTTTCCAAGATATTGCACACATGAGATAATCATTTATTTCCCAACTGATCAGGGGAGGAATACAAGAAAAAATAATATTTTCTTCATTATCAGTAGGAGGAGAGTCTTCAAAGAAGAGAAGATAAAAAGTACTGAGTAGCCTCCTAGAACAAAGCTACCAAGGAAGTCAGTTGGATACCTTGAGAATTAACCAAAGAAGAGATATTACTTTGATTCTAGTGAGATTTCACTATTTTATGGGAAAAGGTAGTGTTCTGATCACCTTTCTGGAGCCAATCAACTCTAGACTTTTGCTTCCTAAAAATTTCCTCTAGAAGTTCCCATTCTTCTAGAGCTCTAGAAGTAAGGGATACATCCCTTCCAAGATCCTTTGAGAAACCTAAATCTCTAATCTCCCTTGTGATGAAATCTAGATCTTTTTCAGCAAGCCTATTCATAGAGTGAAGGTTCCCAAAACATTGTCTATTCCATAACTTGAGCTGCCTTTTAACATATTGAAGCCTTTTAGAAAATGAGAACATAGTAGTACCATATGTAGGAGCACCATCTTCCCACCAACATAAAACAAAATGGTGAAGAGAGGAGTCATGAAGTCTCATCAACGGGAACTTAAAAGGAGGACACTTTGGAATACAAGCCCCAATAGCAAAAAAATTGATTGGCCAATGATCAAGACTACTCCAATCAAGAATTTTTGAAGAGAGAGTAAGGGTGCCACTAACCTTGAAGCAAGAAACAAGAAATCTATCCAGATGTTCTGAGATAGCATCAACCCTAGTCCTTTGATTATTCCAAGTATAGAGACCATTAGAAGGCTTAACATCAGAGAGATGCAAAAGACATATGTGTTGCTGAAGAAGAGCAGAAAAAGGCCCCAATCTATCCAAACCACCTTTCTTCTCCTCTAGAGTTAAAATTGAATTGAAGTCCCCTGCTAACACCCAAGGATGATAAGGGTGACAATTTCAAACATGTTGAATATGCCTCCAAAGTTCCTCCTTTCCCACAAGATCAACAAGAACATACACATTAGTAACCATAATTACCTCTCCTAATTATAAAGAAAAAGCCACCATTGAGAGAGCTGAGTGAGAAGACACCCAACTAAGGGTAGAAATTTTCCACAAATCCTAAAACATAGCTAAACCACCAACATTTCCCATAGCCTCAACAGACTAGCAATGGCCATGAGATCAAATACTAGAGGCATGTTGGACCATAGACTCCACAAAGAGCTTAATTTCTTGGATACAAAAAACATCAGGACAATGAGAGCAGCGAACTCTTCTTGTAGTTGAAATTGTATGTTTGGGAAGTGGGCTCTTCTTGCATACATTATACTACAACTCCTAACAGGGTTGGAATCTCCTAATAGGGACTAGTTATACTAAATTTTCTCATTGACTCCTAAGACAATCCATCCTCTAACAAGGAACATACATATCAGTATATTATCTAGTGGGTATCATCCTCATTGGGGTTTTCCCTTGGATAGGTTTTCCCTAGTATATTATCTTTGTGTATTATTACTATTACTATTCAGCTTGATACTTTATTTCTTTTTTATGCATGGTTTAAAGTAAGTAATAATATCCAATTGGTGACTAAAGTTTGTAGATTACTAATTCACCCCAACCCTCTTAGTAATCCCTAATTTTAAAAATTGGTGTCAAAGCCTAATTACTTTGAATTGGCTTAATAGCTTAATTAAGATCCCTATGGATATGGAATAGTGGATGAAGAACCTCAAAGAAGCTCTTGAACAAATTGATATCCTTACTAAAGAAAGAGACAAGCTGAAGGATAGATATGAAGACTCCAAAGTATACATTTGTTAGTTGAAGGAAAGGATTGAACATCTAAAATCAAAGACTAAATCTAGTAAATCTAGAACTACTGATGATGACTATTAAAAGTTAAAGATAAAGTACAAGATCTAGATGCCTAAATTGAAGATTACAAATCAGAAGCTAACTTTGAGAAATGATCCTAGCAAACTTGAATCTGATTTGAAGAATAAAAATGAAGATTTGAGAGCAATTCTGGCAAAGAAAACATCTAAGTTTGAAGCATTGATAGAAGATCATGAAGAACTCCATAAGTACAATACTATCATGAAAGGTGAATTCATACAATGCAAACATTAACTTGAGAAACTTGATGATTCTATGTTTATACAGAGACCTTCTTATGAATAGATTGGTCTTGGTTATCTAATTAACATGTTTGCAAAGAAACCTAAGATTAGATTAGATTTGAAAGAAAAGGACAAATCTTGGGATAAGATTGAATCTAGCCAATCTTCTGAGAAACCTTAAGAAATTGAGCAAATCAACAAAGTTGAAATCTTGGATGAACCAAAGCAAGTGGAGACTCCCAAGACAACCAAGTATGAATTTAGAGGTAAGTGCTTTTTATGTAATGAAATAGGTCATATTAAATGAGATTTTACTAATAAGTCATTTAATCATGTTAAGGACTTTTATTGTCATAATTATGATGGTATGGGTCATAATGTAATTGATTGTAGGAAACCTAAGTATGAGAATGACAGAAGAAATAGTAGAATTTTTAGAAATACTAAACCTATAGATAGAAGAAGATCTAATGAAAGGACATCAAGAGAAAGGAGATCTTATGATGATAGAAGATAGATCTTGCATTATAAATGTAACAACTTAGGGCACATTGCCCAGAATTGTCATGCTCCTGATGACTAGAAAAATTCTAGAATTAGAGCACTAGTATGTCAATTATGCAACAAATTTAGACATATAGTGAGGTATTGTGGAATGGATAGAAACTTCGAAGATATAAAGAAAAGTGGAAGAAACTTTGGAAATAGAAGGAATGATAGAAGGAACCATGAAAAGAACTCTAGCTCTAGCAATGAAGAACAAAGAAACATTGTGAGTTAACTTGAACAAGAACTTAATGAAGCATTCATGAAAGGAACAGACATCTAAAAAGAAAAGTTAGATGTTGAGATAGGAAGATAGAAGTCAGTTGTTGAGGTTCATTCAATCAAGTTGAATTAAGCTTGTTTACAACATCCAAATTTGACAACTTCAGTCATAGACCAAATTAGAGATAGAGAAGTTGGGAAAAGGTGCATTCAATCATGTTTAGATAGTACCCAAGCTCAATTATGATTTGGAGCTCATCTAAACAAATTATGAGGAAATTTATTGTTATTAGTACTATAGTAAAAGTTGATTCTATAATAGAAGATGAAAAGCATATTCTTGAAAAGAATTTCATGATGCAAAGTCTTGAGAATGTTTTTCATGATGGTAGGAGGCTATAGTAAATCTCCAGTGACATCGAAAGATCAGATACACAAGTTTGGGCATTTATTTGATTCCAAAATGCAAATAACAACTTTTTCATATTTGCAAAGTATGCAATTAATGTAGTTTTCAAGTTGATGGATAAATGGAGTATGAAATTTAATTTTACTTCATTGTGAACACTTTCAAAGTGAAGAACATCTAGAAGTGACTTGTCAAAGCAATTTGGTAGTAAGTTCCCTATTTTGGATAGAGGTATTTTATCATTTTTCTGCAAAATTTGTTTAGCAAAAGATATTGTTGATAAAGATCGTGGATATGTCAGTTGCTCACAGGGTTGAGAATGAGGATAGACCTAAGCTCAAGGTAGTTTCCATAAAACCTAGTGTTATTGAATAGATTATCCTTTCAACTATTTTAATAAATTAACTCTATGCCCAAGATTCAGAAATTACAAAATGTGCCTAAGAATAGTTGAGAAAATCTCATGCTATTCGATCTTGTCTATGAATTATTAAAGGTACAAATCCCTTATGAAATTTACAATTAATTTAAAATTATCTTTACGCTTTAAATAGAAAACATGTAAGGACCTCTCACTTACTCTTCAGTAGTGAGGTAAGAATCAATATAAACAGAAAAAATAAACATCTATCGAACTATACTTCCAAAAAAATCTACTTTAGAAGAATGAATAACACCATAAAGTGATATCAATCATTCAAAAATTGTAATTGAAATGAACTTACAATAAGAGCAGCAACCAAATGCCTCGAACCAATAAACCAAATTTCACAAAGTAACAATGGTCTAAACACTTTGAACACTAAGTTTCCATATATATGTATGTATGTATGTATGTATGTATCTATCTATCTATCTATCTATCTATGTAAAACCTTCTTCATGCACATAGTCATTCAAAAGAAAAACATCCATATACTATCCTTTGATTACTATATAAAAGTATATATTTATCAGAGTTTCTAGCTATCTATTGCTGACCCTAAACCAATTCAATGCCCCATAATTTATAGTTATTCCATACAAATTTGAAAGGCCTCCATCAAAACTCAACTATTTTAGTTAAAACAAGAAACATTTACAAAACAAGAAAATAGTTTTAAAATGAGTGCAAAAAAGTAACTGAAAGCAATAGTTCAGTTCAAACATCATTGCCATTCTTTTCTTCATCTCCCACGATCTGATGTACCAACTTCCAACTCCTAAAAGTATTCATAAACTCCTACATAGTGTGAGAGTGTGGATTCTTTAGGCTCGGTAACTGGGTTCTACACATGTCCTTCTACCATTTGAATTCCTCTATCTTTAAGCTCTAATGTAACATCAAGTTCTTGTTGAGACACAACATCGATTCAATACTTGCCAATGTAGTGAAATCATTGGCACTTGGTGATTCACCATCCCTAATCTATTCCACAGCTTCATTGAAGATCTTCATTAGTGTCTCAATGTCCATGTTTCTATCATCAAACTGTAGGATCTATGTGGGATTCACTATATTCATGTCCTTAAGGAGCTCTTCATGCATTTCAGTAATCTTCCTTTTGATGCCTTGAACTTCTTTAATTGTTTCCTTGTAAACTGACTCCTTCTAGCCCATGTTGTTCTTCATAATGAAAAACATGCAAGGATCCGCATTTTTCATTGGGTTTTCATTCAGGAACTTGAGGACCTCGAACCTCTTAACTTTAGCCACTTGAAAAATAATTGCTTGACATTGACTTAGCTCTGTTTCCCAAACTGGAACTAAAGTTTAGATCTCTCCTAGTAATGATTCTCCCTCAGCATAAACATCAGTAAATTATGAAATAAATTTATTACCTTATTTTATGATGATTTCCAACTAGTCCTTCATGGCATTAGCTAACAGCTTCCCTTTTTGCATCTACTTCATCAATTGTTGACTTCCTACCCCATTAGGATCAAAGGGGTTTTGGAACTTGAACAATAAAAAATGCACCAAGGTTCATTAAGGAATTGATATATGTAGCCATTGTCATTACCATGCCTTTTAGTTCCTTTTTCTCTTTGCTATCTTTCTCGGATTGTGTCAACATATGATTAGCAAAGAATTTAAAGAAGTGATTACCAGTGCTCCTATTAATGGTCCCTAGTTCAATTGAGGTAACTTTGAAACCTTCATCATCAATATTCCCAAACTCCTTCTACTTGTAGGTAGCTATTTCAGCAGTGATTTTTTCTATTACTAGGTCTTTGGTAAGGTGAGCATCTATCTTCAACTTATTTACCTTCTAACCCCTAGCCAAATATTTAGTGATGATGTCTTTCACCAGTGTGGACACTAGGTGAAAATTCCTTTTCTTACTAATTGTGTTAGATAGCTAGGAAAGAATAGTAGGGCTCACAAATATTTCATGGGCTGATCTACCTTAGGAGCCTCAATGAACTAAATACTGTCATCCACACCATCTAAGAAATTGAGGCCGTCATTCTAATCCTACCCCTAAGTTGATATTTTCTCCTTCTAAAATTTATGTTGCTTTAGGGCTTTAGACTTAGATTGAGATCTAGTCCTTGGAGACATGGTTTGGAAATGAAGGAGTGTCTTCCTCTATTTATCCTGAGCCAATATACTACCTACAATAGGATAAAGTGGGACATCAGATGGAGATGGTTCAAAAAAGGAAACCACCCTTGAAGAGGGTTCATTGATAATTCCTTTGCTCTTTTTCTTTAACTAGTCATATGTGAAGGTAAGTATAATTCTAGCCCTTAGATTGATACTAATCTTCTTCATCCTTATTCTAGTCAACCACTAGATACTTCAATTCACTAGATTCTTCCTAGCTAGGTTTCATTATATCCAAACCATCCTCAACCACTCCCTCTATTTTGAAATTCAATTTGAAGGAATTAATATGCAGCAAAGTCAGCCTTGAATGATCTTTTCTCAAAACTTCTCTTTCATCCCTGAAAGCTTTCCATAGATCTTCCAACTATGGAGTTGTTGGTGGATGAACATCAAGACCATGAA
The DNA here is from genome assembly GCA_028749045.1 of Cupressus sempervirens. Classification (NCBI taxonomy): domain Eukaryota; kingdom Viridiplantae; phylum Streptophyta; class Pinopsida; order Cupressales; family Cupressaceae; genus Cupressus; species Cupressus sempervirens. Next base: position 252,287,959 of record CM053789.1, read on the forward strand.
TCTAGACTATATACCCTTTACTATCGAAACTCCTCCTACTATGATAAGAGCCAAAATTGAACCCATGAAAATTACTCCCAATGATAGAAGCATTGGTCATACTACTACAAACCAACGAACCCATCTTGATAGCAAAAGGTGTTCCCCAATCCTCCTATGGTGAATTATCCTTCATAACAAAGAAAAGTTGCCTACATATCTTGACCAAAACACAATAGTACAGAGCATACCATGGAAACTTTGTAGGTTCTTCCTTGAATCCACCTATCCTCAAGTACATGAACCTAGGAAACTATATGAAGTGGCTTCTATATTGCTGAACTAACCTTTGGGCTTCAAGAGACAACCTAGGCATTGGCATATTCTTCAGAGACACAAAAACATTCTCCATTAACACATCATGAACTTTCCAAAAATCTTCCAAGGCTCTATCTTTTTGTAGTAGAGGGCATTACTAAAAAACTATTATTTCTTCACTCCATACTCCATGAGGGAGAGGAGTAAGTTCACAAGTATAGGCAATGTAGTAAGTTAAATAGGAAGCCATATAAAAATCCTCCCGAGATTCCTTAGCACGTTTGAGTTGAGCTTAGTGAATTGGAAATAATCTCTACCCAATCTATCTATTGTTCTCCCTTCAAAATAATTTCTATATATCTATACATTCATTCCTCAAAGAGGAGAACATTAATGGAACCTTTGACTCTATGCAATAACACCACAAGGTCATGGATATGAGGCTTAAGGTGATATTTTGTGATGACTTTGGGTATCGTAGAACCTCAACCATACATGGTCTTAGTCTATTTCCTAACTAGGGTATTGCAAAATTGGTTTGGGGTTTCTTGATATTTAGCCTTGGCTTGAATAGGGGAAAATGTAGCAAAGGTACTCTCTGACAAACACAGTACATTGGCAATAGTTTCTCTTGAAATTGAGAGTATTGTGTTGCCATTTTTACTTACAATACTCTTGCTTCTAACATCCTAGAGATCAATACAAACTTGAAGATGTTTAGGACTCACAAAGGCTAGGGGATAAGCATCATCCTCAATTAACCCAGTAGTTAGGACTTCCATACTCAAGAAAATTTTCCTGTAAATTCTCCAACTTAACCCCCTCCAAATTCATATCACAAATGACTAGCTTTCTACATTCTAAACTTGAGACATTACCAAAGAAATGTAATATAGACCTCATTCTTAATCAAACAACAAGGCTTCAAACAAATAATGGTGAAAATACAGAGATTTGTAGAACAAAACAAGAATTGCTATGTTCTCACCTATATTCTACTGAAAAATAAACGATTTTCTCTATCTCCCTTAACAACTTCTACTCTACACTTTTAGTTCTTCACATTACAAATAGAAAAAGGAAGTTGAGAAAGTTTTAAGGGGAAATTACTTACATGTGAAAGTATAGTCTCATTATAAAGCATTAATGACACATCACTCTTTGTTAACATTGACATGTTTGAAAGCCTTGTTGCACAAACTTACCATTTAATGATTTCTTTTTTGGATGTATTGGCAATGATTAGTTTTAATGTGACATCCAATCCTTTTTTTTGGCTGAAGGTTTCCCACTTTCCCCATAATGATGGCTTTCCACATTAGGAATAGAAATTTCCTTTTACTCAATATTGTCTAACATGACCGTTAATTTCCTTGTAGGATGATGGTCTGTCATACACCAAGACACCTTCTTCGTTGAACAAATTTTAACTACATCAAACCAAGGTTTGAAATGGTTCAAAGTGATTCAAAAGAAAGCTTCGCTAGGTTGGTGCATATCTCCTACAAGAATAGCTGTTAGTATAAAACCTTTGGTTGAACTACGTTGAACTACTTTGAACCAAGGTTCAAAGTGGTTCGAAGTAGTTCAAGGGAAGGGACAATAATTGGGGGTGATAAGGACTTCAAATAATCACTTCGGGAGATGGTAAATACATGGAGTGATAAGGGAAAGACTTCAACAAATGAATGGGCAAAAATTAGAGAAAAAAACCTTTGAAAAATGGCGACTCAATGAACAACTTACACCTAGTGATGGAAACATTAATTCTATAGTGTCTATTACTCCAAACGGTGCAATTTACCTTGAAGACATAAAAAATTATTTGAATTAGAAGTTTGAGTTGATTAGCAGTGAATATATGAATAAGGATATGGAACTAGTCTTTAACCACGACATGACTATGAAGCCCAAATTTGATCACTTAAAGGAATTTATTTTTTCAAATTATCATATCTACTGTGAGCTAGATATAGATGAATGGACTTGAATAATATTAAGTAGGGTACATGATGGAAAATTGTGGATGCAAGGCAATTTAGTAGACATTTCTACTAACCTAATTTATGAGGTAACTAGTCTTAGCAAACAAGGTAGTGTACCCATAGGAGAAAAGATGATTAAGAAGAAAGTAGAAAGTTACACTAAGGAAATATACAATTGGAAAGCCATGGTAATTAGCTCCATCAAGCAGGATGAGGTGAGATTTCCTAGCAAAATTATTGCTTATTTAGTTTGTGCAAGTTCTAAGATAGATGAACTTTTAGTAGGATTTATTTATGCAGCTTACAAGATATGTGTCAAGAAAGAGCATCTTAATTTGAGTGAATTACTAAGGATGAAACTCTTGGAAAACCTTGAAAAGATTGAGAGAACAAAGAATGATGTGTTTAGATTCCAATCACTAATAAATCACATACTCTTTCATGTGCTGAAGAGATTTCCTTACATGTCAGAAACAGATATAATAAGTAGTGATAGATGTTGTTGGCTCTGGATTTAACAGTGTTTAAACAACCAAGTATGCAAGGCAAGAATGTGTCTATGGGCAGCTATCTCCAATAATGGACACACTTCACCAAGAACCTGAGCCAACTATAAGGCTACACTCCTTTTGCACTTCAAGCTCTGCAAAACCTAGGAAGGTGGACCTATAGATTCTTTATATGGTACCAATTATCAAAGAATACACTAAATCTAATGTAAAGTAGATAAGAACCCCTAAATCTTCTATACTTAACTAGGAATCACAAGGATGAAATAGCTAAGAAAATAACTCATAAAAATGGCAAGCTAGCTTTCAACATAAAAGGGAAAATTGATTTAATATGTTGATAATAGCAAGACCCAAGTATGAGCAACAGAAATTAATGATCCTATCTTTGATCAGTGCCTTATATATTGGGTAATTAAAATGAATTAGAATAGTACATCTCCTAGAAACCTCTGACATAATTCCTACATCATGATCCCTGATCTATCTTTCACCTTGTGAATAGACATCTACTTCATATTTGAATCTCATACTCAAACAATCCTTTCATGAAATTAGTAAGCCCTATGATAAACACCAAGCAATTACATGGCTCTTTGTTCCATCTGCAAGACATTTTAACTGTGCATACATTCCAAAACAAAATGCAACCTAATTCATGATCTTGGTTCACAAATTAGAAGAAATTACACATTCATGATTAGGAGACAAGATTCAGACTGAATTTGAAACCCTTTACTGCACTTTATTTGTTTTCCTTGAAATCAAATACATGAAAGACATACAGAAAATAACTCACAAGTCACCTAATAGACAAGAACTATTTGTATATAACTTAATTGCTGCTCATACAAGAAGAAATGTTGAAGAATTGTGTCTCAGTATTCAGAATCCATCAAAACTAGAACCAGAATATGGTCTCACAGTAATGTGTAATTTTTTTCCAAAGAACTGGAACCTACTAGTTTCTCAATCACAAAAAATTGGAACCCTTATAAAGAGAAAGAAAAAGATAGATACAGAAAGAAGGAATTCCGGGATTTTTTATACAACTACCATCTGTCCACTTGAAATTCTTCCCAAGAAGATGAGAAACCTCTTTCTACCTTCTCTCCTTAACCAAAAATCTGATTTGGTTTCATCATTTCTATAATTGATTTGCAATTATCATTTTTTGAATGATGAAAACTTGTCAAGTCATCAAAATATCTGAAAACCCACTGAAATGCTTGGCAAAAATTGAGTTTTACTAAGTGACTATGAGAAAATTGAACTCCAACTAAATTCTTATAGAGTTTTACTGATCCTCTAACTAGATTTTTAGTTTTTACCCATTCCATTGAGAAAGCCCCAAATTTCACATTTCTGGCTATAACTCAAACTAGGAAGCACCTGTCCAAAAACCAACCTCAAATTCAAAAAAATTGAATTCTCTTAGTTTTGCTGGTATATTGGAACGTCTATTTTGAAAAATTACCCTAGTTATGACCATTTGAAGTTCAGGCTTCTGCTCATAACTTTGCACACAAAAGGATAAAATTGAAAAATTTAAATATTCTATAGTTTAAACTATAGAAAAGTCATAATTTGAATCAAAAAACATTTCTGGGTGTGAGATATTTAGATGCAAACATGGCCTCCTGTCGCTATTTGACTCTCATGGTAAAATGTAGATTTGCAACTAGCTCAAAACGAGACTTCACGAAATGGTTTGGAATCTCAATTTAACATCACAAAAAACTTAAACACATTGAATGGAGGGTGTTAGAAACATCGAACACCTCTTAGGCCTCAACTTGATAGCCGGGTACAAATGCACTTTAAAAGCATTTAAGGGCTTGATTTTTTCAATGGTTCTCAAAATTGACCATGCAATTTTTAGTCCCAACAGATGCATTATGGAAAATATTACAAAGGTTTTTAGAAGGCACCCTATAGACAAGGTATTGGATAGTGGTAATTGAATATGAGGACATTCCAAAATGAGATGAAATAGTGACTTAAGATCTCACTTGCAATTGTGGATAGGTTCAAGGGGGACATATGTATTCTAGTTGATACAAAATATGCATACATTCAAGCAATAGAATCTCAGGAAACATTTTTGGATCCTTTGAGCTATGAGTTGAGTGATGATGTCGTAGTTAGCTATATTGACTTGTTGAATTCAGAGAAAGATAAAGCTGAGTATAGATTTAGCACATATGATGAGATTACACAGCATGCTCATCAAGCAACCTTGGAGAAGGCATCTCATAAGAAGGTTGATTCAACCATGAAGAAGGCATTATCTAAGGTAACAATGATAGAAAATGAATATGAGGTTGTGAGAAAAATAAGGAAATAAGGTGTATTGAACATACAACCCTTTTTAGTTTTGGTTGTTGAGACAACTTTAGAATAGAGCATTCCTTATGTGGAAGTATTCGATGTTCAACCTAGTGAACACAAGAGAAAAGCTAAGAGATTGGTTGAAGTAGTGTCAAAAAAGACTAAGAGTCTCAAACAGAAGGCTACACGACCTAGAAAGAGGTAGAAAGTATTATTGATAATTGGATCTAGTGATGACGAAGAGGTTGAGGAATAGGAAACCAAGTAACCTGAAAAGGTGACTCCACCTAAATAAGTAGTAGGAAAAGCTCTGTAACCATGGAAGCTAAAGATTTAGAAGATAAACACAACAATTACTAATGAGGGAAACTTTTTTTAGATGAACAAGTTTTATGATCTATACAATAATTTTGAGTAAGATCAAATTGATATATCTACTATGAGACGTATCATTGTAAATGATCTAAATATGAAGGATATCAAAGGAGCAGTGAACCAAAAGTCTATGAGACACCCATAGAAAGGAAGACTCCAGCAAGAGAAGAAGAGCTTGAACTTTGGAAGTCTATGCTAAGGAAAATTTCCAAGACTGATGATGAAGATGAGATTAAATGATTGTTGAATAACCATGCACCATACCTAAGGAATAAGTTGAGGCCATTCTTATTTATGATTGGTGAGAAAAATAAGTTGAGCAAGGATACTATAGTACCTATCAACAAGATGTTATCAAAGTCATAGGCAACATCTCCTCCAGCTCCTAGAACCTCAAAAGTGTTAGTTAGTGGTGACACTATGAAAATTGATAAAACCAATGTTACTCTTAACATTGATGACACCAATCCATTTGGTGGTTTTGAACTAAATGTACTAGACACTAAAGATGTTGACAACAAATTAAAACAAATTGAGGAAGAGAAGATGAAAGTAAAACTTGAAAAGTAGTAGACAGAGGAAGCCAAGCAGTAATTGCTTGAGGAAGATAGAAAAGGAAAGGAAGATGAAGATAAGAGAAGGATTGTAGAACAAGTAAAGGAAAAGAAAATAGAGAAGGAAGAAGGAAAAAATTAGAAGAGAAGAAAGAAAGAGAGGAAAAGGAAAATAAAGAAGAGGAAGAGAGGAAAGCTAGGGAAACAAAAAAGAAATAGGAGGATGAGACTAAACCATCTAGTTAATCTACTATGCTCTATCTTGCTAGTTTAGCTATTGATGATCAGACTGATATATTTTCATTCTTATCCTAACTTTTATAGAAGAATAAGATAGTTAAGAGTTTGTAGAGATTACTAATGGAAGTAACTGAAAGATCACATAGAACTTTAACAGTATAGCATACTAAGACAGATCTTGAACAAAGAGCATAAGCAGTGCTAAAGTCTTTTGATGAAGAATTTACTAATTTACTGAATGTTGTAGAGGTGAAGCCTCAAATTTTCCATGATGCTAACCTATTTAGCACCATCTGTCAAAACATCAATAACAACTTAGTCAATCTTGATACATGCATAAAAGAACTTTGAAAATGTTAGCAGGAAGGGAAAGCTTTCTATGTTAAGTGTACCTTATCATACAATCTAAATAAGGATCTCGATAGTTAGATAGAGGACAAAAGGAATGAGCTAGAGACTTTATCCAAACTAATCCAACACCCATCTAGCAAAGTTGATGATATTGAGAGTCAAGTTTCCAGGATTCAGAACAATATCAAGAAACTAGAACTTTGGAAAGAGAAGATATTGAAGAGAACATTTGATTTCAGACAATCCATTGCTTGAAAGTTATCATTTGTTGAGATGAAACTAGAAGAATGTGTCAAGGAAAATGACACTTATACAAACTTTTTGTATTCAGATACCAATGTAGTTGAGATTGCATCATATGCATTATGTGCAATTCTCATATTAGCAAAGTCTACCAAAGAGACATGGAATAAAGGTATGAATAGCCTGAAGATAATATCAGCATAAGGGCCTGTTTGATTGCTGGAATATAATTTAAGCATTGGCATTCAGAATGCTGGCTTTGGGATTCTGGAACATGGAATCCAAATTATGATGAGGGAATCCAATTTGGGATTGTTTGGTTGACCAAAAATTCATTGTGAGAATACAGATTTCCTCCATTTGGTTGCACATTGTGGAATTGGAATACTAGCCAAAATAACATGCAAAATAGTATCATCCAGCTGTAGCATTATCATCATGCAAAAAAATTCAATACTTATTTGGTTTGTTGAAGTCCAAACATTTTTGACAAGTATAAAAAGATTAAGTCATGTTGAAAGTAAACATTATCATAACGGATGAGGACGAGATTGTACTAATGGATACTAAAACTTTTATGACTCTTACTCTATAAAAAAAATACCATTGATTATAATTCACATAATTACTAATATGAAATATGTATATTGTTGAAGTCTTGTTGAATGAGTCCGAATCACAAGAATTGATGAAATAAGAGTTAGAAACATCCCATTAAAAATATATATTTGTAGAGATCCAATAAAAAAATTTGATCATCACAACTTTCAAACTCGCTGGTGCAAAGTCTAAATTTTTATATTAAATTTTTATGAAATCTTACTTGGAAACACTTTTATGCCAGAAAAAAAATCAATAGAGTAGATTGTTTTTGTCCTGCATACAATTCATTTAACTAAGAAATAATGTATGTGAAAAAGTTATTTCACGAAACTTTTTTGCAGTAACTATTGAGGTGGATCAGGCGGAAAAAGCTTGATAAATTACTCAATAGTGGCAAATATATGAGCAAGTATTAGTAGAAAATTTTCCCCCATTTAAAAAAATAAAATTTCAAAAATTAGTGCAAAAAAAGTGCCCCAAATGGGCATCCGAAAGTCAAACCGAATCAAATTTTACTTTAGTTCAAATCCTCATTTTCAAAAAATGGGATTTAAAATGGGAATTAAAATGGGAATTCCAAATAACAAGTATTTGAAGGAATTTGGAATCCTTGTTTTGGGGGTCAAATGGGCATACCGAATTCCACTTTTTTCCAATTCCAATTCCGATTGTGCGGACCCAAACAATGGATTAGAATTTTTTTAGAATTTTGAATGCCAATTCCGTTCTAATTCCAGCTACCAAACAGGCCCTTAGGGAAGACAAGAATTTCAATAGTTTATTATAGTTTTGGACTAAATCTTGACATTTTGACCTTTGTCATTGATGTCAAAGGGGGAGAGATTCATGTGAAAATTGTATACATGTCATTGTTGGGAAAGATACAAAGAAGAGAGATACATGTGGAGATTGTAAAAGTGTAAAGTAAATTGTAAGGGGGAGCATATATATAAAAAAAAAAAATGTTAAATATTAGATGTAAGTTGGTATTTACTTTTGTTTTTTTCACTTTGCCAATTTTTTTGTTGCCACCAATGCCAAAGGGGGAGATTGTTGACAATTGGCCAATAGTGATATTTAATTGTTGTCATTAATGGAAACACATGATGTACATGTTGATAGGAAACCTCAGAAATAAAGATACTTAGTATTTCGCTATCAGAAAATTGTCTAATTATAGAATTTGGATTTAAAAAGTGTATTGATTTGTTTATAACATGTTGCAGACATCATATTATGTAAATAGAACTTACATGGAGATAGTATACATGTTGGTTATGATGTGTATAACCTTAGAAGTTTGTACAGACTATATAGAACATATTTAATCATGTTTTGATGAAGCAAGACAACAAAATTGAAAGATAGAATTCTTTTAATTACAAAACAATTACTTGTCCAATTAGGGTTGACATTCTAGATATTTACTATAACTTGGAAAAGTGAATTGTGGTCTTAGCTGACCTAATAGTATTTTATGTAAGTGCAAGGTATTTATGCAAAGGACTTCTTGCCATAAGAAGTATGCAATCGTGGTGTATTAGTTCTATCATGTTAGATTCTGAAGTGAACTTTTGTGAAAGTGATATATGCAAAGTTTTATTTGGTGATCTAATATCAAGCTATAGATTAGAGATGAGACAAGGAAGGAAAATAATAGTATTAAATTACTTGTTTGAGCAGCGAACTCTTCTTGTAGTTAAAACTGTGTGCTTCAACAATGTACTCTTCTTGCATACATTATACTACAACTCCTAATAGGGTTGGAATCTCCTAACAAGGATTCAAAGTCTCCTAATAGGGACTGGTTATACTAAATTTTCTCATTGACTCCTAATAGAGTCCATCCTCTAACAAGGAACATATATATCAATATATTACCTAATGGATATCATCCCCACCTAGGTTTTCCCTTGGGTAGGGTTTCCCTAATTAACAAAATACGGTGTCATGAGTTATCTTTGTCTATTTTTATGGTTATTGTTCAACATTACTGTATTTCTTTGTCATGCATGGCTTAAAGTAAGTAATAATATCTAGTTGGTGACTAAAGTTTGTAGATTATTGATTCACCCCCCACCCTGCCTCTCAATAATCCCTATTTCAAATAGTTAAAGGTTTACAAAGACTATTAGGTCTCACCCTATTAAAGGATTTCAACACCCTATTAGAAGTGTGCCTAATTAAAGGACATCAACTCACAATTAAGTAAGCACCTTGTTAGAGTATTTCATTATAGTATGTTAGGACTGCTCTATTAAGAGATTTAATTGATCCAGTTGTTAGAATGTCTCAACATTGATCCTACAATTAGCACTCTGATGCTTGATGACAGATCACCTCTATTTTGTTATGTACTTGATCCATCTTGATCATATCACTCTTTGTTGGTCACTATTTCCTTCCTTTATTCTCCTTTAACTAATTCTACAATAAAATTTAGATCATAATGCCTTGGTCACCATAAATGTCTTGGTTTGTGCATGCAAAATTGTCCTTGATCATTCATTCATTCCCTTCTACTCACATTAATAAATTTAGGTTTTGACCTCCTTAAAAAGATCTAGGTTACTTAGTTTTATGTATGAATTAATGGTTGTGATTCATCCATATTGCCGCTTAAACCTTTCGTTTACCTGATTGGGTGCATGTAATACATAGGGATTCTGACTTAAGATTCGTCCTTATCGCTAAAATATCATAATCCAATCTTTATGTCAGCTAAGAAATGGTTTACATAGTAGTTTGTGCCAATACAAATAACTATGAAAAATTGTGTTACTTGATATCTGATGTCCTTGGTGCTCGACACATACAGTGACTTCAATGTTGTCACTTGGCATCCAAATGACTTGGCATGACCTGCTTGTTTGGCTTCAGAATCACTCAACACATACTCTCTACTTGACACTTGAGTGACTTGACATATGAGTGACTCGATAGCCACTATTTTCTTGATATGCTCTAACTTATATGTTGTGCTCAGCTTATGATAGTTGTTTAGAATGAACTAAGTAAATGGCATAAGTGTATAGACACTCACTAGTCAAAAAAAATTTGAGATTAACACAGGGCATTTTTGAAGCACTTGATTTGACTATCCTCCTATCTTAAACCATCTTGTGTCCAAAAAATGTATTCATTATAATATTTGTAATCCAAATAAAAAATAGATATGGTAGATATAAGTGCTTGATTAATAATGGAGTTCATGCAAGTGTTGAAAAAGGATAGATATAGCATAGATATCTCTTAAAGATAGAAATATTCAAGGGCATTATCAAAAGTGCAGAAGATAGCACAAGATCATGCAATAGCCAATGTTCTCCAAGACTCCATAAGATAGCAAAGAGATAACATAAGATGACATGAGTCAAAATATCCAATTTGAGGATAAAATGATCTATAGAAACCTCATGAAAAGAAATGGTTTAGATTAAGAGGTTCTAGGAGATTGATTAGAATCGAAGGTCGAGTAGGAAATAGGTTCGAGTTAATGTCATTACGAAGCATCGATAAATGAGTCAGTAGAAAATAGTAGTAGCCAAGAAAGATGTCAAATTTGGTAATAGTGAGAAAATGAAGAGACATGTGACAAGTGACACAAGCTCAAAGTTATGGTTTTGATTCATGTGATTGGTTGAAATCAAAGGAAGATCTGAAAAAATCTAAAATAAATAAAATTGTTTGTTCTATTAATAGTATATCAGCAATAGATGAAATAAACAAAGAAAATCTATTTGATATTGAAGATAGAGTAAATTAATAAATAATTTAAATGTTTTTAAATATTTATTCAATAATTATAAAAAAGAGCAATAAATTAACTAAATAAACAATAATACCTATATAATTAATAAACCTTTTCCTCATCTCATAAAAAAATAAAAAAATTAAGTGACTATGAATTATCTTAATCCCTACATATATAATAAACACTACAACCTTCTAATTAGCTATTAAATTTCAAATATTGTCTATTATATTTTTTAACTACAATGTCATATGTTAATAAATAATTTAAAATTTAAAAAATCAAATCAAATACAATGTAGGTTAAATAAACTCAATTGAAAAATCAAATCCTTGAAAACAAAACTAAAGTCATATATTTAAAATATGGGTTATCCTTTAGGACAAGTTGCCCAACCTAAGATACATATTTCCTTCTAAAATTACTTGCAATTATCTTGCAATTCCTCAAAATATGATGGCATTGAATTCCTCATGCCCAACAATTTTCTATTTCAAAATTATTATATTTAGCTGCCTTCAGTCATATGCCAAGAAAAAAAAAATTGCAGTAGATGTGGAAAGATACGACCTTAAAATTAACACCCTATCATAACCCAGTTCTCCTACCTCCAAATAGAAGGGGTGGTGTTGTGCCGCATAACATATTAACCTTAATTATTTTGTAATATAATAACATATACGACAACTGCAGAAGGGAGTTGGGAATATAAGAATTGGGCGTTCATTACACATTTGGTGGATTATCATAAACCAATTATAAATTATTTTGTTTGAAAGACCTAACTTATTCATATATCATACACTTTGTTTTGCCGCAAAATTGTGTTATGGCAACAACTTCCATGTGCTTTTCTTTATGCTGCAAGATATTCCGTTCACCCATTCAATTTTATTATAATGTTTTCTCGACAAAAGATCATTTATTTAGTTACTAGATCTGAAGCTGTAAGAGCTGCTAGCGGCTTTGACAAATATTGAAAACAATGGTAGAGAAATGAAGTGCAAGCTACTCATGGATGAAAAATTTGCATGTCAAATGGAATTTGCTGATGCAGACTTCGAGAACATAAAATTATAGGCCCGTATTGTGAGCAAGAACAGGTGGAGTTTTTATGTTGAGTTCAGCTCCTCATCCAATGTTGGAAGATCTGCGCAACCATGGCCCCACAACTTATTGTTCCGTACACCACCATATTTCTACCATGCTCCAACAAACCATGGGAGTGGAATCCTATAACAAACAATGGCGCACCCTGTTGATTATTATTTGCCAATCTGATCGCTCAAATTTCTTTTTCCCATGCTCACTTTTTAGTAACTGTACACAAATTAATTTGGTCGCACCATATATTGCAAGATTTATATTTCTATTTAATTAAATTGGGTGAATAATGTTGGACTTGTAGGAGAACTTGTGTACATTCATATCATAATTTCTAACCATAGATAGGTAAAAGAAATATTTCCTTGTTTTATCTTTCACTATAAAAATCAGCGTGTTTCAAGACTATCTGAAGTGTTTCAAGACTATCTGAAATCTTTTTGTAAACATGATTGATGGTGTTATACGATCCATGATTTGTTTGGATCTGTTCTTTCTTTCTTTCTTTTATTTTGTCAGAGATTTGCTTGTATGGGAAAGTTTATGTGACTTGTTCGGATCTGTTATTCTTGGTTACATTGTCCTTGTTTCATATATCCAGTGATGATGGAGATTTTCTGTGTGCAAATTAGATATCTGAATATGTTAGTACTAGGTGTCACATTTGTTGAAAATATAAGGGAAGTAACTAAGAGGGGAGAGGTGAATTAGTTACCACAAAAATAAATCCCAAATCCCTTAGATGTCAATACAAAACATAAACTCTATTGAAATTGTTGTTACTCAATTAACACACAGCCACTTGGTTAACACTAACAATATGTTGTAACTTGATAGCTATTGAAATAACAACTATTACTTGGCAAATATTGAACATGTAGAACTCAAGATATTATCTTTGATCAACCTTAATTAACTTAGTCGCATACACATAAAAGAAATAGCATGAACTCAAGTGACACCAAGATTTAATGCAGAAAATCAACTTGGAAAGAAACACCAATGGCAACTAGCTACTAATTTTCACTCTTCTAAACTAAGCCCTATTCAGAGCCAAGCTAGTTAAAGGTTACAAAACACACTATTTGGTGTGATCCTATTGGAGGATTTAATCACCCTATGAGGAGTGGCCTTGCTATAGGTCTTTAGACACTTCAATCTAGAAATGCCACCTCGTTAGAGGATTTACAAATAGTTGTTAAGACAATTATGTAAAGAGATTTAGTTCATTGTTGCAATGGTTAGAGAGTAACAATTATATGACCTAATTTCTAATGCAACTATAATGCTTATTTCAGATCTTAATTTTAGCTCCTCTAGGATACTCTTCTTATCCTTCCAATTCACTTCCTCTAAGCATCTTGTATTCTTCCATACACTCACTTATTCAATCCTCAACTTGACCTTATACTTATATCATACACATTGTCAAGTTGACTTCAATACACCCTAGAATAATTAATATTCATCTTCTCAGTTGACTGGAACCAACAAACAAATTAGTTAAGCTCAATATGCCAAAATAAGAAAATCCTTTATTAGCCAACCACACTCAGTAGATATGAACTTAGAAATGGTTTTCCCATATTAACCATGTGAACTCAGCTAATGCTCCATCTTCGTAAACTTCCTTTGATAAATAACTGAACTTGATTACCACTGGTTCCATCCAAAAAAATTTCATTCACCAAGTTAGCTTGGTTAACAGTCAACTTGTACTAACTTCTCTTTAACTCTTGAGTGAACTCGATAGACATTGTCTTCTAAACTTGGCAAAGATGGGAATGCTTAATAGATAATGGAAATTGTCTTCATCACCTGAGTGAGCTAGACATACACTGACTAGAAAAGATATGACATTTTGTATAACATCAAAGACAATATACAATTGATCAATTGTTTTCAACAACATCCACTAGCAATCTTGCTTGGAATCAGTTATGTAAAATCTATTATTTGTGTCATGTCAATTCCTTAGAAGAAATTGTCAATTCTTCTCTTATGTCATCATTCTTTTCTTTCACAAATACAACCATATACTACCCATTCCTATATGGGTATGTGAATAAGGAACCTATTAGCTATTAGTATCAAATATGCGATTGATAGATCAAAATGTCACTCTACCACTACCTACTATAAGAACTATCCCTTATTGTTAGTAAGATAGATTTAGTTATACTAAAAATCTTAAATTCATTCCTTAGTTTTTCCTCTACTTATTGGAACAGTTTTATTCTCATAAATCAAATCACCATTCTCACCTACAAAGGTTGACATGGTATGATTTGTATACCTAAACAAATGAATTGAAGTATTGACTCTTACTATGCATGACTTGATTTCATAGTTTTCTTGAATACAAGGGGGCTTAGAGAAGAGTTATTAGGTTCAATAAATTGGATTTGTGAAATTTTTTTGTTTTTTCTTGGTTAGATAGATCTTAAAAGCTTTATGGATTATGAAATATAATAATGAATATTGTTAATTAGTTTCCTTTGAATCAAATTAAGCTGAAAATTTTGTGTATATAAAATATAAGAAGAGCTTGTCCTTGAACATTCTTGTAAGAGAAAGGAAATTTTACCATGGTATAGAATTAACATTCTTTGTAAATTAATGTGACAATAGAATGAAATGATGAAATGTGAAGAATCTATACAATTGTGAAGTGTTGGTATTACATGATCTAAATGGTGAATGATATTATTTGTCTTCTGTAAATTTTCAAAAAAATGGGTGAATTTTTTTTCATTTTTCCTAATGTTTCATATTCTTCTATCTCTTTCTAGGAGAAAGATTGTGACCATTAATGAACTATTGAATGTGAAAACTAGCATCATCTAGCCATACACCACAACTTGTGATTATAAGTTTGTTAAACACACTATGTTAATGAGATGGACTTGAGGAGCTAAGGTCATTGAATTGATACAAAATGGATTTATTGATCCTTGCAGGTGATTGGTGAGCATACCTAAATAATTTACATAGTGGTGTAGAACATATTGTAGATGGAATTGCACTCGTATGATGTGCTTATTGTTCCATCTCCAACTTGTAAGTCAAGATTTTCTATGATGCCCAATGAGGTATGATTCTTTAAATTATACTGTGTTTTTATTAAATCATGCATTTCGATGGATAAATGGCGTATAGGTCAGCATCATTAGATAATGTCATATGTTACATTCTTAAATGGATAATTATTTTTTTAATCTTGGATTATGGTTAATGAAATAATTGTTGACTACTCAAATTAGGATTTTCTTGATTATTTCTATATTTCTTGCAATTGATGATGTGGAAATTTATTTAGTAGGAGATGGTTCTTAAATACGATGAAATAAAGTTTGACATATAGGTCAACTTCTTTAGGATTATCATGTATTTCATATTCATGTGATGATATGTTGTGCTCTACAATTTGGTCGATAATTGGCTTATGAAATGTAATTATAATTGTACCTATCATTTTGACATAAAAGTTGGAATCTAAAATGAAGTTAGCTAATTAATTGGAAGATAATGTTTTTACTTGTTGGTTCAACTCTATGTAGTTGACTTTTGACTAAACTTGACTTGACATTTTACCCTATGTGGCAAGTGTATGAAAATGTGGCCTTCCTTTGATAATGCAAAAGGGTATGTATAGTTCACTCTTTTATCTACTTTTGATAATATTTTTGCATTTTTGTTATGTATATGTGATGATCCATCATGCATGTGACTTTTACTTTATAGAAAGTTGTTGACTCATTTTATTAGTCAACTTTTTCAATGAAAGATGATCAACAATTTGGTCATCTTGAGTTATCTATTTGACTCCTAGTCAATATGTTGTTCGACATAGACTTAGCTATTATGCATCCAACTTAGACCCTTTGGTTGACATGTGTGTTTGGGATTTGGTTGAATTATCTATTGATGTAGAACTTGGGTCAATGTTACTTGACACATTTGATTGTGTGACTTTCTATCATTGATGTTTCTATTATATTGGTTAAATATATGCTGGTAATTTTGAACTAAATGATGCAATTTGATGTAAAATTGTAACTTTAGCAAACATTTTAGATGCATAATGATGAGTAAATGTTAATCGACTTACATTGATGATTTTATATGTGTATGTCACTATATTTAATGATGAGTCAAATGATAATGAAATATGTTTTTTGGTAATTGACCTATTTATGTGGACAAATAGATGCGTGTCTAATATAGTGCCTTAAATCCCCATGCGAGTATATTGGTAATGTTATGATAGTTAAGTTTTGATGAACTATTTAGGATGTGGCTTAACTTGTTATTCATTCTTGCTCTTGCTTGATTTATGAATAAATAACATTTTATTGGTATGTTAGAAATGATACCATTCTTAGTAGTGGCATTCACTAAACGTATCCATTAAGTGTTTCTACATTTTAGAAAGCATATTTAATTGTATTCTTATGGTAGCGCATAGTGAAAATCTGAATGTGGTAGAAAAATAGATTTATACATGTTAATCAAGGATTGCTGATGATTTTCTTTAATATATTGATTTGGCTAATCCATGTTGAATGATTTTTAGAACATGATTTTATTCAACCACACATTACATTACTACTATGAGTTTCACCTATTTAGACTTCCTTGATGTCAAGCTGGGTATCTTTCATGTCAGGAAAGATTTTGAGAAATCTTAATACCTTCATGGTAGGGCAGGAAAGCACTCCTAGAATATTCTCGCCATTATGTTCTTGAGCAAGTTTTGGAGCTTATTTCAGCTTGGTCATCCTCTCTAAACCATTTCTGTATACCGATATTCTCGTATCTGGTAGATGTATTCTTTTAAAGTTAACAGTAATTGAGAAATAATGTTGATTAGTCAATATTCAAAGGAGCTTGACTCTTGTTATAATTTTCCATATTTTAAGGAGAATACTGATATGACATTGGTTTTGAAGGAGTGGTCTTTACACACCCACCAAAAATGCAATTGAAGAATCGTATGGGAGAAACACTTTATGTTATTACATATCGTTCTTTTACATGACAAAGACAAGCAACATGTCAAAAGAATAAACAGTGCTGAAAGTGTGAGCCGCCATTAACATTTTTAACATTTGTTGGAATATTTAATGCTCTTGGCCATTTGCCCCTTGAGCCAAACACCCACCTACCACCTAATGGCTCAGAACAGATTTAAAAATAAAATAAAAAATAAAAAGGATGTTGCAGTGAAGAGCAGTGGAAGAAGATCAGCAGATCCAGTCGTCAGAGTGCAGAGAAAGAAGTTTATTTTATTTCATGCTTGCAGTTGCACGTCTTCTCTCTGATCATTCTGTAAGTTTATTGTTCATTGGATTCGACCTGTGAAGCAGTGATTGCTCCAAGCATTTTTGTATGCAGCCGTTAGAGCTGCAAGTTTAAAGTTTGAAGTTTTAGGGTAAATATAGTGTTTTCTGGTTGAAGCCGAATGCTCCCAGATTTGTAATAGTTTAAATCTCAGTTGAATAGAAAGCAAGCAGCATACTTAATCCATTGTTCTTCATCTTCTATTCATTGGATTTAACAAGTTTGGTTGAAAGCTTCAAGCTTTGGCTTTCTGATTTTAATGGTGAAAGCATTCACGTTGAAATATTTCCTAAGTTATATTTCTTAAGTTTGAAACAGAACACTCGGCATCTTCTTTCTCAGTTAGAGCCGAGCTCACTCGGCACCTCTTGCCTGTCACTCGGCACTGAGCAAGTGCCGAGCTATCTGGCAGGTGCCGAGTAAAACTGGCACTCGGCACCTTCATGTGCCGAGCAGTTTTTTAAGTGCTGAGTATGAATTGTTTTTAGGTTAAGTTGTGAGTTTGATTTTTTATCTATATTTCTCACAACATTGTGGCATTCAATATTTAACAACATCTACTAGCCTATGAAGTACACACAAGATTACTAAACTAATTTTTTTGGTCGTTTTTATGGATGACTGAGACAGTATTTATTAAAAATTTGTTTCATGTATGGAATCAGATAGCGACATTTCGTCCAATGTTGAAGTACACGAGTGACAAAATATATATAAGTAAACTTTTGTTTTATTTTATTTACATGTTACAGGAAAAGCATAAACATCAGATGTATTTTCTTCTTTTATAAAAAATAAACTGTAGTTTATTTTTCTGAACTAAACACTTACCAGATATGGGTGGCATTTACCCAGAGGAAAAATGTTAAAGACTCAATGCCAAAGCGTTAACTGTCATCAAACGATTGGTATTTTATTTTGTTTTCTCACGAGTATTAATAATTTATATACTTATGAATGGTTTTAAGCAACAATTAATGAAAAATACACCAACAAATATTCAAAAGATTGAAAATTGTTCATATAGCAATATAAAGTGGTTTTAAACGTTCGTGTACCCTTGAGTAATGTTATTTTTTATTTCTCCAATTATACCTGTGTTAAAATTCGCCTTCGTTAAGATTCAACATTTAGAAAAACATTCCTATGCTAGATCATAGATTATGATTTAAGTGAAAAACTAATATCTAATTATAATATTAGTGTCAGATTTGGCTCTAAGGACTTACAGACGGTTATCATGCCCAACAACTGAACTATTATTAGTCAGATGTACACCCTCCAATCCTTCAATTATGCTAACACATCATGAAAAATATGGGAGTTCCTCTCTACGTTTATTCACATCACTACAAACATTTTGTTTCATATTTTATTACAAAAACCTAGGAAAAATAAAATTGATGGAATCTATCTAAATCGAAACATAGTAAAAGTAAAATTAAGGAGATCCAGGGGTATCATGTCCAATACCTGGACTATAATCATTCACATTAGCATCCCCTAATACTTTCCTTGTGGCTACATAACTCTCCCCATTACCAATACGAGAATGAGTGTTCAGTTTTTCCTCAACAAAACGGACAGACATGCCTTCTAGACTTATGCTACTCACTCTCTCTTGTATCTTGGGCATTAACACTAGAAATTGGTGAAATATTAGTGCCCTTTCTTGTAATCTCTCTAGCTTCACTTAAAGAGGAGGAATACATGAGAAAAGACATTAAGAGTAGAAGGATTGGAAAAGAAGAAATATGAGTGGAAAACATCTTCATCCTGCTAACAAATCTCAACTAGCATCAGAAAATATAAACCATGGAATCAAGAATGTAGAAAGCCAGACTTGCAGCATAAATTTACTCTCTATGTTTGTCTTATTTATAGTCGTTTATGAAGATTTCTAAGCAACAAAAATATTTCATTTCGTCAAAACTACTGGGCGTAGGTTTTTTGTGGTAAGAAAATATTCTGTCCTCCTAATTGTTTTTAAACGTGGTCAAATAACTAGAGTTTATATTTATTTAGATAATTAGATCTTGAATGTGCATACTAATCTAGAAAACAAAATCTTATTCTATTACTTTTATCCATTTGAAATAAACCTAAAGCAAATAAATGAATATGATATATCTTTATATTTTATTTTCTATAAATAGTCCCTTCTCGATTAATTAAATATTAAAGTTACAATTCATAAAAAAGAGGGTCCAGGACAAGAGATCATCCCTAGAGTTCAAGACATCAACTATTCACCAAGAAACATAAAAGCCCAAAGTCTGAGCAGTGGGGTTCTCTGTCGTTAGAAACCCAAAATTCAGTGGTGTTAGTGGATGGCTCAGGGCTATCTATCTGGGAGGAGAGATTGCCAGATCTAGCAAGGAGAATGCCCATTTAGGTTCCCAGAGGGCAAGTCCACATCAATAGCAACTAGAGGAGCCACAAGGGACCATTGGACCACCATGAGTTTGACATCCACGTAGACGAGGCTGCGACACCTTCCAAGCCTCATTGAGAGGACATTTACGATCATCAAATAATGTAGCGATGACAACCATGCAAGGGGCATTACATTACCAGTGACACTTTGTGTGTTGAATCTGCATCATGACATTATTACAAATACACTCTTTATAGGAACTAAAAGCCAAATATCAATGAAATCTCTATTTTGAAACCAGCATGAGTCATATGCCAAGAAAAGGTCTCTCAGCCAAAGGCTTTGAAGAAATCATGGATTGAGTGCCAATAATTTTGAGTCCACCTGCAGAACTAAAAAAACATTGATAGCTCGTGAAACTATGACAAATCTAAAGTCTTGTGAGAGGGCTGCAAATGCCAATGTTGGTTTAGTGCTCACCCATAGGAAGGTGGGGTACTAGCCACCAGTAACCCAACTTAGGTTTATAACTTTCTTTATAACTTGGGTTTAACCTTTGTTTTATTGTTCTTATATAAGATTTTATTTCCATTTCATTTTAAATAGCATTTTCTTAACATACCTAATCTTCATATTTATTAATTATTTTAATATAATAATAAAAATTCAGATATATTGTTTGACTGTCTATCATATTATCTTTCTAATGTGATTTTCTTTGGGCAACATTTGGTTTTTTACTATTAATATGAATCAAAGCATTAAAGAAAACTGAATTTCATATTTTGATTAACCTTTTCTCTTATAATCGTGTACAATCATATACAAATCAATTGTAAATATAATTTCTCAATTGTAATAAATATGTCTGTTAGTCGTTGCCTGCTAAAAATAGAAATATTCATATCGAAAGCAGCGCAATCATACAAACAAATAAATAAAATGTGTCACTGATCTATTGAGCACATTATTTTGATACTATCATTATTACATATAATATATGGTGTATTATTATTTTTTTATTGGTGGCTGTCATTCAAGGTTCTGTTGGATTAGTCATTTCATCTATTTGATAGCCACCAAAAAACATATGCTTTAAATCAGTCACTGCGATTTAATTAATTTAATTCAGGGGCCATGACATTTATTTTTCAACCCTTCAAGTTGACCCTTTTTAAAAGCAATTAATCTGGGACCTGCTACTTACCAAATGAAGAATATCGGCCGCCTATTTTCTTTGTGCTCACCTCCATAGTAGTTGGAATAATATTTTAAAACAATGGCAGACCAACTTTCAGTTTTCCTCGTTATTCCACTTAACAAATGGTCGAGCACCCGACTATATAAATATATTTTCGTTTATTTTATTTTTAATTTGTTCGCTTCCTTATCCTCATTCTGTCCTATGTTTTAGAGGCAAGTTGTTACACAGAGAATGGACGCTTGTGAGCTCAATAATAAAATAACAGGCAATTTGAGTTTGGATTGCCGAAAGATGCAATTTCTGCTGCCCAGCATGTTCTCACTTACTACCTTTTTCAATAGATTTTTATTGGCCAACCGAGGTGTTCAAGTTGTTGAAAAAGAGATAAGATACAATTATTTTTTCAGAGTTTAATGTAAAATCTAGTTATTATTATTCACTATGGGTGTGAAACTTTGCATGTAAGGATTAACGAATAAGATATATTTATATTCTGAATGACTTCTTAATATCTTTACATGCTGAGAAGGCGTGAACTGATATGCATAGATAAATTCAACTTATTTTATTTTTCATCTATACTAGCTAATTTTAAGTAATTAATCATTATTGAAATTTATAAGAAAGAACTCATCAGATTTATGTAGAATGTCAAATATGGAAAAACATAGAGTATGTACTCATTATAAGATTAACTTCTAGAAAGTAAAGGGAAATGATGAAAATGAGAAGTATAAAATTATCATGATCAATATATTTAGATACTCTATCAAATTATAAACTCTTTAACCTCTACTTTTGCTGAACTTTTATGCTTTCCATTAACATTCAATCCATAAATTCCTCACACAAATTTCATATTAAATTCATTTGTTTGCACTCATTTACACACAAGCTTGACAATCAAACACAAAACTACATAAGCTACAAAAAGATAATTAACATTGTCAGAAAAGAAACAATCATAAGACCATACAATTAATATACACAATCTCAAGTGTTAAAAGCAACGTACATCCTTCATTACATATTTTATGCTTACCAGGTCATCAAAATGCATGCATTGTAACCATGTATAAGACCATACCTAAAAGAAACATTTAAATAATAATTAAATTTCACTTGTAGGTTGGCCCATAAAACACTTCCAAATTCATATAAGACCTAGATTTGAATCTCTTAACACTTACTCCATTGTATATCCAATGCAAGAATTTATTAATTATTTTATCAAAAATGGGTAAATTAGTTGAATTCTAAAACAAAAAAGAAGATTGCTCTCAAAGAAACAAATCTTCGCTTCTAGAGAAAATGGACATAAAACACATGAACCAAAGTACCCAAAGATGACAATGCAAAATATTTTTGAACCAAACTAGAGTCATGTAAGAAAAAAACCCTAAGATGCCAATGCAGAGCACTTTTGTACATACTCTAATCATTTTAAATAGCCAACCTTTTATGTAAGCAAACAATAGAACACAACTTCATCCTTTGCAGTACCATCAAATTCATTGAATGATAATCCAACATTTTAAGATCAATAATTATAATCCCAAAAATCTAGCCCAATAACTTATTTTACATATAAAGAGAGGGAATTTGTTAACAAGGAAATTTATTTATTTTTCTTCAATATTGTAGCTTCTAATACTCAAATTGTTGTGATAATGTGTCTTCCACACAATCCATAATATTTCTTATATTATTATTTTATTTGAGTGAATTATGTTGCACCTAGGAGTACCTAATTAGAGAAGCAAGATGGAGAGATTCACATGGAATATCCAAGATGAGTTGTATTGTAACATTATGATAATATCTAGCAATGGAACCCCTGCTCCAACCCCCTCAGAAGACTTGATATGAAGTGGGTGTCCACTTGCAACTTAGGCCCAATGGTGGCATAGTTTGATAACTCCAAAGCTATGACTAGGCATAGAATGACATGACAAACCCCTCCTAAAACATGTATACAAAATAATATTGATGGGTTGGCAATGGTTGGAAACACTATAGTTGGAGGTGGCTTCAAAAATAGTATAGGGGAGATAGCGGTTGCTTATATTGGGAACTACAGAGGGGATTAGAACAATAAAGTAGACACTTTTGTTGTTCTATGAGGAATGAGAATTGCAAGAGCTAGAGGAATTAATAGATTAGAAATTGAGGAGGATTCAATGATAAGTATAAAAAGTAGTTAAAGTGTGGATCAAACTAGCTGGAAGATCAAAATGATAATAGATAAAATTTTCAATTTGCTAAAGGGTGTCAAGAGATCCACGTAGACCATATTTACCACAAAGGAAATGGAGTGGTGGATGAGTTGGAAAAATTTAGCCATAATGTGATGTGAATAATAGAATGGGTGGATGTCAGCCAAACTCCATCATCAACTCAAGTGATGATGGAACATGAGCATACTTCTTATAATGTTGTATGCATTATTACAAAAGGTGGCACACCTTTTTGAACCCACATGGGTAGGAAGCCCAGCGAATTTTCATTCATATAGTTGAATTTTGGAAAGATTGCATGAGCATTTTCTTTTGTGATCCTCTCACTATGAGCCTTAATTATTTCTAGAAAAGGATGAGTGGTGACAATTTGTCTAGATATAAAACACTAACAAAGATGGATTACAAGGACACTTTACCGAAACCCCACTCCAACTACAGCTAGCGATGGTTTTTTTTTGAAGAAAATATACTAATCACACTAGCTGCTAAGAGAGGTTTTTCAATTTTTGGGAAGCTTTGTGAACTTATGATGGGTTTTTGTTGCCTTAACAATTTAAACTTGGGTGAAATCACTAGTACAAAAATAACAATATATTACTAAATAAACTACTAAAACTTGGAGATATGTGACTAATTTTGATCACATGACCAATGGTAGTTTATTGTCAAACATTTATCTCCCAACCAAATTTATGACTAAATTATTTTAATCATTGGTTAGGTCATTGATTTAGTTGTTTATTGTTGTTACTTGGTAGTTTATATGGTAGCTTATTTGGTAAATTTGGTTCTTTATTTGGTAGTTTATATGGTAGTATATATGGTTGTTTTCTTGGTATTATTTGTAGTAGTATATTTGGTTGTTTATTTGGTAGTTGATTTGGTAGTTGATTTGGTAGTTTATTTAATCATTAATTTAGTCACATTTGGGCACAATGGAATTGAACCACAATTCTCCTACTTATAAAGAAGGTGCTCTTCCATTGAGCTAGTACCCTTTAAAAAATAATGCAAAAATTTGACAAAGTTGTCTTCCCAACATTAGATTTACCATGATCATAGTCATTGTAACATGATATATTCTTCTTAAAGAATACAAATTTTAGTTATTATGAAAATCAATAATCTAAATCTTTATCAATAAAAAATCAAAAATTTTAAATTCTTCTATTCAAGCATTATAAAATTATATTTCATGTTAGTTAGACTTCTCTAAATTATTGTATAGATAGACTATTATAAAATATAATTTGGAACACTTTGACCACACAGAAGTATTGTTTCTTGTGCTAACTTCTTAGAAAAAGATACAAATGATTATGGTATTTATGTTAAGAAAATAGAGCTTTTCATTATATAAAAATATCAAACCCCATGAAAATATCACATCAAACTAGTTGTGGTTTCTATTCATAGTCTCTACAATAAATAAGACTAGCTTGTGTGCATTGCAAAAAAAAACTCACTTGTTGTAATGACGAAACATAATCACCATAATAATACCATTATCAAGAGAATACAAAAGCCATGTATGGTAGATGTACAGAGGACATGTTAAACTATTCTAATTCCTATAATGACCTAAGAGACAAGTTTTTGGGAGGAATTTTTTGTGAGGAAAAAACAAAAGAATACCAAAAAAATTGATCCAACATGCTTCAACTCAAAGAATGACTATGCAGCAAAATTTCTTGTCTCTACAATTTCATTGTTGGACAAGTCCAAACCCATTCCAATAGTCATGACATGAATGTGTTGAATAACATCTATTGAACCTTTGGCTCAATTCATGTTGTCAAAGATATTGGAATTATATGTGGCAAAATAGAAAATATAATCAGTAAAATAAAATAATAACATCATATTCACACTCTATATGAAAAAAATCTTGAATTCTATTCAACATGATTAGAAGGTGTAAAGAGGGTTCATTAAAAAATAAAATGAATAAAAGGTTCAAAAAATGTAAGCTTTGTCATGTCAAGATTCAAAACCTTGGTAAAATCATTATTAGCCACCTAATAAGAATATTAGGTACCATTAAAATAGTTTTAGCTTGAACATCTTGTATTACTAAGAACTCCTTATCCCTCCATGTTACCACAACTAAACAATCAAGATAAAGCACAAAAATATGACTCATTCATTACATGTAGTCTTATATCCAATGAACCATGATGAAATCATGGTAGATCGATTTCAAAGAGTGGAGATACCATACATTACTAATTCAAGATCTAAATTATTTTTATGTACATGAAAGCAAGGTGAGAACTAACATTTATGTTGTCTTTCATTTGTTTACATTTACATTACTCAATTAAGGTTAGTTCCTTATCCCAGGGCTTGACCAAGGAAAACCCTCATCAAACCCCAACCCATGAGCCTTTCTTTTCTATGTTGATTTATAGGTTCAAAGTGAAAAGGATTATAGATCTAGAACATACTACATGTAAGCTTTCTACAGTTATTGGCTATAAATCATTAAGCTATGTCAACCTGGTTGTATGACATCTTCCCAAGTTGAACTATTCCTTAAATATCAAATTCTAGGGAGATTTTATGATTTTGTACCCTTTTCCATTTCATTCTGAGATCTATAGATGGATATTTTGATATAGTTCAGATTTGCAAGTTTTGAAGCAAAAACATATCTTCCTCTACACATTTTAAAGTGAGTCTTTTATATTTTATTTCTATTTTTATCTACCATAGAATTACATCTTAATTGGGCTAATTGTCTTTAGTTAGAATCTAGATTTAAGTTATTTAAGAAATTAGTTGAATTTCACATTCTTATTATCCATTGAAAGACCTACGAGAGTACATATCCTTTCAATACATTCCTATTTATAATTTGAATTTAATGTTAGCTCTCTTCTTCTCTTGGGTCCTAGATAATTTAATTTAGATCACACATGGAATCATCCTTGGAAATTCCCCTCTTACCTACACACAAATAATTGAATGTCTTATTGACCCCAAAAATTGGAAGATTGCATCTTATTTAAAGTATTTTGGCTTTACCACTAATTATTTTTGTGAAGCCAACTTGTTCACCTTTCTTTTTGGAGTTAGATTTCTTTATATAGGTGTTTATCTTCTTCTATTGAACTTGACTTGTTCCCCATAATTTTTGGAGTTAGATTGGTTATTCTAGGCTTTTAACTTCTTTTCGTGAACCTAACAAGTCCCCTCCTTTTTACTTTGGAGTTCAATCCCTTTATCTTTTATTCTTTAGCCTTGACTTGACCTTCTTTTGGTGAACCCTATTGATGCCCATCAATTTTTTGAGTTAGATTCATCTATCTTATGTGTAGTTAGATCTCACTTTTGTGCTCATTTTTACACTTACATGGTTAGATCTTATTAAGGTTTCCTTTTATGACTTCCTCTTTTATGATATTAATTACATGAAATCTAATCCATAGAATTCCTATTAGGTAGAGCTTTAGAGTCAGGGGCTTGTTTGATCATGATTCTTATTTTCTTTCTATGACTCATGATGACATCAAATATTTACTCACCATCTTAATATTATAATGGATCATAACTCTTCTAACCCATCCTTGGATGATGTAAATTCTTTAATCTTTCCTCCTTTGCAAGTTGATAAGAATTCTAGTGAGTTTTATAAATTAGAAACTTTGATTTCTCAAGAAAATTAGAATCCTAATAGCATTACTATTGTTAAAGCTCTGAAGAATCTTGTTAGTAATGATGAAAACAATATTTCCATCTTCAGTGGTATATTTCACCTTATTAATAATCATGCTAAGAATTCGATGAAATTTTCTCAAGTGATAGGATATCCTCCTCCTTCCACACTTTTCAAATCCTCAATCCCAATTTCTACCACTCTTTCTAGAATACCTACATATGCTTGACTTCTTATGACTACTTCTACCCAAGTATCCACTCCTTTATGTATTGACCTTCCTAGTCTTTAACTTCTTGTGAGTGTTCCTGCTACTTGCTCTCCTTCATTACATTCATATAATGTGGTTTATTTTAGTTATTTAAAACCATTCACCTATTCCTTCGCATCCTTAACTGACATCTATACATATTTTGTCTACTTCTTATAACTTTCCTAATCCATAAGCCATACCTACAACTACTAGAATTTATTTTTATTATAGCATTAGTACATTGGTCAAACTATCACTGCTTTATAACAACAACTTGCTTAATTAACTCAATCTAAGTACAATATTCCTACATGTGATGTTGTTAATCCCTCTTCCTGAGGTATCCTTTTTGATGTAATCCCACAATATGTTGAGGTACCTCATCTTTAGTCTTATATCTAATTCAAGCTAAAAAATTCTACACTATAAATAGTGATTTTATTAAAGACTATAGGCTTATGCATAAGTTGTTCCCATCTAATTTTAGGGATAGACCCTTGCAATGGTAAATTTCTCTCTATGGTCTTATTCAATTATTCCTTTTCAAATTCTTGCTAATGATACCATTTAATACTTTCACAATATTTTTTCCTTCAAATTTATTTACTTTATTTAATGCACTATAATCATAATGTTAAAGAGAAAGTTACTAAATTTATTAGTTGATTTAGACATTTGTATGCTCATATTTCTTATCCTATGCTTGATCATGATATTTACCATATATTTATTTATAATTTATCCAAAATAAATTAGGGATATGATTATTCTTACTAAGTATACCTCCTTTTCACAATGATATGATGTGCTTCACCATTACTAGTTACAAGTAAGTCAACTTGAGAGCTTTGCTCTAATGCCTCCTATTTCAAGTAATAAGAGTGATATCTCAAGAATTTAAACAAGTTCTCTAAACCTAAAAATTTCATCAAAATCAAGTATAGAAACAAAGTTGATGATAAAGTGGATACTATATCCTGATATATACAACTACTTTTTCCTCTATATGTCATCCTAATCAATGGTATGCTCAAATATCTTAGCATTTTTTTTGAGGTGATGACAAAGATGATCCATGTTTGCATTCTTTATCTTACTCAGGTTTTTCCTATTGATCATTGTAAACCATTTCCTAAAATTTTAGATCAATTTTTTTTATGTCAATTATATCATCATCAACTAGGTCATGATATTAAAAAGTATTATGGTACGAAGAATGCTATTTAGGACCTTATTGATTCTAAGGCTATATTTTTTGATGCCCATGTTAATAAAACAAATAAATATCTTGTGCCATCTAATAAAAATTTATAGATTTACCCTAACCCTCTACCTTCTCACTCAATGAATTTTATTAATCAACCTTCTTCTTCTAATCAACTTACCATCTCAAACTTAAATTTCTTCCCCACCTGAACCTGAACATTCACCTATTTACAACATTAGTCACTATATTATGTTTAATAGAGATACTTATTATTCTACTATTGGATGGATTCAAACTTGTAATAATTTTCTCTATCATCCTCAAGGAAATATTACTTTGTAGGTGACTTTATTAGGGAAATATATTTATACTAACTTTTTTGTTATTCTCAATTTTCACTATTTTCAAATTAGCCTTTCTATTCCATGACTTTCTTCCATGTAATTTGCAGCAACTCATATTTATAAATGTCTTAAATTTTCTCATGTTGCAAAATATATTACTACTAATCATTTTATTTATAAACAATAGCATACTATAGATTGTGTTGAGATTTATTTTTAGTGACCATCTCATCTAAAGAGCCACGTACTCATTCAAAGAATCACTATAGAAATTACCAAAAATACAAAGTAGCTAAGATTATGGAGCTAAGTCTTTGTAAGGATTGTTCACCTAGACCTAGCTTCCCTACTACTCCTACATCTAAACTTGTTCTTGCAAATACATCTTCTCAACCCATTGTTGTTCCTTCTTTGGAAGCTATTGTACTTGATAATGATCCTTCTATTATGTCTCATAAGACTATTTATAATAAAAATACACTTTAGTGTTGCTACATCTCATTCTCTTTCTTCTCAACCTTCATTTTTATTTGAAATGTCACCTACCTTTAATCAAACTATGTTTAGTTATTTGGAAGAAGTGAAAGAAGGTGGCGTAATGCATTTGGATAAACATTAGGATCTTGTTTGTATTTTAAATTCTTTTAATCTAGATATGGAATATATTTTAGATGATCATAATGATTAATGTTAAATTTATGTGGATGGTTATTTTTTAAACATTCTTTATATGCAACTTACAACCACTCTTGTTAATGAGCATAGTGACTCACAAAGTCCTTGCTTGTAACTAGTTGTGATTCCTAATACAATCAAAATTGTTCCTCTCATGAGTCACCATCCTTCCCCTATCATTTCATAACTAAGATAAGGTGCAGGGTGCACACAAAATGCTTGAAGTGGACTTTCTATAGTAGTCTTTGTGTTTTCCCTTATGTTGTATAATTATTCTTTGTCTAGTCTTTTGATTGCTTTATATGATACTTGTTTCTTTGTTGATCTCAAGAGGATAACTTAAGCACCCCATCATACACATTCTTCAAATTATATGTCTCATCTTCTATGTATTGTTACATGTTATGTCATGCTTGTGCTATTATTCATATCAATGATCTTTTGTAGTATTATTGGTCACTTATGATATGGTAGTACTGATTCTTTTTGGTCTCAATGTTATTGAAAAAAAAGTACTCTTCTTTGTATCTCTTTTATATATTTTCCTCCATTGTATTGTATTTCTACATCCTTTGGTGAATGATGTTATTTTAGTACTTGATATAATATTACATATTATCATATGATCTTAGTCACCCCTAAGTTATTAGATCCATTTTCACCTCTATATTTTTTTCATGTGCTCAAATTCCTTGATATGTTTCTCTTCTTGTGGGCATGCCATAGTAAAAATATCATTTAGTGGATGCATGTTCACTTTTATTAGATCTATCTCTTCTTAAGGCATTTTTGATTTCTTTAATGTGGGGTGGTAGACTCCTCTCATCATTTTTTATATGAAATAGAAATATTAATTCTCTTTATAACTTGGACTACTTTATCCATTAGTGCTTGATACTATTTATAAGCTATACCAAAATCTATGCATTGTTATTTCATGTGTATGCCATCTCTCACTTTTTGTTCCAATTTCTAGGATTTGTTTCTATGGGCTTGGTCTCTTTTCTTTTGAATATCTCTCTAAACAATTAACAAGTTCAAATGCTCTATCCATATTTCAGCCCTTCTTTTGATTATTAACAATCTACAAAGCCTAGTCTTCTTTTGGTCCCTTCAAGACACATAGATGCTTATTCCTAGGTCACTTTTTAATTGTTTTTTTTTAGACATAAAGTTCCCTTGATGTTGAATCCATTGATGGAATGACTAGAATACTACATACACTTGCTAGACCATTTGGTTCACCTTTAAGATGGCTTTACTAGCACCCCATGCAAACTTGCTAGACCATTTAAAGCCATAAATTTTTCTTTTGTGGAGAGCTTTCCCCCTTTATTATTATTTTTTCCATTTAGAACAAGCCACATAAACCTTATTAGACAAGTAATTTCACCCTATTTGAAGAGTTTATATCTCTAATTATGATTTTGGATATGATAAAGACTCAAGTTTGTTGGGTGCTTGATAAATTCTTTTCCTCCTTAATCATGACAATATTTTCTCTTATGCTCTTTATCCTACCATGAGTTTGAGGGAACTCATATTCCTACTAAAGTGAGGGCTTAATGTAACATTTAAACAAATGGAAGCACTTGAATTTAAGACCTTTTAGATTGCTCTTCATTATTACCTCTTTAGACCTCAGATATGTCTATGTTCGAATACTTTTCCTCATATCTTCTTCTTCTTTCCACCCCCTATTTCCATGACTTACCTCTAATTTCTATACCACACAAGACTTGAACTTATGTACTAGGTTTACTAATGTCAACCTAGTTTTAACTAAGTTGAGTAACATCAACCTAGTTCTCCTAGGTTGACCAAGTCCCTAGTGGTTCCAAAGCTCAGGGCCTAAAAGGTCTCAACGGTCTAAATCATATTTCATTGTTATAAAGAGACTTGGAGGCTTCATTTTCATAACTTATATTCATAATTTACTCAAACACTTAGGGCCCGTTTGACTGTGGGTATAACAATAGTGGAATAGGAATAGTTATTCTAAAATACTTATTCTGGAAGAGAAAATGTGGGTACATATTCCTATTTTATGTTTTCTTCAGCTAGAATTCAATGGGCAATTCATGGACCCCAAAATATATTTTTTCTAAAATAAATAAAGCTAGAATAGGAATATGTATTCCAATTATACCTATTTAGATGGAATTGCAAAATGTCATTTTTGGGCCAAAATTGGAATATATATTCCTATTTTATTTTGTATTCCAATTCTAATTTGGTGCATCCAAACAAAAAATTCAAAATTTTAAGAATTTACATATGCCTATTCCTCTTGTATTCCATTTTCCAACTAGACCCTTATGGTCTTTAGCTCAATTGAAGACTTCTACTTTTTGCATACAAGGAGTTCAAGTATTAATTTTTTTCAAGGATTTAAGAAGGAAGACTTATCTTTACAATTAAAGGTGTTGGAAACATAAGAGGAGTAACTAAAAGGGGAGGATTGAATCAGTTACCAAATAAATAAATCCAAGATCCCTTAAGAAACAAAATTTTTTCTGAAGCAAAAATACTATTGTAACTTTGCTAGAATTCTTTAGAATAACTGAGAGGCGGGGGGGGGGGGGGGGTGTGAATCAACTATTCAAGGTCCAATAATGTCCAATTTAAACTTTCTAATAAAATAGAGGTAAGTTTGAAGTACTATCCTTTTTAATTTTTTATCATGCATGCAATTAAACATTAAACAATCATGAAAAGTAAACATGCATAACACCATAACACAATGGATTTTGATGACCCAAAAACCCTCTAGGAATAAGAAGGTAAAAATGGGGTGGGGATGTCACCCACAAAATAACTACGCAATTGATTTCAACCACTTCTGATGGTCTACCCTGTTAAAGGCTACATGACACTGTTAAATGTGACCCTATTAAAAGATTTCTACACCCTATTAGGAGTGTGCCTTGGTAGAGGACTTAAGAACATTCAACTTAGAATGTCACCCTATTAAAGAGTTTACATAGAGCTGTTAGGCTCACCCAAGTCCATGGGATTTCGTGTCACCTTCTCAAAAGAATCTTTTATCCCTCCCTAAGAATCTCCTATCCTTCTCCTAAGGATCTCTTTATCCTTCTCCTGAGGATCTCTTTATCCTTCTCCTAGGGATCTCTTTATCCTTTTCCTAAGGCTTATCCACCTAGCTATTAAGCTAACCTAGCAATGTAGGATTTCAAAATCTAATGCAATGGTAAGAAAGTATTAGAA
Source organism: Cupressus sempervirens (assembly GCA_028749045.1). NCBI lineage: Eukaryota > Viridiplantae > Streptophyta > Pinopsida > Cupressales > Cupressaceae > Cupressus > Cupressus sempervirens. The sequence goes on from CM053789.1 coordinate 252,320,834, forward strand.
GGGTTTTGACCTGATAAAGATTGCAACTTTAACCTTGCAGATTTTAGATCACTCTTCAATTCCCTTCTTTGCTTGACTTTTCTCCCTTGCAGTGCAGACTGCTTGACTTTTCTCTTGAGTTCTTCTACTTGTAATTTCAATGCACTCTATGGTCACTTGATCAACTCAGAGTCTTGATGCTATTTCCTTACTCCTCATTGTGTCCTCTTCTTGACACTTCACACTAGCCTTCTCTTGGCTCCTTCACAGGACCACTCTTCTGATCAACTCCCTCTTGCACTGACACTTGATTTCTGACCTGTAACTCCTTGTAAAGAAGTTTTCTTCTTCATTTCTCGCTCAAATATTAATTTGATCTTGAGAAAATGGTATTGTTTTCCCTCCAAATTGCTTCTTCTAGAAATTTCATGATAAATCCATTAGCATTTGTTTTGAATTGGTTTGCATGGTTCACATGAAATTTTTTGACATCTACTCATCATCCTTATCATCTAAATAATTCACAAAATTTGATGTAACAAACTTATTGTCACTGATCTGGCTAATCTTTGACTTAACAAATAATGCAGCTACTTGGCATTATTGGTTTACTGATGCTTAGCACCTTCTATGTTACTTGGCTCCTTCTATTGTTTTACTGACGCTCGACGCCTATAGCATTTTTGCTTTTCTCAGCACTTGAAGACTTACTCAGCATCCATTACCTTTTTCTGATGCTCAGAACCTAAACAATTATGTGTTACTCGGCACCTGAAGGATTGCTTGGCTCACACTAAAGTTGAACTTGCTCAGCTTTACAAATGACTTAGTGTGTCCATTCTCTATGTCTTAGAGTACGTCATCAATACACTTTTTATCAATGGCTTAGTTGATCCTTATACGTAATTACAACATATAACTTCAACCTTTCTCTAGGTGCTCTAGTTACATCTTATTGATTGCCTCCTCCTTGTTAATCAACCAATTGATAGTACTTGAACCACTTAAGCAATTGTCATTCCTGCAAGTAGCAAGTTTGACATCAATGACAAAAAAATTATTGAAAACATTCATTACCCATTCTATTATTCTTCATTCATGATCCTTTCAATCATTTCCAACAATCTCCCTCTTTGGCATTGATGGCAAACCAAATTGATCAATTGATTGAGTTTATCAACTTAGTTACCACCAAAATTATATACGTTTTCTGTTTGGTATATAACTCCCTCTCTTGTTGATAGAAATTGAATCCTTTGTTCTGCTTCCCCTCTTGACTGCTACATCCTTACTACTAATCTCATATATCTCCATATCTTTACCTTTCATTGATCAGTTTCTCATAAATCTCCCTCTTTGACATAAATTGCAAAGATGTAGCATCTTCAACCTACTAAATGTAGGGTGATCCCACAATAATGTGTTCCACTTTTTGACCAATTTTGACACTAAAATTAATATTTTTGCAACAAACATCACGTTCAAGTGACTATATCTCCAAAACTATAAATAATTTCAAGATGACATAAACTAGTGATTTTGAGTACTGTGTTCCTACTTTGTAACCATATTTTTTAATCTAGAAAAAAAAATTATTTATGTCAAATTTTTTTATCTCCTCCAAAATGTGATACATAATACAATTCAATATTTTTAAGGAGTGATAGTGCATTTGACACACATAACTTTTTTTCTAGAAATGATAATGAAGTAATTCTTTCGATGTTAGATTTGTAGCATCAATATCAAGAGGATGCCTTCAGTTTGATTTATTTTGGTTGAATATTGTATAGTTTATGAAGTCTTGAAGTGACATAAACTATAATTCAAACATACATTCTGTTTGACAAAAATAATTTGAAGTCAATTTATCATAAAACTTTTTTTGTTTTTAATAGAAAGGTATCTCAATAAGCTAATTCCTACATATTTTTCAAAAAAAATTTGACCTAATTTACTAATTTTCTCGAGCTGTCAAAGTCGGTTGATGTTCAATCGGTAATGAACCTATAATGACTTAAACTCATATTTGAAAGTCTTAATGACTAAAATATGTATTACAATTATAGTCATTGGAAAGCTTGCTCTGAGCAGCACATTTTGACATTTTTTATTTTATAGTAGGAGATCATTCTCCTACAATTATGGGAGTCAAACGAGAAAAAAAAAATTGAAAAATGAAAAAAGGGTTAAAATTTCCCAAAGTTTACATGTTCGTGCGAACATAACATTCGCACGAACATAATAAGAATATTTGTGCGAACATATCCCCTAAATTTTCACAGTGATCAAAAAATTTTAAGGGTATGTTTGGGCAAACATTCCTATATTTAACTTGTTCATGCGAACAATCAAAAACACTGAAAAAGTCCATTTTGTAAAGGTTAAAATGATAGTTTTATCTATCAAAAATGTGCTTTTCATATGTTTGTGTGAACATATGTAGCTAATATGTTCACGTGAACATATGGATTTACATGCTAGTATGTTCGTGCGAACATACCCAAGGTATATGTTCATGTGAACCTTTCATACACATTCACATGAATGTGTCAAACTAAATTTAAACATCCTAAGTCACGATTTTGTAAAAATTTTGAACTTTCTTTGTTCCACTAAAGTGGAACCCATTAGCGTAGGTTCACCCTCTAAGCTTTACATCTTATGTTTTCTCCCTCTGTCACCATGCTTGTGACTGATCTGGATTTTTTGTTCCTGATGTCATCCTCTGCATCATTCTAATGATCTACTCCTATTGATGTAGGGTAGCATCTTTGTTTCTTTTAGACTTCTTGAGTTAGGGGCATTACCCCAAACTTGCCTCTAAGATATTCATAAGGATCTTTGGGCAATGGTTTGGTGAAGATATCTGCAATTTGTTCCTTTGTGTGAATGTACTCCATCTTCACTTGTCTGTCTTCCACCAATTCTCTGATGTAGTGATACTTGATTGCAATATGCTTGGTTTTTGCATGCATTACTGGATTCTTGGATATGTTTATAGCACTTGTATTATCAAAATACAGTATCACATGTTTGATTACTTCTTCTTTCATTCCTTTCAATAGATGTTTAAGCCATACAATATTTTTGCAATTGGATGCTACTGCCACATATTCTACTTCTGTAGTGGACTGAGATGTGCAGGTTTGTGTCTTGCTAGTCCAAGTAACCAACCTTTCTCCTAAGAATAGTGCTCCACCACTTGTTCTTTTCTTGTCATCAATGTCGCCTCCCTAATTTGCGTTTGTGAATGCATTGAGCTCAAACTTCTCATTCTTTTTGTAATATAGGCCAAAATCATTAGTTCCTTTGAGATACCTCATTATTCTTTTTACTGCCACGAGATGATTTTCTCAAGGATTAGTAGAGAATCTAGCCACTATCCCAATGCTATGTCTGGTCTACTATGTACAACATATTATAGTTTTCCAATCATGGATATGTACATTTTTTGATTGACTTCAGCTGATTCATCATTTTTGGATAGCTTGTGTCATGTTGCCATTGGTGTGCTTACAGGTTTGGAGTCTTCCAATCCAAATTTCTTGAGTATCTCTTTGATGTACTTTGATTATGTCACAAATATACCATGTTTTAGTTGATATATTTGCAATCCAACAAAGAACTTGATTTCTCCAAACATAGACATTTCAAACTCATATTTCATTTTGTTAGGAAAACTTTTACAAAGTGTTTCCTTTCCTCCAAAAACTATGTTATCCACAAAGATTTTAGATACAAGGATATGCTTACCTTCTTCTAATTTGATATATATTTTGCTGTTATCATCAGTTCTTTCAAATCTTATTTTCACTAGATACTTGTGAAGTCTCTCATACCATGCTCTAGGGGCTTTCTTTAATCCATATAGAGCCTTGTCTAATTTGCATACCTTGTTTTTGTTCTTTTCATCAAAAAAACCTTCTGGTTGCTCTATGTAGACTTCATCTTCAAGTGTACCATTCACAAATGTAGATTTTACATCCATTTGATAGACTTTAAATCTTTTGAAGCCTGCATATGCCAGTAAGGTCTATACTCCTTCCATTCTGGCAACTGGAGCAAAAGTTTCTCCATAGTCTAGTCCTTCTTCTTGTGCATACCCTTTACAAACTAGTCTTGCCTTGTTCCTTGTGATTTCACCATTCTCATCTAACTTGTTTCTAAACACCTACTTGGTTCCAATTACATTCTTGTTAGTTGGTCTTGAGACTAAGTTCCATGTCTTGTTCTTTTCAATTTGTTCTATTTCTTTTTTCATAGCATTGTACCAGTCACCATCTTTAATGGCTTCACTTACTATTTTTGGTTCCATTTTGCTGAGTAGATATGTCTCACTTCTAAGTCTATTCCTTATCATTGGTCGTCCCTCTTTGTTTCCAATAATTTGATCTACATGATGATTTCTTCGTACATAGTTTTCCAATACTGGTTCTTTCCTTGTTTGCATGTTGTCTCTTTCAAAATCTAAACTTTCATGTGTATTTTCATCAGGTATTTGTTCATTTCCTTCATGTTGGTTGTTCTCAAAATTTGAATGAACATTTTCTATATTTTGTAGCTCAGCTTCTGAATGTGTCTACTGCTCGGCATTCATTGTCTGTGATTTGGCAGATGCTAGATTTTGTTGCTGATTCCCATTCTGAGTTGAAACTTCACCATTATTAGGTGTACCTTCACAAAAGTATACAAAGGTCTTGTATTCTTCTTCTTTCTTGGTGTTCTCAACACTTTGAACTTCTGCAAGCTCATCAAATTTCAAATTTGTACTTTCTACTACTTTGTTAGTGTTAACATTCAAACACTTATAAGCTTTGCTTCTAGTAGAATAAGAAATGTGCCTTCCTCACTTTTTGCATCAAACTTTCCATTTCTAGAATCTTTATATATATAGCATTTGCATCCAAATATTTTGAAATGTTTTACATTAGGAGAATGCCCATACCATAATTCAAAATGTGTTACATTTGTACCTTTCTTGACTTGAACTCTGTTGAGTGTGTAGACTACAGTACTTACAGCTTCTCTCAAGTACCTGAGTGTAACATTTTTCTCCATCATTAAGGTCCTAGCATAGTTAATAACTAATCTATTTGTTCTTTCCACTATACCATTCTGAGGTGGAGTCCTAGGTGCTAATGTTTTCCTTTTGATTCCTCTTTCATTGTAGAATTCTTCAAATTCTCTTGATGTGAATTCACCTCCTCTATCAGATCTGAGATGTTTTAGGCTCTTCCCAATTTCTTTCTCAACTCTGGCCAAGTACCATTTGAACATTTCGAGTGCATATGATTTTTGTTTTAGGAACATGACTATCATCATCCTTGAATAGTCATCTACAAATAGCATTATGTATCTGTCACCTATGTAGCTTTGTACTTCAATAGGACCACACAAGTCAGTATGAACTAGCTCAGTAGAATTATAAGCCTTGCTTTTGAAAGTTGACTTGGTCATTTTCCCTAGTTGGCATTATTTGCACATGGTGTTATCAGCCTTTTTCAACTTCTATAGACCTCTAACTTTATTCATTTTGCTGATGCTTATCAAATTGTCAAGATTTACATGACATAGCCTCTTGTGCCATAACCATATATCATTAGTTTGAACAATGAGACAATAAGCATCTTCCATGTCTAGGTAAAACAAATTACTTATAGTCTAATCACCTTTTCCTATTAGACTTCCATGAGAGTCATAGATCTTAGCAACTCTATTTTTAAATTCAACCTTGCATCCTATGTTGCCTAATTGTGAGACCCTTAACAAGTTATAATTCAACCCTTCAACATAATATGCATTATCACACATTATCTTCACAGTAGGCTTCATACTACCTTTCCCTTTGATTTAACATGGTGCATTGTTACCAAATCTAACACTATTTCCTTCATATTGAGTAAAAGAAATAAACTTACTTTTATCTCCAATCATGTGATGAGAGCATCCACTATCTATGATCCATTTATCATTCTTGTTCTTGCAGGTTACTAGGGCAGTTGCTTCATCTTCATCTGATTCATCTTTCATAGCCACATAGGCTACTTCATCATCATTCTCATCAGATTCTTCTTCAACAATGTAGCATCTTTTGCCATTACCTTTGTCCTCCTTTTTATTCTTAAAGTTGACTCCATCCTTGTCATTTTTCTTTTGTGTGCATCTGGTTGCAATGTGACCAACTTCAATACAATTGAAACAAATGATTGGTAGCTTACCCTTGAATTTGCCTCTTCCTCTTTAAAATCTTCTTGCTAGTAATGCCTCTAATTGGTCTACATCATCTTCATCAGTGCTTCTATCACTAGATACATACTTTCCTTTTCCACTCTTTTTCTATGTTTGCATCTGCTCATTTTCTTTTATTGTCATCTTGGCTTTGAATGCAGATTCAAAGCTTTCTCGCTTGTAGTTGTGAAAGTTGGATAGCTCAAAGGCAGTGAGTCTTCCAATTATTCCTTCAAATGACAATGCATTTTTCGGTACACACCTTAGCTCTTGAATGACTAAAACTCTTATAGCATAGATAGGAAGCAAAGTTCTCAAGTATTTGATACATACTATTTCTTTTGCTAACTGTCCTCCTAGGATTCTTATGGCACTTACCACTTCCTTCATTCTTGCACCATATTGAGCAACATTCTCTCCTTCTTCCATTTTCATGTCATCAAACTTTCCTCTTAGGTTCTCTCTTTTGGATCTTTTGACATTATCATCACCTCCATAGATTCTTGATAATGTTTCCCACATCTGATGTGTAGTACCACATTCTTTGATGTCATCATACTCGGCATAGCTTAGTGTTTAAGCAATATCTGACATCGCTTGATTGTGCTCCTTCTTCTTGCTCATGTCATCTACAGTGAGGGGTCCTGCAGGGTATACATGATCAACTGTGATTGAGGTCTATGCATAGTCACCTATTGATCCAAGGTGTAGCTTCATCAGACTTTGTCATGCAACAAAGTTGTGTTTGTTGAGATTGGGAACTTCTCTTTTGGACATCTTGATCTTTCTGCTGCTAGTACCTTGAAATAAATTAGCAGTGGGCTCAGATACCAATTGCTAGAATTCTTTAGAATAACTAAGGGAGGGGGGGGGGGGGGGGGGGGGGTGAATCATTTATTCAATATCCAATAATGTCCAATTCAAACTTTCTAATAAAACAGAGGTAAGTCTGAAGTACTATCCTTTTTACTTTCTTATCATGCATGCACTTAAACATTAAACAATCATGAAAAGTAAACATGCATCACACCATAACACAAAGGATTTTGATAACCTAGAAACCCTCCAAGAATAAGAAGGTAAAACTGGGGTGGGGATGACACCCACAAAATAAATGCGCAATTGATTTCAACCACTTCTGATGGTCTACCCTGTTAAAGGCCTGCCCTATGAAAGGCTACAACACATTGTGAAATGTGACCCTATTAAAGGATTTCTACACCTTGTTAGGAGTGTGCTTTGTTAGAGGACTTAAAAACATTCAGCTTAGAATGTCACCCTATTAAAGGATTTACATAGAGCTATTAGGCTCACCCAAGTCCATGAGATTTTAATTCACTTTCTCAAAAGAATCTTTTATCCCTCTCTAAGGATCTCCTATCCTCCTCCTAAGGATCTCCTATCCTTCTCCTAAGGATGTCTTTATCCTTCTCCTGGGGATCTCTTTATCCTTTTCCTAAGGCTTATGCACCTAGCTGTTAATCTAACCTAGCAATGTAGGATTTCAATATCTAATACAATGGTAAGAAAGTAATAGAAGGGTTTTGACCTAATAAAGATTGCAACTTTAACCTTGCAGATTTCATATCACTCTTTAGTTCCTTTCTTTGCTTGGATTTTCTCCCTTGCAGTGCTGATAGCTTGTTCACCCTTCAAGATTTGTCTCCTTGAGTTCTTCCACTCGTAATGCTAATGCACTCTATGGTCACTCATTCAACTTAGAGACTTGATGCTCTATCCTTACTCCTCACTGTGTCCTCTTCTTGACACTTCACACTAGCCTTATCTTGGCTCCTTCACACGACCACTCTTTTGATCAACTCCCTCTTGCACTCACACTTGATCTCTGACCTATAACTCCTTATAAAGAAGTTCTTTTGTTCTTTTTTAGCTCAAATCTTAATTTGATCTTGAGAAAATTGTATTGTTTTCCCTCCAAATTGCATCTTCTAGAAACTTCATGATAAATCCATTAGCATTCACCTTGAATTGGTTTGCATGGTTCACATGAAATTCTGTGACATCTACTCATCATCCTTGTCATCCAACTAATTCACAAAATTCAATGTAACAAGCTTATCATCACTGATCTATCTAATCTTTGACTTAACAAATAATGCAGCAGCTCAACATTATTGGTTTACTGATGCTCGGCACCTTCTGTGTTACTTGGCTCATTCTTTTGTTTTAGTAGCACTTGTCACCTATAGCATTTATGCTTTGCATGACACTTGAAGACTTACTTGGCATCCATTACCTTTTTTTGATGCTTGGCACCTGAACAATTCTGTGTTACTCGACACTTGAATGATTGCTTTGCTGACACTAAAGTTGAACTTGCTCGGCTTTACAAATGACTTAGTGTGTCCATTCTTTATGTCTTAGAGTATGTCATCAATACACTATTTTATCAATGGCTTAGCTGATCCTTATACTTCATTACAACACCATAACTTCAACCTTTCTCTACATGCTCTAGTTACATCTTATTGATTGCCTCCTCCTTGTCAGTCAATCAATTGATAGTACTTGGATCACTTAAGCAATTGTCATTCCTGCAAGTAGCAAGTTTGACATCAATGACAAAACAATGATTGAAAACATTCTTTACCCATTCTATTATTCTTCATTCATGATCCTTTCAATCATTTCCAACATGTTTGACATAAATTAACTTAGTTGCAAAAACATAAAGCAAATAACATGAAGACAAGAGATACCAAGATTTAACATGGAAAACTAATTTTCAAAAATTAACAATTTTAATTATTTATTATATTCTGCTCTTCTAAAGTGAGCTTTTTTAGGAGCCAACCCTATTAGGTTTTACCTTGTTGAAGGATTTATATCACCCTATTAGGAGTGGCCTTTCTAGAGGTCTTTAGATAATTCAATATAGAAAATCCACCTTTTTAGAGGATTTACAAAATATCTTTTAAGCTAACTCTATTAAGACATTTGATTCACTACTTCAATTATTACAAAGTAACAATGAGTTGATATGATTGTGGATGCAATTGACTTTTCTAATTTTAGATCTTTTTTCTTTCTTGAATACTTGATCCTTCTTGATCAAATTTATCTTTGTAACTTGGTCAACTCTGGATACTCTATTATCCTTCAAATGTGTTTCCTTTATTCTTATTCTTCTCTTCAACATGTTTCACACATTTATTCCTCAACTTGACCTTATACTTATCAATTTTACCTTGTCAAGTAAGCTTGAATACACTTTTAAACAAATAATATTTATCACTTGAGTTTTCTATAACTAACTAATAAAATTGTTAGATCCAATATGCTAATATAGAAAAATCCTTCGTTAGTCCACCCAACTTGGTAATCATTAAATTAGAAAAGACTTTCCATTAGACCTCTTTTGTTAATTGAGTGAGCTCAATTAATAGTGATTCCATGCAAACTTTCCTTTGGTAACCAAGTGAACTCAATTGATACTACTTTTCAACAAAACTTCCTTTGTTAATTGAGGGAGCTCAATTAACATTGTTTACTTGCAAACTTTCCTAGAACACTTAACATACATAGGAGACTTCCTTTGGTGCCAAAGTGAGCTTGAATAACATGTATTTCTGGTAAGGACTTGACATCTATGTAATATCAAAGACAACATACAATTGAATAATTGTATTCAATAGAAGGATCAATTGTGAGCATTTCCTCTTCAAGATCTAGGTTATTGTTGGCCATAAAAGGAGGGGATATACATTGAAGCATTCATCATCCTCTTTATTAATGTACTTTCATAAACATGGCACTTATATGGGAGTATGGTAGATCCATTTCAAAGAGTAGAAATACCCTACATTCCAAATTCAAGGTCTGCATTATATTTATATACATGGAAGCAAGATGACTTGTAACATTTATCTTGTCTTTTAGAAATTTACATTTACATTTCTCAATTAATGTTAATTTCTTATCCTATGGATTGACCAAGGAGAGACTTTAGCAAACCCCAACTACCAAACCTTTTTTTTATGTATTGGTGTATAAGTTTTGTGAGGCCTCACCCTGACCCATCGTAGCATAGTTGATACATTATTATTTTGAAACTCATGACTCGATATGTTAAGAGACTATCAGATGCATTGAACATATTATGTTATTTCATATTGTGTGATCTTTTACTATTAGATATTTGATTTCATCATTTAATGCTTTATGATCATGTATGTTGATGAAGTAAGTGAATGTAGAATTAACACTGTGATTATGCAATTTTATTGATTGAGAATATGAGTAGAATGAGATAAACAACTAATTATTTGAAAGATGAATATTTTAATTTATCTGATTTCCATGATACATTATATACATATATGCATGTGGTTTTCTTGAGCTACTGATGTCTTCAATTAGTGTGCAGGATATTTTAGCTGAGAAACCTAACAGAGGAATGAAATTGAACCCTATATACCATTTGTGGAAACTAGGGTTAAATCTAATGAAAGATGCAAACCTGGTTGTTTGTATTTTATTTGTATTGTCATTTGAATGAATGTATCATTTGGTAATCTTTAATTGTTAATATTTTGTAAAAGTGTTTTTATAGTGTCGCTTGACACTCATAAATTGTATATGCATTCTAGCATGATAGTTAAGGTTAACCGAGTAACCTAAAGATCTAAGTTGGACTAAGTTAGTGACCTTTTTACTAATTAGTTAGTAATCGAGATTAATTACCCCTAATCCAAATTAGTGTTTAATCTACATTTTGAAGGTTGTTAGATAGTTCTAAAAATTCTTAGCTTTTGATAGGTCCCTCATTAATCCTAAAGGCCTAAAATCATGAAATCTAAGTACCCAAGTGGTATGGGTATGGGTTGGGGGCATTTTTCACCCCCCTAGCCCCTTTTGTTGACTTTTATTGTCACTCAAAAACTCCATTTTTTCTTTATTGTAAAAATTGGTTGTTTCCATCATGAGTTGGTTAACTATAACTCCACCTTGAGGTTAGCCTTAGGTCTAGTTGAGTTAGAAACTTCTAGAAATTTTATGAAAGTGGGGGAGTTATTGCTTCTTAGAGTGGTTGGGTTTAGGATCTTGTTTAGAGGCAATTTTGAGAGGGTTTTGAGTGTTCACCCAACCTGTAGTTTTAGAGTGTAAATCAGGATTGAAGGAGAAGGAGAAGGAAAGGAATGCTCATCTCAAACTTGTTTAATTTTCATAACCCAATTTTCAAGGTAGGAATACTTCACCTCATTGTGTTCATGTTGTGTTTCATGTTTTAGTTTTATTGCATATGTATGTGCGTGTGTGTGTTGAGTATATTTGTTTTGAATTTTTGAAATGATTGTATGGGTGTATTGGCATTACTCACCCTCAGATAGGGTAGAAGTGGCCATGTACGAGTAAAGGTATTTAGTTGGACTCTAACAGTCTAGAGTTTCTTCTTAGGATGAGAAGAGGGAGAGAGGGTATGGTGTTATGGGCCCCTACTCGTCAACACAAACCACGTATGAGTTTTTGGAATGTAAGAATGGAAGAACAAAAGTTCTTGAGTTTATAGCCTAAAAGGGCATCTATTTTGGTGTTGTGTCTGACATCTCCTATTAAAAAAATCCACCTTCTCCCTAATCTGGTTCAATGTCAAACCTATTGTGAAAACTCGGGATGGGAGTGAATGCCTAATTTTGTCTTCATGTTATGATTGGTTGTCTCCTGGTGAGTTTTCATCCTCTCCAAGATCATTGTAATATATTGCAGATTTCATAATGGATCCCTTGTTAAGGGCCAAGGAGAAAATTCAGAATTATATTGGATCTCAAACATGTTGGGAGTTTTTCCCTTGGGATGATATCCTGTGTAAAAATGTTACATTTAATTTTATTGTTGAAGTGGAAATGATGTTAAGTTTTCTTACTGGTTCTTTCCCAGTGGAGCCTTTGAATTTCAGGTGGTTTAATAGAAAAAAAGATTGAGTAATATTCTTGCATTTGAATCATATAGTATTTCAATTTATGCATGTGTATTGAAAATTAGATAAAATGGTCTAATTAATTGGAAGATATTGTTTTTGCATGTTGATTCAACTCTTTGTAGTTGACTTTTGACTTAACTAACTTGACGTTTTGGCCTATGTGGCAAGTGTGTGAAAATGTGGTCTGCCTATGAGAATGCAAAAGGTTATGTATAGATCTCTCTTTTATCTACTTTTGATAATATTTTTACATTGGTGTTATCTATATATGATGATCCACCATGCATGTGACTTCTACTTTATAGAAACTTTCTGACTCATTTTATTAGTTAACTCTGTCAATGAATGATGATCAACAATTTGGTCATCTTGAGTTATTTGTTTGACTCCTAGTCAATATGTTGCTTGACATAGACTTAGGTATTATGCACCCAACTTAGACCCTTTGGTTGACATGTGTGTTTGGGATTTGGTTGAATTATTTATTGATGTAGAAATTGGGTAATTGTTACTTGACACATTTGATTGTGTGACTTTCTATCATTGATTTATCTATTATATTGGTTAAATATATGCTGGTAATTTTGAACTAAATGATGCACTTTGATGTAGAATTATAAATTTTACAAGCATTTTAGATGCATAATGATGAGTAAATTTTAACGAGCTTACATTGATGATTTTATATGTGTATGTCACTATATTGCATGATGAGTCAACTGGTAATGAAATATGTTTTTTGGTAATTGACCTATTATTGTGGATGAATAGATGTGTGTCTTATATAGTGCCTTAAATCCACATGTGAGTATGTTCGTAATGTTCTCTCTTTTGGATAGTTAAGTTTTTATGAACTATTTAAGATGTGGCTTAACTTGTTATTCATTCTTACTCTTGCTTGATTTATGAACAAATAACATTTTATTGGTATCTTAGAAATGATACCATACTTATTAGTGGCATTGACTAAAAGTATCCATTAAGTGTTTCTACCTTTTAGAAAGCATATTTAATTGTATTCCTATCGTAGCGCATAGTGAAAATTTGAATGTGGTAGAAAAATAGATCTATACATGTTAATCAAGGATTGCTGATGATTTTCTTTAATATATTGATTTGGCTATTCACATTGACTGATTTTTAGAACATGATTTTATTCAACCACATATTACATTACTACTATGAGTTTTACCTGTTTACACTTCCTCGATGTCAAGCTGGGTATCTTTCATGTCAGGAAAGATTCTGGGAAATCTTAACAACTTCATGGTAGAGTAGTAAAGCACTCCTAGAATATTATCGCCATTATGTTCTTAAGCAAGTTTTGGAGCTTATTTCAGCTTGGTAATCCTGTCTAAACCATTTCGGTATACTGATATTCTCCTATCTGGTTATTGAGAATTAACGTTGACTAGTGAATATTTAAAGGACCTTGACTCTCATTGTAATTTTCCATATTTTACGAAGAATACTGATATGACATTAGTTTTGAAGAAGCAGTCTTTACACACCCACCAAAAATGCAAGTGAAGAATCGTATGGGAGAAACACTTTATGTTACTGCATATCATTTTTTAACATGACAAAGATAAGCAACATATCGAAGGAATAAACAGTGCTGAAAGTACGAGTGGCCATTAATGTTTTTTTATATTGTGGCATTCAATATTTAACAGTATTTACTAGCCTATGAAGTACACACAAGATTATTAAACCAACTTTTTTGATTTATGGATGATTGAGACAGTATTTATTAAAAATTTGTTTCATGTATCGAATCAGATAGAGTCATATCGTGCAATGTTGAAGTACACGAGTGACAAAATTTATTTAAGTAAACTTTGTTTTATTTTATTTACATGTTACAGGAAAAGGATAAACATTGGATGCATTTCCTTCTTTTATATAAAATAAACTGTAGGTTATTTTTCTTAACTAAACACTTACCAGATATGGGTGGCATTTACCCAGAGGACTAATGTTAAAGATTCAATGCCAAAGCGTTAACTGTCATCAAACAATTGGTATTTTATTTTATTTTCTCACGAGCATTAATAAATTATAAAATTATGAATGGTTTTACGCAACAACTAATGGAAAATACACCAAAGAAATATTCAAAGATTCAAAATTCTTCATATAGCAATATAAAGTGGTTTTAAACGTTCGTGTAGCCTTGACTAATGCTAATTTATATTTCTCTCTAATTATATCATGTATTAAAATTCGTCTTCGTTAAGATTCAACATTTAGAAAAACATTCCTATACTAGCTCATAGATTATGATTTAAGTGAAAAACTAATATCTATTTATAAAACTAGTGCCAGATTTGGCTCTAAGGACTTACAGACGATTATAATGCCCAACTACTCGACTATTATTTGTCAGATGTACACCCTCCAAACTTTACATTATGCTAATACATCATGAGAAATATGGGAGTTCCCCTCTACATTTATTTACATCGCTACAAACATTTTTTTCATATTTTCTAAGAAAAACCTAGGAAAAATAAAATTGATGGAATCTATCTAAAAAGAAACACAGGAAAAGTAATATTAGCTATAGAATTAAGGACTTCCAGGAGTATCATGTCCAATACCTGGACTATGATCATTCACATTAGCATCCCCTAATGCTTTCCTTCTGGCTACATAACTCTCCCCATCACCAATACGTGAATGAGAGTTCAATTTTTCCTCAACAGAAGGGACAGACATGCCTTCTAGACTTATGCTACTCACTTTCTCTTGTATGTTTGCAGGTTCCTCTTGGGCATTAACACTAGAAATTGGTGTAATATTAGTGCCCTTTCTTGTAATCTCTCTAGCTTCACTTAAACAGGAGGAATACATGAGAAAAGACGTTAAGAGTAGGAGGATTGGAAAAGAAGAAATATGAGTGGAAAACATCTTCATCCTGCTAACAAATCTCAACTAGCAGCAGAAAATATAAACTATGGAATCAAGAATGTAGAAAGCCAGACTTCCAGCATAAATTTACTCTCTATGTTTGTCTTATTTATAGTCGTTTATGAAGATTTCTAAGCAATAAAAATATTTCATTTCGTCAAAACTACTGGCCGTAGGTTTTTTCTGGTGTCGTCGATTTATTTGTCTTTTGGCCTCTTGTTTACAACCACTATGAAAATATTCTGTCCTACTGCAAATTGTTTTTAAACTTGGTCAAATAACTAGAGTTCATATTTATATAGATAGTTAGATCTTGAATGTGCATATTAGTCTAGCATGAAAAATCTTATCCTATTATTTTTATCCATTTAAAATAAATAAAAAATAAATAAATGAACATGATATATCTTTGTATTTTTTTCTATAAATAGTCCCTTCTCTATTAATTAAATATTAAAGTTACAAATCGTAAAAAAGAGAGTCTGGAAGAAAAGATCATCCCTCATGTTCAAGACATCAACTATTCACCAAGAAACATAAAAGTCCAAAGGCTGAGTAGTGGGGGGTCTCTATCATTAGAAACCCAAAAATCAGTGGTGTTAGTGGATGGCTCAGAGCTATTTGTCTAGGAGGAAAGATAGCCAGATCTAGCAGGGAGAATGCCCATTTAGGTTCCTAGAGGGCAAGTCCACATCAATAGCAACTAAATGAGCCACAAAGGACCATCAGACCACCATGAGTTACACATCTGCAGAGATGAGGCTGCGACACCTTCCAAGCCTCATTGAGAGGATGTTTATAATGATCAAATAATGTAGCAATGACAACCATGCAAGGGCCATTACATTACCAATGACACTTTGTGTGTTGAATCTGCATCATGACATTATTACAAATACACAGTTTAGAGAAATTGAAAGCCAAATATCAATGAAATATCTATTTTGAAAGTAGCATGAGTCATATGCCAAGAAAAGGCCTCTCAATCAAAGGGTTTGAAGAAATCATGGGTCGAGTGCCAATAATTTTGGGCCCACCTGTAGAACTAGAAAATCATTGATAGCTTGTGAAACAATGACAAATCTAAAGTCTTGTGAGAGGACTACAAATGCCAAGGTTGGTTGAGTTCTTGAACCATAGGAAGGTAGGGAACTAGCCACTCGTAACCCCACTTGGGTTTATAACTATCTTCTTTATAACTTGGGTTTAACCTTTGTTTTATTGTTCTTATATAAGATTTAATTTCCATTTCATTTTAAATAACATTTTCTTAACATACTTAATCTTCATGTTTATTAATTATTTTAATATAATAATAAAATTTAGATATATTGTTTGATTGTCTTTTATATTATCTTTTTAATGTGATCTTCTTTGTGCAACATTTGTTTTTTTACCATTAATATGAATCAAAACATTAAAGAAAACTAAAAATTGTGAATTTTTTATAAACTTGGTTAAATAACTAGAGTTTATATTTATTTAGATAGTTATATCTTGAATGTGCATATTAGTCTAAGAAGAAAAATCTTGTTGTATCACTTTTTTTTTCTTTTTTTCTATTAGCTATAGAGAGATCAAAAAAAATATAAACAATCCACCCATAGTCAAGAAGGAGGCATAGCCTCACACCGACGCCAAGGAGGCAAAAATACAATAAGTAAGGATCACATACAACAAAACTCCAAAACAAGGGGGAACCACCGAACTAATGTAAAATGTCAGAATAGGTATCCACCCACGTGGTCCAAATGATGTTCTTTTGCTCTTAGATCTGGGATAGCATAAAGATCTGCTCTTGACTAGCCTTATGATTCTTTTTAATGGCTTGGTTTAGCTTCTGGCAAGTATGCTCAAACACATGCAAATTATCCAATGTCCTCCTCCATTGGTATCCATACATAAGCTCATAAGAAAAGAATGTAGCTTGACCATCCTTGAGAAATCTTTGAAATTTGTCCTTTTCAGTAATCATGGTGGTTTGAACCTGCAAGAATATTTTAAAATGTGTGAGTTTATGAAAAAACTCAGTAATAACCCTTGGCTTACCTTCGTACTTTTCTTCATTCCTACAATTCCAGATCTGCCAAAGAATGTTAGAAGACAACATATTCCAAAAAAAATTAGCATCTTTACTAAGCCCATTAATGTGACCTATAACAATTTCAAGAATATTCACATTAATGGGATAGTAAAAACCAAAAAGATTCCATATTTCTTTAGCAAAGAGACAATCAAAAAAAATATGTCTACCAGTATCAGGCAACCTGCAAATATTACATAAATTAGAATGTTGATTATCTCTATTAATAGGAAGTTTATCAATTAACATAAGGCATTTAAAACATTGAATCTTTGGTTGAACCAGACTTTTCCAAATATAATTCAGCAATTTATTCCAATTTTTATTATCAAAAGAACAGTAACAAATTTTGTTCAAATGAGCAATAATATCCTCATTATGATCAATGATCTTGTATATGTTTTTTTCCTTTAGCTTATCTAGGACAGTTCCATCTGGCCACTTACATTTGAGGTGCCTATAAGAGTCCACATGACAAACAAGAGAAAGGTCATTAGAAGCTTGCATAATTAAATTATAGGTCCTCTTGTGAGATTGGGGCAAATTATATTTACTCTTAAGTTCATCCCACGGTTATATAAGAATATCATGCTCAAAGATATCAGCAAATTGAGTAATACCAGATTTAGCCCAATATTTGGCTGAGCATCCCTGGTAGAGGGCTAAGGGTTTATTGTTTATTCTCAAATTCCACCAAATGGATCTCTCACCATGAAGTTGATAATCATCATAAAACTCCTTATTGGTGATGAACCTTCGGACATGGTCCCAGGGACGCCATATAGACTTAAAAACAACAGAACCTTAAACAATGACCAAAAATTTACCAACAATAAGGTCACAGAATGGGAGGTTTTTCCAAGATCTAGCTTTCTTTGGAAAGCCTCTCTCAATGTTGTGTCTAGCAAGCACTTTCCAAGGGCTATCGCCTTCTAATGATTGAAAAATCCACTTGGCAGAAAGAGCAATACCTTGCAGCTTGAGATCTTTTAACCCCAACCCCCCCAGGGATTTATCAGTATGGCACCAATCCCATTTAACATCATGGTATTTTATTTTTCCCTTGTCATCAGACCATAGAAAATGCCTGATGGCCTTTTGAATTTCAAGAATTTGGTAGTTATTGAACATCCAGGCAGAGGAGTAATATATACTGTAAGAGGATAAAAGCTTTTGACAAACTTGAATTCTCCTAGCTAGAGATAATGATCTGTTATACCATTTATTAAGTTTATTCTCAATCTTGGCCTTAACCCAAGCCCACATGTCCTTGGGAGAAGGATCTATAGAATAGGGAATACCAAGATACTTGACTATATACTTGGGGCTTCCCCATTGAAACTTGTGTTGAAAAAATCAATCAGGAGGCTTCTTAGTCCAACCCAAGAAAATAGACTTAGCTTGGGAGATCCAAGCACCCGAGATGGTACAAAATAAATCCAACTTAATTTGCAGATTTTTAAGGTTGTTGTTAGTAAGTTCAAAGAAGACAGCAGTGTCATCAGCAAATTGACTATTTATTAGCTCTTCATTATTTGGCAGATAAAGACCTCTAACTTTCAGGACAAAGAATCATCTCTAAGGATATAGTATAAAGCTTTAGCAGCAATAACAAAAAGAGTAGGAGCTAGAGGGCAGCCTTGTCTGACAGACTAACTAAGAGGGAAAGGGTCTGAAATAGAACCATTAATCTCAATTTGGGCACAAGAATTAGTGAGAAGAGTTTGAATAGCCTTACAGAAGTGAGGGAAGCGAAAAGACTACAACATCATGATAATGAACTTCCATTCAACTCTATCATAAGCTTTCTCAAATTCAAGGAGGAGCAAAGCAGAGTTTTGATGAGAACATTTAGCCGAATCCATAGCTTCCCAAGTAGTAATAAGATTCTCTAAGATTTATCTACCTTTAATGAAACCAGTTTGGGAACTATTAACAAACTTAGGGAGAATGTGAGCCAATCTAAGGGCTAAGATTTTAGCTGAAATTTTATAAGAAACATTAAGGAGTGAAATAGGCCTCCAATTGTTGATAAGAGTTTTATCCCCTTCCTTGGGTAGGAGTTTAATAATACCTCTATTGATCTCAGGACTAAGAGAGCCCACACTAATGGCCTCATTATAAAGATCAAACAAATCCTTGCTAATCCAACTAAGGTTAGCCTTATAAAATTCAATAGAAAGCCCATCTGGCCGAGGGGCCTTGTCATCCTTGAGAGCTATAATAGCCCCCTTGATCTCTTCAATAGATATAGGAGCCGAAAGAAGCATAACATCATCAGAACCTAATTTAGTAGGAATAAGAGGTCTACATTTGGACCTAATTTCCTCAGCCTCCAAGGAATCTTTAGATGAAAAAAGCTTACTATAGTAATTAGCAAAAGCCATAGAGATACAAGAAAGATCAGAGACTTCTTGATTATTGATAACAAGCTTGTCAATAGCCTCCTTAATCTGTTTCTGCTTAAGAAAGTTAAAGAAGAATTTAGATCCTTGATCACCATGCTGGAGCCAATAAATCCTAGAACGAATTCTAGCTCCATGAATTTTAGCCTGTTGATGCTTGCTAAGGGCATCTTTAGCAGCAATAGCTTGGTTTAGAAGATCAGCATTAGACGGATCAGACTGAACATTAAACTCAGTAGTTTGAACGTTAGAACAAAGCAACTTTTCAGTGAATCTATAGTCCTTGGCATTCTTTTGGCCAATGGTTTGTAGAAAAGTTTTCCAAGTCGGGAGTTAAGCCTTCCATATGTCAATCATG
The DNA here is from genome assembly GCA_028749045.1 of Cupressus sempervirens. NCBI lineage: Eukaryota > Viridiplantae > Streptophyta > Pinopsida > Cupressales > Cupressaceae > Cupressus > Cupressus sempervirens. The sequence goes on from CM053789.1 coordinate 252,340,744, forward strand.
AAATAATTCTTCATGTTAAAGAAGTTGATGTTCCTGATAAGATGTTGGGCACATAGAACATCTTCATCATGCAAAAGCTTATTATTCAGTAAAAATTTGGAGCAGGAAGGTTTATGATGAACAGGATCAACATTAATGCTAATATAGGTGAAGATGGGATGGTGATCAGATAGGGTGGTGGCAGAAGTCAAGACAATGTTGCCACTGCTATCAGGAAGAAAAGAAAAGAAGTCTTTATTGCCATAAAAGTGGTCTAATCTGGAATAGATCCTGGATCGACCTTGCTGGAAATTGCACCAAGTGTGCCAGATACCATGGTGAGAGTCTTTATTGTTAGCAAGAGGGTCAAACAACTTCTTTGAGTTAATAAACTTAGACCAATGAAGATTCTCATGGTCTTTCCATCTGAACGGGTTGCCGCCAGTTTTATCCTTTTGAGACTCAACCATATTGAAGTCTCCTCCAAAAAACCAAGGAATATCAGGAAGAGTGGATAGCCAATTCCAGAGGGAGATTCTATCCTTAGTATCATTAGGAGTGTAAATAAAACAAAAACCAATTTTTTTATTATTGATATTCATAGTAAACTAGACAACCCTTTGACATGGGGAAATACCATTGTCAATTATGAGGTTCTCCCATTTGGGATTAACAAGAATAGTAATACCACCTTTACCTCTAATGTGGTTAGAGAAAAACTGAATAGCATCTTTCCAAATAAAATTAAGGCTGATATCAAGCATGAAACCAGTAGCTTTAACCTCTTGCATCATAAATAAATCAATAGAGTTGAAAGAATTTAAAACACGCTTAACAACATATTTTCTATTGGGAGACTCAAGCCCCCTAACATTCCAGGATAAGCAATTCATTGAGACACAATGTAAGGGTTTAGGCATGCATCTTCATCATTCATGCTAGGAGTATTTGGAATATCTCCAACTTTTTTATTAGCAAAAATGTTTTTTGACCTTGGGGGCCTCACATGCCTATTGGTGGAAATGGAGTCAAGTTTAGGAGTGTCATCAAGGGCGGATGACTCCATATCCATATTGAGATCAATGTGAGCTGACCTAGAAGCAGGGATGATCTCAAAAATACAATCATCCTCAATTTCTCTAAACACCTTTGGAAGAACCTTTGGTGGATTCAAGGAAGGCTTGATAGTATCAATGGGAGAGGTAGGGCACTCAATCATGTCAACGCTTAGCGGGGGATTCACAATGGAATGCGAATCTGGATTAAGATTTTTGGAATTAGGGTTACCCAAATTAGTCCCTTTCCTCTTTTTCCTACTTCTAAGTGGAGTAAAACCATCATCTAGGTTGGGCCCAGGCATAGGCTCTAGAGGGGGAGATAAATTCAAGTTGAGAGAAGAGACAACTTGGTTAAAATTTGAAGAAATAGGAGCCTTCGTAGCAGGTTAACCAAGAAGTGTGGAAGCAACGGAAGGGTTAACGGTAAAGAGGACTTGGGAAGGGGAATATTGTTATTGGAAGGTTTAGTAGCAGATTTATTAATGATGGGAGAATCTTTACGCTGATGACCCTCCTTCCTACATAGAAAACAAGCATTCAAGCCCCCTAAAACTTCAATAGGGCAAACAAAGTTATCACTAAGCACATTAATATTAATTTCAAAAGGAATTTCTCTACCAGGGAGGAGTGATATAAGAACCCTCGCATCCATATGAGGGACTAATCTAACAGTTTCATCCATCCTGATAATTTTGCCCAAATTTTCCAACAACTGTGGCAAAAAATGCCAAAGAAAGGGTGGCAAGTTTTTCATAAGAATCCATCTAGGAGCTGAGAGGGCCAAGACCTTTTCATGGACAGCTTTAGGGGTCCAAGCCAATGCACAGAAGGACGTTGACCCAACTGTCCAATAATGCCTTTTTAGAACCTCTTGTTGGGTATCATGGTTAGCAAAAAATATAACAAATAACCCCTTTTGAATTTGTCTGCAAAAAGTAATGTGAAACCCTAGTTTGATATTCTAGAAATTATGAAACCTATCATCCAAAAACTTGCGTGGAGGACATTTTTCAATTTCAATAGCAGCAAAAAAGATAGCAGCATTTTTGAGCCTATCTTTCTCTTTAATAATTTCGGTAACCATCTCAGAAGTAGGAATTAAAGAAAAGTGAGTTAAGGGAACCAAAGGGCTTTTACCGTCGTTGGCGACCTTATTAACATTATCAGAACCAACAATAACAAACCTAGCTTGTTCATGAACACTACCTACTAAACTGGAAACTGCCTCTGAGAACGATTTAGCTTTGAATGCATTGCCATCAGATGGAAGTGAAGCTCCATTAATGTTGGTAGAAGAATTAGTGGTGGGAGGAGGTATGGGGGGCTGCTCAAAAGTGAAAGCATCTCCTGCCAAATTAGAAAAAAATGGAGTGCACAGGGTACCATCTTCAGTGAGCAAACACGCAGGGACACCTAGGTGTCCACCGCCATCGACCCTACACCAGTCGTTCGCCACCTTGTCGGCAGTGAAAAAACCCCTCCCTTTGATTGTCGGGAGCAAAAAATGTGATTAGCAAAAAAATAGCACAGCGTAGAGCAAAGCCTCTTTAATTATTTCAGTGTTGGTAAAAGAGCGATAAATATTCATCACTTTTATCTATTTAAAATAATTAAATAAACATGATATATCTTTGTATTTTTCTTTACAAAAGGGAGGGTCAAGGACAAGAGATCATCCTTCAAGTTCAAGACATCAACTATTCAACAAAAAAACATAAAAATAAAACACAAAACAAGAACAAAGCTCTAAGATTGTAAGAGCAGTTGGGCTATCTCTATCATTAAAAATGAAAATTTTAGTAGGGTTAGTGGATGGCTCAAGGGGACCCATCCATCAGTAGTGGCAGTGGGAGGAACATCTTTATCTTTTTCTCCCTTTCGATTGGGAGGAGAGATAGCCAAATCTAGCCAACAGAATGCCCATTTAGGGTACCAGAGGGCAAGTCTGCATCAATAGTAGGAGGAGCCGTAAGGGACCATTGAACTAGCATGAGCCTAACATCTATGGAGCCAAGGCTAAGCAGAAAAGACCACCAAAACTACCACTAGGAGAGCGAAATCTCACAGGCTGAACTACTACATCCTCCAAATGACTATGAGGATGTGTATGATCATCAAATAAAGTATTTGGCGATGGTAACCATGTAACAGGAATTACATTTCTAGTGTTCGATTGTGTGTTGAATCTACATCATGACATTATTACAAATACACCATTTATAGAAACTAAAAGTAGATATCAATCAAATCTCTATTTTGAAAGCAACATGATAGATCTAGGAATACTTAAAGGGGAGTCTAGTCGAATCTCCAAGAATATTCATATGCCAAGAAAAGGTCCCTTAGCTAAAGGGTTTAAAAAAATCATGGATCCAGTGCAAGTAATTTTGAGCCCGCCTATAAAAGTAATAAATCATTGATAGCAAAAATTTGAAAAAATCTAAATTTTTTTGAGAGGACTGCAAATACTAATGTTGGTTGAGGACCTCAACCATAGGAAGGTAAAAATCATTGATAGCAAAACTGTTACAAATCTAAAGTTTTGTGAGAGGACTGCAAATGCCAATGTTGGTTGAGGACCTCAACCATAGGAAGGTGGGGAACTAGCCACCAATAACTTAGTCTAGATTTATATTTTTCATCTTCATATTTCAAAATGATATAGAAAAAAAATCAAAATATTAAATTTATAATCACAAAATTATAATTCCAAAAACTAAGTTTGCATAAGTTGATTAACCTTTTTTTTATTGTTCTTGTATAATATTTTATTTCCATTTCATTTTAAATAACATTTTGTTAACATACCTCATCTTTGTGTTTATTAATTATTTTAATATAATTAAAATTTATTTATTAATTTTTGTTAGATATACTATTTGATTGGCCATTGGCTATCATATTATCATGTTAATGTGATTTTGTTTGGGCAACATTTGGTTTTTTACTATTAATATGAATCAAAGCATTAAAGAAAACTGAATTTCATATTTTTGGTTAACCTTTTCTCTTATATTCATATAAAATCATATACAAACCAATTGTAAGTATAATTTCTCAATTGTAATAAATATGTTTGTTAGTCTTTGCATGCTAAAAATAGCTATATTCATTTTGAAGGCAATGCAATCATACAAACAAATAAATAAAAAAAATGTGTGACCGATCTATTGAGCAAATTATTTTGATACTATCATTATTATATATAATATCAGTTTTTTTGTGTGGCTGTCATTCAAGGTTCTGTTGGATTAGTCATATCATCTATTTGATAGCCACCAAAAAACCTATGCTTCAAATCATGTCAATGCGATTTAATTAATTTAATTCAGGGGCCATGACAGTTATTTTTCAACCCTTAATGTTGACACTTTTTAAAAGCAATTAATCTGGGACCTGCTACTTACTAAATGAAGAATATCGCCCGCCTATTGTCTTTGTGCTCACCTCCATAGTAGTTGGAATAATATTTTAAAACAATGGCAGACCAACTTCAGTTTTCCTCGTTATTCCACTTAACAAATGGTCGAGCACCCGACTATATAAATATATTTTCGTTTTATTTTATTATTAATCTGTTCGCTTTCTTATCCTCATTCCGTCCTATGTTTTAGAGGCAAGTGTTACACAGAGAATGGATGGTCGTGAGCTCAATAATAAAATAACAGGCAAGTTGAGTTTGGATTGCCGAAAGATGCAATTTCTGCTGCTCGCCATGTTTTCACTCACTACCTTTTTCAATAGATTTTTATTGGCCAACCGAGGTATTCATGTTGTTGAACAAGAGATAAGGTACAATTTTTTTTTGATGAATAGTCCTTTTATATCAATTATTTTTTCAGAGTTTAATGTAAAATCTAGTTATTATTATTTACTATGAGAGTGAAACTTTGCATGTGAGAATTAACGAATAAGATATATTTATATTAGGAACAACATCTTAAGATATTGTGTTTAATATTTTCCCATGTTGAGAAGGAGTGAATTGATATGCATAGATAAATTCAACTTATTTTATTTTTCATTTATAATAATTAACTTTAGACAATTAATCATTATTGAAATTTATAAGAATGAATTCATTAGATTTATGTGGAATGTCAAATATGGGAAAACCAAAAGCATCTACTCATTATAAGAATAACTGCTTTCTTTTTACACCCATTTCTATCGAATACCACTACTTCCAATGTAGAGCTTGCAAACTATAATGGAATACCCTAGTAGAATCTACAATAATTTGATATAAAAAGAAAAAAATATTCGCAAGCGATAAAAAGAAGAACACTCTTCTAGAAAATCAAGGGAAACAATGAAAATGGGAAGTATAAACTTATCATGATCAATCTTTTTAGATACTCTATCAAATTATAAACTCTTTAGCCTGTACTTTTTCTGAGATTTTATGCTTTCCGTCAACATTCAATCAATAAATTCTTCACACCAATTTCATATTAAATTCATTGGTTTGCACTCATTTACATGTAAGCTTGACAATCAAACACACAACTATGTAAGCCACAAAAGGACAATTAACTTTGTTAGAAAAGAAGCAATTATAAGAACATCAAAATAAATATAAACAACCTGAAGTGCTAAAAGTATAGAAAATCCTTCATAACATATTTTTTTGTCTACGAGGTCATCAAAATGCATATATTATAACCACATCTAAGACCATACCTCAAAGAAAGATTTAAATAAGAATTAAATTTCACTTGTAGGTTGGCCCATAAAACACTTCCAAATTCATATAAGACCTAGATTTGAATCTCTTAACATTTACTCCAATATATATCCATACCAACAATTTAGTAATTATTTTATCAAAACTAGGTAAATTAGCTGAATTCTAACACACACAACAAGATTGCACTTAAAGAAACATATCTTAACTTCTAGAGAAAGTAGACATAAAATATGTGAACCAAAGTACACAAAGACGCCAATGTAGAACACTTTTGAACTAAACTAGAATCATGTCATAAAAAAATTGTAAGATGCCAATGCAAAGCACTTTGGAATATACCATAATCATTTTTAATACCCAACCTTTATGTGAACAAAAAATAGAACACAAACTTCATCCTCTACACTACCATGGAATTCATTGAAGGATAATCCAACACTATAAGATCAATAATTATAATCCCAAAAATTCAACCCAATAACTAATTTTACATATAAAGAGAGGGAATTTGTTCTCAAGGAAATTTATTTTATTTTATCTTTTCCATATTTTATCTTCTAGTACTCAAATTGTTGTTATAATGTGTGTTCCACACAATCCATAATATTGTTTATATCATAATTTTATTTGAATGGTTTATATTACACCTAGGAGCACCTAATTGGACATGAAAAATGAAGAGACTCCCATGGAATATCCTAGATGAGTTGTATTGTAACATTATGATATTATCTAGCAATGGAAGCCCCTCTAGAACCCCCTTGAAAGACATGATATGAAGTGGGTGTCTACTTGGGACCTAGGCCCATTGGTGGTACAGTTTGATAACTCCAATATTATGACTAAGCATAGAACGACATGAAAACCCCCTTCTGAAGCATGGATAAAAAATAATTTTGATGGGTTGGCCATGGCTGGAATCACTACAATTGGAGGTGTCTTCTAGAATAGTATAGGGGAGCTAATAGTTGCTTATACTAGGAATTGTAGAGGGGATTGGATCAACAAAGCAACAACTCCAGCTCTTTTGTGAGGAATGAGAATTATGAGAGCTAGAGGAATTAATAGATTAGTAATTGAGGAGGATTCAATGGTAATTACAAAAGAAGTTAAAGGGGAGGGTCAGAGTAGCTAGGAGAGCAAAATGACAATAGAAAAAATTTGCAAGTTGATAGAGCAATTTCAAGAGATCCACATGGACTATATTTACCACCAAGGGAATGGAGTGCTAGATGATATGGCAAAATTTGGCCATAATGTTACATGAACAATAGAATGGGTGAATGTGAGTCAAACTCCATCATCGACTCAAGTAATGATGGAATGTGATTGTACTTCTCATAATGTTGTATGAATCTTTACAAAAGGTGGCACACCTTTATGAATCCACATAGGCAAGAAGGCCAATGAATTTTCTTTCGTAGAGTTAAATTTTGAAAAGATTGCATGAGTATTTTCTTTTATGATCCTCTCACTAAAAGCCTTAATTATTTCTAGAAAAGGGTGTGTGGAAACAATTTGTCCACATATAAGAAACTCACAAAGATGGATGACAAGGACACTTTAGTGAAACTCCACTCCAACTATAGCTAGTGATGGTTAATTTTTGAAGAAAAGGTACTAATCACATGTGTCACTGAGAAGGGTTTTTTGATTTCTGGGAATCTTAGTGATCTTATGATGGGTTTTCATTGCCTTTGATCACATGACCAATAGCAGTTTATTCTTAGACATTTATCTCCCAGCCAAATTTATGACTAAACTATTTTAATCATTGATTAGTTCATTGATTTAGTCGTTTGTTGTTGTTGATTGATAGTTTATATGGTAATTTTGGTTGTTTATTTGGTAGTTTATATGATAGTATATTTGGTAGTTTATTTGGTAGTTGATTCAGTAGTCTTTTTGGTAGTCTTTTAGCTAGTATATATGGTAGTATATTTGGTAGTATATTTTGTAGTATATTTGGTAGTATGTATGGTAGTATATTTGGTAATATATTTGGTAGTCTATTTAATCATTAATTTAGTCACATTAGGGCACAAGGGAATTGAACCACCATCCTCCTACTTATAAAGAAGGTTTTCTTCAATTGAGCTAGTACCCTTTAAAGGATGATGTAAAAAATTAACAAAGTTGACTTCCCAACATTAGATCTACCATGATCATGGTCACTGTAACATGATATACTCTTCTTAAAGAACACAAAATTTAGTTATTATGAAAAACAATAATCTAAATATTTATGAATAACAATTAAAAAATTTTAAATTCTTCTGTTCAAGCATTTTAAAATTATATTTCATTTCAATTAAAATTCTCTAAATTATTATATTGATAGACTCTTATAAAATATAATTTGGAACACTTTGGCCACACAGAAGTATTGTCCCCTTGTGCTAACTTCTCAAAAAAAGATACAAATGATTATGCAATTTATGTTAAGAAAATAGACCTTTGTATTAAATAAAAACATCAAATCCCATTAAAAAATCTCATTAAACTAGTTGTGGTTACTAGTCATGGTCTCTGCAATAATTGAGACTAGCTTGTGTTTATTACAAAAATAGAGTCACTTGTTGTAATGATGAAGTGTAATCACCATAATAATACCAATCTCACGAACATACTAAAGCCACATATGATGGATGCACAATGATCTAAGAGACAATTTTTTGGGAGGAATTTTGTTGTGAGGAAAAAAAAAAAAAAAGAGTACCAAGAAAGATTGATCCAACATGCTTCAGGTCCAAGAATGGCAATGCAACCAAATTTCTTATCCATATAATTTCATTGTTAGACAAGTCCAAACCCATTACAACATTCATGACATGAATGTGTTGAATAACATTTGTTGAACCTTTGGCTCAATTAATTTTGTTGAAGACATTGGAACTATATGTGGTAGAATAGAAAATATAATCAAGAAAATAAAATATTAACATCATACTTACACTCTATATGAACAAAATCTTGAATTATATTCAACATGATTAGAAGGTGTGAATAGGGTTAATTAAAATAAAAAAAATGAAAAAATGGTTCAAGAAATGTAAACTTTTCCAAGTGAAGATTTAGAACCTTGGTTTTATCATTATTATCCTAATAATAATATTAGGTACCATTAAAATAGTCTCAACATGAACATCTTATATTACAAACAACTCCTTATTACTCCATGCTACTGCAGCTGAACAACCAAGAAAAAAAACAACAATATGACTAGTACATTAGAAAACCCATGAATCTCGAGGCATGAAAATTGACAAGAACTATCTATATTTTAGAATGACAGATGGTATTTTACATTTGCAAATAATGACTTTGCCAAGAGTTTTTGTGAGGGATAGAGGAACTATGCGATCTCTACTTTGAAAACTCTTGCTCAGAGAATTATTTTCTATTCCACTCTCTATCTCGAATCCCAAAAAACAAAAAGGAAGAAATATTTTTGCTTCTCTTCTAATTGCTTCACCTTAAAATATTTTCTTTATAAATATTCTATGCCCTTTCACATAAGATATCTAATCAATATGTTGGATGGAGATGAAGCATAGAAGAAAAAGAAGGATAACAAGAGCTTTGATTGAGCTAGAGTCCCTGCCTTATGTGCAAAATGAAAACTATAGCATAGCATAGAAAAGGAAATGACATCAAAAAGAATATGGAAGGAATACGAGTTTGAAGGAATAAGATTTCTAATTATTGAAAGGGGTTGCTTGTACATTTCACTTTTGTGTTGTATTTAAACTATTAATGTTATTGTTAATCAAAACTAATTTTGTGTAAAAGTAATCCAAAGAAATATAAATTTTAGATACATGATAATACAAAAAGATATGTTTATGATCATAATTAATGTTTAATTTAAAAAATGTCAAATATATATATATATATATATATATATATATATATATATATATATATTGACATCTATCCCTCATTTTTTATGTCACTTTAACCATTTCAAATAAAAAATTCATTTTATAATAATTTATACTATAAATTTATGAAATATTATTCATTAAAATATTTCAAACTTTGTTTAAGGATTGATTTTGTATGTAGTCAACAATTATTACACAAATCAAATTAAAAAAATACTATGTACAATATAAAATTCAGATCATGTAAATAATCATAAAATCATAATTTGATTAAACATTTTCCTAGTTATGAATTAGTCCTCTTAGATGATATTACATTACATTACATAGCATGTTATATAATAATCATAGATATATTAATATTTAATCAACTTCTAGAAAACATTAAAACTAAAGGTCAAAATTTCTTTTTAATGAAATAAAACAAAAATATTAAGAAATGACTCTAGCTATAATCAATTTGATGATTTGAGATAAAAAGTTATGTAGGTAGGAATGTACATACCTCTTTTTATTCCTGTTGATGACCATAACCCTTCAACTAATTCCTCTCAATTTGCTTTGTTTTGGCGATGATTGTTTCCTAATAGATAAGGCCCTCCATTTGGATAAATGCAAATACATTAGCAGCATTCCTTGTACAAATGTGTTATTGTTTGTAACCCTCGTTTGAACTATTCATGCTATCTATAACATTTGCAAAAAAATATTATCATTGATTTTTCTAACTTTCCTTTGATAGACATATTTTTTGAAGTCAAGCTTGTTCTATGAATTAGAAACCATAGACAAAATCTTCTAAGTAATCCAAGCATTTATAAATTTTCATCAAATTCAGGACATGAAATCAATTTGACATTCAGAGAAGCTCTTTTTTGGCAAACTTGATTCCATATGCATCTTGTTTCCCTATTTTAACCAAGGAAAGCTTTCTTAGCACTCATTTGGATACCCTAACATCACTTTTGAAGGAAAGAATATTTTTTTCCATGTTATTATAGAGGATGGCCTAGTGGTGAAAGCATAGATTTGTGTCACCTTTTGGCATAACTTTATTGATCCAACAGGACTGAATATGACTGGACTGCTTCACGAGGAACTGAATACAACCAAAACCACACGATGTCAACTAGATGCCAAGTAGTTTGTACACATTTGCAAAGATCCAACTAGACTAGATCCAATCAAATTCGATCCAGCTAAAAAGGGAAAAATTATGTAAGCCACAAAAAGACAAATCCATTAGTCACTTTCATCATACAAGCTTGCTAGAATTGTGAAGCAGGAAGAGCTATAGGAGTTATTTGGCTAGATCAGGCATGTCAGCAATTTCCCCTCAATTTTAAATATGTTTTAAGTTTTATTTTTTGTTTTCTTTGGTAAAAAAATGATTTTAAATGTGTATTTTTAATCTATATTATTTTAAGGAGTTTTATTATTATTATTATATGTTTATGTTTTGAAGTATTGTAATATTAGGTCAAGTTTAGAAAAAGTACTAAAATTTAGTAAAGTTCAGACATTACTTGAGAAATTAGATTAATTGTAAAACATTATTTATAGAAAATAAATTATATACAAAATAGTAGGAACTATTAGAATAGTTAGAAACTTTTGAAACTTTAGAAAACAATAGGGATTTTTTATTAAATATAGAAAATTAGGTAGATGCAAATTAAAGAGTTTTAATATTTTGTTTTTGTTTTTATTAGAAATCATTAGAAATAATTCTAAAGGTAAAAGTTTAGAAACTATTATAAGTTGGTAACTAAACCCATTAGATTAAAGTAAATTAGACTCCACCTCTTACCATGAACACAAATAAATTCTAATTGAAACCTTGAAATTGAACCTTATAAATTATAGGCTAGAGCAGAACTTAACATTGAATGTAATTAAATCACAACATTAAACCTAATCAAAATACAACTAAAACTCTCACATTCAACCAAATTAGACTCTAAGTATTATATCAAACCTTAAATCCAAACATGTTAACCTAAACCCTAAACATTTAACCCTCTCTCTAGATCTCAAACTTGCAACTCTTTGTCACTATCTAATTCCCAAACCCCATCCCTCTTAACCCTAAACTAATCTCTAACCCAATAATCCCTAAAATTCTCTAAATCACTCTCTAACTCCTAAACCCTATCTCTCTAAACCCTATAAAGCTCTCTAACCCAATAATCCCTAACAAAACTCTCTCTCTCTCTCTCTCTCTCTCTCTCTCTCTCTCTCTCTCTCTCACTCTCTCGCTCTCTCGCTCTCTCTCTCTCTCTCTCTCTCTCTCTCTCTCTCTCTCTCTCTCTCTCTCTCACACACACACACACACACACACACACACACACACACACACACACACACATACACACACACACACACACACACACACACACAACATCGTCTCTCCTAGTCCTAAGCCCTATATATATATATATTTGCATGTGAAGATCTATATTATCAACTATCTAGTTTTTTCTATTAATATCTTTCATCATATGGAATCAGGAGGTAGTGACTCTAAAGAGGTTGGTGTACATGGTCGTCCCTGTAGTATTTCATCCCATAGATCCACTACTTGTACCTAGGATAGGGAGACATTATCCAATGAGACTAATCACTACTTATGGAGCACACTTCATGCTATTGCTCAGATTCTATAGGCGTCAGCTACCCTACACCATAGGGATAAGGTGACAGTGATTACAGATGAGTTGATTAGTATAATGCATAACATTGAGGGTTTTAACCATTATGATAGTGTTTGTTTGGACACATTTTATAATAATCTATCCCATAATGCTTGTGGTGGTTTCAGGTGGAGGCAGATAGATAAGATGGTGTCAGTGGAGAGTGTTAGGACCATGTTCCCATATTAGAGGCCTTTGAAAAGGGTCAAATGGTATTGTGTTATGAGGAGTACTGATCCATTAGTGGCATGTAATGTCCCCATTTTAACAGTTGACCAAGTGTGTGTGCGTTAGCCTTGTTCTACATGGTCCCGAGGGCTAACGAAGGGTTTAATGGGATCTTGGAGTGTTTTGGCCTAGTCATTTCCAGTTTGGACCAAAACGAAGTTGATTTACTCAGTTTTAGGCATACTTACTATTTTTAGCAAGTCGACAGGACACATTGCAAGTCAATTTTGGTGATTGAATTCGATACTCCTCGGTGAGAGCTTTCCGATGAGCTATCACTCGCATTATTCGGAGTCTGATTGCTAATACATTTTAATGCCTGAAGTTTTATTAAAGTAACGTCTAATTTAATTGTAAAATATTAAAGTGTTACTTTAATATTTATTTTATGGTGATGTGTACCCAAAGGAGACATAAGGGGTATTTTAATATATGTTTTATATTACACATCTTTTATCCCACATTGCCCATATGAGTTGAGCGGACCTGTGGGAATAGAATAAAAGGAAGCATTTGTGGCTTCATTAGGTAGGTTGAATATGAGAAGAAATTGGTGTGTGAGTTGCAGCTTTGTTCTTGGCATTTGAGGACGTCTATCCTCTCTTGTAACATTCTAGATGTCATTCCCTTGGGGTTTGGCCTTTGAAATTCTTTCTTATTGGCTTCATTATCAGGCAGTTTAGTTGCATTTCTGGCTACAGGAAGATTTGATATTTTGCTCATATCTTCTTCACTACTTGTCCGACGCTTATGCCGCTTGGAGGGAATGGTATTATGAAGGTAGTGGACTAATTGGAGGACAAAGTATTATAGCAGAAAGTTCGTAAGCATGGGCTAGAGTATTATGCCAATATTGCTGAAGTAATTAGTGAGTTGATAAATCTGCCATGTATTTGGTTTTATGAATTCTGAAAATAACATTTTATTAGCAGCCATTCATTTCCACTTTGCATATTATTGTAGTTTCTTTCTTGTTTATGTTTTATGATACCAATTCCATGCATGAAACACAACAAACAAATAAACGTTTGATTTCCAGAGTTATAAGGGGTTTTAAGAAGTTGAATGCAAACTGTTTGACATAATTCCTTTCAGCAATTTGGTTTAGTTTTTTTGGGACATCTAAGGGTGACCATTACAGTGGTATCAGAGCTATAAGTCCTGCCATCCTGTGGAGGTCTTATAGGGAATTTGGAACAGTCGGATAGAGGGAAAAAGTAAGTAAAAAACACAGGCTAAGCATTTATGTTTGAGCATGCGACAGGGGTCTTATAATTTCTGCGATACCAGAGCAAGAGAAAATAGGATTTCAGACTTGCAAAGCAAATAGTCTAGTACATCTGTGCAAGGGGACATTGAATCCAACCATATAGACACAGAGGAGATATTCTGTGATCAGGACAATAATATGGGTGATCGAGATGACAGGAATACAGGATTAGGCGAAGGCAGAAATGCTGGTCCAGATCAGGGGGAGGTACTGTTCCTACAGTTACTGGATACATTAGAGTAGGGGCAGCGTATGCAACAGGAGTAGAATAGGTGAATGGACATGATGTTGCAGCTCATGGCTAGACAGATGGGTGTCAATATTAATCTAGGTGATGCCAACAACAGAAACAATAACAACGAGGGAAACAATAACAACGGGGGAAACAATAACCATGAAGGCCAAGGCAACAACAATGGTCCTGAGAATAACATTAATGGTAATAATGGACACGGCAACAATGGGAATGAGGCTGATAACTTTAGACACGTTGCACACCCAGCACGGACTGCGAGCTCGAGACCTCTTCTACCCACTTTCCCACCCAGAGATCCGGTTCAACCAGTAAACGAACCGCAGATTACCGAGTTACAGGATCAGTTCAGGAGGGACTGGGAGGCTAGTGGACCAGAGTTTCAGGCGGATATTTCTCTTAGAGATTATATGGAATTGAGGATGAGACACATGCCTAAAGAAGGAGGGAGGAATCAAAACTTTGAGCTGAGGAAGAAAGTTGGAAAACTTTCTTTACCTTATTATGATGCTTCAGGGAAGATGACTGCACGAGCTTGGGTGCAGAAAGTAGATACATACTTGCAGCTAAATCCTATGCTCGAGGAGGAGGTTATCAAGTATGAGGCTATGCACTTGGATGGCATTGCACATGAATGGTGGCATCATGGCATGCTGACTTTGGGGCATAATCAGATTACATCCTATGAGGAATTCACCGAAACATTGATTTGGAGATTTGACACTAAGGATCCCGAGTTACATTTCAAGGAGCTAGCACAGTTAAAATAGTCAGGTTCTGTGGATGCTTACATTGCCGAGTTTCAGTGCTTGTCTGTACTTGTTACTGATATCTCTCGTAGGAGATTGGTGGTGTTATTTTGTGATGGTCTTGCTGATCCATTACGAGGTTGGGTGAAGGGACATGATCCACTCACATTAGCTGAAGCAACTAAAAAGGCACGAGATTTAGCCCCTTCGGTATACAAAGGAAAAAGCCATTCAATAGATTCTTCCTACCGCAAGGACAAAGACAAAAAATCATTTCAGAAAGAATATAGCAAACCCAAAGAAGGATCAAAAGGACTAGACAATGAAACCTTGAATGAACTTCAAAAGAAGAAGTTGTGCTTCCATTGTAGAGAGCCTTGGGACTTATCTCATAAATGTTCTCTCAAGGCTAAGGCAAATCAAATGGAGTATTTTTCAGCAGAAGAGTCAGAGTCAGAAGGGGAGGATCATCACTCTTATTCAGATGAGAGTAACACTATAGAGGAGAGCAACATTCCTAAGGATGATAGATCGTTGGCACGCTTGACAGGGGCCCAAAAGGCAATCACATTTAAGGTCAGGGGTACTATCCAGGGGCAGAAAGTGATATCTCTTATTGACACTAGGGCTACACATAACTTCATAGATGCACAGTTGGTAGCCAGGAGAGGGTTACAGACAGAGGAGCATGATGGTTTTAGAGTCATGGTGGCTAACGGTGATAAGTTATTATGCACTTGGAAGATATCTAATCTTCGCATCAAGTTTGGAGATGGCTACGAGTTGGAGGATGAGTTCTATGTTGTGGACATGGGAGATTATGATGTCATCCTCGGCATGACATGGATGGCTTCACTAGTTGAGTTCACACTCAATCTAGCAAAATTGGAGATGAGATTCCAGCATGAGGGTAGAACTATGGTACTTAGAGGGCTTTCAGATGGAGGTTGCAGAGTAGTGTCGTTGAGGAGAATGCAGAGACTTTTTCGTCATGATGACATAGAGTGGACGGCAGAGTGCCACATTATGCCAACTTCAACAGAGCCACAAGAAAAGAGTCATCCACTAGATATCCAGAAGATACTTGATAGACACGCTAAAGTATTTAGCGATATTCCTCATGGGGTTCCTCCTGACAGAGGGATGGAACATGTTATTGAGCTCGAGGAGGGAGCCAAACCAGTTATGATTACTCCCTATCATCATCCTATGAAACACAAGGATGAGATAGAGAAGGCGATTAAGGATTTGTTGGAGATGGGGCATATCAGGCCCAGTAAGAGCCCCTTTGCTTCAGCAGTAGTATTGGTAAAGAAGAAGGATGGGACGATGTGCATGTGCATCGATTATAGGGCACTGAATAAGAAAACAATTAAAAATAGGTATCCCATTCCTAGGATTGATGAGCTGATTGATGAGTTGCATGGGGCATGCTTCTTCGCCAAAATTGATTTGCGATCCGGATACCATCAGATCAGGATGAGAGCAAAGGACATTGAGAAAGAAGCCTTTCGATGTCACTATGGCCACTTTGAGTTCATGGTTATGCCATTTGGTCTAACCAATGCACCTGCTACATTTCAAAGTTGTATGAACCAGGTATTCAGGAAGCAGCTGAGGAGATTTGTCTTGATCTTTTTTGATGACATCTTGGTCTTCAGTAAGACCTGGGAGGAGCACTTACATCATCTAGAGGAGGTGTTATCTATTCTGGAGAGAGAGTCATTGTATGCCAAGGAATCTAAATGTGAGTTTGGCATGACTGAGCTCCTTTACCTAGGGCATATCATTAGTGCAGATGGCGTTCGGGTTGATCCCGAAAAGATTAGAGCTATTGTAGAGTGGCCTACTCCCACAAACCTTACACAGCTTAAGGGATTCTTTGGTTTATGTGGTTTTTATAGGAGGTTTGTTAAGGGATTCTCACAGATTGCTACACCCTTGACAGATCTTACTAGGAAAGGAGCCTTCGTGTGGACAGGGGCAGCACATAGGTGTTTTGAGCATTTCAAGCAGGTAATGTCTTCATGTCCAGTTCTAGCTCTACCGAATTTCACGAAGCCTTTTGAGCTTCATTGTGATGCATCAGGTGATGGGATTGGAGCAGTATTGATGCAGGAGAAGCATCCCATTGCATTCGAGAGTAGGAAGCTCTGAGGAGTTGAGAAAAGTTATTCTGTCTATGATCGGGAGATGTTGGCCATAATGCATGCATTGGCCAAATTTTGATCATATTTGGTAGGTGGACATTTTGTGATCAAGACTGATCACAACAGTATTAAATACTTCATGAGCCAGTGTGATCTTAATGACCGGCAATAAAAATGGGTGACTAAATTGCAGGCTTATGACTTTGACATAGAGTTTGTCAAAGGTAAGAAAAATGTGGTGGTTGATGCCTTATCTCGGAGACCTCACTTATGTGCTCTGGCAGAGATTTCAGGAGATTGGAGAGATCGGATTATAGCAGAGTATGTCGGAGATGCTTGGGCTTCTGGATTGATTTCAGGTACCATACAGGATGATCGCTATAAGGTGATAGATGGATTGATCAAAGTTTAGGACAGGGTTTATTTGATTCCGTCATCACATTTGAGAGAGGCGATACTGAAGGCATTTCATGATGCACCCACAGCTGGACATCCAGGGGTCTTCAAGACCTACAGGCAGATCCGAGGAAGTGTGTGGTTTGTCAACAGAATAAGGGAGAGCACACATTTCCTGCAGGTTTATTACAACCCTTGCACATTCCTGATAGGAAATGGGAAAGTATTTCGATGGACTTCATCACTGGTTTACCACGAGTGCAGGGAAGGGATTGCATCTATGTGGTGGTGGACCACTTGATGAAGTTTGCTCACTTCTTTGCTATTCCGTCCACTTACACAGCAGCACAGGTGGCAGATCTTTTCTTTAAAGAGATATTCAGGTCACATGGGCTATCCAGATTCATTGTCAGCGACCGGGATAGTAAGTTTATGAGTTTTTTTTGGCAAGAGTTGTTTAGGTTGTGTGGTACAGATCTTACACCTAGCACTAGTTATCATCCGCAAACAGATGGGCAAACAGAGATTGTGAATAAATGGGTGGAAGGATATTTGAGGAACTATGTAACTACACAACAAAAGGCTTGGATCAGATGGTTGCATATGGGAGAGTATTGTTATAACACCACTTATCATATCTCCATCAAGATGACTCCTTTCATGGCACTCTATGGTTATGAAGCACCTAGCTTCATGGATTTAGTTTTGGGGGACAGTAGAGTGCCCAAAGCCAAAAACTTATTGCAGGATAGTCAGGACATCCTGAAAGTGCTCAAAGAGAATATACAACAGGCCCAAAATCAACAAAAATTGTATGCTGATCAACACCGAATAGAGTGCAGCTTCGAGGTAGGGGATATGGTTTACTTGAGGCTACAACCATATAGAAAGCCATCGCTGAAGAAGAGCGGAGCTAAAAAGTTGAAACCTAGATTTTATGGTCCCTATAGGGTGATTCGCAAAGTGGGCAAAGTCGCCTGTGAGCTTGAGCTTCCAGAGGGCAATCGAGTGCACAATGTGTTTCATGTGTCTAGGCTTAAGAAAGCCATTGGTCAGAGTGTAGTGCCTTCTACAAATTTACCCCCTTTGGATGAGGAGGGGAAGCTTGTGTTAGTACCTGAGGCTATTCTGGATACCAGAGAGAGGAAGCTTAGAAATAGGATAGTGAAGGAGTATTTGGTCAGATGGAAAGACCTGCCGGAGGAAGATTCTACATGGGAGAGTGAGCAGGTTATTCAACAGACTTGACTGAGATTGCTTGTGGACAAGCAATTTCAAGCGGGGCAGACTGTAATGTCCCCATTTTAGCAGTTGACCAAGTGTGTGTGCGTTAGCCTTGTTCTACATGGTCCCGAGGGCTAACGAAGGGTTTAATGGGATCTTGGAGTGTTCTGGCCTAGTCATTTCCAGTTTGGACCAAAACGAAGTTGATTTACTCAGTTTCAGGCATACTTACTATTTTTAGCAAGTCGGCAAGACACAGTGCAAGTCAATTTTGGTGATTGAATTCGATACTCCTCGGTGAGAGCTTTCTGATGAGCTATCACTCGCATTATTCAGAGTCCGATTGCTAATACATTTTAATGCCTGAAGTTTTATTAAAGTAACGTCTAATTTAATTGTAAAATATTAAAGTGTTACTTTAATATTTATTTTATGGTGATGTGTACCCACAGGAGACATAAGGGGTATTTTAATATATGTTTTATATTACACATCTTTTATCCCACATTGCCCATATGAGTTGAGCGGACCCGTGGGAATAGAATAAAAGGAAGCATTTGTGGCTTCATTAGGCAGGTTGAATATGAGAAGAAATTGGTGTGTGAGTTGCAGCTTTGTTCTTGGCATTTGAGGACGTCTATCCTCTCTTGTAACATTGTAGACGTCATTCCCTTGGGGTTTGGCCTTTGGAATTCTTTCTTATTGGCTTCATTATCAGGCAGTTTAGTTGCATTTCCGGCTACAGGCAGATTTGATATTTTGCTCATATCTTCTTCACTACTTGTTCGACTCTTATGCCACTTGGAGGGAATGGTATTATGAAGGTAGTGGACTAATTGGAGGACAAAGTATTGTAGCAGAAAGTTCATAAGCATGGGCTGGAGTATTATGACAATATTGCTGAAGTAATTAGTGAGTTGATAAATTTGCCATGTATTTGGTTTTATGAATTCTGAAAATAACATTTTATTAGCAGCCATTCATTTCCACTTTGCATATTATTGTAGTTTCTTTCTTGTTTATGTTGTATGATACCAATTCCATGCACGAAACACAACAAACAAATAAACGTTTGATTTTCGGAGTTATAAGGGGTTTTAAGAAGTTGAATGCAAACTGTTTGACATAATTCCTTTCACCAATTTGGTTTAGTTTTTTTTGGGACATCTAAGGGTGACCATTACATGGCACCTATTATATATCCTTTTTGGTTGGATGCACATCACATGTGGACACAAAATGATGAGTTCCCTTTATATTTATACAAATAATTGTTTTCATAATTTCATCTACATCGAGATGTTGATTACATTAATATCCTGGGGCATGCGAGGCAAGGTCAAGGTAGGTTCTTAGATAAATTCAGACACACAAATACTCATGCAACCATTAATAAATAGGCATTGATTGGTCCAAACATTTAGAGTTTTCTACATCTAATGATAGAGTGATAGATGATACACATAGAGATGTATATGAGAGGATTGCTATTATTTCTACCCAGATGCATGACATGTCTTCTAATTGAGTGCATAGATACATGAGATGCTCATGATCTATATCTATAGGTGGCCAATCTATTGCATCATCTTTAGCTAGTGATGTGTATCATGAGGTTGACATCCCAGTTGCAGTAGATGTCTCTGTAGAGTCATCAATAGATCATTTGAGGGCTATTAGTAAAAGTTTGTCTACTAATAAACTTTTGGTCTATCAAGCTATACATTTTTTGATCAGGCAACCAATTTTTGTGGTGCCATCATATGTAAGTGGTATCATCAGAGATATATCAGAGGCATAGGGTGGTCAAGGTTAGGAGGACATACATGTTGTGACTATAGCTTCACCACAAACAAGAGTTGAGGAAGATTTAGCCTTCCCTATCGAGCCATGTTCTTATGCACTATGATTGTTCATTATTCATAGATATGTTCACATATCCTAAAATTCAAATTGGAGATATGACCTACAGTGATATAGAACTAAGTGAGATAGGTAAACATATATTTGTGATGACAATTTCATATGGGACTTGTAGATACCTACGCATCCTATACAGTAGGAGACACTTACAAACATTTTCTATAGATATTTTATTTATTTTTAAATATATTATTAAACAAAATTTAGTAAATTATAACTTGTGACATATTTGTTCCTTCTATTGCATATAGACTACATCTACAACTCTTGAGGGTCGAGATGGAGGGATAGCTATCAACCATAGTCATCCTTAGTCAAAACTAAATTTAATTGTATATCTATTATTATTTATTTTATTTATACACATAATTGTAAACCATTTGTTCTGGTATTGGGCATAAGGTTTGAGATCTCAAGTAAGTCGATCACGTTGTGCAGCAAGACATGATCATGTTTGATATTCATATATTCCATATATACATGAGTTTGGATCATATATTTTAGATGTTAGATATTGATTTACCATGATATTTTTTAGATTTATAGCTATGGGACATTTTGCATTTATAACATTCTCATATTTGAGATATTTCATATTTTCATGAGTTATGTGACCATTTACATTTATAGTTGACATATTTGACATTTTCATGAGTTATGTGACCATTTATATTTATAGTTGACATATATGATATTTTCATGAGTTATGTGACCACTTGCATTTATAGTTGATGCACATTATATTTTCTTGACTTATGTGACCATTTACATTTGGTTAGAAATGCTTTAGAATAACTTGGGGGGGGGTGCAGGGGGAGTGAATCAGTTATTCAAGGTCCAACATATCCAATCCAAAACTTTTTAAAAGTATAGTGTTCCCATTCAACCATTCATTCATCCAATATTTAACTTTCCTATTTAGCAAGTTACTATAAATCAACATGCAAGCATAACACATAAGAAAATCAACACATAACATAATGATTTATGTGGAAACCCAATTTGGGAAAAACTACCAGTAACATGCTACTCAATTCTCCTTCTTTTGAAGTGATGCCCTATGAAAGGCCTACCTTGTTAAAGGCTTACAACACACTATTAAATGTAACCTAGTTAAAGGATTTAACCACCATATTAGAAGTGGGCCTGGTTGGAGGATTTTATAACATTCACTTGGAGTGTCACCTTGTTAAAGGATTTACAAATGGCTTTTAAACCAACCTAAGTCCATAGGATTTTCTTCTATCTTAAATGATACAATTGCTAGAGAGTAACAATTAGGGGTTTTGACCTTATTATAGCATACAACCCAGCTTGCAAATTTCATATCACTTCTCAGCTCATAACTTTGCCTAGCTTTCAGTCTCTGCAACTCTTGACTACTTTCCCTCCTTACAAGCTTAGTCTCCTTGAGTCTTCATGTTCAATGTACTGGTGCAATCATCTCTCTCTAACCACTTATCGAAGTAGAGTCTCCATGCTATGTTCTTCTTTCTTCTAGATGTCTTCTCCTTGACACCCTTCTAACCACTTCACAATTTAGCACTCAAACAACTCTTGCCTCTTGTTCTATGAATCCTTAAATAGGAATCTAGAACTTCCTTTCCCACTCAATTCTTCCATCCTTTAATTTCAATTCATATGGATTAGGTTGGAGTCATTGAATCTAAACCATATTATGTTTCTTCTAGAAACATCATGAAGAATTCACTTGAATTCATTCAAAAATGGTTTACTTAAAATTATGTGCCAATAGCTCATCATTCTTATTCTCTAATTGGTTCACAAAATTCAAGGTAGCAACTTTGTCAGCTCAAATTTGGAAAATATTTGTCATCCAATAATGTAGTAGCTCGACATTATTGAAATTTTGGTGCTTGACACATACTGTGTTACTTAGCATCAACTATGTTTTTTCTGACGCTCAACACCTATAGTTCCCTTGACACACACTAGATTTTCTATCTTCTTGGCTGCAACTAAAAATTTACTTAGATTGAACTAGCTTTCTCAGAACCCATTGATGAACTTACTTTAAGCTTTGTAGTTAACCTTGTTCTAACTTATACTTTTAATGTTTCTAGGTGTGGCCAACCTCTATATCTTTGAGTATGTTATAAATACATCATTTTACCATTGTCTTAACTAATCCTTGCACTTCATTACAACATCATAACTCAACATTTACCCTAGGTGCTCTTGTTACATCTTGTTGATCAAATCCTCTTCATCAATCAACTAAGTGATAGTACTTGGATGTTATAAGCAATTGTCATTCCTACAAATAGGAGGTTTCACATCTATAACAAATCAATGATTAAAAACATTCTTTATCAACAATCTCCCTCTTTGGCATTGATGGGAAACCAAATTGATCAACCATCATACTAAACTATTTATACAAGTTATCAACTTGGTAACTAGGTTATAACAATAAATCAAATGCCAAAAGGAATTTTCTTACCATCAATTATCACGTCTCCCTCTTTTTGAGCTACTCTCCTAATTGCTTCATTTTTGCTTCTCCCTCCTAGTTTTTGTATCCCTTTTCCTCTTTCCTTTCTGCCTTCTTGCATTCACTCCCTCTGTATGCATTTCTCATCTTCTCCTATTTCTTTCTTGATCAACTTCTTCATCTTTCTCTCTCAATAATCATTTGATCAATTTCTACATTTTTTTTTTGCATTTTCTCCCTCTTTCTTCTTTCTTTATCTTCTCATTAGTTGTTATCAATTGTTGATCAATTTCTTGCTATTTCTCCCTCTTTGATAACAATGCAAAAGACATACTATTTCAGCATCTTATCATGCAAGTGCAAAATTTATAGGTTCATTCAATTTCTCCCTTTGTCACCTTTCTTGTGACTAATTTTGTAGCTTCTACACTTTAATTACTTTAGGCATAAGTCCTTAAGTGAATATCATCTGCATTAATGTGTAATATCTCAACAATTAGCTCATTTGATGTAGGGCAATCTTGCTTTTACTTTAAATAGACTTGGCTAGGTGTATTACCCCTAACTTACCTCTAAGATACTCAAAAGCATCTTTAGGTAGTTCTTTTGTGAAGATGTTAGCAATCTGCTCCTTTGAGCTAACATATTCCATCTTCACCTGTTTGTCTTCCACCAATTCTCTTATATAGTGATACTTGATTGCAATGTGCTTGATTTTGGCATGCATTACAGGGTTCTTTTATATGTTGATAGTACTTGTATTATCAAAATAATGTATCATAGGGTCATTTACCCCTTCCTTCATACCTTGTAACAAATGTTTGATCTATACAATATTAGTGCAATTGATAGGAGTGGCAACATATTCAGCTTCTACAGTGGACTATGAGGTACAACTCTGCTTTTTGCTGGTCGATGTAATCAATCTTTTTCCCATGAAGAGTGCTCCTCTAGTGATGCTTTTTCTATCATCAATATTACCTCCCCAATCTACATTAGTGTAGGCTCTTAGCTCAAACATTTCACTCCTCTTGTAGTACAAACCAAAGTCATTAGTTCCTTTTAAGTACCTCAATATTATCTTTACTGCCATCAAATGATTTTCTCCTAGATTTGTAGAAAATCTTTCTACAATTCAAATAGCTAATGCAACGTTTGGTCTAATATATACAACATATTGCAACTTTCCAATCATTGATATATACATTATTTGATTCACTTCAACTAACATATCATTCTTTGATAAATTATGTCCTATTGTATTTGGTGTGTTGACTAGTTTTGAGTATTTTCTTAATGTATTTTGATTGGGTCACAAATATTCCATGATTCAATTGATGTACTTGCAATCCAACAAAGAATTTTATTTCTCCAAACATTGACATCTCAAACTCATGCTTCATTAGATTAGAAAAATCTTTGCATAGAGCATCTTTTCCTCCAAATATTAGATCATTAACAAAGATTTTAGATATAAAAATATCTTTACCTTTTTCTACCTTGATGTATAGTTTTCTATTTTTGTCTATTCTCTCTAATCCCATCTTCACAAGATATTTATGTAGTCTCTCAGGCCTTGCTCTGGATGCTTGCTTCAAACCATAAAGTGCTTTATGCAGTTTGAAAACAATGTCCTTGTTGTTGTCATCAACAAAACCCTCAGGTTGATCTATGTAGACTTCCTCTTCTAGTATACCATTCAAAAAAGTAGACTTCACATCCATTTGGTAGACTTTGAAACCTTTATAATTAGCATATGCAAGCAATGTTCTTACTCCTTCCATTCTTGAAATAGGGAAAAATGTTTCCCCATAATCTAGTCCTTCTTCTTGTGTAGAGCCTTTGCAAACTAATTTGGCTTTGTTTCTTGATATCTCACCATTCTCATCAAGTTAGTTCCTAAAGACCCATTTGGTACCAATTACATTCTGATGAGCTAGTCTAGGAACTAGGGTCCAAGTTTTGTTCTTTTCAATCTAATCTATCTCTTCTTCCATAGCTTTATACCAGTCATCATCTTGCAGTGCATCTTTCATTGTTTTGGGTTCAAACTTGCTCAATAGACATGATTCATTCATTAATCTATTCCTTTTTATTGGTTTGGTATCATTGTCACCAATGATTTGATCTGTAGGGTGATGTCTTCTCACATACTTGGCTAACCTTGGTTCTATCCTTTACATGTTTGATCATTCAACTTTAGAGTTACTCTATTCTTCTTCATCTGGTACTTCATCATTTGTTTCATGTATACTATTTTCAAAGTTAGAATATTCATTTTCTTCATTCTGCAACTCAACTTCTAAATGCATCTCAACATTCACTAGCTATGACTCGGCTGATACTAAGATTTGTTGCTATTTTCCAACTTGATTGGTAGTACTATCTTCAACAATCATTCCTTCATAGAAATATGCAAAAGATCTATAATCCTCTAATTGCTTGGACTCATCAACATGGAGTTCTACATACTCATCAAAATTTACATTTGCACTCTCCACAATTTTTTAAGATTTAGTATTCAAATTCTTATATGCTTTACTTCTAGTGGAGTATCCAAGGAATATTCCTTCATCACTTTTTGCATCAAACTTGCCATTTCTAATATCTTTAAGAATATAGAATTTACAACCGAAGACTTTGAATGTTTTAAATTAGGTGAGTGACCGTACCACAGTTCAAAATGTGTTGCATTTGTACCTTTCTTGACTTGAACTCTATTTAGGGTGTAAAAAATAGTACTTACAACTTCTCTCTAGTACTTTAGAGAAACATTCTTTTCCATCATCAAGGTTCTAGCACAGTCTGTTGCTGGTTTGTTTCTTCTTTCAGCAATACCATTCTAAGGTGAAGTTCTTGGTGCTGATGTTTGCCTTTTTATACCTTTGTCATTTCAGAATATCTCAAATTCTTTTGATGTAAACTCTCCTCCTCTATCTAACCTTAGGCATTTTAGACTCTTACTTGTTTCCTTCTCAATTCTAGCCAAATACCACTTGAACATTTGAAATGCATTAGATTTTTTCTTTAAAAACATAGTAGTCATCATTCTAGAATACTCATCTACAAATAACATTATGTATCTATCTCCTAGGTAGCTTTTTACTTCTATTGGACCACATAAGTCTATATGGACTAACTGTAGTACTTCTTTGGAAGCATATGTTTTTGTTTTGAAACTATACTTTGTCATCTTCCCTAGTTGACACTGTCTATACATTGTATTTTTAGGTTTCTTCAATTTTTGCAACCCTCTAACTTTCTTCCTTTTGCTGATGCTAACTAGATTATCAAGGTTGACATGACACAACCTTTTGTGCCACAACCACACATCATCAAGTCTAACAACAAGACAAGGTGCATCTTCCATGTCTAGGTAAAACATATTACTTGTTGTTTGTTTACCTTTTCCTACTAGATTTTCATCATTGTCATATATCTTGACAGATTTGTTTCAAAATTCTACTTCGCAACCTAAATTGCCTAACTATGATACACTCAATAGATTGTAGTTCAATCCTTCAACATAGTAGGCATTATCACATGAAATTTTCTCTATGAGTTTAATGGAACCTTTTCCTTTTATTTGACATGGAGCATCATTATCAAATCTAACACTATTTCCATCATATTGACTAAAGGTAATGAATTTACTTTTGTCTCCTATCATGTGATGTGAGCACCCACTATCTATGATCCACTTGTAATTCTTGTTCACATAGGTTACTAGTGCTATTGCTTCATCCTCATCTAATTCATCCTTATGGTGACATAGACAACTTCATCATCATTCTCATCAGAATCTTCTTCAATAATGTAGCATTATTTTCCTTTGTCCTTATAATCTCTGCTATCATCTTCTCTTTTGTTCTTGTACTTGTTTCCTTGTTTGTAACTCTTCTTTTATGTACACCTTGTAGTAATATGACCTACATCATTGTAGTTGAAATAAATGATAGGGAGCTTACCTTATAATTTACCTTTGCCTCTATGGAATCTCCTAGCCAAGAGTGCTTCCAATTGTTCCACATCTTCCACATCTATGCTGCTATCACTGGATGCATGTTTTCCTTTTCTTCTTTTCTTGTTTGATGTCACCTCCTTAGTATCCTTCAATGTCAGTTTAGCCTTGAAAGCAGATTCAAGGTTCTCATGTCTAGAGTTGTCAAAGTTGGACAATTCAAATGTAGTAAGTCTTCCCACAATTCCTTTAAAGGATAGTGTGTTTCCTTGTACACACCTTAGCTCTTGGATGGCTAAGACTCTAATAGCATAGATAGGAAGTAGGGTTCTCAAGTATTTTCTATTGACAGTCTCTTGTTCCAGTAAATGACCCAAACTTCTTATTGCACTTACCACTTCTTTCATTCTAGCACCATATTGAGTAGCATTTTCACCTTCCTCCATTTTCATGTCATCAAACTTTCCTCTAATACTTTCTCTCTTTGCTCTCTAAACATTCTAATCTCCTCCATATATATCTAATGTCATCAAATTCAGCATAACTAAGTGCAGAGGCAATCTCCAACATTTCTTGATTGTGCTCCTTCCTTTTGTTCAAATAATCTGTAGTAAGAGGTATAGCTGGGTCTACATGTTTTGTTCCAATTGAGGTTTTTTCATAATCACCTATTGATCCAAGGTGAAATTTCATTAGACATATTCATGCAAAAAAGTTGTCATTGTTGAGCTTTGGAACTTCTCTCTTTGACATCCTGATCTTCCTACTTCTAGTACCTTGAAACTAAATCAAGAGATGGCTCTAATACCAATTGTTAGAAATGCTTTAGAATAACTAAGAGGGGGAGGGGGGGTGATTTAGTTATCAAAGGTCCAACATGTCCAATTCAAACCTTTTTAAAAGTGTAGTGTGCCCATTCAACCATTCATTCATCCAAGCTTCAACTTTCCTATTCAGCAAGTTACTATAAATCAACATGCAAGTATAAAACATAAGCAAATCAACACAATCACACAATGATTTACATGGAAATTGAATTTGGGAAAAACCACCAATAACATGCTACTCAACTCTCACTCTTTTGAAGTGATGCCTTGTGAAAGGTATGTCCTATTAAAGGCTTACAACATACTATTAAATGTGACCTAGTTAAAGGATTTAACAACTCTATTAGAGGACTTTAGAAGATTCACTTGGAATGTCACCCTATTAAAGGATTTACAAATGGTTATTAAACCAACCTATGTCCATAGGATTTTCTTCTATCCTAACTGATACAATTGCTAGAGAGTAACAATTAGGGGTTTTGACCTAATTACAACATACAACTCAACTTTTATATTTTAGATCACTTCTTAGCTCATAACTTTGCCTAGCTTTCAGTCTCTGCAACTCTCGACAACTTGCCTTCCTTTCAAGCTTAGTCTCCTTGATTCTTCATGCTCAATATACCAGTGCAATCATCTCTCTCTGACCACTTATAGAAGTAGAGTCTCTGTTCTCTATTCTTCCTTTTCCTAGATGTCTTCTCCTTGACACCCTTCTAACCACCACAATTTGGCACTCTAACAACTCTTGCTTCTTGGTCTATGAATCCCTAAATAGGAATCTAGAATTTTCTTTCCCACTCAATTCTTCCATCCTTTAATTTCAATTTGTATGGATTAGGTAGGGTTCATTGAATCTAATCCATATTATGTTTCTTCTAGAAACATCATGAAGAATCCACTTGAATTCACTAAAAAATAGTTTACATAAAATTTTCTGCCACCAGCTCATCATCCTTATCCTCCAATTGGTGCACAAAATTCAAGGTAATGACTTTGTCAGCTCAAATTTGGAAAATCTTTGTCATTTCCAATAATACAGTAGCTCGACACTAGTAAAATTTTGGTGCTTGGTACATACTATGTTACTCAGCATCAACTATGTTTTTATTGATGCTTGGCACCTACAATTTGCTCAGCATAGACTAGATTTTCTATCTGCTCAACTCCAACTAGAAATTTACTCGGTTTGAACTAGCTTTTTCAGAACCCACTGATGAACTTAGTTTAAGATTTGCAGTTAACCTTGTTCTTATGTTTCTAGGTGTGGCCAACCTCTGTATCTTTGAGTATGTTATCAATACATCATTATACCATTGTCTTAGCTGATCCTTGCACTTCATTAGAACATCATAACTCAACCTTTCCCTTAGGTGCTCTTGTTACATCTTGTTGATCAAATCCTCTTCATCAATCAACTAAGTGATAGTACTTTGATCTTATAAAAAAATTTCATTCCTACAAATAGGAGGTTTGACATCTTTGACAAAACAATGATTGAAAATGCTCTTTATCAACAATCTCCCTCTTTGATCTTAAACAATGATCTTTTCAATCAATTTTCCAACAATTTATAGTTGATGTATATGATATTTTCATGAATTATGTTACCATTTACATTTATAGTTGATGTATATGATATTTTCATGACTTATGTGACCATTTACATTTATAGTTGATATATTTGATATTTATGTTTATAGAATATCTTTTATGCAAATGTGGAAACATTTTTTTGAAATCTCTACATATTATTTTTTAGATAATTGTTAATGTGTAAGAAATTTACGTGTTCTAAACATTAGTTAAAATATGTCTTACATAAATTTCTAGGTGTGTCATAAAAGTGTATAGAAAATGTAAATTCAAATTATTTAAATAATTACATTATTTTTATTTAGACACTTAAAGTGATGTAAAAACAAAAACATGTATAAATATTGAAAAAATACCTAAAGCAATGTAAACAAAAAAAAAGTCAATTTATGTACATTTAAATATGAAATATTTTTATGAATCATTAAACCTATGTATTAATTAGAAAGTTGCTACTACATATGGTAGGGATTCTCTTTATCTTTAATGATTTCTAACAACTTTTCATCCTATTAACATAATCAGATTTCCACAATCCATTAGTATGTGAGCAATGTTTCTGGATTAGATTGTGTGAGTTTTTTTAGCATCACAAACTCACACAATCTAAAAAAACTCACACAATCTAATCCAGAAACATTGCTCACAAACTTTTCATCCTCTTCAATATCTAAACTTCACTTTGGTTTGCTACATCCTTTTTTTGGCACATTGTCCAACTGAATCTTTGTGGCTAAAACAAAGTGGCAGTAATTCAAAAAAAAATTGTCCAACCATGTATTCAACAATTTGAATACCATTTTGGTAAATTTTATTTTGCTGATAATAGGTACCTACAAAATACGATTTATACTTCATTAAGTATTCTTAATGATATAGAAAGGAACAAAATTTTTACAATTAATGTCTCGATCTCTAATTACTTGTATACATCCCATATCTTGGGATAATCTATACCTTCTATAATAACTGAACCAGTTGGATATGACTAGTTATCATTATCCATAGAGGGTGCAGACATCTTGATTTTTGCTTGTGTGCATCTAAGTGAATAATAATCTAGACCTTCCATACTTTAAGGATCCACATATACGACAAAGATGTTACCTAAAAATGTACAAAAATAATCAAACCTATAAATAAATAAATTTGAAGATAATTAAATATTAAAATAAGATATATTTTTAGAAACTCACCTTGAATAATTAAATTAGAAACATGCTCATAATCAGCTAAATACATAGGATCATTAATGTTTATGTCATTGTCATCTTCTTTATAACAAGAACTTCTGATTATGTTTGTCCATGTCCATTCAGAGACATGCCCATTCATAATATTATCACATTGACCCATTGCATTGTTTTGAATGTAGACATCACAAAAAAATTATTTTTCTCTAACTTGAATTACGAGAGGTTTGTGTTGTTTAGTAGTCATTACTTAATGCAATCTTATAATTCCAACAATGGGTTGACAATTGTAAGGATTGTTAATCTCATATTTTTTCTTACATATGAGTGTCTATACACTTAAGTTATTTACAAGTTAGAACTCAGTTCATGTCAAAAATGTAATGCATGTTGAGCATAACATGTTAGATAGTGCATGTTGATTGAGATACTTAGAATGTACCGAGAAAATAGTTAGTGTTGAGTCACTCAAGTATCGGGTAGACATGTGATGCAGATAAATTTAGATGTTGAATAACCAATGGATGTTGAGTCATTTATATGTCAAGTTACAAATTGAAGTTGTAGTTGATGTTGAGCATCAGGGACTTCAACTGCCAAGTAGTACATTTTTTATATAGTTTTTTGTAACAACACAATCTACTATGTAAACCATTTTGGGGCTGACTTGAGGATTTTTTTGTGATCCTAGGTGATAAGAAAAAATCTTAATTAAGAAACCCTATGAAAATCATGCAACCAATCTAGAAAAGGAAATAATTAAGTGCCAATATTGATGAATCACAATTGTTGATTCATAGCTAACCCTAAGTCACCTAGGTAATTTTAAGGAGGAAAAACCTAAACATTTTATGTATGTAGAAGGAGAAAAGAGAGAAGTGTGCATGCATAAAAAAAGAATTCATTGTGACTAAGGTATTATGAATTGAAATACATTACAAAATTAGATAGAATAGAAGAAAAATGAGGTTAAAGGATAGAAGAGATACATCTGATCAGTAAGGATCAAGTACACATTAGAAAAGAGGTGATCTATTACCTAGCGGTAGAGTGCTAACTATAAGATCATTGTTGAGATATTTTAACAAGTGAATCAGTTAAATATCTTAATAGAGTATTCTTAATAGGCTATTGCAAATCCTTTGCTAGGGTGTTTACTTCATGTTAAGTTAAATTGCTTTAATGAGAGACACTTCTAATGGGGTGTTCAAATCTTTTAATAGGGTAAGATCTAACAATATTGTAAACTTTTAATAAGTTAGACCTTTCATATGGTAGATCATGATTCCTAATAAAACATTGTAACCTTCATTAGATACATTTTATTATTGCAATGGTGAAAATTTTTGGTTGTCATTCCCACCATAGATTTACCTTTTCATTGGAGGTTTTCTGGGTAACCAAATATCTTATGTCATACATGTGGTTAATGTTATTTTCTTTCATACAATGGGTGAATATGTTTAGCTAACTATTTTAGTTTTCACACAAATTGTGAGATGGATGTGTTGTGAATGAATTTATGGTTAAATTTTTGAAGTACTGATTCAACATAACCCCCCCCCATTTTACTATCCCTTTTACAATTTCAACAATTGGTATCAAAGCTTATTTCTCTAGAAGAGAAAGATTTGTAGCTTTAAGGAAAGATCTTGGAGATGGAAGTCTACAAGTTGGCAAAGTGTATTGAAAACCTATAGATTGAAATCCAACTTTTTCTACATCAATGGAATGAAGAAAGATGAGTTGAAGCGATCATGGAAGAGATAGAAAGATATATCTATTGAAGATAATGACACACATTACCAAGAGATTGACACTACTAGATTATTTGCAGATAGAAACACAAGAAAATTTGATGCAGTAGTTGCAGATCTAATGGAAAATGCCCTATTTGTAAAGGTCAAAAATCTCAAGATAGAACAAGAAGTCCAATCAATATTTCTATGTGAGGTGACCAAGTAGAAAAAGAAAGATGAAGAATACAAAGTAATGATTAAAGATGACAAAAGCATGCTGACCAACAAAATTGAAGATAAGACATCAGAGGTGAATATGATTGCTCATGTGCAATTGGAAACATTGAATCAAATGATGATTGTAAATCATGAATTGAATAGAAAAGATATTGAAATCACAATAATAAAGTTGCAGAATGAACAAGTAAGAAATGATCTAAAAAGAGAAAAAGAATTTTCTAAAAGTTTCAATAGACCTAGAGAAGTGATCAAGTTTTTTGAGCAACTGGTGAGATCTCCTAGATCTAACAAGGATACTATTGGATTGGGTTACACTATTAATGAAGAATGAAAATCATCTAAAAGTGGCGAGAAAATGAATATCAATGGTAAAAACTCCAAACCTACTTGTCATAATTGTGGTAGGATAGGTCATACTACTAATGTTTGGAGGAGGAACAAAATCATGACAAGAAGTTCATGGGTCACTGAAACAAGTGCAACAAACAAGGACATCATGTACATGAATGCCAAACCAATACCATAAGCACAAAAAGATTTGAGGATACTGCTATAACTGTCAAAAGTATGGACATATACAATATTAGTGTAGATCCAAGTCCAAGTGTTCATCAAATAAGTAGACAAAGGTAAAAACACAATGGAAACTCTTATAATTGAGATTATAATACTAGGTATAGTTGTCAATATTGTCAAGAATATGCACATATTCCTAAGAACTGCATAAGAACACATTTCTAAAGTGATTAAAGTATATGACTAAGTCAGGCTACATGTTTTAGATTCTTAAACACTAGTCACATAAGAAGATGTTCTCCAACAAAGTCAAAGGCACTAAGTAGTGAGTTTAATGAAGCCAAATGAGATGGGGATGTTGAAGAAGTCAAAATACAGATGAACAAAATATGGAATAAAATGGAAGATTGCAATGCATCAAGTTCAGATGGGATCATTTCATCTAGTGGATTAGGTAATTACACCATTCCCAACTAGGAAATTAAGAGGTATGTGTTAGATAGATATTTGAATGGAATTCGTACATTAGTTCTAAGGATTTAGTTATAAAAAGATTATGTATACATGAAGAAAGATGCAAAGTATTTTTTAGAACCTTGTAGAAATCCTTAAGCTTTGTGAGTTTTTATGTTGTTGTCAAGCATGAAAAGTTTCACCTATGCTATCGAGTAAAATCAAGTTGATGTCAAGCTCATAGTGGATGTCAAACGTAAAGAGAACTACATGTAATTTGAGTGAATCAAAGTTTCTATTATAGTCAAGCTAATAGATCTGTAAGCACTAAGCATTAATTATGGAGTTTTAAGGGCTATATGGTCAATTTTTTCATTCATTTGACATCATTCAAATTTGGGGAGAGCATAAAGAGCTTAAGGTGAATTGGAGATATCATTCCAAGTGATTGTATATTTAATTCAACCACTATCTAACACCATTCATTAGATTTGAGAAGTTATTTATCATGTACTGATATACACTATTTGAATTTGTGCAAACCCTAGCTATCAAATATGGCATCTAGTTATTTTGCTTCTACGGTTAAAGAGGCAAAGGAAGTTTTGAATTTTCAATTAATCAATAATGAGATCAAACAACCAAACTTCAAAGAAAATTCTAACATTGCAAACAAACAAGACTTATCTGGTGCATTATCCATGATACCACCACAAGTTTTAATGATTCAAGATGTAGGATGTTATTACAAATGTAAGGTGGGTAGCATAGGTGACATGGAGATAAGTTACACTTATGGAAAATTGTGTGAGAATCATGTATTGAAAGAAGAATTCAAGGTTGTATAGAGAAAAGGGTTAACACTTGCCCTAGATTTTCCAAATGTGTTCAAAATAGAATGGATTGAGATTGTTTTTAGTAGAATTCATGATAAATTTTTATGGTTGGAATATGGCCCTATAAAAATTACCAAAAGGATTGTACAAAGGGTAACATGGTATTGAATCCTAGATAGACATAAGACCATGGGAAGTGATGCAAAAAAAATTATTAACAAAAACATAGGGACAATATCAAATAAGAAAGGAATGACAACTGACACCATCATAGATCCCCTAATTTCTTTTGTAGTAAGGATAATTAGACATAAATTCTTTCAATCTAATAGATTGAATAGTGAACCTTGCATTGTTGTTGATGTAGGCTACAAGATAGTCAAGAAGGATAATTCTTATGACCTTTCCAAGTCAAAATTACAATAGTTATTAGAAAGCATGGGAGCCATAAGGAAAACCAATAGTGCACAATGTAAATTTGGTACAGTACTTGTATGTATGTTTTTTTATGTGTAGAACACATTCCCTCCTTTTGGTAAAGTTGCATGGAAGAAAAATAGATCTATTGCAATACATATAGGAGAATACATTGAGAAACTTGGAGAAAAAATTGAGTATGTAATGACTAACTAATTTGAAGATTTTAAGAAGTCAACAAAACAAAGACATAGGGTTTGACTATCACTAGTCAAGAAGTACTTCAATGATGTTTTCTTTCTAGGTGATACTTATTTTAGATATGTATAGGATATAGTTCCAAGGGTGAGATGGTTAAAGCCTCTAGGTTATGAGATAAATGTAGATAAGGCATCTCCAACAATTACACCCTTAGTGATTGAAGAAGTAGACAAGGAAGCTACATATTTTGGTAATTATGATGTGGCCAAGTCAAAGATAACCATGGATTTGAAGAAAGTATCAGTTTAATGAGGAAAAAGAACAAAATTATTAAGAATCTTAAAGAAAGTTTTGGTGGAGGGGTAGAAGAAGATTCAAACAAAGATGAAAATGAAGATGATGATGATGAAAAAGTTCATGATGCACCTTCCCAAGCACCATTGGGCATTACTCAAGGTCAAGGAGAAAACCAAGGTGAAGAGGAAGCCGAGGTTGATGAAGGTGGTAAGGGAGAAGAATCCAATGAAGCACCTATAGCCAAAGAAAAGAAGAAAAGAAAAGATAAAGATCTTGTAGTTAGCAAACCAAAGAAGGTTGTAAAACCTACACAACCTAAGCCTACAATTCCTACCACTAGGGTCCACACAAGGGCTACTACTAAGAATTTTCAAGAAGTGGCAAAGTCAAAAGAAAAGAGAACTAGGAAAACTACATAGGAAGATGAGTTTGAGAAGAGACAAAGGAGAAAGTAAATTGCTCTAGCTGAGTTAGATGAAGAGAGGACATAATATAATGACAAAAACCCATTTAAAATGGTAAGTGACCATCCCTCTTTGGATTTGGACAACATGTGTGAAAATATAAAGAATAATGCTGACTTATCTAGATTCACACATGTTGAGTTTGACAAACTTGGAAAGATTGAGATGAATAAAGTGGAAGACTCAATATATGTCATGATGGAAACATTCAAGAAGACTCCAATTGAGCTTGCCAATTTTATACCTAAAAGTTTATCTAAAATTTTTAGTAAAAATGTCACTATAGTCTCACTACCAAAAGGAAAATTAGAGAGACTACACTTGCTTAGGTGATGCAAGAATTGGATAAGGCCACAATGTCAAAGGCCATTAATAAATATGGAGGGAAATTTTCTCCTAACTATAGAGCATTTAATATTTTGAAAAAAGACATTGAAGGTGTTGTTCAAAAGTCTACGCAGATATGTAAGTCAATATATGGACTGATAACACCTAAGGAAATTAAGTCAATAGCTATTGAGATAGGTGAAGATAAAGGTCAACAAGATGTAACCAAGGTTACTAAACATGGATACATAGGAAATAGCTAAAGGTGAGCAGTAAATATAATAGAGTATACAGGTATGTGTAGGATCATGGTGTGCCAAAAAGTGGCAATCTAAAAAATTTGTAGTTCTAAAATATCTCAAACCATTTCAAAATATATTCCAACTTTTTCCCACCCACCTTGATACTGAATGAAAACAATTAATATCTTTATAAGGTCTACTATATCTTTTGATACCACATCTATATGGTCATCTTTAAAAAATCTTGAAAATGTGCTTTTTGGCCTGTTTTTATGTGATTTTTACTACAAACATGTAGCTGACAATGTTTTTCCACCAAAATTTGATGAATCGAAAAGGGTTTCTTAAGAATGTTCTTACCTTTCCATAAATATATGATATTTCAAATTATGAGTTTAGTAAGTAATTATTACTTATTTTCTAATGGAGTTATGTATAAAGTGTTGACTAACACACTACTTGAAAAAACAAGTATAACTTTTGAATGGTACAACATTTTTTAAATCCAAAAGATGCATCACATTCTATGTTTCTTCTACTATAAGGAAAATAAATGGAAAATTGAATTTTGTAGAGTTTTGAATTAGTTAAGGTGGTTAGGCATGAGAGTTTTTTCATTCCAAAAATACTAAAGTAAAAAATTAATTATTTATTTAGAATAAAAATACACAAAAATATGTGTCATTTCTAGGCATGAGTCTACTACTTATCTCTAAAATATTATTTTAAAATGTTATCATTTGATTTTGATTAAGGTGGTTAGACATACGTCTACTTCTTATTTTTATGCTAAATTTTTTGTAATATTGCATTTATATTCAAAATTTTGACCAATTAATTTTTTATTTTTAAGATAAGTCCTAGTAGTTTAGAAACTATATTTAATTTTCTAGAGATTTATGAAAGATTATGAGGTCTAACTTGTTAAAGAATTTAACTTGATCATTTGTTAGGATTAAGTAGTAGATGATCTATGATTAGGATGAAGAAATCGATGATCCTTGAAGTATTGATCACCTATCTATGATAGATATGTCTCTACTACTCCTTATGTTTTTATGGCCTTTGTAATTTACTATTTCTTTTCTTTAACTTAATTCGCATTCACATCTTTATGTCATCATACACATGCATATATCATATATGATATAATGCATTTCATATATATCAATCCAATTATACACATTACAAATTCAACCATCATACAAGTTATCACAAATGTTACAAAGTCAACCCTCATGAAGACATTTGGGTTCTAAAGACTAACTTGTTGTGGTTTCGATATATGACATTCACTACCATTGCTTGGCATTGTCATGCACTTGGTAGACATAGAAGCTTGGTCCATACTGATCACTTCCATGTAGCACTAAACTTAGTTTGCACTAGTGACTTGATAGATGTTGTGAAACTCATCATATGAAAAGAGTCTCTTGATTTACATTGTATGACTTTGTAAACATTGTCACCTCGAGCTCGATATAAATTGAGTCACTTGGTTATCATTGGGAAGTGTGGTTAACACTAGACTCTCATCACATATAATGTGAAATTGGTAGGCACTATACTACTAGGTAACCACTAATAAACTCGGCATCAACTGCAATGCACGGTTTACACTACTAGACTTTGTATTAACTAAAATCTACTCAATAACAACTGGGATTTTTGCAAAGGACTCAGTAGTAACTGAAATTCTTGGCAACAACTAAAAATGGTACAATGAATTTAGTAACCATATACAATCCAAATAAGCCTATGTCACTAATACCAAACTTGATGGATATATCAACAATCTCCCCCTTTAGCATTAGTGACAAAAACACTTATCAGCCAAAACTAAATACCTTATATCCATCACCACATGATATTGGCTTAATAGAGTATACTATTTTTGGGATTTCTCAAATTTGAATTCGTAAGGTATATACAATATACTATACATCTTCTTGCTATATACATGTTTTTCAATTTATTTCTTACTTATTGCAAGTCCTCCCCCATAGCATATTTCTCCCCCATACTATCTTCTATCTTTTTCACCATACTGTGTGTCTCTCTCTCCTTTTTTGATAGTAATGCCAAAGATTTATTCTATTTTATTTACATAGAGACACCAATGAGATAAGAATTTAGAATGTACCTTGATAATGATTGCCAAGCTTTTATCCCAATTTTTCTATAGAACCTTACATGTATGAAGTGCAATTTTTACCTCTACTGATAATTCTATCACAAGGTCCATAATAGAGAAGTTATTTTCATGGATTAGAGATCTTAAATATGTAATATTTTTTTGTAGTGCATCCATGTTGGGAAGGATCATGTTTTGTATGTCAATCAATGGGGATTTGATCCTTGCTTCTTTCCTTAGCAATTTTTCTTACATATTTGACAAAAATCTTATTTTCTTGAAGTCTACAGAGCTTGAACTAGGGTCAAGTTGCAGCTACTAAGCACTAGCCTTTAGATCTTCATCTATTTTGGACAATTTGTCCTTTATTTCCTTTATAAACTCAAAAAAATCACATTGTTTCCCAAAAAGCGATGATACATTTGAACATGACATTTCTAAATTGCTCAAAATTGTAGAAAGATCTACTTGATGAATGGCTATCTATTGAGCAATGTGCTCTAGCACTTTATTGTCAAAAAAAATTTCAGCCTTGTACACTAGCTTGTCTTGTCCATCAATGTCTTCATTAAATTTCTTGAATGCTTATACTAGCTGATATAGCATAGGTTGAGAAGTATCAATCTCAATTCCTATGGCCTTTGAAAATTTTCTAAGCATCTTAAATTATCTTATGCTCTTTACCTCTCTCCTCTCGTAGCCTAATTCTAGAGGAAATCACCAAATATTTACATTTGGTCTAGAGTAAACTTCTAAATATCCCAATTGGGGATTACTCTTTCCTCATAAATCAATATCTTCCTCTATCTCCTTTCCTTTCCCCAAAAAAATTGTGTTTGGTTGAACCTTGGGCTCAACTACCCTTACACTCATTTCTTTTGTATCTCAAATAGAAACAATGGTAGAGATTCTAGGGCTTGCAGTAAAAACTAATACTGTACTAATTAAAGGAATACATAGAGAAATACTTGAGGAACCCAAAATTGGTGTGCTCAAAACTAGAGATGTCAAAATTGAAGTACTCAACTCGGTAGATGGAGGAATTTGCAGCTTGGTAGATGAAGTGAAATCCACTTTTGTCAGTGATGTGTTGAGCTAAGTAGGATCAAGGTGTGATTTGAGATTTGAATTGTGACTAGTGGTCATAATCAAACTTGATGTTGTCTCCACACTTGATGTTGATGCTAGCTTGCTTGGAGAGTGAGGAGGTGAGGCAATGACTACTATAGCTATCTTGACTAGCTCAATCTCCTCATCATCTTTCTTTTCTTCTTGAACAACCTCTTGTCCTTGATCCTCTTAATCTTCTTCATTGTCAAAGTGAGTTACTTCTTCAACATTCTCTTCTTCATCTTTCTCTTTATCTTCTTCATCATCATCATCTTTGACATTGATTGGAAATTCAATTGGTTTATTTAACAAATATATATTCTTCCAAGTGTTTGTTACATTCCTAACAACATTCTCAATGTCCTTAATCAAAACCAGACAAGTATTAAACTTTAGAGTCAATTTTTCCTCATTTTTCTTCAATGACTCTCTTACCTTAGCATCTAATATGCTCGATAATAGATTCCTTAAGGTTTTCCCATATATGTCCTTGATAGTTTGCATAAAAAAATCCCATCTTGGCTTTATCTTTTCTAATAACTCACTAGTAACTTAAGAAGCGAGTTGATCTAGCGATTATTTCCACTTACCCATTTTATTCAACATCAGGTCTTCAGTCTGCTTCTTCTCTCCTATTGTCCTAATCTCATATTTTAATGATTAAATATTTTAATTCTTGCCCCTACTTCCAATTTCTTTAATCTATCCTAGAAGGTGGGTAGAGGTCTACTGAATATGATGTCTCCTCCTTCTTTGTCAACTTTCCTTCTTGACCTCCATGTGAATATTGCAGTGGATGGTTTTTTTGGCTTGGTGATGATCATCTTGCCTTTCTTCTTTAATGGTTCTTCTTCCTCAGATTCTTCCTCATCCTCTACTTCTTTGCCTTGCTCATCCTCACCTTTTTTCTTACTTATCAAAATGGGTGAGCTTGATTTTAGCTTTTCAATCCTTCTTTTCCCTTTGTTGACCCCCTAAGGGAGCTTTATTTCAAGTTCTATCCTGGCCTTTGCTTCATCATATGTTCCAAAGTATGCATCCTTAGGATCAATTCATTCATTGATAAGAGCTTAAATAACATCCTTGGTTTCATCAATATTAATCTCATAACCAAGAGGTTTTACCCACACAATTCTAGGCTTAATTGTTCGGATATACATCATGTCACTATCCACCATGAAACATATATCATCTTTATAGTCCTCAACTAGCTTCTTGGGGAATCTAAACCTATTGTTCATTTTCTCATTGAATACATCAAAATAATTATCCATGATGCTATTGTAATTCTCACCCATCTTAGGAATATACTCATTGATTTGAAAGAGCACAAGCACATCTTTTCTCCATACTAGAGTGCCTTTAGAGGGAAATAATTTATGTACATAAAAGAATAGAAAAGTCAACAAGGAACTAAACTTACATGCATTATTCTTAGAAGTTCTTATGCTTTCCATGTTCTTGTTGAATTGTCTTAGCAATAGGTTGGCAAGGTTTTATGATAAA
Organism: Cupressus sempervirens; assembly: GCA_028749045.1. Classification (NCBI taxonomy): domain Eukaryota; kingdom Viridiplantae; phylum Streptophyta; class Pinopsida; order Cupressales; family Cupressaceae; genus Cupressus; species Cupressus sempervirens. The sequence goes on from CM053789.1 coordinate 252,381,758, forward strand.
TTGCTCCTAACCACCTTATATGCCAAGTCCATAGTTTCACATGACACACTATTCAACTTGCTTGAACTATATATCTTGTGCTCAATGATGTGAATACCAAACTTTAATTCTACATTAGTGACACTGCTTATTTTCATTCCTCTACCATCCCATTCAACTAGGGTTTTCTTTTCCAGTTCTCCTCAACCTATGGTTTTTTTTGTTAAGCTTTGGCTAGCATTGGGATGCTGGGATGCTAGTAATTGAATGAATCATCTTTGTAGTTATCAAAATTGGTTGTTCTAAAAATAGCTACCCATTATGCACTTGACTAAGGATAAACTAATCCATTTGATTTGAAATTCATGGGGCGTGTGAGGGACATGTGTCAATCCTTTGGTTTCCAGATGTTGATGCTCATGCTTTAAGATTTAATTCACACATAGCTAACATAAGGCATAATCCATTTCTAGTCTATCAATCTCTTGAATAATGCATTTGAAATGAGTGTGAATATCATTGATAAGAATTACCTCTAGAGGAATTTGGAATTTTTCACTACTTGGATCTAGGGTTTTGACAACTGTAGGAGCAAGCTTGAAATTTGGCACCTTCCACTCAACTCCATGAACTAACATGTTAGATCCTGGCTTAACCTTGCTACTATTGGATGCCATTTTCACTTGATAGATTGAGAGAACTCAAAAAAATCTCACTGGAAATTCACTCAAGTTGCTTTGGTCACACTAAAAATCACTCTTCATAGTAGCACTCAAAATTTCATGGTAAGAAATGGCTTTGATTCCATGCATTTTGTTAATTTTTTTCCATTAATGCTTGGTACAAAAGTAGATATGTTGACAAATTTTCATCCACTATTTGGCATTGAACAATCAATCATGTCTTCATGATTGGTTAACCATGAACATCTTTATCACTTCCAACCTTTCTCGGTAGAGTCTATGACCCGACCTCACTTGGTAGAAGAGGTAACTCGGTAATAACTAATACTGATCTCACTCAATGATCCTTTTGTATCCCTAATACAAGTTTGGATCTTTTTGCTCTTTCAATCTAGAACTGATTTTGATGTCATCTTTGATAGCCTAGTTCAAGTTCTCCTTTGAGAACTTAATTAGAAATGGTAGAGTCACCAAATTCATGAGTGACTTGATCATTATTCAAACTTGCATCCTCAATAGACTTAGGAACCCATTGTTGTCTCATCTTCTTTTGGATATTATCAACTTTTGCCTTCTTCTCATGTTCAATTCCACCAGTATTCATGTAGTTCTTGGCAAGATTACCATGTTCTATATGAATGAAACATCTTTTAGTAGTATCTCTTTTCCTCATTTGATGTTTAACACAATTTATACCAATGTGTCCAAATTCTCCATAGTAATGGCATTTGCACTAGGTGTTCTAGTCCCATCCAAATATTGCTTTCACAATTCTTTCTACTAGATTCAATACTTTGGTTTTTAATTCTAATGACTTGTGTCCACCTTTCTTTCATTTGTGACATTTTCTTTTAAATCTTGGTTTCTCTTTACATTCATTAGCCTTATGACCATGCTGATTACAATTATAGTATTTTCCATTGAATATTTCTTTTCCATTACTCTAGCACTTATTTGATGTATGACCTATCTTACCACAATGATCGTAAGTAGGTCTTTGGTTATTTTGAGCTCCTTCCTTGGCTGATTCTCCCTCTTATGTATATCCAATTCCTACTTTTCCTTTTGCCCTATAGAGGCTTTCCTTATTTAGTTGATTCATGTCTGCTCGAGATTTCATCATTCTTTCATTGATTTGCTTCTTAGAGTTTAGATCGTTCTTCAATCTTTCATTGATTTGTCTTTTAGATTTTGGATCATTTCTTATTCTTTCATTTTCAAATCCCAGGCTTATGATTTCTTTATTTGCATTGGAGAGCTGATCAATAAAGTCTTCTTGCTGAAGGGATTAGTTTTAGATTTAATTGTTCCTTCCATCTATCTCTTCTTTTATTTTGTTTCTCTATTCCAAGACTTCACATAACATTACTGACTGAATTTCTTGCTCTCTTCTTAGTTTTTTTACTTCATCATGCAGGGAACCATTCTTTTCTAGGAGCTCTTTGATTGCTTCATTGGCTTCATTTGAGCTACTTGAAGGATAAAAATCTTCAATTTTTTCTTCAACGCAGAGCTGATCATTCATTTGAATTGAAAGTTCTTTTCTTCTTTTCAAGGATTGAGAAAGTTTCTCTTTTGTTTTCTTGAATTGGGAAATGGCCATTTCTAAATCCAACTTTTCATTGTCAATGGCTTTTTCAAGTTTGAATATCTCCATGGCCTTGATCTTTGCTCAAGCTATTAAGCTTTCTCCTAAGAACCACAAAGCTTAGATACCAATTGCTGGAAATATTCAAGACTAAGCTAAGTTAATGAGAGGGGAGTGGTGAATTAGTAACTTATAAAACCTCAACAATTTCAACGTTTAATCTAGCCATTCAATTAGCATTTAATCCATCACATAAATTTTAATCTAATTGTATGTATAAGAAACTAAAAATATGAAAGCATTCATAAAACTAAGACACAAAGGATTGGTGACCTAGAAACCTTCCAAATAGAAAGTAAAATTGGGGTGGGGATGATACCCACAACTTTAGTACTATAGTATAAAGTTAGTGTGTTAAAGCTTATATTGATCACTTCTAATGATCTTCCCTATTAGGAGCAATAAGGACTGATAGATCCACCTTGTGAAAGTATTTACAAACATACAATTAATTATGCACTCAGAAAAGAGATTTATGAAATACTATTAGGTCTACCTTGTTAAAGTATTTGATTGGATCACCTATTAGGATGAAGTAGTAGATGATCTCCAATTTGTAACATGGTTTGCTAAATGAGATTCCTTTAAGTACTGATCACCTTTTTGTGATAAATATGTCTTTGTTGCTCCTTATGCTATTATGGCCTTTTTAATTCACTCCTACTTTTTTGATTTAATTCAAATTCACATCCTCATATCTTCACACACATATGCATATATCAAATCTGATATAATGCAGTTCATATATATCAATCCAGTTATATAAATTACAATGTTGGGCATCATACAAGTTATCATAAATTTTATAAAGTCAACCCACATGAAGAAATTTGGGTTCTGAAGACTGACTCTATTAGGTTTTGATACATGGCATCCATTGTAATTTCATGTCATCATCATGTAGTCGATAGATGTAGAAGCTGTCATGTCCCCTTTTCAAATAATTAAAAATCTTTGCTAAGGCAGGCAAGCCCAAAAAGGTGAAGTTTCGGAAAAAGGGGATAATCTTTGGAAGCTAATGGACTAATAAATGAAAATTATTATTAAAATATGTTTTATTAACCCCTCTTGGATGTGAGTTATGGTTATGCCCTCTTTTAAGGGGTTTGGAGGCATTTTGGGCTGATTCCAGAACTTGATTTTTGCTCTTTCCTTTGTTATTCTTTAGAGGCTGCCAAACATGTGGAGAAGGAGACCCAAGAATGGAAGTTTGCAGGTTTCTAGGAAGGCTAAGGACAGGATTTTGAAGCCATTCCATGTGCATGCTCATGCAAAGTTTTCCTTTGTGCTGAACAGTGCAGATTTGTGGTTTTTCGGGTGTGTTTTTGTAAGAGTTTGGTGTTTTCAGTTGAGTATTTCATATCAGTTTGGGTTGCTGCTATATTTCAGACTTTTAAATGTTAAAATACAGCTTAATATATGTATTGGTATGTGGTTCAAATTCTAAGATATTTTATTAGTGTTTTTGTGGTGTCTCTGGGCATTTTTGTGTTATTTCGGGAGCCCAATGGGCATAGTTTTTGTCCTACGTTTGTAAGCTTTTCTATAGATGCTATAAAAATTAGGAAATTTCATTTTTTAGGCCATTATGCTGCTGAAATTTCTGTAAAAAATTTTATTTTCAGATTTATTAATAATATGTGAAGCTGTGAAGTTTTTGGCACTATTTCTGGCATACCCGATTCGGGGTTTAGTGAGAAATTTGGTGGATCTTTGTGATATTGGTTGTTTGATTTTGAAAATTTGATTAGAGGCTTGAAATATCATAGAAAATCAAGAAAGGGACATTTCAGTGGTATCAGAGCTATGATCTTGCCAGCCTGAGGGTTTGTAGAAGTTTGGATGTCAGTTTTGACAACTACCCAAATCTTGCATGTCAAAATTTATGGTTGCATGCTACTTCTAATCATTTACATGTTAGTTCTTGGTGAATTTGGTGATTTCATGTTGCTTCTAATTAGATGCATGTCAAAATCTATGGTTGCATGCTACTTCTAATCATTTGCATGTTAGTTCTTGGTGAATTTGGTGGTTGCATGTTGCTTCTAATCAACTACATGTCAAAAATCTATTATTGCATGCCACTTGTAATAAATTGCATGTTAGTTCTTGGTGTTTGAAGAAGTTATAACCTATTGGGGTTACACTCTACTTTATCTAGAATGGACAGGTATAGTATAGAGTCTCAGAGGACACGATCTTGGACAATTGATATGAAAAGTCAGAACAGTAGAAAGGATGGTTATTTAGACATTTGAGATAAACTTAGGAAAATAAGCCATGACATTTCTAAACAGTTGGTTGAGAACCACCATATAATGAATGACATGTTGTCTGACCCAACTAAGGTGGATAAGTTGATTGGATTTTTATTTGGTAAATTTTCTCATAGGGCAGATGACACAATTACCAAGAAGTTGCATGAGGAGTTTGAGAAACTAGCTTATAGCTAGGATGAGGTCTCAGATTCTACTCTACCATAAGAGGTAGTGAGAAAGGATATTACGCAGATTGATAGTAATGGTCAACTTGATACTCAAAATGAGATAATTGTATACAGGTCGTCAAAGGGTGATGTCACATGTATTCAGGATGGTATAGTTACAATAGGTAGTGACTATAGCATAGTGGGTTCAGATGGTGATTATGAGGATGTTGTTGTGCATGATGGTGAGATACTTGGTAGAGATGAGAAAACATTGAGCATTCATGAATTTTTTGAGAAAGAGTACCAGGCACAGTTAGATGCTTCGACACATGAGGTTGAAGCTGGTAGTACTTCACATGATTTGTCCAGCTGGCTGAAAGTGGACAAAGACAGTATTGTGACTTCATTATCTCATCATGATAGGTATGTGGAGTTAGTTGGTATTGGTCATATTACTCAGGTAAGAAGTTTTCTTGAGTTACCAACTGATTCTAGTTTACAGATATGGACTCGAGACTGTTATATTGGCATTTGGGATTCAATTGACTAGAGATCTTTAACACTTTTTGGTAGCAGTATTTGTTTGGGTGCTATCATGGATTTGATTAGTAGATTGCATGGTGTTGTCTTTTCTTGTGCTAGCAGCTTGTCCGATGCTGGTATTAGTTTTTATACACCGGTGTTGGGCTTTGTTCATATATCCGGTCGACCATACTTGCTGGAATGTGTTGATGATCTTTCATATTGGGCAGTGTGTACAGATGAGTCCCAGGATCATATTGGCATTGATGACATCTAGGAGGATGCAGTGGATAGTTTTGAAGACTTAGTTTCCTTGGCAGTTTCTTTTGGTATAGAGGAGTTAGACATCAGTGCTACAATTTTTGATACTCCATATGTTGATATGAGCTTTGGAGTTGATTCACAAGATATGAATGGTAATACTCTGGAGACTAGTAACTTTGAGGATACTCCTCTAGAAAATGCATTAGAGGAGGTTTGTAGGAGACAGTCTAGCCAGTGCCATCATGTTTCTAATCAGTTGAGAGTTTGTGAGCGAGACATTGCTATTGCTCGCCAGCATTTTGATGTTGCTCGTCAATTGTTAGGAGTTTATGAATGCGGTTCTCCTACTAGTGATGAGTAGGGAAGAAATTATCTTTCCTTGACAAAGTTCCACTCTTTATGGGAGGCTATCCAGATTCTGAGATAGTATTATATGCAGTTGGTAGCCGATAGAGATTATCTTATAGAGTGGGGCAGTACAACATACTATGCATTGTTGGCCAAGGAAGATGAGGTGAGTGAGCTTACTAAGTAGCTTGAGGTGACTTCTGAGATTCTTGAGAGTACACAGTTGGCTTTCAAGGAGTCACAGTTTCATTTGGCTAAGGTGACCATGGAGTTAGAGCAACTACAATCTTTAATAGATTCTACACAGTCACAAGCTATGGTGTCTAGTGATCTGAGGATGTCCATGGTCGAGATTATCAAAGATAGTGGAGATGGGGATGCATCCATACTTGATACTAACATTGGCATATCGGGTTTGTCCCCACTAGAGTTAGGTTCAATTAAGTTGGGTGCTACAACAGATTGTTGTGGTATGCCTGACATGGTGGTGACCTCTAGTACTAATGGCACAAAGACTAGATATGATGTATCAAAGACCATGTGTGATGTTGGTGAGCTGACAGTTGGCATGGTTCCTGCTAGTAATACTACTCCCTTGGTGATGTCTTCAGAGGTAGTAGTCAGTTCCAACTTGGTTAGTGATCAATTGCAGTTAGTTACATCTGGATTGCAGTCTGAGCCACTAAATGAGATTGGTGCATTCTATCGACATTACATTGTGAGGTATGCTCATCAATTCACCTTTGATGACCATGTTGATGAGATGATGATACAAAGATTTACTTTGGTTCCTAATGCTTATCATTAGTTATGAGATAGTTTGATGCCTCGAGATGAGAGTTGTGATGGGCACGACATGGCGATAGGTCTTGCAATTGAGAACTTGATAATACATGACTTAGAGTAGGAGTTTTGGAGTGATGCTTCAGCGGGTGTTGTTATCAATTCTACTACTTTGGCTATGACATCTCCTGACTTAGTTGGTGATCAGTCATAGTGGGTTTTATCACTTGTTCATGGTGACCTATTGACTGAGGTTGGTTTTTTTTATCAACATTATATTGCAGGGTATGTACATTAGTTAGCATTTGATCCTTGTGCTGAGGAATTGATGGCAAACAAACTTGGTTTGGGTTCCATTTCTTGTTGTTTATCTTGTGATGGATTTTCACCATCAGGGGTGCATGGGAGTTATGGTTATGAGACAGTGGCTAGTGATCTGCAGAGTTGTGTTGACTGCAGGAGTTGTACAGAGTGTGGATTCTCCATACTTGGTACAGTTTTATTCGGGAGCATTCACCATTGTTGTAGAGTTGGATTGTACATTCCATATAGGCTAGTGGGATGCATTGATGGTATTTACTATGTTGGCAATTTGATTTGTCCACTTTACTTGAGTTTTGATGTTCTAAGAGTTTGTGTCTCATGGGTTTTCTACTGTGGAAGTTGCGACTTTGGAGTTTGGTTGAGCAGTAATTGTCAGTTTGATTATGGATTCCTCTTGGTTATATTGCAGAGGATATTGCAGGAGCCTGTGTTAATTGACAATAGTATAGTTCATGACTACATTTGGTATCCAGGTGGATTGATTGGTCTATTTTTTGGCCATTTCTTGAGGAGAAGCAATATTTGGAAGGGGAGGACTTGTCATGTCCCCTTTTCAAATAATTAAAAATCTTTGCTAAGGCAGGCAAGCCCAAAAAGGTGAAGTTTCGGAAAAGGGGGATAATATTTGGAAGCTAATGGACTAATAAATTAAAATTATTATTAAAATCTGTTTTATTAACCCCTCTTGGATGTGAGTTATGGTTATGCCCTCTTTTAAGGGGTTTGGAGGCATTTTGGGCTGATTCCAGAACTTGATTTTTGCTCATTTCTTTGTTATTCTTCAGAGGTTGCCAAACTTGTGGAGAAGGAGACCCAAGAACAGGAGTTTTCAGGTTTCCAGGAAGGCTAAGGATGGGAGTTTGAAGCCATTCCATGTGCATGCTCATGCAGAATTTGCCTTTGTGCTGAATAGTGCAAATTTGTGGTTTTTCGGGTGTGTTTTTGTAAGAGTTTGGTGTTTCTAGTTGAGTATTTCATATCAGTTTGGGTTGCTGCTGTCTTTCAGACTTTTAGATGTTAAAATAGAGCTGAATATATGTATTGGGATGTGGTTCAACTTCTGAGATAGTTTATTAGTATTTTTGTGGTGTCTCCGAGCATTTTTGTGTTATTTTGGGAGCCCGATGAGCATAGTTTTTGTCTTACGTTTGTGCACTATTGTGTAGATGCTATACAGATCTGGAAATTTTATTTTGTAGGCCATTATGCTGCTGAAATTTTTGTAAAAATGTTCATTTTCAGATTTATTAATAATATGTGAAGCTGTGAAGTTTTTGGCACTATTTCTGGCATACCCGGTTTGGGGTTTATTGAGAAATTTGGTGGATTTTTGTGATATTGGTTGTTTGATTTTGAAAATCTGATTAGAGGCTTGAAATATCATAGAAATCAGGAAAGGGACATTTCAGAAGCTCAGTCCATAATAATCACTTCCAAGTAGTCTTAAACTTCGTCTAGACTAGTGACTTGGTAGACATTATGAAACTCATGATGTAAACTAAGTCTCTTGATTTAAATCAAATGAATTAGTAAACATTCTCACCTCAAGCTTGGTATAAGCTGAATCACTTGGTTACCACTGGAAAGGTCAGTTAATACTGGACTCTCATCACATAAACTACAAACTTTGTAAGCACTATACTACTTGGTAACCACTGATTAACTTGGCATCAACTAAAATGCACAGTTTGTAGTACTGTACTTTACATTAATTGAATCATCTCAGTAACCATTGGGATTTGTCCAAAGGACTCAGTAGCTACTAAAATTCTTGGCAAAAACTTAAAATGGTACAATGATCTTGGAAACCATATACAATTTGAATAAGTGTGTGTCGCTAATAACAAACTTGGCATATATGTCAACACCTATATTGTTGAGTATAGACAAACTTGAGAAGGAAAAAATACATCTATAGAGGAAGAAAAATAGGATGTAACTCAAATTTCTCAATTTATTGTGGTACAACCTACGATGTCCATTGTAGTGTACCAAAGGAAAGAAACAACAATGGAAAATATCAACACAATAGTACAAAATGTGTTAGTAAAGGAAGTTTCTATAAAAGAAAAAAGAGGGACGCAAGTTCAAATAGGTCAGGAAGGAACTTCAATATCCACAACACAAACTCAACGTGTAACTAAGATTGAAAAGCAAAAAATGAATAGGATTGAAGAATCAGTCTTGACTACCAATCTTAAGGAGTAATTAGCAATAAAAACACTTCTTACTTTGCTAGAAATTGCTACTCCTCCATGTCAAGCTCTTCACAAGTTGAGTGTAGAAGCTACACCATTATAGTAAACAAGGTCTAGTTATAGAACATCTAAGGAAAATGAAATTACATCATATGGTGATGTGAACTTGGATGAGGTGATAGTGTTGCCAAAATTTGATCTTGCAACAACCACTATTGAACCAATGATCATACTTTAGGATGCTCTTGAAAGGAAAAAACAAAAAGAATTGCTCAAAATGGAGCATAGGTAGAAGAAGGCATTGCAAGATATCAAGGAAATATTTCTTCATGCATTTAGCTTGCCTACACCTACAGTAGATAAACCTATCATGGAGCACTTGGAAAATATAGTAGAGCAAGTAGATGATATAGACTTGGATTCAAATGTTAAACTACTTGAATGATTTGAGAGAGAATTTCAAAACTAAGTCAATGAAAAGATATCAAGTACCTTTGCACTTAATCAGATTGAGTTAAAAACCAAGATTGATGATAGAAAGCTTTAGAGAACATTTTCTCACTTTACACCAAGTTGTGTGATATAACTCTATTCACACAAGAAGTGTAACACCATATTTGAAATCTCTAGGGAGATATGAAGATGATAGGTACTACTGTATCAAATTCTCCAGCTCAGAGTCAAAAGCACTTTAGGAATTTGATGAATTCCCAAAGTCATTTGGCAGCCCTACATGCTCAAGATGGAAATATTTAGGCCACACTGATAACCATCCAATCAATGCTAACCCCACACATCGACATATTACATAAGGATCTAGCATTTGTAGAAAAATTAATGAATAATGTAGCTTGTGATAATTGGGATGAAGTTTTCAAGATCATACTTGAGATCCATAAACTTTTCTTGGAAAAACACATTATACGTGTATAACCATTTGACATCAGTGCCAAAAAGGGGGAGTAAATAAGTTTTTGAGTGAGATAATGACTCCAAGGAATGAATGAATGCACCTTTGGGAGATACCAACCAAAAGGATAGTGAAATATATAAATAAAGTACAACATAGTTCAACATATGCCTATTTACTTAGTAGGAGTAATGGTTTAGAACCAAGAAAACACAATTAACTCAGGTGAAGCTATAAGATTTTGAGGTATGATTGCTAAGTCAAGTTTTGAAAAATTTTAAAAATTTGTAAACTTGAAATTTTCTACATATGTTGAATAGAGATAGTGAGTATCTAAGTTATGCTCATAAGTTAAGATCATTCATGCATGACCAAGTGTTTTTTCCACTCATGTCAAAGGGGAAAATTGTTAATCTCACATTGGTTTTGACATATGACTATCTATACACATAAGTTATTTACAAGTCACAACTCAGTTCATGCCAAACAAGTAATGCATGTTCAGCATAACATTTTAGACAGTCCATGCTAAGTGAGATACTTAGTATGTGCTAAGTAAAATGTTAGTTCCAAGTCACTCAAGTGTTGAGAAGACACATGATGCTGAGTGATTTTAATGTCTAGTAACCAATAGATCATGAATCATTTAGATGTCTAGTTAGAAAATTAGTGTTGTAGTTGATGTTGAGCATCAGGGACTTCAAGTGCCAAGTAATACAACTTTGACATAGTTGTCTATAATGGCATTAACTACTATGTAAATTGTTTTGGAGCTGAGTTGAGGATTGTTTTGCAATATTAGTTGATAAGAATGAATCTTAATTGAGAATACCTATTGATAACATGTAGCCAATCAGAGAAAAAGAAGGATTAAGTGGCAATATGGGTAAATCAATATTGTTGATTCATAACTAACCCTAAGCCACCTATGTCTTTTTAAGGAGGATAAACCATAAATTTTTTATGTATGTAGAAGGAGAAAAGAAAGAAGTTTGCATGTTCAAACACAACATTGATGGTGACTAAGGTATTGTGAATTGAGATACATTGCAAAATTAGTTAGAAGACTAGAGAAATACCTCTGATCAGTAAAAATCTAGTACACATCAACAAAGACGTGTTCTATAATCTAGAAGTAGAGTGCTAACTATAGGATCATTGCTAAGACATTATAACAGCTGAAATAGTTAAATCTCTTAATAGAGTAATCTTAATAGGCTATTGCAAATCCTTTAACTATGTGGTTACTCATTGTAAGTTAAAATCCTTTTATCAAGCACACTTCTAATAGGGTGTTGAAATCCTTTTATTAGGGTAAGATCTAACAATCTTGTAAGCCTTTAATAGGAAGACCTTTCATAGGGTAGATTATGTTTCATGGTCAAACATTATAACCTTCATTAGATACACTTTATTACTGGAGTCATGAAGATTTGTGGGTGTCATCCCCACCCCAGTTTTACCTTCTCACTAGAGGGATTTTGGGTAACCAAATATGTTGTGTCATACTATGGATGAATATGTTTAGCTAGTTATTCTAGTTTTTATGCCAATTATGAAATGGATGTGTGGTGAATGGATTTATGGTTAAAATTTTGAAAGATTAATTCACCTCCACCCCCTCTTAGATTTTACTTTTCCTATTATATTTCCAACAAGAATTTGATCGATCAATATCTACAACACATTAAATTAGCAAGTATCTATTTAAATAATCAAAATATTAAAGTAATCATATCAAATAAAAATTGAAACATTACCTTTCACTTGCCAAAAAAAAGTGCTTATTATAAGTTGTATCTTGAGGAGAAGAACATGATTTCAACCATTCAACAACTTGATTTTCTTTGTGTACTCTTGCACTTGTATAGGAAAGAAAATTATATGTATTTGAAAAAAATATAAAAGAATTATCTAACAGATGATCTTACATCAAATTTGATTAGAACATAAAAATATTATATAGAAAGTTCATGTTGGTGAAATGCATGCTTTGCACACGCTCCTACTCCATCATGCTCTCTTTTTCCATGACAACTTTCAAAGTAGTTCCAAATAAACATAACATTATGTCTCGCATGTTGTGTTGCAAGCCAATTCAAAATATTTTTAGACTTAAATTGAACTATGAATTTTTTTTTTAAAATTATGAGTAATCAAATCTATATATAACTAATTGTTCAGTTAATTAAATATGTGCATGAAATTTTCAATTTTAACTTTCAAATACATGTACCAACACAACTACTAGACCAAATCCTATGTTTCGAAGTATTTATCCCACATTCTTGAAATCATTAAAGAAAATTTGAAGGCAATGAGCTACATAGATCCAATCATAAACCCTATCATCACTAAAATAAAAATGGACCTCCTTGATGATAATGCATTCATCTGGATCGATACTTTCTAGCACATCCACCACAAATTGTACAATTCTATAGGAAACTTGTACAAAAATTGCAACTTGATGTGAGTGATAATATTTAGCTTGAATTTCATTTTGAGGGGGAAATTTATAGTTTTATGAGAAGTCTATAATTGAAATAATACATCCTATTGGGAAATAATTTTTTGAATCTGACAATTCTTTCACTTGCCATTTTGCACCATGACAATGCTGGATGTGTAGATAAATAATAGTTGTGAATTTATCCATAAACTCACCATATTTAAATTTCCTCTCCTTCTAAGCTTTTTTCTTAAATTCTTCTCCACTATTTGTTTGATATATCTCATACTCAAATGTATTCCACACAACTAATGTCCAAACATCAATATTGTCTATTTCATATGAAAATTTCTGCAATGCTCCACTACTTGTACATGCATTTTTTATGCATTGTGTACATTAAATTCATCTGAATCTTGAAAATTATCACATGAAAAAGACTTTACAAATTATGTTGTGCTTCAAGGAGTGATCACATATGGCTTAAGTGTTGCCATATCTTTTCAAAATGATTGCAAATAAAGATGAAACTCAACATGATTTTGACAAAAACAAGTTTTGTGTACCTTATTTATATGTACAAAACATGGGTGCAACCTCTGAAAAATTCTTTGGAAAATTTTCACATTTACAAATTCCTTTTTAAACGATTTAAATAATTCACTTGGTGTTGTGTCTATGAAGTGTTTTGGATGTGCTATTTTTACACCCGTCTCTTCATCTTTGATCTATATGTTGTCTCCTCTACTGGAAGAAACATGGGACTGGCTGGTCCAATATTCAACAACCTACATCTTCTAACATCATTAGAAATTATATCCTTTCAAGAAAGTTGACAAATATTAACCCAGTTCTTTTCGATGTCCTCATCAAGAAAATTTTTCATTTTTATGTATCTTTGAATAGTTCTTCTAGAAAGATTTAACATTTAAAAAAATGCATGAACAATTTTTTTCTGTGACAAGTCCTTTTTCATAATCATAGTCATCAATGCTCTCCTTAAAAAAAATAATTTAGCTACTCAAAATCTATTATCAATAGAATTTAATACATCTTTCAAATTCTGAACTATTGTTTCCTTGATGTTATCTTCTAAGTTTTTCCTATTGTTCATACCTAATAACTCTAGAACATGACTCATTTCTCTTTTCCAAAATAATATGACAAATAATTGTGCTTTACCAATTAGAGATTTATTTTTAGAAAATTCCTTGTACATATTTTTTAGATGTAGCTTAATTTTTCTTTGAGGCATCATGTGTTTAGATAGTTCAATTTTTCCAAATAGAGAGTCTTTGTGCATCTCCAACAAATTTTCGAACCCTAGACCATATTTTTCAAATGTCCCACCTCAACATGATCTTCAACATGATCTTCTTCAACATCAATCAATGGATCTTCAATTCATGGCTCTATATTGCATTTTGTCTATCATTTCTTCTGGTCGTCTCTTACTCGATCATATCATGTTTCTTTTTCTACTTTATTCCCCATTGCACAAAAACCTGAATAGAGATCTTGAAATCACTTGCATACAAAAGACTTCCAAATCAATTACATAAATGATACTAGATCATAGACAATTTAGAAAAATCTTTCAACTTTACAAGCTTATTGTATTTGACTATCTATAAGACTAGAAAATCTTAAGACAACTAGTTGCATTAAAGCATTGCTAAATTTAGATTACATAATTTATTAAATCAATTAAATAATTAAAGTACTTAATAATTTTAATAGTTTTCATAATGTTTTAAAACACTTAAATTAATTCTAATATTTGATTTAAATCAAATTAATTAATTAATTTAAATTATTTAACATTGCATTTAAAATAAATAATAAATTTAATTAAATGATTTGAATACAAAAATAACTTAAAATATCTAATTCCAAAGTATTTATTCAATAAAATTTCGTAGAACTTAACTTTTTTAATACTAAAAATGAAAATATCATAAAATATAAAAACTTAAAAAAATAAAACTTAACATTTAAAAAAAAATACTTATTTTATTTTTTAAACCGATAAAACTTTTAGGCTGCCACGTGTGACCTTGTATGGGGTACTTTTGGGTCATACCTATCCAGCTAGATCCAATCAAATTGGATAGTATTTGACCAGATTGGATCTGGAAAACACTACCTATGAGGGATTCAATGAGGCACTTTTGTTAATGCTTTTTGCAATTCTGAAGAACTTCACACTTCTGATTCTATTTTCATCATCAAAATTAGGTTTTTAAATAAAATAAAAGTACCACTGGATAGAGCTTGTAGTCAAGATTATGTCAATAAGATTTTTTTTAATAAGTGACAAAATACTGATTAAAATAATTACCAAATAATGCAAGTAGGTATTTCATTATTGAAGATGATGCACATTCAAAAAAATATACAAATTAGTAGATGGTACCAATTTTTTTAATAATTGAAACATAGTTCTACAGGAGAGAGTGCTCTTCAATAATATATAATATTTGTAATGGTTAAGATCGATTTACTCGAGAAAAGATGGTGCGAATGAAAAAACTATTAAATTAGGAAAAGTTCAACTTTAAATATTTTTTATTGTTCTAGGTACATATGTCATCAACAAAATACTTCAAATTTAGATGGAAAAACATTTATTTACATTTCTTTCTATGGTTGGAACTATAACCCCTAATTTGCTTGATTTTTTACACTGTCAAAAAAGGTCACTTAAAATTATAAAAACATATTTTTTTTTTTTTTTTTTGAAAATAAGACACATGACCTTCATCATTTTATACACATTTCAACATTTTAAACCAACTTAAAATTCAAAACTCATATATGACTTTTACACCATCGAGGTTCAACACTTTTCTTGATGTTAGCCTTTCTCCTTTGTAAATGGTTGAGCCATGTTTGTACTTTCACCCATCATGTATCTTCTTCTGCAAACTTTTTTGATTATTTGAGGGCAATTTCTTCAAGATGTTAATCATATTCTTATTTCTAGATTCATCCTACCCATTTCCTAGAGGAAAATAATCAAAGGAATGACTAACCTAGATACCATTATCATAACAAAACTCAACAATTTTTGAGGAAGAAAAATAAGATGCATTGTCTGATATCAATTTTATAGGAACTCTGAGTCTAACCAAAATATTTTCTTTGAGAAACTCACATACCACCTCTAATGTAGTCATCTTCTTTGGTTGGGCTTCCACCCATTTACTGAAATAATATGTGGCATTCATTATGTACAAGTGTCCTTGCTTGAAGGAAGATTAATTGGGCCTACAAAATCTAAGCCCCATTGCTAAAAAGGAGCTTCAATCACCATTGGCCTAAGGGGGGAAAGGTATCTAGTTGATGTTTACCAATAAACATTCTATATTTGTCACAATTTCCAACCCACTTATATAAATCTTTAAGCATAATAGGACAATAGTAACATATCCTCCAAATCTTGAATGTAGTAATAGTAGAAGAAAAGTGTTGTTTACATGCTTTATTATGAAATACTTTAAGAGCCTCTCTTGCTTCTCCTTTTTAACACATCTTAGGAATGTGCCATCAATAACTCTCATATAAAAAACATCATCATGAATTACATACTTTAAAGCCTTTTTTTTTTAATCTCTCATTTTCTTAACATTTAATCCATTGGGAGACTCACCATAGGTCAAAAAGTATACAATATTTGAAAACCAATGACTTGAAGACATACCATACTCTTGGAACTTTTATATACAAGCTCTTCTATTATTCCAACCAACATCTTGTTATAGGATCTAGCGGATGTATCACTCAACGAGAATGAACAATAGAAAACTTGAAATTCTTTGGAGCTCTCACCACTACATATGCATATTTCTCCATTTTTTATTATCTCATTTCCTAATTCTTTAATGGCATATTTATGAAAACAATTGGGGCTTTCCTTCTTTATTTTCTTGCATCAATATGGCTGTCATGACCTATGCTCTGATCTAAAAATATATATGATGAAATCCTTAGTATAGTTAGGATGAACAAGGATAGGGTATTTTCCAATAGCACATTTGATGTATTTAAAATTACTTTTTCCAATATCACTCCATTTGAAAGCTTTATTACCATTCATCATATCTACTATACACTTCACTATCATAAAGAAATTAGGCCCAAGCCTTTTTAAGAAATTTACCTGCCCAAAGAAAGACTTTACTCCAATTTTTCTCAATGCAAACTTAATTGTTAAATAATTTACACTCTATCTGGATCAATATTCACCCCTTATTGAGAGACAATATGACCAAGTAGTTTACCTTTTGTTATAGAAAATAGTCATTTCTTGGGATTCAATGAGACACCATGATTTAGATTTCTAAAATCCACACAAATCCTTATCTCTCCATTTTTCTTCCTCATTGGCACAATGATAGCTAGCCAAGTAGAGTAATGAATAGGATATATGATCATAACCTTTAGCATTCTATCAATCTCTTTAAATGTTTCTCCTTGAACTATAGAATTTGATTTCCTTTGCTTCTATTTTAATGACATTGCTCCTAGATTAAGGGAGATTTCATGTTTGAATTTTATATCTTTATAGGTCAAAGGAAATATATCTTGATATTCAATGACTACTTTCTTTATTTCTATCCTCTCCTTTTGTGTTCCACACTTCCATATATTTATCATTTTTGGACTATATTTATCATACCAAAATCTCTCTCTCTCTCTCTCTCTCTCTCTCTCTCTCTCTCTCTCTCTCTCTCTCTCTCACACACACACACACACACACACACACACACACAATGTATACATCATGTCCATCGAACATATTTTCCAAAGAAATGAGATGAGATGGGATCTTGTTACCTTTCAATTGGATCATATCTAGCTCTTGTTTTCTTTTGTCATCTGTCAACTTATCACCACTTCAAAGGTTATACCCCTTCAATGAATTATTGGCCTGCAAAGGTTGTACCCCTTCAATGAATTATTGCATGTGTTTGTCATTATCAAACACCTACAAGGAATCTTCATTATTAGGAACATTTGACTTGAATAGAATGTCTACTTTATAGATTTTATCTTTGAAGTCAAGATATGGTAGGAGAAAAGATGTAGATACTACCAAAGAATCAGATCTTGAATTTAATTTCCTTTTTACTACTATAAGTGAGAAAGTATCCAAAATTTCAATCTCATCCCACACCTTATTATAGTATTTTTTCAATCGTTGATTGTTTACTGCATATTGGTTCTTCACTTTACTTACCACCAATTTTGTAGCTCCTTGTCCTTGTAGTATCTTGACCTCTCTTTATTTTGTTGCAATTATGCCAAGGAGAAGGGCTTCATACTCTATAGTACTATTGGTATTCTTGAATTCTAACTTGTACACCAAACAAGTTATTTCTCCACTAGATGATGTCAAAACCACTCCTCTACCTACAACAACATTGGCAAAACTTCCATCAAATTCTAAATGTTGGAAATCTAACTAAAAAGCTCATTGTTGTTGAAGATCAAAGAGGGAGATTTTTGTAAAACAATGTTTCAATCATTGTTTTTCCATTGATGTCAAACCTGCTATTTGTAGCAATGATGTTTTCTTGTAAGATTCAAGAACTATCACTTAGTTGATTGATGAAGAGGATTTGACCAACAAGATGTAACAAGAGTACCTAAGGGAAAGGTTGAGCGATGATGTTGTAATGAACTGCAAGGATTAGCTAAGACAACGGTTAAGCAGTGTAGTGATAACATACTCAAAGACATAGAGGATGGTCACACTTAGAGATAATTGAATGAAGAAGTTGTAGCAAAGTTGATTGCAAAGCTTTAACATTGATCATCAGTTCAAGCTGAGAAAATTAGTTGAAGCCAAGAAAATTCTTAGTAGAAGCTAAGTAACAAACATTTTTAGTTAGTGGCGAGTGAAAGATTAGGTGCCAAGCATCAAGAAATTTTTTTAGTGGGTGCCAAGTAATCTTCAGGTGTTGACCATCAAGAAAAACATAGTTGATGCCAAGTAACACAATATGTGCTAAGCACTAGTATTTTAATAGTGCCAAGCTACTACATTATTTCAAATAATGAAGAATCACCAAATCCAAGTAGACTTAGTGGTTACATTGAATTTTTTGAACAAGATGGAGAATAAGGATGATGAGTTGTTGGCACGGAATCTTATGTAAACCATTTTTTGTTGAATTCTAATGGATTATTCAAGAATTTTCTAGAGGAAAGAAAATATGGGTTAGATGCAATGAATCCTACCTAATCGATGTGAATTGAAATTGAAGAAAAGATGAATTGAGCAATAAAAGGAACTTTAAGACTTCTATTTAAGAAGTCATAAACCAAGGAGAATAGAGTTGTTGATACTATTTCTACAAGTGGTCATGAAGAGATGATTACACTGGTACATTGAGTATGGAGAGTCAAGGAGACAAAGCTTGAAAGATAAAGCAAGCAGTTAAGAGTTGCAGAGATAGAAGGCCAGGCAAGGGTATGAGTAGAGAAGTGATCTGAGATCTACAAGATAAGTAGTATGTTGTAGTCAGGTCAAGATTTTCCTAATACTCCCTAGAAATTGTATTAGATCTAAAAATCCTATGGAAATAGTTTGGCCTAACAGCCATTTGTAAATCCTTTAATAGGGTGGCATTCCAAGTGAATGTTCTAAAGTCCTTTTACCATGCCCACTTCTAACAGAATGGTTAAATCCTCTAACAAGGTCACATTTACTAGTATGTGTTGTAAGCCTTTAATAGGGCATAACTTTCATAGGGAATCACTTCGAAAGGGTGAGAATTGAGTAGCATTTTAGTGGTGGTTTTTCCCAAATTGGCTTTCCACGTAAATCACTATGTCATGTGTTGATTTATTTTGTATTATACTTGCATGTTGATTTACAGTAACTTGCTGATTAGATAAGTAAAAGCTTGGATGAATGAATGTTTAAATTGGTTCACTATACCTAGTGAAAAATTTGAATAGGACATTTGGACCTTGAATAACTGATTCACTGCCCGCCACTATCAGATATTCTAACTTGATTCTAACAATTGGTATTAGAGCCTTTTTTTTATTTAGTTGCAAGGTACTAGAAGCAAGAAGATTAGGATGTCCAAGAGAGAGGTTCACAAGCTTAACAAAGACAACTTTGTTGCATGGTAGAGTTTGATAAAATTGCACCTTGGATCAATAGGTGACTATGAACAAACTTTAATTAGAATAGAACATGTAACTCTAGTAGGAACTCATACTACAGATGATTTGAACAAAAAGAAGGAGGACAATCAAGCAATGTTGGAGATTGCCTCTACACTTAGCTATGTCAAATATGATGATGTCAAAGACTATGAAATTGCATTAAAAATGTGGGAAACCCTATTAGAAATCTATGGAGGGGATCAAAATGTCCGAAGAGAAAAGAGAGAAAGCCTAAGAGGGAAGTTTGATGACATGAAGATGGAGGAAGGTGAAAATGTTGCACAATATGCTACAAGAATGACAATAAAAGATACTGAGGAGGACACATCAAGGAAAAGAAGAAGAAAAGGAAAATATGCATCCCATGATATCAATACAGATGAGGAAGATGTGGAATAGTTAGAAGCACTACTAGCTAGGCGATTCCATAGAGGTAAAGGAAAATTCAAAGGTAAGATCCCTATCATATGTTTCAATTGTAATGAAGTAGGTCATATAGCTACAAGATGTCCATAGAAGAAAAACTTTAAAGAAGGAAGCAAGTTAAAAAACAAAAGAGAAGATGATAGCAAAGATTACAAGGAGAAAGGCAAGAGATGCTACATTATTGAAGAAGATTCTGATGAAAATGATGATGAAGTAGTCTATGTAGCCATGAAGGATTAATCAAACAAAGATGAAGATGAAGCAAAAACATTGGTTACCTGTGTTAACAAGAATAACAAGTGGATCTTAGATAGTGGATGCTCACATCACATGATAGGAGATAAAAGTAAGTTCATCACCTTTACTAAATATGATGGAAATAGTGTTAGAGTTGGTAATGATGCCCCATGTCAAATCAAAGGAAAAGGCTCTATCAAACTTACAGATAAAATTTAATGTGATAATGCATAGTATGTTGAAGGATTGAGCTAAAACTTGTTGAGTGTATCTCACTTAGGCAATGTAGGTTACAAAGTGGAGTTAGCAAACAAAATTGCCAAGATCTATGATATTGATGGAAATCTGATAGGAAAAGGTGGACAAACTAGGAGTAATCTATTTTACCTGGATACAGAAGAAGCAACATGTGTAATTTTTAGACTTGATGATGTGTGGTTGTGGCATAAAAGGTTGTGTCCTGTTAATTTTGATAATTTGATTAGCATTAGAAGCAAGAACAAAGTCAGAGGATTGCCCAAGTTAAAGAAACCTGAAAACATAATGTGTAAACAATGTCAACTAGGGAAGATAACTAAATCTAGTTTCAAAAGCAAAGCATACAATTCCAATGAAGTTTTAGAGTTAGTTCATACAAATTTATGTGGCCCAATAGAAATACAAAATTACCTGGGAGACAGATACCTAATGCTATTTGTAGATGATTATTCCAAAATGATGACTACTATGTTTTTAAAACAAAAATGTGATGCAGTTCAAATGTTCAAGTGGTATTTGGCTATAGTTGAGAGGGAAATAGGAATGAACCTAAAATGCCTAAGGTCAGATAGAGGAGGTGAATTCACATCAAGAGAATTTGAAGTATTTTGCAATGATAGAGGTATCAAAAGGCAAAATGTTAGCACCAAGAACTCCACCACAGAATGATATTGCTAATAGGAGAAATAGGCCATTGATTGATTGTGCTAGAACCTTGATGATGGAGAAAAATGTTGCTCTTAAGTACTAGAGAGAAGCTATAAGTACTACATTCTACACACTGAATAGAGTTCAAGTCAAGAAAGGTACAAATGCAACACCCTTTGAATTATGGTATGTTCATTCACCTAATATTAGTTAAACATTTCAAAGTGTTTGGTTGTAAATGCTACATTGTAAAAGACACTAGAAATGGAAAGTTTGATGCAAAAATTGATGAACAAATATTTCTTGGATACTCCAGTAAAACCAAGGCATAGAAGTGTTTGAATACTAATACTAACAAAGTTGTGGAGAGTGAAAATGTAAATTTTGATGAGCATGCAGAAGTTCAGGATGATGAGTCAAAGAAAATAGAGGATTATAGATCCTTTGTATACTTCTATGAAGGAATGAAAATTGAAGACAATGCTACAAATCAAGTTGGGAATCAGCAACAAACTTCGGTATCTACCGAGTCTCAGTCTATGAATGTTGAGTTACATTAAGAAGCTAAGATGTAGAATGTAGAAAATGAAAAAATTGGTTTTGAAAATAGTATACATGAAAGGAATGATGAATTACCTGAAGAAGAAGAACAAAATGACTTTGAAGCTAAAGGATCAAACCTTAGAAAGAAGGACTGAATCCAGATTAGCCAAGTACATAAGAAGACATCACGCTACAGATCAAATCATTGGTGATAAGAATGCTAGACCAATGAAAAGGAGTAGACTCAAAAATGAATCATGTCTACTGAGAAATATTGAACCCAAAATAGTCAAATATGCACTGCAAGATGGTGAATGGTATAAGGCCATGAAAGAAGAGATAGATCAGATTGAGAAAAAAAAAACTTGGTCTCTAGTTTCTAGACTAGCTAATAAGAATGTGATTGGTATGAAGTGGGTGTTCATAAACAAACTTGACGAGAATGGTAAAATAACAAGAAACAAAGTTAGATTAGTTTGCAAAGGCTATGAACAAGAAGAAGTACTTGATTATGGAGAAACATTTGCTCCTATTGCAAGAATGGAAAGAGTAAGAGCATTACTTGCATATGCTACATATAATGGTTTCAAAGTCTACAAGATGGATGTGAATTTAGCTTTTCTGAATGATATACTAGAAGAGGAAGTCTACATAGAACAACTAGACAGATTTGTTGATAAGAAGAACAAGGACATTGTCTACAAACTACACAAAGTAATTTATGGACTAAAGAAAGCACCAAGAGCATGGTATGAAAGGTTGCACAAATATCTTCTCAAAATAGGATTTAAAAGAACATATGACAATAGCAATTTTTACATAAAAGCTGAGGAAGGTAAAGACATTTTGATTGTAGTAATCGTTGTTGATGATATAATATTTGGAGGAAAAGGTGTTTTATGCAAAGATTTTGCAAATCAAATGAAGCATGAATTTGAGATGTCAATGTTTGGAGAAATCAAATTATTTGTTGGATTACAAGTACATTAGTTAAATCATGGCATATTTGTGACTCAATCCAAATACATCGAGGAAGTACTCAAAACATTTGGGCTAGAAGACTCAAAACTAGTCAACATACCAATGGCAACTGGACATAAGCTATCTAAGAATGATGAATCTACTGAAGTAAATCAGACATTGTATAGGTCAATGATTGGAAAGTTGCAATATGTTGTACATAGTAGACAAGACATTGCATTAGCTATTGGAATAGTAGGAAGATTCTCTGCCAATCCAAGAGAAAATCACTTAATGGCAGTAAAGAGAATATTGAGATACCTAAAAGGAACTAATGACTTTGGTTTGTAATACAAAAGGAATGAGAAATTTGAAATGAGAGCCTACATTGATGTAGATTGGGGAGTTAACATTGATGATAGAAAAAGCACTAGTGGAGGAGCACTTTTCTTAGGAAAGAGGTTGATTACATGGACAAGAAAAAAACAAAGCTGCACCTCATAGTCTACTGTTGAAGCTAAATATGTGGCAGTTGCTATAAACTACACTAATATTATGTGGATTAAACATTTTCTCCAAGGTATGAAGGAAGAGGTAATTAAGCCTATGACACTTTATTGTGATAATACAAGTGCTATCAATATATCAAAGAATCTAGTAATGCATGCTAAAACCAAGCATATTGCAATTAAGTATCACTATGTAAGAGAGCTAGTGGAAGATAAATAAGTGAAGATGGAATATGTTAGCTCAAAGGAATAGATTGCTGATATCTTCACAAAAGCACTACCTAAAGATGCTTTTGAGTATCTTAGAGGTAAGTTAGGGGTGATACCCCTAGCTAAGGCTACTTAAAGCAAAAACAAGAGTGTCTTGTATCAAATGAGCTAAATGTTGAAGATTCTACACATTGATGTAGAAGATGTTTACTTTGGGATCCAACCCCAAAGTAATAAGAGTGCTGAAAACTTCAAATAAGTCACAAGCAAGGTGATAGAGGGAGAGATTGAGTAAATCAGAAAGAGCTATAGCTACATATTAAAGATGCAAATATATCTTTGGCATTGTTGTCAAAGAGGGAGAAGTGAACAATTGATCAACAATTGTTGGAGATGGAAGACGGGGATGAGATTTTAGAGGTTGATCATAACAAAAGAAGATGAATAATACAAAGGAAGAAAGATAAAGATAAAGGATACAACAGCAAAAAGGGAGAAGTGAAATGAAACAATTAGAATAATAGTAGGAAATGTGATGCTATAATTTTTTTTTTGGCATTTGACTTAGTGTTCTAACCTAGTAAGCTTTTGGTGGAATAGTTTAGTTTGATGGTTGATCAGTTTGGTTTGCCATCAATGCCAAACAAGGAGATTGTTGTAAAAGAATGTTTCAATTATTTTTTTTCCATTGATGTCAAAACTTTTATTTGTAGGACTAATATTTTCTTGTAAGATTCATGCACTATCACTTAGTTTTTTGATGAAGAGGATTAGATCAACAAGATGTAATAAGAGCACCTAAGGGAAAGATTGAGTTATGATGTTGTAATGAAGTGCAAGGATCAGCTAAGACAATCGTTAAGTAGTGTAGTGATAACATACTCAAAGATACAGAGGATTTTCACACTTAGACATAATTGAATGAAGAAGTTGTAACAAAGTTGACTGGAAGGCTTTAACCTTGATCATCAGTTGAAGTCGAGCAAATTAGTTGAAGCCAAGAAAATTCTTAGTAGAAGACAAGTAACAAAATATTTCAGTTAGTTTCATGCAATTCCTCTAGTGCCAAGTGAAAGATCAAGTGCTGAGCATTAGGAAAAAATTTTAGAAGGTGTCGAGTAATCTTTAGGTGCAAAGCATCAAGAAAAACATAGTTGATGCCAAGTAACATAGTATGTGCCAAGCACTAGTATTTTAATAGTGTCAAGCTGCTACATTATTTCAAAAAATGAAGAATTACCAAATCCAAGCCGACTTAGTGGTTTCATTGACTTTTTTGAACAAGTTGAATGATAAGGATGAGAGTTGTTTGCACAGAATCCTATGTAAACTATTTATGGGTGAATTCTAATGGATTATTCAAGAGGTTTCTAGAAGAAATAAAATATGGGGTAGATGCAATGAATCCTACCCAATCCATGTGAATTGAAATTGAAGAAAAGATTAATTGAGTGATAAAAGGAACTTTAAGACTTCTATTTAACAAGTCGTAAACCAAGGAGAATAGAGTTGTTGATATTGTTGCTACAAAAGTGTCAAATCTGTGAAGTGATTGAAAGAGTGTCAAGAAGGAGAAGGAAGAGAATAGAGGCTCTGCTTCTACAAGTGGTCATGAAGAGATGATTGCACTAGTGCATTGAGTATGGAGACTCAAGGAGACAAAGGTTGAAAGATAAGGCAAGTAGTTAAGAGTTGTCGAGATAGAAGGCCAGGCAAGGGTATGAGTGGAGAAGTGATCTAAGATCTACAAGATAAGTTTTATGTTGTAGTTAGGTCAAGATTTTCCTAATACTCTCTAGCAATTACATATTAGATCTAAAAATCCTATGGACTTAGGTTGGCCTAACAACCATTTGTAAATCCTTTAACAGGGTGGCATTCCAAGTGAATGTTCTAAAGTCCTTTTACCAAGCCCACTTCTAACAAGGTGGTTAAATCCTATAACAAGGTCACATTTAATAGTGTGTGTTGTAAGCCTTTAACAGGGTAGGCCTTTCATAGGGCATCACTTCAGAAGGGTGAGAATTGAGTAGCATTCTACTAGTAGTTTTTCCCAAATTGGATTTCCACGTAAATCATTGTGTCATGTATTAATTTCTTTTGTATTATACTTGCATGTTGATTTACAGTAACTTGTTGATTAAATGAGTAAAAGCTTGGATGAATGAATGGTTAAATTGGTTCACTCAACTTAGTGAAAAGTTTTAATAGGACATTTCGACCTTCAATAACTTATTCACCAACCCCCCCCCCCCCCCCCCCCTCCTAGATATTTTAACTTGATTCTAACACTAAAGTCCACAATTGTTCACTATTGGTTTGCAATGATTCTTCTTCAATATGAAGGGTTTCATAAAATATAATATAGTTACAAAAATACATTTCTCAATATAGGATTTAAGACCTAGGATAATCTGATTTTAGAACAGTGAACTTTTCTTTTTCTTCTGGTTCCAATTTCACCTTCTTGTGTCCAATTTTATGTCTCCCCCCATGTCCTTGAAAAAAATTTTTACTCTAAAGAATTCCACAGCTTTTAGGGATGTCTATCACTATGATGGTGAGTTTAAGCAACCCTTTGAAGGATAGCTAGCTAGGTAAAGTTGAGCATCCTTTATCTGTCCAAGGAAGAGTACTTATTTTGCATCCATTCTGTAATAATAGCCAAATTTTTTACTCAAGGGTAGCTCTAAAGATTTACCTACAAAAACAAGAATTACATTATTAGAATCCCCTTAGTCTATGATGCAATTACTCAATCTATTTCCATTGATATATAAGGAAATGTAAAAAGGACCTAGTTTTTTATTTGCAAAGTTTTCGAAGACAATGAATTCTTATTCTTGAAACAATTTAGGTAGTGTATGATCTTTATT
Organism: Cupressus sempervirens; assembly: GCA_028749045.1. NCBI lineage: Eukaryota > Viridiplantae > Streptophyta > Pinopsida > Cupressales > Cupressaceae > Cupressus > Cupressus sempervirens. Next base: position 252,408,149 of record CM053789.1, read on the forward strand.
AGCCAAAGTAATTCCACTAGTACTAGCTTTATTTTGATGATCAATGTTATCATTAATTGTAACATGTCCTTCATTTTATTATTATATTGCTCCAATAACCTTTGCAATCAATTAGGATAAGACTTCAAGTAATCTAGTGGATATATCTAAATTCTCAACACTTCATAGTATTGTATTATATCAAAGGAATTAAGTGATGTGACTTTTTTCTTTTTTTGTGAAGTTGAAGGTACCATATCAACATCTTTATCTTCCTTGGTTGATGATGCATGTGTTTTGGCAAGAACTAAATTGGAGGATTGATTCCTATTCTTCTGACTTCTAGTCATGATTATCAACTTAGGTCCATCTAGAGTTGCAAAATAGTCACCTCATGTCTTTGAATTTAATTCATACTACAAGATTTTTTTTTCAGATTTTCCACAAGAAGCATGATCATCTTCACTTGTAAGATATTCCACTATTTATTCTTTATTCCATCATGATTTTCCCTTAGGTTGAATGTACACATATTTTGCCTCTTTGGAGCAGCTTCAATTTTTAACTTTTGTTGACCTAGTTGTATTTGCAAAGTCTTACCTCCATTTGGATGTCTAAAACCTTCTTGATAAGGTAGGTGAAAAGAATGAATAGGCCCATTGATTTGTTTCTTTAATAAAATAACCTCATTAGAAAACTTTTGGAGCATGACATCTATATTATTTAAAGTGCTAGTTGCATTACCTATGGTTCTAGATTGAAGTTCTCTTTTCCACTTACCCAAGGCTATCATGTCATCTTCCATCTTCATAGCTAACATTTGGGAAGCTTGTAAATTTTCTACATTTTCTCTCTTAATTTGATATCCAAATCAAGAGGCGTAGAACTAATGTAGAACATCTTCTTACTATCTTCTATTGGTGCACTTGAAACTGGTATTCTCCTGATGATTTTGTTAAAACTTGTACTAAAATCCCTCATAAATATGCATGATTCTTTTTTCTTTGTGCTAGTTGTAGCAACAACACTTGTGCATCTTCTATACTTTTATAGCATTCTTCAAAACTTTTCTTCATGTGATCCCAATCTATGATGCAACCTATGTTGGTCTAAAGAATAATTTTGATAGCTGAGTGTCAATACACTTAACCATTTTTCATTACAGTGTCGAGTTATTCAAGTGCCAAGTGATATCAAGTGTCGAGTTATTCAAGAGCCAAGTGATATCAAGTGCAGAGTTATTAAAGTGCCCAGTGATATCAAGTGTCGAGTTATTCAAGTGCCGAGTGATATCAAGTGCCGAGTTATTCAAGTGCTAAGTGATATCAAGTGCCAAGTTACTCAAGTGCCGAGTAACATAAGGTGCCAAGTGATATTGTTTTTTTTAGCTACCGAGCTATCTAGGAAACAACATGTGTCGAGCATCAGTAATGCTTCAGGAGCCGAGTAACTCAGGATATCAGCATAAGAGTTTTTAATTTCACAAACTATGATGTAAACCATTTTTGTAGCCAACATAAGGTAAATCTTGAATGATCCAGAGATAAGAATGAATCTTTTACATTTCCTATTTAATCTGCATGCAACCAATTGGAAAATTGGAAAAGCATGCAACCAATCAGCAAAAAGGGAAGTATTGAGCAGGAAATTGAGATTCAATGTGGATCGTAGATCCATATCTAACCCTAAATCCTAAAATGTCTTTATAAGGAAGATGAAATTTCATTGTAAAGTGATGTGAGTGGATATACAAGGATGTATAAGGAAATCTATTTTACGACCAAGGGTTATCAGATCACAAAAGATCAAGATTAGAGAAAGCAAGAACAAGTTCCTGCATTCAGCAATCAAGGATTGCAAACTATTAGGTTTATAATACCTAATACTCTCTTACCATTGTATTAGAAAGGAAATCCTATGTAGATAGGTTGGCTTAAAAACTATTTTTACATCCTTATCAAAAGGTGATTAAATCCTTTGACAGGGTAACACTTCATGTTAAGTGTTTGTAAATCCTTTAACCACGTCACTATTGACACAGTGTAAAGCCTTTAATAGGGCAGACCATTAGAAGTGGTTGAACTATATTACTGCAATGAATTTTTGTGGGTATCATCCCCACCCCAATTTTACCTTCTTATTTCTGGAGGCTTTCTAGGTTACCAAATTCCAGAGTTATGTGTTGTTGATGCATGTTTTAGTTTCATATTTTCATGATGTATTTACATGCATGCAATTTACTTTTAGATAAAAGTTTTATAATATAAAGTATAATACTTCTGATTCACCCGCCCCCTCTCATCAGTATTCTTTCCATATTTGAATATTCCAACAATTGGTATTAGAGCAGATTATGTTCTCACAAGAAAAAGCCTAATAGCTTGGAGGAAAAGATCTAAAGATAGAAGCTTTCAAACTTGGAAAGATCATTAAAAATCAGGTGATAGATGTGCAACTTGCTCTGCATAGCTTGGAGGAATCTAGAGATAAGTTGAGAAACTCATTGAAAAGAAGGAAGGATTTGGCCATAGCTGAAAATGAGATAAATTACAAGGAGATTGATACTACAAATATATTTTCCAATGGAAATACTAAAGAGTTTGATGTAGCAATTGCAAAATTGATGGAGAAAAACAAAAACCAAACACATGAGATAAGATCTCTAAAGATGGAGCATGAATCATAGGCCATAATGTTATGTGAAATCACTGAACAAAAGAAAAGAGCAGTTGAAGATAAAGCTATGATGGAAAATAATAAAAGGAATCTTGCCAACAGACTTGAAGAAAAATGTTCTGAATTAATAAGGATCTCAAACATGCAGATGGATACACTTGCCCAAATGATGAACCTTCATCATGAACTTAATGTGAAAGACATTGAGATCTCTACACTAAAGATGCAAAATGAACAATTCCAGAATGACTTAAGAAGAGAAAAGGAAATTTCAGAAAGCTTTAACAAACCCAATGAAGCCATCAAGTATTTTGAGCAATTACTGAAATCCCTAAGATCAATCCATGATACATCAGGACTTGGATACAACAACACTAAAGTTGGAGAATCATCAAAGAGTGCTAAACAAAGAAGAAACAAAGGTAAAAATGTCAAACTTACATGTCATTTCTGTGGAGAGAAAGGACATACATCTAATGTATGTAGAAGCAAGAATGCCCATCGGCATGATAAGAATGTAAACTATTGTCATAAGTGCAAGAAGCAAGGTTATCAAGCATATGAATATAGAACCAAGATTATTAAGAGATCAAGATTTGAGGGTCACTATCATAATTGCAAGAAATATGGACATAGAGCTTTTGAATGCAGATCAAAGCCTATGTGAACATCAAATCAATCAGTAAACGCATAAAACCATGAATTTTGGGATTACAACACCAGGTACAGTTGTCACTATTGTCAAGAATATGAACATATACCCCAAAATTGCTAAGAACACATTTTAGGGGAAACTATAAAAGATGGTTGAGTCAAACCACATGTTTTAGTTGCTTAAAAACTAGTCATATCAGCAGGAATTGCCCAACAAGGTCAAAGGCACCTAATTCTATGTTCAACAATGGAAAGGCAAAGATAGATACTGAAAACATCAAAAGTGAGATGAATAAGACATGGAAAAAGAAAATTGAGTATAACACATCAAGTGTAGAGATCACTTCACCTAGCAGGTCAAGTGATCACACTTCATCAAATTAAGCAAGAATGGGTGTGTGGGATTGATAAACTAAGTCACATCATACATCAGTCCCAAAACATAGAAGAATTGCAAAGAAGAAATCAACATAAGCAAAGATGGAAAACTAAGAGTCTTGCAAAATCTGCCAAAATTGTCTTCAGATGTCGAGTTGCTAACGATGATCGAGTTGATAGATGATGTCGAGCTGTGAAATATCAATAGGAGCCGAGTGAAGTCAAAATCCTTCAGGAGCTAAGTAGATAGTTGTCAGCACACTAAGCATTAATTACTCTATTTTAAAAGAGTACATAATCTGATTTTTGATCATTTCTTACCATTCAAACACAAAGCAAAGATGAGAAGAGCGCAAAAGATCATGGCCAACTTAGAATCCATTTGTGAAGATTTCCATAGCAATTTAGCATGAGTCTCATCGATTTGAGCTATTTTACTCAAGTGTCGAGCTACGTAGTGTTTATAAACTTGTTTAAACTATAAACCCTAGGTTGGAAAACAATGGCATCTGGGTCTAGAACCACTAAGAGAAAAGAGAGTCATGAGATACAGTTGGTTAGTAATGAAGTTAGGCAACCAGAATTCAAGCCCATCCCAAAAGCCGCATATAAGAAGGACCCTGCAGGTGCATTATTAGTTATTCTTCATAAAGTTGTTATGGTCCAAGATGTCTGTAGATGCTATAACTACAAAATTGGAGCAATAGGAGATTTAGAAATTCACAATGCATATGACAAGTTATGTGAGAACAACATACTGAAAGATGAGTTCTCAATAGTCGAGAGAAAAGGATTAACCAAAACCCTAGAATTTTTGACTGTTTTCAAAGTTGAATGGGTACGTATAGTTTTGAGCAGAATACATGATGGAGCCTTTTGGTTAGAAACAGGGCCAGTGAAATTCTCCAAGAAAATTATTCATAGGGTTACTAGTAGTCCAACCCTAGATCGGCCAAAGACCCTGCGTACTGATAAAAGAGAAATAATAGAGAGAAACACAGGTGCTAAATGGAATAATAGGGAAATGACTATAGATACAATCAGAAAACCCCTACTGGATTTTTCTGTGAGAATCATCTCACACAAATTATATCAGTCAAGCAGGTTAAACAATGTACCTTATATAGCAGTTGTTGTTGCATATAAATTGATAAAAAAGGATCATACTTATGATCTAGCAGAGCTCATGTTTCAACAGATTAATGAGAATCTGGGAGCTATAAGGAAGAGCAAGGGAGCTCAGTGAAAATTTGGATCCATTTTGGTGTGCATGTTTTTCTATCCGATGAAAGAATTTCCTTCTGTAGGTAAGGTGAGATGGAGTCCAGAAAAAACAATTGTTGAACAAATCAATGGATATATTGAACAAATGGGTGATAATTTTGATGCCCAAATGACTAGTTACTTTGAGGACTTCAAATAGTCCATGAAATAAAGAATGAGAATTCTAGTTTCATTGAGTGACAAATATGAAAAAGACATTTGTTTTCTTGTAGATATTGATTACACCTATATACAAGTAGTCATACCTAGAGTAAGATGGCTTAGGCCACTAGGATATGAACTTGACATTGATCAAGCCTCTGTAGCAATAACAACCCTCCTTGTAGAAGAAGTTGATAAGAATGCAAAAGCCTTTGGAACCTATGATGTGGTAAAATCAAGGGTGATAACAGATTTGAAAACTGCCTCTGCAGTAAAGAAGAAAGAAAAATTGGTAAGGAAAATTAAACGAAAATTTGGTGTTGGAGAAGAAGGAACAACAGAAGAGAAAGAAGAAGACATTGAAGATGAGGGAAATGAACCTCAAGGTCTAACTCAAGGGTTAGGAGAAGATGAAGAGGAAAGTGCTGAAGAAGCTGAGAAAGCACAAGTTGAAAACAAGATCACAAAAAGAAAGGCCACAACTCCTCCTGCTCCACAACCCAAGGGAAAGAAAGTAGCTGCTCTAGCACCAAAGAGACCTACTACAGCACAAAAAGCCCAAGAGGAGACAAGAGAGAAGAAGAAAACTTCAAAGAAGACCGCTGCCAAGCCAAAGAAGAAAAGGAAATTTGTTGCCCAGCTTGAAATAGAGGAGGAAAAGACTGAGTTGAAGGACAACAACCAATTTCAAGTGGTAAGGCACAAACCTCAAACTACTATTGATAAATTATGTTCAAAGATTAAGAATAATGATTTGAAAGGTTTAAAGAACCTAACTTTTTCTAAGCTCAGCAAAGAAGAACAAAATAAATTAGAGGAATCAGTGTATGTTATGATGGCTGAGTATAAGCACACACCTCTAGAATTATTTGAATAAATGCCTAAGGATTTGTGCAAAATTGTAGAGGATAAATGTCATTTTTGCTTACAAATGGAAAGGGAGATAAGAGAATCAACATTATCTAGATTATTGCCTGATTTGACTAAGGTTCAAGTAACAAATGCAGTCAAGAGGCATAACATTAGATTCACTCCCAAACATAGAGCTTTCAACATTTTACATAACAAAATTGAGGAGGTAGTTACAAAATCCACAAGATTGTGGAAGATAGTTTACAAGAAAATAGAAGATGTGTATAATGAAGAATATAAGGAAAAACCAAGTGTTAATATAAAGGAGAAGAAGGCATCAAGGATCAAAGAAAAAGAAAAGGAACATGTGGAGAAGAAGGTTGGAGAAGAAAAGGAAGATGATAAGGTGCATACAGAGGAGAAAGAGGAAGAGAAAGATACAGTTGTGCAACAAGATCAAAGTGTGCAAGACACACAGGTATCCCCTCCTAGTCCTCCTCATGTCACCATCACACCTGCAAAGATTATCAAAATCAAAGATGTTACAAACACTTCAAGTCCAAACATCAATCCATTAACTGCAGAAGATTGAGAAATCCTTGACCAATCAACACTAGTAGCAAAATTATGTTCAAATTCTGTATTGGTTAGTGTTGATGAATTGCAGAATCCAGTAGTCAAAACAAAGGCAATCAAGGTGAAAACACAAAAACCACCTTCCATCATACAACCTACTGGTATTCTATTCCTTCCTCCACCGCCTCCACCAAGTGTAGTCAGTGACACACTTCAAATGCCAAGTATAGTAGTAGGGGAAACTAAAGAAACAATTGAACAACCAGCAAGTTCAACCCCACCTAGTGATCATCAAAAGGATATAAAAGCTGAAAAAAAAGATGAGACAAGCAAGAAAGAGGAGTCTGCAATACAAATGTTTTTTGCATTACCCAGATCTGGTACTCCAATACAGACTCTTCAGCAGTCGAGCACTGATAGCAAGCTCGAGCTCATCAAAGGTAGCCAGGAAACTTCATTATGGAATTCTTGAGCTTGATGAAGAAATAAAAATTCCATATTATGAATCCAACACTCTCACTAAAGAGAAGATCAATGAAATTCAGAGTGCATTGGACAGAATAAGGAGACAAGAAGCACTAAGAAGAAAGCACAAACACAAGCTTACTTTGAATGAAATCAAAGACATATTCACTGAAGCTTTCTGCTTATAGTCTCTAGATGAGTCAAAACCAATTGTAGAACAACTATCTGATATAGTTGACCAGGTGACTAGTGAAGACCAGGAAACAAATGCCAAATTATTGGAATGGTCAGAAAGAAAATTCCAAGGTAAGGTAAACAAGAAAATATCTGGTGATATAACACTATCACAAGTAGAGCTGGCTAAGAAAATAGAAAAAGTCAAAATTGTACTTGGAAACATATTTTCCCTATACAAAAAGTTGTGTGACTTTTTCACATTCACACAGGATACTAGCCAGAAGATACTAAGCTTGGAGAAAGATTTGAAGATTTCTAGCATGCAACTCCCTACAAATCCAGCTCAGAGTGAGAAGCATTTTTCCCAATTGCTTCACACACAAAGAGAGTTAGTTGTCTTAGCAGCAGAGGAGGCAATCACAAAAGCCAAATTGATACAAATTCAATCCTCTATCAATCCTCATTTGGATTTACTTCACAAGGAGTAGATGAATGCAGAGATAGTCCACAAGAAAGACCCCAATCTTTCTACAACTAATGGACTTGTACACCTAGCAGCAGAGATTGCCATCCAGCATAAGTCATTGGATGTTGCACTAGCAAATTGGGATGCAGCGCTGAAGGTACTCCTTGCAGTAAATAGTACATTTTTGGCTAAGTATGGAATTTCTTTATAAGACCTTTGACATAAGTGTCAAAAAGGGGGAGAATAAGTATGAAGTGAGAGTTAAGTACAGAATGAAAGGGTAAGTATGATGAAAGGGGGAGATAGAAATTTCTTTTTTGGGAGATAGATTTTTTTTGACAAATCTTGTATAACATATTAGTCAGAATGCAGAAACAAGACAGAAGTTACAAAGTGTATAAGGCATAATCAACTCATAGGGAGTCATAAGATATATTGTTATTTGTTTCTAATTTTTTGAAGCAAATAAGAGGATGCATGAAATAATGCCAAGATCATAGGATCTTAGTTAAGTGTTTTTGCCACTCATGTCAAAGGGGGAGATTGTTGGTCTAAGGAATAATTTTGACAGCTGAGTGTCAATACACTTAACCATTTTTCATTACAGTGCCGAGTTATTCAAGTGTCAAGTGATATCAAGTGCCGAGTTATTCAAGTGCCGAGTGATATCAAGTGCTGAGTTATTCAAGTGTTGAGTGATATCAAGTGCCGAGTTATTCAAGTGCCGAGTGATATCAAGTGTCGAGTTATTCAAGTGCCGAGTGATATCTTGTGTTGAGTTACTCAAGTGCCGAGTAACATAAGGTGCCAAGTGATACAATTTTGTTTAGGTGCCGAGCTATCCAGGAAACAACATGTGCCAAGCATCAGTAATGCTTCAAGAGTTGAGTAACTCAAGATATCAGCATAAGAGTTTGCAATTGCACAAACTATGATGTAAACCATTTTTGTAGCCGACATAAGGTAAATCTCAAATGATCTAGAGATAAGAACAAATCTTTTACATTTCTTATGCAATTTGCATGCAGCCAATTGGAAAATTGGAAAAGCATGCAACCAATTAGCAAAAAGTGAAGTATTGAGCAGGAAATTGAGATTCAGTGTGGATCGTAGATCCATATCTAACCCTAAATCCTCAAATGTCTTTATAAGGAAGAAAAAATTTCATTGTAAAGTGATGTGAGCATATATACAAGGGTGTATACGGAAATCTATTTTCAGAACAAGGGTTATCAGATCATAAAGGATCAAGATCAGAGAAAGCAAGAATAAGTGCCTACATTCAGCAATCAAGGATTGCAAACTATCAGGTTTATAATACCTAATACTCTCTTAACATTGTATTAGAAAGGAAACCCTATGTAGTTAGGTTGGCTTAACAACTATTTGTAGATCCTTATCAAAAGGTGATTAAATCCTTTGACAGGGTAACACTTCATGTTAAGTGTTTGTAAATCCTTTAACCAGGTCACTATTGACACAGTGTAAATCCTTTACTTTAACAAGGCAGGCTTTTAATAGGGAAGACCATCAGAAGTGGTTGAACTATATTATTGCAATGAATTTTTGTGGGTATCATCCCCACCCCAGTTTTACGTTCTTATTTCCAGAGGGTTTCTGGGTTACCAAATTCTAGAGTTATGTGTTGTTGATGCATGTTTTAGTTTCATATTTTCACAATGTATTTACAGGCATGCAATTTGCTTTTAGATAAAAGTTTTATAATATAAAGTATAATACTTCTGATTCACCCTCCCCCCCCCTCTCATTAGTATTCTTTCCATATTTCAATATTCCAACAACCTATATGTAAATCTTGAAACTAATTAGTGGAATTATATACAAGAATATCCACCAACATCCTCACTAGCACATCTTCATGTTGAGGATTGACCACACTAGAAGCTTTATGAAAACCACTTAGGTGTTTTTTTATAGAGATTGTGTCATCACCACTAAATCTTGGGAATTTTTTATTGATGCTCTTAGCAAGTCATTATTATCACCAAGGTGGAGAGAATCAATTACATTTTCCCAAGGTACTTCCATAGCTACTAATATAATGAAAGGATTTTCTTGGAAAGTGACTAAAATAGGGATTCATACAACATGCAATAATAAAGAATTACAAATAGAAGAAATAGAAGTTCTAGCAATAGGAGGGGGAAAATATTGACTTCTTATTGTAGTAGAAACAACTATAGGAAACTAAGTCTCTTGGAGTTTCTTAGCCATAGATTCCCTTGTTAGTATTCTTCCATTCCTGAAGATATCTTCTAGAAAAGGAAAGTTAGCCTTCTTGAGTTCCTCACATACTAGGTCAATCCTTCGTGTTTCCTTGGCACTCCTGGAATCTAGGATGAATCAACTACTTAAAAAATGGTGATTTTAGTTTACCTTAACTTGGTGATCAAGGAAACATTACTAGTCTTCAAATTTGAGTTATCTTCTCCTTTTCTAGAAAGTTCGTGTTGTAAAAATGGTATTAGGTTCTTATGGAAAACACATCACCTCCACAAGAACTATCTTGCAGCTTACTATATTTAATGAATTAGAGTGCAAACAAATTATAAAGGGAAATTCATTAGAGCTCTTTCATTTTAAATCCTCCCTGGTAGAGTTGCAAAATAATTGTTGGTTAACAGTTTGTTATCCCTTTTGATTTATACCCTAACTCTTTATATTTCCAATATTTTAGATAAAAAAAGAATGCCACCAAAAATTGGGTTAGTGTATGGGTAATATCACTTCCCTCTAAATTATTATGTAAAACTCCCTGAAGACTGCCAATAATGTGCAATGGATGTGTCTTTCTTAGACCAGAAGTTTATGGTGGAGTAAGCTCTTAACCTGAGAGAAGTAAAGACTAACCAAATTGCTTGTAGACACAAATAATTTAGGAAAAATGGATTAGGACAATATATCACACCCAATGGAATGACTATAGTATATTTACTTAAAGTTTTATTACTCTTACTCTTGTTCTAAATGTAGATTAATCAACTAAATACAATAGATGAAAAGAAGAAAAAATGCACATGAGGGAAAATAGAATTGCTTTAACTATTAGAATTAGATGAAATGGAATCCAAAAAGTTGCTAATATATTCATCCACATTTATTCTTCAATTCTTATTGAAGCTACTTTTAACATGCCATGAAAAGAAAAAGAGAAGAAGCAAAATGGCATGCAAAAATGTAAAAGGAATTACCCATTTTGTAAACACCATGGTGAAATGCAATCCTATGGGTGATTATAGAATCACATGTAATTGTTCTTCAACTCTAAATATAGAACTAATCAATGAATTGAATGGGAAAAAAGACATGAAGAGATAATTATGTAAGTGAAAACACAAAGCCAATTCACCATCAAGTTTTCTAACCTCAACATTATCAAAACAAGTTATATTTATAGCTTTTTTCTATTTTTCAGCTCTAGTAGTGCAACAATAACACAATAGAAATAAATTGTGAATAAAACATGAAAATATCTAATTGGCAATGTGGTATAGAGATCTTGATCCTGTGACATCTTTGAGAACACTTGGAAACTATTGATCTCAAGGAAGGTTTATAAACCCTATAAAAATCTTCATTTTCTTTGTATTTTGTTATTCATGCCAAATCCATGTAATTCATATCTCAATAGTCACAACAAATTTGAATTCTAGCTATTGATCTTGGATCAATGATCATGATTAAGACCTAGCAATCATCCTTACCTTTCTCTCCATGACTTTATTCATTGTTGCTATAACACATAGCGATGTCTCATTTGTATCTCTTATTGCTACAATGTTTAACTACTCAATCCAGCCTTTGATGGAATTATCACTATAGGATATAGTAATAAACTATCTTTTGTGTACCATGAGCTCAATATTCCCATTGCTATAACCTATGTTGATAACTTCATCATCCATTGGTATAACTAAGTTTTTCTTTTGTGCTTAGTGATGATCAATGAAGGTTGTAGTGATGGACATTTCTTATCACTCATTGCTATATTAGAGTTTTGTCATCTATGCTTAGCAATAAGTTTATTTGTTATGACTTATGGTCATGTATGAGTTAACATTTCTGTTCATTGTAATAGAATTTCAGTTTTTTGATCTCCAACGATTTATGTCACCATATTATACAACAACAAAAAAATCATGTCTATCATCCTTTACCCATTTCCATAATTATTATTGATAGCATTATTGGTCATCAACACAACTAAAACAATGACTTCTTGATTGTTGATGATTTCCATAAGTTATAGCAAAAAACTTCATTTATCACTTGCCACCATATAAAAAATGAGCCTTCTCTTCATAATTATTAACCCAATCACTATATTCTATAGTAATATCATATGGATCCATGACATCCCAAATATTGGTCTTCACCATAACAAAGTTTCATCTCCTTTTCTTGGCAATGATCTCTATTATTTATGGTGATAGATATGTCTTGATGTAAGAAAATATAATATGGCAACAATCTATGTAAGTGGCATTTATTCATTCAAGGTTCCCCTTCCAACTACTTCACAATGTACATCTTCATGTAGGGCATCATCCCTTGATCTATATCCCATCTAATGATCTAAACTTAATCTCTAAGGAAAATTGACTTTACAACCAGTGACATGGACCTCTAGATGTATCTACATCATTGGTTTGATGTCAACCTTCATTCTTCCCTACTTTGATGAGGGTGTGAACACCATTGCTGAATGTTAAAGCTCTTCCTTCACATCAGATACAAATGCTCTTCCTTTTAACTTGTTTCCATGATCTACATCATATCCTCTAGTTCTACTCTGGATGTTCTCTACTACATTTCACTCCTAATATAAGTGTGATCTTCTTCTCAAATGAATCTTGTCCTCACAATGAACACTTGATTAAAGAATTGGGGTTTTAGAAAAAATTCACTCCCATCTAGGAAATGCATAGACTTACCCTCCCTTCCCTAATCACCTAATATGAATGAATGTATTAGATGTCCTTTGAATACCCACCTAGGTGCACACAGACGGATAGACTAGAGGAGAAGTTTCTTAAGGAAAATCTAGACATAGACTAAAAATATTGACTAAACCCTAATTCTAGAAGTTTGAAAAATATAGGGGAACCAAAACCATAGGAAGATAACTATGAAATCATCAATTTTTCTAGCACAGGCTTTGATTACACTTACACTAGCTTTCATTCTCTAAACATATTTTGCAACATTTTCATCTTCCCTAATCTTCATCTGATCAAACTAACCTCTTAGGCTTTCTGCTTTCGCTCTTCTTACATTTCTAGTATCTTTTATCTTGGTTAACATCTCATGAGTAGTAGTAAACCCTTTGACTTCATCAAATTTAACATAGTTAAGAGTAGATGCAATGACAATCATCCCAATGTTATGATTCTTCTTTTCAGCAATCTCCTCCATAGTCAATGTTCTTGTAGGAGCCTTATACCCGGTATTCAAATATTTTAGATGTAAATCATTGATGGTTTCTAGATGTAGCTTCATAAGTTCTTGTGATGCCTCAAACTTATCTTTATTCAACTTGGAAATCTATCTTTTGTAAGACATCTTGATATTTAGCTTAGGTCTTTGAAACCTTCTCTATGAGCACCAAAGTCTCTAATACCAATTGTTGGAAATATAAGAGGAGTAACTAAAAGGGGAGGGATGAATTGGTTGCCAAAAAAATAAATCTTAGATCCCTTAGATGTCAATAAAAAACATATTCTCTAAAACTATTGGCACTCAGCTAACACATATGCACTTGGTTAACACTATCAATATGTTGTAACTCAACAAGAATTGTAACAACAACCATAACTTAGTAAATAAAAAATATGCAAATCTAAAGATTTTAAATATGATTAACCTTAATTAAATTAGTTGCATACACCTAAAATAAATAGCATGAACACAAGTGACACCAATATTTAATGTGAAAACCAATTTTGGAAAAACCACCAATTGCAACTAGTTACTATTTTTCACTTCTCTAAAGAAAACACTATTAGGAGCCAACCCTATTAAAGATTGAAGAATAAACTATTATATGTGACCCTATTAGAGGATTGAATCAGCTTGTTAGGAGTGGCCTTTTTAGATGTCTTTAGACAGTTAAATCTAGGAATGTCACCTTGTTAGAGGATCTACAAATACCTATTAAGTGAACTCTGTTAAGAGATTTGATTGACTACTACTATGGTTAGAGAGTAACAATGAAATGACCTAATTGCTTATGCAACTATATTATTTATTTTAGATCTCAATTCTTTCTTGAATACTTGATCCTTCTTAATAAGAATAATGTTTGTAGCCCAAAAATGATATTCTACTCATCTTTCCAATTTGCTTCCTCTAAGCATCTTCTTATCTCCCAACATTCTCATTTGACTTAAATCCTCAACTTGACCTTATACTTATATCCTATCCATTGTCAAGTCAGCTTGAATACAACTTATAATACTAATTCTTCATGTTTATAGTTTACTCAAACCAACAAAAAAATTCATTAAACTCAATATGCCAAAATAAGAAAATCCTTTTTTAGCCAACCCATCTTGGTAAACACTAAAACTAAGATAATTTTCCTTTGTTAACCAAGTCAACTTGATAAACAATGCAACATGATAAAATTTATTTGGTAACTATGTGAGCTCAATTAACACTAGTTCCATCCAAAATTCCTTTGTTAAGAAAGTAAGCTTGATCAATGTTGAACTTCTACAAACTTCTCCTTGGTGCTTAAGTGAACTCGGTAGACACTATTTCCTTAACTTGGTAAACAATGGAATGCTCGATAAACATAGGAAACTATCTTCATTTCTCAAGTGACCTCAACATACACTAACTAGTAAAGATATGATAGTTTGTGTCACATCAAAGATAATATACAGTTTAGCAATTATTTTCAACAACCTTTACATATTTATTTATCAAGAGAATATTGATGCAAACCATAAAACATGCCCTAACTACTAATATCAAGAGACAAACAAGAAATGTGTACCTCATGTTAAAATTAATAGTGTAGGGGATATGTGTTCCCACTACTTATTTTCTTCAACCTATAAACTTGACTACACAATTTTTATTTTCATTTTTTTACAGAGGAGACCCTCCATATTTTAGGAGATGCTCAAATGCCAATATGATTGGAATGTCTCATACAAGGGAAAAATAAATAGAAGAGTGTTTCTTTGTATTGGACATTATATTGTAAAATATATGTAGTGGATAAATTTGATTTTCAACTTCTTCAAATTCTACTTACATATCCATTGTATAATTTAAGTTATTTGTCTATAATTTTAAATTAGGATTTATATTTATCACTTCATTTTTATGAATACTATTCTTAGTGCTCTTAGCCCATTCTATGTATTTTCAAAGCACAGTGGATTTCATTTATTGTTTTAGGAACAAAATTTAGAGTAAGACAAGAAATATTTTACAAACAAATTTTGAATATAGGATTTCTTGACATTTTTGTATATTATTTCTGAAAAATATCTATACACAATATTTTGGAAATCATGGCATATGGAAAATATCATATGAATGAAAAGTATTTTGAATTAGCCAATAGATAGTTATCCACTTTCTAGATCCTTTTTCTAGTCAACCATTTGGTTAGTTACCAAATAGAGAAGACATAAGGTATAAGATACTTAGGATCTAGATAACCTCTATTCCTTTGGCTTCTATAGAAACATGGATTCAAAAAATATCTATTGGAGCAAGGAGAGAAAATTGAAAGCTAGCTATAATTTTAGGATCAATTTATGTGGTATTTTGTCTCTCTAATGATCCATTTAAGTGCAAAGGATAAATGTTGAAGGTGAGATTGAAGTTTTTTTCTATAACTTACTATAGGATACTAGTGAAAATGTGTCGACAATATTATCCAAAATATAACAAATAAGGGACATCTCTTGTATTTTAACTTTTCTTCTTTGTTCTATAAGGATATCTCTTGTATTACAATGGAATTCAATTGTGGAAGATTAGCCAAAAGTTAAATTAAATTATATTAAACAATAAGATCCCTTAAATATGATAATTTGGTATTTTATTAAATAACATAAACATGAAAAAAGTGTAATGCTATTCACATAATGCATTATGAATCTAGATTTTAAATTGAAGGGTTAATAATAACATCTTGATAGATAAATTTCCCTTATAGGGATGATTTCAACTTGGTATGATTGAGAAAATCAATAATCCCATGTGCCACTATCATGGACATAATTTCTTCTACATAAACAACATCAAGTATAGATAGATTGCTTGCATTGACAAAAGATAAATGCTCAGAGCTAATCTAACAATGTATGCAAGAACTTAATTAGGTCCTCAATCTTGTGCTATCGAGCACAATAGGAGTAGTCTTCTTTGGATTTTTAGAGTATCAAATTCAATGAAATGAGGAAGAGATGTAGAATCAAAAGAGGATGACCTAGATGGAGGAAGAGATTTTTTAGGACCTTCTACCATTGTGTGTGTTGCATCTAGTTTTGATCGGTTGATATCTTTCAGTGATTCAGAAGTTCAGGTCACTATTATTTTCATGGGTGAAAGGATTTTGTGGTGCAAGCATTCTCTTCATCCTTGCTCTCTTGATGGGAGTTCCTACTTCAACAACTTTTTGTGGCTTCACTAGCTAGCTATGGTTCTATATTGTTGATACCCACTATGTCTTTTGGGTTCAAAAAACTAGTTTTCATCACTATATCTCCCTCTTGCATGTGTTTTCTAGATAGGCTTCCTTTTTCGAGAGACACTATTGTTTTATTTTGAGTTTTTTTTTGTGGATCACAACTCCTTTGGCCCTTTCTTTAGGATTTTTAGCTTTTATGAGGCTAATTTTTCTAAGGCACCAACTTGTTCTTGGTTGGGCTTCTCCTCTAATTATTTTTTCTTTGTTTTTCTACAAGGGATGGTTTTGGAAGGATCTATTCCATTTTAATTATTCATTAGTGGCTTTTATGACCCATGGTTATCTAGGAGTTTTTTCTTCCTTGAGGATGTTAAAGTTTTATGCCTATGTCTTCTTGTTGGTCCATTTTTTCCTTTGTTGTTCCTTTATTCTTTGGGGTTCTTCCCCATTTTCTAGTCACAAGCTTTTTAGCTTTTGTTATTTGGTGAACTGTAAAATCTTCTTTACTTGTCCCTCTAGAGAGTTTTATAGAGGCTAAACTTCTCATTTTCCCCTTTTGGCATCTTTTGGTGCTTTTCTTACATGAGAGTTCTCTTCTACTACATTGTCACTCTAAACCTATGGAGGTGGATATGTAATCAGATGAGGTAATAATATACATTATAGGTGAAGCAATTGACAAATCAAATATGGCCCCTGTTATTCCCAAATTCCTAGAACATGGGGTGGTTTTGGTGGTAGTCTTCTCTAAATGATTTCTCCCTCCTTATTTGCACTAGCAA
The DNA here is from genome assembly GCA_028749045.1 of Cupressus sempervirens. Lineage (NCBI taxonomy): Eukaryota > Viridiplantae > Streptophyta > Pinopsida > Cupressales > Cupressaceae > Cupressus > Cupressus sempervirens. Next base: position 252,425,253 of record CM053789.1, read on the forward strand.
TGTCATATCCCTTTCTATGGAGGTGGAAGGGAGTTATGAAGGATAGTTGGGCTCTACCTCCTTCACGGTTTCTTGGAGAGCCAAGTTTTGTATCAAAACTTGATGTTAGTATATTAAATTTTAGAATTCAGAAGGAGAGTTTATTCATGCCCAAGAGATTCAACTAAATAAAGGATATATATTTTTGTGTTCATGAGTTGCCAAGTGGTGAGAAGAACCCCAAATTTTGGATGAGATATGATATTCACTTATTGGACTAGTGTTTTAATTCTTTTGAGCTATAGGTTCAGGAGATGTTTCACCATTCATTTTGTACATTGTTACTTGATCAAAAGGCTTCTCTTTCTCTATTATTTAAGAGAACTATGTTCTCTTCTAGATGGTGGACTTGGACCATTTTGTTTTTCTTTATCCATGGTTTTTTATATGGTAAGATAGTTAGAAATATAAGAGGAGTAACAAAGAGGGGAGGGGTGAATTAGTTACTACAAAAAAAATCATAGATCCCTTAAATGTTAGTGCAAAATAATTTTGTTTATGCTTAGCAAGAAAAGAAATGTTGTAACTTGGTAAACTCTATAATTGCTCAGTCATTACTTAACATGAAAACCTTAAGATGTTACATATGATTACTTATTAATTTAACTTAGTTGCAAACACACAAAAGAAATAGCATGGACATATTTGACACTAAGATTTAATGTAGAAACCCAATTTGGAAAAAACCATCAATTACAGCTAGTTACCATTTTGACTCTTCTTAAGTGAGCCCTATTAGGAGCCAACTTGTTAAAGGTTACAAAACACACTGTTAGGAGTGGCATTATTAGATGTCTTTAGAAAATTCAATAGAACTACTAGCTTATTAAAGGATTTACTAATAGCTTTTAATCCAACTCTATTAAGAGAGTTAGATCACTACTACAATGATTACAAAGTAATAATGTCATGACCTGATTTGGATGCAACTAAAAATTTGATTACATATCTCAATTCTAGCTTGTACTTGATCCTTCTTGATCATATGTATACTTTCAGATTAACAAGGATATTCTACTTATCCTTCTAATTTTCTTCCCCACTGCATCATTAGATCTTCAAAATCTTCCATGCATTCACAGTCTTAGACACTTCACATGTTGTAGCCCATAACTTGACCTTTAATTTATAACTGTTATTTTGTTATGTCGGCTCAAATACAAAATAAAATAATTAACATTCATCTTCTTAGCTGGCTAGAATAATCACATAAATCAATTGAAATCAATATGCCAAAATAAGAAAATTCTTTTTTAGTTGACCCTACTTGGTAGACACTGACACAAAAATGATTTTCCTACATTACCCAATTGAAACTTGGTCAACACTGCATATTAGCAAAGTTCCTTTGGTAATTGAGTGAGATCGATTAACACTAGTTCCATCCAACATTTACTTCATCAACCAAGTGAGCTTAGTTAACACTCATCTTCCACAAAATTTCCTTTGACACCCGAGTGAGCTCACTAGATGTTGCCTTCTGAACTAGGCAAACTCTGGATTGCTCATTAGACACAGAAAAATCTCTCCACTACCCAAGTTAGCTTAGCATACACTAACTGATAATAATAACATATTTTTTGTAACATCAAAGACAACATACAATTAATCAATTATACTCAATAGAGATTGTCTCCTATAGAGGTGGAGACCAATCTTGTGATTTTGATGCAGGAGGTTCTCTATTTTCGGTGAGATGGTAGTTTGGCTACCAAGAGTGATAGTATACAAAGTTTTTTTACTAGAATTGTACAATAATTTTTTTAAATATTATACATATCAAATTTGGTTTGTATGAGACTTTTTTCTATATCTCTCAAAATGGAAAGATACATAGAAAGCCCAAAAGCAAAGTAGAAATCTAGTTTAGGAACCAATTAGTTTTATGATAAAAATTAGAAAAATATGGAAATAATACCTTTAAAAAAATGAAAATATCATGTGTAATTATCACATGGATTGGTTGAATAGGGCAAGATTAAAATATAAATACTCAAATCTTAATGCAATGATATGTTGATATTGATTCTTAGGAATAGTGACATGATCTTTCTCTAGGATATCATGCAAAGAAGTCCACATTTAATAAAGGTGATTAAGTTACCAATGACATCAATTTTATCCTTAGAGGTTTTTACTTTCCTATGGGTGTGTTTGTAATAGATACAATTGGTTAGATGTGTGTTGTTTTTGATGTTGCACAAATGTCATAATCATTACCAGTTAGTAAATGCTAAGCTCACTCAAGTACTGAAGACAGTTCTCAATGTCTATCAAGAATTATTTTATTTACCTAGTTTAGAAGCCAATATCTACTAAATTTACTTTGGCATCAAATGACAAGTTGCAGAAAGTGAGTGTTAACCAAGCTTACTCAGGTAACGAAGGAGAGTTGGATGGAATGAGTGCTAACCAAGCTTACTCGGTTACCAAAGGATTTTCATAAGTTTATAGTGTTAACCAAGTTTTTTTTGGTTAACAAAGGAAATCATTTCATAAAGTAGGGTCAATTAACAATGGATTTTCTTATTTTGTTGTATTAAGCTTAATTGACTTATCTATTAATTCTATCCGACTAAGGTGATGAATATTGATTATTGTAAGTTGTATTTGAGCTAACTTGACAAAGTGGTAGATATAAGTATAAGGTAAGGTTGTGATTTCAAAGTGTGTGAAAAAGTGTAAGTGAGTGTCCAAATTGTGATGATGTGATTGAATATCTATTGATAAGTAGACGAAGTGCATTTGAAGGATAAGATGAATATCCTTATGGTGTAGCAAAGTCATATTTGATTAGTTTGGATCAAGTACAAGCTCAAAAAAAGATCTAAAATTAGAAAATTAGTTGCACCAAATCAGGACATCTAATTGTTATTCTCTAACCATTGTAGCAGTGATCTAAATCTCCTAATAGAGTTGGCTTAAAAATTATTTGCAAATCCTCTGACAAAGTGGAAATTCAAATTAATTATTCTCAAGACATCTAACCATGTCATTGTTAACAAGGTGATTAAGTCCTTTAACAGGGTCACACCTAATAGTGTATTTTGTAACCTTTAACAAGGTTGGCTCCTAACAAGATGCACTTCAAAAGAGTGAAAATTAGTAACTAGTTTCTATTGGTGGTTTTCCCAAATTGGGTTTCCACATTAAATACTAGTATCAAATGTGTTCATCCTATTTTCTTTATGTATTTGCAACTAAGTTAAAGTAATGGTAATCATAGATAACATCTAATGATTTGTGCTAATATTTTACCAGTTATTATTGAGTTACAAAATTTTGTGTCTTTACCAAGATTTAGTTGTATTTAGTTATCTATTTGCATTTTGTACTAACATCTAAGGGATCTAGGATTAATTTTTATAGTAAATAATGCATTGCTCCCCTCTCAGTTAGTCATCTTGTATTTTCAACAATTGGTATTAGAGCTTTTGGTGTTTGCAGAGAAGGTTTCAAGGACCTAAGCTAAAGATCAAGATGTTTTACAAAAGAGAGATTCCCAAGCTGAACAAAGATAATTTTGCAGCATGGCAAGGACTTATGAGATTACATCTAGCTACCATCAATGATTTAGGTTGTATGTATCTTGATGCTGAATATAAGACTCCAGCTAGAACATTATGAGTTAAAGACATTGTTGATAAGAAGAATCATAATATTATGATAATTGATATTGCATCTACTCTTAGTTATGCTAAATTTGATGAGGTAAAAGATTGCAAAACTACTTTTACTGAAAGATATCTGTGGAGGAGATGGTAATGTAAGAAGAGCCAAACTAGGACGCCTTAGAGAATAATTTGACCAAATGAAAATGAGAGAAGATGAAAACATCAAAAAATATATGGAATACACCAAGGCCATTGTCAGTTCAATCAAGACATCTAGAGGAGACATCAAGGAGGAAATTTTTGTAAGTAAAGTACTCAAAACTCCTCTTCCTATTTATGCTATTAGAGTATCTACTATTCAAGAAATGAGATGTGATCCAAAAAACAAGATAGGTTTGGATGCTATAGTTAGAAGATTAATAGCTTTTGAATTAGACAGTTATGATAACTATGTTCCTACTTCAAAGAATATTGAGTTTGCATTCAGAGCTAAGACTTTAGTCAAAGAAAAGGGTAAAAATTCAAAATCTAGTCAATCAAGAAGTGAAGAAGATGGATCATCAAAAGAAAGTTTAGATAGCAATCTTGAAGGTGTTGAAGCCCTCCTTGCAAGGAACTATTCCAAAGAAAGAGGAAAGTACAAAGGTAAAGTTTCTCTAATCTGCTTTTCTTGTGAAGAAATTGGTCACATTGCTGTTAGGTGCCCAAACAAGAAAATAAAGGATGAGAAGAAAAATAATAAGAATAAAGGAAAGAAGGACTCCAAGAACTACAATACCTTCAAGGAAAAAGGTGAGAAATCTTGTTTCATAGCTAAAGAAATGTGATCATGAAAGAGATAAGGTGGCACTTATCTCTCATGTTAGAAAAAGTGATATATTGATCATTAACAGTGGCTAATCACATGATATGACTGGTGACAAAGTAAAATTTGAACATATGAAATATTATGATGGAGGTAGTGTAATATTTGGAAACAATGAACCTTGTAACATAAAAGCAAAAAGATGTATCTTGTTGACCAAAGAACTTATATGTGATAACACTTATTGGGTTGAAGAACTAAAGCATAATCTATTGAGTGTGGCATAACTAAATAACATTGGATCCAAGGTTGAATTCATGAATGGATAGGCCAAACTACTAGATGGGGAAGGAAATTTGGTTGGTTTTGGCAAGCAAACAAAAGGTAATCTATTTTATCTTGATCTCAGTGATTGTTCATGTTTTATGGCTCAAGTAGAGAAAAGTTGGTTATGGGACAAAAGGCTATGTCATATGAACTTTGATAATCTGGTTAAGATAAGAAAACATAAAAGAGTAAGAGGTATTCCTAGTTTGAAGAAGTCGGACATGAGTCTATGCAAGAATTGACAAATTGGTAAGATGGGAAAGACAAAATTCAAAATTAAAGACTTTTAGTCAGAAGAAGTCTTGGAAATTGTTCATACATATTTATGTGGACCTATTGGAATAGAATGTTATAGTGGAGAAAAGTTTTTCATTCTCTTTGTTGATGAATACTCTAGAATGATGATAGTAATGTACCTAAAAGAAAAACTAGAAGCCTTTCAAAAATTCAAGTGGTATCTGGCAAGAGTAGAAAAGGAAACTACAAAGAAGTTGAAATTCCAAGATCAAACAGAGGTGGTGAATTCATCTCCCATGAATTCAATAATTTCTGCATTGAAAGAGGAATCAAAAGACAATTATCTTCCCTTGGTACACCACAATAGAATGATATAGTAGAAAGAAGAAACAAATCTATGATGGATTGTGCAAGAACCCTAATGATTGAAAAGAATGGTGCTCTCAAATACTCAAAGGAGGCTATCAACATTGTAGTTCATACCTTGAATAGAGTTTTGTTGAAAAAAGATTCAAAAAAGACACCTTGTTAGCTATGGTATGGCTACAGACCTAATGTAAGTTACATGAAAGTATTTGGCAACAAATGTTACATATTGAAAGAATCCTAAAAAGGAAAATTTGATGTAAAAGGTGATGAAGGCATATTTCTAGGATACTCATGTAGAAGTAAAACATATAGATCTTTGAATCTATCTACTCACAAAATTATAGTGAGTGCACATGTTAGAACTGATGAATATGCAGAAAAGAGTGAAGAAGAAAGGAACAAGAAACCTAAAAACTATAGAAGATTCATTTACTACGAACCTGATACTCTAACAAATCTAAGAGAAAAGAAGCTCCATCTCCCGAGTTCCCAAAAACAACAATAGTTACCAAGTTGTAGGTAATGCAACTCGACCTGCAAGGACCTGAGTCACAATCAGAGGCTATCGAGCTAGTTCAAACTAAGCCTGATGGACCTAAGTCATAGACAAAAGGACCCAAGATTGAAACTAAAATTCAAGAAGAAGATGGTGGAACTCATTCAAAGACCAAGGAGCATGTGTTAGCAAGATATGTTAGAAGGCATCATGGTCCTAATCATATCATTGGAGACAAATCAAATCGAACAATGACAAGAAGAAAATGAAAAGGTACATGTTTACTTGTTGAATTTAAACTTAGAAGTGTTAAAAATACTCTAGAAAATAAAAGTTGGATTGAAGTAATGAATGAAGAAATAGAATGAGTAGAGAAGAATAAAACTTGGACTCTTGTTCGTAGACCCAAGGATAAAAATGTAATTTTTACAAAATGGGTATTCAGGAATAAGATGAATGAAGACAAAAAGCAAGATTATTATGCAAAGATTATTCTCAAGAAGAAGGTATTGACTATGGTGAGGCTTTGTCTCTTGTGGCAAGAATATAAGGTGTTAGAACTTTACTAGCATATGCAACAAATAGATGATTTAAAGTATATCAAATGGATGTTAAATCTGCATTCCTGAATGGAATTCCTGATGAGGAAGTCTACATTGAATAACTAGAAGGTTTTATAGATTCTAGAAAAGGAGACCTAGTTTGCAAATTACACAAAACACTATATGTTCTTAAGCAAGCTCTTAGAGCTTGGTATGAAAGACTCCATAATTACTTCATATAGATTGGTTTTCAAAGGACTAATGATAGCACTAGTCTGTATATCAAGAAAGGACCAAATAGGAAGATTGAGTTGGCATAAATATTTTTTGATGATACTCTATTGACAGGAAATGATGATTTATGCAAAGCATTCTTACCAGAAATGAGTAAAGAATTTGAGATGTCCATGTTTGGTGAAATAAAATTCTTTGTTGGATTGTAAATATAATAGAAAAAGAATTGTATCTACATCACTCAATCTAAGTATATCAATGAGATAATGAAAAAATATGGAATGGAAGATTCAAGACCAATTCAAATAGCTATGTCTATTAGACATAAGCTTTCCAAAAATAATAATTCCAAAGAAGTAGATAGGACCACTTATAGATCAATGATTGGAAAATTGTAGTATGTGCTACACACAAGGCCTAATATTACTCTAGCAGTTGGAATAGTGTCAAGATTCTTAGCAAATCCTAATGAAAATCACATCATGGCAATTAAGAGAATCATGAGATATGTGAAAGGTACTAACAACTATGGTTTATGGTACTAACATAGAGGTAATTTGGACTTGAAAGTATTTACTAATGCTGATTGGGTAGGAAGCCTTGATGATAGAAAAAACACTAGTGGTGGAGCATTCTTTCTTGGAAAAAGACTAGTATCTTGGACAATCCAGAAGAAAAATTGTACATCTCAATCTACAACAAAGGTAGAATATGTAGTACTAGTAGTCAATTGTTCCAACATTGTTTGGTTCAAAAAACTATTGGAAGTAATGAAGGTAGAGATCAAAGATCTAGTTGTCATATATTGTGATAACATGAGTGCAATCAACATATCAAAGAATCCATTAATACATTTCAAAACAAAACATATTGCTATAAACTATCACTTCTTAAGAGAGTTGGTGCAAGATTAAAAAAAAGTTAGATTGGAATCTGTGAATAAAAAGGAACAAATTATAGACATATTCACGAAGCCATTACATAAGAATACATTTTTGTATCTAAGATGTAAGCTAGGGGTCATTCCCCTATCTAAAATTCACTAAATGAAGTTTAGTGAATGCATAAACTAGAACCTATTGAAGATCAATCAATTGGTGTAAAATTCATAAGAGCATATTGTAGATGAATTAGTACTTAAGGTCTGTTGGTCTTTATAGAGTTATTATCTTTGGCATGTGCTGTCAAAAAGGGAGTAGTTTACTGTCATATCTTTGAGAAATGTTTTGAATAAGAATAAAGAAAGTAGAGGGGGAGAATTCTTCCAAAGAAGAGGTATGCTGAAATAAGGAGGATGTTCTAAATGAAGTTGGTAACAACTATTGTAGATAGAATTTAGTGAAAGGAAGAGCCCATATTGACTGAAGGAGTTCTCAAATCTAAAATCCAAAATTTCATTGTGCTATGACATGTTGTGTTTCCATCAATGCCAAAGAGGGAGATTGTTGCATACAATTGGTTAATTGTATATTTTCTTTGATGTTACACAAATGTCATAATCTTTATCAGTCAGTATATGCCAAGCTCACTCAGGTAGTGAGGACAGTTCTTAGTGTCTACCAAGCATTCCTCTGTTTGCCCAGTTTAGAAGGCAACATCTAGTGAGTTCACCTCAGCATCAAAGGAAAAGTTGTAGAAAGAAAGTGTTAAATAAGCTCACTTAGGTAATGAAGGAAAGTTTGATGGAACCAATGCTAACCAACCTCGCTTAGTTGCCAAAGGATTTTCATAAGTTTTTAGTGTTAACCAAGCTAATATTGGTTAATGAAGAAAATCATTTTAGAGTTAGTTTCTACCGAGAAGGGTCAACTAACAAAGGTTTTTCTTATTTTTTTTGCATTAAGCTTAATTGACTTATCTACTAATTCTAGGCAACTAAGGTGATCAATATTGACTATTGTAAGTTGTATTTGAGCTAACTTGACAAAGTGGAAGATATAAGTATAAGGTCAAGTTGTGATTTCAAAATTTGTGAATAAGTGTAAGAGAGTGTTTGAATTGTTATAATGTGATCAAAGATCTATTGATGAGAAGAGGAAGCACATTTGAAGGATAAGAAGAATATCCTTGTGGTGCAACAAAGTCATATTCAATCAGGAAGGATCAAGTACAAGGTAGAACAGAGATTTGAAATCAGAAAATTAGTTATAGTCAAATTAGGTCATCTCATTGTTACTCTTTAACCATTGTAGTAGTGATCTAAATCTCCTTATAGATTTGGCTTAATAGCTATTTGCAAATCCTCTAACAAGGTGGAAATTCTATTGAATTATTCTCAAGATCTATAACTAAGCCATTCCTAATAGGGTGATTAAATCCTTTAATAGGGTTACACCTAATACTGTGTTTTGTAACGTTTAATAGGGTTGGTTCCTAATAGGGCTCACTTTAGAAGAGTGAAAATTAGTAACTAGCTATTATTGGTAGTTTTTCCCAAATTGGGTTTACATGTTAAATCCTAGTGTCAAAAGTGTTCATGCTATTTTCATTATGCATTAGCAACTAAGTTAAAGTAATGGTAATTATAGATAACATCTAATGATTTATGTGTTAATCTTTTACTAGTTATTATCAAGTTACAACATTCTATGTTTTTATCTAGCCTTAGTAGTATTCAATTATATGTTTGCATTTTGTACGAACATCTAAGGGATCTAGGATTTATTTTTGTAGTAATTGATTCACCCCTCCCCTCTCAATTACTCCTATTAGATTTCCAATAGTTTCATCTTGACATGACTTATTTGAAATTTGATGATGGGACTCTCAATGATGGTTACATTTCTAATCCAACAAAAAATAGTCGTCACATTATACATCATGATAGCATTATTTGCATCTTATTCAATAATGGTTTTGTGAATTTCATTTTCTATTTACCACAACAAACTAAATATAATTGGTAGTTTGGACTCCCAAATTGGCCATGTAGGCCACCCTTAAATTACCCTTTTTGTCTCTTATCATGCATGTACCCAATCCAACCAACTATAATTACCTTAGCAAAAACCATCCTTGTGATATAACATTGGTTTGACATCTATCTTTTTAGAGATGTAACTAAAATAAGCCACAATACATATTATTTTCTCATTATTTTAGTTCAAATAATTATATTTTTAGAATTATATTAAATATATAATATATCAACATAATATTACAATTTAATATTATTTAGATAAACTATAAAATTGTGACACTAATGATTTGTATAGAATAAAAATACTATTTATGATTCCTTTCTTTAATCCACAACATCTTTCAAATTTATTTTGATATCCTCTTTCAATTCTCTAACATTGACAGTTGCATTAAAAAAGTGTTTTGTGTTCCTTCTCAAACATACCAAATTCATGGAGCTCCTATACCTATTTCTCAATATTTCCCTAAATTTTGATACTATTGCATCAACTATTGATCACTTCTAAATTTCTCTCAACATGGAGAGATTGCAAGTAGTCAACCACTGTTGTATAAACTTTAGGAAATGGCTTAAGACCTATTGATATTCATTTTTATTTCTTTATACTTGGGCTAGAAGTCATTTTATGGTCTTATCTTTAAATTTTTATAGAACAAAAAATAAATAAATAAATTCTCCACCACATTTACAATCATTGGTAAATAACATTCTTTGGGAAACAAAATAGGGGGAATGGTGAAAAGCAAGGTTGGTGAAGAATGTTTAGTGTTAGGATTCTTTCTCAGTGGGCTTGATTTTGTAGAGATTCACTATTTAACCCTTATTTTAGTAGAAAATTGACGCATTCAAACTGTCAAGGACCTTTTAGGAAAGTTTCATGTAGATGAGAAGGCCCCCTTTATACTATTTCGAGTTGTAATATATAGAATAAGACTAAGGCTCATGTAGGTGGAGTTGTTAGGTCCCTTGAGTGATGGATAAATGAAAAAATATAAAATATAAGGATCAAGAATAAATAAAAAGATATCACACACTTAGCACTAGTGGAACCAACTAATTTGGATAGAGAGAAAAAAATTTCAAAAGTAAAAAATTATCTTTTTCTCATGGTGAAAATGATTCAACATAGAAAAAATATGTGAATCATAATACTTAAAACTATTGACATAAATTATACACTTCATGAGGACAAGTGCCACATTGTTCAATTGTCTTGGGCAATCTCCTCTTTCAAACACATTTTATAAACTTGATTTATTCATAAGGAGCAAAGATATTTTTAAATCAACCCATTATTATCCCTTAGAATATTTTGACATGGTCATATCTTCAATAGTTAGGTCTACAACCACTATAGTAATCTCCATCAACCACTATAGTAATCTCCATCAAGACAACCAGTGAATCCCTACCTATTGAAATGGAACACTTAGAATAAATTTTTAATACATTTCACTTATAAGATTATGTTTGAATGATATTTTTCAATATAATGCTTCAAATGGACAAATGCATATATATTACATGGGAAAATTTGACTAGTCTTCATTAAAATTTCAGTGCTCAAATCTTTAGGCAACATGTCTTAGTTAATTTTCAAGAATAGTGGCATGTGCTTGCCCAAGGATATCATGCAAGGATGTACATAGCTAATAGAGGCAATAGAGTAACTAATTCCAGAAAAACTATCACTTGAGTTATCGCTTTTTCTAAGGGTGAGCTAGACCTTTACATGATCCATTTGAAACCATAAGTTAGTGATTTCAATGACGATGTCATCAACAATCTAGCCAAATGTCTCTTTTTGACAAAGCATCATGATAACATTCTTTGCATCTCGTTCAATGATGTTTTTAATGTCATTTTTCAAGCAAGAACAATCTCGTCATATATCCCAAACACGTCAATAGATACCCTAACCATGTCAATAGAATTAGTAGTTTGGATTCCAAGTTGCTCATGTAGAGCAACCTCAAGCATCCAGATTATTGTCTCTTATAATGCCAATTCAATCTGCCAAACTCAAATTTCTTTTAGATCAACCATCCTTATGATGTATATTGGTTGAACACCTATCTTTATAAAACTATCAAATTATTATATTACGATTTTATTAGAACTAATATATAAAAATAATATTACAATACAATGCTGTTTTCATGAACTGTGTTTAATAAAGAATGCTAATTTTAATATATTTTTGGTCAAACAAGAAAACAGATCTGATATCTATCAGCGTATGTTACTGATATGCTTCTAAAGTATGGTATTGTAATTTATAGAATTAGACATCTTCTCACAAAGATGAGATAACCTATTTAATGTAAAATAGAAGTAAAGTAATTGATCCTAATACTTTTGACTGGCTGGCAAACCACTGCTTACTCAATCAATCACTATCTCCCCTTATTTCAACAGGAACTATCATTATCTACTATTCAATTGATATTTAAATAAATTTCACAGCCAACTGCAGGCGAGTTTTTGTAAAATAAAATTTTATTTGTGAGATCAATGACCACATGATAGACCTTTTATTTTGATTAAAAAATTTGCAAGGTTCGTCCGTACTAAGGACATGGCAGACAAATGAGCACATTGCAGCATTTTAAACTGCCATTCTCTTATCCTTCTATCCTATGCCCCACATCCCAAGGAATTAAAAAGGAGAGCAGCTTATTGTGCATTTAATTTAACAGCTTTAGAGAGTCGGTTGTAAATTTAAAATACATTACGAGTCGAGAGTCGACACCTGACCAGAAAGTTCCAACCATGAACGAAACGAGAGAAAATGGGTAAAACCAGCGGTGGTATTCAATGTCCAAGATATTCTAAAACTGCTTTTGAATGCCCTAAGCCGCCTATAAATTACAACTACTTCCCAATCTACTCTTCGTCGATTACTTGGTTTTCGTTGAATATAGATATCTAGGTTTATCAGCAGAGATGAGGGGAGTTTTACGCCATGCTGCCACTTATCTTATGTTTGTGATTCTACTATCTTCTCTTATCGCATCTATCTCCAACGCTCAAGGAGACTCTCTCAATTTTCCTCCCAATCTGAAAATCTTTAATTATAGAGCTAATGATGGCGATAGCTCTGTAATGAATAGGAAAATGTTTGTTGAAAATGATCAAGAAGATCATAGTCCAGGGATCGGTCATGGTGGTCCTCCTGCATACAACCCCTGAATTTCAATCTTCCATTAATAATGTGTCGCAGAGATAATAGTATATGTTAGATGGATGCTTTTGTATTTCAGTCTTCCGTTTCATAGATAGCGGAGGAATAATATTATATAAGCTGTTATTTGAGATGTTATACTATATTAACTTAAATATTAGCCATCAAATATATATTGTATAATGTTTGTAGGTTAATCTCTGCGAGAGACATTTAAACTCGCTCGTGGTCTTTACGAGGCTTGTTATCTTTCAGGTTTACTGCACAAGTTTTGTTGAATTTGGGGTCACTTTACTGTACTGAAATTTGACAGAGTCAATGAAACTGTTAATATAATATTCCGACTTGAAACACAAATGTGTTTTTCTTTTATTTCCATTGCAAAGTAATTAATGGTAAAATTGACAGTTAATTAAACATTTTTAGTACTTATGGTAGGCATAGTACTATTGTAATCACTTTCTCTTAATTAGTGATTAAAATTTCAATTATCCACTAATTAAAATTAATTTATTTTAAATAATATTACATAATTAATCTTTTATCTAGTAGACATGCATGCTTCTTACATTTATAAATTAATTAATATTTATCTAATTGGCTAAAAATATTAGGGTCTTATACACGAATTTCTCGAAACACTACGTCCATCCAAATTTTCAGCTGACATTTATGCACAGTGCTAATTTCTATTATTCAACATATATAATAAAATCATATATTACAACATAATCATTATAATTAATATTTATTTCAAAAATATAATTATAAATAACTTATTTAAATAAATTTACAAGAGGCAAGTACTAAGCCATTTCATGGCACTTGTTTCTTGCAGCTTTCAAATCGTTCAATGACTTTCAACTATATTCTATTGGAATGCCACACTTTACTTTTGCAATAACATGATTGTTTGGGTTAAAGATTTCATACTTAAAAATCATGATATGGATTAAAACTAAAAACATATAATAATAGGGCATTATGCGCAATAGGGGCTAAATAATAGCAAGAGGATGATGAGTCTTGTGGATGGATGATATAGGAAGAGTAAAATGATGAGATTTCTTGGAATCTTACAAACAATAATACTATGGTGAAAACAACAATACTAATGACCAAAACTCTAGGAAGACATAGAGTGGTGGTAGTTGGTTCTTACTCTCATTTCTAATCTTGATTTTACCTGTTAGAGTCAAAGCTGAACAAGCATGAGAGAAAGAATCATCTTAGACATGACTAGACTAGCTACCTCTTCTACAATGTACATGACGTAAATTAAGTGTTTGGGAACACCTAAAATTAATTGACTAAATGAAACAACATAAGAGGACAAAAGATGCATTGTACCTTTCTCACATACATATATAGAATTTACTAGTAATAAAAGAAATAGCAAAAAATATTACAAAAAATAATAGAGTAGTATTTTTAACATTTCAAATTACAAATAAAATGTCTAATTATGTGTCTATGCTAAGAGATTATTTTCTTCAATTCCTTTCAAATGCTAAATATGTGTTATATACTATTGTCTCTCTACATCCATTTATCCAATATTCTATACACTTACCTATTTTCCCTCAATCTCCAACCTATACTAAATATTATTTAGGGATTATTTTCTCCAATCTTTTTAATATGCTACATATGCCTTATATACTATTGTCTCTCTATATCTAGTTATTGAATGTGTTATACACTACCATAGTTGACCTCAATCTACAACCTATAGTAAACAATGTTTTTTACCTCATGTACATTGTAGAAGAGGTAACGAGTCTTCTCACAATGAACATGATAATCAACATTATGAAATGTGTCAAGAAGTAATCAACATTAAGCAAGTAATGCATACAATCAAATCTAATTGCTTGACCTTTTAAAATGTCACTTAAAAGATACCCTTAAACTATATTTAGGTAAAATATATTTGGCTCTGGTTATATACATGGTTCTATTTAGTTGGGGTTGGGGGTGTTTCTCCCTCTTGAGCTTTAGCTTTGAGACCATCTCCTCTAACACCAAGTTGTTAGTGGTTCCACCATCAACAATCACATCACAACATTTGCCCTTGCACTTGCACTTGGTATGAAAAAAACTCCTCCTTTGTCAAGGTTTAATCTCACCACTTAGTAAGACCCTTCCATTAACTAGAATGTATCCTCTTTCTACATCCTCTAAATGGGATGACTATGCATCATCATCCACATGAGCAACCCTTGCTTGACCATAAGCTCTCCTATTTGTCCTTTCTTGGTATTGAGGGCATTCGTAGGCATGATGACATTCTTCATTGCAATGAATATAGGTACAAAAAAAGCCTCCTCTTCCTAAACCTTGTCAACACCTCTTCCTCTCTAATCTCCAAAGTTTTGATCATGGCAGTGGTTGAAACCCTCATTCCTCTAGTTTCAAGTAGTACCCACATCTTCATTTTTCTTTTTGTTCTTATTTCAGTTGCCAAATGACCTTCAAATGCCCCTTCTTCCTTCACTACGCCCTCTTTTCCATCCATCAAACTTATTGTTTAGCCTCTCCTCAACTCACAAGGGAAACTAGTATGCCTCTTCCATGCTACTCATTCTAACCAGGCTTAACTCCTCCTAAATTCTAGGTCTTAACCCATTGAGGTAATGGTAAACCTTCTCCTTGTTTGCTTCTACATGCCCCACCTTAATAAGGACTCATTAAAATTCATCTATTTATTCCTTGATATATTTTCTCCCTTGCTTTAACCCTTAGATATTTTTGAACAAGTCAAGCTCGTAATCAATAGGAATGAACTACTTCTTTAGTTTGTTCACCATGCGATCCCATCATGTGGTATTCTCCTTTCCTCTTATATTTCTTTCCAAATGAATCTCTTGCCACCAGATTTTGGTATGGCATTTAATTTTTTTCTACTTATATTCCTCTAGCTCATTGATCTAGTCAATCAACTCTTCTGAGTTTAGATTTCTTGAAAACATGTCAACATCAATTTTGGGTCTTTTTATAAGCTTAACAATGACTCTAAAAAGCTTCTCTATTGCCTAGTTTGGGACTTTGCCATTTACTTCCCCTTCCTGCCCAATATTTCCTTCATCATTTTCCTCCTCACGTCTGTCGCCTATGACAATATTCATCCCTCTACAAATCACCTCTTGCTATGCTTGAACTTGTCTTTGGAGGGCTCTAACCTCAAGATGAACAACTTTGGCCATTCCACCATGCTCTCTTCATGGATGCATCTTCTCACTATATCAAAACCCACAAGCACACAATCTTGGTGCAAACTACCTCATAGTTGACACTCTGTTTACACATTCAGGAAAATCTACTCTAATACCACTTGATGAGGGCACAATCCAAGTCCAAAATGAACACAAGAGGAAAAGGGAATATTATTATCAGAAGTGATATGCTATTTTATTTAGTACAATAAAAATAGATCCAATGGTGTACCCATAGGGCTTATAGTGTTGTTTGATTTTGGAGAAAAACCCTCCTCTAGTGCATTTTCCCAAACTCCAAAAATTTGCATTTATAATGCTAGAGATGTCCTTAAGTAACCCAAATTAGGTTTAGGGTTAGGAATAAATTTTATAATATGTCATCTTCCAGCCACAACCAAAATAGGAGGTTCTAGAAAACATGTTAGAAGTTGGTATAAAATCAGAAGAATCAAGAAATAGTCCAACTTCTAGGGATAACTTTTGATCTAGGACTCTGATTGACAAACAATTTATATTTCTAGAAAGCTCTCCAAGTGCTCTATATCCCTCTTGACCATATTTTCTTGTCCCCCAATTTTTGGGCCCATACAAGGCCATTTAGTGTCTCAAATATGACTTTGAAGTGCTTTTAGCGGGTCAATGGGCAACTAAATGTATAATAACTTTCAAACTGTAACGCCTTTTGACCAAACATTTTTTTTGGAGTGCTTTAAATTAAAAGTATAATCATCCCACCAAATTAAGCTCTCTAACTCATCATAATTATGGCTCAATTATAAAATAACCTATTTTATGCATTGGCATGTATCCCAATGTGCTAAAAAACTGTAACCTAGAAAATCGATACTTGAACTATGAGAGTTAGAATCTCTATTTGACCCAAATTAGTATCTAGAAATGAAAACACGTTAAACAAAAACTAACACTAAGAATATTTTTGGGTGATACAGGATTGTCCTTACACCACTAGAAGCTACTGCATCAATAAAACATGCTCTAGATGTTGATATAAAGAGTGAAGGAAGAAACATGTAGCCCATGTTGAAATTAATAGTGTTGGGGATAGTGATGTTAAGAGAGAAATTGTGTATTCCAACTATTTATTTCCCTCCACATATAAACTTGATTACCAATTTTTTTTTTATTAGTCTTTGAGAAGACCCTCGATATTTTGGTAGATTCTCAAATGTCAATATCCTTGGCATGTCCCATACAAGGAAAAAATAAATAGAAGAGTATTTCTTAGTATTGGACATTACATTGTAAAATATATGTAGTAGATAAATATGATTTTCAACTTCTTCACATTCTACTTCAATATTCATTGTATTATTCTAGTTAATTGTTTAAAATTTGAAATTAGGATTTAGATTTATCACTTGATTTTTGTGGATAATGTTCTTAGTGTTGTTAGGGATCCATTTACTTCAAGCATGATTGATTTCAATCATTGTTTTGGGAACAAACTTTAGAGTAAGACAAGTAATATTTTACTAACTAATTTTGAATATATGATTTTATGACAATTTTGTACATTATTTCTAATGATATCTAAATGCAATAGGAAATCATGTCATACAATAAATTTCATTTGAATGGAAAGTATATTGAATTACCTAATGGGTAGTTATCCACTTTCTAGCTCCATTTTCTATTCAGTTATTGGTTAGCTACCCAATAGTGAAGACATCAATTGTAAGACATAAATGTTGAAGGTGAGATTGATGTTTTTCTTCTTTTAATAAATTAAAAAGCTTCCTGTCAGATATTAGTGAAAATGTGTCGACAATAATATCCAAAATGTAACAAATAAGGATATCTCTTATATTTTAACATTCTTTTTTTATATGTAAGGATATCTCTTGTATTACAATGGAATTGAATTTTGTAAGATTAGCAAAAAATTAAATTAAATTATACTAAAAAATAAAAATCTCTTTAATATTATAAATTAGTATTTTATTAAATCATATAACTAACAACAATGGAACCCTATTCACATAATGCATTATGAATCACTATTTTAAATTGAAGGGTTATAAATAATATCTTGACAGATACATTACTCATATAGGGATAACATCAAAATCTATATGATTGATAAAATCAATATGGATATTATGGATGTTATCTTTCTTGGATGAAATCAACTTGGTAGATATCTTTCTCATAGTGTAAAAATATAAATTCTCAAAGTTGATGTAATAATGTATGCAAGAACTTAATTAGGTCCTCAATCTTGTACAACTAAGCACAAAAAGAGTAGAGTGTTGGGTTTTATGGAGTTATGATTTCTAGGAAAGGAGGTAGAGATTTGAAATCAAAAGATGATCATCTAGAGGGAGAAAAGGGCCTTTTAATACCTTCTACACTTAGATGTGTCACACCTAGTTTTCTTCAGTTGGTATCTTTTTGCGATGTAGAAGTTTGGATCAAAATTGCTTTCATAGATGAGAGGAATTTTCGGTGCAATCATTATCTTCTTCCTTGGTCTCCAAATGGAAGTTCCTACTTTGACAACTTTGGTAGCTTCACTAGCTAGCTAGAGTTCTCTATATTTGATACCCACTATGCCTTTTGGGTTCAAA
Organism: Cupressus sempervirens; assembly: GCA_028749045.1. Classification (NCBI taxonomy): domain Eukaryota; kingdom Viridiplantae; phylum Streptophyta; class Pinopsida; order Cupressales; family Cupressaceae; genus Cupressus; species Cupressus sempervirens. The sequence continues at coordinate 252,443,829 of CM053789.1, forward strand.
AATCTAGTTTGCATCACTATCTCTCCCTCTTTCAAGATTGTTATGGTTAGGATTTATTTTTTTGGGAGAAATTATTGTTCTATTTTGATTGGTATTTTTTTGACATCTCATCCTTTGGCCCTTTATTTATGATTTGGAGCTTTTATGAGCCTAATTTGTCTAACGCCTCAACCCTTCTTGGTTGAGATTTGCCTCTAGTTATTTTTTCTATCTTTCTAGATGGGATGGTTTTTTTGGGATTCTTTTCCCTTTAATGATTCTTCTGTGGCTTTGAAGACCCATGGCTATCTAGGAATTTTCAGTTACTTGAGGATGCTAAAGTTTTATGCTCATGTTTTCTTGTGTGCTCATTTGTTCCATTATTATTTGTTTGCTATTCCTTTCTTCTCTGGGGTTCTTCCCCATTTGTTAGTCATGGGCTTCTTAGTTTTCACTATTTAGTAGACTCTGAGATCTGCTCTACCTCTACCTTTTATAGAGGTTAAACATCTCATTTGGACGTTGTCACATCTTTTGGTGGTTTTCTAACATGAGAGTTATCTTCTACTACATAAAAACTCTAATCCTGTGGACATGGATATGTTATGTATTTAGGTGATTATGTACTTTGTAGGTAAAAAGCTACTGGAAAATTGGACATCGCCCCTTTTATTGCTAGTACCTAGAATGCATAGTGGTTTTAGTAGCAGTCTTCTCTAAACATTTTCTCCCTCCCTATTTTCTTTGTTAATATGGTATCCCTTTCTATAGAGGTGGAAGGGAGTTATGAAGGAAAATTGGGATCTACCTCTATTTTTTCTTTGGGAGCCAAGTTCTATACCAAAATTGGTGTTATTATGTTAAATTTCATGATTGAGAAGGAGAGGTTATTTATGTCCAAGAGATTCAAATGACTAAATACTATATATCTCAGTATGCAAGAGTGGCCATGTTGTGAGAAGAAGTCAAAATTTTGGATGAGATGTGATATTCAATTATTTGAGTAGTATTTTAATTCCTTTGAGCTACAAGTTTAGGGGTGGTTTCACCCTTCATTTGGTAAGTTATTAATTAATGAAAAGGCTTCCTTTTTCCTTCTATTTAAGAGAACCATGTGCTCTTCTAGATGATCGACTTGGATTGTGTTTTTGGCTTTCTCCATCTAATTTCTAATTATGAGATTATCTCGTATAGAGGTGGAGTTCAATGTTCTGATTTTGGTGCAAGAGGTGCTCTATTTTAGTAGAGATGGTAGTTGGGACACTAGTGGTTGTAGTACTTATGTTTAGAAGGTTTTGACCTAGGGCTATGATGGTGAATGAAGAAAATAATATTTATGGCCTAAGGTGGGTGCTGGGATTTTTTACGATGAGTTTTTCTCTCCCTCTTTGTTTCCTTTCTTCATATGACCCCATGGTCATTGATAGTTTTAAAGGGCTCACCTTGATGCATTGTTCTTTTTTTTGGTTAAAGAATGGAGCTAGAATTTGAGCTTTTCCCATGATGATCTTTTACAATAAAAAACATGCTTGTTGGTATTACCACATTCAGACCTTTATTTTTTATAGAGGTAGACCAGAGTTGATGGTATTTCTTGTTGTCTAACATTAGGTATTGTTAATGTTTTATAGTATCTAATGACTCTTTTTTGTTCCATAGGACAATACCCTCTTTCTTCTTTCTTTACCAAAAATATCAATTATAGATTCAAAATCATAATAGCTAATGCAACAAGGAAACATAATTGCATACAAAAATATCTAATTGATTTTATTTAAATAATTATTATTCATTATTGTGTAAGTCTACCAAAATTACATGATAAATATGCATAAAACACTAATCCATAACTCATTTTCCTATTATTCTAAGCATTTAATAATAGAAATAATGAATGATTTATAAGCCACAATATAGGCTAGTATCTTAGATTGATTCACATAATAACATCATGATACAATTTAAATCTAGGTAAGAATTGACACCAACCTCAACAAAAACCATCTAAGACGTCACAATATGCTAACCTATACATAAATCACAATCAACCTGTTGAAAGATTAACATAAATATGATTACTCTAAGGGTATAGATATTGGAAACTAAAATTGAAACAATTATTGTTTTTTCATTAATGTCAAATCTATTGGAATTATTTAGAATAAATAAGAGGGGGGTGAATCAGTTATCCAAGGTATAGATGTAAAAGTAAAATATTTGAATTTTTTGTAGAACCATATCAATAAAACTTTGACATGCATGCATCCATAAGATCATACAATACTTAAACTTTGTTGGTTATTGTCCTAGGTCAAAACAACTTTGCAAAAATGTAAAAATCAAACACCATAAGAACATTCACACCATCTGACACAAGGATTTTATGTGGAAACCAAATTTTAGAAAAACCACCAGTAATATGGTAATAATCCTCACTCTTCAAAAGTGTTCCCCTATGAAAACCCAACCTTATTAAAGGTTACAATACACACTGTTAAATGTGACCTGGTTAGAGGATTTCAATCACCCTATTAGGAGTGTTCCTTGTTAGAGGAATTTAGACCATTCCATTATAATCTCACCTTGTTAAAGAATTTACAAATTATGGTTACCTCAACATTAATTGAAATGATTTTATCCACATTGGTAAAATTGTTTGAAAGTAAAAGCAGGACTTGATCTGATAAAAGCTCACAACTCAATTGTAGATTAAGGATCTTAGTTTCAGTCCTACATTATTCTTGGAATTCATACTCTTAAACACTGATAGCTTGTTCATACTTCAAGAATTTGTCCCCTTAAGCCTCCTCTCTTTGTATGCCAACTATAGTCTCTTCTATTTGGCCATTGAAGGAAGCAATACCCTAGTTTATTTCTCTTCCTTCGGTTCTTGCACATGACAACCTTTGCTTCTAACCAAAAATCTATCTAAATAAAGAATTTAAATATTTTCCACTTAAATGCAATCATAAATTCTAGGGTTCTGTAGGATTAGGTAGTATTCAAGGAATGTACCCACTTTCCTATTTGATTTCTCTAGAATCTTCCTTGAATTCTCATGAAAAAGGTATACCTTGAATTTTGTGTCACCAAATCATCATAGATATCTTTGACATGAATAAAGTAATTTAGGAAATCAAATTAGTTGGCTCAAATTTGTCAAATCTTCAATTTAACTTTGTTTGTTGTCACTCAACATCTATACTATTCTATCACTCGATAAGCACTAGTTCACTCAAAATACACTAAAGTTTACTAATTCTCAACACCAACTAAAATTTACTTGGTAGATACTAATATTCACTCATCTTGCACTATTTTTCATCTTCGCTTGGCACCTCTTGATTTTTACATGGATTCAACTAATTTCTGCCTGACTTGCACTAACTGTTCAATAAGGCTTGGCAAAAAAAATTCTTACTTAATCTTCTTCTAGTCTTAAATTGAGTAATCTTTCAATTTAGGATTTAAGTATATAAATAATACACTATAGTATCAATTTATTTCTTGGTCTTAGTATTGTTAGCTTACTTTTCCACATGTTTAAATTTTTTTGTCAAAATTATAGTGAAAGATCTAGTTATCCTTTTGAGATTAGGGAATGTGATTCTTTTAATTGATTATGACCTAGAAAAATCCCTAATTGTATTGGCCTAATGTCATTTGTGCCCTAGGTTTCTAAAATTGGTTCACGTTTTTTGCATTTTCAATTATGCATGTGAAGTTTTTCAATTAAACCCTAAAACACTTTGAAAACCTTGTATTAAATATAGTTTTTCTTAGCCTTTTAAAATATTTTTGCAAAAAATCCACTTTACCCTACCGTGTGACTCCTTTTCAACCTAGGTTTTCCTTTGGTTAGCTTGCCTATTGTTTTATTTAAAGTCCTTAACCCAAGGAGTGTCATTTTCTTGATCATTGATGAAAAGTAGATCAACAATTGTTTCTTTTTTTCCTTTCAAAGATGTATGGAGTTTAGCTAAAGTGATAAAGTGGTGAGTCAACACCTATCCTTGCAGGCCTCTCTCTTGTTTCCCAAGTGATATAAAATTATATATATATCTCCCAAGTTGTTGATCAAATATACATCAACTCCTATTCCACTCTCACATTTAAAAGTTGTACAAAGAATAGCTAAAGGGAGAATGCAAGCCTTGTAAAAATGGACATAGTGGGACCAAACTTGGACATGGGCTGAAAAAAGGAATGCATTGGAATAATTTTTCCAAATAGAACACTCTGTTTGGTTAGAGATTCTAATTATGACACGTGGGCTTTAGTTTATAGAAGCTGTCAGATCTTGGATGATTTATGGCTATCAAATTCTCACTTTTTAAAGATGCATGATGATTAACTAAAGTGAGAATATGACATAATGACACATGGAATGGTAGGGCCGACCCAGTCAATGAATTGCAATTTTTTTTAATCTTAATACGAGGTTCTAGATGGAGATTTCCAATAAGCTACAAACACAAAACATAAGGAAATGTATTCCTTTGTCATAACCATTAGATCTTTGAAGATCAATGATTATCACATTTCTTTATGAAGTTTTACAAAGATTAGAAAAAGAGAGAATGCAAGCATTCAACACGTGGCTTAGTGAGCCCAAATTCATAAAGGAAATAAAATGACACTTAGTATTTTCTATGATTGTTGATCAAAATTAGATCAATGATCATTTATTTCTTTCATTTGAGAGATTATTGAACATTAGCTAAATCAAGAAATCAATGAGATGACACATGTCCAACTTGCCAAAATGGTTACATAACCATTTTATCTCACTAGATCAATGACTAGATTTCAAAAATTTTGCACCGCCTAAACATTGATAGTTGCAATGATTAATGTTGATAAATGGCAGTTCATGTGAGGAGAATTTTGTATTAAAAGTATAATTAAATTCATTTTTTGATACAAAGCGATAAATATTTCCAAGTGCAGCAAGAACCAAAGCTCACATTACATTTTTTGAAGCAGTGTAGTGTTGCAAATAGATTTTTCACTAAAATAAGTACTTTTATTGGTAAGTATAGGTATCTTCTAGAACATTTTTATATAAATTGTGTTGGAATTTTTAAGATCCCTCACCGATGAGATTTTTATTAGAAAATAGATTATCAAAAGAGGAATGTAAATGATGATTATCTAGAGAAAATGGATTTATTCATTAATAACTAAAGGGAAATTATTAGTTTTGAAAAACCCTTAGTTGTGGGTCTATGATAGTTTTTATGATAAAAAAAATTGGCTAAGAGATGTGGAGACATCTATTGGAGGATTGGAGTTGTTTAGAAAATTCTTTTTTAAGAGAAACCATGACACCCCTCTGAGTAATGATTGGTAATTCAACATTGGAAATTAATTGTTCCTGGTGTTTTCTTTGATGATGACCTCCCTAAAATGATAGAAAAAAGGTATGAACCTATGCTGAGGGTGGTCTGGTCCACGCAGGAGAGAATCTCTATAGGGTCGTACAAGAGGTGATTAGGGAATTTTTCAAGTTAAACACTAAACATGCATTACATGAAATTTTTTATCTAGAGAATCTATAGGATAGGTACGATGCCCAAAGGATATACCTAAGTAGAGGGCCACTATAGGAGCACGTTTTGAAAATAGGACATCTACCCATAGTTACAAAAAATACCTTGGAGCCCCTAATAAGTAATTAGTTTAACCCTAGGGCATACAATTTGTATTTCTCCATCTTCATTCTTTCTGGGATGGATAAGAAAGATCACATATAAGGGTCCATAGTTTTTATTATTGCTGAGACATTGTAGTATGGATTGAGCTCAATTCTTGATTTTTCTACATATTTAGTAGAAAAAATCCATAATGGATTGATAGGTATCAACATGGTGAAGTGGAGAGACCTTTCTACTGGTATTCAATTTTAATATGAATATACTTGAGCAAAGGGTTTTCCTTTTTCTCAAAGGAGATGAAAGTTGGAGCTAGAGAAGGATGAAGAGTAACTACCAGTCTAACTATGGAGTGTTGATACGACCTAGGATGTCAATGGTGCCATCATTGTTAGATTTGATAGATATTTTTCTTCTAAGCTAAGGATTCTTTTCAGTGGAGATAATCCAAAGATACCTCAATCCTTCCTTCAACTAATCAAACCCAAGGACCATGTCGAAGGGTTGAGGTGAGTTAAAATTAGGGAGACGTTATCCCATATTCAATTTCCATCATGTTCAAAGTATATGATTTCTAAGGAAAGTGCTACTAAAGTTTGGAATTGTAGAATTACTATGACAGGTAGGAGGACTTGAAGAGAATTAGCTCCTAGGCAGATCTAGAGGTACTATTTTTCCTTTTTTTACTATGATAAATTTTTTTGTCATTATTAGGCAGGGTTGGAAGCATTTAGGGAAGTTTTTAGATAAATATCAGATTGCCCAATCACATCCATGCTTCATTGATCCTTAGGGATTTTATGACATGTTTAATGATAGGACAAAGCCTAAATCCTATGAACATTTTATTTACTTTCCTACATATGTAATTAGGAATGAATTTTCATTGCAATAGAAAGAGGTTAGGAAAGAAAAAATGAAACTATATAGAAGAATTCTTGAATTTGTTAATGTGTTAGAGCATAAGTATGATCACCTAGCTGATGAAAAATATTGGGGTAGTAAGATTAACATGCTTATGAATAATTTTGATGGGTTCATGCAAACACTAGATGAGAAGAAAGAAATTTTGGCTCATACCTATCCAAACTAGGCTATTGAGAAGGAAATGAGGTTGGCTAGCAGAGCCATCATAAACCCAAGTCAATATACATTACAAAAAAAGGCTGGGTATGTGATCGCAAGAAAAATTAGTGTGCAACCTATGCCCTTTTACAAGAGATGCCTCTTGTAGAGCCTACCTACTACACCTACTGCAAAGAGGAAGAAATTAGAATAGGGCTTCTCTTCAAAGGTTGAATAATATTCCCCTTCACATACCCCTATTTGTGAAGATGATGAAGCATCCTTGAGGAAGCAACTGAGGTAGATAGGGGGCCGAAGGGATGTTTTGATCACTATAGAAAACATAGAAGAGGGAGTGCGTACAAAGTCCCCCATGCCATGGTTAGCCTTAAGTGTCAAGGATTTTAGAGAAGAGAAATTTATCCTATGGTAGAGTAAGAATCAAAGAATTTTTTTGATGATGAAAGTTTTGTTAAGTCAAGAGCATCCATCCAATTTTTGTGGAGGAACAATATAGACAATTTTGAGGCAAGGTATAAGAAGATCAAGACAAAGAAACCTGATAGGAAGGACTCTAATATTGAAGAGGAGGTCAAGGCCACCCTTATGGAAGAGTTTGGTACAATACCCCTTAAGGGGGTAATATAGTTGTTAAAGGATTTATGAATCATGATATTGCCTAAATGAGACATTGATAATGCAATAGTTTTTTAAGCTATCTGAAAGGAAAAAGAGTCCTAGATTAGAACTAATGATGAGGTCTTCTAATTCCACAAAGGGATCAAATAAAAATGATGACCATAAATCCTTGGTCATGTGGTCCATTTAAAAGGAAAACAATGCTAGAAGTCTAAAATTATGAGCATAGAGGCAGTTTGATGGTCTATAGAGTTGAAGAGGTAGATAGTAAAAGTGTGGCTTTAATAAGTAAAGAAATTGTTGACTTTGGTGTGGTGGTTGAAACCAAAGATTAAAAGAATAAAAATTGGATTAAATGAGAAATTTGAAAAGGTAGTAGAGGTATATAATTAAAGTGGTAGACAATTCTACTAGATGGAGAATACAATTGCAAAATATGAAAAGAAATTTGGAAAGAGAATGGAAGGAAGATAGTCAAGCTAGGTCAGAATTGCTACACCTCCCCCCCTATGTCACCTTTCAACATAGTTATTGAGGAAATTTATTGCATATCTCAAAACCTAGATATTTATACAACTAGAGAACTTAAAGTAGAAAAGGAAAATATATGGTCACTACATGTTGAATTGGGCATTTAGCATGAGGAAATACTAGAGATACAATTTTGTATTTAGTAGACAAGATAGGATGTCCCCTATTTTACTTGGAATTATCAAGATTAGTAGAAATCTAGAATGAAATAATTAATAATGAAGAAACCTTGAGGCCTATATTCAATAAATGGATCAACAAGGATGATACCATCTCAACTCTTTGTTGTTCTATCATTGATTTTTATAATGAACAGATTGAAAAAACTTTTTATCAATACAATGATCTCCTAGATTTTGATCACAAGAGACACATTATCCAAACAAGAATACTTAATTCTTTTTGAAGTATCTTGGAATTTTTAAAAATATTTTTCCTCATGCACTCATAGGAATAGGTAAAATAAGAAATAAAGAAGAATGGGATAATGAGTGAAGGAACTAATGAGCATTAGGTAGAATAAGGTTGTAAGTAGACAAAATTATATATAGTTTTCCAGGGCCACCAAAGAAGTTGTAAAGGTAAAAATATTTTTTAGACTTTTTAAAACAAGGTTTTACTAAGATAAAAAGGATGGGAAGAGACACACTCAAGAGAGAGCAAGAAATATTAAGTATCAACTAGTCTAATGATGCACTTTTTGAAAACTATATAGTTGACTATTCCACAACAATAAAATTATAGCAAACAGTAGTAGAAAAAGAGAATGTGGAAAAAAAAATTGCCACACAAAGGGTATAGTTGGTTGATGTAGTAGGTCAAATAGAAGAAATAAAATAAAAACAACTAACTTCAATCATGGATACAACTACCCAAACTGATGATCTTGATACAATGATACAATGTAGAGCCTGATACAACGTATGAAAGCCAAGTCATCCCATAACCTAGAGAGAAAAATACGGAGCAAGATCAAAAAGAGCACACAATGAATCTACAAGAAATTTCTATGATAGAGATGTCTCAATGACAAAAAAATCAATGGGAAAGCCATTATGTTAGAAACAACCAAACGAACACCATTTTTGCCTCTTCTCGAGCACCTTTGTAATAGTGATAGTTTTGTCTTTTGTAAACCTCTTTGTTCTAAGGACAGTTGTCCTTTCTCTCTATGCCTGAATATTTCTACAACTCACACTATATAAGTAAGTTTTTCAAGGCTAGAGGAGGTACTGAATCCTATGTAATTCATAGTGTTTATGTTATTAGCAGTTGGTTTAGTTAACATGTCAATTATATTTCAAATTTGTATTCTTAATACATAATGAAAAGTAAATGAGAGAATTTGTCATATTTTGAGTTATTTTCTGAGTACTACATGAGTGATGTATTATTTTTCAAAGAATATTAGTAGAAAGAGGGAGTTTTGAGTATCTATGTCTCTAAATTCTGTCTCCATTTTCATATCCTTGTTATTTTGGGATTCAATGAGAAAATTTCATACAATTTAATGTATATGGAATAGGTTGTATGTGAATTTATTATTTCTTTTAATTCAAGGAATTAAGTAAATACTTCCATAAATTGATAGGGTTTCTAGGCATATGAGAGGGATATCAAAAGAATGAAGTGATGGGTTAACAACTAATGATTTTAATTTCAAGTCAACAATTTAAGTGAATTATTTACTAATGTGACTCTACATAGAAATGGATAAGGCACTGGTCATAGGATGTGATGCAAATTGATGTCATTATTTGGTTACACAAAACATATTTAAATAAAAACCATTATTTACTTTCTATACTAAAGTATTCTACTATTGGTCATTACTTATTTGTAATAGCTTTCCTCTAAGTTATAGCTAACTACTATAACCAATCAGTTAATTATAAATCTAATAATATTGTTGACCATTTTGTTCTATAGGGTATAGATCTAAAAATAAGAGTGTAAGTGAATTATTTTTGAAGAAAAATATCAAAAAACCACTCATTTTCATCCCTAAGGTGGACCCACCTTAGTACTAAAAAGCCTAAAGTGTAGAGAGCATTTGTGCTTTATTGAAGTTTGTCCAGATCTAAGATTAATTCAGTTGAATATGTGAATTAGCTAATATTTAGACTAGGTTTTGTTTGTTGTATGATGGTATTAGATGTTTTAAACTTGGTAGTTTTAAAACACCAACACACACTTCTTTTACATACCAAATTACTCAATCTTTCTCTAGGTGCTTTTGTTATCTCCTCTTTACAAATCCTCTTCATCAATAAAATAAATGATAGCTTTCAAAGTGAAAAGAAATTGTCTTACTAGCAAGTAGAAAGTTTGACATCATTGACAATATAATTATTATTCTTTTATAGGTTCTTTACTTCAAACCAATATTATATCAATAATCTCCTTCTTTGGCATTGACGAAAAACTAATACTAGCAATGATACTAAAAAGAAAATAATATCTTTGAAATTTTGCCCCTTATGAGTATATGTCCTTCCATTGTATAATGTAATGTAAGATGTGTCAATCTCCTTCAATGTATCTCTCTTATGTCTACCTCATTGGAGTATCTCTTCCTCATTAGAGTTTCTCTCTCCCTTTAGAGTATTTCTCAATCTTCGTAATGTTCTGGTACTTTTCTCCCTCTTTCTTATAACTCCCTCTTCAACAACAACGCCAAAGACTTGTCATCTTTATGTGCAAATATATTCAATTTATGTTCTCCCTTTATCACCTTTCATGTGACTGCAAGTCTTCTAATTTAGATCTTTCATTACTTTAGGAAGCTCCTAAATTAAGATCCACTACATCAAGTTGTAAGATACAATATTCAACTCAGTTGATGTAGAAAAATACACATGCTTCATAAGTAGATTTGGATAGGGTTATCACCCCTAGTTTACCTCTAAGATATTCATGTGCATCATTAGGTAGAGCTTTTGTGAATATACTAGCTATCTATTCTTTTATATTCACATATTCCATCCTCACTTATTTGTCTAGAACCAACTCTCTCAAGTAATGATACTTGATTACAATGTGCTTGGTCTCTGTGTGCATCATAGGGTTCTTTAATATGTTTCTATCACTTCTATTATACCAATAAAGTACCATAGGTTTAGTGATTTTCACCTTCATACCTTTGATTATTTGTTTGATCCATACTATATTTGTAAGATCTACTATAGTGACCACATATTTAGCTTAAGCAGTAGATTCAAATATACAATTTTGTTTCTTACTATTCTAGGTGACCAATCTTTTTCCTAAGAAAAATACTCCACCACTTGTATTCTTTCCATCATCAATGTTTCCATTCAAATCAACATCGATATACCCTCTTAACTCAAAGTTGTCATTTTTCTTTTAGTATAGACCATAATCTTTTATTCCTTTTAGATATCTCATTATTCTTTTAACAACCATCAAATGATCCTCCTTTAGATTTGTAGAAAATCTTGCAACAATCCCAATAGCTAATGTAAATTAAGGTCTTCTATGTACTATATAATGCAACTTTCCAATCATAGACCTATATAATGTCTGATCCACATCAACAAAATCATCATTCTTCGAGAGTTTTTGTTCTATCACCATAAGAGTGCTAATTGGTTTTAAATCCTCTAAACGAAAAGTTTTCAATATTTCTTTCACATACTTAGATTGAGTGGTGTACATACTATATTTCATCTGATATACTTGTAAACTACCAAACAACTTGATCTCTCCAAACATAGACATCTCAAATTCTTTCATCATTTCATTCACAAATGCCTTATATAATGCATTGTGACCTCCAAATATGATATCATCAACAAAAATTTCAGCTAGAAAATACCTTTACCTCCTATCTTTAAGTACAAATTGTTTTTATTATTAGTCTCCTCAAAGCCATTCTTCACAAGATAATTCTAAAGCCTTTTATACCATGCTCTTGTGGCTTTCTTTAATCCATATAAATATTTGTGTAGTCTACATATCATATTTTTAAAATTTGGATCAACAAATCATTTAGGTTTTTCTATGTAAAATTTGTCTTCTAATATACCATTCGAAAATGCTAACTTCACATCAATTTGATAATCTTTGAAACCTTTGTATGCAAAGTAAGAAAGAAGAGTTCTTCCTCCTTCTAATCTTCCAACTAGAGAAATTTTCTCTCCATAGTCAATTCCTTCCTCTTGTACATAAAAATTGTGGACTAATCTTGTCTTATTTCTTAAGATTGCACCATTTTCATCTAACTTTCTTCTATACATCCACTTGGCTCCACTCATATTCTTGTTCTATGGTTTTCGTACTAGGCTCCATGTCTTTTTCTTCTTAATATGATCTCTTCTTTAATGGCTTTACTCAAGTCCTCATTTTGTAAGGTACCTTTCATTGTCTAAGGCCCATCCATGCCCAAAAAACATGTATCTCTTCTCAACCTATTTCTTCTCATTGGTCGAGCTTCTTTATCTCTAATAATTTGTTCAACAGGGTGATGAGATTTGACATACATTCACAATCTTGGTTTTTTCCTTCTTTCTTCAATGGCTTTATCAACTTTTGAATCACTATGTACTTCTCTATTGGGTAGATAAATAGTCCTTTCATGTACACTTATCCTAGAATGAAAAATTATCTCAACTTCTATCTACAACTCAGCTTCTAAAGGCAACTTGGTTCCTAAATGCAACTAAACATTCACTGTATGTGACTCTGTAGTCACTGACTTTTGCCATTTATTTACAATTTGGTTTACAACAAATTCATCAACAAGAACAACTTCATAAAATTATATAAATGACATATACTCTTTAGGTTCCTTATAGGTTAAACTTCATATACCTCTGTATATTCATCAAACTTCATATTTCTACTTTCCACAACTTTGTTAGTGTTAATATTTAAACAATTATAAATATTAATTCTTATGGAATAGCCAAGGAATATACCTTCTTAACTTTTAGCATCTAATTTACCATTTCTAAAATTCTTAAGAATGTAGCACTTGCCTTTAAATACCTTAAAATATTTTACATTGGGTGAGTATCCATACTATTGGTGTTTGAAACTACTGAGCAAGAAAATGCTCAATATCACAGTGAAATGAGTCACACAATCTAAGGATTAGCCAATTCCTAGTAGCAATTACATGAATAAACCACTATGACCCAACTTCAACAAAACCAAAGGATGGTTTCCTACTCTTTAGGCTCTACTAAAGCAAGGTGGGTGTACCTAGGGATGATTCAAATGAAAACTATTGTATGACATTAATTTAGTTTCATTCTGATTCTCATCTTTTATCCTCATACACATACACATTTTATCAATTTTCTCTAAAAGATTCTCAAATTTATATACATCCCCTATCAGCAGATTTGGTTATAAATCTCCTATAGTTCACAAATATTTCTGGAATTAGTGGCTATCTAAAACTTAGAAAACTATATGCAAACGAATGGTAACAGACATTTGTAACTCTAAACAAAATAGAATGAAATGATTTGATATGTAGTAGTAGAATTCACCCTTGCTTACTTTTGACTCATGAAAGTAGTTCCTTATCCATTGGGCAAAGAATTAACTATTGGGAAGAGATCTAAATCAAATAACTTGTAAATGAATTAATTAGTTGTAATCACCCATTTCCATTCTTATGAAATGTCCTTTCTATAAACTCATAAACCTTACTGATTCATTGAAGCATTTCTATAATTCCTTGAATTAAAAGCAATAGTGATATCAGCATACAACCCATCTAGATTGCATTTAGCCAAGTTAAACCTTATTTAAAATTACTTCAAAGTAGGCAAACCCATAAAAAGAAGACAAAAGTTGATGACACAAATATACTGTAAACACCCCTTTGTATTATCCTTTCAGATGACTAATACAATAACCAATAGAAACCAATTGAAAACCTAGAAGAGATTGCCTTTTCTATCATTTTAGTATGTTATCAAAGAGTACAATTGGAGGAAAACTCAAAAGACTTGCATATTATTGTACCGACTAAATGTAGTTTTCTTGAGAAATACAAAAAATCTACAAGTTTTACACCATCACATTGCCTTGAAAACTCACTTATATAGGCATGAGTTGCAACAAGAAAAGGGAAAATGTGATTAACATGTGTCCTTTTACAAAAATGAATATACTACCCTTTTACAAAAATATTCAGACACCTTAACTAAAAAAGAAACAATAAAAACAATCGCAGGTGACAGCTGGAGCATAAAATCTTTAACTTTATCTTTTTCTCTGACTGCTCCCTATTGGTAAAGCTTTGATTTTTGTGATTGCTTCCCAGAAAAATATTTCTCTTTTGGTGGGTGATTCACATTCCTTGACTGTTGTTAATTCACTAATAGTTTTCTGCTATCTGGCATCAGTAATCACTTTCCCCTCTATGATAAACCTACTCATTTTAGTTTCAACCTTGAATAGGGTATCAATTAGTTTGTTGAGAGCACATTCATCAATATCACCCAAGAAAATAGATTCCACCTATGGATGGTCTACAATATGATCAAAAGAACTAGACCATTCATTGAAATCTTTTAGCTTGTCATCAGGATTAATAACAGAAAGAATTAAAGAATAAAAAACGCTGGTTAATACTTTCATTTTACTTTGAATTACTACTAGCTTCCCTATGAGAATTTGCAATAAGTCTTTCAACTTATCCATACCCTCCTTCATAGTAATAACTTTATCTAGGAGATCTGGCTTCTTGGCTAACAAGGGTATCAGTTTGTCATAGAATTGCATATATAGCCCCCATTGTTGAAAAATTGGCTCAAGCCATCCAATAGCATCCTTACATACCTACTCTGTAGACTATAGATTTATGAATGCATTATAACCATCTTGAGATATCCTTTTCAAAATGATTATTTTATGGTTTAATAAATTCATCAAGACATCTTTCTTGGTAGTACTATCAGATTTAGAAACTCCTAACTCCATACTAACCACAGGCACTGGCACTGTCACCCCTATAGGTATTTCTTCTATTTGGGCCTCTGCTTCTACAATGTGCTTTCTTTCTTCCTCTTTCCTTGGTGCATGTTCTGCCTCTGCTATAGCCTTGATTTGTTCTTTAAGGGATATTATTTATGTTTCTAGATTTTTAATTTTCTCCTCCAACTCTTCTATTCTCTGCTTCTGTACATGTCTCATTTTGAGCTCTTCCTCATATTTTTCTAATGTCTAGGTACTCATTGCACATTGTAGCTAGCTTATCCTCAATTTCATCCACCTTTGCCTTATTCATGAGAGAAAAGTGTTTAACCAAGCTAGAAATCTCTTTCCCAGTAGTGCTCTCCAATGTCCACACAATCATATTGCCCTGCACAATCTTCTCTATACCCATCATTTTGGGCTTCTTAGTGTCAAGGGCTACACTCCATAGTGCTATGGTTTTTGTGTCTATATTAAAACTTGACACTCTATTAAAACCCTCACTACTAGTGGCTTCATAATTGATGGCCTTTTCTTGTCATCTCATTTGATGCAAAACCCCTTAAAATTAGGGTTGGTCCTCTTCAAAGCCTCCTCTACTCTCCTTGTCTCCTCATATTTCCTCAATAACTCACTAGCATCCCTTGGTGCTACTATGTTAGCAATTAAGTCCTCTATAGGGATTGGCTTGCTTGGAGGCAGAATGTATCCCTTAATGGCCTTGATCTCATTGGTAATGTAATTGTCAGGGTCATACATCCTATAGGGCCTAGTAGCAAAATTTTACTAGCCTAAATACTCACTTAATTCCTCAAATGCATTCTTGCATATTTCAAAATCTCCTACTTTAAAGGTGCTACAAACAAAAGTAGGCTTGTGTAGAGAGGGAGGGATCATTTCTTTATTCATCAATAAAAATTTCCAAAAGAATTCAATAATGGCCAATCTAGGGGGTAAATATTTAGGCAGAAGATGAGGAGGCTGTGGGCATGCAAACACTTTGATTAAAGTGCACTCCTTAAACAAAAATATACTCCCCCAGTTATGATCTAATTTGGTTTTTTCATGTAAGAATGACGGCCTAAGAAAAGTTTTCAAAACATTTGGTTCCCTAAAGAAAGTATGATCTAATTGCCTCATGATAATAGAACTGAATAAATTGAAGAACACAAGGGCATTTGAATAATAGATTTTCTTATGCCAAATACAAGTCCAAAGATGTACAGGTAACTCACCAAATTCATCAAAATTTTGATCAATGAAGTCCCCATTGACATATCCAATGTTGTTATATAGGACAAGGTGCATCAGCAGTGAATAATGGTGGAACTTGAAGTCATTCATCTCTCCCTTCTTTGCATCAAAAATTTGCATGTGTATACTGTCAATGATGAAGGCCACATAATCATACTCCTTATGGTGGAAAGGGTTCTATATATCACATGCCATCAGAAAAAGAGAACCATACACACAATCCTCTGTACCATCACTTCCCAACACTTTGTGCAACCCATACACTGTGTTTTTGAAATCATTCTTAAACCTACTCAAAGGTAGAAAATCCCCCACCTTTTTTGGAAGTAACTCTAACTTTTTTACCCTATAAGGAATATGTGGCAGCATAACATTGTTCACAACATAGGTCTTTATTCCTGTCAAATGTTCCTTGTAAATTTGTAATGTCGATAAGTACATCCATTTGTCCCATTAATCCAAAGGCCTCAACAAAGAAGTTCTATCCAATGTGCATAATACACTCCCATTATGCCTATGGAAAGTTTTGGTTATTGGATTGTAGGAATTCATTAGGGGCTTCAACAAATCAACATCAATGAATAATTTTGGAAATATCAATTTTGCCATGTTTTTGTTCCATGGGTTACACACTGGCACATTTTCTATTCTATTCTGATAAAAATACATAAAAAGATCATAACCAGTCACTCTAGGGCATTCAGCATCTCGAACAAAAACATATGGGTCTCAAAAAATATGGTCACTTGTAGAAATTGCATTCAATGATCCTAGGAGAATTTTCAACCAATCCTTAGCATGCTTATTTGGTTTCTTTATCCTTGTCTTCTTCTCAGTCTTAGCAAAAAAAAATTTCCTTTTTCCTTCATGTGTGACCTCCACAACATCGTCACCCTCATCTTCGACTTGGACTTCTTCTTCATGCATCTCTTCAACTTCTTTGTCACCCATATTCTCTTCAAATTATATTTTGAATTCTTTCACAATAACATAGAACACACAAAGCTCTACAACTTTCAAATTTCAGAATGGAGCAGAAAACAAGCTTCTTCACAGTGGCAAATACATTGACATTCAATCAAATATTTGATGTTTTAATATTAAAACTACCAACTTTTTTAATAAATTCAGCATTTACGAGCTTTAAAACCATTAATGCAAGTTGTCAACAAGGTATATCAACTACAAATTCTAATCTAGGTGTACTTTTCAAAGCTTTATTTTACTTGGCTATGGCAATTCTGTCCTTTTTGCTTACTTGGTATGACACATCAGTGGCTTTCCTTTCAAAATTTGGTCTTTCACCCTTATGCTAAATCAAGATCTTTAGTCTTTGTAACCCGAGAAACACCTTTGGCAAGCAATCACGTTCCTCCAGTGATGGTTTAAAACATCACATGCATAAGAGTATTAAGCCCTTTTAAACACTACATTGAAATCCTTTTATGCCTTTATGCAAACTTGTACACCATAAGATCTCAAACCTTCTCAACTAACACCTTCATTTTTATGATTTAACCACTCCTCGTATGAGCGTAATAACCCTTGTTAAGACTTTCTCTTTACCCTTTACGATCACACATACAGCAAAAACCCTAAAAAATTCTTTTACGTTGCTCTTCTTACTTCATTACCTGGGAGAGCATAAGACTTCAAAATTTATCTTTCGATCATACACTCTTAGCTGCACCTGTAGTATCAAAATATATTTTAGCTTTCTTCTATTAATCCTTTATGCCTTTACAGGTTACCATTACCTCGTATGCTTAGAGATTCTTCTCAAATGATAGCTTGGTCCTATGTTTACCCTTTCTTGTAAAAGTATAAAGCCCTTTCCTTTATTTCCTTTATTTACCATTTTACGCTTATAGGCTGAGACTAAACTTGTAACCATGGAGAAAAGATAAAACAACCCTTTTCTCATATGCTTACCTTGCAAGCATAAGGGCATAATGAAAAAACTTATTTTTCCACCTATCAACAACCCAGATCTGATCTAAAAAATGAGAAAATAACATTGACATTGAATTTGTGCATATGCAGAATTTAGAACTTAAGTTGTATGCCATGCGGGCTGGGCCCATCTGACATGGATGTCATGTCTTCATCTGATTCGCTTGCACGAGGGCCCATCTGACACTTCAAAAGGTCTCACTCAACAATTTTACTATTAGAACAAGGCTTTATAGTTGTCTGTGAGCTAAAAAATGTATGCACATAAACACATTTGAACTTTACTTTTGTTCTTATGAAATCCTTTTACCCATAGAACTGTAAAACCTTCCATGCCCCCTTTCAGATCAAGTTTTATGCCATGCTAGGGTATCATGCCCTTATGCTATCCATTGAAACGTATATGCATAAATCATAACTCCATACCTCTCTGCCCTTTTGCTCAAACTGCTTACTTGTAAGCCTGTAATAAGATCCTTCAAAGTGCAATAGATCTTTACACTTCTTTGCTTTAAGACCATTCGTATGATCGGGAAGCCTCTAGCCAAACCATTCTACTACTATGAAAAACAAAAGCGTACCCCCATAAAACATGAAATCCTTTAGGTTGTTACGCTACATTATGAAATGTGACCACAGAAACAAAAGGAATAAGGTACTCCACTCTTATGTGAAACCCTAGACCGTAAGACTGTAAAGGATGAATTTTAAGCACTTTACAAATCTTTTTCAAAAATTTGAAAGGAAACCTATGGTTTTTCACACTTAGGGCATTTTCATGGCTACATTAAGGGACACACCTTGAGAATTTAATAGAGTTTGACAACACATGAAATAGGGCATGACTAGGGCAACCTAAAAATTTGAAAAATATGAGGAATGAAAATCCTAATCTGCTTAATTCAAAGACTTAAACAATTTTTCACCCAAAATTTCAGAATTTTTCTACACTATGAAAAATCAAACCAACACATACCATAGTTCAAAATTTGCTGAATGAGTACCTTTTTTGACTTGTACATGGTTCAAGGTATAGAAAAATGTACTTACAATTTTTGTACAATATTTTAAAGAAGCATTCTTCTCCATCATAAGTGATCTAGCATAGTCAATTATAATTCTATTTCTCCTTTCAGCAATCACATTTTGTGGAGGGGTCCTAGGTGTAGAAGTATATCTCTTGATTCCTCTATCATTAGAGAATATCTCAAACTCATTTGATGTGAATTCTCCACCTCTATCATTTCTTAGTCATTTGAAGCTTTTGCCTATCTCCTTTCCAATTGTACCTATGTACCCCTTGTACATTTGAAAAACATCAAATTTTTGTTTTAGAAACATAACTGTTGACATCCTAGAATAATTATTAAAACATAGGATAATGTACTTGTCATAATTGTATATTTTAACATCAATTGGTCTACACAAATCAATATGAACTAATTCTTCAATTTCTTTATAGGTGTGAGTCTTACTTTTAAAACTAGATTTTTTTCATCTTGCCTAACTAACATTGTTTGCAAATCATATTGTAAGGTTTCTTTAGTTTAGGAAATCATCTATCTATTCTCATCTTGTTGATACTCGCTAAGTTATCAAATTTAACATGACATAACCTCTTGTGCCTTGCCCACACATTATCAAATTTGACAATAAGATAACTAACATGATTCATGTCAACATAAAATAGATTACATCTAATCTAATCACCTTTTCCAATTAGTTTCCCATCAATGTCATAGATCTTTTCTATCTTAATCTCAAACTCAACTTTGTAACCTGAACTATTTAGTTGTCATACATTCAACAAGTTATAATTAAGTCCTTTCACATAATAAGCATTATTACGTATTATCTTTTTTCTCAGTTTGATTGATCCTTTTCTTTTTATCAAACAAGTTACATCATTACCAAATATTACACTATTTCCGTTGTAATAATCAAGGTTAATGAACTTACTTTTTATCTAGAGTCCCCTGAGTTGAACAACCACTATCAATGATCCATCTATCACTCTTGTTCACATAAGACACTAGTGCAGATTCCTCATCAGAATTAAAATCATCCTCCATTGCAACATACACCACTTCTTCATTAGGCTCATTAGATCCTTCTTTGGTTTCCTCCTTTGCAATGTAGCAAGACTAATTTCCTTTATCTTTGTGATCTTTGTTGTTCTCATCTCTTTTTGTTATATATTTTTCTCCACTTCTATTGTTCTTCTTCTTTGGACATCTAGCAACAATATGACCAACATCAATACAATTAAAACACATTATCGGTAGATTACATTTGAATTTTCCTTTGCCTATGTGGAATCTCCTAACCAATGATGCTTCGAGTTTTTGTACATCCTCCTTATCTATATAATTGTCACTAGAAACACATTTGACCTTTCTCTTTTTCTCTTTATGTTCCTTTAATGAAAATTTAGCTTTGAAAGAAGATTCAATATTTTTAGTTTTGAAATTATAGAAATTAGACAATTCAAAGGTACTGAGCCTACCCATCAAACCTTTAAGGGATACATTAGTACCAAGTATATATATTAGTTCTTGTATGGAAAAACTCTACTAACACAAACAGGTAGTACTTTTCCCAGTACTTTTCTTATTATAGTCTCATCATTAGCTCCACTAATAGAATTGACATCTTTTATTCTAGACCAATATTCAACAATTTTCTCACCTTCTTCAATTTCCATATCATCAAAATTCCCTTGTAGACTTTCAAATTTAGCTCTCAGATCATTTGTATCTCCTCCATTAATTGTGTCTAAAGAACAAAACATCTTCTTTGCAGTGTCACAACCCTTGATGTCATCAAACTCTGAGTATCTTAGGGCATAGGTAATCTCTAACATTTCCTAGTTGTATTGATTCTTCCTTTTTAGGTCATTAGGAATTAGGGAGCTAGTAGGCTCAACATGCTTAGTGATGATGGTAGATTATGCATGGTCTCCAAGACCTCCTAGGTTAGCTTCATCAAACTTTTCCATCATGGAAAGCTTCCATTATTAAGCTTGGGTACCTTACTTTTAAACATCTATGATCTTTTTCTTTTAGTACTTTCAAACTTATCTTCTCAAGCACTATGACTTTGATACATTTTTTTGGAATTCTTTACAATAACTAAGAGGGGGATGAATCATTTAACTAAGGTCCATATTTAGAAATAAAAAAAAATTTAATTCTTAGTAGACCCATATCCATAAAATTTTGATATGCATGCATCCATAACATCATACAATACTTATACTTCATATGATACTATCCTAGGTGAAAACAACTTTGTGGAAATGTAAACATGAAACACCATAAGAACATTCACAAAATTTTACACAAGGATTTTACACGGAACCCAATTTAGGAAAAACCACTAGTAACATGCTACTAATTCTCATTTAATTCTAAAGTGATGCCCTGTAAAAGGATAACCTTGTTAAATATTATAATATAAACTGTTGAATGTGACTTTGTTAAAGGATTTCAATCACCCTATTAGGAGTGAGACATGTTAGAGGAATTTATATCATTTCATTAAAATGTCACCCAGTTAAAAGATTTACAAATTATTGTTAGGTCAACCTTAATCCAAAGGATTTTATCCACATTGGTATAATTATTAGAAAGTAATAGTAAGACTTGGTCTGATAATAACTTACAACTCAATTAGAGATTACAAATATATTTTTTAGTCATCTATTTTTCTTTGAATTTTTACTCTTCATCTTTGATAGCTTGTTCACCCTTTAAGTATTCATCCACTTAAGCCTCCTTTCTTTGTATGGCAAATATAGTCTCCTCTATTCAGCCATTGAATGAAGAAATACCCTAGACTCCTTATCTTTCTTATGTTCTCTTACATGACAACCTTTTCTTCTAACCAACTATCTCTCAAATTAGAGAATTTAGATATTATTCCTCTGAACCATAATCGCCCATTTTAAGGTTAGGCATGATTAGGTATGATTCAATGAATCTACCTAGTTTTCCATTTAGTTACTCTACAAACTTCCTATACAATCTTCCTTGAATCCAGATCAAAATGGTTTACCTTGAATTATATACCACCATCTCATCATATTTATCTTCCACACACTTGACATAATTCAAGAAATCAAATTACTTAGTTCAGATTTGACAAATATTTGATTTAACACTATTTGTTGTCACTCAACCACCACTAGTTCACTCAGATAACCCTAAAGTTTACTGATAGTCAATACAAACTAAATTTTACTTAGAATATACTAATATTCACTCAACTTGCTTTATTTTTCAACTTTTTTGATTTTCACATGGCTTCCATTGATTTCTACCTAACTTGTAGTGAATGCTCGACAAGGCTCAATAGAGACTTTTCAAACTTGATCTTCTTCCAGTCATAAATTGACTAATCTTTCATTTCATAATTTAAGTAGTGAAATAATACACTATAGTATCAATGTAATACTTGGTCTTAGTGCTTCTTTCATGTACCAAATGACTCAACCTTTCTTTAGGAGCTCATGTTATCTCCTCTTTTCAAATTCTCTTCCTCAATCAAATAAATGATAGCTTTCAGAACAAAAAGAAATTGTCTCACCAACAAGTAGTAGGTTTAACATCATTGAAAAAATAATGTTTCTTCCATTCTGGGTTCTTCACTTCAAAATAATCTCATATCAACAATTATTAATGAGACATATTGCTATTTGATCTAAATATCATATCTATTTTTATTATTGAACAAGATTTGAAGAGCTACTCAGAAATATAACACCAAGAGGAAAGGTTGAGTTATGAATAGGAAGTTACAATGGATATTTCATTAGTTAGAATTTGCTAAGACAAAAATGATTTTCATTATTATAAATATGTAAACCTTAATTGAGCAATAAAGTAAAAGAGTAAGAAACATTGATTGATGATATTATCAATCAAGTTGTAGTAATTATCATGAAAATTTAGTGTTGGCCAAGCATCAGTATCAATTGATCAATGTAGTTGATGCTAAGTGAAGATTTCTACAAAAATTGAGTGATTAAGTGATGACCAAGTAAGAGAATTTTGTAATTTCCTCGTAAAAATAGTTGGAATGCATTTGAGGAATTATGATTTCCATATAACTTAGTTTATTTATAGGGATATGGAAACCATGTTGAAGATAATATTTATGAGTTGGATCATTAAATTTAAGGTGACAATTAGGTATTATATGAAAGATTGAATCCAATGAATGAGAATTTTCTAAAAAAAAGGGAATATGGATAAATATAATGAACCTGATTATCTAGTTAAAAAACCCTAAGATCTATGATGATCATGGAAAATATAAATCCATAGTTACCTTTTTATGAAGATGGAGAGTCAAACTTTAGAGACGTGTACAGAACGAAAGGTAGCATAGAGGTGCACAAGGGTGAACATAGAGTGTGAGTGTGAGAGGGAAGAAGAAAAAGTGCTTCGGCACATGCTACTGAAGCTAACATGTGAATATAAGTAGAAGGATTAAGTTTTATGAGAAGAATGATTATTTCTTGAAGGGTTGTCAAGCGAGTTATGAAATAGAGTTGACAAGGAATACTTATCAATGAATCAACACATGAGGTGGACAATGACCTGAACCTACAAAAGTGAAGTATCTATAATATATATCAAAACCCTACTATTTTATTTCTAAATATTTTAAATATTTTTTACTAATATCCTTTTAATCAAAGGTTGACCTAATATTCATTGAAGGACTTCATAGTTTGTTTAAATCCTCTAGCAAGGTGACATTCTATTTGAATGATTAAAGACCTTTGACAAGGACACTCCTAATAGGGTGATTAAATCATCTAACCAAGTCAAATTTAACAATGTGTATTGTAACCTTTAATAGTGTTGGCTGCTATGAGAGCTCACTACAAAAGAGTGAGAAGTAGGGGACATGTTACTAGTGATTTTTTCCAAATTGGATTACCATGTAAAATCCTAGTGTCAAAATTTTGTTGAATGTTTTATGATTTTTTGAATTTAAATGTTTACCTTTAGAAAAAAGTTTTTTTATAATAGGATAGTGAACTAGTGATGATCTTGTTTATCAATATTTAATAGAGACTAGAATATAGTGGGATAAGTAGAACAGTGAATGTTTGATATTTGATTGTTTAAATTATACTTAAGGACCTTGAGTAACTAATTCATCCCTTCTCTCCACCCCTTTCAATTACTCTAAACCTTCTAATCATTGGTTTCATAGAATCAATTCTTATAGAGGGAAGTTTGAAGGTACTTTAAGATAAAGATCATGACTCACAAAAGGGAGGTACAAAAGTAGAACAAGGAGAACTTCTCTGGATGGAAAATTTTTTGGACAATGATTATGTGAAAGTAATGACTACTCCTCTAACAAATGAAAAACTAAAATAAAATAAAGAACACAATCAAGAAATTGTGGAGATTCCCTCAACCCCAAGCTATGTTGACTTTTATGACATAAATAATGTGATAGCGCAAAGAATATCTGAGAAAAACTAAAGATCATAGATGGAGGAGATGGCAATGTCTTGAGAGCCAAATATGAGAGCCTAAGAGGAAAGTTTGATGAAATGAGAATGATGAAAGATGAGAATACAATACACTACATTAAAAGAGTCAAAGAAGTTTCCAATGTGTACAAATGGAGAAATCAAACATGAAATAGTAATAAGAAAGGTATTCAGGATTCTACTCCCTATATATTCTATTAGAGTTTGTGCAATTTAGAAGAGTTGAGACACACTTTGTTGGAGTTTTGATTTAACAACACTAGAAGACAACAAATAATATGATGCCTAGGGTTTCGCTACTTCCCATGACTGGTGCATGATATTTTAATCTAGACCAACTAATAAGGAAATAATTCCTTTTACACTTTTGGTTCTACTAACCAAAGAATTTTAACCTAGGGATCTCAACTATTCCAAAATAAATATCACTCCACAAATCCCCTATAGTAGATCTGGTCTCTAAAAATTCTTAAGATTGCAATTGAAAAAAAGATTACAATAGCCAACTAAAACATGTTAAACATTTACAATAAGTGATGACTAACACTAAAATTCATCTCCACGAACTCCATAAATTTATTTTGATTTAAATTGAATGATTAACAAAAATTATTACTATCTTAATTGGTTCTCAAATCTTGATCAATGCTTTAATCCATTGTTACAATATAGTCATATCAATGAATTATATCTATTTAATTGACTTGGAATTAAATGTATCAGTTATTAAACCTTAAATTCAATACTTAAAATATGCCTTCCACACATCAATAACCCTATCACTTCACAAAAGAAATTATTGTACTTATTGAACTAAAAGAAGAAATGAAGTAATATACAATTCATCTAAATTGTATTCAAATAAAATGAACTTTTTTCATATACACCAAATATTATAGACCCATAAAATGGATAGACAATTTAAAATACACATATATCCTACAACTACATTTTTTATTTCTCTTCTTGAGAATGATACATATCTCAGATAAAAAATTGAATATCACAATAAACTAAAATCAATCTTTCATTTAACTTCAAAAGTTTCTAAGAACAAAAAATAAAACAATATAGACTATGCATAAACCATGGACTGAATCAACAACAATATTATCGTAAAAATGACTTAAAATTCAGACCCTCACACCACATCTTGGAATTACTTTTATAGATTAAGGAATCATTAGATGGGAGGACATATGTCAACACATGACTCTTCGAGTAGTTATAGACAAAGACAAATATTCTCCTTACAACAAAATTTTGTGCACTTTAAACAAAGGTGGAAAACAAACAAGCAAAAATCTAATAGCTGGCATGAAATAATGAGTTACAATCCTAATTTATTCTATATGCATATTCATAAAAAATTGTCAAGGTAAATTAAACTGTTGAGATTTTTGTCCTCCCTATATTTTGGTTCTTGTGCATCCATTAGTTGTCATCTAAGTGCCTTCTATGGGAAAGGTTTTAACATCTCTAGTTGCTCCCCACATGTAGATTTCTCTCTTTGTGGGCCATTCAATGTCCCTAATTGCTTCTAAATCACTAACTATTTTTTTTTCTATCTTGCATCTTTGATTTCTTTTTATTTTGCTACAAACTTATTCATGTAAATTTCCACCTTGAAAATAGAATTAATTAACTAATTGTAGGCAACCTTATAAACATGTCCATCAAAAGTAGCTATGACTATTTGAGTGTTAGAAGTTTATCAAATTAATTTGACCACTCCTTCCAATTGTTTAAATTATTATCACTTTCCATAATTTATCAAAAAATGAATCAATATATGCAGTCATTATTTTTACATTACTTTGAATAATTTGAAATTTTCTAGTGAAAATCCTAATTAATTATTTCACAACTTCCATCTCTTCTTTCACTGTCAATATTTTATCTATAAAATCTGTCTTCTTAGCCAATAAAACAACCAATATCTCAAAGAATTCTACACATGGCCCCTATTGGTTGAAGATTGGTCATAACAATGTTAATTCTTTTTGAAAAATGTACTCAACATTTTGTAATGAAATAAAACTACTATGTGCCCAATGAAAAATTCTCCTTAAGACACTTATCACATGTTTCTCCATACCTTTCAACACATTTGGCTTTAATTTATTATTTTTCTAAGGATGATATTTGAATTGTTGTTTCATCAATGGCCTTTTCTAGCTCTTCTACTCTCACTTTAGCTTTATCTTCCTCCATGGATCTAAGTTGCTACCTTAGTTCTTGCTTCCAACACTTCTATTCTTTTCTCATATACATATACTTTGCTAAGGACTTTCTTGTAGAGTTGTTTTGCATCAATTTAATGACTAAAAGTTTGAGCCAATCTTTTTTCAATTTGATCAACTTTGGCTTAATTCATAAATGCAAAGCATTTGAAATATTTTTTCCTGTCGTACTGTCCAATGTCCATTAAATTGTACTCTCCTGCATTGTAGTTTGCACATCTATTAATTTTGGCTTATTTTTTTCTAGTTGTATGCTCCATATACCCAAGGTGTTTGAACATATATATTAAATCTAGTTCCCCTCTACAATCCTTTAGCACTAGTAAATGCTTCATAAGTTATTGTTTTTCCTTGCCTCCTAATCTGATTGAGTATAAATTTTTTCTCTAGATTCCTGTACATGGTGTGAACACATATTCATGAAACTTTATTGTAGAATGCAAATGGATTGACGATGAACTATACTATACCCAAGATATCATCATCAGAATGTAATCTCTACAAGAATCTCATGTTTTCCTAACTACTACTGCTAAAATAGCTCTTAGACAAGAATTTTAGTGACAGTTCTAGAATAGGATTATGCTAAAAATGTAGATGTACAATGAAAACATGCAAGATCTATGACTAAAATGCATATTATATGTGAAATACAACTCCTAGAAATGCTCTTGAAAATGACCATGCCATGAACTAATGTGCAATAAATGATGCTAAATGACACAAAATGATGCTAAAATGCTATGAACTTGCTACACTAAAAGTGTTAAAATGATGAGTTCAAATGTGCCTATAGTGCAGATGCATAAAAACTTGGGTCCCTTGCCTCTTAGATTTCCCTCCTATTTATAGGATTTCAGAGTGAGTTGGCGTAAGAATCAAGATTTTCACCTTTGACTAGGGGTAAAAGTGAAACTAAAAAAATCTCAAAAGAGACCAAGAGGAAGAGTCCAATAGACTTGATTTTAATGATAATTGAGGATATTTCTAATTCTTTTAAAATGAAAAAGGGAGATTTTCAATTTTGTAGGATAAATATTTTTGTTGATTTAATAAAGATTTTAAAAACTATGTCTTTTTCTTCCTCCCCTTTTGAATTTCATTTTATGAATTTGAATTGTTTTCTTCCTCTTTTAAAATTTTATTTAAGTCTTGTCAATTTGATAGGTGATTAATAACCTAATGTGATTTTTGATTTGAAAGTCTATTGTGTTTCTTCTAATTTTCTCTTTAATTTGGAATGGATTGATTGGAATTGCATGATTTAGGATTTTGCCAATTTTTAGGTGTCTACAAATGCCCCTCTTTGAGCTAATATGTGAAGAATATTAGTTCAAAGACTATCTTGATTTTCTAATTTTAGGTCAAATTCTGATGATTAGATGTATGTTTGATGATATTCTAACATTTCACCATTGTCGTGGTCTTTATCTATTGATTGCTTGATGTCTGATAATTAATGATTTGATGTTTTGATTGTCATTGATTTAATGATTGGATTGTGATGTTGTTTTGGTGTTGCAATAGTTTTGTTTGGATACCTTGGTTTTGGTAGGCTTGATGTCTGAATTTTTTTGGCTAGGGTGGGACATTTTTTATGTTTCAAAAAAAATTAATGCCCTAGTTTGATACAAATGTTTAAAATTTGGTTGTGGTAGGACATTTTTTATATTTTTAGAACATTTTGACCCCCCAGTGTACTATCCCCTTAGAAATGAAATTGGAAAAAAGGAGGTGTGAAATAGGGATGTTCCAATTTTATTTTTGAAAACGTTTAATGAGAATAGTTGATAGGGAATGTGTACTCACAAAGTGATGTGTAGGATCAATCAGGTAATGTTGCTAGATAGAAAAAGTAACCCCCTCAGGATACAAAGTAGGGAAAAATAACATGTCCATCTAAAGATATAGAGTAGGACAAATAAATAGTTCAAGATAGAACCATTAGCTAAATAGTTAGATGTTGAGATTTGATTCATGTAGGATGATTTATTATGATGAAAAACTAATGTCATTGTTTAGTGTTTGATTGTTCAAGATGGGATGAGTGCCCCCTATGAGCAGGGACATTCGAATCACACATAGACATATGATGTATGTAGTCCAACACAAGGTTGATTTGTGAAGCTTTTATGTTTAGCATGTATGTCATTTAAGATGAGAACCCTTTTGATGGAGGAGCATCCAGAGGTATAAGGAAATCCTGTTTCACCCAAAAAAATGTACTTAGACTTGGTTTCTGTTTCATGTGTTTTCAATTTTGGATACCCATTTGGGTCAAATAAAGGTTCCAACTCTCACAGTTCCACTATCAGTGTTCTAGGATAGACTATTTGAACACCTTGGGATACATGTAAATGCCCAAAAAATAAGAGTATGTAATTGAGCCATAATTTTGGTGAACTAGGATGTGTAAATTGGCCAGATGAATGTAATTGCAATTTAGAGCATTCCAGAAAAAGAATGAGGTCAAAAGGCCCCATGGTTTGAAAGTTATCATAGTTTTTCAATTTTTAGAGACCTCCTAAGAATGCTTCAAAGTCAGGTTAGGGGCATTAAATGACCTTGAAAAGGGCCAAAAAATGGGGTTCAAGTGAAGCTGGTCCATAGGGCTATAGAGCACTTTGAGAGCTTTTCAAAAATGTAAACGGTTCATCAATCGAAGCTACGGTTCAAAAGTTATGCCTCTCAAAAGTTTGGTTACCATTTTTGGATTCTTCTAGACTTGCACTAACTTCTAACACAGCTTCTGGAGCCTTCCACTTGGTCGGTGGATGCCTACTAGCACTTTCTAGAATGTACTCCTAGTCCTTAACCCTCAAGAGTCTATTTAAGGACATTTTTGGCATTGTAAAAGGCAGTTCAGAGTGGAAATTGAGAGGAGGTACCAAAAGGAGAAATTATCTCTAGTTTTGTGCTATTGTAAGCCCTTAGGGCATGTTTTGAAGTCTATTTTCTCTGTACTAAATGTACTAGCTTATTTTCGAAGTTATTACAATTTCCCTTTTCATGTTGTATCCATTATGTGCTTGGGTTGTGTCCCCATAACCTTTTGTGGTGATGATGATGATGATCTTATGATGTTGATGTTGATGATTTGATCTTGTTGATTAATGAGATATTCGAGTTTGTTGATGTTCAAACTGGGGCACTTGTTATATCATAGACTTATATGTGCATGTGATTATTTGATTTGATGATTATGGTGGCAGTGGATGTGGATGTGTATATATATGTGTGTGTGTGTGTGTGTGTGTGTGTGTGTGTGTGTGTGTGTGTGTGTGTGTGTGTGTGTGTGTGTGTGTGTGAATGATGAATGTAAATAGATCATGAGTTAGAATAGGTGGTATGTCATTGATGATATGATGAAAATGTGATGTAGTATTATGAATGTGATGATAGGAAATGAAATGTGGTAAAATAGAATGTAATGTAATGAAATTGGATGAAATGAAATAATAAAATGTGACATAATGAATTATAACATGAGGTAATGAAAGTGATTTTTGTGGTAATCTAATGGAAAATGAATTGTAATGAGGTGAAAATGAAATGTAATATGTAACAAAATGAAAGTGAAGTGAAATAAAATGTAATATGTAACGAAATGAAATGAAATGAGTAATGAAGTGAAGTCAAATGAAATGTAATATGTAATGAAATGAGTAATTAAATGAAAATGAAATGGAATATGTAATGAAATGAAATGAGATAAGTAATTAAATGAAATGAAATGCAACATGTAATGAAATGAAATGAGATAAGTAATGAAATAAAATGAAATGGAATATGTAATGAAATGAAATGAG
Source organism: Cupressus sempervirens (assembly GCA_028749045.1). Lineage (NCBI taxonomy): Eukaryota > Viridiplantae > Streptophyta > Pinopsida > Cupressales > Cupressaceae > Cupressus > Cupressus sempervirens. Next base: position 252,474,427 of record CM053789.1, read on the forward strand.
ATAAGTAATGAAATGGAATATGTAACGAAATGAAAATGTAATGAGTAATGAAATGGAATATGTAATGAAATGAGTAATGAAATGAAAATGAAATGAGATAAGTAATGAAATGAAGTGAAATGGAATATGTAACAAAATAAAATGAGATAAGTAATGAAATGAAATCAAATAGAATATATAATGAAATGAGTAATGAATTGAAAATTAAATGGAATATGTATTGAAATGAAAATGAGATGAGTAATGCAATGAAATGGAATGAAAAGTAAGGACATGATAGTTAATGAAATGAAAATGTGATGAAGTGAAATGATATGATATGAAATATTGAAATAGGGAACAAAATGAGAATGAAATGAAATGATATGTGAGGCCATGGTAGGTAATGAAATAAAATAAAAGGGGTTTTGAAATGAAATAAAATGTGATAGGTAATGGATTGAAATAGGTAATGGGACAAAAATCAAATGATATGACATGTGATATAATGCAATGAAATGGATAGTGAAAAGGAATGGAAAGTCTAAGGAAAAAAATGATATATGATGAAATGAACAGAAGTAATGAAATGTTGAAGGAACAAAATGACATATGATAGGATGACATGGAATAATGAAATGGGATAAGAAATGAAGTCAAATGAAATGTTTAATGATATATGATAGGATGATAGGTAATGAAATGAAATAAGGAATGAAGCAGGATGAAATGTTTAATGAAGAAAGTGTGAGATGGTAGGATGATATGAAATAATGAAGTGGAAAGAAATGTATAAGTGTGGGGGTGGGATGAAATGAGATGAAAAGATAAATGGAAATGTGATAATTTAGGGGATGTGAAAAATGAGGTGTGAGAGAAGGTGAAAAGCGGAAGGAAATGAAATTGTTTGAGATTCAAAGGCTCTAATGTGGAGTGTCAACTTTTAAGATTCAAAAGCCATGAAATGAATGGATGAAATTGTGAAATGAAGGAGAGGGAGGATGAGAAAAGATAGTTTGATGAATCAGATCAAATGGAACATGGTGAAATGAGATTGTTTGAGATTAAAAGGTAACGCAAGGTAGCTGATGAGGTGGTGAAATTTGGTAGTGACTAGAATTTTTGGAGATTCGAAGGCCACATAATGTAATGAGTGGAGTGGAAAGGTGAATTCATGAAGTGGAATGCTAGTCTGGATGGGATGAAGAGTCAAAATCCATGATACTTGAGTGTTCAAAAGTGTATCTTGAGGTTGAGGTTGATGTTGATGTTGTTGTTTATTTTATTGATAACTAGTTGTGAAGTTGTTGATTAATGTTGGTGAATTGTATCCTAATTTATGTGCCAACTGTTGTTTTCAAGGAACACAAGATGAAAAATGCAAGCTAGATGAATGCAACTAACTATCAATTTTTAAAAGAGATGTAAACTAATTTCCATCATAAAGCATGTGATAAAAAGTGACTAAGTACAACCACCACTAGCTTAGCTATAGTGATATGAATAATATGTCATGCCAAGAAGTACCAACAAAGAGGTACAATGTATAAGAAAACATGAAAACCACTAACAAACATAAGCTATAGCCATAGGATAATAAAAATAGGCATGCCAACTAGTCACATGTCAGATAAAATACCTCACTTAAGGTAGCACACAAAATTGGTCAAGGTACACATGGCATTCCATCCAAGAGGAGGCACTTATAAGTGGACACCAATAATGTGCGAAACCAAAGGATCATAGGAGTTAAATAGTGAAAAACCAATAAAAATATCATGACTTCATCCCAATACCTCTAGTCAAACACATCATAGAGGTAGTAAAACCACATGATAGCATATAAAACCATTATTTGTGAACTAGATGTGCTTATATTTTTGTGTAATAGTGTAAAGTTTGTTTAGGTCTGCTAGGGACCAACTTGTTGTGCCAAGTAGATGGGAAGGCCAAGAATGTGTCAGTGGTGATTTAGCAATAGAATCCAATGGTCTATGTACATTGACAAAAATTGGGGTGGTTGAATATCGAAGCCAAGGGTCAAGTTTACGAAGTACCAGTGCAGTGGGATGTGGAGAGTCGATACATGAAGACTAGTAAGGAATGGGTCTCAAATGAGTGACATCTATAAGGAGGTGAATAGTATGGGAAAGAATAAAGGGGAAGTGAGGAGTAGAATGCGATTATTGGATGTATTAAGAAGTTATACGAATCATGTAAGTGAAAGTATGTTAGGCTCACGAGATCAATCATAGCAGGAGTGTGATGTTAGCTAGGGAAGGTGGATGAGGCAAGGGTGAAGAGTAAAGTGCATTTGATGAACCTTCGAGGAGTGGGTGGATTAGTTAGAACTCCAAGTGTTAATACTAGGTCTAGGTGAGGCAAGTCAGTTAGGACAAGTATCAACACAACACAAAGAGGTGGGGATGGAGGCAAAAGAAATGCCCTTATCAACTTTAATGGTGTCATTAGGGTTGCAGTGCAATAGGAATTACAAGTGGTAGAAGATGATGAGCCAATGACATAGGTGGACGATAGTCTACCTGAGAAGATAAAGAGTAGGTCAATAGTGGAGGAGGAGGTGGGGGAAATAAAATCTCTTAAAAAGTCTATGGGAGAAACTTCAAAGGATGTGGTAGGGAGGTGTTAGTGGTGGTGAAGTAATGAGTGGGACACATCAGTGGATTAGCCTCAGGATGCTAGGATGAGGATCAACAGAAGGGTGAATGAGTAGTGTAAATGTGGGGCAGCCACAACTAGAGGTGGGAGACAAAGATCAATCATCACTAGATGTGGAGGGATTATGGAGACTATTAGCTATAAAGAGAGTTCAAGTGAAGAACGCTGAATAAGAGGTCACATTTCTGTTGGGATTAATGGAGAAGGAAAGGGAGGATGGGGTGCAAATAGAAGCAAGATGAATGTAGGTGGTGGTAGATGCAAAGTGGGCAGAAGTGCAATTTCTAGAGATAGAGATGCATTTGGAACATGTAGGAGTGGAGGGAAGTGATGCACGAATGCAGGTCGAATGGTCGTGGACTTAGTGGTTGCAAGAATAACTGAAAATGGTAGAAGTGGGCTTAGAGAGTTCTTAGAATGAGCTATTATTATTGCAGTCATAGTCTAAGTTGTTTAGGGAGGCAATTGCAAAGGTGAATGCCTTAGCATTGAAGTTGCAAGAGAAGTTATCATTAAATGAGGGGAAGGTGAGGCAATTGTAGTAGCATTTGGGTGAAGCAAAAGTAGATGTGGAGCATTGGTAAATGATGATTGATCAAATGAAATAGGAGCAAGATGTGGCCCAACAAGTGATTACTACATAGGGGGCAAGCAAGTTGGTGGAGAATGTGTTCATGGAAATGCACCAGATGGAAAAGGTACATGAAGAAGCCACTTATTGGATGGGATGTTATTATCAACATTCATGAATGAAGATCAGTGAGAGACATAGTTTATAGATAGCTAATTTACACATCTATTGAATATGAAATTCCATGGCAGAAGGTTTCCAATTCCTATGGAGGTGGTGTGGACATGTAGGGTGTTGACACTAGGGCCTTCTTCATTTGGAGCTAGGCTAGAAGAGACACCATTGATTGGACACCCTATTGTGTCACCTCCCCAAGAAGGCTAGAATAAATAATTGACTAGACATTGTTGGAATGTAATGCTATCATTTCCATTGTAGGAGAATAAAAAGTTTGTGCTTGTTGTTGTGGTGATCAAAGGGACAACTGATGTTGATTGTAATGCATTGTCACGTGTATTTTTTGTATTGTTCAAATATATTTGGATGTTTTTGTGGTTTTGTCAAATATTTAAATGTTTTTGGAATGTTGGGTAGATATTTAAATATTTTTGTGTTTTTGTAATAAAAATTGGAATGCTTTGAATCTTGTAAAAATGGAATCAAAAGGTGTTTGGGGCCCAAAACAGGACACTTGGGTATCAAGTAGGCGAAATATGGACTCGAAAAGATGCTTTAACCTAAAAAAGGTGTGTTGGGGACCCAAAAGACATTGGGGGTCTTGAAAAATGGTGAAACAAGGTGTATAAAAAGGTGTTTGGGCTGTAAAACTTATTTGAGGGGCCTAAAAAAGACATTTGAGAGGCGTGAAAAGGAATTTTGGGCCTAAAAAGGTGCTAGAGGGGTCCAAAAAGGAGACTCGGTCCTTGAAAATGGCATTTGAGTCCTAAAAAAGGCACTTTGGGCCTAAAAAGGCACTAGAGGGGTCCAAAAAGGATGTGTAGGCCTTGAAAGAGGTGCTAGAGGGGCCTAAAAAGGCACTAGAGGGGTCTAAATAGGATGCTTAGGGATTGCAAAGGGTACTAGAGGGGCCTAAAAATTTGTTGTGGGCCTAAAAAAGTACTAGAGGGGTCTAAAAAGGACACTTGGGCCTTGAAAAAGGTGCTTTGGGGCTAAAAAAGTGCTAGAGGGTGCCTAAAAGAGGTGCTAGAGGAGGAAGCCAAGCTCTCACGCTTAAGCTTACTTATTTTGTGCCCCTAGCTATATGAGGATGAAATAATTTGATAGATATCTGGGCTTTTGAGATAGCATTGATATATTTGTTGAAGTGGGCTAGACTAATCGGGGCCATTACAACTTAAATAAGACTAATGATTCATGGGGAATTATTACTGTTGACAAAAGGAAGGAAATGGGGGCACCTCATGTGCTATACGCAATGAAATGTTTCAAGACATTACTACACTACTTCTTAATATCAGCAAGGCATGTTGGGTTCAAATATCTAATGTCCTATTGTATAGCATAATTGAGCTAAAGTGAGGTAGGAATTGATAGGAATTTTGAGGTGTTGTTAATCTTTTCAAGCTTGTGTGGCTATGTTTGGTAATTATGATCCCCTTTTGAATGCTTTTGGCTATTTGTGATTTTTAAAAATATTTTTAGATAATTTTTTAATTTTTTTCAGATTAATGTTTGATTTTTTTTGCTAATTTTGGACAATTTTTAAATTTTTTTGGTAATTTTGGCAATTTCTGAATTCTTTTGGTAATTATAGGAAAATTTTGAATTTTTTTTTATAATTTTAGGTAAATTTTGAATTTTTTGATAAATTTAGGTAATTTTTGAATTTTTTTGGTAGTTTTAGGCATTTTTTGAATTTTTTTGGTAATTTTGGATGTTTTTTGGGTCTGTGGGGGTGAAACAAAGGATGTGAGTGCGATTTGTTGGAATACAATAGTAATTAGGACCATGTGAGGTACCTAAAGACATCAAATGGGTCGACCGAGGGCTAAAATAAACATTGGAGATCATTAGCCAAGGGGGATAGTGGAGGTGTGCATTGATTTTCCTACAATTCATGTCTATAATATCTTAATACATAACCAAATTCCCTATTTTATTGAATTTTTTGTGCTCTCCCTTGTTGTTGTTGTACTATCTGTTTGTGCTATTGTGAACTATATTTAATACCAAAAGACCTCAAATCTGTAACCCACAAATGTTTCTTGATTCCTACTACTCCCACTTCTAGTTCTAGTTCAACCTTTACTTCGTGGTATGGACAGGGGTTGTTGCATGAACATAAAGGGCTATGGATGTACATTCAATTGACTAAAAGGGCTTTGATTTTCTTTTGTTATTATTATTGTGATTGCTATTATGGGCTCTGTTTTCCTTGCTCTACTACTACTATCATACTGGTTGTTTTTGCTAATGTGAACTGCATTTGATTCCAAAAGACTTCAAAACTATAACCCACAAGTGTTTCTCAATTTGGTATGTGTGAAATTAACTTAGTGATGCTTGAAACAAGCAAAATTTGTCCAGAGATAGTTGCTTGAGGGCTCTCTTGATTGTTTTTCAGCATTGAAGGACATGTGTTGTTTAGGGAAGTCCAAAAGTGTTGTTTCGCACCTATTTTCAAACCAAAGGTGGCATTCTTGCTTGTTTTGTACCAATTTTTTTTTTTGGTGGTATTTTTTTTATGTTTTTTGATCTTTTTGTTATATCAGATGTGTTTTTCAAAGCTTTTAGACATAAAACAATTTGAGATAGATGCTATTGATTGATTCTACTAATTCTATACCATTCAAATTTGAAAGTCTATAAGTACCAGTCCCAAAGGATTCTATGATAAGGTAAGGACCAATCCAATTGGCCTCCCATTTTTCTTTCTTTTCCGTCGCTACTTGGTTCTTAGGGTTTTCTCTAAGCACTAGGTCACCAATCTAAAAAACATGGGGTTTGACCTTTTTGTTGTAATGTCTTGATAATCTATTTTGAAACACTTTGAGATGTTCATGTGTTGTACATTGATGTTTTTCTAACAACTCTAGCTATTCTAGTTGGGCCACTCTATAATACTCATCAAATAGGATGTCTTGAAGAGTAACTCTCAAGGATGGGATCTCAACCTCTAAAGGGAGAATATCTTCGTCGCTATAAACTAAGGTGAAAGGTGTTGCACCTATAGGCATCCTAACACTCATCCTATATGCCCAAAGGGTAGGGTTCGACTAAAAATGCCAATCCCTACCAAAATGATTAACGATTCCCTTGAGGATGTTGATAATAGTTTTGTTGGTGGCCTTTGCTTAGCCATTTCCTTGGGGATAATAAATTGATGTGTAGTGTATAATGTGAAAATTTTAACACAATTCATCAATTATTTGATTTTTAAAGTACAAGGCATTATTTATGAGAATGGCATGATGTATGCCAAACTTATAAATGATATGGTTGAGAATAAAAGAGGATATCTATTTTCCTATAGATTTAGCAAGTGGCACTGCTTTGACCCACTTGGTGAAGCATTTGGTGGTGGTGATAATCCATTTATACCACTAGAGGAGGGTGGATGGATGGTTCCAATCAAATCAAAGCCCCACTAATAAAAGGGGCAAGGTGTGGCCAAATGGTTGAGCTCTTGGGCTGGTGCATGAACAAAGTTACCATGGGTTTGACATTTTTTGTAGGTTTTGACATAGTCGATAGAATCCTTTTCCATGGTTGGCCAGAAATAGCCCATCCTAAGAATCTTCTTTGCTAGTGTGAACCCACTATAGTGTCACCCACAAATCCCTACATGGACTTCCTGTAGAGTGACTCTAGAATCATCCTTTTTAAAACATCTAAATATAGTGTCATCAAGACCTTCCCTATATAGTGTATCAGACACCAAGATGGAACGGGAGTTTTATCAAATGAAAATTTGTCTTTGGTTATGTGAGAGGTCAGAAAAAATGGTGTTATCATGGAGGTAAGTGATGATGGGACTATACCAAAGGGAATTGAGACCATCTAGGTAGAAAATGATAAGGGAATTGGGTTGAATAAATGTGGGTTGAACCACCTCTTCTACTAGGAACTCATACTGCTCATGCTGCTCTAAGTGCTAAAATAAGGAGGCCAAGGTGGCCATAGCATCTACCATTCTATTCTTCTCTCTAGGAATTTGTTCAAAAGTAATATGAACAAAACATGCCTTGAGTGTATTGACCATATATTTATAAGGCAATAATTTTTCATCTTTGGTTTGGTGAGTGTTGGTAACCAAATTGATGACCAACTAAGTGTCTCCATAAACCCCTAGTGCTATTAATTTCCATTCTAAAGAAAGCTTCAAGCCTAAGACCAAAGCTGCATATTCTATCATGTTGCTAGTGTAAGGAATGAGTAGTTTGTAAGATTTAGGGATGATAACACCAAGTGGCATGATGAACTGGTGTGTAGGAACCATCAAAATAAAATTTCAATGTTACTAGCTCTGTCAAAAGAATGTGCATGTTTGGAAAATCTACTAGGATAGGATTTGAACTCTTTATAGGTGCATCTACCAATTGATTGACAATGACTTGCCCTTTGATTTCTTTCCAATCAACATACTCAATGTCAAATTCACTTAAGATCATTACCCATTTGGCCAAACTGTGTATTAATATTATCTTGTTGAGAAGGTATTTGAGAGGATCAATTTTGGAGATTAGCTTGACTTTGTGTGTTAGAAGATAATGACATAGTTTTTGGGAAGCAAAAACTATGGCTAGGCAAGCCTTTTCAATGAGAGAGTAATTAATCTCATAGTTGACCAAGGTATGACTGATGTAATAGATGGTCTATTCTTTTCCATGGACATTTTCTTGTGCTAGGAGGGCTCCAATCAATTTATTCATTATAGAAATATACAATAACGAATGTTTGTGTAGTATGGGAGGTACCAACATAGGCGTGTTCATCAAGTAGGTCTTGAGCAAGTCAAAAGCTTTCTGACATTGCTCATCTAACTTAAAATTTATATCTTTGTGTAGTATGCATGTGAAAGGAATACACTTTTCCACCAACTGAGAAATGAACCACTGAATTGATCGAAGCCTACCTTGAAGAGAGTGTAATTGAATCAGGTTCTTTGGAGGTCAACTTTTATTTTTTTGGTTGAGAAAATGTATCCTAGGAGCTTACCTAATTTGATGCTAAAAGCACATTTCTTGGGATTGAGCTTGACCTTGAATGCTTCTAGGTGGGTGAATATTTTAGCCATTATGGGAAGATGTTCTTCTTGACTATGGGATTTGGAAAGAATGCCATCCACATAATCTTCCATGAAGATATGCATCATATTGTGAAAGATTGTGGTCATGGCCCATTGGTAGGTACCCCCAACATTTTTAAAACAAAACGACATCATATTCCGACAAAATTTTCCCCATGCACAAGTAAAGGGTATTTTCTCCTGATCTTTTGGTGCTATCCTAATCTAATTATGCCCTGAAAACCCATCCATGAGTGAAAACATGGAATGACCTATTTTGAGATCAACAATGGTTTTGATATTGGGGAGGGGAAATTCTTCTTTGGGACACACTTTGTTTAGATCCTCGAAGTCAATATAGATGTGTATGCTACCATTCTTTTTTGATATGGTGACAATGTTGGATATCCATGATGCATACACCAAGGGCCAAATGAAATTGGAGTTGATTAATTTTTCCAATTCTACTTTGACTAACAAAGTTATATGGGGATGCACCTTTTTGAGTTTTTGTTTTATTGGCTTGACTTCCAAAGAAATGTTAAGATGGAGGACAATTAAGGTTGGGTCTAAGCTAGGCATGTCCACATAAGATCATTCAAAGTCTATTTGTCTTTGTTTGAATAATTTGATGAATGCCTTCCTTTCTTCTGTGCTCAAGGACTGTGCCAAATAAATAACCTTTGGTTCTTCTTCTATATTGATGTTGATTCATTCTATCAGCTCAATCAAAATAGAAGATTTGTCCTCAAAATGTTCATGGAAGGTATCAATTACCCCATCCATAGGTGCCACGGTTGGGTTTTCACCTTGGGATGCATCAATTCTATTTGTTTCCATTGTTTTCATCAAGATTAGCCACAACTTGGTGGTGATTAATAAGGTTATAAGATGCTTGCCCTACCCTAGTGTAACTGAGGTGATTGATACTTGACCTAACCATATGCTCTTCTTCCATTCTTCATTAATGAGATGGTTCAAATGCATTAAGGTAGATGAAAACTTTATGGTTAGTGTCAAAATGAGAGAGGTGATGAGGCTCAATTGTATCCTAGTTAATGACTTTGGGATGGACTAGGGAAAGAAATTTGTAGTATGGGAAGGGTTCAATAGTTTTTAAAGACATAATTTCATTAGATGTCTTATATGTTGTATCCATCAGATCTATGACATGGACTTCTTCTAGGGTGTTGGGGAAAGTAGAGCTTGTGAGAGGCTTGTAGTAATCATCTTTGACTTCTACTAGAAAGAAGCCAGCGAATAAGATTTGAAATTGAAATGCTTCAATGTGTTTATCATCTTCTAAGCCATCCTGATGTACTCTATTTCTTAGTGAAGTTGATCTTGAGCTATGAGTTGTTCTTTGTTTAGCCAAACTATTAGGGGTGGATATTTGGACAATGTCACATTCTTTATCATGGAGAGATTCCTCAGATAGTCACTCAAATTCCCATTTAGCAAAATCCTCTTCTTCTTCATTATCAAAGGTATTTATTGGTGGTTCTTTTACAAAATGTGAACTTGAGAGGGTCAAATTCAAATTTATGATATTAGTTGTTATCATGATATAACTATCCTTTTGTTTGGGTACCCACACCAAGGTAGAAGAAGAAGGATCATTATGCTTTGGGTGAGCTTTAGAAGAGGTTTGTGCTTTGTCCTATCCATAATACCCTACCCCTATTTTAGATTTATTGGACCTAAACTCTGTCATTAGTAGTTCAATGATGTTTGTCCCTTTCCCTAATTTACCGTCTCTCATATATCCCATCTTTTTCATTAGGTCAAAGCCTTTCCTATGTAGGTAGAAGGAGATTTCAATGTTTTATTGACTAATGTCTTGCACTAAGTTTGGAGGTGTGCCACTTGCTTTGATAAAATGTTCATGATATAGCTTGGTGGATGATAGTTTTCCGTGAGACCTCAGAGAAAGTGGGGTATCAAATAGGGAGACTAAGTACTTGCTTACCGCTTTATAATGCATCTTACACTTTCTATCAAATTCTTTCATTAGTATATCCATTTCTTTGTAGTGTAGTTGTTTAGGATCTTTTGATGATGATGGTGGTGAAGGAGTGGAAGGACATGAACAAACCACTTTCTCTTTACCCTTAGTTGATGTTGATGAGTGGTTGCTCATTTGGTTATTAGAGTGTGAGGCATCTATTGCTATGGACTAGTTGATGTTATCTATCGGCGTGTTAGCTTTTTCCTTGTTACGAGAAATAAGTGAGTTGCAATACTAGGTAAAGTGCTAATCTCTAGGTATGGTCACCTCTTAACCCATGTAAGGAAATTTAAGGCACTGGTGGTAGGTGGAGGGAATGGCTTGCATGTCATGAATCCATGGTCTTCCCAATAGGATGTTATAAGTTAATCATAGGTCTAAATCTTGACTAACAGTCTCTTTCAGAACCATTCCTACTCTAATTGGTAATATAACCATTTCTTTGGAAGATCTTTCCTCATCATCATAAGCCTTGATCATGATTTTTTTCTTGGGTCAATAGCATCCTCTATCTACCTGAGAGCTTTCACTAATTTCAATATGCAAATATTGAGACCAACCCCATCATCAACAAATGCTCTCTTAACTTGGTTCCTATGGATGAATACTTCAATGTGCAAAGGAGAATTTTGTGGCTAGATGATAGACATGTTGTCTTGAGTTGAAAAAGACACATAGTGAGGGGCAACTAGGTTGTTGACCATGCTCTAAAATCTACTCACATCTAGGTCATTTGGTACTAGGATTTGGCGAGTATTTCTTTATGCTCTGGGGAGATTTGCTATAGTTCAAAAATAGAGATGTGGGCTAGAGTCTTGAGTAATTGGTTAACCAGTTTGTACTTGGGCATGGAGGAACTTGGAGCTACTCAATTAGGATTTGTCATAGGTCTTGGTAGGATAATTTTAGAGGCCTGACCTCAAGTATTGGCATTCGAGGAATATTTTTTGTTTTTATCTCTAATTATGATGACATTTATAGTGTCATCAAATCTAGAAATCATGCCAATGGTATTATCATAGTGATGCACATAATTAACCTTGGTTTGAGGAGGTGCATTTTGATTAGCCTTGGAAGACTCCCCCTTTTCATGGCTCATGAAGGGGTTCTTGAAAGCCATATGGTCTTCATTATTTCTAAGATTTATTACTTCAATAGTTCCATCACTTATTAATTTTTGGATGATCCCCTTAAGGGTGAAACAATTGTTTGTTAATTGCCCTTGATTTTAGTGATAGGCACAAATGTGTTTGTCATTACACCATTTTGGCTTGACTTGGGGTTCATATGGTTTCACCTCGGGTAACATAACGAGTTAATTAGCTAAGAGTTTTTGTAAAGCACTCTCATAGGGCACCCCTATGGGTTTATATTTCTTAGGTTAATCAGAAGACTGATATCTTTGTGGGGGAGGAGCTTGGTTGTAAGCAACTTGTTGATAAGACATAGAGGGAGCCTTTGTGTTATGTCATTAAAATAGGCAGGCATTATTTTATTGAGGCATGACAATGGGACCTGGTTGATTTAAAGGGCGTTGAGTTTGAGTTTTGACATGGTTGGCTTCAACTACCCCATCATTTGTGGTGTTTTTGTTATTATTTCTTTACCACAATTTTCTATTTGTTAGTAGACCGATCAGAGGCATTGTGCATCTATGTGGAATTGTTAAAGAAACCTTTACTATCTTTAGATAATTCAATTATGTCATTATTTATCAAGGTTTCTTCCACCTTAGCGACATTTTCTAAGGTGTTTTTAAAATCTTTAGGCCCTTGGAGTTGGAGCCAATAATTAATTGGTTTTGAGAGACTATTGATGAAGATATCTATCTTCTCTTTATCTAGTATGTCTCTATGATATACATGTGCCTACACCATTATAGGAAGGCCTTGAATGATTCACCTAGGAGTTGTTTTGTGTTACATAGATCAATCATTCTAACTTCTCTTTCAATGTTATAAGAATATTGGGTGATAAAGATGGAGAGCAATTGATCAAAGGTTTTAATTTTGGAGGGTAATTTGGAGAACCACTCCATGGCTTTCCCTCCAAGGATCCTAGAAAATAGATGCACTAGGCATGTTGTGTTGTGGATAAACTCCATACTTAGGATATAGAATTTCCTAAGGTTATCTTGTGGATTTGATGCACCAAAATATCTATCATATTTTGGTATCTACAAATTTGGAGGGAAAGGTGTGAAGGTAATGCTATTATTGAATGGTAGGGGACACACCTTTTTGAGGCTAAACTCTACAAGTTGTATTTTCCCTCATTTCATCTTTTCCATTTCTAATTGTCAGTCTTGCAATTTTTGTGTGACAAAGTCTAAAGGTGAATCTTCTTCATATCATTTTAAATTGGTCACATCAAATTCAAATGGAAATTTAGCACCTTTTTGTGCTAATGTGAGTATGTAGCATTCTTTTTATTTCTCCAGTATCCTATCCATGATATCAACAAGTTAAGGATTTTGCTAAAAATCTTTGATTTTATTTTTGATACTTTTGTCATCCCATACATGAGATGAACCCATTGTGGCTAAGGATTTCAAATTTTTATTGAATAAGGGTGACTTCGGAGTAACTATGTTCTATGTGTAATCCATTGTTGTAGTAGATTTGAGGAGGTTTAGAGGTTCTGTGCATTTGATTGTTCTACTTGCTATCCTAGAACTCACTTGTATGGGTGATCATTTTAGTTATGTTGGTAAACCTATTTTATCTAGTGACATGAAAGGTGAGTTGGATTCTTTTAGTTTTTATAATTTTTTCAAAAAGTGAAGGTTTTCATTGACCATGATTTGTTTGTAGCAACAAGCTAGATTGGATAAGGTGTTTGCCGATGTTGATAAGATAAGGTTCACTTTTGCAAAGTTAGGTAAAGGGATAGATGTGTGTCTTCTAATGTCTCTAGTTTGATGTGCGAAGTGAGGTAATGGTAACTATTGGGTTGATGATGATGTAGCTTTTCTTATTTCAAAAAATGTCTCTGCTCAAACATGAAAATTCTTAGATTTTATAAAATATCAGCAAGAAAAAGAGTGTCCAAATTTATCATTTGTTCACAATTATTATGCATGCAGATAGCCTCTATTTTATGTTTTTTTCTCAAATGCATCACAAGAATGGTTAGATGTATCATTTTATTAATCAAATGTACTATTTTATTGATTAGATGCACTATTCTATTGATCAAACGCACTATTTTATTGATCAAATGCACTGTTTAATTAATTAGATGAGTTGTTTCATCGATCAAATGTGTTGTTTCATTAATCAAATGTGTTGTTTCATTGATCAGATGTGTTGTTTAATTGATCAAATACATTGTTTTATTGTTCAAATGTGTTGTTCCATTGATCAAATGCACTATTTTATTGATCATGTGTTGTTTTATCACTCAGATGTGTTGTTTAAAGGCATAGATGCACTATTTGGTATGTATATGCATCATAACAAAGATCATAAGTGTTACATGAATGTTCAAAGGCATTATTTTATGTAGTATATGCACTACTTTAAGGTTGTTCAACAATGTCTTCGTCTTAGACCTGGTTTCTTGATATTGGTTTGAGGTTTGTCTTTTTGGAAGGTTTGTGATTTGCACTGGTGTTCATTATTAAGTTTTAAAGAAATTCCAAGCACAATAATAGTAAGACCAAAACAAAATGAAAATTTGCACATACCTAGAAAATGAAAGAAAAATTGCTTCCTATCAAGGTTATCTAAAGTTGGTGACTAGTGGGTCTTAGTGTTCCAACTATGTTTGAATTTAACTCTCCTCTAATAGAGAGCTTCCCACTAATGCTAGGGAGGTTTGGCATAATCCCTCATGGGACTATTAGAGGAAGGTTATGTTCCAAACATTGGTGGTTTGCATTCAATTAGGAATACAAGATTGAGGGGCTCACTAGCCCTGCTAAGGCAACTCAAGAGGTAGCCCTTCTATGGCTATATAATCCTACATAGTGAAAAGCAAGAAATGGAAGTCACAAATAGGTCTAGGAATCTAATCACTCGAGAAGAGTGAGAGCATATCTCTAATATTTTGGCTCCCTAGACATGATAGACATAAAATTTTAATTACTAGCCCTTATACTACTGAAGATAGAGGGGCTCCTAATTTGACTATGTGTAGGTTGTTTCCTTGTTCAATTATGACCGATCTTTATAGAAGGTCAAGCATTCTAATCAACTCAAAGGAGTTGAGGGAATAGGCTTACTTCTTTATCAGATCAATGAAATTGAACATTTCTATTAAGCTATGTTTGAAAACATAGAAATACCACACTTTTAATCAATGAGAGCTGAGGTCTACGAACCTGATTTGGAGCTAGCAAAAGTTAGGAACATTTATGAGGGTCTTCATTCTTGTTGCATGTTGTCTACAATCTAAAAGTTTTTTCATTAGCATGGAAGGGACCTATAAGAAAAAGATACTCAAATCTAGAAGTCATGTTCAGAAAACTACAATTTTTACTAGATGCGCTACATAAATGCTCATATGCATTATAGGAAACCTTATATGTGCTATTTTATCAGGAAAATGTGCTATAATAAAATCAAATGCACTATAAAATTATTCATATGCATTGTAGAAATGATTAAATGCATTACAAAATTCTCCAAAAGTGTTATAAGAAGATATAGATGCATTACAGAACTATGCAAATCATTATAGAACAATGTATATGCACTACAAGAAGATTAAATTCAATAAAATAGAGTTCATAATCATTAGAATATCTCTTGGAAGTATTGAAATAGAGCACAAAAGTGTCAAAAGATACAGATTTGGCCCTTCTATGCTTGGGGAAGACATTGAAATGTTGGTCTTACTAATATGAGGTCTCCCAGACACTCTATAACCTGTATTTGATCAAATCTACACAAGAGAATAGCAAATAAAACACATATGCTTTTTCCCATTCACCTGTTATATATCAAACAAACACAATGTGTCAATTTATCATCACAAAGTGATCATCAGACATCAATATCATAACTACACCTAGCTATCTAGCTACTAGTTTTATCTTAGACCTATTGTTTGTCTTTCTTGATCCTGAGTTAGACTGGCTTGTCTCCCCCACCTTGTATCCTGAATTAGGGCATCAACTATCTATTATCAAATCAATCCTACAGCATCACTTCACAAATAATTAACTCCTATTTATTTCCTCGTTATGACCATCCCTAGTTGATAGACAAAGAAATTAGTCTTTTGCATTATCCTATGCTCACTCGAGGACCTACACCCAAATTTCACCCTCTGATAAGCTTTTGCACCATTTCCTAAACCACATGTGTTAACAAATCACTTGAATGTGTCACAACTGAAGAATGTGCTTTTATAATATTTAGAAGTGCTATTGAAAATCTTATATGCACTATAATAGGTATACACACTACTATAATATGGATAAGCAATATTTCAACAATTGAAAGTGCTATTATTTTTACATGCATTGTAATATAGTGGAAAAGTGCTATTGAATAGCTCATGTGCACTATTACATACTTAGGCACTAATATAGTACCCAAATGTGTTGTTTTATCAATTGAATGTGCATTTTGCACTCAAAAAATTTCTATATGTGCTATAATATTTCTCATATACACTATTGTAGTCCTATGTGCTACTAGTTTCATTGTATCCACTAATTTGTGCAAACTAAGATTTGTTAATGCACTCAAATGCCCTATAAATGCACTAAAACATCATTTGAATGTGCTAGAATAATGCAAATCTGCTAAAAGACTACTTAAATATGCTAAAGTACTAAAGTCACCACATTTACCCTACAAATCCATAGAAAACTTCAAAAATACAAGGAAAAACACTAAATCTCAAACATAGAGGACCTTGATGACTTATTGAGGCATCATAGTTTGTTGGATGCTCATACTGATGACACCTCTCGAATCTATGCTCACATAATTGAACCACCATCCTCACAGAATCAAACATCCGAATCACCAAATACATAAGGAGAAAGTGAAAATGACAAGGGTAAAAGGTCTTTTTGACCTATTTAACCCCCTCCCAAGTGGCATTTATATCACTTTTTCAAATTATTTACCCCCTATTGGCATCCTTTTCCTCCCCAAAATCAAATTGGGTATTGTATCACACCCACCTAATTATCTTTTTCCACCAACCTCCCAATATTTTCAAAATAAAATTGGAACCTACTAAACTTTCACACTTCCATATTTTCTTCTAATTTCATTTCTGATGTGGTAGCATAACTATATTAAATTGCAGCATCCAAGCTGGGACATCAAAAAAATTTGATATTAAACCAGGGCATCCAAGTTGGTGTATCAAAATTCAATTTTTTTAGAAAACACCAGAAACATTGTACACTAGGTAAAAACTTTCAAACATCAAGCCCACTAGAACCAAAGCATCCAAACAAAACTATTGCATCATCAAGTCAACATTGCAATCAAATCATTAAATCAACAACAATCAAAACATCAAATCATTGACAATCAAAACATTAAATCATCAATGAACAAACATCCAATCATAAGAATTTGACATAAAATTAGAAAAATCAAGATATTCTTTGAACCAATATGCTTTGCATATTAGCTCAAAGAGGGGCATTTGTAGACACCCAAAAATTGGTAAAGACCTAAATCATGCAATTCTGATCAATCAAGTCTAAATTAAAGAGAAAAATAGAAGAAACACAATAGACTTTCAAATCAAAAATCATGTTAGGTCGTTAGTCACCTATCAAATTGACAAGACCTAAATCAACTTTAAAAGAGCAATAAAACAATTCAAATTCATAAAATGAAATTCAAAAAGGGAAGAAGAAAAAGATATAGTGTTGAAAATAAATCATTTATTGAATCAATAAAGTCATTTATCCTCACAAGATTTAAAATCTCCCTTTTACCATGTAAAAGAATTTGAGAAATCCTCATATTATCCTCAAATCCAAGTCTATTGGACTCTTTGTCTTGGCTTCTTATGGGATATTTTTAGTTTTAGTCAAAAGTGAAAATCTTGATTCTTACCCCAACCCATTCTAAAATCCTATAAATAGGAGGGAAATCTAAGAGGCAAGGGACCCATGTTTTTATGCATCTATACTATAGGCATATTTAGACTCATCATTTAATGCAAAAATGAATGGTTATGTTAGGATATAATTAATAAATGGATTGTTCTAGAAAATTTTGTTGATTTAATAAATTTCTTATTTATTTTCAACACTTTTTTCCTTTTACTCCTCCTTTTCTTGAATTTCATTTTATGAATTTGAATTGTTTTTCTCCTCTTTTAAAGTTGATTTAGGTCTTGTTTGTTTGATAGGTGATTAATGAACTTATGTGATTTTTGATTTGAAAGTCTGTTATGTTTCTTTTGATTTTCTCTTTAATTTGGACTTAATTGATTGGAATTGTGTGATTTAGATCTTTTCCAATTTTTGGGTGTCTACAAATGCCCCTCTTTAAAATGACCAAGGAAAAGAACAAGCCATATACTACATCAGTCATAACTTAGTCAACTATGAGCTAATGACTCTTTTATTGAAAAGGCTTGCCTAGCCATAGTTTTTTGTTCCCAAAACTATGTCATTATCTCCTAACACACAAAGTCAAGCTCATCTCCAAAATTGATCCTCTCAAATACATTCTTAGCAAGACATCATTAACATGTAGACTAGCTAAATGGGTGATGATCCCTAAGAAAATTTAACATTGAGTATGTTGATAGGAAGGTGACAAAAGGATAGGCCATTGCTGATCACTTGGCATGTGCACCTTTAGAGAGTTCCAATCCTATCTTAGTTGACTTTCTTGATATGCACATTCTTCAGATAGAGCTAGTAACATGGAAATTTTATTTTGATGGTTCCTACACACACCATGGTTTACGTGCCAGTATTTTTTTCATCACACCACTTGGTTTTACCATCCCTAAATCTTACAAACTACTCTTCCCTTGCACCAACTTGGCTGAATACAAATCTTTGGTCTTGGGTTTCAAGCTAGCTTTGGAATGGTAACTAATAGCCCTAGAGGTTTATGGTGACTCCCAGTTAATCATCAAACAAGTTATTGATACTTATAAGACCAAAGATGAAAAATTATTGCCTTATAAACATATAGTCAATACACTCAAGGTATTTTTTGTTCACATTACTTTGAAAAAATTCTAGCAAAAAGGAATAGAGCAGCAGATGCTATGGCCACCTTGGCCTCCTTATTTTAGCTCCCAGAGCAACACAAGTAGTATGAGTTCCTAAAGGAAGAGGTGGTTCAACCCACATTTACTTAATTATGTTCCCTTATTGTTTGCCACTTAGATGCTCCCAATTCCCTTTGGTATAGTCTCATTATCACTTACCTCCATGATAACACCATTCTATCTAACCTCTCACATAACCAAAAATAAAATTTCATTTAACAAACCTCCCATTACACCTTGGTGGCTGATACTATATATAGGAAAGGTCTTAACGGTACTTTATTTAGATGTCTTGAAAAGAATGAGTCTAGAGTCACTCTACAAGAAGTCCCTATAGGGATTTTTAGGTGACACTCTAGTGGGTTCACATTAGCAAAAAAGATTCTTAGGATGGGATATTTTTGGCCAACCATGGAAAAGAATTCTATTGACTATGTCAAAAGCTACAAAAAATGTCAAATCCATTATAACATTATTCACGCACCAGCCCAAGAGCTCAACCCTTTGGCCACACTATGGCCTTTTTATCAGTGGGTTTCAATTTGATTGGAGCCATCCATCCAACATCCTCTAGTGGGCATAAATGGATTATCACCACCACTGAATAATTCACCAAGTGGCTCAAAGTAGCACCACTTGCCAACTCTTTGGGAAAATAGATCTCCTCTTTTATTCTCAACCATATCATTTTTCAGTTTGACAAGCCTCATGCCATTCTCATAGATAATGCCTTATACATTAAAAATCACATATGATGCAGGAGCATCCAGAGGTATAAGGGCAATCTTGTGTCACCCAAAAAAAAAGTAGTTAGACTTAGTTTCTGTTTCATGTGTTTTAATTTTTGGATACCCATTTGGGTCTAATAAAGGTTCCAACTCTCACAGTTCCACTATCAGTGTTCTAGGTCAGAGTATTTGAACACCTTGGGATATGTGTAAATGCTAAAAAAATAGGAGTATGTAATTGAGCCATAATTTTGGTAAATTAGAGGGTGTAAATTGGCTAGATGAATTTAATTGTAATTTAGAGCATTCCAAAAAAAGAATCAGGTCAAAAGGCACCACGGTTTGAAAGTTATCACAATTTTTTAGTTTTTGGAGACCTCCTAAGAATGCTTCAAAGTCAGGTTAGGGGCATTAAATGACATAAAATAGTGCCAAAAAAATGGGTGATGAGTGGAGCTGGTCCATAGGGCTATAGAGCACTTTGAGAGTTTTCAAAAAATGTAAACGATTCATCAATCAAAGCTACGGTTCAAAAGTTATGGCTCCTAGAAGTTTGGTTACCATTTTTGGATTCTTCTAGCTTTGCGCTGACTTCTAACGCAGATTCTAGAGCCTTATACTTGGTCAATGGATGCCAACTAGCACTTTCTAGAATGTATTGCTAATCCTTAACCCTTTGGGGTCTATTTAAGGAAATTTCTGGCATTGTAAAAGGTGGTTAGGAGTGGAGTTTGAGTGAAGGTACCAGGAGAAGAATATATCTCCAGATTTATGCTATTGTAAGCCCATAGGGCATGTTTTGGAGTCTATTTCTCTGCACTAAGTTTACTCGCATATTTTTACAATTAATAAGATTTCCCCTTTCCTGTTGTGTCCATTCTATACTTGGGTTGTGTCCCCATCAAAATAATTGATGAATTATGTGAAAAATTTCACATTATACACCATTCTTCATCAATTTATTGTCCCCTAGGCAATGGGCAAGTAGAGGCCATCAACAAAACCATTACAACATCCTTGAAAGAACCTTCAATGATATTGGTGGGAATTGGCATTTATAGTTGAACCCCACCCATTGGACCTACAAGATGAGTATTTGGATGCCTATAAGTGCAACACCCTTCTCCTTGGTTGATGGCTATGAAGCTATTCTTCCTTTAGAGGTTGAGATCACATCCTTGAGAGTTGCTCTTCAAGACGTCCTATCAAATGAGGACTACAGAGTGACCTATCTAGAATAGTTAGAGTTGTCATGAAACTTTAGTATAGAATGCAAATGGACTAACAATGAAGTATACTAGACCCAAGATATCATCATCAAAATGTAGTCTCTACAAGCGTCTCATGTTTCCCTAACTACAACTACCAAAATAGCTCTCAGAACAGCATCTTAGTGATAATTCTAGAATGAGATTATGCTAAAAATATAGATCTATAATGAAAAAATGCAAGATCTATGACTAAAATGAAAAATATATTTGAAATAAAACTCCTAGAAATGCTCTTAAAATGACCATGCCATGAAATAATGTGCAATAAATGATGCTAAATGAAACAAAATGACGCTAAAATGTTATGAACTTGATACAAGGAAAATATTAAAATGATGAGTCTAAATATGCCTATAGTGTAGATGCATAAAAACTTGGGTCCCTTTCCTCTTAGATTTCCCTCCTATATATAGAATTTCAGAAGGGATTGGAGTAAGAAACAAGATTTTCACCTTTGACTATGGGTAAAAGTGAAACTAAAAATATCTCATAAGAGACCAGGCGGAAGAGTCCAACAAACTTGATTTTGAGGATAATTGAAGATATTGCTAATTCTTTTAAAATGAAAAAGGGGGATTTTCAATCTTGTGAGAATAAATGATTTTATTAATTTAATAAATGTCTTATTTATTTTTAACACTTTTGACTTTTTCCTCCTTTTTTTGAATTTCATTTTATGAATTTGAATTGTTTTTCTCCTCTTTTAAAGTTGATTTTAGTATCATTTAGTATCATTTGGTTGCATATTAGTTCATGGAACGATCATTTCAAGAGAATTTCTAGGAGTTCTATTTCACATATAATTTGCATTTTAGTCATAGATCTTGCATGCTTTCATTGTAGATCTTCATTTTTAGCATAATCCCATTCTAGAACTCCTGACGCTAGTCTGAGAGCTATTTTAGTAGTTGTAGTTAGGGAAACATGAGATGCTTGTGGAGATTATATTTTGATGATGATATATGGGGTCTAGTATTGTTTATTGTTAGTCTATTTGCATTCTAAACTAAAGTTTCACAAATATGCATTTTCACCATGTACAAAATGGTGGCCACCATGGGGTGCCATTTTGTACATGGTGTGAAGGTGTATTCATGAAACTTTAGTGTAGAATGCAAATGGATTGATGACGATCTATACTAGACCCAAGATATCATCATTAGAATGTAATCTCTACAAGCGTCTCATGTTTCCCTAACTACAACTGCTAAAATAGCTCTCAAACCAGCATCGTAGTGACAATTCTAGAATGGGATTATGCTGAAAATGCAAATCTAGAATGAAAACATGCAAGATATATGACTAAAATTCAAATTATATGTGAAATACAACTCCTAGAAATTCTCTTGAAATGATCATGCCATGAACTAATGAGCAATATATTATGTTAAATGATACAAAATGATGCTAAAATGCTATTAACTTGCTACAATGAAAATGCTAAAATGATGAGTTCAAATGTGCCTATAGTGCAGATGCATAAAAACTTGGGTTCATTGCCTCTTAGATTTCTCTCCTATTTATAGGATTTTAAAAGGTGTTGGGGTAAGATTCAAAATTTTAACTTTTGAATCAAGAAGAAAGTGAAACTAAAAATATCTCATAAGAGACTAGGAGGAAGAGTCCAATAGATTCAATTTTAAGGATAATTGAGGATATTTCTAATTCTTTTAAAATGAAAAAAGGAGATTTTCAATTTTGTGAGGATAAATGATTTTATTGATTTAATAAATGATTTATTTATTTTCAACACTTTGTCAATTTCTTTTTCCCTCTTTGAATTTCATTTTATGAATTTGAATTATTTTCTTCCTCTTTTAAAATTTTATTTAAGTCTTGTGAATTTGATAGGTGATTAATGACTTGATGTCATTTTTGATTGGAAAGTCTAGTGTTTTTCTTCTTATTTTCTCTTTAATTTGGACTCAATTGACTAGAATTGTGTGATTTAGGTTTTTGCCAATTTTGAGGTGTCTATAATCCCCTTTAGGTACTAGAAGGATACCACCTCAAAAGGGGTCATTTTCTCACTTTTAGTGTCATAGACCAATATATTTTCATCAAGTTCCTTTTGTTCTTCATTGGATTCCCATAACATAAGAGTCAATGTCAACTCATTTTTTAAACCCTTCTAAGAAAATTTTAAATTCTATAGATTTGATGAACTTATCATCTTCAATGATTTTTTTGGCTTGGACATTGTATCATCTAGCATAGTAGCTATTAATTATAACTTAGTCTAAGAAATCCCTATTCTTGCCATTCTATTTTGTAGGTAATTCTACCTCATATTAGAAAAATATTGGCTTTTTCCTAGTGTCAACTATTTAGTCATATCCCTAGTTTGTCAAGCCTCTAGATAACCCTTTGCCTCTTGTATTTCTTTTCTACCCATGTAGAAGTCTTATGATCATCATCTATTACTTCCATGAAAATATCTTTTTTTTGGTGAATCAAGATTTACTCTCCCCTCTTCACCTATAGCTTCTTGTGGAATTTGTGACATTATCTAGACATAATTGGCAAGTAGCTTGTAGAGTCTATCAAGATATGATGTTTCTATGTGAAAACCCTTGAATTTTTTTATCTATTTTCTTCAATTCTCTTTCCAAATTAAAAATATACTCATTTTTTTTATGGAAATGCCTTGATATTTGGAAATGTGTAGTTTCTAATATCTCTTACACTACACATAAGAAATCCTTAGGATAATAAACTCTATAAGGGCCAGTGGATAAATTATAATGTCTCAAAAACTCAAGAATCTAATCAAGACACTACTTTATAGTTGAAAAATCTCCTATCTTAAATATTCTACACAAGAAGGTTCTATTGGAATTATAGATGAAGGAATTGAGAGGTGGGGTGAATCAATTACCACCAAAAGAAAATCCACAGATCCCTTATATGTCCTAAATAACTAGTTACTATTGATACTCAGTAAACACCATAAAAATGTAATAACTTGGTAGATTAATTGATTACTGATCATCTAGCATTCACAATTATTAATATGCATGCAAATTTTAAATAAAATGAACACAAGAGACACCAAATTTAACGTGGAAACCCAATATGAGAAAAACCAACAAGTAACTAGCTACCAATTTTTCACTCTTCTGAACTGAGCCCTGTTAGGAGCCAACCCTGTTAAAGGTTACAATACACACTATTAGGTGTGACCTTATTAGAGGATTTAATCACCCTATTAGGAGTGGCCTTACTAGAGGTGTTTAAAACAATTCAACTAAACCATCACCTTGCTAGAGGATTTACAAAATGGTTGTTAAACCAACTCTATTAAGAGATTTGAAATCACTGCTACAATGGTTAAAAAGTAATAATCAATTGACTTGAATACGATACAACTAAACTTACTAATAATAGATCTTCATTCTACACTATTAGATCCTTCTTGACGAAATATAGCTTTGCTACTCCTCATTGATCTCTGATCATCCTTCAAAATTTTCTCTTAGTCCTTCTTTTCATCCACATCCATCACACACTTAGAATTTGTAACTCGACCTCTTGTATATACCATTCAAATTATCAAGTGAGTTCATTCACAAGTTACATTTACCAATAAACCATATATCAATTGGCTACAAATATAATATTGAACAAATAAATTTTATTTCACAAAATAATGGAATCCTTCACTAGCCGACCATGGTTGGTAAATACTACATCCAAAAATAATTTCTTGAGTTAACCATCTTAACTTAGTTGACACTACAAAAGCTACAAAATCTTTTGGTTTCCAAGTTAACTCAATAAGAACTAGATTTCCTTCACTGTCCATGAAAGCTCAGTTAGAACTATTTCCTACACTATTTTCTCTTGATGACTGAGTGAGCTCGGTAACAACTGAATTTCCTTTGCTAAAATTTGAAAGCTTGGTAGCAACTTTCTATGCAAGGTAAAGCCTGAGAATGCTCAGTAGACACTGTAAACCTTCTTTGCTAACCTTCTAAACTTAGTAAACTTTGTCTTTTTCTTTGCTGACCAATTGAGCTCGGTAAACTCTATCTTTTTCCTTCCTGGCCATCTGAGCTCAGTAGACACTATCTGATTACTGATATGACATTTGTGTAACATCAAAAACAACACACAATTGAACAATTGTATCCAACAATCTCCCTCTTTGACATTGATGGCAACATAACATGTCATAGCAGAATGAAATTTGAAAATGGCTCTAAATAGATCTTTGATTCTGTTCCTATTGATGCATCACTAAAACTATATTTTAGTGATCTTCAAATAGAGGAATGATGCCTAAATTACCTCTTAGATACAAGAATTCATCCTTAGGTAAAGGCTTTGTGAATATGTCATCAATTTATTCCTTTATATGGACATACTCCAATTTGATTTCCTTTTCTTGTACTAATTCTCAAAAAAAGTGATACTTTATAGCAATATTCTTGGTCTTTGAATGCATTACTAGATTCTTGGATATGTTGACTGCACTTGTGTTGTCACAAAACATAATAATAAGTTCTTTCATTTCTTGCTTCATACTTTTCAATAATTATTTGAATCAAACAATGTTTGAGCAGTTTACTGCTGCTGCAACATACTCAACCTTTGTTGTGGACTGGGATGTACAATTCTACTTTTTACTTGTCCAAGAAACCAACCTCTTTCTAAGAAAGAAAACTCCTTGACTTGTACTCTTTTAGCCATCAACATTCCCTACCCAATCTACATCAGTGAATACTTTTAAATCTATATTTCCTCCAAGTTTATACCATAATCCATAATCTTTAATTCCTTTTAAATATCTCATGATCCTTTTGATTGCCATCACGTGATTTTCTTTTGGTTTTGCTGAGAATCTTGCCACAATTCCTACTGCAAGGGGAATGTCTAGCCTTGTATACACTACATACTACAACTTTCCAATCATAGATCTATACAATTTCTGATCCACTTCCTTGTTTGATTCATCATCTTTGGTAAGTTTCAATCTAGTACAAATAGGAGTCCCAACTGGTTTTCAGTCTTCCATACTAAAATTTTTCAGTATCTCCTTGGTGTATTTAGATTGAGTTATGTAGATTCCATTCTTACTCTATTGAATTTGAAGACCAACAAAGAATTTGATTTCACCAAACATTGACATTTCAAATTCCTTGTTCATTTTTTTTCTAAAAATTCTTTGCAAAGATCATCATTTCCTTTGAACAAAGTATCATCTAAAAATATCTCTACTAAAATAATCTTATTATCTAGTCCTTCCTTTGTGTACAAACTATTGTTATCATTAGTTCTTTAAAAACTAATATGAGTAAGATAGTTATGCAATCTTTCATACCATGCTCTAGGGGATTATTTCATACCATATAATGCTTTATGCAATTTGCAGACCATGTCCTTCTTGTTTGGATCAAAAAAATATTCAAGCTATTCAATGTAAACCTCTTTATCCAATATGCCATTGAGAAATGCTGACTTGACATCCATCTGATAAACTTTGAATCCTTTGTATGATACATATGCAAATAAGGTTCTAACACCTTCCAATCTTGCAACATGAGAAAAAGTCTCACTGTAGTCTACAACTTCTTCTTGAGAGTATCCTTTGCATAGTAGTATAGCTTTGTTCGTTGACACCTTACAAGCGGACATTTCTAGGTTCAAAATCAGCAAGTAAACAAGTTCCTTTCAACTTACTTCTTGTCATTATTTGCTTCTAATTTATCTCCAATGATATAATCTAGTGCATGATGCTTCCTGACATACTTGGCTAACATAGGCTCCTTACCTTTTGAATGATTTGCAACTTGGGTTCTTGCAACTTGGTAGGCATTAGCTCAGTTTGAACTTCCTGTGACTTGGTAACTAAAGACTGTGGAGCTGAAGATTGCTATTTAATAGGTATATTTGGCATTGTATTATGTTCAATATAAACAAATATCCTCTAGTCTTCAGGTTCCCTTTCTCTTTCTTATTTAGTTCTTTCTACAAACTCATCAACTTTCACATGTAAACTTTCTATGACTTCGTGAGTAGATAGATTCAAACCTCTATATGCTTTACTTTTGCAAGAATATCCCAAAAATATTCCTTCATCACCTTTTACATCAAATTTACCCTTTCTAGATTCTTTCAAAATGTAACATTTGCTTCCAAATACTTTTAGGTAACTTACATTGGGTTTGTAGCCATACCACAACTCATAGGAGGTCTTCAATGAGTCCTTTTCTAGCTGTACTTAGTTCAAGGTATGAACTATAGTGGTGATAGCTTCCTTCCAATATTTGATAGCAATACTTTTCTCAATCATTAAGGTTCTTGCACAGTCCATGATAGATCTATTCCTTCTTTTAGCTATTCCATTTTGTTTATAAGTTCCTAGTGCTAAAACCTATCTTTTGATTCCCCTTTCAATTAAAAAGTTATTGAATTCATGTGAAATAAATTCACCACCTCTGTTAGACCTTAAACATTTAAGTCTTCTGTCTATTTCCTTTTCCACATTGGCCAAATACCATTTGAACTTTTCAAATGCTTCTGATTTCTCTCTTAGGCACATGACATTCATCATTCTTGAATAATCATCAACAAAAAGATTGAAGAATTTTTCACCAATATAAATTTCAATACAAATAGTTCCACATAAATCAGTATGCACAATTTCTAAAATTTCTTCAAACTTATAGTTCTTGCTTTTAAAACTAGTTTTTCCCATTTTGCCAATTTGACAATTTTTGGATAGACCAACCTCAAGTTTCTCTATGTTAGGAATGCCTCTTACTTTCTTGAATTGACTTATTTTTACCAAGTTGTCAAAGTTTAAATGACATAACCTCCTATTTCATAACCAACTTTCTTCAACTTGAGCAATAAAACCTGAACATTCACCAAGTTCAAGTTGTAATGGACACCCAGGAATGCCCAAAAGTTGAACCAAAGCTAAAATTATATTAATGCTGAGAATGCTGCAATCAATTACAAAGAGATGTATTCCAAAGGCCAAACCCTAAGGGAATGAGATTTAGAATGTTACAACAAAGAATGAACATCCTCTATTGCCAAAAGAAGGGAGTGTGATTCACACATCCAAGCTCTTATCAAATGCAAGTCATAATCATACAATGATCAACAATGAGACTTTCAACCCTATTTATCCTTTTTTTCATCCTTCTGGAAGGAACTAAAACATTAATTAATTGCAAGTGCTAGAAGCTTCCTCCTTCCAATAATTAATGCATACCCTAGAAATTTCTCCTTGGCAATAATTAATTAAATCACGAGAGGTTTCCATCTTTCAAATAATTAATACATACCCTAGAAGCTACTCCCTTGTAAATAATTAAATTAATTAAATACAAAGTCACCTTTAATTTTTAATTGAATGAATTTATAAGAAATTAATTTAGTTTCTTCTTATCGTCCACTTAGACTTTAAAAAATGTGAAGGGTAAAACATGGGAACATTATAGGTCCACCCTCCTTGAAATTGCTTGTCCTCAAGCAATCTTAGTCCTGTTTGCTGTAGCACCTGCTCACTCTCCCAAGTAGCATCTTCCTTAGGTAGATATTTCCATTTGACTAAATATTCTTTAATCAACCTACTTTGCAAAGTCCTTTCCCTAGTATCTAGAATAGCCTTAAGAATTAATACAAGCTTTCCCTCCTCATTTAATGGTAGTAATTCTACTGAAGGAACAACTCTTTGTCCGATCACTTTCTTAAGCCTTTAGACGTGAAACACATGATGCACCTAACTATCCTCTAGAAGCTCTATCTCATAAGCAACCTTACCCAGCTTGTAGATCACTTTGTGGGGGCCATAAAACCTAGGCTTCAACTTCTCTACTCTACTTTTCTTGAGTGATGACTATCTATATGGTTGTAGCCTCAGGTAAACCATAGCCCCAACTTCAAAACTATGCTCTATTTGGAATTGGTCAGCATACATTTTTTATTTATTTAGGGCTTGCTATATATTCTCCTTGAGAACCCTCAAAATATCCTAACTATCCTACAAGAAGATTTTATCTTTCGGCATTCTACTATCTCCCAAAACTAGATCCCTAAAACTAGGTGCTTCATAACCATATAGTGCCATGAATGGAGTCATCTTAATGGACATATGATAACTGTTTTTATAATGGTACTCTCCCATATCTAGGAATTTGACCCAAGCCCTCTGCTGTATAGTCACATAGTTCCTCAGATATCCTTCCACCCATTCATTCACAATCTTTGTCTTCCCATTTGTCTATGGATGATAACTAGTGCTAGGTGTAAATTCAGTACCACACAACCTAAATAGCTCTTGCCAAAAAGTGTTGATGAATTTACAATCCCTATCACTAACAATACAAGTAGGTAGCCCATGTAATCTGAATATCTCTCTGAAGAAAAAATTAGCCACCTATGCTACTATATAAGTAGATGGAATAGCAAAGAAGTGAGAAAACTTTGTCAGTCGGTCAACTATCACATAGATGCAATCTTTCCCTTTTACTGATGGTAACCTGATGATGAAGTCCATGGAAATACTTTCCCATTTCCTTTTTAGAATAGGAAAATATTGTAACAACCCTACAAGATATGTGTGCTCTCCCTTATTCTGTTGGCAAATTGCACACTCCCTAACATACTTTTGAACATCATCCTTGAGCCCTTTCCATGTGAACCACTCATAGATCTACCTGTAGGTCTTAAAGATCCCTGGATGTCTAGTTGTAGGTGCATCATGAAATGCCTTCAGTATTACTTCCTTAAACTATGATGAAGGAATCAAATATAACCTTTCCTAAAACATTATCAATCCATCCATCACCACATAGCGATCGTCATGTATGGTGCCTACAATTACTCTAGAAGCCCAAGTGTCCTTCACATATTCTTCTATGATCTTCTTTCTCCAAACACCTATAATCTCAGCTAGAGCACAGATATGAGGCCTCCTAGATAAGGCATTTTCAACCACATTTTTCTTACCTTTGACAAACTCAATGTCAAATTCATAAGCTTGCAACTTTGTGATCCATTTATGTTTTCTATCATTCAAATCACATTGATTCCTGAAGTACTTGATGCTGTTGTGATTGGTTTTGATAACAAAGTTTCCCCCAACTAGGTAGGACCTAAACTTGGCCAATGCATGCATTATAGCCAACATCTCCTGATCATAGATGGAATATCTCTTGTCCACTCCATGGAGCTTCCTACTCTAAAAAACAATGGGATGCTTCTTCTGCATTAGGGCAGCCCCGATCCCATCTCCTGATGCATCACAATGAAGCTCAAATGGTTTTGTGAAATTTGGTAGTGCTAGTACTAGAGATGATGACATCACCTTCTTGAAATGATCAAAGCTTCTCTGAGCTACCTCTATCCATGTGAAAGCCCCTTTCTTGGTAAGGTCTATCAAGGGTGCATCAAGATATGAAAACCTTTTAACAAATCTCCTATAAAATCCACAGAGACCAAGGAATCCCTTAAGCTATGTAAGATTCATTGGAGTAGGCCAATCAACACTAGCCCTTATCTTTTCAAGATCTACCCAAACAACATTTGCACTAATAATGTGTCCAAGATATAGTAGCTCAGTCATCCTAAACTTGCACTTAGATTCCTTTGCATACAATGATTCTTTTTCCAAAGTAGATAATACCATCTCAAGATGTTGTAAATGCTCCTCCCAAGTCTTACTAAAAACTAAAATGTCATCAAAGAAAATAAAAAAAAATCTCCTCAGCTGCTCCCTAAATATCTGATTCATGCAACTTTGGAATGTAGCAGGGGTATTGGTTAGCCCAAATTGCATAACCAAAAAATCAAAGTGACCATAGTGACACTGAAAAGTTGTCTTCTCAATGTCCTCCTCCCTCATCTTGATCTGATGATATCCTAATTGTAGATCAATCTTTGTTAAAAAATATGCACCATATAACTCATCAATCGGCTCATCTTTTCCTAGGATGGGATATCTATTCTTAATGGTCTTATTTTTTAATACCCTATAATCAATGCACATGCGCATTTTCCCATCCTTCTTCTTTACCAACACTACTGCTAAAGCAAAGGGACTCTTACTAGGCCTGATATGCCCTATTTCCAGCAACTCCTTAATTGCCTTCTCTATCTCATCCTTATGTTTCTTAAGATGATGATAGGGATTAATCATGATTGGTTTGGCTCCCTCCTCAAGCTCAATAACATGTTCTATTCCTCTGTTAGGAGGAACCCCATTCAAAATCTTTCCTAATACCTTAGTGTGCCTATTGAGTATCTCTTGAATCTCTAGTGGATGACTCTTCACCTATGGCTCTTATGAAGTTGGCATAGTGAAAAATTCTGATGCCCACTCTATGTTATCATGCCAAAAGAGTCTTTGCATTTTTCTCAAGGAAACTACTCTGCAACTTCCATCTGAAAGTCCCCTAAATACCACAGTTCTTCCCTTATGCTAAAAATTCATCTCCAATTTTTTTAGGTTAAATGTGAACTCTACTAGGGAGGCCATCCATACCATGCCAAGGATGATATCATAGTCTCCCATGTCTACCACATAGAACTCATCTTTCAACTCATAGCCATCTCCAAACCTGATGTGAAGATTATACATCTTTTGAGTGCATAATAGTTTGTCACCATTAGCTACCATAACCCTAAATCTGGCATGCTCCTCAGTCTGTAGACCTCTCTTGGCTACAAATTGTGCATCTTTAAATTATGTGTAGCCCCAGTGTTAATGAGTGAGATCACTTTCTGCCCTTCGATAGTACCGCTAACCCTAAATGTGATTTCCTTCTGAGCCCCTATTAATCATGCTAATTACTTCTCATCCTCAGGAATGCTACTTCCCTCAGTACTACCATCCTCATTTGAATCAGAGTGCTAATCCTCCCTTTCTAACTGTGACTCTTCCGCTGAGAAATATTCCATTTGATTTTCTTTAGTCTTGAGGGGACACTTATGAGATAAATCTCAAGGCTCTCTACAATGAAAACATAACTTCTTCTTTCATAAATCATTCAAAGTTTCATTATCCAACTTATCCCTTTTGGGATGAGCATCCTTGTGAAAAGGTTTTTTGTCCTTCTCCTTGTCCTTTTTCATATAAGAATCCTTGTGCTGAAATTTTATCCTAAATGAAGAGGTGCTAAGTCACGAGCATTTTTAGTGGCCTCCGACAATGTACCTAGGTCATGTCCCTTGACCCAGCCTCGCAAGGGTTCTGAGAGTCCATTCATAAACAACAATACTTACCTCCTCTCTAAAATATCTGTGACCAACATAGCTAACCTCTGAAACTTACTGATATATGTTTCAACTGATCCCCACTGCTTGAGTTGTGCCAACTCCTTAAACTATAATTTAGGATCCCTAGTATCAAATCTCTCTCTATAAGCTTCTTAGTGAACTCCTCATAATATGTGATTTGGTTATGTCCCAAGGTTACCATGCCATGATGCCACCACTCATGTGTAGGTACATCCAAGTGAATAGCTGCATATTTTATAGCCTCCTCTTTAGGCATATGATTCAACTACAAGTAAGTATCCATCTTCTGCATCCAAGCTTGTGCAATCATCTTCCCAGAAGCATCAGAATATGGTAAAGAAAGTTTCCCCACTTTCTTTCTTAGCTCAAAGTTTCGACTTCTTCCTCCTGATCTGGGCATGTGTCTCATCCTCAAGTTCAAGTAATCTCTGAGAGAGATATCCACTTGATACTATAACTCTGCAATATGTGGTTCTTTAACCAGTTGAACTAGCTCTCTAGGTGGGAAGGTGGGTAGAAGGGGTCTCGAGCTAGTTGTTCGAGCTGGCCGTGCAACATGTCTAAAGTTATTAGCCTCATTCCCATTGTTATTATTATCATTAATGTTGTCTCAGCCTCCATTATCATTGTCCCTATTATTGTTGTTTCCATTTTTGGCATCACTTGGATTAATATTGATGCCCATTTGTCTAGCCATTAGCTATATAATCATATCCATTTTCCTATTATGTTCTCATTGCATCTACTGCCCCTCCTCTAATAAACTCAATAACCCAAGCATTACATTTTCTTGATATGGACCAGTGCTTCTATCATCTTGATCATCCATATTGCTGTATTGTTCAAAGAATGTCTCCTTTGTGTCTATATGAATGGATTGTATGTCCCTCTACATGGATGAACTATCTCATTCATTATGTGAGTTAGAACTCCTACTTTGTCTTGCTCTGGTATTGCAAAAAATATAAAGCCCTTGTCACATGCTCAAACATAGATGTTGAAGATCTCCATAGGATGTCAGGACTTATAGCTCTAATACCACTGTAATGGACACCTAGGAATGCCCAAAAGTTGAACCAAGGCTGAAATTATGTTAATGTTGAGAATGTTGCAATAAATTACAAAGAGATGTATTCCAAATGCCAAACCCTAAGGGAATGACGTCTAGAATGTTACAACAGAGAATGAACATCCTCTATTGCCAAAAGAAGGGAGTGTGATTCACACATCCAAGCTCTTATCAAATGCAAGTCATAATCATACAATGATCATCAATTAGACTTTCAACCTTATTTATCCTTTTCTTCATCCTTCTAGAAGGAATTAAAATATTAATTAATTTCAAGTGCTAGAAGCTTCCTCCTTCAAATAATTAATGCATACCCTAGAAATTCCTCCCTAGCAATAACTAATTAAATCTTGAGAGGTTTCCATCCTTCCAATAATTAATACATACCCTAGAAGCTACTCCCTTGTAAATAATTAAATTAATTAAATAAAAAGTCACCTTTAATTTTTAATTGAATGACTTTATAAGAAATTAATTTAATTTCTTCTTATCCTCCACTTAGACTTTGGAAAACGTGAAGGCTAAAACATGGGAACATTACAAAAGATAAAACAAGTTACCTTTTGATTGAGTTCCTAATCCAATAAGATTTCCTTTTCCATCCAACAGTCTTTCTTTTCAATGCATAAATTCCACTTTGAATCCATTATTGTGTAGTTGTGCCACACTTAGCAGATTATGCTTTACTACTTCTACCCAATATGCATTATCACATACAAGTTCCTTGGTTAGTGAGATTCTTCCTTTTCCTCTTATACAACAAGGTTCATTGTTACCAAATCTTATAGTGCCATCCTCATAGTCTTCAAAGTGTTCAAGCTTAGTTTTATCACTAGTCCTATGATGAGAACAACCACTATCTATAATCCATTTATCATTTTTTCTCACATGAGAAATGAGTGGCATTTATTCATCATTATCAAATTCATCCTTTACAACAATGTAAAATTTTTAATCTTCTTCTTCATCATCAGAATCATTAGAATCTTTAGCCATGAAACATGTTTGCTTACCTTTATTCTTGAATTATTTGAGGTCTTTCTTGCCATTGCACTTGTGGCCTTTCTTCTCATCCTTGTTTTTCCTATTTGGGCACCTAGTAGCAATATGTCCAATTTCTTTAGAAGAAAAATAGATTAGAGGAACCTTAACTTTGTATTTTTCTTTTGCCTCTTGAATATGTTCTTGCTAGTAGAGTTTCAACCACCTCAAGGTCACTATCTAAACTCTATTTTGATTCTTCATCACTATTTGATTAAGGATCTTCCATCTTCTTGCCTTTTTCTTTGAGTGAAAGCTTGGCTTCAAATGTTGATTCAATGTTCTTGGCAGCTAGAACATAATTATCATAGTTCTCTAGCTTAAATGTAGTCAATCTTTTGACTATTGCCTCTAAATTTATCTTATAATTTTCTTCACATCTTCTTTCTTGAATTGTATAGACTTTGATTGCATAAATGGGAAGTAGAGTTCTAAGAAATTTACTTATAACTATCTCCTCCTTGATATCTCCTCCAGATGCTTTGATAGCACTGACACATGCTTTGACTCTTTCAACATATTTTGCAATGTTCTCATCCTCTCTCATCTTTATTTTATCAAATTGTCCTCTCAAACTTTCTGCTTTGGCTCTTCTTACATTATCATCTCCTCCATAGATTTTTTTTTAGCTTTTCCCATATTTCAAAGGCAAATTTGCAGTCTTTAATGTCATCAAATTTTTCATAACTCAGAGCAGATGCTATATCTATCATCATAATGTTGTGGGTCTTCTTTTCAGCAATATCATTGACAGATAATGTAGTAGATGGTTCTGCATATTTTTCATCAAGGTATTTTAGTCCTATATCTCCAATAGAAGCTAGATGAAGTCTCATCAACCCTTTCCATGCTGAGAAGTTGTCCCTATTAACTCTTGGAATTTTCCTCTTATAAGACATCCTAACCTTTGGCTTACATCCTTAAATTTTTTATCTACAAGCACCAAAAGCTCTGATACCAATTGTCAGAATTATAGATGGAGTAACTAAGAGGGGGGGTGAATCAATTACCACAAAAAGAAATCCATAGATCCCTTACATGTCTTAAATAACTAGTTACTGCTAATAATTGGTAAACACCATAAAAATGTTGTAACTCAGTAGATTAACTAATTACTGATCATCTAGCATTCATAATTATTAATATGCATCAAAGTTTAAATAAAATGAACACAAGAGACACCAAATTTAATGTGGAAACCCAATATGGGAAAAACCATCAAGTAACTAGCTACCAATTTTTCACTCTTTTGAAGTGAGCCCTATTAGGAGCTAACCCTGTTAAAGGTTACAATACACACTCTTAGGTGTGACCCCATCAGAGGATTTAATCACCCTATTAGAAGTGGCCTTGCTTGAGGTCTTTAGAACAATTCAACTAAACTGTCACCTTATTAGAGGGTTTACAAAATGGCTATTAAACTAACTCTGTTAAGAGATTTGAAATCGTTGCTATAATGGTTATAAAGTAACAATGAATTGACTTGAATAAGATGCAACTAAATTTGCTAATAATAGATCTTCATTCTACACTATTAGATCCTTCTTGATCAAATATAGCTTTGTTGCTCCTCAATGATCTCTGATCATCCTTCAAAATTTGCTCTTAGTCCTTCTTTTCATCCACATCCATCACACACTTAGAATTTGTGACTTGACCTCTTGTATATACCATTCCAATTATCAAGTCAGCTCATTCACAAGTTACATTTAACAATAAACCATATATTAATCAGTTACAATTATTATATTAAAAAAATAAACTTTATTTCACAAAATAATGGAATCCTTCACTGGCCGACCCTACTTGATAAATGCTACATCTAGAAATAATTTCTCGAGTTAACTGTCTTAACTTGGTTGACATGTAAAAGCTACAAAATCCTTTGGCTAACAAGTTAACTCAATAAGAACTAGATTTCCTTCACTGTCCATGAAAGCTCAGTTATAACTGTTTCCTACACTATTTTCTCTTGATGATCGAGTGAGCTCGGTAACAACTGAATTTTTTTTGCTAAACCTTGAAAGCTCGGTAGCAACTACCTATTTAAGGTAAAGCTTGAGACTGCTCGGTAGACTTTGTAAACCTTCTTTGCTAACCTTCTAAACTTGGTAAACTTTGTCTTTTGCTTTGCTAACCAATTGAGCTCGATAGACTCTATCTTTTTCCTTGCTGACCATCTAAACTCGGTAGACTCTGTCTGATAATTGATATGACATTTGTGTAACATCAAAGACAACACATAATTGAACAATTATATCCAATAGGTTCCCTAATGCAATTTAGCACCTAGGTACAACCTATCCATTAATATTAATTTTTTCACAGACTTAGTTATCGATATCCTAGGAGGAATAAACTTTGGCACTATATGGAGAGGTTGGAGATATACATAAACTCTAAAGATTTAAAAATATTGGAATCAGAAGATATCACCCCAATTATGAGCAAGTTTTATATTATCTAGCAAGAGGGTTGGCCTCATTAATCTTTCAAAAATTTTGGGGGCTCTGATCAACTAGTGATCTAAACTTCTCATTATCACAACACTAATATTATTAAAGAAAGATAAGGAATCATAATAGTGTTAGTGTAGTTTTCATACCCATGTCCATAGATATATTGAAAATTTTCTATTTTCATCTGATGTCTAGTCAATAAAATCTAGGCTAAGGTATCAAGCATTATTGTACATTATTAGATGCCTTAAAAATGAATAATGGTCAAGCATGAAGTTCTCCAATTCTCCTACTTGTGTTTATTCAATCTGTTCCAACATCTTTCCAATAATATACTCTACATAGTCATATTCAATCTTATGAAAGTGGTATTACATATCTAGGGCCATAGTATAGATTGATCCATACAACACCTCAGAACCATAACTTCTAAATGCCTTATGTAGAAAATAAACATTTTTCTTCAACATATTTGTTACATTTTCTCTACTTTTTTTCCCTATCAAAGTATCAAGAATCTTTGTATCCTTGGATTAAACTTCTTTTATCTCAATTTTAGACATCTTGGTTGCAATAAAGTCTTGAACTCTGTAACTTTTTGTGCAGTACACTTACCAATCTAATATCTCTACAAATTCAAGACCTCAATAAACTTTTATCTTCTTAGAAAGTTGTACCTTCTTATTTCTTAGAAAATATTTTTATGTGCATATGTTCTTCATTATACTCATTTATTTCATTAATTATCAACATGCATGAGGCTTTCAAATATGCAACTCAAATTTCACTTCTAAAAATTGTTGACTTTACTGTCTAGTTAAGAGCCATTTACTTTATCCTTATAAATATTTGATTTCCTAAACCCCTCATCATTTTCCATCTTTGAGAACACTTACATATTCTCTATGTCAAAATATGTTTTCTGATCTGATGCTCTATTGAAATTTTGAATTTTCATAACCACATATGAGTAACCCACTTAATCATCTAATATTATGCTTAAGAGTTCACTGAAACATCAAAGATCTCATCTATCCTTTTCATTTAGACTGCAAGCTTACCCTAGTTTCTTATAATATTTTTACATAGCATCGGAGATTGTCATTATACATCTTACAATATCATGACCAACAATCTTGTGTAGCATTAGAAGCCTTCATTTCATATCTTATGACCTTATTCTTTAGAGACTACCTTAAGATAGAAAGCCTTAACTATTTATCTCTATTCTAACCATGATCATACACTAACATCCAACTAATAGATTATTGTAACTCTAGAAATTTAATCTTAGTTTTTGACATAACCTTCCTATCATATGCCTATTACTTATCATAGAATTTTTGGTCTCCTCACTTCATTCTATAATCTTATGCTTCATTTTCAATCATAACAATGGATGCTTTCATATTTCATCTTGTGATTGTATGATCTTCCCTTGATCATATCTCTAGAGAATTTAAAAATCACATGCACAATTTCTTTACTCCTACATGCTAAACCCTTTCATTGCAAGATTGTATAGGATGTTATAAATTTGAAAATTATGGATTCTAATCTTACACCTACACCTTTGAACTATTTTTAGAACACATCAAGTTCTGTTTTATTGTTAATCACATGACAAGATATATTGACAATTAGTGTCAAAACACTTAGTGATAATGAAAAGAAAGTTCCAATTGAGTCAATAGTATGTAGTGTAGACCAAGCTCATAGAGAATCCAAGAAAACAAGTTAACCTTGCATAAATTTGTAGTTTCAATCTAGTTGCATTGGTAACCAAGTTGATAGTTCATATTGAGCTCTTGTGTCAACTAAGTTGACTGTGTTGATTGAGCTCCAATTTGAACTAAGTCAAAAAAGTAGTCTTGCTCCAAGGTAATAATCAAGATGGAAGAATAATACAAGGTGGATCAGAAGTGCCTATTGAGAGATCAATATGAACCAAGCACATAGCCTCTATCAAGTACCATAGCTAGTCAAGGAGATAGTAGTGACTGAGTGTTTCTAGTATCGCCTGAGTATGACATTTACCCAAGCTATTGCACTGAGCTAACTTGTGATTATTTTTGTAACTATTCTTGCTATTTCCAACCTATGTAAAAACTATTTGAATGAATCTAAGTAAAAGATATTTTGTTTATCCAAAGTGTAGTATTCATTATGTCATTAATAAAGAACTAGTCTATATGAAAGAGAAGATTGTCCAGAAGGCTACAAGAATCACAAGGAGAGGAAGAGACTAATCTATCATAGTCAACTAATATGTTTATTTAATGAGATCTTTACCAAAAATCAAGTTTCATTTTAGAGATCAATCTATTGATTCATCCTAATAGGTTCATCAATCCCAAATTATTTAACCAGATGGACCTAATAGTCATATGCACAAACTCCTTACAAAGTACATTCTTAACTATATTGTATAAATCATTTTGCAAGGTGCACCTAATAGTCCTTATTACTCCTAATAGGTTAAGATAACTAAAAGTGATCATTTTTAAGCCTTAAGAACACAACTTTCTTAGTTTAGTAGTGAAGCATTCTAGGTGTCATTCCTACCCCAGTTTTACCTTCTACTTGGAGGTTTTATGGGTTACCAAATATTGTGTTATGGCATTGTTACTTTAATTCTTTAATCTGTCATGCATGAAAGTAGTTTTGAAAAATATAGAAAATTGGTTTAAGTGAAGAAGTTTAAATGTTTCCTGATTCACCACCCTACCCCCCACCCCCTGCCCCACCGCACACCCCCCCCCACATAAAGTTTCTAAAGTTCAAAGAAAATATTAGACACAATGTAGGTGTACAAGCTAGATAAGGCCATTTAGAATGACAGATTGTATCTACCCTTGGCCATGGAGAAAATAAAGAAAATGAAGGAGAAAATCTCTCAATTTCTAGGAAAAAGGAGATATTTGGAAGCATAGATAAATGAAAGTATCCACATAGAAGAGAGAATTGAAGATATTTACAAAGAAAAATATTATGATGATGTAGATGCAACTGTAGAAGATTTACTTGAAAGGAACCTTATTCTTCAAGAAGTTAGAAAATTGAAAAGGGAAAAAGAGTTTGACTTAGTCATGACATGTGAAGTCATGGAGAAAAATAACAAAGCTCAAAATGAAAAAAATATGGAAGAAGAAGACAAAATGCTACTCAGCACTAGGATAGAAGAAAAAGAAAAAGAAATCCATCCACTTTCACTATATTGGGAAGACTTGGAAAATCTATTGAACAATTCAAATCAAGAAGTCATCCATTTGAGGATAGAAAATGAAAGACTCATGAATGATCTTAGAGGTAACAAAAAAAAAACCAATAAAAGAGTGATTAGTTCACAAGAAAGCATGAATCACTTAGCTGAGATATCTTAGAAAAGATAGATAGGTAAAGTAGGATTAGGCTATACTAAACAAGGAGAGTCATCATAGCCAGGAGCTCAAAAGAATAAAATACCTACATTGAATTGTTATGGAAAAATAATGAAAACTAATAGTTTAATGGAAAATGTTATAGATGTAACAAGTTGTTGGAAATATAGAGAAGTAACTGAAAGGGGAGGGGTAAATCAGTTACTACAAAAATCAATTCCAAAAGTCGATTAGATGTCTTTACATACTGTTGATACTCAGTAAATAGTACAAGAAAACTATAACTCAGTAGATGAATTTATTACTATTTATCTAGCATTCATAGTCATTAATATTCTTGCAAAGATTAAAATAAATGAACACATGAGACACCATATTTAACGTGGAAACCCAATATGAGAAAAACCACCAAGTAACTAGTCACCAATTTTCACTCTTCCGAAGTGAGCCCTGTTAGGAGCCAACCCTGTTAAAGGTTACAAAACACACTGTTAGGTGTGACCTTGTGAGAGGTCTTGAGAAAAATTCAACTAAATTGTCACCTTGTTAGAAGATTTATAAAATGGTTGTTAAACCAACTCTGTTAAGACATTCTAGATTCACTGTTACAATGATTAGAAAGCAACAATGAGGTGACCTAAATGATATGCAACTCATCTTTTGCTAATTATAGATCTCTCTTTTGTTTTTACTAGATCCTAGCTGATCAAATACAATTTGTATTTCCTCCAGGATATTTAATCCTTATTAGAGTTCGCTCAGTTTTCTTATTTCATCCTTATCCATATGCTCATTTTCTCACACACTAATTCAAAACTTGAACATCTATATATATACCTTTTAGATTATCAAGTCAATTTAAATATAGGTTCTAATAACAAAAGAATCATTACATTAGTCAGCTGCATGAAGCAATTTAAACTTAATATCAAAATAGTAAAATCTTTTCCGGTGAACCAAGCTCGGTAACCACTACTCCAGAATTGTTTTCTAGTGTTAACCAAGTGAAGCTCGGTAAACACTGTAAACTTTGCAAGAATCATTTGGAGATCGAGTGAGCTCGATTAGCACTGACCTTTCTTTGTTGACCATGTGAGCTCAGTAAACATTGACTTTCCTTTGTTAACCTTGGGAGCTCGGTAGACATTAACTTTCCTTTGTTAACCTTGGGAGCTTGATAGACATTATCTTTCCTTCGTTAACCTTGAGAGCTCCATAGACATTAACTTTCCTTTGTTAACCTTGGGAGCTCAGTAGACATTAACTTTCCTTTGCTAACCTTGAGAGCTCGGTAAACATTAACTTTCCTTTGTTAACCTTGGGAGCTCAGTAGACATTAACTTTCCTTCGTTATCCTTGCAAGCTCAGTAAATACTAACTTTTGCTACAAAATCCTTTGATGCCTAAGTGATCTTAGTAAACATTAACTTTTCTTTGTTAAGTTTAGGAATGTCCGGTAGACACTGTGTGATGACTGATATGACATTTGTGTAACATCAAAGACAATACACAATTAACAATTATATCCAACAATCTCCCTCTTTGGCATTGATGGCAACACAACATGTCATAGCAGAATGAAATTTGAAAACAAGTCTAACAAGCCTTTTGCTATTCATACAACTTTCTTTATTAGATAGAAAACTCTCCCTCTTGCACTAATCTTCTTCTGTGAGGGATATCATAGCAAACTTCTTTCTTTCAAACAAATTTCAGAAAGATATGACAATAAAACTCTCCCTCTTTGACAACACATACCAAAGAAAACAATACTCAAATGATTTTTAATGTACCTTTAGTACTAGTTCATATGCAATATTTCTTGATTATGCTGCATCAATTGATAGATTTTTAACTTGGTATGCATTGATGCATCAATAAAACTTTGTTTTAGTGAACTTCAGATAGGGGAGTGACCCTTAACTTACTTCTTAGATACAAGAATGCATCCTTAGGTAATGGCTTTGTGAATATGTCAGCAATTTGTTCCTTTGTATGAACATATTCCAATCTGATCTCCTTGTCTTGCACCAATTCTCTGACAAAATGATATTTTATTGCAATATGCTTGTTTTTGGAATGCATCACTAGATTCTTAGATATGTTTATTTCACATGTATTATCACAAAACATAACAACTGATTCTTTAATTTCTACCTTTATGCATTCCAACAACTATTTAAACCAAACAATATTAGAACAGTTTACTACAGCAGCAACATACTCTGCCTCTATTGTATATTGGGATGTACAATTCTACTTTTTGCTTGTCCAAGAAACCAACCTTTTTCCAAGAAATAATGCTCCTCCTCTTGTACTTTTTCTATCATCAAGGTTTCCTACCCAATCAGCATCAATAAACACTTTCAAATCTAGATTACCTCCAAATTCGTACCATAAACCGTAATCTTTAGTTCCTTTCAAATATCTCATTATTCTTTTTATTGCCATCATGTGATTTTCTCTTGGTTTTGTTGAAAATATTCCTATAATACCAACTACAAGGGCAATATTTGGCCTAGTATGAACTACATACTACAACTTTCCAATCATAGACCTATACAATTTTTGATCTACTTCTTTTGATTCATCTTCCTTGGTAAGTTTTAATCCAGTACACATAGGAGTCCCAACTAGTTTACAATCTTCCATACCAAACTTTTTCAATATCTCCTTGATGTCTTTTTATTGAGTGATGTAGATACCATTTTTATTCTACTAAATTTGAAGACCAACAAAGAATTTGATTTTGCCAAACATAGACATTTCAAATTCTTGGTTCATTTGCTCTAAAAATTCTTTGTAAAGATCATCATTTCCTGTTAAAATAGTATGATCTACAAATATTTTTGCAAAAAAAATCTTACTATCTGGTCCTTCCTTTATATACAAACTTCTGTTATCATTAGTTCTTTGAAAACCAATCTGAATAAGATAGTTATGAAATATTTCATACCATGCTCTAGGGGCTTGTTTCAGATCATTCAATGCCTTGTGTAGTTTGCAGACCATGTTCCTTTTATCTAGATCAACAAAACCTTTAGGTTGTTCAATGTAGACCTCTTCATCCAGTATAGCATTGAGGAATGCTGACTTGACATCCATTTGATAAATTTTGAATCCTTTGTGAGTAGTATATGCAAGAAAGGTTTTGACTCCTAATCTTGCAATAGAAGAAAAAGTTTCTCCATAGTCTATTCCTTCTTCTTGAGCATATCCTTTGCATACTAGTCTAGCTTTGTTTCTTGATACCTTACCATCTTCATCCAACTAGTTTTTGAATACCCACTTGGTTTCAATCACATTTGTATCTTTAGGCCTGGATACAAGAGTCCATGTCTTGTTTTTCTCTATCTGTTCTATTTCTTCATTCATAGCCTCAATCCAACTATCATTTTCCACTACATCATTAATATTTCTAGGTTCAAAATCAGCAAGTAAAAAAGTACCTTCAACTTACTTCTTGTCATGGTTCCTTCAGATTTGTTTCCAATGATCTA
The DNA here is from genome assembly GCA_028749045.1 of Cupressus sempervirens. NCBI lineage: Eukaryota > Viridiplantae > Streptophyta > Pinopsida > Cupressales > Cupressaceae > Cupressus > Cupressus sempervirens. Next base: position 252,517,827 of record CM053789.1, read on the forward strand.
ATCTACTAAATGATGTCTCCTGACATGTTTTGCTAATATAGGTTCCTTGCCATTTGAAAGAATTTCATTGTTATCTTCTTGCATTTCAACTTTAGGTTTTGGCTTGGTAGATATTGGCTTGGGTCCTTCAGACTAGGTAGACACTTACCTAATATTATTTGAATGTAACTCGGGTTGCTGTAGCTCGGTTTGAACTACCTATAACTCGATTATTGATGACTCAAGAGTAGAAGATTCCTGATTGATTGGTACTATATCAGGTTCAATGAAAATAAACCTTCTATAGTCTTCTTGCTCCTTTTTGCTTTCTTCTTCAGTCCTTTCTGCAAACTCATTAACTTTCACATGTGCACTTTCTATGACTTTGTAAGTAGATAGGTTCAAACATCTATATGCTTTACTTTTGCAAGAGTATCCCAAAAATATTTCTTCATCACCTTTTACATCAAATTTTCCTTTTCTAGATTCTTTCAAAATGTAACATTTACTTCCAAATACTTTTAGATAACTTACATTAGGTTTGTAGCCATACCCTAGCTCATAGGGAGTTTTAAATTAGTCTTTCTTAAGCTGTACTTGATTCAAGGTATGAACTGTAATGCTGATAGCTTCCTTCCAGTATTTGATAGCAATGTTCTTTTCAATCATTAGGGTTCTTGCCCAATCCATGATAGATCTGTTCCTCCTTTCACCTATTTCATTTTGTTTAGGAGTTTTAGGGGTTGATGCCTGTCTTTTGATTCCTCTTTCAATGCAAAAGTTATTGAACTCATGTGAAATGAATTCTCCTCCTCTATTTGACCTCAAGAATTTTAATCTTTTTCCTATTTCCTTTTCTACTTTGGCCAAGTACCATTTGAATTTCTCAAATGTTTTTGATTTGTTCCTTAGATACATGACATTCATCATTCTTGAGTAATCATCAACAAAAAGAATGAAGAACATTTCTCCAGTATAGCTTTCAATTCCAATGGGTTCACATAAATCAGTATGCAAAATTTCTAATATATCTTCTGACTGATAGTTTTTACCTTTAAAACTAGTCTTTCCCATTTTACTAATTTGAAATTTCTTGCATAGACCGACCTCAGGTTTCTTTATGTTAGGAATGCCTCTTACTTTCTTGAATTTGTTTATCTTTACCAAGTTATCAAAATTGACATGACACAACCTTTTCTGCCATAACCAACTTTCTTCTAATTGAGAAATAAAACATGAGCATTCACCAAGTTAAAGATAAAATAAGTTACCTTTTGTTTGAGTGCCTGATCCAATCAGTTTTCCTTTGCCATCCAGCAGTCTTGCTTTTCCATGCATGAATTCTACTTTGAATCGATTATTGAGTAGCTGTGCCACACTCAATAAGTTATGCTTTAGTCCTTCTACCTAATAAGCATTATCACATATAAGTTCTTTGGTTAGAGAGATTCTTCCTCTTCCTTTTATACAAAAAGGTTCATTGTTACCAAATCTTACACTGCCACCATCATAGTTTTCAAAGTATTCAAACTTAGTTTTATCACCAGTCATGTGATGAGAACTACCGCTATCTATGATCCATGTATCATTTTTGCTCATATGAGAAATGAGTTCCATTTCCTCATCATTATCAGATTCATCTTTCATAGCAATGTAGACAATTTCATCTTCTTCATTATTAGAATCATTAGAATCCTTAGCCATCAAACATGTTTTCTCACCTTTATCTTTGAATGATTTGAAGTCTTTCTTGCCATTGTACTTGTAACCTTTCTTGTAATGTTTGTTCTACTTGTAGAATATTTCCTTACTAGTAGAGCTTCAATCACTTCAAGATCACTATCTGAACTTTGGTCTGATTCATCTTCACTTCCTGACCGAGATTCCTTTTTTGTTTTTCTTTTCTCCTTAAGTGAAACCTTGGCTTCAAATGTTGATTCAATGTTCTTGGAAGCTAGAACATAGTTGTCAAAGTTGTCTAGTTCAAATGTAGTCAATCTTCCAACTATGGCCTCTAGATTTATCTTGTGATTTACTTCACATCTTCTTTGTTGAATTGCAGAAAATCTAATTACATAAATGGGAAGTAGAGTTCTAAGAAATTTACTTATTACTATCTCCTCCTTGATATCTCCTCCAGATGCTTTGATAGCACTGATACATGCTTTGACTCTTTCAACATATTTTGCAATGTTTTCATCCTCTCTCATCCTCATTTGATCAAATTGTCCTCTCAGACTTTCTGCTTTGGCTCTTCTTACATTATCATCTCCTCCATAGATTTATTTTAGCTTTTTGCACATTTCAAAGGCATATTTTTAGTCTTTAATGTCATCAAATTCTTCATAACTCAGAGCGGATGCTATATCTATCATCATAATGTTGTGGGTCTTCTTTTCAGCAATATCATTGACATATAATGTAGTAGATGGTTCTGCATATTTTTCATCAAGGTATTTTAGTCCTGTATCTCCAATAGAAGCTAGATGAAGTCTCATCAACCCTTGTAATGCTGAGAAGTTTTCCCTATTAAATCTTGGAATTTCCCTCTTATAAGACATCCTGATCTTTAGCTTAGATCCCTAAAATCTTGTCCTGCAAGCACCAAAAGCTCTGATACCAATTTTTGGAAATATAGATGAAGTAACTGAGAGGGGAGGGGTGAATTAGTTACCACAAAAATCAATTCCAAAAATCCCTTAGATGTCTTTACATACTGTTGATACTCAGTAAGCAATGCAGGAAAACTATAACTTGGTTGATTAATTAATTATTGTTTATCTAGCATTCATAGTCATTAATATGCTTGCAAAGATTAAAATAAATGAACACAAGAGACACCAGATTTAATGTGGAAACCCACTATGGGAAAAAACACCTAGTAACTAGTCACCAATTTTCACTCTTTTGAAGTGAGCCCTGTGAGGAGCCAACCATGTTAAAGGTTACGAAACACACTGTTAGGTGTGACCTTGTTAGAGGATTTAATCACCTTGTTAAGAGTGGCCTGGTTAGAGGTCTTGAGAACAATTCAACTGAATTGTCACCTTGTTAGAGGATTTATGAAATGGTTGTTAAACCAACTCTGTTAAGAGATTCTAGATTCACTATTACAATGATTAGAAAGCAACAATGAGGTGACCTGAATGATATCCAATTTATCTTTTGCTAATTACAGATCTCTATTCTATTTTTACTAGATCCTAACTGGTCAAATAAAACTTTGCATTTCCTCCAGGATATTTAATCCTTCATCAGAGTTTTCTCAGCTCACTTATTTCATCCTTATCCATATGCTCATTTTCTCACACACTAATTCACAACTTGAACATCTATATATATACCTTTTAGATTATCAAGTCGACTTAAATATAGGTTCTAATGACAAAAGAATCATTACATCAGTCGGCCACATGAAGCAATTTAAACTTAATATCAAAATAGTGAAATCCTTTGCTGGCTGACCAAGCTTGGTAACCACTGCTCCAGAATGGTTTTCTAGTGTTAACCAAGTGAAGCTTAGTAAACACTGCAAACTCTACAAAAATCCTTTGGAGACCGTGTGAGCTTAGTTAGAACTGACCTTCCTTTGCTGACCATGTGAGCTTGGTAGACATTGAATTTCCTTTGTTAACCTTGGGAGCTCAGTAGACATTAACTTTCCTTTGTTAACCTTGGGAGCTCAGTAGACATTAGCTTTCCTTCGTTAACCTTGAGAGCTCAGTAGACATTACCTTTCCTTTTTTGACCTTGAGAGCTTGATAGACATTAACTTTTCTTCGTTAACCTTGGGAGCTCAGTAGACATTAACTTTCCTTTGTTAACCTTGGGAGCTCGGTAGAGATTAACTTTCCTTTGTTAACCTTGGGAGCTTGGTAGACATTAACCTTCCTTCACTATCCTTGCAAGCTCGGTAAATACTAAATTTTGCTACAAAATCCTTTGATGCCCGAGTGAGCTCGATAAACATTAACTTTTCTTTGTTAAGTTCAGGAATGTCCAGTAGACATTGTCTAATGACTGATATGACATTTGTCTAACATCAAAGACAATACACAATTAACGATTGTATCCAACACAAGTATGGCATAGAGAAAGTGAATGCATAGAAAATGCCAAATTTTAAGGACCATGTTTCTCATGGAACAAAAAATGCCATAAATCTTCAGGTTGCAGTTCAAAGAATTTGAATCCTACTAAAGAAATTGCTAAATGTATCTTTGGGTAGGATTAAAACATTTGGTACAGATGCTATTTGTGTGCAGTGTTTGGGTACATTATACAAAATTACTTGGAGAGACACATTAGAAAAAGAGATCCTACTAAGAGATGCTAAATATGAAAATATCTTGGTCAGCTACCAGAGAATTGTATGAATAAAGGAAAATTTAAAGATGAAAAGAAACAAAAGGATGATATAGTCATTCAAAAAATGAGCCACTAATGTGTAAAGAAGTTACCAAAGAATTCAAGAAAAATTAGTGAGGTTATGGACACCCAGGATAATGCATTGGGTGAATCAACCATCTCTAGAAAAATATGCAAGATTATTAGAGTTTTGATAAAATTCATATTCTACGTAATCTCTAACCATTCAAGAAAAATAATCTAGATTAACATATTAGATGCACTTGGATAGATGATACACTAAGACAAGACTAAGCTATTAGTTCTTATCGAGCTATTAGATTTAAGAGAGCATGGGTAGGCTCGACTAAGGAACTAAGTCAATTGAGCATGAAAAGACTATACTAATCAAGATTCAAGAATATACTATCTCTTACCTATGTAGTTACAAAGAATTAGACAAAGCCCTTAATTCATAAATCTAGTAAAAGCTACCAAGCCAAGGAAGGAAAGAAATAATCTAAAACTTTAGGATGGGTATGAATATGATGAAGATGGAGATAATACCCAAATCATGTCCTTGAGAAGGCAACGCCAGCCTTTGAAAAATAACTAGAAATTCTAAGGGAAGGAAGGGATATGATAGGATTTAAATACTTCAAGAAGGAGTCTAGAAGAAAAGAGGAGAGGAAATAGATTGATGTAGCATTAGTTGTGAAAATGGCAAAGTGGAAATATGACCCTTCTGAGCTTAAGGGCCATCGTCTTGAAAATCTATAGAAGGTTACTTTACACTATTGGGATAATGCAACAAAAATAGAAAAGGATATTAGAGCTAAAAATTTAAGCAATATCATGCCTAATCTCTCCAATGAAGAAATCAAGGAGGCAATGTCTAAAGGTTTCAAAATTTTTTCAAATAAAAAAGAAGATGTTTTTTTGTCCACAACAGAGACATGAAAGAACATTTTTGAGTTCAAGAAAGAAGGAGATCTTCTAGATATTTAGACAATGGAAGACTCCAATGCTGAGAATATTGCAATAAAAGTTATGGAATCACTTCCCTCCACTCCATGTAAGGTAGGAATTCTATAGCAATCAATTGAGTTGAACCTAGTTCAACCTAGCAGTGAAATGAAGACTATCACACCATCACTACATTCTATCAAAAAGGAAACTAAGAAATAGGTCAAATTAGTCTTGATCAGGAAATAGTCTTTATTAGTCTTGACAAAGAAATAGGCTCCATTAGTCTACACCAAGGATTGAGCTATCTCCATCTCAATTGAACAATAGCAACAAGAATAATAGAAGGATTCAATTGACAAAGGAAAATCTATCATTCTTTCTTCAACAACCAAAAGAAAGAAGAAAAAAAAAGTTGATGGAATTGATCTTGATGAAGAGATTGTAATCCTAAATGGGTACCAATCAAATATATTAGCTAAAAAAATGGACATTAGGGAGAGTTATGAAAGAAAAGGGAAAAGCAAAGAATGCTAAGAGGTTAAAGTGATACAAGCCAAGTATTTAAAGACTTCAAAGAAATATTCATAGATGCTCCATCTATATATATGTTAATGAAAAAGATCCTATCATGATCAATTAATAGATATTGTACACAAGTTAAATAAGGATACTAATGTGTAGGAAAATCTTCTCATGAATGTTGAGAGAAAGTTTGAGAATAAAGTTTTAGAATATGTAGCATAAAAGATAACAATTGATCAAGCAAAACAATCTACTTTGATCTCTACATTCAAAATTTTTGTATAGAATGTTTTACCTTTGTTTGTATCATTGAGTGAACCCACTAATTTTACTAAGTAAATGAAATAAAAAATGGTTAAGATTGATAAGGTCTTGCAAGATATTGCAAATTAGTTGGCACTTAATCGAAGCTCCAGCTACACTAATTTTACAAAATTAAGATGCTTGATAGATCTACAGGAGGAATAGCTAAGGGAAGAGGCTAGAAAATGGGAAACATTGATTAAGATTCAAGATATGTTACTTCCCGATATGGACATCATGCAGGAAAGGATGGATCATGCAAGGACATTAGTCAAGGACATGAATATGTTAGGTGTAAATCATATGTATGAGTTATCAATAGAGATATAGATTATTGTGCATATTTTGAAGGTAATACAAGATAATAGGGATAAGATTTTATCTATGATTTTGAAGGTACACTATGATTTTCTTTGTCATTTTGGCATAACCTTTTAAATATTTTGACAATTGTACGAAAAACAAGGGGGAAAGAATGTGTACAAAGGGGAAAAGCATGTAGAGGAAGTATACATACATAATTGTATACCTATTAAGGAGAAAATATGTATAGAAACATGAAAGATATGTAAAAAAAAAAGAAAACTGAAAGACAATTTTTTGAAAAACCGAAAATAGAGTTTTTAGTTCATAACAAGTTGCAGAGTCTTTAGTACAAACTAAGCTATAGATTAGACACATTCAAAGGGGGATTTTGACTAAAGAAGTGTGCTATAAGTGTTTTTTTTTTACTAATGCCAAAGTAGGAGATTTTCAATCACATGAAAAGATATATTGTCAATTAGAGTCAAAACGCTTAGTTATAATGAAAAGAGAGTTGCAACTGAGTCACTACTATAAAGTGTTAACCTAGCTCACAGAGGGTCTAATAGAACAAGTTAGCCTTGAAAAATGTTGTAGTTTCAACCAAGTTAATAGATCACACCAAGCTCTAGTGTCAACTATGTTGACTATGTCTACCAAGCTCCAATATGAACTGAGTTAACATAGTTGTCCTGTGCCATAGTAAAAATCAAGAAAGTAGAATAGTGCAAGTCATGTTAGAAGAATCTACTGAGTGATCCATGAGAAAAAATCACCCACCATCTATTGAGTGGTAGATCTAGCCAAGGATACAATGGTCACTGAGTGTTTCCTGTATTGCCAAAGTATGGCATTGACTCGAGTTACTACACTGAGCTAACTGGGGAATTATTTTTGGAACTATTCATGTAGTAGCCAACCTATGTAACAACCGTATGGATGGATATAGATATGGGATATTTTTTTTATCTAAAGTGTATTTTCATTGTATAATTATTAAAGAATTAGTGAATACAAAAGGGAAGATTGTCTAAAAGGCTACAAGAAAGACACAAAAACTAAGAGACTCATCTCTAACAATCAATTGATTATTTTACTTCAAAGGATCATCACAAGAAAATAATTTCCATTTAAGCTATCAATCCAATACTTCATCCTAGTAGGTGAATAAGTGCCAAATCCTCTAATTAGGTGGATCTAAAATTCCTTTGCAAAAACTCCTAATAAAGTACACAGTTAACTATATTGTATAAATTGTTTTAGAAGGTGGAACTAATAGTCCTTATTACTACTAATTGGGTAAAATCACGAGAAGTGATCATTTATAAGCCTTAAACCATCAAATTTATTATTATAGTAGTGAATCATTGTACTTGTCATCCCCACCCCAATTTTACCTTCTACTTGGAGGGTTTCTGGGTTACAAAAATTCTTTAATGTTTATGTGTCCAAGTAGATTAAAAATATGTAATGTTAGTCAGCTATTTTGTATTAAATTTATAACACTTTATGAACATATCTTGTGCCTCTATATTGTACCTTCAAATTACAAGGTCAAAAGTAATTTATGAAACTTGAAATATTAAACTTATGGTGATATGGTGATATGTAACTTCAGGAGACTTTGGAATTCAACCTAAGACTTTACTCTTAACAATAGATTATAATATCAAAAATAGGTAAGAATTATTTTGATTTAAGCTTACAATTTCTTGCTTATTAAAATGATTAAGGGTAAGTTAATAAATGTTGACTATAGGATATACATTTTTCTTAGTGAAGTGTAAGATACATGATTTGAATGCTTTCATGACCCTAGGGCTTAAATAAAATTTGGAAAAAAATCAAAAGGTACGGAGTTTGCAACTTAGGGTTTTGTTTTTGAAAAAGGACAATAACATATAAGAAACCCTAGTTCCAGAACACTATTTACTTTATTTCAAAAAAATTGCATAGTGAAAATTTAGGTTAGCAGTGGCTCTATAGAGGGATAATGGATAGCTTGCATCCATGTGAGAATTCAACATCTTTGTGATAAATGACCACATACTTGATGATCTGAAAATTTTTTGAGAGAGTAGTGCCCTCCAAAACATGTAAAACACTACATTTATACAAGGAGATTTACGAGGTTTACAAATATACATTGATCTAAACTACTAATTATGAAAAAAAGGGTACCTTAAAAATAAGTATTTCTCCAAGAATTATCCATGGACTGGAAACTTTAGAATATCTCCAAACAATTCTTTGATAAGACAAGAATCCTCTCCCTATTTCTCATGAACCAAATATGGGCCTTTTGGAAATATAAGGTGGGCTAGGTTAATGAGAGCGGAATGGTGAATCAAGAACCAATAAAATTTTATCTTCACCAATTAATCCTTCATACATTATTCTAATATAATTGCATGCATGCAAAAATGAAAGCATTAAAACATTCATAACACTTTTACACAAGATATAGTGACCAAAAAACCTTCCACATAGAAAGTAAAACTTGGGTGGAGATGATACCTAGAAGATTTAGTAATGCAATATAAAGTTAACCTATTAAGGCTTATAATTGACCAATTTTGGTGATCTTCCCTATTAGGGGCAATAAGGATTGTGAGATCCACCTTGCTAAAGAATTTAGGAACATATAATGAAGTATGCATTTAGATAAGAGATTTAGAAAAAGACTATTAAGTCTACCCTATTAAAGGATTTGATTGATGTACTTGATATAATGAATCATTGGCTAATATTTGATCTATAATTTTGATTTGTTGAATTAGATACCTTGTATTACAATAATCACCCAAATATGATTGATAAATCTTTTTTGTCCCTTATACTGCTTGTAGCCTTCTCTAATTCACACTCATGTACATCATAATCTTCTTCAATGACATATTTGGATGTGATACAATGCATTACATACATACCAACTCAAATAAAAACTTATATGAGTTGACTACAATACAAATTTCATCATAATTCACACAGTTTGCCAATCTTCTATAATCTAGGTTTAGAAGAAAAAATTGGTGATGTTGTAATACATGAGAAATATTGTGAACACTTGTAAAAATTTGGCACTCGATTAAACTTGGAGCTTAGTCCATAATAATCACTTCGAAGTAGCTTGAATGTAGTCAAAATTGTGTGATTCAGTGGACACTAAGAAACTTAGTAGCTATTGACTCACTCAGTTGACACTACATCACTTAGTCAATACTATATTCACATTGTTAACATTGTGAGCTCAATAGATAAATTAGAACTTGAATAAAATACTAGAGATTAGTTAACACTATGATTTTATTCACTTCAATTGAATATCTCGGTAGCCTCAGCTATGCTTGGTTTGTACTTGACATAGTCTTTGAAACATGGTGAACACTATGTGGCTTGGCACACACTATAAATTGACTAAGGTGCTCAATATACACCATATTTTGACTGCTTGGCTCAAGAGCAACTAAAACACTTAGTTAACACTATAGTATAAATGATAAGCTCATTAGTAGCTATAGAGCTCGGTAGCAGTGCAACCATCAGATTAAGTGTTGAGTCATTGATAGAAAAACTCATCTTAATGTCAATAGGGCCTATCAAAATAGGTTCAAACTTCCCATCCTCATCCTTCTCTTCCATTCCAATGTTCCATATTAATACTAAATCATTGGACTCAAATTTTCTTTCAAGTGGCCTTTTTTCATACAAGTGTTTAATCTAAAATTATAATTTTGTATTCCTCACAGAGGCTTCCCTACTAGTTTCATGTAACTTTAGAATATCATACATCCTAACTTGTATTTCATCTATTATTTCATCATGATATTGTTGGAAAAACTTATATATTCCACTTAAGATGGTTTTTTTTGGTAATGTGGCTTGTATCTCATTAACTAAGTCAAAAAGTTTTACAACCTATTGCCTTCTTCAATGTAACTCTATCAGCCCACAATGCTAAGGGTAACTTTGAGTCCCAAGCCCTCTTTTGTTAATTCAATAACCACTTTATGACTTTATCATACATTTTTATTACTATATTCTTCCTCTCCATTTTGCTGAGGATGATATGGAGACAATGTAGATTTGGTAATGCCATATTTCTTACAAAAAAAGAAATTGCATTCCTTAGGTATAAAACACTTAGCATTTTCTATAACAATCTTATCAGGATGTCCAAACCTAATAATAATGTTATTTACAATAAAATAAATCAACACCTTAATTTTTGACCCTTTAGTAGGAGTTTCTTCATCCTATTTTGTAAAATAATCAATTGCTACTAGGATTTAATAATGTCCCCACTTGACTTGTTTGTAATTTCTCATGTGAAGTAAATTCCCCATTTCTAGAATCATTCTTGCACCTCTAGTTGTCTTAATGGTAGGTTACCAACAAAATTCTACTTATCAGTGAATCTTTAATAGGTGTCATACTTTTTTAAAAGTTCTTGTGCATTGTCAAACAATGTATGTCACTAAAATCTAGCTCAAATTACCTTATAAGTTGTTATCTTAGCCATATGATGGCCTCCACACACTCCACTATGAATTTCATCAAGGATTTTTGATGAAGTTTTTTGATCAACACATTGCAACAATACACCTTATATGTCTCTCCACCGTAACTCTCCTTTGACAATCACATATATTATGGCTTGTAAGTTCAATGACTTCTTCTTCTTATCATTCATTTCTAGCATATTTTTCATGTATCATAGGTAGTAAAACTGGGGTGGGGATGACACCCACAAATCTTTACTACTATAGTTGTAAATTGTATCCAATGAATGTTAACTTTTTTGACCATAAACTATGATCTACCATGTGAAAGCTTTTCCCATATAAAATATGACAAGTTTGTTAGATCTTACCATGTTTAAGGATTTAAACACCCTTGTAAATCTATGCCTAATTAAAAGAACTTAAAACTTACAATGAAGTAACCACCTTGCTAAAGGATTTACAACAACCTACTAGGCCTACTTTGTTAAGAGATTTAACTGACTCACCTGTTACAATGTCTTAGCAATAATCTTGCAACTAGCACTCTATTGCTAGATAATAGATCACCTCTTTGCATGTATGTTTGATCCTCTCTAATAAGATGTATCACTTCTATCCTCTAAGTTCTTTTGTTTACTCTTCTCTAACTAATTATGTGATGCATATCTCAATTCACAACTCCTTAGCCACCATTAGTGCTCTATTTGTGCATGGAAACTTCTCTCTATACACTTATAATGTTTAGGGTTTTCCTTTCTTATGAAGACCTAAGTGGCTTAGGGTTAAGTATGAATCAATGATTGTGATTCATCTATTTTAGAAATTAATACATCCCTTTAACTAATTGGTTTCAAGTACTACTATTAGAAATTATTTAGAATAACTAAGAGGGGGGTGAATTAGTTATTCAAGGTCCAAATGTCCTATTCAAAACTTTTCACTAAGTGTAGTAAGCCCATTCAACCATACATTTATCCAAGCTTTAATATTTCTATTTAGTAAGTTATTTTAAATCAACATGCAAGCATAACACATAAAAGATCAACACATAACACAATGATTTACGTGGAAACCCAATTTTGGAAAAACCACTAGTAACATGCTACTCAATTCTCACTCTTCTAAAGTGATGCCCTATCAAAGGTCTTCCCTATTAAAGGATTACAACACACTATTAAATGCAACCTTTTTAGAGGATTTAACCACCTTGTTAGAAGTGGGCCTAGTTTAGAGGACTTTAGAACATTCACTTAGAATTCCACCATGTTAAAGGATATACAAATGGCTATGAGGCCAACTTAAGTCCATATGATTTTCCTTCTATCCTAACTGAAACAATTGCTAGAGAGTAGCAATTAGGGATTTTGACTTGATTATAGAATACAACTCAACTTGTAGATCTCATATCACTTTTCAGCTCTTCACATTGCTTGGCCTTTAATCTCTGCATTTCTTGATAGTTTTCCCTCCTTTCAATCTCAGTCTTCTTGAGTCTCCATGCTCAATGTACGAGTGCAATCATCTCTTCTTGACCACTTGTAGAAGTAGAGTCTCTATGCTCTATTCTTCTCCTAGATACCTGGTCCTTGACACCCTTTCAACAACTTCTCAATTTGGCACTTTAGCAGTAGCAACATCCGCAACATTTGCTTCTTGGTCTATGACTCCTCAAATAGAAGCCTTGGAGTTCCTTTCTCACTCTATTCTTCCATTCTTTAATTTCAATTTGTATGTATTAGGTAGGATTCATTGTATTTAACCCATATTCTATTTCCTCTAGAAACTTCTTGACTAATCCTTTTGAATTTACCCAAAAATGGTTTACATAAAATTCTGTGCCACCAGCTCACCATCCTTATCCTTCAACTAGTTCACAAAATTCAAGATAACAATATATTAGCTTAGATTTGATGATTCTTTTTCATTTAAAATATTGTAGCAACTCGACATTATTGAAATATCGGTGCTTAGCACATACCATGTTACTCAGCACCAACTATGTTTTTACTGATGCTCGGCACCTTAAGTTCACTTGGAACCAACTAAGATTTTCTAATGCTTGGAATCTATTACTTTTCTTAGCACTTGAGCTTCACTCGGCACCTAAAGATCACTCAACATACATTAGAATTTCCTTTTTCTTGGCTCCAACTAAGAATTTTCTCAACTTCAACTAGCTTGCTCGACACCCACTAATGAACTTAATTTAAGCTTTGTAGTCAACCTTGTTACAACTTATTCCTCCAATGTTTCTAAGTGTGACCAACCTCTGTATCTTTGAGTATGTTATAAATACATCATTTAACCATTTTCTTAACTAATATTTTCACTTTATTACAACATCATAAATCAACCTTTCCCTTAGGTGTTCATGTTGCATCTTGTTGATCAAATCCTCTTCATCAATCAACTAAGTGATAGTGCTTGGATCTTATAAGTAATTATCATTCCTAAAAATAGTAGTTTTGATATCAATTGACAAAACAATGATTGAAAAAATTATATTAACAATAGTCTCCCTCTTTGATCTTCAATCTTCTTCTCACAATGATCTTTTCAATCAAATTTGCAACAATCTCCCTCTCTAGAATTGATGGGAAACCAAATTTCTCAACCATCAGACTAAACTATTAAACTAGAAGCTAACTAGGTTAGAATGGTAAGTCAAATTCCAAAAGGAAAATGGTGTTACCATTAGTTCTCACATTTCCATCTTAGTTGTTATATCCTTTCTTTTGTTCTCTCCCTCTATATGCTTTCCTTGTCTTTTACTATTCTCTGTTCTAATTAGCTTCCTCATCTTTTCTTTCAATTGTTGATAATTTCTATCTACTTCTCCCTCTATCTTCATTTGATTAGTTTTTGCATTCCCTTGACAGTTATCCCTCATACTTTTGATCAAATGTTGTTGATCAGTTTCTTTGACATATCTCCCTCTTTGACAACAATGCCAAAGACATATTGATTCAACATCTTAATATACAACTGTAGCATTTTTAGATTCATTCAATTTCTCCCTCTATCACCTTGCTTGTGACTGACTTGGAACTTCAACACTTCAATTACTTTAGGCATGAATCCTAAAGTAGGTATCATTTGCATTAACATGTAAAATCTTCAATGAACAACTCATTTGATGCAAGGTAGTCTTGCTTATTCTTAAGTAGCCTTTGCTACGGGTATCGCCCCTAACTTACCTCTAAGATACTCAAAAACATATGTAGGTAGTGCTTTTGTGAAGATGTTAGCAATCTATTCATTTGAGCTAACATATGCAATTTTCATTTCTTTATCTTCCACCAATTCTCTTACATAGTGATACTTGATTGCAATATGCTTGGTTTTAGGATGTATTACAGGATTCTTTGATATGTTGATAGTAGTTGTATTATCACAATAAAGTATCATAGGCTCATTTACCTCTTCCTTCATACCTTGCAGAAAATGTATGATCCATACAATATTGGTGCAATTTATAACAGCTGCAACATATTCAGCTTTGGCAATAGACTATGAGGTACAACTTTTCTTTTTGATGGTCCATGTAATCAATCTTTTTCCCAAAAAAAGTTCTCCTCTACTAGTGCTTTTTCTGTCATCAATGTTACCTCCCCAATTTGCATCAATGTAGTCTTTTAGTTCAAAATTTTTGCTTCTCTTGTAATACAACCCAAAGTCATCAGTTCCCTTTAGATACCTCAATATTCTCTTTACTACCATTAGGTGATTTTCTCTTGGATTTGCAAAAAATCTTGCCACTATTCTAAAAGCTAATGCAATGTTTGTCCTACTATGTACAACATACTATTGCTTTCCAATCATTGATCTATACAATGTATGATTCACTTTAGTTGACTCATCATTCTTAGATAACTTATGTCCTATTGCCATTGGTGTGCTAACTAATTTTGACTCTTCTAATACAAATGTCTTGAGTATCTCCTCGATGTATTTGGATTGGGTCACAAATATGCCATGCTTCAATTGATGTACTTGTAATCCAACAAAGAATTTGATTTCTCTAAACATTGACATCTCAAACTCATGTTTCATTTGATTAGAAACATATTTGCATAGAACATCTATTCCTCCAAATATTATATCATCAACAAAGATTTCAGATATCAAAATGTCTTTATCTTTTTTAGGTTTGATAGAGAAGTTGCTGTTGTCATCTATTCTCTCAAATCCTATCTTCACAAGATATTTGTGCAGTCTCTCATACAATGCTCTAGGTGCTTGCTTCAATCCATAAAGTGCCTTGTGCAGTTTGCAGACCATGTCTTTGTTCTTGTCTTCAACAATTCACTCTGGTTGTTCAATGTAGACTTCCTCTTCTAGTATACCATTTAGAAAAGCTGATTTCACATCCATTTGGTAGACTTGGAAACCTTTGTATATAGCATATGAAAGTAGTGTTCTTACTCCTTCCATTCTTGCAATAGGGCCAAATGTTTCCCCATAATCTAGTCCTTCTTCTTGTCCATAGCCTTTGCAAACCAATCTAACTTTGTTTCTTGTTATCTCACCATTCTCATCAAGTTTGTTTCTAAACATCTATTTGGTACCAATTATGTTCTTATCAGCTAGTCTAGTAACTAGTGTCTAGATTTTGTACTTCTCAATTTGATCTATCTCCTTTTCCATGGCTCTATACCAGTCATTATCTTGTAATGCATCTTTCACTATTTTGGGCTCAACCTTGCTCAAAAAACATGATTCATTCCTTAGTCTATTCCTTTTCATTAGTCTAGCATCTTTGTCACCAATGATTTGATCTACAAGGTGATGTCTTCTTACATACTTAGCTAAGCTTGGTTCTGTCCTTCTTTCCATGTTTGATTCTTCAGCTTTAGAGTCATTTTTCTCTTCTCCTTCATCTAGTATTTCATCATTTCTCTCATGTGTACTATTCTTAGAGTCAGAATGTGCATTTTCTACATTCTATAACTAGGCTTCTAAATGCAGCTCAACATTCACTAGCTATAACTTGGCTAATACTGAAATGTGTTGCCAATTCCCATCTTGATTTGCAGCATTGTCTTCAATAGTCATTCCTTCATATAAGTATATAAAGGATCTATAATCCTTTGATTGCTTAGTTCCATCAACCCAAAATTTTGCATGCTCATAAAAATTTATATTTGCACTCCCCACAATTTTGTTAGTGTTAGTATTCAAACACTTATATGTTTTACTTCTAGTGGAGTATCCATGGAATATGCCTTCATCACTCTTTACATCAAACTTCCCATTTCTAGTGTCTCTAAGAATATAGCATTTACAACCAAAGATTTTGAAATTTTTAACATTAGGTGAGTGACCATACCATAGTTCAAAAGGTGTTGTATTTGTACCTTTCTTGACTTGGACTATATTTAGTGTGTAAATAGTAGTGCTTATCTAGTACTTTAGAGCAACATTTTTCTCCATCATCAACGTTCTAGCATAGTATATCCCTGATCTATTTCTTCTTTTAACAATACCATTCCATGGTGGAATTCTTAGTGCTGATGTTTTCCTTTTGATACCTTTATTATTGCAAAAAATCTCAAATTCTTTTGATGTAAACTCACTTGCTCTATCTGACCTTAGAAATTTTAGACTCTTCCCTATTTCCTTCTCAACTCTAGCCAAATACCACTTGAACATTTGAAAGGCATCATATTTTTGTTTCAAGAACATAGTAGTCATCATCCTTGAATAATCATCTACAAATAGCATTATGTATTTGTCTCTTAGGTAGCTCTACACTTCTATTGGACCACATAAGTCTGTATGGACTAACTCTAGTACTTCTTTGGAGGTGTATGTTTTTCTTTTGAAACTAGACTTAGTCATCTTCCCTAGTTGACATTGTTTGGACATTGTATTTTTAGGTTTCTTCAATTTGGAAAAACCTCTGACTTTCTTCTTCTTGCTGATACTAATCAGATTGTCGAAGTTAATAGGACACAATTTTTTATGCTACAACCACACATCATCAAGTCTATCAACAAGATAGGTTGCATATTCCATATCTAGATAGAATAGATTACTCCTGATTTGTTCACCTTTTCCTATTAGATTTCCATCAATGTCATAGATCTTGGTAGTTTTTTTTCTAAACTCTACTTTGCAACCTACATTTCCTAAGTATGATACACTCAACAAGTTATAGTTCAATCCTTCAACATAGTCTACATTATTACATGAAATTTTGTCTATGAGTTTAATTGAGCCTTTTTCTTTGATTTTACATGGAGCATCATTACCAAATCTAACACTATTTCTATCATATTGACTGAAGGTAATGAACTTACTTTTTTCTCCTATCATGTGATGTGAACATCCACTATCTATGATCTATTTGCCATTCTTGTTCAGACGGGTAACCAATGCTGTTGCTTCATCTTCATCTTTGTCTAATTCATCCTTCATGGCCACATAGACTACTTCATCATCATTCTCATTAGAATCTTCTTCAACAATATAGCATCTTTTTCCTTTGTTCTTATAGTCTTTGCTATCATCTTCTCTCTTGTTTTTGTACTTGTTTCCTTCTTTTTAGTTCTTCTTCTATCTACACCTTGTAGCAATATGACCTATTTCATTGCAATTAAAAAAAATGATAGGGAGCTTACCTTTGAATTTACCTTTGCCTCTATGAAATCTTTTAGCCAGTAATGATTCCAACTATTCCACATCTTCTTCATCTATGCTACTATCACTAGATGCATGCTTTCCTTTTCTTCTCTTCTTGCTTGATATTTCCTCCTCAATGTCTTTTATTGTCATCTTGGCCTTAAAATTAGATTCAAGGTTCTTAGGTCTGTAGTTATCAAAGTTGGACAATTCAAATGTATTAAGTCTTCCCAAAATTCCTTCAAAGCTTAGTGTGTTTCCTTGCACACACCTTAGCTATTGGACGGATGAAACTTTAATAGCATAGATAGGGAGCAGGGTTCTTAAGTAGTTTTTATTGATAGTCTCTTCTTCCGATTGACCACCCAGACTTCTTATTGCACTTACCACTTCTTTCATTCTAGTAGCATATTGAGGAGCATTTTCTCATTCCTCCATTTTCATATCATAAAACTTTCCTCTTAGGCTTTCTCTCTTTGGTCTCTGGACATTATGATCTCTTCCATAGATATATTATAGGGCTTTACACATCATGAATGTAGTGTCATAATCTTTGATTTTATCATATTCTACATAACTAAGTATAGAGGCAATTTCCAGCATTGCTTGATTGTTGTCCTTCCTTTTGATCAAATCATTTGCAGTAAGAGGTCTAGCTGGATTTTCATTTTCTATTGCAATTGAGTTTTTTCCATAGTCACCTATTGATCCAAGGTGTAATTTCATTAGACTCTACCATGTAGCAAACTTATAATTGTTGAACTTGGGAGCTTCTCTCTTGGACATCTTGATCTTCCTACTTCTAGTACCTTAAAACTAAATCAGCAATTGGCTCTGATACCAATTGTTAGAAATGCTTTAGAATAACTTAGAGAGGGGTGAATTAGTTCTTCAAGGTCCACACGTCATATTCAAAAATTTTCACTAAGTGTAGTGAGCCCATTCAACTATACATTCATCCAAGCTTTAATATTTCTATTCAACAAGTTACTATAGAACAAAATGGAAGCATAAAACATAAAAGATCAACACATAACACAATTATTTGCATGGAAACAAAATTTGGGAAAAACCACCAGTAATATGCTAAACAATTCTCACTCTTATGAAGTGATGCCTTGTGAAAAGCCTACCCTATTAAAGGCTTAAAACACATTGTTAAATGTGACCTAGCTAGAGGATTTAACCACCTTGTTAGAAGTGGTCCTAGTTAGAGGACTTTAGAACATTCATTTGGAATGCCACCCTATTAAAGGACTTACAAATGGCTATGAGGCCAACCTAAGTCCATAGGATTTTCCTTCTATCCTAACTAATACAATTGCTAGAGAGTAACAATTATGGATTTTGACCTGATTACAAAATACAAGTCAACTTGTTGACCTTAGATCATTTTTTAGCTCTTCACAATGGATAGCCTTCAATCTCCGCAACTCTTGACAACTTGCCCTCCTTTAAAGCTCAATCTTCTTGAGTCTCCATGCTCAATGTACTAGTGCAATCATCTCTTCTTGAACACTCATAGAAGTAGAGCCTCTGTGCTCTATTCTTTTCCTAGATGCCTCCTCCTTGACACCCTTTCAACCACTTCTCAATTTGGCACTTCAATAGCAACAGCATTAGTAGCATTTTTTTCCTAGTCTATGACTCCTTAAATAGAAGTCTTGGAGTTCCTTTCCCACTCGATTCTTCCATTGTTCAATTTTAATTTGTATGGATTAGATAGGATTCTTTGTATCCAACCCATATTCTATTTCCTTTGGAAACTTCTTGAGTAATCCTTTTGAATTTATCCAAACATAGTTTACATAGAATTTTGTGCCACCAGATCACCATCCTTATCATCCAACTAGTTCACAAAATTCAAGGTAACAATTATATTGGCTTAGATTTGGAAATTGTTTTTCATTTAAAATAATGTAGTAGCTCGACACTATTGAAATACTAGTGCATAACACATACTATGTTACTCGACACCAAGTGTGTTTTTACTAATGCTTGGCACCTAAAGTTCACTAGGCACCACCTAAGATTTTTTTATTTTTTAGCACCTAAACTTCACTCAGCACCTAACAATCACTCAGTATATATTAGAATTTCCTTTTTCTTGGCTTCAACTGAGAATTTTCTTGGCTTCAACTAGTTTTCTTGGCACCCACTAATGAACTTAGTTTAAGCTTTGTAGTGAGCCTTGTTACAACTTATTTCTCCAATGTTTCTAAGTGTGACCAACCATTATATCTTTGAGTATGTTATTAATACATCATTTAACCATTGTCTTACCTAATCTTTGCACTTCATTGCAACATCACAACTCAACCTTTCCCTTAGGTATTCTTGTTACTTCTTGTTGATCAAATCCTCTTCATTGATCAACTAAGTGATAGTGCCTGGATCATATAAGCAATTTTCATTCCTAGAAATAGCATGTCTGACATCAAATGACAAAACATTGATTAAAAAGATGATGTTAAATGTTAGTATTTTAAAAATGAACTTAAAACTACTAAGCAACAAAATGCATAATACCAAGTTGACATTACTCACACAATCGAAAGACTAGCCAATTCTTATTAACAATTGTATGTGCAAAGCATTTGGGCCCAACTTCAAGAAAAAGAAGGGTGGTTTTCTACTCTTTTGGCTCTAAAAAGCCAGGGGATGTACCTGGGGATGATTCACAACTAGGAAAGACTGTATGACGATTATTTTAGTTTCATTCTGATTCTCATCTCAAATCCTCAAATACATACATAATTCATGACAATTTGCTAAATACATCCCATATAAAAAATATGGCCAAAAATTCTTCTATAGATCTGCAGATTTTCTCAACAATAGTGGCTAACTAAAGCTAGAACATTCCATGTAGACAAGTACTGGCCAGCCTTTGAAGATCTATAGGAAATAAAAGTAAAATTTCATTTGATGCTACATTTTGATAACCATTTATGATATATTTCTCCTTCAGCTGAATCAATTTGATCAATGCCTAATCCATTGAGGTTCAGAGTCTATAGAAAATTCTTAAATCTAATTTGTTGCCTTACAACAAATTTTATCAGCAATTCTTATAAGAATTTATCATTCAAAACCCTTTCTACTACTAAAGAAACCTTATCACACTCACTAAATCTTTTATTTAATCCATTGAATTAACAGTGGTGATAAATAGATATAGAACCTAACTGGATTGCATTCAATTGCACAAGCCTTTACTTATACAATATCAAGATAACGAAGTAATAAAAAGGAGATAAGATTAAAAAAGGAATGATATGGGGATAGTTCACAATTTGTATTTATTTTCTTTGAAAATTGTATACCATTTACAATAGACTCAGAATGACCTTCAGAAAGAAACACAACTCACTCTATATTCATGTATTCTCAGAGATTTGACAGAGAAAATACATCATAAACTTGCTTTCAAAAATTTGGACCAAAGATAGACTAAGCATATTACTTAGAAAAAATAGAATTTGGACCATTCTTATGCCTTGGAATCTCACTTAAATAGTGTGAGATGCAATAAGCTTCAGGTTAAAACAAAGTGATAGGTGTCTTCTAAAAGATACTGACATAAATCTGTCATAAAAGACAAAAACAAATAACAGAAAGGCTATTACATCAAACATTCCTTGGTGGGTCCCTTTCTGTTATGCTTCTCAAATGTTGAGACAAGAAAATATGATTTGATTCTTCATTTATTCCTCATTCTCGGAGTAAATAGACATGAGGTTTGAAAGTGATGTATCATCTTCAATTAACTACAAACTTACTTTAATCTGGGGATTTTCCATATCTTCATTATTAACTATGAACGTAACTTTTACTTTTGTATCTTCCTCCTCATCATCTTCTGACATTTGTACTAAGAACTAATTTTTCCAATCATTATAAGTAGCATCATCTAGCCAATAAAAATTTAGAGCCTCTCTTCGTATAATAACTAAAGAATTTTTCATTTCCTCTAAATCATCAAGCTCTTTTCTAATGGCATTATAAAATAACTATATCTTTACCAACTCTTCGTTTGTCCTTGCCCAAAACCAGTGACCAGTTTCACTCATGATGTTCTTGATCTTTCATAAAATATTTCGTCCAACTCATTTTTCCATTTTTCCTTTTGCTTTATTGTGTCAACAGATTCTAAAGCACAAGGAAATAAAATGAATTTTTCAACAATATACTTGGAAAAATAATGTGTTAATCTTTTTTGCAAAGAATGCCTTTTATCATCAAAGTCTTCTAGATTATTTAATAAATCAAAAAATTTCTCTAATTGATGACAAGGCATTTGGATGGAAGATATACACATGAATGTGATATCATTATTTCTCTCCCTCCACTTCTATGCCAGAGGAGTCAATTTAACCTCATCTCTATTCAACTCATTCAATAGGGTCATAGTTCTTGTCAACTAATCAAAGAAGGTTCACCATTGTATTTTATCCCTTAAATACATCACACCCTACTTTAATTTTCCTCCATATTGATTCTTTAATTCTACCTGCAACTCATGTAGTTTGGTTTTTTCTTGTTCAAAGTCCTCTGCAGCATAGAATTGAGGCCTTTCAGGGGTATCTACTATTTCAACAATAGGGGTTGTTTTAAAAAATGACTATGGAGGGTATGCAATTCTAGGTGCACTAGATTCTCCCACCTTTCTCTTCCAAAGTATCTTCTCCATTTGAGACACCTGATTCTCCAAATTTTGTATGTGTGTGCCCCTCTCTTCATATGCCTTCAACACTTCTTCAAATCTAGCATATAGCTGACCAAATTTATCTTCTTCTTGGCTAGATACCACACCGCCAAATTTTAGGATTTCTGAACCCATTCCCATTATCTATTTACTACCAACCTCACTAGCCCTGTATACTGTTAATGCACCAGTATTTTCTAAAGTAGAGATTTCCTACATCTTATTTTTATCTCTTTTCTCAATTGACCAAATTAAAAGGGCTTGGTGATCCTCACTAAATTTGACTCCTCTATGAGCCTATAATATCTCTTCTTCAGTTTGTAACTGGACATCCTTTTGTTCTATTAATGAATCAAAATCTAGAGCATTCACTATATCTCATTCAAGTAAGATAAGGACTCCTGATTGTTTAACTAATTGCCTCCCGACCTTAGGTGTGAATTGGGAAAAATCATTCAAAAATTTAGATTTTACCTCTTCTTTAATCACAGAGTCTGATTTATTTGGTTGCTTTGTTTTTATTTTTTCACAAGTATTTTCAAAATTACCTATATTCAATCTCCACAAAAATTGTGCAAATGCTCTAGATTTCACAAAATTTTCATCATTTACAAACCTCTCAAAGGCTTGGGCAACTATAGGATAAGCTTCCTCACCTTTATAGTCAGCAATAGTAAGATCCAAGGAAGGTGCAGGGGGTTCTTGTGGTTCCCCAATCTCTAGATCTGTGGAAGTAACAATTATATCCCCTTCTCCACCAATTTGTCTCAATTGTTCCCCTAAAGATGCTTCATCATCTATCTTGATTGGGGATTGGCTCGAGGAGTATTGTTCTAGCTGAGAAGAAGAAGATCCCTATTCTAACTTTTGCCTCTTTGGAGCACTAGTTGTAGATGGACTTCTTGGTCTTTTTTCTTGATGAAGAGGAACTTGTTGCACACTCTGAATCATTACATAACCTAACCTTTTCTACAAGGTATATTGGCCAGGAGCTACTATGTTTTTACTATTGATTCTTTTCTACTCTTCTGTAGCCTTGTCTGGGTATGCCCTAACATATGTAGCCCTTTTTTCATTCATGGCTTGTGTTATTTCAGCAAAATTATTCATCAAGGAATGTATCTTGGCTTCCCAGTATTTCTTTTCTTTCAATGGGTCATAGTGGGGATCAAAAGCATTAATGAATTCAAGGGTTTTGCTAAACACCATCCACTTTTCCTTTCTCAATTCCTATTCTTGTAAGGTTAAAATTTTTCTAATCACATCTTTAGGATAGTAGACTTGTTGGACCATGTGAGAATATTTTATTCTCTCCCTAAAGATATCATAGAAACCTTCAATATCAATAAATCTGGCATGAGATTCTGCCATGTTATATTTGTCTAAAAACAAGTTCAGATGTTTCCAACCTTTCATTACAAAAACAAAATCATGGGCCATAGTGACAATTGGAAAAAATGTGCCCTTCCTAGTCAACTCCCTCTCATCTATGGTACCTATCTGCCATAATAGCTCAGCTATTCCCATCTCCAAAGGCACATGAAATGGTAGCACATGAGGTTTTTGCAAAAAACCATACACTCTTATCACTATTGAAACATTGTGGGGAATTATATCCCCCCAATTATGAATGACAAGTAGCCCTTTAGCATGGTCCTTGCGTCTGACCAATTCTAACAATGCTTGTGGGATTCTAGGGCTATCTCCTCTTAAAAGCAGTCTAAGCTTTGATGCAAAATACCTATCAAACCTCACGTAACCGGCTCCTTTGGCTTTTGAGGTCATATCTAAACACCACAACTGTACTAGATTCTTCTCCCCCTCCTTGGTTGTTTCCAATTTCATACCCGTGGGGAAAAAACTAACTCCCTTGTACAAGCACATATGCATCAACAATGAATACCAATAGAATGGTTTATCTACTTTTCCATTTTCTATCCCAACCAAACAATTATGAATTTCTCTTGCGAGAAATGTTACAAAATCTAGGATAGAGCTCATTCCAAAATGAAGAGTTTGTGCCATGATGAGGAAAATTGAGCCTGGAATTTGTTCTACCTCATCTATTGCAAAAATCTTACAAAGAGAAACATACAATGCCTTAGCCCTAATCTTAAAATATCTTTTTCATAGTTGCTCTGGGGTGCTAATAGTAATTGCAAAAAAATTACCAACCTTGGTAGCATGCTCCTATAGTGTCCCTCTTCTAAAGTAGGTTTTTTGTGCATTATACCTTTCTTGTAGGTTATCCATGTCAATGGTTTAATGCATATCATGGTTAGGGTTAAGATTGAAAGCTTCTCTAATCAGTTCAAGGCAGACCCTAAAGAGGTTTACTCTAGCATGATTCTTTATCCACCCTGTAATTGGGTCATACTTCTTGGTCAAATCCATTAATAAATCACTATCGAAGAAAACTGTAGGGATTGTCAACTTTCTAATATCAAACTCCTAGACATTGCTTAGAGGAGTATCTAGTTTTCACTTTGAAAACCACTTTCTAAATAATTCCAAACCTCCCATGGATACCTGAGCATCTCGTACCCAATTGGCCTTGTCATAAAAACCCTCTTCTATAGCTACTGTAGGGTTTTTAGGAATCAACTCCATCCCCTTAGTATCTCATGTACTAACAAAGGAAATTGTTCCAATAAATCATCATGTACACCCCTTTTGAATATTCACTTTTCCTAGAAAAATCCTTTCATGGAGGAATCTTTAAGAATTCAGAACCTTTATAACAACAAATTTTTTATTTCTACTGGTTACAGATCAGTTAGCCACCAGATTTGCCCTCCTTTCTCTATAGTTTTCTCTGCGAATTATGCTAGAACCCTTGAAAAATTCTGTGCCCTAGCTTTGGAAATCCTCTTGCATTGAGAAAATCTATAACTATGCTTCAACAATGGCAAACTTGTATGCTATATCAGAGTATTTAGGTTGCACAAAGGAAACTCTATATCATATTTATTTTTGTAACCATTACTTTCATTTTGTATCTTGGATTTGAATTCTACCCATTGATCTCCCTTTGATCGAATGGTTTCATTTCAAAAACAAAAAGTCTCTTAAAACTTTGGGATCTCCAGACATGTGTCAGAAGCCTACTTGCCCACATTATTTAAAGACCTCGCATTTTGAAAATGTGGGAATACGAGCATCGTCGATCTTACCCTGATCCATGGTGAATCAAGATCTCTTTATTTGGCAGCCAACCAAACCAACTTGATCAATGAAGATGTTACCCTTTAATCCATGTGCTTTGACAATTTTAATTGCAGTAATTGAAGTTTCTGTGCCCATGACATCACTACTTCCAACTTGGCATACCTATCACCCACCACCAATGAGTGTGTTTTATTTCATTTAATCTTTTCCAATGTGGGATGACTCGATGTATTTGTTAAAGCTTTATATAGGTCCCACCATGCCCGCTTGCCTATATTATTTACAAACATCACAACTTGATATTGCAGAAATGTGGAATCCGTTGATCTTGCTTTAATCAATGGTGATCAAAAACTTGTGATGATTGTGCACTCATTCAATCTGAATGGACCAATGAAATTCTTTCTCTTTGTTCCATTTCATTTGACAACCACCATGGAGGACATACCATTATTACCTTTCTGCAAAAGGCGGGCCCATGATGTCACCTTTGCCACGCGTCGTGAGCTCGCTTTGCCACATTATTTAAAGATCACGCATTTTGAAAATGTGAGAATGCAGGAACTGTACATCTAAACAAGATCCACAGTTGATGAATATTGATCATAAGGTGAAGTTTTCATTGATTTGAACAACCAATGAGAGCATAGTAAATTGAAATGTGTCCTGACAAATCTGACAAATATGCAAAAAGTGTCCTGACCCATGCTGACATACTAGACCTTTTGTGGTGCACTGAATCCCAAAAACCATCAGGGGCTACCTGTCACAAATTCATTTCCCTACATTATTTAAAGACCTCACAACTTGATAATGTAGGAATGTGAGGACCATTGATCTTAAGAAAATCAAGGGTGATGAAAAACATTTCAACTTGG
Organism: Cupressus sempervirens; assembly: GCA_028749045.1. Lineage (NCBI taxonomy): Eukaryota > Viridiplantae > Streptophyta > Pinopsida > Cupressales > Cupressaceae > Cupressus > Cupressus sempervirens. Next base: position 252,544,133 of record CM053789.1, read on the forward strand.
CATCCTTTTTGAAATAAAATATCCAATTAAAGTGCATAAAATGTTTATCATAAGGATAAAAGGTATTTTGATGCAAAAAAATCTTTTAAGATAAACATGTCGTGCCAAAATATTTGAAACAATACCTTTTCAAATATTTGAAAACTAGGGAAACACAAAACAAAGGTATAAGGGTTTTTACCCATTTAGGGCCTTTTCAAGGATAATTTGAGAGACAAACCCTGAGAATTTAAAAGGAAAACAAAAACCAAAGAATAGGGCACAACTAGGGTAATCTAACAATTTTTAGGATTTCACAAGATAAAACCCAAATCTGCAAGAATCAAAGATTTAACTAATTTTACCCAAATATCAGAAGTTTTTCTATACTGTGAAAAATCACACCAACAGTGGGTCTATCTTGGGATGATAGAGCACTTGGGTCTATGCAAGAAGTCAAAATCTATGGAAAAGTAGACCACAGACCTAGTGCAAACATGACAACTTCTTCAAAGAGCACAAAACAACACACCGGAACAAGAAACCAAACTGTACAAGGAAGCTCATAGGAGAAAGAATTTACAAATATATACAAGAAAACCATAAACTACTACTCATGGAAAAATAAGTATCTTTCAAGAAAAATACCTCTTCAAGAACTGTCCATGAACTAATAGTTCAAGAATATTGTCCAATAAATATTTGAGTATATAAGAATCCTCACCCCAGGTATTTTCAATTAGATATGGGCCTAACCAGATAGGATCAAATTTTCCATGTTTTCCTTTATCCTCAATTCTAGCATTCCACATTAAGACTAGATCTCCATCTTCAAACTTTCTTCTTACTATTCTTCTATCATAGAGTGTCTTAACTTGTAGTCACAGCTTTTGGTTCTTAAGAGATGCTTCTCTTCTAGTTTCTATCAGTCCTACCAATTCATCCTTCCTTTCTTGCATTTCATCTGTAGTATCTTCATCATACAACTGAATGTAATTGTAAAGTCCCATCAAGTTGTTCTGAGGCATTCGTGCTTGAATTCCATACACCATATCAAATGGAGCTACAACAATGGCTTTCTTCATAGTTACCCTGTCAGCGCATACTGCTAACTGTAGCTTGGAATCCCATGCTTTCTTGTTATCATCCAAGGTTCTTTTAATGACTTTTAACAAGCTTTTATTGGTGGATTCAGTTTTCCCATTTCCTTGTGGATGATAAGGAGAGGATGATGACCTTGTTATTCCATATTTATCAAAAAATTTAATGAATTCCTCAGACCTAAAGCACATAGCATTGTCTATTACAATTTTTTGAGGACAACCAAATCTAGAGATAATATTATTCAGTAGGAAATTATTGACAACTTTACATGTTGCATTTCTTGTGGGGATAGCCTCTACCCACTTTGTAAAGTGATCAGTAGCCACTAGAATCCAAGAGTAGCCAGTGCTAGACTTGGGGAAAATCTCTCCTATGAAATCCAGACCCCATTGTTGAAAGGGTGCTTGAACCTCCACTGGCTTCAATGGAGTATTACATGAACACTTCAGTTTTCTAGCAAACGTCTAACAAGGGTCACATTTTCTAATCATAATTTGAGCATCCTTGAAAAGGGAAGGCCACCAAAATCTAGCCCTCATTACTTTATGTGTATTATTTTTGGCCATATAGTGTCCCCCACACACTCCAACATGCATTTCTTTCAAGACCTCTTTTGCCTTTTCTTGATCAACACATTTCAACAATACTCCCTCAAAATTTCTCCACCATAGGTTGCCATGGACAATTATATACCTAATGGATTGCAGTTTAGTACTCCTCTTTTCATTTTTAGGGAAATGAGGGGGAGGTTCCATTTTTTGTATAGGTAATACATAACATTGGTGTACCAATCACACTGATCCATGTCACATAAGTTAGCTCTAACATCATCACTTACCAGATTTATCTGATTGGCCTCTAGATTATCTTCAGCCATGAGTTTGGCCAAACCTTGACCTCTTAGCAACTTAGTTATCTGTATGTTAATATTGAATTCTTAGATCCTATTGATCCATCTACACCTTCTACCTGATACTTCCTTTCAAGAAAATATATCTTTCACTGTAGCACTAGGTACAAAGGCAATGGTAGTAGCACCTACTAGTTAGCATCTAAAAGCTTTTATATCCTTTAATAAAGCATATGCCTACTTTTCATTTATCTCATATTTTAATTCAGCAAGCTGCAATGACTTACTAAAAAAGGCAATGGGCTACTCATATCCTTCTTGATTTTTTTGCAATAAAACTGTAGCTACAGTGTGAAAAGATGCAAAAGAAAATATATGCATGGGATTTGTGTAATCTGGAGTTCTTAGTATTGGATCATTTTTTATTGCAATTTTAATATCCTAGAATGCTTGTGAAGGTTCACCATTCCAATCTATAGTGGCTCCCTTCTTGAGCATCTTTGAGATAGGTCTACTGATCTCAACAAAATTAGTAAAAAATCTCTTAAGGAAATTGACTTGACCAAAGAAGGATTGAATTCCTTTTATATTTAGTGGCTTGGGGACTTTATGAATAGCTGCTACTCTTTCAGGGTCTATTTTCACCCCATCCTTAGACACTATATGTCCTAATAATTTTCCTTATGTCACCCCAAATGTGCATTTCTTTGGGTTCAAGGATACTCCATATTCCAGAGCTTTGATAAAGATTTTCTCCAAGTGTCTGCAGTGCTCCTCAGCCTTCTTAGAATATGTTGTAAGATCATCCTGGTATACTACCATAAATTTGTCAATATAATCATGAAATTCCACATCCATGGCTCTTTGGAAAGTAGCTCCTACATTAATTAGGCCAAATGGCATCCTTACATATACATATGTTCCCCATGGGGTTGTGAAAGTTGTCTTGAATTATTCACTTTCCTTTACTAGAACTTGTTTATATCTAGAGAAACCATCCATCATTGACATTAACTTAGCACCAGTCACTTGCTGCAACATGGCTTCCATATTGGGCAATCCATAATTGTCTTTTAAAGATGCAATGTTTAAGTTCCTAAAATCGACACAGAATCTTATATCTCCATTCTTCTTTCTAACAAGTACCAAATTTGAAACCTAGGTGGAATGCCTAATTGGTTTAATTATTCCCCCATCCCTTAGTTTCATCAACTCTTCTTGCATTTTTGGAGCTAGGGTAGGGTTTACCGGTCTCTGTTTCTGTCTGAACGGTTTTACATTATCTTTTAAGGGTATGACATGCTAGAATAGATCTTCCCTATAAGCCTTAAGGTCATCATATGACCATGTAAAAACATGTCTATACTTTCTAAGTAGGTCAATCAATGTTTGTCTGATTTTAATAGGCAAATTTAGGCCAATATAAAACTTTTTGTGGTCTTCATGAATACCCAGGTTTATCTCTTCTAATTCTTGAGGTTTAAGATCCTTAACTCCTAGTTTTACTCTGTCCTAGTTATCAAAAATGTTTTCCAAGACCACTAATCCTTTAGAAACTTTATTGGTTTTCAATTGCATGATCTCCTGGCCAAAAATGGTTTCCTTACCATCTATGGTTTCAATTAGTTCACTGCAATCCATTTCCTAACCATGTTACTTATCTTCATTTAACAAAAAAATTGTAATGTCTTTGTCATCTTCAAAGACTTGCCAGTTTTCAATGTTATCAGGTATAGAAGGCCTATTTTGTACCTCAATCTGAGATATTCCTGCAAATGATATTTCCTTAGGCCTGATTGCTACATTTGCTAACAAATCAGACATCTTATTTTGAGTCCTATCTCTCCACAAGATACCAAATGCATCAAAGGATTCTATCTGATCCCAAACTACATTTCTGTACTACTTTAGTCTCCTATTCTTGGATGCATAAGTTTCTTTTATCTGGGAGATGACTAACTCAGAATCCCCTATAACATGTAACTTCTTAATCCCATGATGTGTGGTAACTTTCAATCCTAGCAATAATGTCACATATTCTACAATATTATTTATGGAGGAAAACCTTAATGTGAATGAATATCTAAAGGTATTATTCTCACGAGAGACAAAAACTACACTTGCCCTTGCACCCTCTTTAGAACTAGCCCTATCAAAGAACATTGTCCATAATTTTGGTGAGTTTGTACAACATTCAACTTCATGTTCAATTATAGCAGGTAAATTCTCAACTTCTTGGATAATCAATTCAGCTCTAAAAGCATTGACCCCAGTATCTAAGAAACAAGTGGCATCTTTGTTAATTTCTTCCCCTAAAATGTGATTAACCCTTGGTTCTCTATTTACCCTGACAGCTTTATCCCCATTGTGGAAAGTATCATAGGTTAAGTCACACTATAGGCTTCCCCCCATGGTAGCACTCCATTTTTTGGATTGTAACATTCCATAGTGTGGAGGTATATCCACCACCAAGATAGACATGGTTAACTCTATGTCAGGATATGCAGCTAGTTTGAATGGTAAAGCATTTATGGTACCTATAAATGGGACTACCCTAGCATCCATTCCTCTACATTTACCCTGCTTGGTATCCACTTTCAATCCTAAGGCTTCCATTACTTTGAAAGGCATTATGGTGTTGGAAGCTCCTGAGTCTATCATACAATTTTTTAGGGTCTTCCCTTTTATGATTAGACTGAGGAAAAAATGATCAATATCTTCTATAAAAGCCACTAAGGAATCATCTAAAAACATTTGGGGAATCTGGGATATGATACCATTATCCTCTACTGCTAATGGGTTTTTTTGGGCAACAGTCTGATCTACAATAGTATTATTGTTTCCTATCCCACCCAACCATGATAAAGCCTTGCTCTTATGCTCTTCAATTCTAAGAAGTTCGGACAAAGTTACTTTAATAGTTATTTGGGACAACATAGATATCATATCAACATGTTTAGTAATAGTGGGTTTTACAAGAGTACCTGGTGTTGGAGTCTTTTGAATAGCAGGCACCACTATTTTCTCGATAGTATCATTTTTTGATTTTTTTGGTTGCACCACTGGTTTTTTTGCTTCATTTGTTTGAAACTGAACATTCCTTTTTTGGTTCCCATTTCTTACCCTTATTTTCCTTGATCTTAGGTACATCTACATTGAATTTCTTGTTTTGATCATTCATCTTATGAGTGATATCTTTGATGAATACAGTGGATGGTTTTCTTGCATCATTATTTACTATTCTATTTCTCAAATTGTAGTTACTATGGACTTGTGAAATCATTTTTTCTATAATTCTATCAATCTCCTCTTTGGAGGGCATTCTTAAGCTTGTGAGAACTACATCAAAAGATGTAATGCATACCTTATCTATATCATACCCTTCATCATCTAAAAGCACTTGATGATGATGTAAATGGAAATCAATTCTCTGACTTGTAATATCATTTTTAGGCTCTTCTGAATTAGAATCTATCAAATCATCACACATGCTTACCATATTGCAACTTATATCATGATGGCTTTTCTCTTCATTTTCTTCTTCAGGTTGCACTCCTTGACCATGGGCAAATGACTGAGAAACAACACAATAATCAGCAAAATGAGGTGATTGACATATAATGCACCATGGTACATCATAATTCATATTTACAATGTTCCTTTGCAGGGGATCTGGAGTACCCTTATCCTTCACATTATGGGTCTGGTTGGGAACTAGCTTACCATCTTTCCACTGAGTGGTGTAAGCATAATTTTGCATTCTAGGCTAACTATTGAAACTGTTGTTATTTACAGGGGTTCTCTCAACAACATTTGGCTTATTAAAATTAGTTGGATTCGTCTCTTTGATAAATTCCAAATCCTGGCCTGTAGTGGGTTCTTCTGGCATCTTTCCTATAGGGGTTTTATCACCCTCCCTTTTATTATTGTTCTTAGGATTGAAATGCTTTGAATCATCCCTCCTATCTAGTTTTCTAGATGCCTTCCTATTATTCTCTATATTTATTGCAATTTTATAGGCATCCCTTAAAGTCTTGGGATCCTTATCCCTCAATTGATAAGCCATTTTGCTATAAAAAGTATTGAAATATGTTGTGAGACAAACATCTTCATTCAACCTCATAACTTGAAATAGTTTGTACATACCTTTCTAGAATCTTACATTGAAATCAAATGTGGACTCATTTGGATTCTTCTTGGTGTTGTTGAATTCATTTGACATGAATCCTACATTAGTGTTGTCTCCATATTGCTCCTTGAATAATTTCTCCAAGTCATTCCACAAGGTAATACTATCATCAGCCAACCTCCTAAACCAATCCCTTGCATCCTCAGTTAGTGAATGCACAAAAAATTTCATTACCATATCTTCATGTTCAACTTCATAATCATTCAACATATCAATGAAAATTCTCAAATGTTCTTCACCAGTAATAGCATTATTCCCAGATAAGTTAACCACTTTGTCTCTTAAATCAAATGATATGGGATGTGGAGCACCAGCAATACCAACAAATGATATTTGTCTATACTTTTCTAGGTATACAGGTTTTTTCTGGAAACCAGGAACATTCAAGGTACTAGCTATATTAGCTTGACTTAGAGGAGCAGCTTGGGATTGTTGAGGTGGGACAAATGGGACTTGGGTGCCAATAGTGGAAGATGAGGCAGGAGTAGATTGGGGTATTCCCTGAGTTGAGATTATTGGACCACTAGCTAGTGTAGGAATTGTAGGTGGGATAGACAAATTGGGCCATGAAGCCAATGTAGAATTAGATTTTATGAATTGGATTTTTCTCCTAGTTTTTGTACCTTGGGCTTCATTTTCAACCTTCTCAACCTCTTTTGCAAGATCTTCCTTCTCTCTTCTAGCCTTTTTCCAGATCTAAATCTAATTTTGACATGGAGGGTTGTATGGGTTTGCTTGGTAGAGCTTGAGGTTCATTTATTTGGATTCCTATAGCTTTTCCTTTTTGTTTATCTGGAGCTTTTGTAGTCGGCTCTATAGGGTCCATTTGAACAAGTTTATAGGCTTGGACTTGAGCAATGAGTGATTCTTGCCTTTGATTCAGGCATTTTTATTGTTCCTGAACTTTAGTTCTCAGATTGTCTACATCTCCAAATATATTAGTATGGAGAGTTGTGTTATTTTCTTCTAACTTTTTATTCTACTCCTTCAAAGTAGCCATCCTTCTTAGCAGAGCATCCCTTTCTACTATGGCATCCAAGGTGGCTTGCTCCTTTTCTTTTGCAAGACAAATGTGTTTAGCTTCTTCCTCAGAAATCCATTTCTTAAAAAATCCTATCTCAGAGTGCACTTCTTTAGGATCAGCAAAAGTAGCTTCTAAATCAGTAGGATCGTCTATATCTATAAGGTTTGGTTCTATGTATGGGGCTACTCTGGGATTAAAAGGATTATCAAATGAACTACTAAATCCTAGCATATAGTTCATATCTACTACATGATCTTGCCTTGATGAAGCAATTCCTATAGTGGAAACATCTTTGTCCTAAAAAAATCTCTCATCTGGTAATGGGGTACTTAAAATGCCTCCTAAGAGTCTTGTAGTTTTGGATTCAAAACTAAGTGAAGAAGACTCTCTTCCTAATACTAGTTGATACTGGGAATTGATGGATGCATTGCCTCTGGGTTTCCAGGTGGGATTTGAATCTGTCTTTTTCTTATTTTGGTTCTTCCTACCACCTTGGGGTAAATAAGTAACATTGATACATCAGGATTGGCTCTCATGTAAGCTCTTGTGTTCTTTCTCTTGTTAGCCATATTCACCTTTTGTTAAAATAAGCACTAGCTCCAAAACCTTGACTGAGTCACCACCCTATTCTCAAGAAAATATACAATGACACTTAATGCCAATTCAAAGAAAAAACAACACACCAGTAAAAGAAAAAAAAATCTGGCACAGATACATCAATCATTGATGTTGAACGACTAAAACTCTTGCTTGCTAGATAAGACACTTGGATAGGCTGGATACGTCAATGTGTAGCTATGGTACTTGGGCTTTATCTTCTTTAAATTCCTAAGGTTTTTCACTAAAAGATTCCCTTATAACCATGGGAAAAACTTGGATAAGACAACACACATGTATATAGAAGGACCAAAGAAACTGCAGTACTCTTCATAGATGTATTCAACAACTCCCCAGCAGAGTCACCATTTTGTTGGTGACTCGGATGGGAAAAACCCAATTGAGAGTAGGACTGAAATTTTTAATGAACACTAGAGACTCTTGTCCTTTCAACAAAATGGATTGCCATCTTATATCCCTAGTAGAGTCGCCATTTTCTTGGTGTTTTAAAAATGAACTTAAAACTAATAAGCAACAAAATGCTTAATACCAAGTTGACATTACTCACACAATTGAAAGACCAGCCAATTCTTATTAAGAATTGCATGTGCAAAGCATTTGGGCCCAACTTCAACAAAACCAAGGGTGGTTTTGTACTCTTTTGGCTCTACAAAGCTAGGGTGGGTGTACCCAGGGATGATTCCCAACTAGGAAAGACTGTATGAGGATGATTTTAGTTTCATTCTGATTCTCATCTGAAATCCTCAAATACATACATAATTCATGAAAATTTTCTAAATACATCCCATATAACAGATATGGCCAAAAATTCTTCTATAGATCTACAAATGTTCTCAACAATAGTGGCTACCTGAAGCTAGAACATTCAATGTAGACAAGTATTGGCCAGCCTTTGAAGATCTACAGGAAATAAAAGTAAAATTTGATTTCATGTTGTATTTTGATAACCATTTATGATATATTTCTCCTTCAACTGAATCAATTTGATCAGTGCCTAATCCATTAGAGTTCAAAGTCTATAGCAAATTCTTAAATCTAATTTGTTGCCTTACAAAAAATTCTATCAGCAATTCTTATCAGAATTTATCATTCAAAACCCTTTCCACTACTAAAGAAACCTTATCACACTCACCAAAGCTTTTATTTAATCCATTGAATTAACAATAGTGATTAACATATATACAACCTAATTGGATTATATTCAATTGCACAAGCCTTTACTTATACAATATCAAGATAACCAAGTAATAAAAAGGAGACAAGATTTAGAAAGGAATGATATGGGGACAGTTCACAATTTGTATTTATTTTCTTTGAAAATTGTATTTTATTTACAATAGACTCAGAATTACCTTCATAAAGAAACACAACTCACTCTATATTCATGTATTCTTAGAGAATTGATAGAGAAAATACATCATAAACTTGCTTTCAAAAATTTGGACCAAAGAAAAACTAAGCATATTACTTAGAAAAAATAGAATTTAGACCATTCTTCAGCCTTGGAATCTCACTTAAATATTGTGAGATGCAACAAGCTTCAGGCTAAAACAATGTGACAGGTGTCTTCTAAAAGATACTTGCATACATCTGTCACAAAAGACAAAAGAAAATAATAAAAAGCCTATTACATCGAACATTCCTTGGTGGGTCCCTTTCTCTTATGCTTCTCAAATGTTGAGACAAGAAAATATGATCTAATTCTTAATTTATTCTTCATCCTCGGAGTAAATAGTCATAAGGTTTGAAAGTGATGTATCATCTTCAATTACCTGCAAATTTACTTTAATCTGGGGATTTTCCATGTCTTCATTATTAGCTATGAGGGTAACTTTTACTTTTCTATCTTCCTCCTCATCATCTTCCAACATTTGTACTAAGAACTAATTTTTCCATTCATTATAAGTAGCATCATCTGGCTAATCAAAATTTAGAGCCTCTCTTTGTATAATCACTAAAGAATTTGCCAATTCCTCTAAATCATCAACTGCTTTTCTAATGGCATTATAAAATAACTGTATCTTTACCAACTCTTTGTTTGTCCTTGCCCAAAACTAGTGACTAGTTTGACTCATGATGTTGTTGATCCTTTCATAAAATATTTCATCCAACTCCTTTTTCCACTTTTCCTTTTCCTTTATTGTGCCAACAGATTCTAAAGCACAAGGAAATAAAATGAATTTTTCAGCAATATACTTGGAAAAACAATGTGTTAATGTTTTTTTGCAAAGAATCCCTTTTATCATCAAAATCTTCTAGCTTATTTAATAAATAAAAAATTTTCTCTACTTGACGCCAAGGCATTTGGATGGTAGATATACACATGAATGTGTTATCATTATTTCTCTCCCTCCACTTCTGTGCTAGAGGAGTCAATTTAACCTCATCTTTGTTCAACTCATCCATGTGAGGGTTGTAGTTCTTGTCAACTAATCAAAGAAGGTTCACCATTATATTTTATCCCTTAAATACATCACACCCTGCTTTAATTTTCCTTCATATTGATTATTTAATTCTACTTGCAACTCATGTAGTTTGGTTTTTTCTTCTTCAAAGTCCTTTGCAGTATAGAATTGAGGCCTTTTAGGGGTACCTGGTATTTCAAAAATAGGGTGCACTAGATTCTCCCACCTTTCTCTTCCCAAGTATCTTCTCCATTTGAGACACTTGATTCTCCAAATTGTGTATGCGTGTGCCCCTCTCTTCATATGCCTTCAACACTTCTTCAAATCTAGCATTTAGCTGAGAAAATTTATCTTCTTCTTGGCCAGATACCACATCCCCAAATTTTAGTATTTCTAAAGCCATTCCCATTATCTATTTACTACCAACCTCACCAGCACTGTATACTATTAATGCACTAGTATGTTCTGTAGTAGAGATTTCCTGCATCCTAGTTTTATCTCTTTTCTCAATTGACCAAATTAAAAGGGCTTGGTGATCTTCACTAAATTTGACTCCTCTATGAGCCTGTAATATCTCTTCTTCAGTTTGTAACTAGACATCCTTTTGTTTTCCTACTGAATAAAAAGCCATAGCATTCACTATATCCCATTCAGGTAAGATAAGGACTCCTAATTTTTTAACTAAGTGCCTCCTAACCTTAGGTGTGAATTGGGAAAAATCATTCAAAAATTTAGATTTTACCTCTTCTTTAATAACAAAGTTTAGTTTATCTGGTTGCTCTATTTTTATTTTTTCACAATTATTTTCAAAATTTCCTATATTCAATCTACACAAAAATTGTGCAAATGCTCTAGATTTCACAAAATTTTCATCATTTACAAACCTTCAGAGGCTTGGGCAACTATAGGATCAATTTCCTTACCTTTATAGTCAACAACAGTTATCTCCAAGGAAGGTGCAGGGGGTTCTTTTGGTTCCCCAATCTGTAGATCTGTGGAAGTAACAATTATATCCCCTAAAGATGCTTCATCATCTATCCTAATTGGGGATTCTCTTAGGGAGTATTGTTTTGGCTAAGAAGAAGAAGATCCCTATTCTAACTTTTGTATTTTTGGAGCACTGGTTGTAGATGGACTTCCAGGTCTTTTTGCTTGATGAAGAGGACCATGTTGCACACTCCGAATCATTACATAACCTGACCTTTTCTGTAAGGTATATTGGCCAAGAGCTACTATGTTTTTACTATTGATTCTTTTCTGCACTTTTGCAGCCTTGTTTGGGTATGCCCTAATATACATAGCCCTTTTTTCATTCATAGCTTGTGTTATTTCAGAAAAAATATTCATCAAGGCCTGTATCTTGGCTTCCCAGTATTTCTTTTCTTTCAATGGGTCATAGTGAGAATCAAAAGCATTAATGAATTCAAGGGTTTTTCTAAACACAATCCACTTTTCCTTGCTCAATTCTTGTTCTTGTAAGGTGAAAATGTTTCTAATCACATCTTCAGGATAGTAGACTTGTTGGACCATGCAAGAAGCTTTTATTCTCTCCCTGAAGATATCATAGAAACCTTTAGGATCAATAAATTTGGCATGAGATTCTGCCATGTTATATTTGTCTAAAAAAAAGTTCAGATGTTTACAAACTTTCCTTGCAAAAACAAAATCATGGGCCACAGTGACAATTAGAAAAATGTGCCCTTCCTAGTCAACTCCCTTTGATCTATGGTACCTATCTGCCATAATAGCTCAACTATTCCTATGTTCAAAGACACATGAAATAGTAGCACATGAGTTTTTCCAAAAAACTATACACTCTTATCATTGTTGAAATATTGTAGGGAATTATATCCCCCCAGTTATGAGTGACAGGTAGCCCTTTAGCATTGTCCTTGGGTTTGACAACTTCTAACAATGCTTGTGGGATTCTAGGGCTATCTCCTCTTAAAAGCAGTTTAAGATTTGATGCAAAATACCTATCAAGCCTCACATAACTGGCTCCTATGGCTTCTGAGCTCATATCTACACTCCACAATTGTACTGGATTCTTCTCTCCCTCCCTTGTTGTTTCCAATTCCATACCTGTGGAGAAAAAAGTAAATCCCTTGTACAAGCACATATGCATAAGCAATGATTATGAACATAATGGTTTATCTACTTTTCCTTTTGCTATCCCAACTAAACCATTGTGAATTTCTCTTGCGAGAAACGTTACAAAATCTAGGATAGAGCTCATTCCAAATTGAAGAGTTTGTGCCATGATGAGGATAATTGAGCCTGGAATTTGTTCTACCTCATCTATTCCAAAAATCTTACAAAGAGAAACATATAATTCCTTAGTCCTAATCTTAAAATGTCTATTTAATAGTGGCTCTGGGTGCTAATAGTAATTATACTCAAATTACCAACCTTGGCAGCATGCTCCTATAGTGGCCCTCTTTTCAAGTAGGTTTTTTGTGCATTATACCTTGCTTGTAGGTTATCCATGTCAATTGTTTCATGCACAACATGGTTAGGGTTAAGATTGAAAACTTCTCTAATTAGTTCAGGGTAGATCCTAAAGAGGTTTACTCTAGCATGATTCTTTATCCACCCTATAATTGGGTCATACTTCTTGTCCAAATCCATTAATAAATCACTGTTGAAGAAAACTGTAGGGATTGTCAACTTCCCAATATCAAACTCCCAAACATTGCTCAGAGGAGTATCCAGTTTTTGCTCTGAAAACCACTTTCTGAATAATTTGAAACCTCCCATGGATACTTGAGCATCTCCTACCCAATTGGCCTTGTCATAAAAACCCTCTGCTATAGCTACTCTAAGGTTTTTAGGAATCAACTCCCTCCCCTTAGTTATCTCATGTACTAACGAAGGAAATTGTTCCAAAAAATCATCATGCACACCCCTTTTTGAATATTTAGTTTGCTAAGAAAAATCCTTTCATGGAGGCATCTTTACGAATTTTGAACCTTTATAACAACAAAATTTTTATTTCTACTGGTTATAAATTAGTTACCTACTAGATTTTCCCTCCTTTCTTTGCAGTTTTCTCTGCGAATTCTGCTCGAACCCTTGAAAAATTATGTGCCCTAGCTCAGAAATCCTCTCACACTGACAAAATCTGTAACTATGCTTCAATAATGGAAAATTTACATGCTATATCTGAGTATTTAGGTTGCATGAAGGAAACTTTGTATCATATTTATTTTTGCAACCACTACTCATGTTGTATCTTGGATTTGAATTCTACCAATTGATCTCCCCTTGATTGAACGGTTTTGTTTCAAAAAGAGAAAGTCTCTAAAGACTCTGGGATCTTTGACCATGCGTCAGAAGCCCACTTTCCTGCATTATTTAAAAACCTCACATTTTGAAAATGCAGGAATGTGGGCACTGTTGATCTTACCCTGATCGATGGTGAATCAAGATCGCTTTATTTGGCAGCCAACCAAACCAACTTGATCAATGAAAATGTTACCCTTTAATCCATGTGCTCTGACAATTTTAATTGTAGTACTTGAAGTTTTCATACCCATGACATCGTTGCTTCAAACTTGAAATACTTGTCACCCACCACCAATGAGTGTGTTTCATTTTGTTTAATATTTTCCAACGTGGCATGACTCAGTGTATTTCTTAAAGCTTTGTCTAGGTCCCACCATGCTCGCTTGCCCACATTATTTAAAAACCTTGCAACTTGATAATGCAGGAATGTGGAATCTGTTGATTTGGCTTTAATCAATAGTGATCAAAAACTTGTGATGAATATGCACTCATTCAATATAAACAGACCAATGAAAAGCTTTCTCTTAGTTCTATGTCATTTGACAACTACCACAGAGAACATACCATTATTACCTTTCTGCAAAAGGCAGGCCCATGATGTCACCATTGCCACGCATCGTGAGCTCGCTTCCCCACATTATTTAAAGACCACACATTTTGAAAAGGTAGGAATGTGGGAACTATAGATCTAAACAAGATCCATGGTTGATGAATATTGATCATAAGGTGAAGTTTTCATTGATTTGAACAACCAATGAGAGTGCAGGAAAATAAAATGTGTCTTGACAAATCTGACAAATCTGCAAAAAGTGTCATGACTAATGCTGACATACCAGACCTTTTGTAGCACAGTGAATCCCAAAAGCCATCACGGGCTACGTGTCACAAATCTATTTCCCCACATTATTGAAAGACCTCACAACTTGATAATGTGGGAATGTGGGGACCATTGATCGTGAGAAATCAACGATGATGAAAAACATTTCAACTTGGCAGCCTTTTTCAAATAAAATATCCTATTAAAGTGCATAAAAGGTTTATCATTAGGAAAAAAGGTATTCTGATGCAAACAAATCTTTTAAGATGAAAATGCCACGCCAAAATATTTGAAACAATACGTTTTGAAAATTTTGAAAACTAGGGCAACACAAAACAAAGGTATAAGGGTTTTTACCCACTTAGGGCCTTTTCAAGGACAATTTGAGAGACAAACCCTGAGAATTTAAAAGGAAAACACAAACCACAGAATAGGGCACAACTAGGGTAATCTAACAATTTTTAGGATTTCACAAGATAAAACTATAATCTGCAAGAATCAAAGATTTAACTGATTTTACCAAAATATCAGAAGTTTTCCTATACTGTGAAAATCACACCAACATTAAAAATAGTCTCCCTCTTTGATCTTTAATCTTCTTCTCATAATGATCTTTTCAATCAAATTTCCAACAACTACATAAGGATCCTCAATATAGATTTGGCCATATCTTCTAGAATCACAAAACACTACTTAAGTAGGCTCAAAAAGGGTTTACATAGATGTTTGTGCCATTACAAACAACTATATCCATAATTATTATACTTTGAACTTGAAGTCTCTGATACTTAGCATTCATTGTATCTTCAATTTTGTAACTCAACCTCTAAATGAATTAGCATCCATTGATCACTTGACATCTGAATCACTCGACATCAACTATCTACTTCACACAAATTGTTTGACAACTTATGCTCAACATATATTACTTGTTTAGCATGAACTAAGTTATATCAAGGAAATGACTTCTGTGTATTATCATTCATATGTCAAAACCAATATGATATTAATAGGTTTGTGTTCAAATAGTCCAAACAATTTTGTCATTTAGTTTATCTATTTATTAAATGACAAGTTAGCTTGTGCTCATACTTTTCTAGTTTGAATCAAGTAAATGTCACATCCTTGCACTAATACTTACAAAAATACCTCACGAATTGTGCCAACTAATAACCTTTAAGTTGGGTCTGATCTACATGGAACATGTATAAATCATTTTTAAAATATAATCATAGAACCCCTGATGTTTTAACAAATTTCTAATTTGGTGCATTATTTTATTTCATGCATTATTCAATATATTTAGATGTCTCCAAAGGTAGAGTTAAACTATTCATTTTTTGGTAGATTGAATGGTCAAATTATTACTATATCAATTAGGTTTCTATTATGGATTGTAGCTCCTCACTTATTTATAATATTGGTAAGTAATAATAGGGTCATATTTAAATGTAGTGGAATATGGAGAATGATGAATGCCTTTTATCTCAAGTTATATTCTTAATTTGAAACATTTTTTATTCAAGAGAACTACTTTGAGTACTTTATATTTATGTTTCTAATTTTCATCTCATTCCTTAGAGTCATGAATAATAGGACTTTATGTTCTGTAAAGATTCATATTACATATTGTTGACCTCTGAGACCAAGTTGCCTATTAGTGTTTAACACTTAATCATTTCCAAGGAAATATTGGATGGTCATCACTATGACCAAGCCATCTAGAGAAGGTCGACCTATAGAGGACTTATTTATATTTTACCAAAGGCCAAGTAATTTAGAGGTTGTCAAGTACCCTAGTAGAGACCAAGTCAACATACATCTTGACTAACAAAGAAGAAACCAAGAATAGGGAAAGTTTGCTAATGTTGAGTGAGTTAGTATATGTTGAGCGTATAAAATCTAAGTGACAACATGAATTTTAGTTTTGAGTGAGTGTGAGAACATTCAAATGTTAAGTAAATTTATGTAACATATGAGCTAGTAATTGCACAAACACTTATGTAAATCATATTTAGTCAACTTCTACACAATATTTAAAAATTGTATAGATAATTAAGGAGAAGATTACACATTTTTTCAAATAGCATTAATTCAAAGAAAGGGGAATTAACCAATCAAAAAATTAGAAGGGTAAATGGAAAAAGGATGAAATATGGATCATCAATTAAGATCTAGAACTTTCTAAGATTATAAATTTAAGAAGGTTTCAAACCCTAGGAACTTAAGAAGTCTAAGTTGAACTGAAGGAAAGAGAAAGCTATGTATAGAGAAAAGGAAGGTTAAGTCTAACAGAAGATAAGACAGAGAAATTAGAAGGATAATAGAAAGAATTTAGATAAGGATATCAGAATGAGATATTTCAAAAAGGAGATACATAAATAGCTTTTAGAGAAAACCAAATGATCATGTGCTGAATTAGTTTTGATAGATTGAGTCAAGGAAAATCTCTTAACAGAGTCATTCTAACTAACCTTATTTAAATCTTCTAATAGAGCCCTCACCTTATTACAATTATAAAATCCTTTAACAAGGTAAGACCTAACAACCTTAAATGATTTAAATATAAAAAACCCCTTATAAGGTAGATCATTATAAATGATCAAATTGTATCCCTAATAGGAAAAACTTTGTTGTTGTAGTGGTAAATATGTGTGTGTTTCATCCAAAACCCAGTTTTACCTTCAACTTGAAGTATAAGTTACCAAAATCATTGTGTTATGATTTTATATTTTTATGGATGTTACATGCTTAGATATATTTCATTTTAGCATTACAAATTCATCATTATATGGTATGAGATCTAAGATATGAGATGGATTAAGTGTAAATATAGTATGTTGTGTTAATAGTAAAAAGCTTTATGAATCATGATTCACATCCCCCGCTCAATATCTTGTTTTCCATTTATATTTCCAAAAAATGGTATCAAATTCTAGTTCTCCTAAATGAATACTAACAACATGAGAGCACAAGATCTTAAAAAGGAGAAATACAAAATTGGAAAAATCATTGAGAATTAGATTATTAAAATCTAGATCATACTGCAACTAGTTGAAGGAGAAAAGGATGAGTGAAGGAAATCCTTAAAGAAAAGGCTTATGTATAGGATCATGGTGTGCCAAAAAGGGGCGATCTAAAAAATATGTAGTTCTAAAATACCTCAAATAATTTAAAAATCTTTTCCAACCTTTTTCCCACCTATCTTGATACCAAACCGGAAAAGAAATACCTTTATAAAGCCTAATATATCTTTGGATAGAAACCCTACATAGTAAAGTTAGAAAATATCCTTAAAATATGTTTTTGGCCTATTCTTGTGTTATTTTATTACAAACATGTATCTCATTACTTTTTTTCACCCAATTTCAATGAAATGAAAAGGGTTTCTTCAGAATATTCTTATCTTTCCATAAATATAACGTCTATCAAATGATGAGTTTACTAAGTAATTATTACTTATTTTCTAATGGAGTTACATATAAAGTGTTAAGTGGCATGCTGATTTCAAAAAAATAATAACTTAGAAATGGTACATCATGATTGAAATCTTAAACATGCATTAAATTCTAGACTTCTTCTACCATAAGGAAAAGAAAAAAGAAAAAATAATTTTTCTAGAATTTTTAATTAGTTAAGGTGGTTAGACATGAGAGTTCTTTAATTCTAAAAATACTATAGTAGAAACCTTATAATCAATTATTTGTTTAGAATAAAAATATCCAAAATATGCATCACATCCAAGCATGAGTTTACTTCCTATTAAAAAGTATTTTCATTTTATTTTGATTAAGGTGGTCAAACATACCTCTACTTCTTAGTTTTATCATGAAATTATTGTACTATAGGATTAAAATTCAATTTTTTTACTAATCAAATTTTACTTTTTTTAGATAAGGCCTTGTAATTTACAAACTAAATTCAATTTCTTAGAGATTCTTTTCTCTCAACTTTTTTATAGAAAATTCATAACAAGTTGAAAATTTCATGTCAAGTTGACATAGCCCTTATTTGTTTATTTTTTATTCCCACTTAAGGGTATAGTTTGGTTTACCATGATCCTCCACATACCCAAATGTAATATTTGGCCATTCAACAAAATGACAAACTATACAAGGAAGTTGATGTTAGAGGATTTCTTAACAACAAAAATACTAATGACACTGATGCAACAATAGAAGATTTATTAGAGAAGAACAACATTCTAAACAAAGAAGTTAACCAACTCAAAAGAGAACAAGAAATTCAATTTGTGAGACTATGAAGTAGCTGAAAAAAAAAGAAAAAGGAAAGGTGAATGAGAAAAGTTACAGATA
The DNA here is from genome assembly GCA_028749045.1 of Cupressus sempervirens. NCBI lineage: Eukaryota > Viridiplantae > Streptophyta > Pinopsida > Cupressales > Cupressaceae > Cupressus > Cupressus sempervirens. The sequence continues at coordinate 252,562,720 of CM053789.1, forward strand.
AAGAAGACAAAAGAAAGATTGGTACCAGACTTGAAGAAATATCATTTGATGTGTAGAATCTGACAAATAATTAGTTGGACATGATGAACTCATTCTTAGTAGAAAATTAGGAGTTGAATAGAAATTATATGGAAATCATAAATCTAAGATTACTATGTGATGAACTAAGGAATGAGTTGATATGTGAGAAATAACTTTTAGAAAGAATGAAAATGGCAAGTTAATCTATCCAATACTTTGGAGAAATAATGAGATCACAAAATTCATTCAGTGATACTTCTAGTCTTTGACATGTCAAGCATTTTTCATCTATTGGGGAAGGAGAGTCATCAAAGAGTGGTGAGCAATGAAAAAATAAATATAAAGGAAATCCTACTTGTCATTACTATTTTAAACTTGGAAACACTTGTAACATATGCAAAAGAAAAAATTGTATGCAAAACCCTAAAGCTATGTTTAGTGGTAACTATTTTAACTGCAAAAGGAAAGGACACAAAACACATGAATGGAAGTATAAGAAAAGTGATACAACTACTAGATATGAATTACATTATTACAATTGTAAAATATATGGACATAGATCCCATGAATGGAAATCCAAAGGAAAAATTAACAAGACATTTGAAAGGAAATTAAATGTAGTATCTAAGGAAGGTAACTCTTATAATTAGGATAACAACACTATTAATATTAGATTAGTTTTGACATACGAGTGACAATATACTTAAGTCATTTACTTAGTTCATGCCAAATAAGTAAAACATGCCGAGCATAAGTTGTTAAATAGTATATGCTGAGTGACAGATATTTAGTATGATCGAAGTGACTAGTAAGTGTTGAGTTATTTAGATGTTGAGTGACCAATGGATGTTGATTCATTCAGAGGCTAGGTTATAACATTGACATTAGAATTAATATCAAGCATTGAGTTACATAGCTTTTACATTGTTGCTTGTAGTGGCACAAACTTTTATGTAAACCATTTGTGGGCCAACTTAAGGATTATTTTATCATCTTTTGATGATAAGGATGAATCATAATTGTGAATCCCTATGCATTAAATGCATCCAATCAGAAAAAGGGAATGGTTTAGTGGGAATATGAGTAAACCACAATTGTTGATTCATACCTAAGTCTAAGTCACTTAGGTCTTATTAGGCAAGATGAACCCTAAACTTTTTAAAGAATGCTCACGAAGAATTGAAGGGAGTTTGCATGTGAAAATATAGCATTCATGGTGAAGAGTGTGTTATGATTTAAGTTCCATTGTAGAATTAGTTAGAGGAGAATAGAGGAAAGGAATTAGAAGACAAAAAAGATACATCTAATTAGAAAGGATCAAGTGCAAATCTAAAAAGAGGTGATTTGACATCAAGCAATAGGGTAATAACCATAGGATCATTGTAAGAAATTTTAACAAGTGAATCAGTCAAATCTCTTAAAATAATAGTCTTAACATGCTGTTGTAAATCTTTTAACAGGGTTCTTACTTCTTTGTAGTTTAAAGTCCTCTCACTAGGACAACTTCTACTAGGGTGTTGAAATCCTTTAATAGGGTATCATCTAAGAATCTTGTAAGCCTTTAATAGGGAAAAAGTTTCATAAGGTAGATCATGTTTCATGGTCAAACATTATAACCATCATTAGATACACTTTATTTCTAGTGTAGTGAAGATTTGTGGGTGACATCCCCACCCTAGTTTTATCTTCTCCTTTGAGGATTTTTGGGTAACCAAATATCTTGTGTCATACATGTGTGTATATGATTAATTTGGTAGTTTAGCTTATATGAATAGATTATAAGATATATGTATGGTGAATTATTTTGAGGTTGAAAGCCCCTCTTAGATTTTATTTCCCTATTGTATTTCCAACAACTGGTATCAAAGCACAATTCTCTGAAAGTAAAGCTTTGCAGCATTGAGAAAATATCTTGGAAATCAAAGTCTATATGTTGGGAAAGACTATTGAGAACTAGGTGATTCAAATACAACTTTCCTTACATCAACTGAACAAAGCAAGAGATGAGTTTAAGTGATCACTAAAAATGAGGAAGGAAATAAATATTGAAGGGGATGACACACAATACCAAGATATTGACACTACTAAATTTTTGGTAGCTAGAAACAAAAATGAATTTGATGTAGTAGTTGTAGATCTGATGGGAAAGAATGAAACCCTAACTAAAGAGTTTTAAAATCTTAAGAGGGAACAAGAAGTCCACTGATTATTTCCATGTGAGGTGACCAAGTAGAAAAGGAAGGATGAAGAGGGTAAAGTGATGATTGAAGATGAGAAAAGGATTTTGACCAATAGACAAGTAGATAAAACATTAGAGGTAACTAAGATTTCTAACATGCAATTGGAAACTTTGAGTGAAATGATGATTGCAAATCATGAACTAAATGTAAAGAATATTAAGATCACAACACTAAAGTTGCAAAATGAACAACTAAGAAATGATCTTAAAAAAAGTTTTCTAAAAGTTTCAAAAAGCCTAGTGAAGTCATCTAGTACTTTGAGTAATTGATGAGATTGCCTAGATCAAACAATGATACTTTTGGATTGGGTTAAACTAGTACTAAAGAAGGAGAATCATCTAAAAGTGGTGAAGAAAGAAGTAATAAAGGTAAGAAATCAAAACCTACTTGTCATAATTGTGTTGAGTTAGGTCATACTACAAATTCTTAAAAGAGTAAGACTACAAATCATAATCCTAAGAAAAGTTTATGGGTCATTGCAATAATATCACAAACAAGGACAGTGGGCACATGAATGTACAACCAAGCCCATAAGTGCACAAAGACTTGAAGGATACTACTATAACTAGTAGATGTATGGACATAGATTATATGAGTGTAGATCCAAGCCTAAATGTTCATAAAATAAGTAGATAAAGGTAAAGTGCAATTCCAACTCTTATAATTTGGATTATAATACTAGGTATAGTGGTCACTATTGTAACAAGTATAGATATGTTGCTGACTTTTTGCATAGGAACACATTTTAAAAGTGACTACAAAATATGGTTGAGTCAAACCACATATTTTAGTTGTTTGTAGACTAATCACATAAGCTAGAATTGTACAACAAGGTCAAAGGCACTGAGTAGTGTGTTCAACAAAGCACTAGTACATTTGGGCTCATTTCTTGACCTTTATTGGTCAAAATTTTGACCTAGTTTTTTACCAAACTTCAACCAAATTCAACCAACCCATTGGTCAAAAATTTTCTCATTGAAATTTTGACCAAAACTTATTGGTCAAAATTTGGTTGAAAACTATATGTTGCCATGGTGCAATTTGCACCTAGATGTTGGTCAAAATTTTGACCAACCCCTATCAATTTTTGTCCATCATTGGTCAAAATTTTGATCAATTCTTGTGGAATACTACACAACATTAGTCAAAATTTTGAATAATGCTTGGTAGAAAACCCTCACACATTGTTCAAAATTTTGACCAATGTTTGGTCAAATTTTTTTTGAAGAAATCAACAGTTGTGAGATGATCAATCAAGAGGAAATAGTTGAGAGGTTAGAGTGACAGAATTTTCAAATAATCATATGAAATGAAATGGGTGTGCAAGTAGAAGGAAACTAGAAAGACATTGTGTACATATGAAGGCATAAAATGGATGGTTTTGGAGCACTCAGCATAGACACTCAGCATTTAGTACATATCATCATTCAAGATGAAATGGGTATGTGGGATTATATGCACAGTGAACAATAAAGGAGGGAAATGAACCCTTCCTATGTGAGTTGTTCAATTCCCTCCTTTATTGTTCACTGTGTGTATAATCCCACACACCTATTTGATCTCTAATGATGATATGTACTGAATGCTGAGTGTCTATGCTAAGTGCTCCAAAACCATCCATTTAGTGCCTTCATCTATACACAATGTCTTTCTAGTTTCTTTCTACTTGCACACCCATTTCATTTCATATGATCATCTAAAAATTGTGTCACTCTAACCTCTCAATTGTTTCCCCTTTATTGATCATCTCATAACTACTGATTTCTCTGACATAATCCAATTTTTCTTGACATGTCACCTACTAATATAGTGATTAATAGTAAATACTATGATTTATCTTGATCCTAGTTTCAATATTGGCTATGATATTGTTATTATTCTAAGCCATTTTGTTAAAGACTATATCTCTCAAAATAGTGGTAGGTACTAGACAACCTGTTCATCATGTATTTGAGAGACAATAGCCTTCACATAAATATAAGTTTCTTCTTATCATCTCTAGAGAAAAATACAAGACAACTCGGAACTCAAAAAAACTGAATGTAAGCTAGAACCATACCTAGTGTTGTCATCATGAACAAAACAAATCAAGTAACCATCGTCCTCCTCTAGATCTAACCCAGAATCCTTCGGTATAAATATATCCTCAAAATGAAATCTTCTAGGTCCAAAGCCAAAAACCCCTAGCACATTGCCTCCAACTTCAATCTAAAACTTTCTAGCCTCAGGTTCTACTTGAAGATAAAACTTTACAAGTCCGTTGACCTTAGCTACTGAATCTAGTGTAGTACCATACACATAACACTATTTTCTACATGCATTTTAAATCATAAAGTAGAATTAGATATTTCCCAACCAACCTTGTATCCATGTCAATAAGATCGACCATAAATAGAGACAAAATCATAGATATATAAGACTCCTAAGAGATATCTCAGCTTGTTTTTAGAGTGATTGACCAACCTATGTAGGATAATCATAAAATTAACAATAGTAATATGAACTTATCCACTACTAGTTATAAAAGAGAAAAATATAAGTTTATTAAATATAACATTAAAAAATGCGAGGAAAAATGAGTCTTGAAGGAAACTTAAGGCAAAATGGTCTATAAGTTATCAAGACAATACTAAAATATTATGCTCGTGTCTTACATTACCATTATGAAAGATGTAGTAGTTTGTTACCTCAAACCATCTCATCTAAAGATCATTTTTGGCATATTGAGGCTGTATACCAAAATGTACTTTCACTATAGTATCGTAAGAAATAATGAATTTTCCATCCCTCACAATATCCTGAGATAGCAGCAAGTAAAATTGAGCAATCTAGTTTATTCTGGAGAGATGCATAGACAACCTTTATCCTATATTTTCTTTATGAAGAACAAAAAGGATCTAAAGTTCTAAGGCTTTAAATACATTATTCATATAGTTGAATTATTTGAGTTTAGATAGTTTCCAATAACTTCTTCATACTCTTCAAATAGGAAGGCAATGATATAGGAATACTCTGAAATTAAAATACCTTTGGGGCAAAATAGAGAGGAAGATCGATGAAAATTGCATAGTTATCAGTTATGGCAAAGTCATGCATCATGACTGGCTTTGAAAGCATTATGGGAACTGGATCAAGCATTATTCCCTCCATCATGATAACTCAATAAGTAGCATAGGGAGGAGTATGTTGGTAGCCAAATGTAAACACTTCTCCTATACATAATGGAAAAAGTGATTAGGCACATAAATCTATATTTTAAAGTAGTCTATAGCTTTCTCAAACATCCTTTACAAGTAATTACATTAACTATAAAATATGAACGTGTTCTACTATTGTGATCAGATCAAACTTTGGTTGTGCATTACAGTTATTTGATTCTTCTTTTTTGTTCTAAAATAGCCTATAGCTTACTTGAACATTGCTAACTGCATTAAGTTTTAATTATCAAAACAAAACTTTTTTTGCTACCTATATTTGGATCAATCTTTGGGTGTGTAGTGAATGAATGAGTTATGTTCTCATCATAATCCATCAATCCAAGAGTCTACAAATCTCCATCTTCAAAGACTTGAAGAGCATCTACAAAGGAGAAAATAAGAAATAAGTTCAATATAGGATTACTTTTCCTTTCTTGAAACACTAAATATTTCTTATCTATTGTATCCTATTGTGAAATGAGAAAAAGAGAAAAAATCAACAGGGTAGCAAATATGCTAATAGACAAGCTATTGATGAAGAATTCCATTCATGTTAGCAGTTTCTCGATACTTCACTATTAAAGTTTTAGGTCAGGTAGGAACCTATGCATAGGTTCAGTGTGAATGTGTTTGAGTTTGAAGTGCTTTGACTTAACCTATCTTGTACATCACTATAGTGATTAAGTGAAATCTTTTATTTAGCCAAATAAGTCAAATAATGAACAATGTAGCTATGAATGAGCACAAAAAATTGTTCCCAATCCTGCTACAATTTTTTGGTAAATAGCAAGGACTTTCTAGGTACACCTCTCCTATTAGCCTATTTAAAAATTGTAGATTATGCGGCTATATTATTTATAACATAGTTTTATATGTTGGAAAATCTTCAATGGAGACACAATCAACAAGATTGTATCCAGAATCAACTATGTATGTTTTGTACTTAATATTTTAGATCATTCTCAAGAATTTATTATTAGATTTTCTTCCCACACCTTAAAAATGGAAAGAAGTGGTTTGTGCTTTATATAAATAGGTTTAAGTCACCAAGGATTTTCTTCCCATAGAAAGAGACATTTCAGAGAACCACAACAAGAAAAGTGAACAGAGATGCACTGAAGAGAGAAATTATTCTGAGACTTCAACCCTATTTGAAATTGATAGCAGCTAGAAGCAGCTTGTAGAATATAATATTGCTCTTAATTTTGAACAAGATCTCTTCTATTCATTTTCATGTGTTATGAATAAAATAGAAGAAAAAATTCCCAAATAAATTAGACTATCAAGTTTGCTAATTGAATAGCTAAATCTGAGATGATTTAGGGCCCACCCAAATTCAAACCAGGGAAGCTTTTATAATATATATTTTTAAAAAATCATACTAATTGGAGTGTTTCAATTTGGATATAATTGATTTGACTAACTACCAAAAATAGGTGATATTAGGTTGATTTTTTTTTGGGTTAAAAGCTTAGTATGCTTGAGCAAGAGAATAATATGATATAGGCTACAAAAGCACACAAAATAAGTAATATCATTTTTTGTAGAAGTCAGTCATACGATCGTTGGAACAAAGCATATATTCATCATGAAAATCATGGCATGGCTTACACATCCCTAAAGCTTTCCCACATCATCCAATGATCATAGATATTATTCTCTTGTCTCAATCAACCACAAAATTGAAGTCGTTTACCATGCCACATAGCATAAATCTATCTTCAAGATCAAGACATAAGAGATGTAACTGCCACATACCCAACTCTAGTAAAGAATAACACATATAAGTTTAAAAAACTCCACTTACTTAGGGACTAGTATTAGTAGCTTTGTAAAATCATCCTTTGAGCTTATTGTCAATATTAGGTTCGCTAGAGGCACCAAAAACACACCTGGATTTGAACTAGGGACCACCTGTTTACATCATTAAAGAGTCATAGTGAGTAACGAAAACAAGATTAAACAACATTACCTTGGGTAGAAGAGACCCTTCTACATCTTTGACCTGATGCAAAAGCATGAAAATCTCCAATATCTAATGTAGCTTGTGTATTATAATAACCTTTTTCTCAGTTTCAAGCCAATCATCTTCAGAAGACTGAGATGACACATCCTTTAGAAAGGGTTTAGAAAATTAGTCATGAAAAGATTTTCAATTATTAAACACTTTAGGAAAGAGAAAATTCAAAAGGGATGAAAGTTCCTGCAAACTGCCTGATCTGTAGTTAGATACTCTATGTTGATGAGAACCTAGATGCCCTCTGCATCCCCTGCACACTCCATGTTAAAAATAACAATGAAGTAGGCCAAAACCCTTTTTCATTAACATCTTAAGCTCATGTTGGGAAAAAATTTGACCAACACTTAGTGGTGGTCAAAATTTTGACCAACATGGGTGTGGATTTAAAAAAAAGGACGTTTTCCTTGCATATTCAACCCAATTTGACCCCATTTTAATAGATGGTTGAAAATTTTAGTCTAAAAATAGCATCAAATGTAATAGTTTCTTCAAATAGACATAAAATATAGAATATTTTCAAGCACACTGGAACTACAAAATATATCTTCAGTACACACCTTTACATTAATTTTGAGGGCCAAATTTGTTAAATATTGCTCGCTCATTTTAAACACGTGCTTTGTTAGGTAGCATTATGAAACTAAGTTGAGATCAGTTTCACATATTCACTTAAGGTCACCTAAAGCAACACAGGACAACTTATCATTGACTAATATGATACAATGTCGCAACCCATCAAATAAATCAATAAATCAAATAAATCAAATACTAGCAAAGAATTTCTTGAAATCTTTCAAATTCTTGGATGAAACTAAAGGAAAAAAGAACCATTGTTGTTAGGAAAAATGACTATAAGAAGTTCCAACTCTTTCCTCTTTACAGATGGTCTTCAAGGCTCTCTCTACTTGTTCGAGCTAGGAATGATGAATTTGGATCATGAGTTATGGGTTGAAATTCTGTAGTCAAACAAGAAAACATCACTTAATAATGAAGTTAAACTATTTAAATTATTATGAGTGTCTGAATTGTAAGTTAATACCATCCTAGAAACCTCGCATATCTATGCCAACTCTTGACAAAACCCATTGGCAACACTCTCCTGAACACCTCATGAAAAGTTTAAACAAACCCAATAGTTTATAGTTCCTCCATTCACCATTTTCTATTTCATGAAATATAATAACAAATGCTAAGCACTTTCATAATAACACTTGCATCAAAGCTTATGTAAAACTTTCTCTATTAGTAGCAGTTAGAACTAAATAATTAACATACAAAGTAAATCAAAGACATTTGAACTAAATAATTAGCATACAAAGTATCAAAGGCACTCTTTTAGTGTTTAAAATATGTAAACACCTCATCCATTACCTCATTCATCATATTCCACTATCCAACTTGAGGTAAGCAATCCTTTTCCCTGCCAGTTTAATGATACTTCAGCTCCACAATAATTGTTGCACTCATAGTCAAACATAAATGGAACACAAAAAATTTACTATATATTACAAAAAAAAACCATTTTGAAAACAAAATATATGGTATTGAGGGAATCAATACCCAAGGTGTAGGAAAAATCTGAGCTTCTACTGAAGTAAGCTTGTCACTAATTTTAAGTCCAAATTCTTTTGCAAATGGATCTTGATGGTACGCATTGTGAATATTGTTTGCATAGAAAGAAGCAATAAATTAATCTTAAATGCTACAAAGTACTCTAATAAATCCTTTTTTTCTTGAACCATGCTAAAAACATCTGGGGCACATGCAATCTTGCATGCCCAAAGAGATTTCTTCATTCAATTTTGGGATACAATTTTGTAGGTTCTCTATGGGTTTGTTTTGATCTCTATTTGTTGAGCATAGCTAGTCTTCATAAATCAACTTGGGAGTTTTTATACTTTTCATGTTTAGTTATTAGGCATCACATGGCTATCTCAGTAGTCCCCTGGCAAAATTATAATATATATTCTATTTCTTGATTAGTAAGATTAAAAAATAACTACCTATAGCTGGGTCATTACCATGCCCTTGTGTACTATGGTAACATCACTGTAGCAGCTATTACTTTCAAATTTAATATTTACTATTTTAAATGGCTTTAAGTAGTCATTACTTCAACCATACAAGGTGACTAGGAATCTTGAGCTTTTAGAGCTCTTTTTAGTACTCTCTAGTAGCTCTAATACATCTCATAAAAAAATCTTCTATAGATCCCTGCATGAGCCAGTACTATTGTCTAACGATTCACATGCTTTGGGTTGATGAAACCACTACTTTAAGATCATGGGCAATAGTATGCTATATCCATTCACATACAACAATACAAGGGGGGGTCTAAAAAAAAGTTAGAAGCTGCTACTTCCTTAGGTGATTAGAGAAGAATTCAAAGAGAAACTAGTGTGTGATGAGGCAAACTTTTGACTTTAGAATGACTGCCAGATCAATATTAACACTATTGTTAGCATGTTTTAAATTTAACTTGGTTTTTTGTGTATAATTGTTGCAAGACTTCCAAACTGATACTCTTGAATGTTGTTGTGTCAATAAAGTTCTATTTCATGATTTGAATTTTGAATGTGCATTTCTCAATAATAAATAATTATTTGTTGCATTTCTATTTCTCAAATTAGAAGTTGCTACTTCCCTAAGTGATGCAGCAAACCCTGACTTTGGAATGAATTCCAGATCAATATTCACACTATTGTTGGCATGTTTTAAATTTAATTTTTTTGTTTTTTGTAATTGTTGGGAGGCTTGCAAAGCTATAATCCTGAATGCTGATGTGTTAATAAAGTTATATTTTCATGATTGAGATTTTGAATGTGCATTTCTCAATAATAAATAATTATTTGCTGCATTCATTTTTATATGTAGCAGTTCTTACAACAATCTGAGGGCATGATAGCTACTATAATTAGCTATCATTTGGGCAACACATTTTTGTAGGATGAAGTATAGGCTGAAATCTAAGAAGTGAAGGGGGGCTAAAATTATTTTAAAAAATAAAATCATTCATGTGAACATGTGAAAAATATGATTATGACACTAGTTAGACTCCATAGGTCATTGGCAACAAGTCTTGGTATCATACAGATTATACCATCTTTTTGAAACCAGAGCCAACGTATGGGTCTTCACTGATTACAAAAATTTAAACGAGTTGGAAATCCGTAAGATTCAACTCAAAAGTAATCATGAGGGAAAAAAAACCCATGAAAATATGGAAAGTAGTATAGAAAATAGTGCAAAATTTTGGATTAGGAAACACATAATTCTAGGCAAGGTATCACAAAGGGTCATAGCTAAGAAGATGTATGAGAAGCCACTTTTAGGCCCTTGATGGAATCCAAGATAGGAATAGTCCTGTGACCATTTCACTAAACAATGGTATCATGTAAGTTGCAACAATTGAAAATATGTGTACAATCAAACATGTAATGCTTGTAAGGGATGGAACATCATGACATATAGGTTTAGAAGAAAACCTTTGTTAATGAAAGAAAGATTTTTCTTGACGAACATAAATGCAAAAACATACAATAGCCAAATCCCAATGAGAACTATAGGCTTTCTAATGAAAATGATAGTGATTTTGACCACTCTCTATAAAAAAGTTCTAGTAGCAATTTTCCTATAAAAAATGACATAGAAATATCCCTCCATAAACCTCCACTCATCATTGGCATGCAATTTATGTGAACCTAGCCACAACATGCAAATACTTAAGATGGTCAATCAGCTCATAGATTGTCACAATTGGACACATCACAATCTCTACATGAATAACATTGCCTTCAAACATAAGTTTGAAGAGAGGTGTACTAGGATCCAATGACAAAAAACCTTCACTCATCATTGGCATACAATTTATGTGATCTGGCCAAAACAACCAAATACTTAAGATGGTCAACCAGCTCATAGATTGTCACAATTGGGCACATCACAATCTCTACATGAATAACATTGCCTACAAACATAAGTTTCAGAGAGGTGTACCAAGATTCAACGACTAGTCACAACTTACTATAGCAATCAAAAGAAGCAAAGAATCACTACTACAATAAATATTGCTTAGCTTCTTTTTGACAGATTTGGTTCTTTAATGGTGCTTACACACTTCAAATAATCTACAAGTCACCTAGTTTGTTCGTTACCAAACATATCATGTTGTTAAGTAACATACCTCAAATACTACATCATTATTCACACTTACATTGTATAATCAAATAAGACAACTAATATCCCAACTCTTAATGGTTTTCCTATACCAAACATGTTTGTGGACTAGCATAGCAATGTAGATGATATCGATCCTACTTTCAGGGAAGAAATCAGAAAAGCAAGCCTCATATGTGACTTATGTGACTCATAGTACGTATGCAAGGAAGACCATCACCTTTCATGCCACCTAGAGTTATTTTTAATGTTTTTAGACTCCTACCTCAAAGGAAACTAGAATTTGAATATTCATATTAAACAAATGATAACTAGAAAGCCCAATCCACCATTGCCCATAGGGAACAACATTTCTCATAGCTCGTGTCATATACATAGCTGACTCCTAGCACCTTCAACCTCCTCAACATAATACTAGTCTCCCATTGCAAGCACCATGTGGTGTAGGCAACATAGCATCTTCTTAATGTTTTTTCATCTCCTTTCAATCATAAATACTGAATATTATTTGTGATAAAGATGGATACCCTAAGACCTATGTCCATCATTTTTCAAGATAAATTGTATCAAATTATAACTAGGTTCTTTAGATTGGTGGAAAATATTGATATGTAGTTAAGTTGCAAATTCTGTCCAGACACTACAATAGAATATATACTTGGAAATACAAAAAATAGTCTATCTGTTAATAGTTATTAGATGCATTAAGTGCCTCTCAGGAAATTTTTCTATTTGTTAAGAGTTGTTACATGCCTGCAACAATACATTGTTGTCCAGTAATATGTTACATTCCAACCAATTATAATTTTCCACTAAATGGCATCCAATCCAAACTATACTCCTTCCCTTTTGTAATGAGCTTGATAGACTAAGAACATCCTTTTGTTTTGGCCTTTCAAGAAGGAGAACAGAGATGAAGTGCCAACTAATTTTCTTACACTAAAATGAAAACACTATTACACTTAACCTTGAAATTGAGTTCTACAAACTTGATCCTTAATACCATCCTTTCCAACTAAGTCCATCCAACTGTACGATACTTTGCAAACCTCTAGATAAATTTCTAGTAATACTTGATTGTAATGACCTCAAAGCATGGAGCTTATACTCACACTAATTATCTAAGCTTGTCCAATCCATCTTTAACCAAACTTTTAAAACAACATGACAAAGCCACTTGCCATGCATGACCATAAAGGAAAAATTCTTTGGTTAAGAATTGAAACATAGCCACATGAACTAAACCAAAGCTCTAAATTATGACTACTACTGATTCATTGAATAAATCTATAAATAAGGATGTGTTTTAAAATTTAATGTCTTCAAAATGCTCCACTAGTAATGCTAGGAGATTCGAAATGCTTTCTATCTTCTTAACCTTTTCAATTCATCTATAAAGTTCACTATTTTTTGCTTCTATATTTTAAAGGGTTCAATTTGCACATTAATCTTCAAGGGTGACTTGCTCTTCTTGGGGGTAGCAAAGGTATCACATCTGACTTTGTACTTCTACTTTTCTATGGCAATTGAATACTTGTGTGTCCACTCTTTATAAAAGGTAAATTGATCAACAAACCTATAACATGTAGACACTTTGTCACCCTATCTTCCTCCATTATACCTTCCATTTACATAACCTCCTTAATATATAATTTTCCATCCTCCTTTCTATATTCTATGTTGGTATTGTTGTTTTTTGTGCGGGTGCCACCAATAATGCTTCCAAGAACTGTGGAGGTTGTCACTACCCGTAGACATGCTAATTGAAATTAATAACATCCTTGATAGCTCTACTATTGTAATGGTGTGATGTTTGAGGTAAGATATACTAGTGCAACACACGATTGTGATAGACTCAGTGGTAGGCCATGTATGCCTAACTAGGTAGTTTTTGCATCTTTTGTGCTATGAGTCTTCTTGTCATGCTTTATTCATTCTATCCATGCATACCATTTGCCCCCCTACAATTATTAAACAAAAATTACATGTGGTATGGAAAATTAATTGTGTGGTATGTGGCAAAACATTTTGTAATGAACAAGGTTGCTACAAATGTCAGTCCCATTGCTTGCATAGTCCACAATCCATATCAGATTCTCTCCAGGGTTAAGTTTTTATCTTATAACCTAGAATCTATAAATCAAAATTGTTTTTACCTCCATAATTGATTGTAGCAGTAGTTGAATGAGATATAATCCTTTCTATAGTTGCTTGGGTCTATGTAGATCCATAGACAACCATTCTAATATGAGATGATGCATATACTTTCATCAGATGCTAAATATGCCCACATGATTCCTTCACACTTAAATTTTTATGTTGCAACTTAGCTGCAAAATACTATTTACAATTAAATTCTTGTTATCTATTAACTATCATGCAAACTTATTCCTATAAGTGCTTGCTAGGAGCTATGTGGTAAATTGACTATGTGGTATGTGGCAAGACATTTTATAATGAACAAAGTTTCTGCAAATGTTAATCCCATTTCTTGCATGGTCCACACCATACTCTCCCCAAGGTTGAATTTTTATCTTACAAGTTATAACCCACACTCAATAAAACAAAACTATTTTCACCTCCATAAGTAACTGTAGTAGTAGTTGAATGTGATATTACCCTTTTTATACTTGCTTTGGGCTATGTAGATCCATTATAATATAAATGACACATAGACTTTCATTAGATGCTAAATATACCCACAAGATTCCTTCACATTTAAATATTTAAGTTGCAACTTAGTTGTGAAATACTCCAAACAATTGAACTTCTGTTATCTGTATAACTATCATCCAAATATATTCCTATAAGTGCTTACTAGGAGCTATGCATTATCATAGATGATTATTATGTTACAAGAAGAGTGATTTTATGATATGATGAAATTTACTAATCTTCTATATCTTTCCTTGATTCAATGAAGGAATCTTCTATACCCAAATTTACACATTGAGAAGTACCTTCTAAAAGTTAAATCAAAACTTAACAAATGTGACTTAGAATAAATGATCTTAAGTAAGGCCAGAGAGGTACTCACATTTGGAAAGTCTTTGTAGGTGTCCACCAATGTCCAAAATTGAAATCCAATATATCAGCATCAAGCCACCTTTTGTTTAGTCCATCTATTGTGTCCAAATTAAGAGTGTGGTGAACCCTTTTTGGTACATTTTTAGGTGGATTACTCATTTGTACAAGAAAAGGTGACCAATAGTACTCAATAGTGAAGTTAAAAGATCTAAAATATATATGCAGAATGCTAGTTCACTTTTTAGTTTTTAGCCCATTAATTTCATAAACTAGCCACTTATTAGTTACACCCTGCATAAGTAGGTAGATAATAGACTCCCATTGTGTTCTAGCCATGGAATCTCCAATAAATAAAACACACAATCCTCATAATCTTTGTAGAATATCAAATGGCTTAAACCTGCAACCACACCAAGATAAATCAAAACCACATCCATTCCCTATACATATGAACTCAGCTAAAATACAACAGTCAAGAATACTATTCATATTTGGCCAAATGCCTACAACACAATGGTAAATTGTGAGCCTCTTACCTGGGAGGTTGTAGATTCAAGTCTACTCAAACTTAACTAATAACAATAATTAACCTTGTCTTTAGCCTATTACCAATTTTAAAAAAATACTATTCATATTCATAAGAAGATGGGAAATCAACAAAACTTAAAACAATATAAACACAAATAATCACAAAATGAAAAGTAGAGAGTTCCAAATAGGAATAATGCTCTTCTAAAATTTGATGCATTCAAAAAAGTCAATTTAACACTCAAATATTTAGATATACCTTGGTATGTTGCAACCCAGAGGTTTTCATATCCATTTCATATAATCATGATCTTTCCTGCCATTGTTCTGACAATGGAAGCCACATTCAGCAAAAGGGAAATCAAAGACATTGTATAAGGTATATGTTTTGTCATAAACCCATTTCCCACTAAAAACATCACAACTAGAATTTGAATTGATGCCACTAAAGTTTGTATTAACTGTAGGACTAAAATGTGTAGAAGAAACAAGATCCTCTGATAACTGAGTGTGAAAATATCCCTCACTTGCAATGAAAGTTAAAGAGATGAATAGAAGGATTGCTTCCAAGAAGCAAAAACTATGATGCCCAATTTTGTAGTATCCCAGTTGTCCAACACTATAACTTCTTAGACCAAACTGGCTAGTGGGGATCCCAATAGTATTTGACAACCTTTTGAGCAATAGATCATATACAAAAATTAAATAACAAACCAATCCATAGCCCCTCATCTTGAACTAAAATTTGTGCAACATGAAAATTCACTCTTTGATTGAATTTTAAAGCACCCAGTACACCACATCAAACCCTATGTCTAGAAAGCGAAAATAAATCTTGGAAACACACATGAACAGAGTGAGTTGAGGTAGTAGATTCACTTGGAGATTATTCTTTAACTTCTTTGAAACAACATGAGTGGAATCAAAAAAAAGAAAATTGTGCATAACCTAAGTCTACAATGAGTTTTTCCTCTATTTGAAACCACTTGAAATGATATGTAGAATAAATTCAAGAAGGGATTCACCAAAATTAGTCATTCTAAACAATCCATTTGAGACTAATTTAAAAATACAAATTTTTTTCATCCAAAAAATGAAAAACAATTAAAATTGAGCACCCAAAACCCAGTAATCACTAGAACATAAAATTTTCCATCCAAAAGCATCACTTGAGACTAATCCAAAAAAAAGAATTTTTTCATATAAACTTAATAGTTACTCCTTCCTAATACAAAATATAATATAATCATATGGGAAACATTTGCTAACAGAGAAACAACAATTATCCTAATTAGCAAAAGGTTAGCGAATAACATTGTAGAAAAAATAACAAGAAAAAACACTTCAACAAATATTGGAAGCAGTCTTCCTAGATGATGATCTTATGAGTCAAAAAGACTTCACAAGACTTTTCCTCTAAAGATATGCATCAAAGTGGGACTGGTGCCATTGAAAACTATTACGAGAATGCTAGCAAATGACCTACTGGGAGAATGCTAGCAAAGGTTGAATGATTCAGCTTTAAACCCGCCAATTGAATTTTTTTAAAGGTCTCTAAGGCCTTTTCAAAAAATCCTTCCTGCACATATCCCGTAACCATGGAATTCCATTAGATGACATCTAGTCGAGGCATTTCTTTGAAAAACCTCAAGGTCTGATCAACATCACCATTTGTTGTCCTATTCTTCATCCCTTGGTCATTAGCCAAACCCCTCAATGAATTATTGAAGACAAAATAGAAATTTTTTCATTTGAATAGAATGAAGCCTGTGTTGGTCAAAATTTTGACCAACACGGGCATGGATTTTCTTAAAAAAGATATTTTTCCTTGTCTATTTCAACCAATTTGACCCCATTTTAATAGATGCTCAAAAAATTTGATCTAAAAATGAGGTCAAATGTACTAGTGCTTATAGCCAACATGTGTGCAGTGCAAACCTTATGCCTCAATCATGAGATATTTGGCATTTTGCAATGGACTGCAATAAAGATGTGCTTCCATATACTCACATATATACCATATTCTCCAACATTTCAATCCTCTTGTTTTGTTCTTTAGAGACAAAACTGAGAAATGAAATGCATCATTCTATAATACCAAGAGCCTTAACCACTCACATGTTTGGAATCTTCATGTCCCCTTGTTATATAGTTTTGGATCAACGAGGAAAAATTCATATTCTCTTTATAACAAAAATTAAATTAATTTGTAAGCCTAACTTAGATAAATAATAATGTCCTTAGGAACATCTAGTTGTCTGACAATATGATAATAAGATAGTTTGAAGGCACTTCCAAAAAAATTGGTCTTCTAAGAATATACTATCTCATTTCTTCTCATTTATTAGAGTCTTAAAATTCCTAGTGATAATAGGATGCCCAAAAATAGCATCACAAAAAGATATATTTACAAAGCATTTTTTTTAACTTTCAACTACAAGTGTTTTTTTCCTACGTTTATCAAGATTTATCCCCACTAGAGTTGCTTACCTCAATCATTTATATTTTCCTCAAACTATGTTTAGAGTTTTTTTGTGACAATGAAGACTTAAGTTCCAATCTCTATTGCAAAAATAAAGCTACAAATTAAACTAAATTTATTTTCCCTTCTTGCAAAAAAACTATTAGGTAATCTCATCTCATGTATGCAGAAAATTTTGGAAATGAAAATCCTAAGACAAAAACTTCAAAAAATTAAAGGATGTTCATCATCTAAACCAACAAAAATTCTAAGATATTTTATAGTGTTATGTATATCAATCTAGGTTTGATAATTTCAATGGGTTGTTTGTTATCCAAAAATCACTTTCACTTAACAAAAAAATCAATTTACATACAATATAGATGCTCTGAAATAGAGGGAAAACAAGGGTAAATAAATTTGACAATAAACAGATTTTTTAAAGCACTAGCAACTTTGCCAAAATCAAATTTCTTAGTAGACAAGATACAAAACTAAATAAAAAGTTAAATAGGATAATTTTTGAATAGCTAGGGAACCTAGCAGTTCACCAAAAAGCTCCATGCCTGCCATGGTTGACTAGGAAATAGTTGGTTGTCTAATTTCCAGATGCAAAAGAAAATTCACAAAAACAAACTCTGCTTTCCTAGCAATTTTTAGGTGATGCTATGTTGGTAAATAATTATGCTCTCCATTTCAACCAAAGTTGTTCCAAAATGATGGTTTTGTTCTTGTGTGGTAATGCTAGCATTTTAGGCTTGATATTCAAAAAATAATAATTGAATATGCAACATTAAAACCTTTTTATCAAATAAGGACAATTTTTAGGGGCATGGATTATTCATTTCTAGCTATGAATTTTATATTGGGAAAGACCTATAATAAGAGTAATTCAAGTTTGAAGTAAAATGTTTGCAGCTAAGAGTTGAGATATTCAAAACAATTCTATCTTCTTTTTTGCACTTTTAAGAGCTATACTTGCAAACATAGAACCTCCATTACCATGAACATTCAACAATTTTTAACTTAGTATCTCAAGCTCTCTGTTATTCACCTACTATATTAATCAAGAGGATTGAGTGTTGGATCATACAATCCCTAAGGTGCAGGCCTATTCATATTATCAAATAAAATAGGACTTTTAATAAGCTTTACACTTGAAGATTGGACCTCTTCATCTATATAAAAGGGAAATTGAACTGATTCAACATCTTTGGTCAGTACCTAAAGCGCACATCCAATTTTGTGAGAATATAGAGAAAAGATAAACTTGCTTAAAACTAGAAAGACAAAATCATAATCTTTGCAATCTATTAAAGTTATAAACTTACTAGAAACATTTAGATCAAAAAAATATAGAAAGGAATCAGACTTAAAAAAATCCCTTGTTCAAAATATTCTAAGATGGATGATGAATGATGAATGAAAGAGAGAAATATGGATCAATTTGCATACAAGACCAAAAGCTATAAGTAAAATCGAGTAAGTCATGTGATGTCACAGATTAAGTATTTAAGGCCTCCTTAAGCAAAGTAAGAGGAAAAACATAAAATAAACTACTGGCCTGATTGGATCAATGGATAGATAGTAGCTAAGCACCCTTCAACAATCAGGTACTTTTTAATCAAAAGACACATACCTCTTCCGACCATTATAAAGTTCCTAAAACTTATCCAAGGATAATATCATCTGAACAATTTGTGTGCATATTTGGAGATAGTGGTAGAATACAAGAACCTAGGAATTAATTTCCATAATAGGCTTAGTTACATTTAGGACTAAAATAATATAGTGTCATTTTCCTTCTTTAGAGCAAGTGCAAGAAAGCCAAATTGTGGGATTGTCAGTCCAAGAAAACTCTTTTTGGTTTCTTGGTCATGTCAGTTTTCCTCTATGGTTGTGAAGTAATTAATAACCTCTAAGTCAACCCTATGAGATCCTCTTAGTTGAGGCTGGTATATTCTTGATTGGAGGCATAAGCAATTATTCATTTGTTAAGTGGAAAAAATAGATAAACCTGTTGGCATAGTACAATTCTTGGAGGAAGCAAAATGGAAAGTGAATAGACAAACAAGACATTCATTAGCAATATTCTTGTAACACTAAAGATGAGATAGAAAATTAGTGCTACAAAAATTCACAGTTGTCATGTTGACAAAATGAAATGGCTGGAGAAGAACACATTATATCAAAGAAATCAACCCCATAAGGAAGCATGATGAAAAGACCTATTTGAGGGCTAGAATTAAACAAAAGCCTAGAACATTATTAATGCAACTGAGCACCATGTCTCCTTAGAACTTCCATCTTTTTTCGCAAAGGACATGTTGAAAGAAAATGGCACTCGATTATAGATTCTGTACCCCAAAAGGATATCCATAATCGGTTTGAAAACAATTTGAAGGTGAGCAGTCTGAATGAGTTGTTTGAGGAGGCCAGGCTTCACCAAATAGAAAACTTCTTGGTCAAGATTCACAACAAGAGAGTTCACATTAGAAGAAATCTGAAATCATGTTACTTTTGTGGCTCTTGGTCCCCTTAGCAACTCGGTCTTCTGCATATCACTAAAATTTCTCCATTCATTAATTCATTTGATAGAAGAAAGCATGAACAAAATTTTTAACAAGTTTATTTTAAATATTTAACCCCTCAAATAAATTCAGATATATCATATAAAAAAAAAAAAAAGAATCACCTGCTAAAAAATATAAGCATCATTTTTATTAATGTATATTTATCCATAGCCAGATATGAACAATATTAACAAATGGAATACCATCCACATTGTATACTTAGATAAACACATTCCATATTATTCATTCTATTGGGTGGTCAAAACTTGCTAGGTGGCACAAGGAGAGCATGCAAGAAGAACACTAAATAACTCAGAGGTTTTCCCCAACATTTTATCTTCTCTTGTTGTATATCCCAAATAAGCGAACAAATATGAGATTCATTCTCCCATAATTTCTTAAGATGATTTTCCACCTATTTTAATATATATCCAAAAAAAACATCTCAAATCAAGATACAAGTATGAGAAACCCAATCCCCAGAAAAACAAAACAAAGAAAATTAGTCAGCAACATTCAGGACCTTATTGTAACAAAAAATTAGATCATGCCCATCTATGAAGGCTAAAATATATAATATGAACAACACAAAAATAAATCAGGGCTATTAAAAGAAAAACCTCTAAAGGTGTGAGATATGTTACAGTCATTGTCAATGATCTTTCTTTACCCTTCTTTAGTCCAAAAACTACATCCTTCTTAGATTCTCTTTCCAAACCTCTAATTTGACAAGCTTTCTCCAATGTAGTGTCAGACACCTCTGCATCTAAAGGATGTATAACATCATCACTCATAATCTAATTTTTAGATGATCCACTACTAGCTTGAAATTCCTTTGGATCATTGCCACCTACAACATCAGGTCCTTTTGATTGTTTTCCAAATGGAGAAGCAAGGTCTAGGTTCAATGCATTCATGGCATTAGTTTTGGTGTTGCTACCTTTCAAAACTTCCTTCCATCATGACAAAGGTTTGTAATTTAACACTTCAAGCTTATGGAGAACACAATCATAAACTCAAAACATCCTTTAATTTTGAGATATGTGGGTGTGTTCTATTTAAATAAACCATTATTACTCAAGTGCAATTGACTCTACGCAACAAATAATCTTTAAAACTCTAGAATATGTTATTACAAAGCAATAGGTAGGATTTCCTTCATAATTAAACTATGCACCCTACAAAGATGCAACATAAACTAGAAAATTTGTTTAAACATGTGAAAAGCTATGGCAACAAAGCCAAAATGTGTTCATCATTTCTATGGAATTACATTGCACTCTTCTACCTAATAGGTCTAAGATCAAAAGAATGAAATCTCAATGACATATTTACAACTTAATACAATTGAGTGTCTTCCATCATATTTCAACTCTACTGAAATTTAATTGTACTATTTTAAACATCGCAATACTATTTTGAAAGGTTGAACACAAAAACTAGGAATAAGTAAATTTTAAGATAGATAAAACCAGAGAAAAGGGGTATGTGCCATAGCATTGCAATAACTACTAAATAAATAAATATCTTATCCCAAAATGGTCCAGGAAAGATTGTAAATGTAAAATACTAGAGAATATTTTATGACTAGCTATTCCAGCACCATCACAGCTATAGAAATATTTGATGTTATGGAATATGAAACTTTATCAGATAAAAGGACAAAAGATGGTATGTCCATGATAGAATACAATACCTGATAAAAACTTCCAAAACTATGACTCTTAATTTTTGGAGCTTTTGCTTGACATTTATCACATTTCTTCTCCTTCAGATCATCCATCAAGGCACTCAAGGTTATGCTAGCCTCTACAAGTTGAAGTGATGTCCAAGGGCATCTTTTAGACTAGCAAGATGAAGTCTATAAAACTTGGATAACAGATTGTAATGCGAGCCATTAAACTCGAGCAGTGTGGGGCCTACTATTATATCTTTGTTTAACATCTCATCAAGGGTGTCTTTTATAATCTTTAATTGTATGTACAAGAGAGAATATATTTTTTTACATTTATTATAGAGTTGTGATGTCTTAACTATTGTACTAAAGCTGCTATATATGAGAAAGTCTATGTACTTTTAATGGTATTTGTTTGAACTTATCATTAGCTTTTCATTTTTTTAGCCAAATGGCTTGGATGATTTATCACATGTTATAATGCATGAGATCTGCAAATTGATATATCAATTTACATAAGATGATGTTACTCGGGCGTGCAATCATGTACCTCATTTGGTGGTTTAGTTTAATTGTCAGGCTGTATTGAGATGTTAGTATTTTATGATGCATGTCTGAGAAAGTTGTTTAATTCGATAAAGTGATTTCTTGTTTTATGCAATTTGATTTATAGATACAACTTGACTGAACATTCAAAAAATACACTAAAATGGCTGAAAGATGTTAATGTTGTGAGGTTGTAAAATCACTTTACAGCATGTTTTGATAATATTTTAAAATTATTCTAATTATTTATATTTTACCATTGGTGTTTGAAGATTTCTACCTCTATATAGTATGTTATCATTCACCCACAAGAGAGTTAAAGTGGAAAAGCTTCTTCAGTTATGTGTAAAGAAACAAGCAATTTTTTTTCTTGATAATTTGATTATATTTGATAAATGTTTCATAGATGGCAATATATTATATGAAACAAGATGAAAAAATTATGTATCTTAGACCTAACTAGGTTTTCAATTTTTTTTAGAAAGAAAATTGTGTAATAGTGCTAATTGATGTAATTGAGAAGATGACCAGAATAGGAGAGTAGCCAAATTGGGATCTATTAACAAAAATGAAGCCAAAAATTTGGGAAAGATGAGGGGCTCAAACTTAGTAAAGTTTCCATGGTATTCTAGAAAGAAATTTTACTAATGCAATTAAGAATGAGTAAAATAGGAGAGCAACCAAATTGGGATCAAATGAAAAAATGAATGAGTAAAATAGGAGAGCAACCAAATTGGGATCAAATGAAAAAATGAAGCTATTAGTCTAGATTTAGGGATTCAGGTATTGGCTAGTAGGGAAATTCTTTTTTGGAGCTAAGTGATTTTACACCAAAAACATAAATATTCATATTTTATCCTAAAATAAAAATTTAAGTTCAGATAAACACATAACAGGCTCACAATAAGCAAACCAACCATAAATACGTATCTCATGTAGAGTTGAAAGCTACGACCATTGGTGGTGGCACTGAGAAAACTCAAAATCTAATAATGCCAATTTTCATATGCATTAGACATTGAAGATCAAGAACATAAGTTGTGAAAAGAAATAGAGAACTCGAACAATTCTTAGGAAGAAACAACGGGTTCACAAGTTATGAATGTTACTGCCTAGTTTATGATGTATAAGACATGTACTGAACTTCAACAACTTCAAGAATACAAGAAGCCTGAAACTTGATTCTTATTCATAGAGAAAGATAAATGAAGTTTAATATAGAACAAATTGATCTAAAAGTACTTTAGTCTCCTTGACGTAAACAAATTTAAGATGCTGATGACAATCTAAAGTCCAATCATGATTTTAAAACTTCTATATCTTTTCTTTATCTTTCTTTCATCTTAAATTAGATTATTAATTGACACCAATACAAACTCTTCAATGTAAAAATCTTAAAATCAGAAGCAATACTAGTACAAGCTTAGTTTTGTGAAGTTATTAGTTTTGTATTCCATTGGAAGAGTACTAGTACCCACTTTATGCTTAAAAGACACATGAAACTAATATTTAAAATTCAAGCTAAAGAAAATGGTTTTCAATTTTTTGTGAACAAATTTCACCTAGAAGAATAAAGGAAGTGTATAAAAACTCAAGCAACATCATAAGGAACACCTGTAATGGAGAAATTATGATTTTGATATTCCCCATTTTGTTGCTTCAAAAGGTTTTTCGGCATTGGAGAAGCAATGCTCTATGAAAAACAAGGCAATTTGGAAGAATATAAGAAATGGAAACTAACGAATGTTAGCTTTAGGACAATCCAAATCAAAGAAAACACAACCAAAGATTAAAAGTTCAAAACAAGAATGTGCATAGTGAATTTTTTTTTTAAAACAAAATTACAATAATCCATACTTGAAACCCTAGTAAGCTGCCATGGTGAAGTTGGTTGGTGCATAAAGAGCCCACTTAGGATGAAGTGAAGAATGGACTACATTCAAAGGGATGAGGTTGGGGACAATAATCACACTTGATATCTTGATCTTTTAGTTCAAGGAAACTTGTAATTCATAAGCTTTATAATAAAGGGTATTGATATTAATGAAAGTATGATATTTGACATCAATTCTTCAATGGATCATATTCTTTGTAATCAATTTAAGCACTCAAAACTTAATCTTGAAGCTGAAATGCCAAGCTTGGAGGAGGACAATTTATCTAAAACTGAAACATCCCATATCCACAACTTAACATCAAGATGGGTTTTTAACTCCTAATCTGCCCATTGAACCAAACATTAGAATAGGCAAGAGAGATGCCAATAAGGGAGCTTCCCAATTGGTCTAGACAATCCCTAAAAAGGCCTTGCCTCAGTTTATTTGGAAAACCATTATAAACCATGGAGTGGTTCACACAAACCCTAATAAGGATGATACAAAAATTTTACTTTAAAGTGATACAACCAGAAAACAAATAATTAGATACATAATCACCTGTGCAATTATAGTTGGGTCACACACAAGATTCAAAATATTGGCAATGGCTTCTTTTATCTGCAAGGAAAAAAAGCTCTAAATATTTTTAACAATACAAAATCAATGACAATATATTTATAGCAATGACTAAAAATCCATCTGTTCACATCTCCATACAAGCACATATAATATTTGTAAAACTCTATGCATAGAAGGTATATAGAACATTTTATTAAAAAAATTTCTAGACAATATATGTAAAACTCAATGCATAGCAAGTACTTCAAACATTTTAATAAAAACTTCTCTATGCTTATGTAGGGATAGACCTATGGATTCAAACTCTTCTTTCTCAACTATGATTTGGTGGTCCATTTTCCTTGTTTCGCAGCCATTTTCGATGAGTGACCAAATTCACCAAATGTATCAGCATGCTATTAAGCTAGGGTAGAACTATGAGCAAGATAAAGCAGAACTAGGGCAAAACCATAAACAAAATGTAAATGATCTCGTATGTGGGAAGAACAACAAACATGAAATGCTTTTTTTTTTTAACATCTCCTCGTGTTTGTCAAAATTTTGACCAACATGGGGCTTAGATTCAAAAAAAAGAAATTTTTTCCTTCTACATTCCAACCAATCTAAACTTTTTTAGTTGATGGTTGAAAATTTTGGTAGAAAAATGAGGCCAAATGTAGTAGTGAAGGAAAAGGAAAGCTAAATTTGAGAATGTTAGAGATGAGAGGAGCAATATATGGAAGAGAAAGGAAGATTGTGATCACAACACCTCCATTTCAGCAATCAAGAGGTATGTGTGGGACTGGTATTAAAAAAAAAAAAATACTATAAATTAGTTCCAAGGATTTAGATTTGAAATTATTATATTTGCATGTAGCAAGATGCAAAGTGTTGTTAAAAATCTAGATGAAATCATTAAGTTTTGTTAGTTTTCATGTTACTACTTAGCATGAAAAGTTTCACTATGGTTGTTTGGTGAAATGTCTTAGTTTATGCCAAGCTATCAAAGGTGATAGTGTTGACCATGTCCATAGTGGTTTCCTATTGGAAAATAAAAATTCATCCAAGCCAAATGAGTTGAAATATTTATTGAAGTTGAGCTTATAGTTTTGTAAGCACTAAAGATTAAATGCAAGCTTTGAAGGTCTATATAATCGATTCCTACTCATTTGACATCATTATAATTTGAAGGAGAGCATGAAGAGAGAAAGGGAATTTGAAGAGATCATTCTCTTGGTCTCAAATTTGTTTTTACAATTGAGTGTCATCACACTTAAGAAATTTTCTAAGTTTATGTTGAGTATAATATAGATGCCGAGCTACAATATGTGTCAAGCTAGAAATTTAGTAGGTGCCAAGTCATTAAGATGCCAAACAAATGAATAGTTTTGAGCACATTTTAGATGCCGAGTGACTAATAGATCCTAAGAAAAGTTCAAGTGTTGAGCAAGAAAAAATTCAATATGTGTCAAGCATCATTAATCAGTAAGTGCCGAGTAACACAAAAATCAACATAAGAGTTTGTCCCTTCACAAACTAAGATGTAAACCATTTTTGAGCTAACATAGGGATAAATCTCAAAGGATTAAAAGATAAGAATGAATCTATTTTGATTTCCTATGCAATCAACATACAACCAATCAAAAAAAGGGAAAGATTTTAGTGGGAAAGATAGATGAATCTCAATCATAGATTCATATCTAACCCTAAGTCATAAAATCTTTTGAAGTAGGTCATAGCTCAATAATTTAGTGATTATTAGATAGAGTGTGTGAAAAGAGAATGTATGAAAGGAGAGAATACTAGCAAATTTTCAAGGATGTGAAAGGGTTAAATTCACTTAGAAGAAGGGTAGCATTGTAGAATCAATTAGCAGAACAAAGAATCAAGGTGACAACAGTTTCATACTGGATCAGTGAGGATCAGATTGGACAAAAGAAGGATCTAAAATTAGCAATAGAAGATTGCAAGTAATTAGGTCAAATATTCTACTATACTTTCTAATAATTGTATTAATAGAATGAAATCCTATGGAGACAAGTTGGTTTAGCTGCCATTTTATAGAGCCTTTAACAAGGTCACATTCCAATTGAATGTTTTATAAATCCTTTAGCCAAGTACACTTTGGATAGAGTGTTAAAATCTTTTAATAGGGTAGGATCTAAAAATCCTTGTAAGCTTTTAATAGGGTGGGCCTTTCACAGGGCAGATCATGAGAATGGTTAAAATATGTAACTTTAACAGGTGAACTTTATTGCTATAGTAGTGAAGAGTTGTCGGTGTTATCCCCACCCTAGTTTTACCTTCTCATTGGAGGGTTTCTGGGTAACCATATTTGGTGTCAAGTGTTTTTGTGGATGTATTTACTTTACATACTATTTTCATATGTTTATGCATGCAATTTTTTAAAGTTAAAAGTTTTTTTAGTTAAAGTTTAATACTTTTGATTATACTTCCCACCTGTTAATTCCCAACAATCAGTATCAGAGGTAAGTTCTCACTAGGAGATGCCTTACAACTTGGAGAAAAGATCTTGAGATTGAAGTCTACAAGTTGGGAAAAACCATTGGGAATTAGGAGATTGAGGTACACCTCCTACTTCAACAATTGGATGAAGCCAAAAATGCCTTGAGGAGTTTGTTAAAGAGAAGGAAAGAAATTTCCATAGCTAAGAATGACACTCAGTACATGTAGATTGACACCACAAAGTTATTTGCAGATGGCAACTCATGTGAGTTTGATGTAGCAATCATAGATCTCATGGACAAGAATAGAGCACAAGCTGAAGAGATCAAAAATCTCTAATTGGAGCAAGAATCACTAGCAATACTTCTATGTGAAGTAACTAAACAAAAGAAGAAATCCATTGAGGATAAGGGCATGATTGAAGAAGATAAAATAATTTTGTCAAACAAATTGGAAAAAAAATCAGTAAAGTTTTCTAGGATCTCAAACATGTAGTTGGATACCGTGAGCCAAATGATGAATGCCCATCATGAGTTGAATGTCAAGGACATTGAAATAACTACATTGAAATTGCAAAATGAGTAACTACAAAATGATGTAAAAAGAGAGAAGGAATTTTCTAAAAGCTTCAAAAATCCCAATGAATTCATCAAGTACTTTGAGTATCTCCTTAAATCCCCTTGATCTAGTAAAGACACACTAGGTTTGGGCTATACAAGTATTGAGGAAGGAGATTCATCCAAGATTGTTGAACAAAGGAATGAAAAAGGTAAGAACTCTAAACCCACTTATCATTTTTGTGGTAAGAGAGGACATATAGCTAATGTTTTTAGGAACAAGAATGCTAGTCAAAATGCTAAGCCAAAGAATATGACACATTGTTACAAGTGCAACAAACAAGGTCATTAGGTACATGACTGCAAAACCTAAACCATGCATGCTCCAAGATTTGAAGGACACTACTACAATTATCTGAAGTTTGGACACAAAGCCTTTGAATGCAGATCCAAGTCCACATGGTCATCAAACAAGGGAAGAAGCTATGAAAAATCCTATAATTGAGATTACAACACAAGACATAGCCATCACTATTATCAAGAGTATGGACACATCCCTAAAAATTGCATAAGAATACATTTTAGTGGAAGCTACAACAAATGGTTGAGCCAACCTACATGCTTTAGTTGTTTGAAGACTAGTCACATCAGCAAGCACTACCCAACAAGGACAAAGGCACCTAACTCTAACTCAAACAAAGGCAAAGGTAAGGTAGATGTTGAGCATATTATGGGAGAGATGAATAAGACATGGAAGAAGAAAGATGAAAGCGTGACATCAAATGAAGGGATCACTTTAGCTAAAGGGTCAAGTAGTCATACTTTATCAAACTAAGTAAGAAGGTATGTGGGACTAGTATTTAAATGTTTTATCATACATTAGTTCCTAGAATGAGTTAGCACTGAAAAGGATAGGTCAACACAACTAAAGATGCAAGGTTAAATCTTCAAAGTGTTCACACTATTGCCGAGTAAAGAAATTTGCCTCCAGATGCTAAATGAAAACCTAGTATATGCCAAGTTGTCTGTCAAAGTTAGTGGAAGCCAAGTGTGTAGTGGTTGTTGAGTAAAAGGAAAAAATTCTTATTAAAGCCAAGTAAGGGAAACTCTAGTGGATGTTGAGCATTGGAAAATCAATCGAGGCTAAGTAAAGTGGAATTGCATTAGAAGCTAAATGTACAGTTGTATATGCTCTAAACATTAAATGCTATGAAATAAAGGGTATAAGGTTTATTTTTTCAATCATTTCTTATCATTACAAACATAAAGTGAGAGTGTGAATAGAATAGAAATGAGTTCCAAGTAGAGATTAATAGTTTTGCAAAAATTTCAGCAAAGATTCATCATTGTTTTGTTGACCTAAGGTATGTACTCAAGTGTCGAGCTACATATTTACAAAATTTCTATATTTTGAAACCATAGTTGATGCAGGAGCATCCAAAGGTATAAGGGCAATCCTATGTCAACCAAAAAAATGTACTTAGACTTAGTTTATATTTCATGTGTTTTCATTTCTGGATACCCATTTGGGTCAAACAAAGGTTCCAACTCTCACAGTTCCACTATCAGTGTTCTAGGACAGAGTATTTGAACACCTTGGAATACGTGTAAATGCCAAAAAAATAGGAGTATGTAATTGAGCCATCACTTTGGTGAACTAGAAGGTGTAAATTGGTTAGAAGATTGTAATTGTAATCTAGGGTATTCTAGAGAAAGAATCAGGTCGAAAGGCCCCATGGTTTGAAAGTTATTACAATTTTTCAATTTTTGGAGACTTCCTAAGAATGCTTCAAAGTTAGGTTAGGGGCATTAAATGACCTTGAACAGGTCCAAAAAATGGGGGATGACTGAAGCTGGTCTATAGGGCTATAGAGTGCTTCTAGAGCTTTTTGAAAATATAAACGGTTCATCAATCAGAGCTACGGTTCAAAAGTTATGCCTCTCGAAAGTTCGGTTACTATTTTTGGATTCTTCTAATTTTGTGCCAACTTCTAATGTGATTTCTACAGCCTTCTATTTCGTTGGTCGATGTTAACTAGCACTTTCTAGAATGTATTCCTCATCCTTAACCCTATAGGGTCTATTTCAAAACATTTCTAGCAATGTAAAAGGGAGTTAGGAGTGGAGTTTGAGAGGAGGTACTGGGAGAAGAATTTATCTCTAGATTTATGTTATTGTAAGCCCTTAGGGCATGTTTTGAAGTCTATTTTCTCTATACCAAATGTACTAGCATATTTTCATAGTTAATAAAATTTTTCCTTTCTTTTTGTGTACATTCTACACTTGGGTTGTGTCCCCATCAAGTGGTATCAGAGCTAGTTTTCCTGAGTGTGTAGACAGAGAACCGAATGTGAGGTAGTTTGTACCAGGATTGTGTGGTTGAGGGTTTGAGTTAAGAAGATGCCTCCATGAAGAGAGCATGGTGAAAGGGTTGGAGCTATTAATCTTGAGGAGGTTAGAGCCCTCCAAAGGGAGGTACAAGCATTGTAGGAGGAGCTCCGTAGAGGAACAAATGTTTCCGCAAGCAACGAAAGTGAGGAAGACAATGAAGAAGAAGAAATTGGACCAGAAGGGGAATTTGATGAGGAAGTTCTAAATTAGGTAGAGGAAAGGCTTTTTAGGGCCATTACTAAGTTTGGAAAAAGACCTACAATTGATGTGGGTGTATTTTCAGGAAATTTGAGACCAAATGAGTTGATCAATTGGATCAATGAACTAGAAGAATACTTTGAGTATGAGGATATCAGGGACCCAGATAGGGTTAAGTTTGCAAAGGCCAAACTGAAAGGACATACAAAAATCTTGTGGCAAGAGCTTCAATTGGAAAGAAATAGAAGAGGAAAGGAGAAGATCACAAGGTGGGATCGTATGGTGGAAAAATTGAAGAAGCAATTCATTCCTGTTGATTATGAGATTGATTTGTTTAAGAAGATACATGGGTTAAAGAAAGTAGGAAAATTAGTCTAGGAATATACAGAGGAGTTTTACCAACTTCTGATTAGAGTGGGGCATGTAGAAGCAAATAAGGAGAAGGTTGCTCATTATATTAGTGGGTTGTGACCTAGCATCCAGGAGGAATTAAGTCTGGTAAGAATGAATAGCGTTGAAGAGGCATACCAGTCTGTCCTACGAGTTGAAGAGAAGCTAAATAAGAGGTTTGAATGGAGACAAAGAGGGCATGGTCAAGGACGAAGAGGTAGTGGTAGGTCATCTAGAGGCTGAAATGAAACCCAAAAGAAAAATGAAGATGTGGTTACTAGCAGGAACCAAAGGAATGAGGGTTTCAACCGCTCCCATGATCAAGACTTTTAAAATTAGAGAGGAAGAGGTAGAGGACGTAGACAAGGAAGAGAAGATTTATGTGGTACCTAATTCCATTGCAATGAAGAAGGTCATCATGCCTTTGAATGCCCTCAATGACAAGGAAGGATAGATAGGAGAGCTGAGGGTTAAGCTAGGGTTGCTCATGTGGATGAGGATGCACAATCATCACATTCAGAAGATGCAAAAAGAGGAGAGACTTTGGCAAATGAAAGGGTCCTACTAAGTGGTGAGATTGAACCTAGACAAAGGAGGAGTTTATTCCGTATCAGGTGCAAGTGTGAGGATAAATGTTGTGATGTGATCATTGATGGTGGTAGCACTGATAATTTGGTATTAGAGGAGATGGTCTCTAAGTTGAAGCTCAAGAGGGAGAAACACCCTAGCCCTATCAGATTGCTTGGGTGAAAGATGATCATAAGGTCCTAGTAAGTAAACAATGTTTAGTGAAATTCAAAATTGGGAGTTACCATGATGAAGTTCTATGTGATGTTATTCCAATGGATGTTTGCCATCTATTATTGGGAAGACCGTAGCAGTTTGATAGGCATGCAGTACATGATGGTGATGTAAACACATACTCTCTAACAAAGGATGGAGTTCCACACAAATTGAAGCCCATGAAAAAGGAAGGTGAAAAGGTATGTAGTAGTGCTAGGATTTGTGTTGTTGATGGAAGAAAGTTTTTAGATGGCATGAAACATCAGCGTATGTGCTATGCTTTGATTCGTAGGAAAGATAAAGAAGGAAGTAGTGAAATACCACTTGAAGTTTCAGATTTACTAAGTGAGTTTGGAGATATTATCTCTGATAATGTTCCAAAAGGATTGCCACTAGTAAGGAAAATTAGTGATCAGATAGATTTAATTCCAGGAGCTAGTTTTCCTAACAAGGTTGCTCATAGGATGACTCCTACTGAAACTGAGGAGCTAAATAGATAGGTGCAGGAGCTATTGAGAAAGGGCTTGATTCGAGAGAGCTTGAGTCCATGTGCAGTACCTATAGTACTAGCACCAAAGAAGGATGGAGAGTGGAGGATGTGTACAGACTCTCAAGGTATAAATAGGATAACCATCAAGTATTGGTTTCCTTTGCCAAGAATGGATGATCTTATGGACTGCTTGAGTGGAGCTCAGTACTTCACAAAGATAGATCTCAAGAGTGGCTATCATAAGATATAGATTAGAGAAGGAGATGAGTGGAAAACAGCCTTCAAGACCAAGGAGGGTCTTTATGAGTGGTTAGTCATGCCCTTTGGATTGACAAACGCCCCAAGCACCTTCATGTGGCTTATGAATGAGGTACTTAAGAAGTTCTTGGAAAAATTTGTTATTGTCTATTTGGATGATATTTTAATTTTCAGCAAGACTTTGGAAGAACATTTATTGCATATTTGTAGTGTCCTTGAAAGGTTAAGGGAAGAGAAACTATTAATTAATTTGAAGAAGTGTATCTTTGCAAAAAGGGAGTTAGTCTACTTGGGGTTGGTTATATCACCTAAATGTCTCAAAATGGATCTAGAGAAGGTAAAAGCCATCTTGGAATGGCCTACTCCAAGGTCTGCTACTAAGGTAAGATCTTTCCATGGTCTAGTTAGTTTTTACAGAAAGTTCATTAAGAATTTCAGTGGCATATGTGCACCCCTAACTGACACAATAAGAGGGGATAGAAAAGAGTTCAAATGGACTGCAGTAGCTGTGAGAAGTTTTGAATTGTTGAAGAAGAAGGTGACAAAAAAACCTTTGTTGGAACTTCCAAATTTTAGAAAGGTGTTCCAAGTGGATTATGATGCTAGTGGTAGTTCTATTGGGGTTGTATTAAGCCAAGAAGGTAAGCCTATTTCATATTTTAGTGAAAAATTGAATGATGCAAAAAAGAAGTATTCTATTTATGATCAAGAGTTCTATGCAATAGTTCAGGCCTTAAAGAAATGGAGGCATTATTTATTTCTAAAGGAATTTGTTTTGTATACTAATCATTGGGAATTACGGTACTTAAATAGCCAAGGTAAATCAAATCAGAGGCATATGAAGTTGGTAGAGTTCTTGCAAAGCTATACATTTGTGTTGAAGCATAGAAGTGGAAAATCTAATAGGGTTGCAGATGCATTAAGTAGGAGATAGTTTTTGCTTATAGTAATGTAGGTTGAAATAGTTGGGTTTGATGAACTCAAGAATCTGTACCCTGAGGATCTTGATTTTGCTGAAGCATGGAAAGCTTGTAAGGAGCCTATTTCTGTAGATAGAATTAAGTGGTTAGACTATTTGATTCAGGATGGTATGTTATTCAAGGGTAGTCAAATATGCATTCCAAGGAGTCCCATGAGGGAAAATTTGATTAAGGAGAAACACAGTGGAGGGATGGCAGGACATTTTGGTCAAGATAAGACCATTGCCATTCTTAGAGAACATTATTTTTGGCCTTAGATTTCACAGGATGTCAAGAAGTTTGTACAGAGTTGTCAAATTTATCAAGTGGCCAAGAGATTTAGTCACAATACTGAACTATATCAGCCATTTCATGTTCCATCAAAGCCATGGGAGGACATAAGTATGGATTTTGTTCTTGGATTTCCAAGGAAACAAAGGGATAATGACTCAATATTTGTGGTGGTTGATAGGTTCTCCAAAATGGCACATTTCATTCCATACCACAAAACTCATGATGTTGTCCATATTGCAGACTTGTTTTTTAGAGAGGTGATAAGACTACATGGTCTTCCAAGGAGTATAGTTTCTGACAGAGATACTAAATTTGTAGGGTATTTCTGCAGAACATTGTGGAAGAAGTTGAGAACAGCCTTGAAATTCAGTTCCACACATCACCCATAGACTGACGGCCAAACAAAAGTGGTAAATAAAGTCTTGGCAATTTGCTACGATGTTTAGTTGGGGATAAACCCAAGGGGTGGGATTTGATTCTACCACAAGTAGAGTTTCCTTACAATAACTCTATAAACATTAGTACTAGTAGATCACCATTCCAAATTGTATATGGAAGTAGCCCAAGGACTGCACCAGAGTTGAGGAAGATAGAGCAAGGGGAGAGGACAAGTGTTGAAGCTGAAGAATTTGTTGAACATATCAAGTGTCTACATGAGGACGTTTAGGCACACATTACCAAGATGAATGAAGAGTATAAAGCTAGGGCTGATCAAAGGAGAAGACATAAGGAATTCCAAGTAGGGGATCTAGTCATGGTACAGTTACGAAAAATTTCCATCCAATAATTACAACAAGCTAAAAATGAAGAAATTTGGTCCTTGCAAAATTCTGAAGAAACATGACTCAAGAAATGCATATGAGGTGGAGTTGCCAGATGGAATTCAGATTTCTCCTATCTTCAACATTGCAAACTTAACCAATTATCATGATGATGGTGCAGATAAGGAGCTGATGTTAGAGCCATGTCCAATTCATTCTAAGAAGGAGGAGATAGAGGAGATTCTGGATAGTTGTGTGTGTAGGAGTACTAGAAATAGGCAATATGAAGAGTATTTGGTCAAGTGGAAAGGATGGCCAATAGAGGACTCAACTTGGATTTTAGCAACCGAGGTTTCCCATTTGGGATTTCCTCTACCATTCATAAAGTGATAGGGTCACTTTTCAATCTACCCTGGGTGTCTGATGTAGGAGCATCCAAAGGTATAAGGGCAATCCTATGTCAACCAAAAAAATGTACTTAGACTTAGTTTATGTTTCATGTGTTTTCATTTCTGGATACCCATTTGGGTCAAATAAAGGTTCCAACTCTCACCGTAGACACCTAAAAATCCTTTAAAAAATAAAGTATTTTTATTTTTTGAAAAAAGTCCTGATGACATCATCATTTATTAACCAATTAATTATTTAATTAATTTATTTATTTTTATGCCATTAAATCCCTTTATCTTAAAAAAAAATATTTAATTAAGGAATCCCTCCCAAAAATGTTTAAATCTTATTTAAACATTAATTCTTTATTTATTAATTATTTAATTAATAAATTGACCAAAAATCCTAAAATAAATAAAAAATTTATTTTTTGCCCAAAACTTGGCCAATTTCCTTATCACCAATAACCTCTTCCAAAATCTTCTAATCCTTCTTTAATTTCAATTAAAGGCTAATCCCATCATTTCCTACCCCTAATCCCAACTCACAATATTTAATTAAGATTAAATATTAATCCTCATGCTTATTAAAAAAGTTTTAATAAATATCTCCTCAATCCAAACCCTTGAAATAAATAAAACTTTATTTATTTTCTAAAAATCTAATTTATCCTCATCCTAAGAAGTTCTAGACTCTTCTAGAAAGTCTTCATCCTCATCCTAGGAAATTCTAGACTATTCTAGAAAGTCTTTATCCTCATCCAAAGTCTAGACTCTTCTAGAAGATGTCTTTAAAACTAATCCCAATCCCCTCCTAACCTTGTCACATTCCCTAAACATGAGTTAAAAATTCCTAACCCAAGCCAAAGTTAACAAATATCTCCTCCTTCACCCACCCTCAATAAATTCCATCCACTTGCCTATCCCTAAGCTAATCCTAAACCATCCTAATCCATCCTCTAATCATTTGCACAAGCCTAAACAAGCTCAAAACCTTCCTAATCAATTCCAAGTCAAAATTGCTCTCATCACCCTCAAAATATCTCAACCATAAAATTTTATGAAGTCCACTAGGTCATAAATGACTCTTACAAGCCCTTTTATTGCTCTTACAAGTCATTATGAGGGTCTTTATGAAGATTTTATCCCTTGAGCCTCCTTTGTTGACTCATCTTTCCCCTTTCCTCCATCCTCTCACCATGTGACATGTGTCACTCCTTGATTGGCTATAAGGAAGCACAATCCATGTGCTCTCCTCTCATGCAATCTAAGCCCTCCATAAGCTTTTTCCCATCCTTGCATCTTAGCCCTCAATCCCTCAAGCCTCTTGCCTATAAATTGGATCCTTCCCCTTTGCAAAATAACACAATCCATGAAGTAAAGTTATAATGCTATTTTGAGAGCCAAATCCATACTAAAGCCATCTATCCACACCAAAAAATCCACAATCATCCATTGAAGCCTTTGGAAGCATATTGAGCATACATCCTATCCATTTAGACAAAGCTACATAACAAGAGAGCTTCTCATTGAGAGAGCCCATTAATGGCTCATATTCTCAATTGAGAGTT
Organism: Cupressus sempervirens; assembly: GCA_028749045.1. Lineage (NCBI taxonomy): Eukaryota > Viridiplantae > Streptophyta > Pinopsida > Cupressales > Cupressaceae > Cupressus > Cupressus sempervirens. The sequence continues at coordinate 252,599,126 of CM053789.1, forward strand.
CATCTTAGTCTATCTTGAAGTTTATGAATTTTGTTTAGTTTGTAGAAGCTTTATTTAAATTTGGTTTCTATTAGCATACTAACATTGCTCATTTACACTCACAGTTCCACTATCAGTGTTCTAGGATAGAGTATTTGAACACCTTGGGATATGTGTAAATGCCAAAAAAATATGAGTATGTAATTGAGCCATCATTTTGGTAAACTAGAAGGTGTAAATTGATTAGAAGATTTTAATTGTAATTTAGAGCATTGCAGAAAAAGAATCAGGTCGAAAGGCCCCGTGGTTTGCAAGTTATTGCAATGCTTCAAAGTTAGGTTAGGTGCATTAAATGACCTCAAACAAGGCCAAAAAATAGGGCATGAATGAAGCTGATCCATAGGGCTATAGAGTGCTTCAAGAGCTTTCCATAAATGTAAACGGTTCATCAATCAGAGCTACGATTCAAAAGTTATGCCTCCCAGAAGTTCAATTACCATTTTCGGATTCTTCTAATTTTGTGTCGAATTCTAATGCGACTTCTAGAGCCTTCTATTTGGTTGGTGGATGCCAACTAGCACTTTCTAGAATGTATTCCTAATCCTTAACCGTTTGGAGTCTATTTAAGAACATTTTTGGCATTGTAAAAGGGAGTTAGGAGTGGAGTTTGAGAGGACGTACTAGGAGAAGAATTTATCTCCAGATTTATGTTATTGTAAGCCCTTAGGGCATGTTTTGAAGTCTATTTTCTCTGTACCGAATGTACTAGCATATTTTCACAGTTAATAAAATTTTCCCTTTCCTATTGTGTCCATTCTCTACTTGGGTTGTGTCCCCATCAATAGTTAATGGCATCCATCTCTAGGAATCCCAAGGAGAAGAAACCATGTGAGGTTCAATTGGTCAGCAATGTAGTAAAACAACTAGATTTCAAATCGAATTCAGAAGTGGCTTACAAAAATGACCCTATTGGCACTTTGTCTATTAGTCTAGCTAAGGTTGTTATGGTAAAAGATGTCAAAAAATGTTATAATTGTAAGGTTGGAGCAATAGGTGATATGGATATTAGGCAAGCTTATGAATTTTTTTGTAAAAATGGGGTATGAAAGGAGAAATTCTAGATTTTTGAGGGAAGGGGGTTAACCCATGCCCTAGATTTCCCTATAGTTTTTAAAACTGAATGGAGAAGAATAGTGTTGAGCATAATTCATGATGGATGCCTATGGTTGGAGGGTGGACCCATAAAGTTGTCAAAGAGAATCATACATAGTGTAACAAGGTACCCAACCCTAGAATGGCCAAAGACTCTAAGGAGTGATTCAAAAGAAGCCATGCAGAAGAATGCTTGGGCTAAGTGGAACAAAGGAGGCATGACAATAGACACAATCAGAGATCCACTTGTAGAATTTGTTGTTAGGATAATATTCCATAAATTGTACTAGTTAAGGTGACTAAAAAATGTACCATGCATTGTAGTTGATATAGGATACAAAATTTTCAAGAAAGCTCACACATATGATCTAGTAGAACTATAACTACAATAGATTATGGAGAATTTGGGAGCAATAAGGAGATACAAGAATGCTTAGTGTAAGTTTGGATCAATTTTGATATGCATATTCTTCTTTTTTCAGAATGAATTCCCTTCTCTTTTTGAAATTAGTTGGAAAATGAATAGGTCTGTAGTAGTACAAGTTAATGACTATATAGAATAGATGGAAGCCAATTTTGAAACCTTAATGACAAGTTATTTTGAGGACTTTAAAAAGTCTTTGAAGAAAACGCTCAAAATACCAGTTTCTCTAGTGGAACAACATATCAATGACATTTTTTTCTTAGTTCACATTGATTATACATACATCCAAGCAGCAATACCAAGGGTAATATTGCTAAGGCTACTTGGATACGAAATTAAAATTGATGAGGAATCAAAAACTATTACAACATTACTCGCAAAAGACATTGAAAAAAGTACAAAAACCTTTGGAACTTTTGATGTTTTGAAATACAAGGTAGAGATGGAGTTGAAGACTACTTCAATGCTAAAGAGGAAGGATAAATTGGTCAAAAATCTAAAGGCCAAATTTGGTGAAGGGATATCAGATGCAAAAGAAGAAGAAGAACAGTGTCGAGGGCCACTTGCATTAACACAAGACATGGGTGAAGTTGTTAAAGAGGAATAAGGTGGTAAGGAGGAAGAACAAGCCAATGAAGAACCTATAAAGTGAGAGCCAAAGAAACAAAATGCTCAAAAATAGCTTGTAGCTCTGCCTAAAGCCAAGAAGATAGCCCAGCTGAGCCTAACAAAGCCTACTACAAGGGCAAGTACAAGAGGTACAAAAAAGGAGGATATGGAGAAAGAGAAGAAGAAGGCTACTAAGTAGGAAGGTCCAACAAAGGAGAATCTAAGAAGAAAGTATGTTTCACCTCCTGAATCAAATGAGGAAAGGACTAAATCTGATGGTAATGGCCAACTTAGAGTGGTAAGTCACACCACCAAGTTTGATTTAGAAAATAGATGTGATAAAATTGGAGATAATGTAGAATTATCTAGCTTAAAAAGCATTGATTTCTATAAGTTGAATAAAGAAAAAAACAACATAGTTGAAGAATTAGTCTACACTATCATTAACAAGCTCAAGAACACTCCACTTGAACTTGACAATTCAATGCCTAAGGAGTTATATTCTATTATAGAAATCAAATGGCATTATCTCCTTAATATGGAAAAAATAAATAAGAGATTCAACATTGGCTCGAGTAATTCCTAAACTCACAAAAGGGAAAATAAGCACAACAAATAAGAAGCACAAGAGAAAATTTGCACCCAAATATAGAGCATTCACTATTATTTAGAATAATATTGAGGATGTTGTGAAAACATCCACACAAATGTGGAAATTAATGTATGGCCTCACAATTTTAAAATAAGGAGAAGGAGGTCCCTTTAAAGCGAGAAATAATGGTGAAGAGGATGAAAATGAAAAGGAACGTGAAGGAGAAAAAGAGAAGGCAGATACAGTGGATAAGGAATCACAAAAGGATTATATGGCAACTACTTAAGAGTAGAAAATAGAACAGAGTGTGCAAGACACACAATTGCTGCCTCCAAGTCATCCACATGACACTTCTACACCTATAGAAACTATAAAATTAAAGGATTTTCCAAACAATTCTGGTCAAAATATAAATCTATTAACTATAGAGGATCTCAAAAAGATCCTTGACCAAACAACTCTACAAGACCAATTATGCAACAATTTAGTGTTGGTTAGTGTAGATGAATTGCAAAATGTAGTAGCTAACTTCACTAGGGATAATATGGCAGCATAAGAAGCATCTTCAATCATCCCTAAAGCTACAAGTGGACAACCCAAAGAGCAAGCTACACAAGATACATCAGCTAAGGTTGACTCCATAGTTAAAGTCACCACAACTACCAAGGAGCTAGTAAAGGACCAAACAAGATAGATGGATACTTTTATTCCTACTACACAAGTACAAGGTGCACCACCTTAGATGATAGTCATTTATTAGGCAAGATTAAAGGAGGAAAAGGAGACCCCAAAAGAAACGGAGCAAGCAACAATTCAAACTTTGGTTAATCTTCTAACCTTTGGAACTCCAACAAAAATGCTACAAAAGCTAAGCACTGAACCAATAACACTTAAAATTTCATAACCAAGTTTGAGCTCTATAAAGGTTGTGAGGGTACTTCACTATGGAGACCCTCTACTAGAGGAAGCAATAGTCATTCCTAAGTTTGACTATGAAACTATGAACATTGATTAGATCAATGAAGTGCAAGAGGCACTAGAGAGGAAGAAAAGGCAAGAGATACTCATAAATGAGAATAAATAGAGGCAAGCATTGATTGAAATGAAGGACATCTTTTTAGATGCATTTAGCTTGCAGACACCTAGTGAAACAAATCTCATTATGGAGCAACTTTCAAACATAGTGAACTAGGTGCAAAGTGAAGAACATGATACAAATGCCAAGCTGATAGCATGGTCAAAAAGGAAGTTGCAAACAAAGCTGAATAAAAGAATATCCAATGAGATAGCACTATCACAAGTAGAAATGGCTAAGAAAATTGAAAAGGTGAAGATAGTACTTGAGAACATATTCTCATTGTACTCAAAATTATGTGGTCCTTCAATCTTCACATAGGAGACTAGCCGGAGAATCATGAGCTTGGAGAGAAACTTGAAGATATCAAGCATGGAACTACTCAAAGATCTAGCTCAAAGTGAGAAGCACTTTAATAAAACACTTCACACTTAGAAGGAACTAGTTGTATTGATAGTAGAAGAGGCTAACACAAGATCCAAATTGATACAAATAGAAGCCTCCCATTCACCCCTCACATAGAAATTTTACAAAAGGAACTAGCCTATGTAGAGAATGTGATAAATAAATATCCCAATCTTTCTAAATTAGATGGCTTAGTTCACCTTTTAGTAGAGATACCCATCCAAATCAAATCCCTATAAATTCCACTATAGAACTAGGATGCTTCTCTGAGAATTGTAATGGAAGCGAACAAGAACTTCTTGTCTAATTATTCAGTCAATGTCTAAGACCCTTTGACATAAATTTCAAAAAGGGGGAGAAATTGTAAAGCTAGAAGGACAATTAAATTGCAAGGGAAACATGTGAAAATAAGAGATAAAATAAAAGGGGGAGTAATAAATTAAATAGAGAAAGAGAAAAATAGAGAAAAATAAGAAGACATTAGATAAAGAGTATAAGAATTGAAGACAAGGAGTATTAGTTGAGGCACATCAATCTATTCAGAGATATTTTGGTTACAAGGATATGGCACATCAACTCAGGGGGAGATACAATTTTTTTTAAGGTATATAGACATTAAAAAAAAAATTGAAGAAATTTGATATTTTGTATATATCCTAAATAGGATGTATATTATACTGAAGGAGATTAGCTTGATTATGTATAGTTAAGTGTCTTTGACACTCATGTTAAAGGGGGAGATTGCTAATCTCATATTGGTTTTTATAACTGAGTGTCAACACACTTAAGAAATTTCCTAAGCTAATGTTGAGTATAATATAGATGTTGACCTACAATATGTGTTGAACTATAAATTTAATAGGTGTTGAGTCATTCAGATGCTAAGAAAATAGACAGTGTCAAGCAAGTTTTGAGATGCCAAATGACTAATAGATGCTGAGCAAAGTTCAAGTGTCGAGCAAGATTGAATTTAGTAAGTGGAAAGCACTAGTAATTATTAAGTGTTGAGTAACACATAAATTGTGGTAAGATTTTGTGTCTTAAAAAAATAAGGTGTAAACAATTTTTGAGCCAACATAACGATAAATCTCGAAGGATTAAAAGATAAGAATGAATCTATTTTGATTGTCTATGCAATCAACATGCAACAAATTAGAAAAATGAAAAGATGGATGAATCTCAATCATAGATTCATACCTAACCCTAAGTCACAAAATATTTTTAAGGAGGTCATAGGCCCATAATTTAGTGGGTATGAGATAGAGTGTGTGAAAAGAGAATGCATGCAAGGAGAGAATACTAGCAAATTTTGAAGGAAGTGAAAAGGTTGAATTGGCTTAGAAGAAGGAAAAAATTGTAGAATTAGTTAGTAGAACAAAGAATTAAGGTCACAACAATTTAATACTAGATCAGTGAGGATCAGACTAGATAGAACAAGGATATGAAATCAACAATAGTAGATTGCACAGAATTAGGTCAAACATTGTACTATACTTTCTAACAATTGTATTAGCAAAATGAAATCCTACGTAGATAGGTTATTTTAATAGCCACTGTATAAAGCCTTTAATAGGGTGACATTCCTAGTGAATGCTTTGTAAATCCTTTGTCCAGGTACATTTATGATAGAGTGTTAAAATTCTTTAATAGGGTAGGATCTAACAATACTTGTAAGCTTTTAACATGGTAGGCCTTTCACAGGGCAGATCATTAGAATGCTCAAAATATGTAACCTTAATAGATGATCTTTATTACTACAATAGTGAAGAGTTGTGGGTGTTATCTCCACCCAAGTTTTACCTTCTCATTGGAGGGTTTTTGGGTATTCATATTTATTGTCAAGTGTTTTTAGATACATTTAATTTACATACTATTTTCATATGTTAATGCATGCAATGTTTTAAAGTTAAAAGTTTTATTGGTTAATGTTTAATACTTCTAATTATCCCCCACTCTTAGAAGTATACTTCTTGCTTTTTAATTTCCAACACATTCCAAGAATTTTCACGTAGGTTTCAACAATCACTCCACACCATCATATTAGATTTACAAAGGTATTTATCATGTTGTAAGCTATGCAACTTGAATTTTTACAAACCCTAGATTTACATTAATGTGTCTTTTTATTCAACTCCTAGAGTTAAAGATGGTAAAGAAGTTTTGAATGTGCAATTGATAAGCACTGTGATTAAATAACCAAATTTTAGAGCCACTCCTGATACTTCTAACAAGGAATATTCATCTGGTGTGTTGTTAATGATATTACTTCAAGTTTTGAAGATTCAAGACTTAAGATGTTACTATACATGTAAGGTGGGTAGCATAGGAGACATGGAGATAAGGGTAACCTATGGGAAATTATGTGAAAGTGGAGGATTAAAAGATGAATTCAATATTGTAGAAGGAACAGGGTTAACCCTTGCCCTAGTTTTCCCCATTTTTTTCAAGAATGAATGGATCAAAATAGTTCTATGTAGAATTCATGATAATTATATATGGTTGGATATTAGATTAGTAAAAATTAGAAAGAAAATTGTACATAGAGGAGTAGAGTATCCAACACTTGACCAACCTAATACCAAGAGTGTGAATCTATAGAAGTTATTAAGAAGAATATAGGGGTAGTGTGAAACAAACAAGGCATAATAATTGATACTAACCTAGATCCCCTAATTGCATTTTTTTTGATGATAATAAAAAATATAATTTATAAATCTAGCAATCTCAATAGTGTACCATGTATTGTTGGTGATATGGGCTATAAGATAGTCAAGAAATGTCATATATATGACCTTGTTGAGTTGAAGATGCAATAGTTGTTAGAAAATTTGGGAGCAATAAGGAAGACCAAAAGTAGACAATATAAATTTGTTTCAATTCTTGTATGTATATTCTTTTATGAATCAAATATATTCCATACATTTGGTAAAGTTGCACGTAAAACAAACAAATATATTGTAGTTTAAATAGGTGATTTTTTTGAGCAATTTGGAAATAATTTTGAGTCAATTATGACTAGCTTCGAATATCTCAAGAAATCAATGAAAAAATACTAAGGATACCAGTTCCACTTATTGAGAAACATTCCAATGATGTTTTCTTTCTAGATGACACTCAATTTATATATGTTGAAGTTTTTATTCCAAGAGTAAGGTGGTTAAGACCACTAGAGTATGACATCAATATTGATGAAGTTACTACAACAATAATAACACTACTTATAGAAGATGTAGATGCTAAGGCTACTATCTTTGGGAAATATGACTTGGATAAATCTAAGATAACAATGGATTTGAAGACAACCTTAGTCATAAGAAAGAAAGACAAGATTGTAAAGAAACTCGATGATGGGGACACAACCCAAGCACAAAATGGACACAATAGGAAAGGGAAAATTTTATTAACTATGAGAATATGCTAACACATTCAGTACAGAGAAATTTGACTTCAAGACATGCCCTAAGGGCTTACAATAGTATAAATCTAGAGATAATTTCTCCTTTTAGTACCTCCTCTCAAACTCCACTTTGAATTGCCTTTTACAATGCTAGAAATGTTCTTAAATAGACCTCGAAGGGTTAAGGATTAGAAATAAATTCTAGAAAGTGCTAGTTGGTATCCACCAACCAAATAGAAGGCTCTAGAAGTCACATTAGAATTTGGGACAAAATTCGAAGAATCTAGAAATCGTAACTGAACTTTTAGAAGGCATAAATTTTGAACTGTAGCTTCGATTGACGAACCGTTTACATTTTTGGAAACCTCTCAAAGTGCTCTATAGCCTTGTGGACCAGCTTCACTTATCCCCCATTTTTTGGCCCTGCTCAACATCATTTAATGCCCCTAACTTGACTTTGAAGCATTCTTATGAGGTCTCCAAAAATTGAAAAACTATGGTAACTTTCAAACTGTCAGGCCTTTTGACGTGATTCTTTTTTTGGAATGCTCTAAATTATAATTACATTCATTTGGCCAATTTACACCTTCTAGTTCACCAAAATGATGGGTCAATTAGATACTCCTATTTTTTTGGAATCTACACATATCCCAAGGTGTTCAAATACACTAACCTAGAACACTTATAGTGGAATTGTGTGAGTTGGAACCTTTATTTGACCCAAATGGGTTTCCAAAAATGAAAACACATGAAACAAAAACTAAGTCTAAGTACATTTTTTTGGGTGACACTGGATTGCCCGTATACCTCTGGATGCTTCTGCATCACTCGAGGATAAATTTGGTGAAGGTGCAAATAATGAAGAAGAAGAAGAAGATATACCCACTCAAGCACCACTAGCCTTAGCTCAATGCCAAGGAGAAGATCAAGTAGAAGAAGTAGAAATTGAAGAAGGTTCTAAGGGATAAGAAGCCAGTGAAGAACCTAAGAAATAGAAGAGAAGTGCTAAATTCATAGAAGCTATTAAACCAAAGAAGGTTGCAAAACCTAAGCCTACTGCTCACACCACTAGAGAAAGCAAAAGGGATACTACCAAAAAGGCTCAAGAAGAATTTATGCCAAAAGTGAATAAGGCTAGATCAACTAGCAAAGAAGAGGAACTTGTAAAGAGACCAAAAAGAAAGTATACAGCTCTAGTTGAATATGATGAATAGAAGACATAATCTGATGACAATGGCAATTTCAAAGTGGTAAGTCATCATTCGCCCTTAGTTTTAGATAATGTTTTTGAGAACGTAAAAAGTAATGTTGATTTATTTAGTCTCACACATATTGAGTTTGGTAAACATGGAAAGGTTGGGATGAACCAAGTAAAGGAGTCAATATATGTCGTGATATAAATATTTAAACAAACTCCAATTATGATTGCCAAATCTATACCAAAGGAATTATTTGATAGAGTTGAGTAGAAGTGGCAATATAGTCTAAATATAGAAAGAAAAATTAGAGAGACTAGACTTGCAAAAGTTATACCATAATTGGATAAGAAAATAATGGCTAAGGTAATAAAGAAGCATATTAGAAAATTTGGACAAAAATATAGGACATTCAACATATTGTAGAATAGTGTTGAGGATGTTGTACGAAAGACCACTTTGATTTAGAAATTATCATATGATTTGGCAACACCTAAGTAAATTCTACAAGCACCTATTGAGGTATATGAGGACAAAGAAGAGAAACAACATGTAACTAAGGTGATCATAGTTGATACTGAGATAGTTAAACATGAAGAAGGCACTGAAACACATGAAGATATGCTGATGCTAGCTAAGGAAAAACAAAAAATGGAATATAGTGTACATGATACATTGATGCAAAGTGTTAGTCCTAAATATGAGCTGAACACATACAATAATACCATAAAAATTAATGATGTCTTTGATACTCACACTTAGAACATAAATCTCATTATAGATAAAGACTTGAAGAAGATACTAGTTGAATCCACTACTTAGGCCAAACTTTGTGAAAATCCTATACTGGTGGGTGTTGACAAAATTGAGAAGGAAGACAAGGTGTCTATAGGGGAGGAGGTATAGAAACAAGTGACATCTATAGCCCCTCCTAAATTCACATTAGTAAAACCTACATTACCTATTGTGGTATATCAAAGGAATGAGACAACAATTTCCATTTTTAATGCATTGTAATAAGGTACTCCAGTCTCAGACAATATAAAGTAAAATATGTTGGAATTGTTTTTTGAATAACTGCGGGGGAGTGAATTAGTTATTCAAGTTCTAGACGTAGAAATAATTTTTTTCACAATTTAGTGAACCCATAAAACATTCATATCCATGCATTCATTCATTATGTATCAAGTAAAATTATATGTTACTATCAAATCAACTTGCAGAAATGTAAAGTATGAAACACAACACATCTATCATCACATTTGACACAATGATTTAATGTGGAAACCAAATTTGAGAAAAACTACCAATAACATGCTACTTGTTTTTCACTCTTCTAAAGTGATGTTGTGTTAAAGGCCAACCCTATTAAAGGTTACAATACACACTATTAAATATGACTTGATAAAGGGATTTTAGTCAACCTACTAAAAGTGAGCCTTGCTAGAGGACTTTAGGACATTCACATGGAATGCCACCCTATTAAATGATTTTCCAATGGCTATTAATGTAACCATACTAAAAAATATTTACCCTAAAAAAATATAATTGTTAGAAAGTAATAGTAGAGCTTTGATTTGATACAACTTACAAACTTACTTGTAGATTATAGATCTATGTTCTATCCTCAACTCTTCTTGGCTTCCTTTCTTTGTAGCTTTGATAGCCTATTCACCCTTCAAACATTAAACTTCTTAAGCCTTCTTGCTTAATACACCATTGCAAACTCTTCACTTGGGTCACTTGATGAACTAAAATACCTTTCTCCTTCTCATTATCAAATTCTTGCCTCAAACTCTCAAACTCTTTTGCTTCATGACTAGACATTTCTATATATGGGAAATTAGAATATTTTCCCACTCATTATCCATCATCTAAATTATGGTTTCAGATGTATTAGGTAGGGTACAATTTATCTACCCCATATGTTTCCTTCTCCAGAAATTTCTATTAGAATCCATTTGAATTTTCTTCCAAAATGGTTTACATAAGATTTTGTGCCACTAGCTCATAAATCTTTTCTTCCTCATGATTCACAACATCCAATAAAACAAACATTTCATCTTTTATTTGGAAAATCTTTGATCTTTTTCATAATGTGACAACTTGGCATTATCAATCTTCTAATGCTCAGCACATACTTCATAACTTAGCATCAACTGTAAAATCACTCGACATCAACTAGATTTTACTGGTGCTCAGCATCAACTAAAAGTTACTTAGCATCTACTAACTTGCTCCTTATCCACTACAATTTTCTTTCACTCAGATCCAATTGACTTTTTGTTTGGCTTGAACTAACTTTGGTTGCTACATTGCTACATACTATCCACTTGGTAAAGCTTGGTAAATGAACTTTGTTTAACTTTTATTCTTCTAATCTTTCTAAGTGTAGCTAGCCATTTTGTAACCCCAAGTAGATCACCAAACATTATACTATCACTATCTTAACTGATTCTTGTACTTCATTACATAATCATAACTCAACTTTTCCTCTAGATACTATTATTACATCTTATTGATCAAATCTCCCTTATCAATCAACTAAGTGATAGTACTTGAAATATATAATTAATTGTCTTACTAGCAAATAGCAAGTTTGACATAAGTGAAAAACAATGATTAAAACACATAGTCTTCTTCCACAATGTTTCTAATAAAATAATCTTTTTAATTAAATTTCAACAATCTCCCTCTTTGGCATTGATGGAAAACTAGAATTATCAACCAAGTCAATCAAATGATGAACATGTTGTTTCATCAAACTAACTAAGTTAAAATAGTAAGACAATACCAAAAAGAAAACTTGTAAGCTTGTATTGAAACTTCTCCCTCTATTAGCAAAGTCCATCTTTTGATTATGTTACAAAACATAACTCCCTTTGAGTTCCTCCTATATCTTCTCTCTTTCATATTGAATTGATCTTTCTTCTATAACTCCCTCTTTCTTTCTTTTGATCTTCTAATCTTCTGATGATTTACTTTCTCCATTGTTTCTCTTGCACTTGATTAGTTTAATGTACATTCTCCATGTTTGACAACAATGCCAAAGGCATATACTTGACAATTGGAATATTTAATATATGTGGATAGAGGCTTTTGCAAGTTCTTCAATTTCTCCTTCTGTCACCTTACTTGTGACTAATTTGTAGTTCTAGTTCTATGATTACTTTAGGCAATTTCTAAAGTAAGATCCACTACATCAATTTTTGTTAAATGAATGTCATCTTGATTGATGCAGGGCACTCCATCTATCATTTACATAGCCTTTAATAGGGGTATCACCCTTATTTTACCTCTTAGATACTCATAGGCATCCTTAGGTAATGCTTTTTTGAAGATATCAAAAATTTTCTCCTTAGTTTTAATATATTCCATCATCACCTCTTTATCTTCAACCAATTCCCTTACATAATGATACTTTATTACAATGTGTTTTTTCTTTGTATGCATCACAGGATTCTTTGATATATTGATAACACTTGTATTATCACAATAAAGTGTCACTATTTGTGTGATATCTTCCTTCATTCCCTCAAATATCTATTTGATCCATAAAATATTTGTATAGTTAATAGCAACAACAACATACTCGAATTCAGCAATAGATTGGGAAGTATAGCTCTACTTCTAGCTAGGCCATGTTACTAGTATTTTACCTAAGAAGAATGCTCCTCCAATGGTGCTTTTTCTATCATCAATGTTTCTAGCCCAATCAGCATCAATGTAGGCTCTTAGTTCAAACTTTTTCATTCTTCTTATATTATAAACCAAACTCTTTTGTTCTTTCAGGTATCTCATTATTCTTTTCACAACCATCATGTGATTCTCTTTGGGATTAGCAAAGAATCTTGCACCTATCCCCACAAACAATGCAATATCAGGTCTATTGTGTACTAGATATTGTAATTTGGAAATCATGGATCTATATACTATTTGATTTACCTTAGCTATATCATCATTCTTTGATACCTTGACTACTATCATCATAGGTGTACTTATTGGTTTGGAGTCCTCTAGTCTAAAAGTCTTCAATATCTCTTTAACATATTTTGACTGAGTGACATATATACCATATTTCATCTAATATACTTGTAGTCCCACAAAGAATTTGATCTCTCCAATCATTGACATTTTAAATTCTTGTTTCATCTCATTTACAAAGTCCTTACACAAAGCATCTTGTCCTCTAGATATAATATCATCAACAAATATTTCAAATAATAGTATACATTTATCCTTATCTATCTTCACATACAAATTGTTGTTATCATTAGTCCTTTCAAATTCAATCTTCACAAGATAAGTATGAAGTCTTTCATACCATGCTCTCGGTGCTTGTTTCAATCCATAAAAGGATTTGTGCAGTTTACATACCTTGTTCTTGTTATTTTTGTCAACAAATCCTTCTTGTTGTTCTATGTAGACCTATTCTTATAGTATGCCATTCAAAAATGTAGAATTGACATCCATTTAATAAATTTTGAAAGCTTTGTATGTAGCATAAGCAAGTAGAATTCTCAATCCTTCCATTCTTGCAATAGGGGCACATGTCTCACCATAGTCAATTCCTTCTTCTTGTGCATAGCCTTTGCAAACTAGTTTTTCTTTGTTCCTTGTCACTTCACCATTCTCATCTAGGTTGTTTTTGAATACCCATTTGGTGCCTCTTCTGGTCTAGGAACTAGACTCCATTTCTTGTTGTTCTCTATCTGCTAAATTTCTTCCTCCATACCCTTGTACCAGTCATCATCTTCTCAGGCATCTTTCATTTTCTTACATTCCTTCATGGTTAACAATCATGATTCACTTCTCAATCTATTTCTTGTCATTGGCCTTATATCTTTGTCTCCAATGATTTGATCTATAGGATGATGTCTTCTGACATATTCGAACAATCTTGGCTCAGTTCTTGTAAATACATTTTGTCTCTCAACTTTAGTGTTATTGTGTACATATTTGTTAGGTGTTTCATCATCTCTTTCATGTATGCTGATGTTAAAATTAGAATGTGTATTATCCTCATTTTGCAACTTGGCATCTGAATATAGTTTGGGTCTTGTGACTCGAAAGTTATTGAGACTTTTTTTTGGTTTACAACTTGATATGTAACATCTTCTTCAATAGGCATTCCTTCATAGAAATATACAAATGAGTTGTATTCTTCTAGTTCTTTTGCAAGGTTCAGCCTCATGTACTTTTGTAAACTCATCAAAATTCACATTTTCACTTTCCACAATTTTTTTAGTGTTGGTATTTAAACACTTGTAGGCTTTACTTTGTTTTGAGTAACCAAGGAATATACCTTCTTCACTTTTTGCATCAAGCTTTCCACGCCTACCATCTTTAAGAATATAACATTTGCTTCAAAATACCTTAAATTATTTTACATTAGGTGGATATCCATACCATGGTTCAAAAGGTGTTCAATGATTACCTTTCCTAACTTGCATAGGGTTCTAGGAATATACAATAGTACTTACATCTTCTCTCTAGTACTTTAGAGCAATATTCTTCTCCATCATGAGTGTTTTAGCATAGTCCATTGTAAACCTATTTCATATTTCAACAATTCCATTTTGTGGAGGGATCCTAGGTGTAGATGTCTATCTTTTATTTCCTCTATCATTATAGAACATCTCAAACTCATTTGAAGTGAATTGTCCCCCTCTATCTGATCTCAAGCATTTCAGACTTTTACCTTTTTTTTTTTCAACTCTTACCAAGTACCACTTAAACATTTGAAAAGCATCAAATTTTCATTTTAGAAACATGACTGTTAGCATCCTAGAGTAGTCATCAACAAATATCATTATGTACTTATCTCCTTTGTAGTTTTGCACTTCAATAGGTCCATACAAGTGGGTATGAACAATTTCTAGTTTTTTTTAGAGGTATAAGCTTTACTTTTAAAGCTTGAATTTGTCATCTGGCCTAGCTAACATTGTTTGGATATTATATTATTAGGTTTTTTCAACTTAGAAAAATCTCTAACTCTTTTCATGTTACTAATACTAATTAGATTATCAAAATTAACTTGACATAATCTCTTGTGCCAAAGCCATACATCATCAAATTTTTGCAATTGGACAAGTGGCATCTTCTATATCCAAATATAATAGATTACTTATACTTTGATAACCTTTTCGAGTAAATTTTCCATTTGTGTCATATATCTTGGAAATTTTATTTTCAAACTCAACTTTGCATCCCAAATTGTTCAATTTTGATGCACTTAGAAAGTTGTAGTTCAATCCTTCAATATAGTATATATTGTCACATTAAATCTTGTCTATAAGTTTGATAGACCCATTTCCTTATATTAAACATGGTGCATCATTACCAAACCTTACACTATTTCCATCATAATAATCCAGTCATGTGATATGAGCATCCACTATCAATAATCTATTTGTCATTCTTGTTCACACAAGTCACAAGTGCAATTGCCTCATCCTCATCAAATTCATCCTTCATTGCAACATATACCACTTCATCATTATGTTCATTAGAGTCATGTTCATCAACAATGTAGCATGACTTCTTGTCATTGTCTCTATAGTCTCTACCATCATCTTCTCTCTTTTTTTTCATGCTTGTTTCCTTCTCTATAGTTCTTCTTCTATGTAAATCTTCAAACAATATGACCAACTTCATTGCAATTGAAACAAATGATGGGTAACTTACCTTTGAACTTGCCTTTTCCTCTGTGAAATATTCTTTCCAACAATGCTTCCAATTGTTCAATGTCTTTCTCATTTGTGTTGTTGTC
Organism: Cupressus sempervirens; assembly: GCA_028749045.1. Classification (NCBI taxonomy): domain Eukaryota; kingdom Viridiplantae; phylum Streptophyta; class Pinopsida; order Cupressales; family Cupressaceae; genus Cupressus; species Cupressus sempervirens. The sequence continues at coordinate 252,614,727 of CM053789.1, forward strand.
ACTAGATGCATATTTTATCTTTCTTTTCTTCTTCTCCTGCCTTACTTCCTCAGAATCCTTCAATAACAATTTTTCTTTGAAATCTTATTAAATAATCTCTAGTTTGTAGTTTTCAAAATTAGATAGCTCAAAAGCAGTGAGTCTACCTACCAAACCTTCAAGGGTTAGATCATTTCCTAGTATACATCTTAACTCTTGAATTACAAAAATTCTAATGGCATACAAAGGTCATAATTTTCTCAAGGCTTTGCTTAACACAATATCATCATCTATTTTACCAGTAGCACATTTTATTGCACTAACAACTTCTTTTATCCTAGCAACATATTGAGCAAAATTCTCACCTTCTTCCATTCTCATGTCATCAAAGTTATCTTTGAGACTTTTTGACATGGATCTTTGAACATTATTGTCTCCTCCATAGATGGTGGCTAGGGCATCCCACATCTTATTTGCACTTTCAAGGCTTTTTATATCATCAAATACAACATATCTTAGGGTAGAGGTAATCTCCAACATTACCTAATTGTGTTCTTTCTTTTTCATCACATCTTTAGTAGTTAGGGCTCTTGTTGGATCAACATACTCCATTGAAATGCAAGAGTATGCATGATCTCCATGTACTCCAAGGACTAGCTTCATCAAACTTTTTCATGCAAGAAATTTATCTCTATTGATCTTGGGTATTTTTATTTTTGACATCTTGATCTTTATGCTTCTAGTACCTTGGAACTAAACCTCTTAAGCTGATGGATCTAATTCTAAATAGCTAAGAGGGGGAGTGAATCAATTATTCAAGGTCAAGATGTATAAATAAAACTTTCCACAATTTAGTGAACCCATAAGACATTCATTTCCATACATGCATTGAAGTTGTATCAATTAAAACTTATATGTTACTATCACATCAATTTGCAAAAATGTAAATTATGAAACACAACACATCCATCAACACATTTAACACAATGATTTAATGTATAAACTCAATATGGGAAAAATCACAAGTAACATGCTACTCCTTTTTCACTCTTCTGAAGTGATGCCCTATTAAAGGCCAACCCTGTTAAAGGTTACAATACACACTATTAAATGTGACTCGGTTAAGGGATTTCACTCACCTTGCTAAAGTGAGCCTTATTAGAGGAATTTATTCCATTCACTTTGAATTTCACCCTTTTAAAGGATTTTTCAATGATTTTAATTCAACCTTACTCCAATGGATTTACCCTAGACTGATACAATTGTTAGAAAGTAGCAATAGAGCTTTGATCTGATACAACTTACAACCTTACTTTTAGATTATAGATCTATGTTCTATCCCCAACTCTACTTGGCTTACATTCTTTGTAGCTCTGATAACCTCTTCACCCTTCAATCATTCAACTTATTAAGCCTTCTTGTTTAATGCACCATGACAAACTCTTCTCTTGGGTCACTTGATGAAGCATAACCCCTTTCTCCTTCTCCTTATTAGATTCTTGCCTAAAACTATCTAACTCTTTTGTTTCATGACCAAACATTCCTATATACATGAAATTAGAACATTTTCTCACTCATTATCTATCATCTAAATTAGGGTTTTAGATGGATTAGGTAGGATACAATGTGTCTACCCCATATCTTTTCTTGTCTAGAAACTTCTCTTAGAATCCATTTGAATTCACCTCCAAAATGGTTTACATAAGATTATGTACTACTATCTCATCAATCTTATCTTCCTCTTGATTTAGAAGTTCCAAAAAAAAAAACTTGTCAACTTTTATTTAGAAAATCATTGATCTTTTTCATAATGTAGTAACATGACATTATTAATCTTGTAATGCTCAACACATACTGCATCACTCAACGTCAACTATAAAATCACTTAGCATCAACTATATTTTACTTATGCTTAGCATCAATTGAAAGTTACTCGGTATCTACTAACTTTCTTGACATCCACTAAAATTTTCTTTCACTCAGCTCCAACTAGCTTTTTGCTTAGCTTGAACTTACTTTGCTTAGCACCTAATATCCAATTGCTCAAGCTTGGAAAATGAACTTTTTTTAACTTTTATTTCTTTTGGACTTTCTAAGTGTAGCCAACCATTTTGTAACCTCAGGTAGATCATCAATACATTATATTATAATTGTCTTAACTTATTCTTGTAATTCATTTCATAATCATAATTCAACCTTTCCTCTAGGTACTTTTGTTACATCTTGTTGATCAAATCTCCTTCACCAATCAATTGATAGTACTTGAAACATATAAGAAACTATCTTACAAAGAAATAGTAGGTTTGACATCAGTGACAAAAGAAATATTGAAACACATAGTCTTCTTCAAAAATCATTCTAATAAAATGATCTTTTCAATTAGATATCCACAAAATGAAATTGAAAATTATGAGGCATTTGGAGAACACAAAGATGTAACAAAACAGAAGGAAGGATCACAAGTTCAAATAGGTTAGGTAGATGCTTCTGCACCTACAACACAAGATCAAGGTGCAACTGAGAAATTAGAGAAAGTAAAGTATAAGACTAAAGAGATAATTTTGACTACAAAACTTATGGAGAAACTTGCAATACAAAGACTAATTACTTCTCCACCATCTACTACTCCTCCTATTCAAGCTCTCCAAAGGGAAAGTATAGAAGCTATACCCCTAAACTCGTCAAGATCGAGTCCAAGCACATCTAAGGAAGTTGAAGGTACATCATTTGTTGATGTGAACATGGATGAAGTGATTGAGTTGCCAAAGTTTGATTTTGAAACCATCACTATTGAAGGGATGACCAATATCTAGGATGCTCTTGCAAAGAAGAAGAACCAAGAAATGATCAAATAAAAACATTGGCAAAATCAAGCATTGATATATGACAAGGAATTTTTTCTTGATGCATGTAGCCTAATAGCACCAAAAACAACAAAGCCAATCATAGAGAAACTAACCGACATAGTGGAGAAGGTAAATGGCACAAACCTAGATTCAAATGTTAAATTACTTGAATGATTTGAAAGAAATTTTTAGCATACATTTTATGAAATGATATGAAGTTCTATTGTATTATCACAAATTGAGTTAGCAACCAAAATTGACAGTATGAAGAAGATACTAGAGAACATTTTCTCTTTGTACATTGAATTGTGCAATCCAAAACTTTACACACAAGAAATAAGGAGTCACATACTAAGTTTGGAGACTCATATATGGTCATCTTGTATAACTCTGCCAGAATCTCCAATGAAAAGTGAGAAACATTATAGGAATCTCCTAAACTCCTAGAGTTAGTTAGTAGTATTACACACATATGAAGCAAACATTAAGGCTAAACTAATCAATATCAAATCTATCTTGACTACAGATATGGAGATATTGCACAAGGAACTAGACTTCTCTGAAACATTCATAAAGAAAGATCCACATATTTCTACTCATGAAGGTTTATTCTCCCTTTCTATTGAGCTAGCCATCTAGATCAAATCATTGGAAGTAGCTTGTAATAACTAGGATGCATCTTTGAAGATTATGCTTGAGGTCCATAATTTTCTTTTGGACAAATACAATCTAAGTTTATAACCCTTTGACATAAGTGTCAAAATGGGGGAGAAATATGTATGGGAGAAATAAGAAGTATGGGGGAGATAATATTTTTGAGGGAGATACTATTTTTGAGAACAGAGAGGTCAATGAAAAAAAAGAAGTACATAGCACATCTACTCAACAAGAGACATAATTTTAGATAAAAATAAACATAATCAACTCAAGGGGAGTTATTTAATTTTGACGTATTATTGATGAGTCATAAGTTTTTGCAGAGTTTTGAAGTTTTGAAGTTTTGTATGTAAACTAGATATTATCTAAGTTATGCTTGAAACGCTAGAGGTTATTCATACATGATCAAATATTTTAGCACTCATGTCAAAGGGGTATATTGTTAATCTCATATTGGTTTTGACATGTGAGTGAAAATATATTTATGTCATTTACCTAGTTCATGCCAAACAAGTAATACATGCTGAGCATAAGTTGTCAGATAATATATGTTTAGTGACAAATATTTAGTATGAGCTGAGTAGCTAGTAATTTCAAAATCAATCAAGTGTTGAGTAGATGGTATGTGCCGGGCTATTCAAATTTCGAGTGACCAATGGATGCCAAGTCATTCAAAGGCTAAGTTATAGTAGCTAAGTTGCAATTAAAATTGAGCATCAGTGACTTCAATTGTTGAGCTACATAGTTTTGACATAGTTATTTGTAATGGTATGAACTTCTATATAAACCATTTTTGGGCCAATTTAAGGGTTTTTTAATGTTCTTTTGATGATAAGGATGAATCTTAATTGTAAATCCCTATGAATTACATGCATCTAGTCAGAAAAGAGAAGGATTAAGAGAAAATATGGGTGAATCATAACTATTGATTCATACCTAACCGAAGTCAGCTAGGTCTTCTTAAGGAGGAAAAACCCTAAAAGTTTTAATGAATGCCGAAGGAAAATTGAAGAGAATTTGTATGCATAAAAAAAGAATTCATGGTGACTAATGTGTTATGATTTGAGTTACATTGCAGAATCAAGTAAAGGAGAATAAGAAAAAGGAATCAAAAGACAATAGAGATATATCTGATCAGAAATGATCAAGTAGACATTAGGAAAGAGTTGATTATACATCAAGCAATAGAGTGATAATCCTACAAACATTTTAATAGGTGAACCAATCAAATCTCTTAACAGAGTAGTCTAAATAGTTTATTGCAATTCCTTTAATAAGGTGCTTACTACATTGTAAGTTAAATCCCTCTTACAAAGCATAATTCTAATAGGGTGTTGAAATCCTTTAACATAGCAACATCTAACAATATTGTAAGCCTTTAATAGGGTAGAACTTTCATATGGTAGATCATGTTACAAAAATTGTAACCTTCATTGAATACACTTTATTATTGTACAGTGAAGATTTGTGGCTGTCATCCCCACCCCTATTTTACCTTCTCCTTCGAGGGTTTCTGGGTAACCAAATATCTTGTGTCATACATGTGTTTAATGTTATTACTTTGATGCTATGGATGTATATGCTTAATTTTGTATTTTATTGTATATGCATAGATTCTGAGATAGATGTGTGGTGAATGATTTTAAGCTTGAAAGTTTTTAATTGTTGATTCACCACCCCCCCACCCGAAGAGTATACTTCCATATTATATTTCAAACAAATACATGGTATAATTGTTATTATTGCCAATAGTATTGGCACATTGAAGAGAATTTCATTAAGACACATTTTAAAGGTAACTACAAGAAATCATTGAATGGAAACCTAATTTGTTTAAGTTATCTTAAGGTTGGAGATGTAAATAAAAATTGTAGGACCCAAGCACAATTACCAAATAGTGAAAGAAGCAAACAAAAAGGAAAAAATGAGATGAAAAAAAAATGGAAAGTGATTGTAGAAGTTGGAGGTAGTGGATCAATTAAAGTTGAGATCATCAAATCCAATGGATCAGTTCATCACAACACATCCAACTAAGAAAAGAGATATGTGGAGGATTGTATACTTAAATGACATACAATATATCAGTTGCTAACAAAAAAAATGGTTAAAAGTATAGATCAACATTAGTCAAGATGCATTACGAAAAATTTAAGATAAGTGTTGGGTAGTGTAATATGTTCACTATCAAGTTTTGAAAATTAGTAATACATCTTGTATTGATTGAGTATCGTAATATAGACTAAGGTCTTACATTGACAAATTTGAAATATTGGCTGATCAAATTCGTATTAACCAAGTGAGGTGCTAGTGACCAAGTATTTGAATAGAAAGAAGCATGAACTCAACTTGTGAAGGCCAATATAACTTTTATGCACCTATGCAAGTAAAGATGCATTTATTGTAGACCTAAATGTACAAATTCAATGTATATATCAAATTTTTATTCTCATTTGGCCAAGTGATTTTTAGTGCATAAGTGATTTTAGTGATATGGAAAGAGAATCATAGCATGTCATTGGTGAATTGGAAGATCATAGTAAGTTAAGTTTTTAGTGCCAATAAAGTTTTTCTTTCAAGTTCTTAAATAAAAATTGATAAAACCCTAGTTCAAAGATGGCATCATCTATGTCTACATTTGCAAAATAAATCTTGAAGGAGAGCAATGCACAGATTGTGAGGAACAATAAGTGTCCACCAAATTTTAGGGAATATACAAATATTGCACTAACTAATGATGAATTGGGTGTGCTATCATCAAACTCACCAAGAATATTTATGGTTCATGATATATTATCATATTATATGTTTAAAGTAGGAGAAATTAGAGACTATGAACTTTATGTGGGATATAATAAAATATATGGTAATGGAGTGTTGAAGGATGAGCACAAATAGTTCTTGAGAAAGGGCTGACCCATGCCCTATATTTTCAAAAACCTTTTAAAGTTAATTAGATAAAGATTGTGTTGAGAATAGCACATGACATGAAGATTTGGTTAGATGGTGGACTAATCAATATTAACAAGTCCATCATGCACCAAGTTACTCACTACTTTCTTGCTTCCCTAAATTGGACATATCTAAAATAATAAGAAATGTGACAAGGGATATTATCAAGCAACAAACAAAAGAAAAGTAGGATAGCCATGATATGTCAAAGGATGGGATTTATGATCTTTTCATTGAAATAATAGTATGCATGATTGCATAGAAGTTATATCAGTTACACTAATTGAATAACATACATTGCATTAAAGTAGACTTGGGATACAAAATTGGGAAGAAAGATCGTAGTTATGATCTTGTTGAGTTATAACTACAACAATTGTCAAAAAATCTTGGAGTGATAAGGAGGCAAAATGATACTTCATGTAAGTTCGGTTCCTTACTTTTTTACATACTTTTCTATGTAAAAAATTCATTTCCCACCATCAGCACCATAGCATGGGATAGGAGAAGACTAACTATAGAACAAATAAGTGACCTGATTAGTTAATTGGGAAAAAATTTAGAGGCAATAATGGGTAATTATTTTGATGAATTCAAAAATAAGATAAATGATATCTAAGTCAGTTATAGATAACTATTTTGATGATATATTCTATATGGTAGATACATACTTTATGTATGCATAGTCAATTGTAACAAGGGCTTCATGGATAAGGCTGATACAATATAAAGTGAAAATAGTAGTAACTACTCTATTGGATGAATATATTGACAAGAAAGTTGAGCCATTTGGCACATATGAAATAGCCAAGGATAGTATGACATTGGAGAAAAAATTTCCCAAGATGGATAGGAAAAAGAAGAAGACTCTTTAGGAAAAACATGGAGAAGGTCAAATTAAGATCACCAAAGGAAAAGGAGAGGATGAGAAATATAAAGATGAAGCTAATCTCAAGTCATCTAAGGGGAAAAAGATAGTTTTTATCAAACCCAAGGAAAAAAAGAAGAAGAAAATAGTAAATTTTCATCCAAAAATGAAATAGGATCTAAGGAAAGGTTTGAAGAAAGATGTTACACCACCTAAGCTAGAGACAAATAGAAGAGTAACTACAACATCAAAGGAAGATGACAAGAAGAAAAAGTGAAATAAAGTCCATCAAAGAGGAAGCCGGACAAGAAACCAAAGAAAAATCTAGCTAAGAAGATGAGGACAAAACTAGTCATGTCATAGGGGGAGAAAGATGATGAAGAAAAAGAGTATGATGATCTAAGAAAACTTTAGATTGTATCAAGACCACCTTCAATGAATATTGATAAGATATGTAATACAATGAAAGAGTCATCTAGTATAGAAGAATTGAAGACATTCAATTTTGATTCTTTAAATAACGAAGATCAAGGGAAGCATGTAAAGGTTATGATAGATACGATGATATATTTCAAATCTATTCCTATTGAGCTAGTTCAAGGAATTTTTTATAATTTACATAATAAAGTTGATGCTAAGTGGAAGTGGCCATTATCCACTAAAGATTGATTAGAGAGATTAGTTTAGCTTAGAGAATGCCAAATTTGCATATTTATGCCCAAGGGGAGAGCTTAAATTTTTTTTATGAATAAAGATCATGAAGTGGAGTAGGAGAGTATTGTCCTCTAGAAGGAAGCCTTTAGGTTTATTTTTGTATTGGCCAAACAGATGAGAAAGTAGAAGAAAAAGAGAAATAGCTGGTAGACAAAGAAAAAAAAAAAGAATAAGAAACTATCCAAGTTCTTATACAATTTTTGAGTATTATACCAAAAGAGACTTTGACCATTACACATGTTCAATAGGATAAATCAAAACAATACAATAGCACACCTTGATCGAGTCCAAATGGAAAATAATTGTATATCACTACTTAGTGGTATAACCCTTTGATCTTAAATGATGGCACACAAAGATGATACAATAGAGGAAGAAAATATTTTAGATGAATTCATCACATTGCATATGTATGATTCGAATAACATGAAATTGGAACATATGGAAGAATTCAAAAACCTTGCTAAGTCACAAGAAAAATTAAGAAGAGAAAACATGAAGAAGTAGGTATTGCACAATATAAAATACATTTTTGTTGATGCATTTCCAATTTATGATGTTAATATACAACATCCAATTTTGGATCACTTAGTTTATATAGTTGATAAGGTTGAAATAAGATATATAGAGACCAATGATAAATTGATGAAATCATCTAAGAAGAAATTGAAGTACAAAGCTTTGTAGAAAGTTTCAATAGAAACTACAATTAGTTAGGTTAAAAATTCTAACCTTACCACTCAGTTGGAAGGAATTTTTAAGATCATTCACTTTTCTTACATGAAACTTTGTGACATTAAGTTCTTCGCATTCGAGAATAAATGTTCTATTGATTTGATATAGGAAGGTATGGAGGTGTGTACACTTTCACTATGAAAGAACACAAGTTCAAGCTCACCTTCATATAACAAGTTAATATCTAGTCATCAAAGATTAGTTGAGTTAATGGATAGAGACCATGGCATAAGGAATTTCTTTTTTAAATTTCAATTCAATTCATGCTACTACCCTATTTGGTGATAATTTAGAGGTAAATATCTATTACTTATAATTTAACAAAGAAACATACACATTTTTCCACAACAACAATCTTAATTGATCTAGCTACTCAAGTAGAGATTCATATAGAAATCATGGAATCAACATGAGATAGGTTGAATAAAGGACTTGAAGAAATTTTTGAAAGTCATCAAACATTTTTCTATAAATGTGAGTTAACCCATGAAAACATTAAGTTGTAAGTGAAAAAAAGAAGGGGGAAATATCCACATGACATAAGTGAAGTAAGTGAAAGGAGGAATTATTCTACATTCTAACAAGAAAAAATTAAACAGAAGATGACACAAAGGGGGTGATAGAAATAAGATACAAATTATTCGATGAGGCAAAACTAGATTTTGTAAACATGCATATATTATATATCTAAGATTAGATTATGTTTTGAAGACTGAGTTATAGTCCCATAGAGAGCATTATTTTTGCATGGAAACATAAGTCATGAAAAATTTATTTTTTCAATAATATTGAAGAGGGAGATTGTTAATCTCTAAGCCCAAGTTTTCTTTTAGTGTCTATCACTTAGTCATTTGCAAGGAAATTTTAGATGGTTATCAGTGCGATTGAACCATCCAAAGAAGGCCAAGCTATAGAGGACTTATTTATATTTTTCCATAGGCTGAGAAAGTTAGAGGTTGTTGAGTACCCCAATAGAGACTGAGTCAACATACATGCCAAATAGCATAGAAGAGACTGTGCATTGGGGAAGGGTAAAAGCACAAATCTGTGTCACCTTTTTATAAAGAAAAGTGATATTAGAATGTGACAATTCAACATTAATGACAAAAAAAATGGTATTTGTGTTTAAAATATGAAGATGATGTAAAGTGATGAAATGTGTAGAATTGTATGAATTTTATGCCTATAATTTTTATTATTTTTTTGACTAAGAATTTATTTATTTTATTTTATTTTGAAGTCCCTTTTTTAACTGTAAAAAATATAGGATGTAGTTCCCGTCAAACAAGAATGTGCAAATCATCTTTTTTTGTTATGATTTGAAAATATTTTATAGATGACATGTATAGCTAGTGCACAAAAAAAGAAATAATTATTTTTGATGTATATTTTCTTTGTTATAAGTACTCAAGTTCGACCTTGTCAGAATCCAACAATTTTTTCCTCCCATCAAAACTTCCCTATCAAATCTATACCTTCTTGGAAAAAAATTACATATTCATGAAGAGGATTCTCTCCTCTAGTGATAAATATTTTATTTTTATTTTTTTGATATGATTTACTATTTATTTTAATTTTTTGAGAGAGCATCTTCTGAAATGTTGAAATATCGACTTATAATATTTTTAGATTATAGCATATTATAACTAATCAAAACACTCAAAAATTTATATAATAATGATATTGAATCTGAAATCTATAAAAGGGTATTTTTAGTTTTTTTTAAAAATTGAGTTTTGATAGAGAAATGAGATTTGACCAAAACAGGTTTTTGTATCACAAACGGTGACACAGATCTATGCTTTTACTCAAAATTCATTTATTTCTGAGTGAGTTAGTATATGTCAAGTGTATAGAAGATGAGTGACAACATGAATGTTAGTTGTGACCAAGCTTCAAAATATTTAAGTGTTGATTAAACCTATTTTCAAATATGAGGTCTTAATTGCACAAACTCTTATGGAAATAAATTTTAGCCAAAACCTAAATGATATTTAAAGATTTTAGAGACAACTAAGTAGAATATTACAAATTTTGTCAAAAGGCATTAATCCCAAGAAAATTAAATTAACCAATACTTAAATTAGAAGGGTAAAATGACAATAGGATGAAATATGGATCATTGATTAAGATCTACAAATTTCTATGATTATCTATTGAGAAGGGTTCCTACCCAAGGAACTTAAGGAGTATGAGTTGAAGTGAAAGAGTGAACAAGGAAAGTAAAGAGTGAAGGAAGGCTAAGTCTGAAAGGAGATAAAATAGAGAAACTAGAGAAGTGAATGAAAAAATAGAGATAACAGATAATGGGATTAGACTAAAATATTGAAGAGAGGAGATCCATAAACCAATTTTAGGGAAAACAGAAGGATCAAGTGTTGAACCAATTTTTCCAAATTGAGTGATGGAATATATCTTAACAGAGTAGTTCTAACAAGCCTTATTTAAATCTCCTAGAAGAGTCTTTACTTTATCATAAGTGTAAAATCCTTTAACAATGTAAAACCTAAAAGTATTAAATTAGCTTAACAAAGAAAATCCCTCACAATGTTGATAATCATATATGATCAAATTTTAGCTCTGATGTACAAACTTTGATCTTGCAATAGTAGAAACTTCTAGGTTCTATTCCTACTCTAGTTATACTTTAAACTTGAAGTATTTCTAGGTTAGACAAATATTTTTGTGATTATTTTATATTTTCATTGATGTTATGACTATTGACATTATAGTCATGTTTTTTATTAGTGATACACAGTTATTCAAATTATAAGTATCTACCAAGTGTATTGTCTAGTTAATAGAGTTAACTAAGCATTTCAAACTCCACCAAGTCTAAGGAATAGTATTCAATTTGCACTAAGCAGTTTCCACAATAATGGTAATCAACAATGTAAAATAAGCTTCATAAGGTTTAATGAGTTCCTTAGTGCAAACTAAGTTGTATAGTGCTTACCAAGTTCATAGTTACAATGATGTGAATCTAATGTTGACTAAGAAACTCAATATTAGGCAAGTGATTTAGTTTATGTTAAGCTCATAGTGATAGCATCTGCCCAGCTATGTAGTGTGAATCGAATGATTCAATTTATATGCCAAGATTGATAGTATTCATTAAGTCACCCAGTGCGGACTGAGTGTAAACTACATGGAAGTGATCAGTATGGATTGAGCTTCTATTTCTACCAAATTCATGACAATGCCTAGCATTGACTATGGATGTGAAATATCAAAACCTTGTCAAGCTTGTTTTTAGAACCCAAGTTCTTGTGGTTGGGTCAAATTTGTGTATTTTTTGTAAACTTGTATTGTAGCCAACTTTGTTCATTTGTAAATTGGACTGGTATATATGTAATGTATTGTATCACATCCAATATATAGAATGAAATTAATGTAACAAGTAAAGACGAGTAGAAGTGTGAAATATAAAGGCTACATTAGTACATGGAGCATCAAAGATTTAACTATCATAGCAAGATGATCATCACACTCAAAGGAATCTCATTTAGCAAACCAAGTTGTAGATCAAAGATTAGCTATAGTTTCATCCTAATAGGTGGATTAGTTAACTCTTTTCACAAGGTAGACTTAACAGTCTTTTGTAAATCTCTTTATTGACTACATGCTTCATTGTATGTTTGTAAATTATTTTGCAAGGTGGACCTAGTAGTCCTTATTGCTCCTAATAGGGTAGATCATCAGAAGTGATCATTGTTAGCCTTAAAAGGCCAACTTTATACTATAGTACTAAAGATTGTGGGTATCTCCCCACCTTATATTTAGTTTCTATTTGGATGGTATTTTGGTCATCATATTGAGTGTCAAAAGTGTTATGAATTTTTTAATGTTTCTAGTTATTCATGCATGTAATTAGATTAAAATACACATGATGGATTTATTGGTAAATAAAGACTAAGTTTCATTAGCTAGGAATTCACCCCTCCCCTCTCAGTAACTTGGCCTATCATATAGATATTTCCAATAATTGGTATTAGAGCTTTGTGATTCTTAGGAAAATTTTTAAAAGCTTGTGTAAAGATCAGAGGCTATGGAGGTATTCAGACTTGATAAGGCTATTGATGATGAAAAGATAGATTTGTAATTGGCTAATAGAAAACTCAAGAAAGAAGAGGAGCAACTCTCTCAATCTCTAAAAAGGAAGAAAAGATCTTGCAATTTAGATGAATGACCAACTCTACATTGAAGAAAGAATTGAAGACATCCATTTAGTAAGAAATCTAGATAAAGCAAATGAAACAATTAAAGAACTATTAGAAAACAATAGTACACTTCAAGAAGATGTAAGAAAGATGAGAAGAGAGCAAGAAATCTAGATAGTAAGATTATGTGAAGTCATGGAAGAGGAAAATAAGATAAAAGAAGAGATAGAAGGAAAGAACAATGAAATTTAGCATCTATCCCTTCAATAGGTAGACTTCATTAATCAGCTCGGTAATGCAAACAAAGAAATCATGAATCTAAGATCAAAGGATGAAAGATTTCTGAATGATCTTAACACTAAAAAAAAACTAATGAAAGGATTATGAAATATCAAGTATACTTGAATCATTTGAATGAGTATAGCCACTAAAAAAGAAAAGAAAAAATAGCAATTGGATATACAAAAGAAGATGAATCATCCAAGAAAGGAGCTCAAAAGAATTGAAGACATACTTGCAGCCATTATGGTAAGATAGGTCATACATGAAAAAAATGTTGGAGCAATTGGAAAGCTAAATTCAATGGAAAATGTTACATTGAAATTAACATGATCATAGAGCCAATGAATGAAGGAAGAAAACCTAGATTTGAAAGAAAATGTCACAAATGTATGAAGCATGAGCACAAATCCTCATAATACAATACTAAGATATTGAACCCAGCAGAGTAGATTGTAAAAGCTATATTTGTTTGGGACTATAACACTTTCTATAGATGTCATTATCATGGAGAATTTAGACATATTAGAATGAATTTTGTAAAAAATCACATGAGGACAAGAAAAACTACTAGAAAATGTTTCATTTGTATAGAACTTGTTCATCTTGCCAAGAACTATATGAATACTAGAATAATTCGTAAAAAAATTCCTCAGGGTAGAATTCACCCAAGACCAAGGAACTCAAACACAAGCACAATAGTAGACCAAAGAAAGAGTATGATTAGAATGAGGATATATTCATTCAATATTCGATATGAATGTACACTAGTAGTGCATGTATATAAAGGCCTCTAGAGAGCTTCTAGAATGCATAGAAGTTAGCAACATGATAAGTCATAGAACCAGGTACATGTTAACCAAATATGAGTTATCCTCCACTAAGCATGAAAGTAAGTGTGATGATGAGAGGATAAGCCTACAATGGTGTATCATGTAAATTAGTATTGTAGACAACATGTGCTAAAATAGGAGTGTGAATAATTGTGTTGTCTACATGACAACTCAGTGAATGATGCAAACTCCAATGTTGTAGACACCATGTGCTGAATTAGAGTTACATATTTTTGTGTTATCAACATGATAATTCATGAGAGTACACAAACTGTTCAGTGTCTCACCTAGATAAATAATAAAATAATAAAATATAATAAAATAATCCATTAATTTAAGTAAACTTAAGTAAAGTGTAAATAGCAAATACTTATTTACACCTACACCCCCCTTTGAGTGTAACTTAGGGGAATTCCCTTAAGCTTACAAAATGTAGGATGAGATACATGATGGGTCCTACCTACTGGGCCATGTTAGGTACCCATTTACATAATGAAATACAATCTTTCATAAAGCAGAGAAAGAGGGAAAACCTCATGGGAAAAACTCTCCCCCAAAAAGAGAGATGGAAAAAACATACAATGTATGGATGGATGGAGTAATCAAGACGCCCCCATTACAACATACATTGAGCATATACATAAGAGAAAAATGTGAAGAGGAAGAGAGAAAAAATAGGCTCCCCCCCCCACCCCAAAGAAGAATGCTTGCCAGTGACTACTCTAATGAAGGAGCTGATCCAAAACTTAAAAATGGTGTTCCTCCCCTTAGGAAGAAATATGACCAAGGGTAAAATTGAGACACTTTTATTGTGCATGGAAAGAATCCCATAGGTAAGTGATGTCTCTAAAACTTGTTCAACTAGCTAAAGAACCTATCTCGAAGAATTTTTTATCTCCTTAGCTGATCAAGAAGTCCTCTACAACTACTGATCATAAGTATCCACAATCACTTCAACCTATGATGACTGATCATGTAGACAAAGAACAAGAGGGTTGGATGGAGCCTTCATGACAACTAAAGAAGGTACTACTACATAAGGAAGAAGAGGTGGATCATCATTACTATCCTCCAAATCTATCACTGAAGCAAGACCTAGAAGATTGGGTGTACCCTCCTTTGTTGGACCTATCGTTGTGGTTATATATGCATGTGGACTGGACTGATGTAGTGAGATATCACTGCAATTGTTGATAGAACCCCATGTGTTTGAATCTATCAAAGCACTATCACTAGTCTCACTATCAATTTTTGCATGATATGATGTGTGGAGAGGATTAGAGGACAAGCTTGGTGAACTTTCCTCAAAGTGTACATCCTTCTCCACAAAATATGATGGGTCTCTCGATCCAATAGTCTATATTCCTTCATACCATCTTCATAACCAATGAAAGTACAAGGTCAAGGTGGTTATGCCTTGCATCCCCTAGAAGATATCTTTTCCCATGAAAGACAATTGAAGACTCTAAAGTGTGTCACAATAGGTTTTTTGCTGCACCATGCCTCAAAAGGAATCTTTCCATCTAAGATTGGATGAGGAGACCTATTAAGAATGTGAGTGGAAATACTAATTACTTTGACTTTAATTGATGGATCTACAGACTTGGCTTGTATCATGCAACTTGCCATAGACTTAAGAGTTCAAATCCTCAATGCTATGACATTTGTCTTATGTGGATTGAATGCTAGCAGATTATGAAGATCAATTCCCTCAAGTCTACAAAAGTCTTTAAGTCTTCTATTCACATACATGCTTCTTTTGTTCATTCTTAGAACTTTGATGGCATTTCTTGATTTTTTTTCAATATAAGTCTTGAAGGCTAGAAACTTGTCCAACATTTCATTCTTATGATGAAGAAAGTAGACCCAAGTGTATCTTGAAAAGTCATCAATGAAAGTAGATATATAGCAACCTTGGCTAACTGATGTCACTAAAAAAGGACCTGCTAATACTATGTGAAACATTTGTAGAAAAAATTGGTCCTCTTGAAGACTTCCCTTTTTGTAACATCCCTTTTGGATGCATATCCACTAAATCTGTTGAACATTCACCATGGGAAATGTTGATTTGGGTTAGACCTTTGACCATGTTGTATTTGCAAAGTTGTTGAAGATAGTGAAAGGCAAGGTGACCAAAGTACTCATGCCATAATTGCATTTGAGAATTTGATTGTGTTAAGAAGGCCTATGAAGGAGACTTGGGCACAAAATGTGGGAAAGAGTACAACCTTTTTTCATGATTCACTTTTCCCACTACAACCAATGAATCATCTTTAAGACTATACACTTTTACTAAGTTAGGAAGGAACTCAACTCTATGTCCATCTTCAAGGTCAGTGATTTGGTAAATTGAGAGGAGAATAGAATTTAGGTTTGGAACATCTTGACACTCTCTATCTACCATTTCCATGTTTCCTTTCCCTTAAACTTCCATTTTGGTATCATCTCCCAAGAAGATGTCTTGTAACTTTGATTGCTTCATTGAAGAAAATTCCTCCTTTGAAGAACCCATATGATATGAGGCACATGATTCAAGGATCCATTCTATTGAAGAATTTGAATTTTCCATGAGTGCTTGCCCTTTGCCCTTTGAATCTAAAGAAGACCCTTTATCCTTATAAGCATTAGGAAATGGAGCATTATTTTTCTTCATGATGCTGGTCAACTCATCAATCTTCTTATGATAACACTGATGTTCTTCATGACTCATTTTCTTGCAATAAGCACACTTTTTCTTCTATTTCTTATTCTTACCCTTTCTTTTATTTGAAGACTGTCTAGCTGAATTTTGAGAACACTCATTAGTGGTCACCAATGCTTTATACTTAGGTGAATTGAGAATCCTCATTGATATCAATTTTTTTTTCTTTTGTATCCAACAGATCAACATATTCATCAAAAGAGACTTTCTTATAGGTAGACCCTAATGTAGTCTTTGAGGTGTTATAAGAAGAAACAAATGTGGAATACTCTGATGGAAGCTTATTATGTATAAGATATATCAATTTGTAATCTTTCATAGAACTCCCATAATCAATAATCTTTGTCCTTAATTAATTCATGTTAATGATGAAATCATGTATAAAATCAAATGACTTAGGATCTAAGGAGACAAGCTCATCTTCAATTTTGAAATCATCATCTTCAGACACTTTACCATATAGTTTTTTGAGGGTATCCCAAGCTTCCTTAGATGTAGAAGACTTCTTAATTTGATACATGATTGTGTCATCAACCCCCAAACATATATCACCTAGGGCTGTCCTATCGATTGCTACCTAAGCTGAAATATCACTTGCTGATACCATCTATGTTTAGGAAGGGTACCATCTACATATTGAGAAACTCCATTGTGCATTAAATGATACAAAATTTTAATAGACCATGTAGCATAGTTATGTGGAGTTAATTTTAGAAACTTAAAATCTCCCATAATGCAAAAAATGAAACAGAAATGTAGAAGAGAAGGAACACAACACCAAGAACACTCCCCCTTTTCTCTAAATCAAGAGACCCCCCCCCAAAATAGATGCTTTTGACACTTGATAAGTAGTGCAATTACAATGGCTACTTTCTAATTTTGTCCTTTGTAGAATTTTGATTTTTCTTGTTACAACCTCTTAGAATATTAGAAATCTAGAACTTTACAATGTACAACAATCTAAAGTAATACAAAGCACAGAAAATGCCTATTTCTGAAAGTGACAATTTTCTCCACACAACCCTACAAAATGATTGTATATCTGGAAAGTAGACAAAAAATAACATACTTTCAAAGAAATGGAACCTATTTTCATGTCTAGATAAGCCCGTATAGAGTGTTGCAAAATGTGAGATTGAATAGCTATAGTCACCAATAAATGTAATTTTTGACAAATTCATGCACCAAAACTAGAAAAGAGCTATGCCACTAAAAAATTTAGGAAATTCTACCCAATTTCAAAAACAAATCACACCTAATTTGGAGTGTAGATGACTAATATATGGCCTCCCAAAGTCAGACTGCAAAATCAAAAATCAATCTGGAGAGGGGTTGCATTAGCAAAGATGGGGCTATATTTGATAATCATATGGTCATGATAGTAGTTCTAATTTGCCCAAGAATGATGGTAAGATGATTGTAAAATTTAGGCTTAGGAATGGATGATGTCAGCAACCTTCAAGCCTATGATGATGTCAACATGACATCATGATGATGTCACATCATACAATCTAGACATGTGGATGTTGATTGTACTACACACTAGACTATATAGATCACTAACTATATCTGACATACTGCTCTGGCTAATGTGTGTAGACTAGATTTGGCTACTTAGTTAGATTTGTCTTCATTGATGACACATGGACTAGGCATGGACTACACAAGTGGCAGCTATCCTCTGCATGGTGGGGTGTATTGTATGCCGCATTGGAGGGGTTAGATCTTGTGCAATGTCAATAGAATTTGAACTTCCTATCACCGAAGAATAGTTTTGTGGGCCACCAGGTTTTAGTTTTTCATTACCAAAAGTGTGGGTTTTAATCCCACATAAGTGTGGGATAACAACTAAATAGGTGTCTAAAATTGAAGCTACTGATTGTGTCTAGCAAAGCCATAGAATGGGTAAGGCTTGACCAATCTGGTGGTTGTGTTAAGATATCTGACCATCAGTTATGTAGAGTGCTTGTCTGGTGGAATGTTGTTCTTAGCCAAAAAATAATGTTGAATTGAATGCAATAGATTTGTTGAGTTTGGTGCCAGATTTATATATGCCCATCGAATATGCCTACAATTTAAATACAAATATTCCTTTGTAGGGCCATGGTATGACTACCCAGTTCTACAAAATTTTCTCTGCTAGCCCAACTAGGAAAAAAAAACTATTTTTTTTCTTTTTGAAAAAATGTAGAGATTAAATAAAATTCAGATCTAAAAAACAAATATTTAGATCAATTAAATGACCATACCCAAATTGCAAATCAGTGCCTTTGAGTGCCAATTTGCAAAAAAAATTTTCCTCATGATCAACTTTAGCCTAGCATAGGAAAATTTATAGTTGATCTTCATTGAATTGATGTTCCAAACATAATGTTGAGGTCATATCTAGCTATAGACACTCCTAATTTTTGTAGATACTATAGAAGCATGAGCAGTCTCAAATGACTATGTGTAGAGAATCTCCCTGAGCTCTAATACCATGTGAGAATTTTCCTTAGGGTAGAATTCACCCAAGACTAAGAAACTCAAATACAAGCACAACAGTAGACTAAATAGAGAGTATGATCAGAATGATGATATATTCATTCAGTATGCCATCTAAAAGTACACTAGGAGTGCCTATGTATAAAGGCCTCTAGATAGCTTCTAGAATGCAAAGAAGTTAGCAACATTATACGTCATACAATCGAGCACATGTACACCAAATATGGGTTATCCTCTCTTAAGCATAAAATTAAGTGCAATGGAGAGGATACACTTACAATGGTGTATGATGCAAATTAGTGTTGTAGATAACATGTGATAAAATGGGAGTGTGAATAACTATGTTGTCTACACGAAAACTCAGTGAATGATGCAAACTCTTGTATTTTAGACACCATGTGCTAAATTAGAGTTACATACTTCTATGTTGTCAACATGAAAACTCATGAGAGTACACAAACTCCTAAGTGTCTTACCTAAATAAATAATAAAATAATGTGATATAATAAAATAATGCATTAACCTAAGTAAACTTAAGTAAAGTGTAAATAATAAATACTTATTTACACCAATAAAATTCACACAATAAAGGAAGGGAAAAGTTGATAACATTAGAAAGTGGATGAGACAACAATGGATTCCAAAATCCTCTAAAAATGCAAGTCCAAGCAGTGATGAACATGTTGCTCAAGAATTGGGTGACTCTAGCATTTCCACTTGATCTCTCAAGGAGAACTAGAACCAAGATAAGATATCTCACATTAGTTCTAGTTAGGAAAAATGGAAGATCCATATCAGCGTTCA
Source organism: Cupressus sempervirens (assembly GCA_028749045.1). Classification (NCBI taxonomy): domain Eukaryota; kingdom Viridiplantae; phylum Streptophyta; class Pinopsida; order Cupressales; family Cupressaceae; genus Cupressus; species Cupressus sempervirens. The sequence goes on from CM053789.1 coordinate 252,634,736, forward strand.
ATATGCAAAGGAATCAACAAGTATTCAAAGGATGCTAGTCATTATCAAACAAGATAAGGTTGTAGACCTTACCAAGTGAGGTAGTGTTGTAAGACCCTACCGAGCAAGTTTGGAGGCTATTAAAATTTGATGTGTTGATGCTGAGTCATGGATGAGTCTACCAAGAACTTAATGAAAGCATAGTGGATGAAAATCTATAATTTGATCAAATAAACATACCAGGAATTTATGGTGATTGAAAGGAGAAATTTGATGAAAAGGGATAAATAAAAGTCATTTGTTACTATTATTTTTTCAGAGCTTTTTGTGCAAAGAAATTTTTGAGCATTCAGAAATCTAAACAAATCATTGTTGAAAATTTCTATTTCTTTGAAAACCCTACCAAGAAATATGGCATCCACTAGCAGCACATCAAAGAAAGGATCTAATATGTTAGTTTGGGGCATGGAATGGAAGGCACCAAACTTTAAATTGAGTTCAACTATCACAAAATCATTATATCCAAGCGGAGATTAGTCACAAATTTCATCAAAGGTACTACTAATGATTGACATTTGTTCACATTTTTGTTTCTCTATTAAAGATATTTGAACCTTGGAATAAATTAAATCCTAGAGAAGTTATGTGTGAATGTTGTGTTAAAATTGGAGCATCAACACCTTGAAGTGAAGGGTTTGACTCATATTCTCCACAACCCATGGGATTTTCAAATTAAATGGATAAGATTTATCATTATATTTGTATAATGGTTAGTTATGGTTAGAATAACCTATTATGATAACAAAGAAGATGATCTATAGGATCACTAGTCTTCCTATTTTAGAAAAAGATAAAATGACCAAAACCCTAAGTCAGGTCAAGCTTGAAAAGAAAACCCTTTTCGAGTGGGATGGAAGGGGAATGAAGATTAGTTGTGTGATGAATATGGAACTAAAGTTTGGGATACATGTCATCATGCATAAAATATATAGCTTGAGTAGGCTCAATAGTGTATCATGCAAAGCAGTGGATCTCACATACAAAGTGGTCAAGAATAACATGTCACTTGATCTTGCAAAGTTGATGCTAAACTGGTTGAACAAGAATATAAAGAGTATAAGAACTTCAAAGAGAAATCCTTGTGAGTTTGGTTTACTCTTAACTTGTCTATTTTTCTATGTCCAAAAGTTCTTCCCATCTAAAGGTACAATTGTATGGAGGAAGGATGTACCTAGTCTTTATCAGATTAATGAATATATAGTTGAAATGGGAGAAAAGTATGTGAGTATTATTGATAATTACCTTGATGAGTTCAAAGATAAAATGAATGAAAGATTCAAGATACCCAATAAACTTGTTGATGATTACAAAAATGATATTTTTTTTATGGTTGATAGTGATAAAGTATGTATACAAGCAGTTAAGGAAAAAATTGATTGGGTCAAGCGTCTAGGTTATGAGGTTAACATTGATGAAATTAAAGACATTATTGAAGCACTATTAATTGAGCCAATTGACCCAAAGGATACATACTTTTGCACCTATTATCAAGAAAATTCTAGAATAGAACCTAAAATAAAACCCCCTTAGCAATCGACAAAGGGAAGAAGAGAATTTCAAAATTAAAAACTAGCTCCACTCTTCTATTGACTAAAGGAAAAGCTAATGACATTGACAAAGATCAAGAAAAAGATTTAAATAGAAGTCAGAGGAAGAAGAGTTAGTAAAGAAGAAAGATAAGGTTATTATAACCAAGCCTACCAAACCATCTACTATTGTATTCTCAAGGAGGTCATCTAGGAAGAAACTTGATAAAGGAGGAGGAGATGTTATTTTTAAAAGGCATCCACCCACCTTTAAAGAAAAATTAAAAGAAATATATTTATGAGTTGGCATAAAAAACTTTAGATCACTACAATATGAGACTAGGACTATAGATGAGTAGAAGAAAATAGAAGACATTATAATGTCTAAGATGTGTAGATGGAACTATTCTCTAGACTAGCTTGCTCAATAGATTCTAAGTGATTTAATGGAGAAAATCAAGCAAAGATGGGAGAATTCTATGAAAAATACTAAAGACATCTATGAGAAGACCTTGAGGAAACACATGCAAAGTTTAAATGACAAGGAGGTAAAAGAATCTATAAGGAGGAATGAAGAAAAACTTACGGTGAGATTGAAAACTTTTCTTATATTTGATGAATGACATTAGACATGTAGTAAAAAATGCTATCAATACATGGATGGTGATGAACATGAAAAGGATGAGGAAATTGATGATGAAGAAGAAATTTTTTTTGACTATATAGATGATGAGGAACAATAATAGGAATAGGAAGCTAATGAATAATATTTACCTAAAGTTTAGAACACTATAAAGACTGACGTAGAGAAAATTATAGTAGTGGTCATAGCCTCACTCCTCATTCTCCAAGCAAAGCATTGAAAACATCAAGCCTAGAGAAAGCTACTATAGGATTGATTGTGTCAAACATTGTAAGTACAAGAACTCAATCAATTTTTACACCTATTCATCTTAGTACTTCATTGAGAAAAGTGACAAGCACTTCATCTAATGAGTAGTCAACACTTACCTCTACATCAATTTTGGTTACACTAGGTATTCCAACAATAAGTGTAGTATCTCCTTTTTTAGCTAGTCCTACTATATCTAGCATTGTTACCATTCCTAGCATGTAAATAATAAGTCCAAGGATAGTTGAGACCAAGCCTCAACCGAGTACAAAATTTTTCAATAAAGGAAAAGAGAAAGAAGAAAAAATTTGATCTTGATGAGGAGATTGTTATTTCCAAATTGGGACATTGTTAATCTTAACCTTGAACAAAAGCATATATTTGAAGAACTTTTTCAAAAGAAAGCTAAGTAGTAAGGCTTAGAGAAGAAATAAATAAAGAATTTCAAATAATTGAATATGCAAAGAATATTCTATTAGAGGCACCCAACACAGAGGTTGACACTTCTCAACCAATTTTGATTTTGTTAGTAGGGGTAGTCCAAAAATTCAATGAAGGTTTCAATGGACTAGAAAAATTGTTGAAGAGAGCTAAGAAGAAGTTTGAGAATAAAGTTTTGGAACTAGTAACTTAGTAGATTAATATTCATCAAGTAGATCTATCCACTATTCTAGGATCATTAGAGACCTCTTGCAATAATGTGACTTAATTATTTGGTAAACTCTATGATACATCAATTTTCAGCAAGGAAATAATAGATAAACTATTAAAGATTGATGAAGATCCAAAGGCAAGTGCATAAAAATTGCAACTTGATCCCAATTATAGTTCTACTCACTAGACAAAGATCACATTCTTAACTAATATGTAGGAAAATTTTCTTAAAGAAGAAGCCAGAATAAGAGCTACACTAATAAACATATAGGACATGATTCTCCCAAACATGGATGCATTGTAAAAACATATTGCACATGCTAAAACACTCATCCATGATAAAAAATTCTCAATTATAGATCAACTAATAGAAATTTCAATAGAATTTAAAGTTGCATTGCACACATGCAAGGTGTTGAAGGGAAATTTGGACAAGATAATGGTGTTAATTCTAAAGGTACATTCATATTTCTTGTCACATTTTGGCATCATTGTCTAGTATATAGTATATAGCATACATCTTTGGCATTAATGTTAAAAAGGGGAAGAAGACGTATATTATAAAGAGGAAGTATACATAAAAGTTGAGAAAATGTGTATATCATATGTAACAAGACATAAAGTATATTGTATATATGTATGTGGGAGCATTATCATATTATATATGTAAAAATACTCAGAGAAACATCTCTTACAAAAGAAAATTTGAAAAATCTCAAAAATAGAGTGCTCTACTAGGTTGGAGATGCAAGGTGATGAAAAAAAGGTGTTCTTGAACTCTTTGAATTTAGTTTTGACTATTGCTAAATGGAGAGATTGTTGAAATTATAGTCATGTTTTTTATTAGTGGCACACACTTATTAAGATTATATGTATCTACAAAGCATATTGTATAGTTAGTAGAGTTAACCAAGAATTTCAAACTCTACCAAGAAAAAGGAATAGTATTCAGTTTGTGCCAAGTAATTTCTACTATAATGGTGATCAGTAGTGTAAACTAAGCTTCCTTAGGTTTAGTGAGTTCCTTAGTGCATACCAAGTTGTATAGTGCTTATAGATTTCAAAGTTATAGTGATGTGAATCTAGTGTTAACCAAACCACTAAATATTAACCAAGTGATTTAGTTCATACTAAGCTCATAGTGATAGTATTTACCAAGCTATGTAGTGTGAATCAAATGATTTAGTTTATATGTCGAGTTTCACTATATTCATCGAGTCACCAATGTGGACTAAGTTCAAAGTACATAGAAGTTATTGGTATGGACCAAGCTTCTATGTCTAGTAAATTCATGATGATTGCAAGAATCTACTATGGATGATGAGTATCATAGCCTCACTGAGCTAGTTTGTAGAACTCGGTTCCCTATAGTTGGGATAACTTCATATATTTTGTGTAAACTTGTATTATACCTAACTTTGTTGATTTGTAAATTGGATTAGTATATTTAATGTATTGTATAATATCCAAAATATAGAATGAAATTAAAGTAGCAAGAAAAGAAGAGAAGAGGTATGAAATACAAAGGCTACAACAGTATAAGGAGTAACAAAGATTTAACTATCACAACAAGGTGATTATTACAATTAAAGGAATCTCATTCAAAAAACCAAGTTGTATATTAGAGATCAAACACTGTTTCATCCTAATAGGTGGATTAGTTAAATCATTTCACAAGGTAGACTTCACAAGTTTTTGTAAATCTCTTTATCGAGTTCATACTTCATTGTATGTTTTTAAATCCTTTTGCAAGGAGAACCTAACAGTCCTTATTGCTCCTAATAGGGTAGATCATTAGAAATGATCATTGTAAGCCTTAACAGGCCAACTTTATATTGTAGTATTAAAGCTTTTAGGTATCTTCGCTAGCCTAGTTTTACTTTTTGTTTGGAAGGTTTCTGGGTCACCATATTATGTGTCAAAAGTGTTATGGATATTTTAATATTTTTAGTTATTCATGCATGCAATTAGAACAAAATACACATGAAGGATTAATTGGTAAATAAAAATTAAGTTTCATTAGTTACTAATTTACCCTTCCCCTCTTAGTAAGTTTTCCTATCATATATATTTCCAAAAATGATAAGATAGATTTAAATTCAGCATTACAAGTTTATGATTATATGGTATTAGATTTAAGATATGACATTCATTAGGTGTAAATGTAGTAGATTATTCTAACTACAAATTTTTTTATAGATCACAAATCACCCCCACCACAACCCATCTTAGTATCTTGTTTTTTATTCATATTTCTATTAGAGTTTTAGGTGACTCTACTACACCCTAGGATTGAATGAAAGACCAAGATAACTTCTACAAGAGATTGGCGAGACAATTGCATGAAGAATCCCACAAGGTACAATTACATGTCCACCAAAGGTGGATCATCCTCCATTATACAATGAAGTATGTGTGATGATGAGGATGATAATGTGATAAGTACACTAAAGGTGGAATTAGAAAATAACTATGATCACCTAGAGTGGTATTCTCCTAGACCATGTCTTTAACTAAGGTTCAAACTCCTAAGTGTCTCAATCAAAAAATACTATGTAATGCATTATCCTAAGTAAGCTTAAGTAAGTGTAATTAGTTAATATTTAATTACGCCAATACCCCCCTTAAGTGAAACTTAGGGGAATTTATTTAAACTTACACTGCAAGATGGGTCCTGGCTAATAGGCATTTTAGCTACCCATGTACAATATGCAATGCAATACATGAAATTCAATCTCTCACCAAGTGAAGAAAGACAATCTCTCACCAAGAGAAGAAAGAGAGAAAACCTCATGGGAATAACCATCCTCCAAAAAGAGAGATGAAAACAAGATGTATGGATGGATGGAGTACTCAAGACCCCCTAAAAAGTTGTATACATCATGTATATACAAAGAAATGATCCCTCCATAGGAAGGAAATAAGGAGACATGCTATCCCCCCAATAATGAAGAAGGTCCAATGTAGATGAAGAGTACCTTTAAGCAAAATATAATCCAATTCATACAAGAAAGATGCCTCTCCTTAGGAAGAGATAAATACATCAAATGATGAAGAAGCCACTCCATGTAAAAAGTAAGGAAGGAGGAAGAAGGTCTCCATGTATGCATCTTTGAAGACTGAATATGTGTCTCCAAGCTCAAATATTTTGTCACACCATCAAGATGACCTATGGGATGTGAAAAAATAAGAGAAATAAAGATTTGGGAAATTGAATCTCCAAAGAAGGTGAAGAAGTATGCTAAAGAGAAACCTCCTCAAATGTATTAACCAAATCTGCATTATGAGACTTGTCTAAAAGAGAATCTTGGAATTCATCCCACATTGCAAGAGTATAGAGATCATCCTACTAAATAATAGAACTCATGTCTAAGGAATTAGGGACTAGAGGAGTAGGAATTTCAACACTTATATCAAGAAAAAAATGATTCAAGTGTCCAATATTATCCTCACATGAATTATTCACCCTTGACATAGGGTTAGGTACATCATGAATATCATCATCATTATCAACAAAATGTTCAAAACAATACAAGAGTGATGTATGATCAGGAAATTTCATAGCTATACCATCTCTTGTCTCCATGTCCCTAATATAGACATAACCATGAGTGAACTCATCAATTTTACCTTGTGCCCCATGAGTAATTTGGTAAATGGAAAGTATATTAGTGGTCAAGGATGGTACCCAAAGAACATCATTGTACCCTATCTAATACGAATAAAACCTTTCCCACAAGCCTTCATGTATGAATTATTACCCATCAATATAGGTGGAGAATTACAAGGCTCAACAAAAGAAAACATGACCATAGAAGATGTCATGTGATGTGATGCACCTAAATCAAGAAGCCATTTAGCTTGCTTAGGATGTGTAGAATCAATGAGTGTTTTTCCTTTGCCTCTAGATGATAATGTAGATGTAGTAGCTATATGATATTGAGAAGAGGGAGAAGACACTAATGAGGACAACTGGATATTGTTCTTTCAAAGAATGTGAGTTATCTCATCAATCTTCTTATGGAAACATTTATGCTCATCATGACCTAACTTTTTGCAATAAGCACATTTATCTCTCTTTCTTCTAGATATTTCTTGTCTTGAAGAGGACGTGGATTCAATATTATGTTGTGAAGGAGACTCATCACCTTTTTCATGTTGCTTATGATCCTTGTGTTGTTTTTACCCCTTTCCTTTGGAGTCTTTAGAGGGGAATCATTTGTGACCAATGCTTGATGCTTTAAAGGCTTTAGTTGACCCATGTGTGGTAACTTTGTTTGTTCCCTTGTGAGTTGAGCTAAAAATTCATCAATAGAAGGCATTTTGTATGCACTTCCAAGAGCATCTATTATAGCATAGAATCTGGAAAAAATGATTGAATATTTAGGCCCTAGCTTGGAAATAATAGAGAATATCAATTGTTCATCATCTTTAGTAATGCCACAATTAGAAAGCTTAAATCTAATGGATTAAAATTAGAGAAAAAGTCTTGAATATTATCAAAATCACATGGACTTAGACCTTGATTCTCATTCTCCAATTTGAATTTTCTTATTCTGTTAGGTTTACCAAAGATTGCTTCCAATGTTGTCCAAGAATCACAAGGATGTGTGCAAGATGCAATATGATAAAAAAAATCATTGGAGATGGTAGATCTAAAAGACTGAAGTTCTTTATCTCTTCTATAAAACCATGTCCTTCTTTCTACAACACCTATATCTAGTTGTAGATACTATCCAATCATCATTCTAAGAAATCCAATACTCATCAATTGATTAAAAACTTCTTGTTTCCATTCATGATTATTATATGGACTGAGCAATGAAGCTTTTGAAAAATTCATAATGAAATTAAATGATGACTAAAATAAACTAATAACTCCTTCAAATGACTAATTCAATTAAGAAAATTGAAATCCAAGTATTCAAAAAGTGCAAATATAGCAAGAAAACCTATTTTTGAAAGTGTTATGCCCACTCCAAATCACTAAAATTTGATTACAGATCTAGAAAGTAGAGGAAAAATCATGCAATTTAAAAAAAAAAATTGTACCTTCAAAATTGTTACCAAATGTGTTCAAATAGAGCCCTGAAACTTGCAAAAAAATGGGATTTGCAATTTTCTAAAAAATATTAGAGAAGGAGATCCAAAATCACATGTGCCACTATACTGATTCTGAAATTCTACTACAAAACAAAATAAAAAAAAACAAAAATAAAATTTCTTGAAAAAAGGAGTCCAAATTAGGGAGATATTGCTATTTTAAAATTGCCTCTGAAATTATTTTTTTCAATTGCCACCATCGCACCTTCAAAAAACAAATGGCTCTAGATTTGGCCTCAAACATCCAATTTGGATTTTAAAAAAATTTAATTTATCGGTTTCTAGACCTCCTCTAGATGATGCCAACCTCTAATTTTTACTTGCAAACTCCAATTTTTACTTGCGATAGAAGTTCACAAAATAGGACTCTCGAAATCTCCTCCAAATTGTGATGTCCAAATTGCAAATGCTACACCAACAATAAATCAAGCCAATATTGCACTTCTTAAGGAGAAGTCTTCACACCATGAGAGCTCTTATACAATGTTAGAGTTTTAGGTGACTCTACAACATCCCTAGGATCAAATGAAAGACCAAGATAACTTCCACAAGATATTGGCAAGATAATTGCATGAAGATGCAAGAACACTATTATTGATAATTGACTTTATTGACATTACATAGATTTATTTTAAAATGTACATAATAGGCTTCCTTATATAGGAGAGGTGATAAGAGACAATGATAAGGAGAAGATAGCTATCACCCACACAAGGTGGAATCACATGTCTACCAAAGGCGGATCATCCTCCATTATGCAATGAAGTATATGCGATGATGAGGATGATAATGTGATATGTACACTAAAGGTGGAATGAGATAACAACTATGACCACCTAGAGTGGAATTCTCCTACACCATGTGTTTAATTGAGGTGAAAACTCCTAAGTGTCTCAACCAAAAACTAGTATGCAATGTATTATCCTAAGTAAGCTTAAGTGTAGTTAGTGAATATTTTATTACACTAACTATTTGCAACACATGTGTGTTCAATATGTGTGTAGGGATGACTAAAAACAACTTTGAGTGAGCTTTATGCTATATGATTAATAAGGCAGTCATTCTTGGTTTGCAATTATTTATTGAGTATAATATTTTCTCATATTATGTATTAATCGAATGCAATCAAAATGTTTTATTTTGTAGCCATAAGAAACCTGCAAGGGTTAAGGAAAATTTGATATTTCTAAAATTAATAAAATAAAGGCTGGTCTTATCATTTTTCTATGCTCAAGGTAGCACAATAGCTAATGTTATAATTAACTACATTATGAAATTCTCAATTGTATAAATATTGTTTCTCTTATCTAAAAAAAGTTCATCCATCATTGTTTACATTCTACTTCATAAAAGTTTCAAATTATAGGTTAAAATAGTTAAACACTAATAATGGACATAATGGACCTCTACATATCTGAAGTTTAGAATAAAATTTTAAAAAAAATGTAGGAGACTCTAAAGGGTTTATAGAATTCGTACATTTTGTTATCCATTAGGTCAAACACTTAGTCATTCCTACCACAGAGTTTGTTAGTCATCAATGCAACCAAGCCATCCTAGTAAGGGAAAGAAATATCTTTAGACATTCTTATATTCTATTTTGACATAAGAAATTATTTTTCTTGAGCAATTCTATGGTCATCAACAATAAAAACTATGACCACCTAGAGTGGAATTATCCTACACCATGTGTTTAATTGAGGTGCAAACTCCTAAGTGTCTCAACCAAAAACTACTATGCAATGTATTGGCCTAAGTAAGCTTAAGTGTAATGAGTGAATATTTTATTACACCAACTATTTCCAACACATGCGTGTTCAATATGTGTGTTGGGATGATTAAAAAAACTTTGAGTGAGCTTGATACTATATGATTAATAAGGTGACCCTCTTTTAGTCATGAATATATGGTATACATCTATTGTGGGTTGAAATAATATAGCTCAAAATTACACATTTTTAAAGATCAAGAAATAATTTTATGGAGTCATTCTTGGTTTGCAATTATTTATTGAGTAAAATATTTTCTTATACTATGTATTAATCCAATGTAATCAAAATGGTTTTTTTTGTAGCCATACGAAACCTACAAGGGTTAAGGAAATTTTGATATTTCTAAAATTAATAAAATAAAGGCTGGTCTTATCATTTTTCTATGCTCAAGGTAGTGCAATAGCTAACATTATAATTAACTACATTATGAAATTCTTAATTGTATAAATATTGTTTCTCTTATCTAAAAAAAATCATCCATCATGTTTTACATTCTACTTCATAAAAGTTTCAAATTATAGGTTAAAATAGTTAAACACAAATAATGGACATAATGGATCTCTACTTATCTAAAGTTTAGAATAAAATTCAAAAAAAACTTTAGGAGACTCTAAAGGGTTTATAAAATACCTACAATTTTTTATCCATTAGGTTAAACACTTAAGCATTCCTATCACAGAGTTTGTCAGTCATCAATGCAACCAAGCCATCCTACTAAGGGAAAGAAATATCTTTAGACATTCTTATATTCTAGTTTGAGATGATAAATTACTATTCCTAAGCAATTCTATGGTCATCAAGATATATAAGTCAAACAAAAGCCTATGTATTCTAAGTTATACTTACTTCATTCAAAGTTATACTATGAGTTCTTAGTGTTTAGAAGGTGAGGGACATCATTAAGATTATTCATGCTTGAGTGTCAAAGTGTTAATGTGTTGAGCAAGGTAATATTGACATATTTGTTTGAAATTGCACAAGCACTAAGATAAACAATTTTTTTTTTACTTAATTTAGGTTTTAATGATTGAGGAATAATTTAAGGATATGGTTATGCATTTTTTCATGGATCATTAATCCATGTGCAAGGTGTCTAACCAATTATAAAAAGTAAAGGCTTAAGTAGTAAAAGGGACAAATGTAGATCATTGACATTAATATAGAACCTTCTCTAATTGGTTATCAAATGAAGGTCCAAGCACTAATTTTTCACGTTAAATGTGTATGCATGTGTGTTTTTGGATGAATGAAGAGAAGTTGTGTAAGACAATTAGACAAAGAAATTGAGTAAAGCAGTGAAGTAATGAGTAGAGTTTTATTGGATAACTGAGAGGATTAGACATTGGAAAGAAGAGATTAAAAATCAAGGATTAGAGTGATAAATAAAATATTAGGTACCAATACATTAAAACAAAAGAAAATAAGATAAATCTCTTAACAAAGTTATTCTAATAGGCCTATGTGAATCTCTGAACATAGTCCTTACCTTTTCTATAAGTTTTAAATCCTTTAGTCAAGGTAGAATAATTAAGCCTTGTAGCTCTTACCATGGCAGACCCCTTATAGAGAACATCATCAAAAGTTCTCAAACTTGTTGGTGTAAGGAAAGATGAATAGCTAGCACCAAAGGCACATCCAACTATCCAATCACCTCACCAAATAAACACAATGGAATAAAATCATAGAAAACAACACCAAGGATATAAATAACAAATAACAAATAATCGTATTGATTCATTAAATGCTCTACATACATGGCCAAGTATAAGGTCTTTTGGGGTATGACTTTATATATATATATATATATATATATATATATATATATATATATATATATATATATATATATATATATATATATATATATATATATATATATATATATATATATATATATATATATATATATATATATATATATATATATATATATATACATACTCTCAACATCTATTCTAAATCCCTAGCCCCCTAAGTTCTATCTCTAAACTAAACCAAAAACCTCTACTTATACTTGCCAAAATGCCTTATAGATGATTCTAGAACATTATATTGAAGAAAGGCCAACCTCAAAATGGTCAATACTCATCCCTAGAAAATATACTATCATGAAGTTAAAAATCTAAATTAAATACAAGAGTTATATGCAACTAGGAACCAAAGACAAACCAACTTGGTCAAAGAATAACTTGAGCATCAAGAATAATAGGTTCACTCAACACATAAAGAAATGGTCAGGAAGCATAGGAAAATCTTGGATCACACTAATGGAACTTGGTTATCGATGGAACAAATTGGCATATATGAATTATACTCATTCACCGAAGGAATAGCTTGGTTCATAATGAATCACTTGACAAGGTCTATAAGAACTCAATCAGAACTATTGAAATGAACAAAAGTGTAGGATTAAAAGGAAACCAATGATTCTCCTCCATTTGACAACAAGGGTTGAATAAATTATTCACTTAAATCATGCTAGTTTCACAACCTAAGATTAAATCCAACTCAAATTTAGAAATGCATTTAGCATCTTCAACTCATCTATTCTTCCACTTTACCAAGTACTTGTAGTAATATTTTCCTCTTGTTCTCTTACCCACTCTCTAATCTAGTATCTATATAACCTCTACAATATTCTCCTTAGGATAATCATCTTAGACATGAACTTGATCATTTGACTCGTGATAGTTATGTGTTGTCAAGTTTTAGTCCTACTGTTGTAAAACTTAAATTCATTGGTATTTAAGTAAGTTTGTGGTCAAATGTAATGTCTAAGTATTGTTTAAGTTACTTACTTCTCATCTTTCCTAAGCACCTCACTCTATTTTTTTTCCAAGTCTCCCTCAAGCATTACCTTTATATGAACATTATGTGTGGGTTTTACATTTTTCTAGTACTCTAGCAATCTAGGTGATCTAGGTATTTTTGGGATCTATTTTAGCATCCCCTAGATGAGAAGTAATGTATTTATAATTCACCATCTCTTATCTTGTCATAATATCCTTTTTCCTATGGTTTCCAAGAAATCAAATTGGTTTTCCAAATTAATGAACTTAATCAAGTTCTTATCTAAAAGACAAAGTGATCATAGTGAATTAGAAATTATATATAGGATTTTTTCATGATGGAAAGATCCACAAAGCCATGGATCAAAGTTAGAAAGAACACCATTCGTGTTATAGAGGTAAATTTTAACTTCAAAAGGAACAGCTGGCCTATGAGTATTCTTTGAAGATGCTCAAAATATACTTGTTGTAAAGTCAGTGGTGAGAGTGCAACCATGATATAAAGGAACACAAGCGTTAAATGCCAAAGGTGGAAAGTGAAATAACGAACTGTGCAAGCTAAAAGAGGACTACCCCTCACATTGCAATTCTAAATAAAAGGAAATTTAGTTTACGGAAAAGCTAAGTTTCTCTCTTCCCCATAGAGCTTAAGAGCTTCTTTTGTTAAGTGAATTTTAGTTATATCACTTTACTATAAGTAAAGTAATAGAGCTTTTGGAAATATAAGTTTTATGTGTGAATGAATGGAAAGTTTAAATAAATGTTGATCATGGAATTGAATGAAAACCTACCGTCACAATCATTGGTCAAACTTAACTTTTTTTTGTATGGTGCCAACGTTCTAATTCTTATACCTATTTCATTAGAATTGTCTAAAATTTATTTCTTCAAGCATATTAAAATGACTATTTCTCAAAAATTATATCTTGTTCAATCATAAAAAATGGAAATTTGAGCTATTGGTTATGATAAGTTAATAGGCCTAGAGATTGAATTGAAAGAGCTATCAAATACATCACTAAAATTCTACAACTTGGCCAATCTCCATAGGAGACTCAATTCTCAACCAATTCACTTGATTTCTCAAAAGCTTAAAGAGAGAAGTATGGTTGAGGTAGTGTATTTTCTAATGGAAGTATGTGCACTAGAGCATATGAAGTAATTTATCAAGATATATGACATAGAAACAATGCAAATTCATTTTCCTAATTAATCCATCCTCATCTCAATAGATAAGGAATTGATGTAGTTTGCATTTGACATTATCATAAAGGAAAATTATTGTGATATTGAATTCAATTTTTTTTCATCTATATTTAATGGGAACAAGACCCTCAGATGTGAAAACATACATTTGTAGAGAACATTGTTCTAGACTACTCACTTGAAAAAAAGAAAAGTGCCCAAGACCCTATTTGGCACAAATTTGAAAAGAGAGATAGTAGATATTCCTTGTTTACTGCTTAGGCTAAAAGGAAAAGAGGAGACCTTGGAGTTCATTGAGCATCATTTATTTCTAGGGAAAGCTATATGTACTAAGGATTTGTGGATTGAGTGGGGTATATTCTTTGCAATGAGCTCACCTTGTGGATGAATTTGTTGAGAGGATTTTAAAAAAATTACATGTCCTCCTATCTAATTTATGCCTTGGCTACTCACCACTTGTTGCCTAACCTTCCTAGCATCTGTAGCTATGATGAGCACACTAAGGTATGTGAGTTCTACCCATATCTATAACTGTAAAGAAGTTTTGAGTAGTATGTTACCATCACAATGAGACTATGTTGAGAATTTCAAGGTTGTCTTGAAAGGATATTTTTAGTAGAAGCAACCTTAGCTATTAGCCAATTTGGATGGTTTTTCCTAGAGAATTCTAAGGTATGCAAAAGATAAGGTTGTTCTAGTTGAATTATGTTGACAAATTATTGAAGTGAAAACCTTGTGTTCTAATGTAAAGAAAATAGTCAAGATTCCCTTCACCATAGTTGTTGGACCTTATTCCTGTTCTTCTAGATCTAATGATTAGAATCTAGTAAAGAGTTTGAAGAACAAGATCAAATTGGTGGACTATAAGGTAGTCAGGCCTTAATATGATCCCATCAACTTTTTAAGGGAGCACTTGAAATTGCGATATGCCTACAAGCATGTTCCATATATTGAGAACTTCTGGGTTGTCTCAATGAATAACACACCTAGGATAATTTTTTGTCATGACTAATAATTGATGAGATTAAGTTATATAATGATTTCTTTTATGGTTTTCATCTTATAGATGATGGAGCCTACTGCACCCCACATCCTATTACAAGATCAAAGGCACTCAACTTTTGTCTACTAGAGCTATAGGTCTTGCCATAGACACCATGGAGGACCTCATGCATGGAATAATAAAAATAAAATATAAGTGGGTAGAGTGGACTCGAATGAGGAAGAAGTGGAATGGGAGCCCTAGTTCTATGGGTGTAGTATCTTCTAGAGTTGGCTAGTCAATTGACATAACCACCACCACATCTACTAGTTCAACATCTACATGTCCATTATAGTCTATTGGTCAAGGTGGATACCAACATCTAGAAAATAATTTTCTAATCACTCTTACTTGTGGAGGTGGCTCTCTTATCAGGATTAAGAAACTTGGAAAGAAGGAAGAAGACAAGGTGAAAAAGAAAGAACAAGAAAAATTAGTTGCCAAGCCTACTTTTGCTATCCTAATCATCAACTTGGATAGTGACACCAACCTTGTGGATGGGTAAGAAGAATAAATACCTCAAAAAGTGGATACATTGGCCCTCTTAGTGACTAAGGTTTCTACCATCCCTATTGCTTCCCAAATAAAGAAAACCCACCTAACATTAAAGAAACTATTCAATCCTTTCACCTTGTAGTTGGCTATCAATGTGCTCTCTACTAATTCATGGCTGAAAGAGAACATTGATAGGAAGAAGAGGACATATAAAGAAGTGGATCCATTGAAGGATTTGATAACACAAGAAACTTCTTTTCCTCCATCCAAGAAAAGTAAGAAGCATAAAATAATAGTTGCATTGGCCACTAATTCAACTAATAACCACATGCTAGTAGAAATTGTCAAGACACAAAAGGAAGGAAAATTCCATGAGCTTTCCAAAGATGACTTCCAAATGAGAATGGTGGATCTTGGTATCCATGTTCATGACTCCATGGTGAACATATGGAAATCACCAATGAGAAGATTGAAGATAAGTTTGAAGATCTTAGAGTAGAAAAGGAGGTCCTAAAAGCATCAGGAAGATAATTGATAGACTTCATTAAATTTGTACTCGAGAGATATTCATCAAACCAATTTTACCTAAATGTAGAGGAAAACAAAAATATGCTACTAATGTTACAATAAGAGAGACAATTGGCCCAAGGACCCTAATTAATTGAAAATTTGGGAGGTCTAGTGTTAGATGCTCACAAGCTAAGGGAGGTAGCTTCCAATCATCATAGCACCATATAGAGGGAAATAGATAGATTGGCAGAGTAGTTGGCCCTAATACAAGAGGTTATTAAAATTAAGACTAATATTTCAATTATCGATGGGATCCTCAAGATGGTCAAGGAGTCATTATTCACTAGAAAGAATCCTTGGAGTTAATTATAGAGATCTCTATGTGGTCTACATATACATGACCTGCTGTGAAAGTTCATCTAGAAATTATTTTAATAACTAAAGAGACTACACACAAATTCCTTTATATTTGCTAATGGTGAGCTTTTGGATATTAAGAGGATGAAGTCAAACTTTGTGCCATTTTTTGATTAATATGTTGATCCACTAAACTTTCAAATGTCAAATATTGAAGAACTCTCAGTAGAAGACTCAATCATCAGCAAAGAATCAAAGAAGGTGTAGTCAACGGTCACCATAATTGATGAATTCTTTGAGATGCATGATTACTTGATGATTCAAGATGACAATATCATCATTCCAAATGTTAAGGAACTAGACAAAGTAATTGACACCATGAAATCTTACAAAGCTAAGGTAGTTACTTCAAAGAAGGCACAATGTTATGATGTTTTTCTAGACATCTATCATTCTCTCTCTTCTTTGCTTTTCTAGTCATTCATGGAATTTTGTGAGTCTATGTAATGGAAAATGATTCAATCTTATCCTATTTTTATGTTATTATGTTTAGATATTCTTTGCAATGCAATCATCTAGTTTAACCAGTCATTTTGAGAAGTTAATAAGATTGACAAAGTTCCTTTTGGGCTAACCCCTATAGATGGGACTACTCTGTGTGACTTCAAGTGTAGTTTTTGTTTAATTATTCATTTATATGTAGTATAGTATGTGGAATGAATGTGCTACTATTGAAAATTGAATGAATAAAAATGAAATTGGCTTTATTTCCTTTATTTCCTAGATTATATGCCTTTTTCTTCTTTAGCATAAGCATCTTTTTGTTGTATGTCATAGTTTACGTGTGTAGTGTACCTCATTGCATAATGAGATCAAAAAAATGGTCAATGAAGTGGCTGAGACATAAATAATCTGGTTATTGTCAAAATATCATTTAACATTGTAATTTGGGAATTACCTATTCTTCCATCTTTTCTTTTTCCTCCTATAGTTGTATTTTTTTATCCATGTTTCCTTTTCTTTCATTAAGGTTAGAGTAGATTGCATGTTGTGACTTAGATCCCATTTTCACATTCCTAGGTTGGTTAAAGTGTTAAGAAATGTAGTGTTTTCTTCCTTTTCTCTCTAGTTTATAGCATACCTCGAAGACTCAAAAAAAAAACATTCATTACAAATCTTTAATGTAAAAGGAAGTTGTACCTTTAAATTCAGGGGTCTTTGATAGATTACTACACTGATCCATTTTGTTCTTAACTTCTTTATCCTCCATAAGCCATTGGGCAGTTTAAGAGTCAAGGTATAAACCAAAAAGATAAGGTAGACAAACTATGAACCAACAATTTTTGGTAACGCTACTAGGGACTTAGGTTCATATGTCCTAAGTTTTCTTATTAAGTTTTTTTGTGGCTTTACTAATTAATTTAGATTGTATGTCTATGAAACTCAATTCATTCAGTTATGCATAACAACTCATAAGGAAAAATAGTATTGCCTCATGAGAGACAAATCCTAGTAGTGCAACCTAATCTTGGTTTCTAGGAAAAACAAGAGGACATAGTAAATAAGTTGAATACCCTTGCCTAGAAAATATGAAATTCCCTTGACCAATATAAAACAATAAGCTTCACTCTCAAAGACAAGAGGGCAATTTTGAATATTGGGAGGGACTTTTATAGTAAAGAAGAGTAAGAGAATCATGCCCACTATGAACTTAGATAGTTCACCCTTGATCCTAAATATACCTACAGTGCTATTGGTAAAGGGAAAGGTGGCCCTATATTCATTGAATTGAAGAAAGATGATATCTATATATTGGAAGACCCTCTTAGAAGAGGAAGAGTCTATTCACAAGATCTAGTGTTTTAGGACATCTGCCGAGCTCTTTTTCTACCAACTTATCCTACTTCTTAGATATATAGTCATTCTTCTTTTCCTCTTAATTTCCACACTCATGTCCCATTATTGTGTAATATCCTCACTCTTTATGGAGTATTTTCCCCTGCCACTATCAGTTTTCAGTCCATGCTAGTAATCCTTCTTGCCTCAATGGCTATTCCTTGGGGTAATGCTATTGGCCCTCTACAACTTGCTACCAATATTGACCTACCTAGAGCTTTCTAAAAGAATTTTCCAAAATTCAATTGTGATGGGAAGGTCTCTATTGACAAGCACATCACCATATTCTTTTCTACATGTAGTATTATTTTTCTTTAGAATGAATATGTATCTACAAGAATGGTTATGGGAAATTAGGTTGAGAATGAAACTAACTAGTTTTAGCATATCCAAGTGGGATGCATCACAATCTAGGACAACATGTAGAATTAATTTGAAGCATGTTACAAGAGTAACAAAGATGAACACACTTTGTTGATTTAACTTACCTAGATAAGGAAGGAACCTAGTGTTCTTATGAGAGACTTCATTACAAAGTTCAACAAGTTGGTCATTAAGATCCCTTCTCCAAGATGACCTACTACAAACAAACAAAAAATGTTCTTCATTAGCTCCATGCCCCCTAACATAAGTCATCAAATTAGAAATGCATGTATAGCTAATCCATAGGTTTCTCAGACCCTTGAAATTGAATTAGAAGATGATCTCATAGTACTAGAGAAATGGAAAAGAGAGATTTAAAGTGGAGCCTCAACAAGGTCTACCCTTGGTAAAAATAACAACACTAAAGTGATGCTTTAGAATCTATCAAATGATATGATATCCATGAACAAGAAATTGGGAAAGATTGTTCCCTCATACCAACAAACACATTAAGATATTCCTGAAAGCAACATTGAAGAAAACCATTGTTATTTCCATCCACTTAGAAAAATATTGCTATTGAGGAACCTCCCAAGAATAAAATAGTGTGCATATTTCACATAAGAGCATATCATGATGGTGATTCCTACCCATAAATGAATAGGTATAAGAAGTACACTACTAGTGATGAGCTAACAATTAAGTACTCCAAAAGTGAAGATGATTCTACTCCCCACAGTGACTCTAGAACATTATTTTTGGAGTATGAATTAGATTTTGAGGTTGGAGTTGACTGCTTCACCACCTTGGATGGAATTCAAATGACCATGGCTATAAGAAGCTGGAGAGAGAAGAATTTGGTGAACTCTATTCCTACCTAGAACACAACCACAAGTCATTCACAAGCTATAGATGGAGCATCCACTTCCTTATCTTGGAAGAAAGAGTAGAAAAGATTTGAGCCAAATGGTAAGCCTAACTCCTCATTGGGCATAATACAATATTACAAAGATGCTCATATCTAGGTATCTCCTTTTGACTATCTCAAAACTCATCTTGCTGAATTGAAATGTTTAGTGGATTATTGTAAAGATGATGTTAATTCCAAATGTTGATTTTACCATTAGAAATGACTAGCTTTAATTAGATATTGGCCCACTAGAAAATGAAGAGCATGTCTTGTCTATTCTCTTCAAAGAGGAAGAAGTATCGGTCTTGGCTACCTCCCCTAGTCAAAAAACCTTATCCATTTTATGTTTCCTTATATGTATATGGTCATAAGCTTAGTAACTACATAATTGATTGTAGAGGTTATGATAATGTCATGCCATTATCTATTGCTCATTCCCTTTTCTTGAACCTTACCAATATTTTTGGAAGTTCCTATTGCATGGAAGCAAAAAAGTTCCATGTATTAGGACAAGTGAAAGATGCACACATAGCATTGGTCTTGTACTCAGCAAAGAGAATGAAGCTAACCATGTCAATAGAAGATATTCTAACTAGCTATGATAGGCTTTTGAGTAGGAGTTTTTACAAGGACATGGGAGGGGAAATCAAGATAGATTGGTCTGATCTCATAATACCCATGGGAAATAAGAATTACAAGTTGGAACTTAAGTAGAAGACCAAATCCATGGTCTTGAAGTCTGATGATCCTAAAAGACAAATCATATATCAAGAGATGGAGTTTAGAAATTAAATGATTTTCTCATACTTTAGTCATTTGGAAGGCCAAACATAGCCTCCTTGTTATTGGAAATACAATAGGGAGAGTAAAATTTGAGAGTGGGGGTAGGCTGTTGGGTGAATCAGTCATTCAAAAATTTAATCAAAAATTCATTCACCACACATCCATCTTAAAATTTCCATGAAAACTAAAATACCAAATTAAAAATACTTATATATAGCATGAAAACAAGAAAAAATTTCATGCATATATGACACAAGATATTTGGCTACCCAAAAAACTATTGGAAATATTCAATACTATGCTAGGTTATTGAGAAGGGAGGGGTTAATCAGTAACCTCAAAAAATTTACCAAATTTAGATCTTAATTGCAATAATAAAAATCATTAAATTAAATCTAACCATAATCATGCGAAACTAAAAACATAAAAATTCATAACACATGAACACAATGATTTCGTGACCCAGAAACCTTCCAAATAGAAAGTAAAACTAGGGTGGGGATGATGCCCACAAAACTTCAATACTGTAGCATGAAGTTGGCTTATTAAAGCTTACAATGACCAATTCTAATGGTCCACCCCATTAGGAGCAATTAGTACTACTAGGTTCAGCTTGCTAGAGGATTTGCAAACATACAATGAAGTATGCACTCTATAAGAGATTTGAAAAGGAATATTAAGTCTACCTTGTTAGAGGATTTGAACTGGTTCACCTATTAGAATGACATAGATGATATTTGACTTACAACTAATTTTTTGATAGATATTCTTCGACGTACTAATCACCTTTATGTGATAGATATGACTTTGTTGTTCCTTTGTTGATATGGCCTTACAATACACATTATTGTTGATTCACACATGCATAAATTCACCTATTCATTCTTTCACACATACATTTGATATGATACAAAACTTTACATATATATATATATGTGTGTGTGTGTGTGTGTGTGTGTGTATATATATATATATATATATATATATATATATATATATATATACATATGTGTATATATATGTGTATGTATATATATATGTATGTATATATATATATATATCTATGTATATGAATATATATATACATATGTATATATGTATATATATACATATGTATATATATACATATATACATATATACATATATATATATATATATACATATATACATATATATATATACATATATATATATATATACATATATATATATATATATACATATATATATATATATATACATATATATACATATATATATATATATGTATATATATATATATATGTATATATATATATATATATATATATATATATATATATATATATATATCAATCTAATTTGCAAAACTACCAAGTCAACTAATACACAAGTTAACACCAATATAACAATGTTGGCTCGAATGAAGATACTCAAATTTTGAAGATTGACTTGGTGAGGTTCTAATACATGACATCCATAGCCATTACTCAACATCATCATGCATCTAGTATAAGTAGAGGCTTGGTCCATACTGATCAACTCAAAGTAGTCTCAAACTTGGTCTAAACTGGAAACTTGGTAGATACTATGTAACTTGGTAGAAACTAAATTACATGTTTACCATACCTAAACTTGCTAAACACTAACTTCACTTAACTTGGTAAATATTGTCTTCACTTCTCATGAACTATTGACTTGGTAGGAACTACGAAGCTCGGTAACCACTAGGATGCTTGGTAGGAACTATAAAGCTTGGTTGCTACTGAATTACATGAAAAATACTATTTATTGATCAATGACCTGGGTAACCATACAAAATTTGAATAAGTTTTTTAACTAATTACAAATTTGGCTTAATTTCAACAATCTCCCCCTTTGGCATTAGTGACAAAAACACTCATTAGCCAAAACTTATATACGTGAGATACTGGGTTAGTACTGTGTTTCAGATTTCTCAAAATTTGTCTTTGTAAATATATGCTTTCCTTTCTTTTGCATGATTCTCCCCCATACAATATTTATATTGGTTTTCATATAGACACACTGTCTCTCCCCCTTTTTGATGATAATGCCGAAGATTTATTCAACTCATATTTACAAAGAGACACCAATATAAGAAAGAAACTCAGAATGTACCTTAAGTATGAGTGCTAAAGTCTTATCCCAATTTTCTTGCAAAAATTTTCACATATGTAGAGCAACTTGGACTTTTGCAGAGAGTACTATCATGTGATCTACAATTGAGAAATTGTTGTCTTGGATCAATGTTTTTGAGTAAACAATGTGGTTTTGCATTGTGTCCATGATGGGAAGGATCATATTTTAGATGTCTATCAGTGAAGATTAGATCCTTACTTCTTCTCTCAAAAACTTTGCCTACATATCTAAAAAGAATCTAATTTTCATATGATGTGCAGAGCTTGAACTGGGGTGAAGCTATAACTATTGTGAACTAGCTTTTAGATCTTCATCAATTTTTGTTAATTTTCCCTTTATTTCCTTTGTGAACTTGGTAAAATTACATAACTTTCCAAAAATTGATATTACATTTGTACAAGAGTTTTCAAGATTGGTCAAAAGAGGAAAGCTTCACTTGCTGGATGGCAATTTTTTGAGCAATGTGCTCAAGCACTTTGTTATGAAATTTCTTCTTAGCTTTCTTAATCAAATTTTCTTGACCACCAGAGTCCTCATTAAATTTTTGGACTCTTTCTTCCAATTGAAACAAAATCTACTGAGAAGTATGAAATTCAACACCTATTACCTCAATCAAAATATTCTTATCACTTTCAATGATTTTATATACTTTGGACCTCTTTCCTCTCTTAATTTCTTCTACTTTGCTTTCTTTTAGAGGAGTTTACTAGCTATTTGTATTTGATCTATAGTGGCATTGTCAAAATCTCACTTTGAAATTTCAATCTCCTCATCTAGATCAATATCCTCCTCTATTTATTTTCCACTTAAAAGTCTTATACTTTGTTGAGCCTTAGGTTCAACTTCCATTGTGCATAATGCCTTAGAATCTAGAATGGAAACAATAGTAGAGATAGTAGGACTATTAGTAAAAATTGATATAGTGTCAACAGATGGAATACTAACTAGTATGCTTATTGAATCCACAACTAATATATATACAAAAGTATCTCAAGCTATAGAAAAAAAAATTATAGAATCCAAAATTGTACAACTCAAAACTGTACTTACTACTAAAGAACATGCAATTGTAGAACATGTTGTACTTACTATTGTTGAAGCTTCTTCCTCTTTATCTTCTTCAATTACTTCATTGTCAAACTATATTGTCTCAAAATGTGCTTCTTCTTCCTCATCATCACTATCATCATCCTTGACTTCTATTGGAGAGTCACTCTATTTATGCAAGTGATAAATGATTTTCCACATGTCTGTAGCATTATTGATTGCATGCTCTATATCCTTCAACAAAATTAAACAAGTATTAAATCTAAGAGTCATATTTTCTTCATTTTTCTTCAAAGACTCTTTTACTTCAGCATTGGTAATGCTTGGTAACAACTTCCTTAGGGTTTTCTCATAGATATCTTTTTCTATTTGCATAGCTATGTCCCATCTTGGCTTCAATCTCTCTAAAAGTTCATCAAAAATATGAGAAGCTATCTTATTAGGGGAATACTTCCATTTATCCATCTTGGATAGCACCAATTCTTCAATCTACTTCTTCTTAGCCCCTATCATGGTGTCATAGTTTAATGATTTGAAGTTGGTTATGCCTAAACCTTCTTCTAATTGTTTCAATTTTTCTTGGAGGGTGAGAGGAGGCCTCCTAAACACAACTTCACTACCTTTCTTCCTAGATCTCCTAGTAAATACTATAGTGGATGGCTTGGCTGGCTTGGTGATGATCACCTTGCCTTTCTTCTTTACTAGCTCTACTTCCTTTTCTCACTCATTTTCATCCTCTACTTCATCATCATTATCTTCTCTGTTACCCTATATTAATAAAGGAGGTGTGCTAGATTTTATTTTTTTTATTATCCTCTTACCTTTGTTAACCACCTGAGGAAGCTTGATTGCAAGGACTATCCTTTCCTTAGCCTCATCATATGTTCCAAAGTATGGTGCCTTTGGATCAACAGGTTCATTTATTAAGGCCTCAATTATTTCTTTTGCTTCATCAATGTTTACCTCATAGGGAAGAGGTTTTACCCATACAACTCTTGGTTTTACTGCCTAAATGTAGACTTTGACACTGACTACCATGAAACAAACATCATCTTTGTAATCTTCAACCGATTTCCTAGGAATCCTAAATCTTTTATTCATTTTCTCCTTGAAGACATCAAAGTAGTTGTCCATTATACTAACAAAGTTCTCACACATTTCTATAATATGTTCATTAATATGATACAAAACTGGCACATCCTTTCTCCATATGACTATACCTTTAGA
This sequence comes from Cupressus sempervirens, assembly GCA_028749045.1. Lineage (NCBI taxonomy): Eukaryota > Viridiplantae > Streptophyta > Pinopsida > Cupressales > Cupressaceae > Cupressus > Cupressus sempervirens. The sequence continues at coordinate 252,659,487 of CM053789.1, forward strand.
AGGGAAAAAAATTTGAACATAGAAAAATGAACCAAATTTACAAGGATTGTTCTTGGATGTCTTTATACTTTCCATGTTTTTATTAAATTATTTTAACAAGTCTGTAAGATCAAATGATAGATTTTTCTTCACGACTTTGAATACCAAGTCTAATTCTTCACATGACACACTATTTAGACAACTAGAATTGTAGATCTTGTGAGTTATCACATGTATGCCAAAATTTAGTTCTGCATCTGATACACTAGTAATATTCATACCTTTGTTGTGCCACTCGAGTAGGGTTTTCTTCTGTAATTTTGCCTGACCTAGGGTTTTAGTATTTTTGACTTTGGAAAGCATGGGAAGGCCAATGATATGATGAATCATCTTCTTAGTGATCAAGACTAGTTTCTCAAGATAGAACTGACTATTGTGAACTTGACTTAGGATGAATTTGATCCATTTGATTTGGAAACTCCAGGGTAGGTGGGGAATGTGGGTTAAACCTTTATCTTTCAAATGTTTATGCTCAAGTTTAAGAACACCATTCACACAAAATTCACCTAGGGCCTCATGCATCTCTAGGGTTCTAATTTCTTGAATTGTACACTTAAAATGTGTTTAAATATCATTAATAAGTAGTACCTTAGGAGGGATTTGCGATTGTGCTCCATTTGGATCGAGGGTTTCCACAATTGCTGGCACAAGTTTGAAATCTAGTGGTTTCCATTTGACTCCTTGGACTAACATTTCTGACCCTTTCTTTGCCTTGTACTACTTGATGTTGTCATGCCTATTTAGCAGGTGATGGAAAAAAAATTACTACAAATTTTGCTCAAAATCACTTGATCGCTCTATAATTCACTCGATCACAATACCACTTTAAAATTTTTGGTGAAAATGAATTTTCTCTCCTACCTATTGATAACATTTCCCATTAATGCTCAATACAAAAGTATCATTATGTATGATGGTATGTGTTAATTTGTGATAGCCTGTCATCCACTATCTATTTAGATTGCTTAATGAATGCTTCATAACTCAATAACCAAACATGGCTCAGAAGAGTCCATGACCCAACCTAACTCAGCAATAACTAATCTAATCTTCTATGATCCCTTTGTATCTTGAATACTGATTTTGATCTTTTCTTCCTTTCAATTTTGGAACTATTTAGGTGTGATCATGATAACGTAGTTCCAATCTTTGCTTACAAACTTAATTGGAAATGGTAGTCACCCACTTCTTGAGTGAACATGACCATCATTGCTTGGACTAGCTTTATCAGTGGATTTAGGAATCTATTTTTGCCTCATTTTCTTTCTAATTTTGTCTACTTTAGCTTTCTTTTCATCTTCAATTCTACCTATATTCATGCTATTCTTGGCTAGCCGACCAAGTTTTGTACAAGTGAAACATCTTATGGTGGTATCTCTTTTCCTTGTGTGATGTTTAACATAGTTCATGCCAATATGTCCATACTCTCCACTATAATGACATCTTCACCAGGTGTTGTAGTCCCAACAAAATACTACTTTCACAATTTTCTCTGTTGGATTGAATGTCTTAGTTCTATAGTTTGATGGCTTGTGACCTTCTTTCTTGCATTTGTGACATTTCCCTACAAATTTTGGTTTCTCTTTACATTCATTTTCCTTTTGACCATGCTGATTGCAAGTGTAAATTTTCCATTAAATTTTTCTTTACCATTACTCTAAAATTTGGTTGATGTATGACCTATCTTACCACAGTGATTGCAAGTAGGTCTTTGATTCCTTTGAGCACATTGTTGGGATGATTCACCTTCTTCTTTATATCCAATTCCTACTTTACCCTTATGTCTATAGAGATTCTACTCATTTAGTTGATTCAATTGATCCACATCTACTTGAGATTTCATCATTCTCTCATTGATTTTCCTTTTAGTGTTTAGGTCATTCTTTAATTTTTCACTAATTTTCTTTTTAGATCTCAACTCGCTTCTGATTCTTTCATTGATTTGTCTTTCTAAATTTAGATCATTCATTAATCTTTCATTGGTTTTTCTTTGACTCATGTTTCTTCATTTTCATTTGAGATTTCATCTATAAGATCTTCACACTAAGTGGATTGGTTTTGGATCTCATTATTTCTTCCATCCATTTCTTCTTTCATCTTGTTTCTTTGCTCCAAGATTTCACATAGCCTTATTGACTAAATTTCTTGTTCTCTTTTGAGATTTCTTTTTTCTTCTTACAAGGAACCATTTTTCTCTAAAATTTATTTGATTCCATCATTTGTTTCAATGTATTGGTGATCATTCATCTGATTTGCAAGTTCCTTCCTTCTTTTTAGAGATTGGGAAAGTTGCTCCTTGGCTTTCTTGAGTTGTAAAAAGGCCATTTGTAGATCTAGAATTTTAGTGTTGATGCTCTTATCAAGTTTGAATATATCCAGTGTCCTTGATCTTTGTTCGAGCTATTAAGCTTTATCTTGAGAACCACAAATAATCTTATACCAATTGTTGGAAATGTTCAAGACTATGCTAGGTTACTGAGAGGGGAGGAGTGAATCAATAACCTCAAAAAATTTACTAAATTTAGATCTTAGTTGCAATAATAAAAATCATTAAATTAGATCTAACTAAAATCATGAGAAACTAAAAATATGAACACAATGATTTGGTGACCCAAAAACTTTCCAAATAGAAACTAAAATTGTGGTCAGGATGATACCCACAAAAATTCAATGCTACGGCATAAAGTTGGCCTATTAAGTCTTACAATGATCACTTCTAATGACCTACCTTGTTAGGAGCAATTAGGACTGTTAGACCTTGTTAGAGGATTTTCAAACATAGAAAAAAGTATGGACTTTGCAAAAAGATTTGAAAAAGACTATTAAGTTTACCTTGTTACAGGATTTGAACTTGTTCATTTATTAGAATGAAACAGTTGATCTCTGACTTACAACTAATTTTTTGATATAGATTCTTTGAGGTACTGATCACCATTATGTGATAGATATGACTTTGATAATCCTTTGTTGATATGGCCTTGCAATACACTTTCCTATTGATTCACATATGCATATATTCATCTATTCATTCTTTCATACACACATTGGATATGATACAAAACATTACACACACACAGACACACACACACACATACATACATATACAAATATAAAGTTTATATATGTATATATATATATATGTATATGTATATATATAGATATAGACATATACATACATACATACATACATACATACATACATATATATACATATATACATATATACATATATATATACATAAATATATACATATATATACATATACATATATATATATACATCTATATATACATACATATATATATATGTATATATGTATATATATGTATATATATGTATATATCTATGTATATATATATAGATGTATATATATATGTATATATATATATATATGTATATATATTTATATATATGTATATATATGTATATATATGTATATATGTATATATATGTATATATGTGTATATATGTGTATATGTGTATATATGTGTATATATGTATATATGTATATATATGTATATGTATGTATATATATCTATATATATGTATATGTTTGTGTGTGTGTGTGTGTATATATATATATATATATATATATATATATATACGAAACTACAAAGTTGGCCAATATACAAGTTAACACCAATATAACAAAATTAGCTCAAATGAAGATACTCTTGTTCTGAAGACTAACTTGGTGAGGTTCTAATACATGGCATCCACTATCATTACTTGGCATCATCATGCATTCAGTAGAAGCAGAGGCTCGGTCCGTACTAGTCAACTCAAAGTAGTCTCGAACTATATCTACACTAGTGACTCAGTAGATAATATGTAACTTGATACAAACTGAATTACTTGTTCACCATACTTGAACTTGGTAAACACTAACTTCACTTAGCTTGGTAAATACTATCTTCACTTCTCATGAACTACTGACTCAGTAGCAACTGTGAAGCTCGATAACCATGGGGATGCTTGATAGGAACTGTAAAGCATGGTGGCTACTGAATTACATGGAAAATACCATAGATTGATCAATGAGATTAGTAACCATACAAAATCTGAATAAGTATTGTCACTAATAGCAAACTTGACTTAATGTCAACTAAAACATCCAGTGAGAAGGTAAAACTGGTGTTCAGATGACACTTACAAATCTTCACTACTACAATTTTAAAGTGTATCCAATGAAGCTTACAAGGTTTGATCATGAACTATGATCTAATCTATGAAGGTATTTATTAAAGGCTTACAAGATTGTTAGATCTAACCCTGTTAAATAGCTTCAACACCCTATTAGAAGTGTGCATGATTAAAGGAATAAGACTTAAAATAAGGTAATAACCATGTTAAATGATTTATAATAGGTTGTTAAGACTATTTTATCTAGAGATTTAACTTATTCATGTGTTAGAGTATCTTTACAATGATCTTATCATTGGAACTCTATTGCTACATAAAAAGTCACCTCCTTCCATGTATCTTTGATCCTCTTTGATTAGATGTATCTTTTATGTCCTCTAATTTCTTTTCTCTTCTATCCTCTAATTGATTCTACAATGCATATTTCAATTCACAACTCCTTAGCCACCATGAATGCTATGTTTGTGGACTCAAAATTCTCTCTTTGTACACATACAATGTCTAGGGTTCACCTTCCTAAAGAATACCTAGGTGATTCAGGTTTAGGTATGAATCAAGGATTGTGATTCATCCATTTTTCACTGAATCCATCACTTTAACTAATTGGTTGCATTTAGTAGATTAGATATCCTCATTTTCCTTATCATCTAGAATCACAAAAAAATCATTAAGTTGACTCAAAAAGGGTTTACATAGAATTTTTTTCCATTAAAAAAAACTATGTCAAAAACTATTTTACTTAGCCTTTGAATTCTCTAATGCTAGACATTTATTTTATCTTCAATGTTGTAACTCAACCACTAAATCACTTGATATGCATTGATCATTCAACATCTGAATCACTTGAAATCAACTATCTTCTCAACACTTAATTAACTAGGTGCATACTATATATCTCGCTCAACATATACTATCTAACTACTTAGGCAAGGCATACATTACCTACTCGGCATGAGCTGAGTTCTATCTAGAAAATCAATTAAGTGAATTGTCACTCGTATGTCAAAACAAATATGAGATTAACAATCTCCCCCTTAGACATGAATGAAAAAAAACTTTTTCATGCATCAATAACCTTCAATTTTGAGGATAACTTAGATAATCTCTATTCAGTACTTGGCTTACATACAAAATTTCAAAACTTAAAAATTTGGAAAATCTTGTGACTTATGAATCATATCACAAAATTTTATAACTCTAACTAAGTTGATTGTTTTTTTTCTGAATCTTATTGAATACTCCTAATGAGTGGATCTATTGTACTATTGTATTCATTTTCTATACTAGCTCCCCCTTAGTTTGGTCTCCTCCAAAGCTTATTCATTCTCCTCCTTTTTTATACTAATATCATAGGTGGTACATGAATAGTGTGTTTGTCCAAGAATGATCTATGGAACTCTATTATGAGCTTTATTGTTACATCCTAGTTGTCAAATGCTACCTATAGAGATTTGATCTGAATATCTAACTTTGTATCAAAGGTAACTAGGCCTTCATGAGTAGAAAGATGGGGATCTCTTTTCATCAATCTTTCTATAAGGTTTGTTCCTTGTGCAACACCTCAATGTGAGGGGTCAACATGGAATTAATGCTAATTAGTGTGCCCTAAATTTTGGTATCTTGAGCTTTTAATTCTACTAACTAACCTTGTACTAACAAAAAATTTCTAAAATGAGACTAGCTTTTACTAGGAAATTGTTGTATGATTTTATCTATTGACTTCAAGTCTCCCTCTAGGTAGTCAATGTGTCTCTACACTTCTTGTGTGAATAGATGTACATCACACAATAGGTTCTAAATAGAGAAAACATTCACCAAAAACTTTTACACACCATCAATTTTAATTTCTCTCTCAACTTGGTTTAGTACAATGGTACTAGATATCTTTTCATTTCCTTTGACTTGAAATATCTTCTCAAACCATTCTAGTAATTTTACATTTGTATCTAGGTCTGCATCATTTATCTTCTCCAAAATGTTCTCCAACTACTAAATAATTGGCTTCTCTTCTTTAGGTGTAGGTATGCTATGTGCACTAAGAGATATATCCTTGATTCCATGTAGTTCTTGTTTCTACCTATGCTCCCTTCAAGGAAGTTCTATGTGTTTCTTTCTAATTGGAGAATCCTACAATATGCTTATTTTCTCTATGGGTATTGATGTAAGATCAAACTTTGGAAATTTAATCACCTTATTTAAGTTAATATTATCATAAGATGTAACCTCATCAACCTTAGATGTACTATGAATAGGCCTTGATAACTGTAATGTTGTACCTTTGACATTTGGCCTGTGAAGCGCTTGGGTGGGAATGGGAGTAGTAGTATTTGGTAGGGTAACTGGTGTCTGAATTACTATTTGTTCCTCTAGTTTCATAGTCAAGACTAAATCTTTACTCCTATCCTTTTTCTTTTCTATTATATTTTTATAACCTTGTGTGTGTGTTGTAGGTGTGGGACTAGCTTCTTACCCTATTTAGACTAGTGTTACATCTTTCTCAGGTGTTGAAACTGAGTGTACTAAAAAATTTTACACTAATGTGTTGATATGTGATGTCATTGTGTCATTCCTTTAATATACTACAAGAGGCGTTGTAGGTTTCATTTCTGTAGAGAGGTGGGGCAATGGATAATGCTTGATTTTTATCCCCTAAAAATGCTGAATCTACCTTCTCAATCTTATCCACACTCACCAATATAAGGTGATTGCTTGGTTTTTCCTTGGTAGCACAATTAATCAAAATATTATTCATATCCTTCTCTGTTAAGGGATTGATGGTCTAAGTGGTGTTGTTAGAGACATCCTTGATCTTTATTGTTTATTTTTATTGATATTCTTTGTCCACATGAGGGGCACTATCACTCAAAATATGTACCTCAGGTACATTCTGATATTGTTGTTTGTCTTTCTTAGCAATAGCCTCTATATTCGCTTCTTTCATAGTATCTTCCTCATGTCCTTACCTTATAGATTCATCCTTTGTTATCTCAACTAGCTCTTGTTCTAAATTTTCATCACCTACTTCTACAAGTGTATGTTTAGTTGACTCATACATATTGTCAACCCATATATCACTTTCCATAGCTTAGTGGTCTTTTCAACAACATCTTCAATATTGTTTTATAAAATGTTAAAACCCATATATTTTGGAGAAAATTTCCCCTTATGCTTATTAATTACATTTTTCATTATGAACTTTTCCAAGTCTGGCATCACTCTTGCTAGAGTAGTCCCTCTTCTGTTCCTTTTAGTTGTGGGATTATATTGCAACCTTTTCTCAACTCTCTCATATGGACTTTTGGGTAAAGACTTGACAATCTCAATTGGACTAGTCTTAAAAGTTGCAATCATGGCATACATAGATTCTTTTATTTTATTCATTTATATCTTCCCAAATTTATAAAGCTCAACATGTGTGAACCCTGATAAATCAACATTATTTTTTAATATTATCAAAAAAGTTGTCCAAATCAGAAGAAGAACTATGACTTTGTTGGAATATTCAAATATGGAAAAAATACTTATGAGAGGGGGGGGGGGGGGGGTGTGGTGAATCAGAAGTATTGTACTTTAACCAATAAAACCTTTTAATTGAAAGTAAATTGCATGTATGTAAATACATCAAGAGAATATGAAACTAAAACATGCATATACAACACATAACACTAGGATTTGGTAACCCAGAAACCCTCCAAGAATAAGAAGGTAAAATTGGGGTGGGGATGATACCCACAAAAATTACTGCAGCAATATTGTTCAACCACTTCTGATGGTCTGCCCTATTAAAGGCTTTACACTGTGTCAATAGTGACCTGGTTAAAGGATTTCAAAACATTGAACATGAAGTGTCACCTTGTTAAAGGATTTATTCACCTTTTGATAAGGATCTATAGAAAGCTGTTAAGACAACCTATCTACATAGGATTTCCTTTATAATACACTAGTAAGAGAGTATTAGATATTATAAACCTAATTGTTTGCAATCCTTGTTTGCTGAATGCAGGTACTTGTTCTGGCTTTTTCTCTAATTTCGATCCTCTGAGATCTGATTTTTGGTTTTCTTCTTTGCTTTGTTCTGATCAACTGATTATTGGATTGCTACTCTTATTTTCTATGTCTCCTTTCACTAAATTCCATTATGTTTTTCCTTTAACACTGCTCTACTTCTCTCTCTCTCTTTTCAATGAAACTTTCATCTTTCTTAAAAAGACTTCGAAGACTTAGGTTTTGATATGAATCTATGATCCACATTGATTCTTAATTTCCCACTCAATACTTGCCTTTTGCTGATTGGTTGCATGCCTTTCCAATTTTCCAATTGGCCGCATGCAGATTGCATAGAAAATGTAAAAGATTCATTCTTATCTCTATATCTTTTGAGATTTATCTTATGTCAGCTACAAAAATGGTTTACATCATAGTTTGTGCAATTACAAACTCTTATGCTGATATCCTGAGTTACTCAGCTCTTGAAGCATTACTGATACTTGACACATGCTATTTCCTGGATAGCTCAGCACCTTAACAAAACTATATCACTTGGCACTTTATGCTACTCGGCACCTCATGTTGCTTGACACTTGTTATTACTTGGCACCTTATGTTACTCGACACTTGTTATTACTCGGTACCTTATATTACTCGGCACTTGTTATAACTCGGCACCTCATGTTACTTGGCACTTGTTATTACTCGACACCTACTCTTTGCTCGGCATGTATAGTGAAAAATGGTTAAGAGTATTGACACTCAGCTATCAAAATTATTATTTAAACCAACAATCTCCCCCTTTGACATGAGTGGCAAAAACACTTAACTAAGATCTTGGTATCTTTGTCATTATTACATGTATCTTTTTATTTGCTACAAAAATTTTAGGAGCAAATAACAATATACCTTATGACTCCTTATTAGTTGATCTTGTATGTACACTCAGTGATTTTTTTCCTATTTCTACATTCTGACTAATCAAAATTTGTCAAAAATTTGCTATCTCCCCCATTTATCATACTTATCATTTCATTCCTATCATTCCTGTACTTAAATCACCCATACTTAATCTTTTCTTATCACTCCCCCATACTTATTCTCCCCCTTTTTGACACTTATGTCAAAGGTTCTAGAGGGAAATGCCATACTTAGCCAAAAATGTACTATTTACTTCAAGGAGTACCTTCAAAGCTACATACCAATTTGCTAGTGCAACATCCAATGACTTATGTTGGATGGCAATCTCTGTTGCTAGGTGTACAAGTCCATCAGATGTAGAAAGATTGGGGTCTTTCTTAAGGACTGTCTCTACATTTATCTACTCCTTGTGAAGTAATTCCAAATGAGGAGTAATTGAAGATTGAATTTGCATCAATTTAGCTTTTGTGGTTGCCTCCTCTGCTGCTAAGACAACTAACTCTCTTTGTGTGTGAAGCGATAGGGAAAAATTCTTCTCACTCTAAGCTAGATTTGTGGGGAGTTGCATGCTAGAAATCTTTAGATTTTTCTCCAAGCTCAGTATCTTCTGGCTAGTGTTCTGTGTGAATGTGGAAAAATCACACAACTTGTTGCACAGGGAAAAGATGTTTCCTAGTACAGTTTTAACTGTTTCAATTTTCTTTGCCAGTTCTACTTGTGATAGTGCTATATCACCGAATATTTTATTATATACCTTTCCTTGGAACTTTCTTTCTGACCATTCTAGCAATTTGGCATTTGTTTCCTGGCCTTCACTAGTCACCTGGTCAACTATATCAGATAGTTGCTTGATAATTGGTCTTGACTCATTTGGAGACTATAAGTAGAAAGCTTCTATGAATATGTCTTTGATTTCATTCAAGGTGAGCTTATGCTTGTGTTCTCTTCTTAGTGCTTCTTGTATCCTTCTTCTATCCAATGCACTCTGAATTTCATTGATCTTCTCTTCAGTGAGAGTGCTGGATTCATAATATGGAATCTTTATTTCTTCATCAAGTTCAGGAACTCCATAGTGAAGTTTCCTGACTTCCTTTGATGAGCTCGAGTCTGGTGTCCTGATTTGTAATTGCAACCCATTAGTGCTTGGCTGCTAAAGAGTCTATGTTGGAGTACCAAATTTTGGAAATGCAACCAGTGTTTGTATTGCAGACTCCTCCTTCTTCTTTGTCTCATCTTTTTCTTCAGCTTGTGCATCCTTTTGATGATCACAAGGTGTGGTTGAACTTGTTGGTTGTTTAGATGTTTCTTTTATTTCCACTGCTGTTGTACTCAACATTTGAACTGTATAGGAGACTACACTTGGTGGAGGTGGTGGTGGAGGAAATAGAATACCAGTAGTTTGTATGGTCAAAGGTGGCACTTGTGTTTTCACCTTGACTTTCTTTTTTTTAACTTCTAGATTCTATAATTCATCAACACTGACTAATAGAGGATTTGAACTTAATTTTTCTACTAGTGATGATTAGTCAAGGATTTCTAAATCCTCTACAGTTAATGGATTGATGTTTGGGTTTGAAGTGTCTGTAACATCCTTGATTTTTATAATCTCTACAGGTGTGATGGTGGCATGAGGAGGACTAGGAGGGGATACCTGTGTGTCTTGCACACTTTGATCTTGTGGCTCAACTATGTCTTTCTCTTCCTCTTTCTCCTCAGTATGTGCCTTTTCTTTCTTTTCTTCTTAAACCTTCTTCTCCACTTGTTCCTTCTCTTTTTCTTTGATGCCTGATGCCTTCTTTTCCTTTATCTTGGCACTTGCCTCTGCCTTATATTCTTCATTATACACATCATCTATTTTCTTGTAAACTATTTTCCACAATCTTGTGGATTTTGTAACTACCTCTTCAATTTTGTACTGTAGAATGCTGAATGCTCTATGCTTGGGAGTAAATCTATTGTTATGCCTTTTTACTGCATTTGCTACTTGATCTCTAGACAAATTAGGTAACAATATAGCTAATCTTGACTCCCTTATCTCCCTTTCCATTTGTAAACAAAAATGCCATTTATCCTCTACAACTTTGTATAATTCTTTAGGCATTGATTCATCTAATTCAAGAGGTGTGTGCTTATATTCAGCCATCATAGCATACACAGATTCCTCTAATTTATTTTGCTCTTCTTTTGTGAGATTAGAAAAATTTAGGTTCTTTAAACCTTTCAAATCATCATTCCTAATTTTTGAACATAATTTATCAATAGTAGTCTTAGGTTTGTGTCTTACCACTTGAAATTGGGTATTGTCCTTTGAATCTGTCTTCTCCTCATCTGTTTCAGGCTGGGCAACAAATTTTGTTTTCTTCGTAGACTCGGCAACAATCTTCTTTGGAGTTTTCTTCTTCTCTTTTGCCTCCTCTTGGGCTTTTTGTGCTGCAGCCCTTGTAGTCGGTCTCTTTTGTGCAGGAGTAACTACTTTCTTTCCTTTGGGTTGAGGAGCAGGACGAGTTGTGGCCTTTCTTTTTATGACCTTGGGTTCAACTTGTGCTTCCTTAGCTTCTTCTTCCTTAGCACTTTCCTCTTTGTCTTTTCCTAACCCTTGAGTCAGACCTTGTTGCTCATCTCGCTTATATCCAATGTCTTCTTCTTCCTCTTCTGCTATTCCTTCACCTTCAACACCAAATTTTCTCTTGATTGGTCTCACCATCTTTTCTTTCTTCTTTACTATTGAGGTAGTCTTCAAATCTATTATCACCCTTGTTTTAAAAACATAATAAGTTCCAAAGGATTTTGCATTCTTATCAACTTCTTCTGCAAGAAGGGTTGTTATTGCTGCAGAAGCTTGATCAATATCAAGTTCATAACCTAGTGGCCTTAGCCATCTTACTCTAGGTATGCCTGCTTGTATATAGGTATAATCAATATCTACAAGAAAAAAAATATCTTTTTCATATTTCTCAGTCTATGAGACTGGAATCCTCATTCTTTGTTTCATGGACTGTTTAAAGTCCTCAAAGTAACTAGTCATTTGGGCATCAAAATTTTCACCCATCTGTTCAATATATCCATTGATTTGTTCAACAATTGTTTTGTCTGGACTCCATCTTACCTTACCTACTGAAGAGAATTCTTTCATTAGATAGAAAAATATGCATACGAAAATTAATCTAAATTTTCACTGAGCTCCCTTGCTTTTCCTTATAGCTCCCAAGTTTTCATTAATTTGTTGAAACATGAGCTCTGCTAGATCATAGGTATGATCCTTTTTAATTATCTTATATGCAACATTGACTGCTATACAAGGCACACTGTTCAATCTACTTGATTGATAGAGTTTGTGTGAAATGATTCTCACAGCAAAATCTAGTAGAGGATCTGTGACTGTATCAATAGTCATTCCTATATTATTCCATTTAGCACCTGTGTTTTTCTCTATTACTTCCCTTTCGTCACTTCGCAGGGTCTTTGGCTGATCTAGGGTTGGAATACTAGTAACCCTATGGATAGTTTTCTTGGTGAATTTTACTATCCCTGACTCTAACCAAAAGGCTCCATCATGTATTCTGCCCAAAACTATCTGTACCCATTCCAATTTTGAAAACAATCAAAAATTCTAGGGTTTTGGTTAATCCTTTTCTTTCTACTATTGAGAACTCATCTTTCAGTATCTTGTTCTCACATAGCTTGTCATATGCATTGTAAATATCTAAATCTCATATGTCTCCAATTTTGTAGTTATAACATCTGCAAACATCTTGGACCATAACAACTTTATTAGGAATAACTGATAATGCACCTGCGGGATCATTCTTGTATGCTACTTTTGGAATGGGTTTGAATTCAAGTTGTTTTACTTCATTACTAACCAGTTGTATTTCATGACTCTCTTTACCCTTAGTGGTTCTTGACCCAGATGCCATTGTTTGCCAAACTAGGGTTTACAATTTAAATGAGTTTATAAACTCTACGTAGCTTGACACTTAAGTAAAATACCTCAAATTGATGAAAATTGTGCTGAATCACTGTTGAAATCTTCACAAATGGCTTCTGAGCTAACCTTGATCTTTTTCGCTCTTCTCAGCTTTGCTTCACTTTTGAATGGTGGGAAATGATCAAAAATCAAATTATGTACCCTTCAAAATAGAGTAATTAATGCTTAGTGCGCTAACAACTCTCTACTCGACACTTGAAAGATTTCGACATAACTCGGCACTTATTGTATTTTCACTTTTCTCGGCTCCCATTAGTATTTCACAGCTTGGCATCATCTATCAACTCAGTCGCTCTTAGAAACTTGGCATCTGAAGACAATTTTGAGAAATTTTGCAAGACTCTCAATTTTGACTTGGCATCTCTGCTTATGCTGATTTCTTTTTTGAAGTTATTCAATCTTTTGGGATTGATGTTTGATGTACCTTAGTTTATCAATCCCACACACCTATGCTTTCTTAATTTGATGAAGTGTGATCACTTGACCTATTAGGTGAAGTGATCTCTGCACTTGATGTGCTTCTTTCATCTTTCTTCTTCCATGTCTTATTCATTTCACTTTTGATGTGTTCAACATTTGTCTTTGCCTTTCTATTGCTGAACTCAGAACTTGGTGCCTTTGACCTTGTTGGGCAATTTCTACTGACATGACCAATTTTTAAGCAACTGAAACATGTAGTTTGACTCAACCATCTTTTATGGTTTCCCTTGAAATGGGTTCTTATGCAGTTCTGGGGTGTATGTCCATATTCTTGACAATAGTGACAATTGTACCTGGTGTTGTAATCCAAAAATGCATGGTTTGATGTCCTAGTTGGTTGATTTGATGTCCACATAGGCTTTGATCTACATTCAAAAGCTCTATGTCCATTTTTCTTGCAATTATGATAGTGACCCTCAAATCTTGATGTCTTAATAGTCTTGATTCTGCATTCATATGCTTACTGAACTTGCTTCTTGCACTTATGAGTATGGTTCATACTTTTACGTTTATCATGTTGATGGGCATTCTTGCTTCTACATACATTAGATGTATGACCTTTCTTTCCACAGAAACAACATGTAGGTTTGACATTTTTACCTTTGTTGCTTCTTTGTTCTGCACTCTTTGATGATTCTCCAACTTCAATGATGTTGTATCCAAGTCTTGATGTATCATGGGTTGATCTTGGGGATTTCAGTAATTTCTCAAAATACTTGATGGCTTCATTAGGTTTATTGAAATTTTCTAAAATTTACTTCTCTCTTCTTAGGTCATTTTGCAATTGTTCATTCTACATCTTTAGTGTAGAGATCTCAATGTCTTTCACATTGAGTTCATGATGAAGGTTCATCATTTGGACAAGTGTATCCATCTACATGTTTGAGATCCTTGTCAATTCAACACATTTTTCTTCAAGCCTTTTTGCAAGATTCCTTTTGTCATTTTCCATCATGAATTTATCTTCAACTGCTCTTTTCTTTTGTTCAATGATTTCACATAACATTATAGCCTATGATTCATGTTCCATTCTAAAAAATCTTATCTCATCTTCTTGAACTTTGCTTTTCTCCATCAGTTCTACAATTGATACATAACACTCTTTAGTATCTCCATTGGAAAATATATTTGTGGTATCAATCTCCTTGTAGTTTATCTCATTTTTGGCTATGGCTAGATCCTTCCTCTTTTTTAATGAGTTTCTCAACTTGTTTCTAAATTCCTCCAATCTATGCAGAGCAAGTTGCACATCTATCACCTGATTTTGAATGATCTTTCCAACTTTGAAAGCTTCCATCTTTAGATCTTTTCCTTCAAGCTGTTAGACTTTTTCTTGTGAGAACCTAACCAAGCTCTGATACCAATTGTTGGAATATTCAAATATGGAAAGAATACTTATGAGAGGGGGGGTGAATCAGAAGTATTTTACTTTAACCAATAAAACCTTTTAACTGAAAGTAAATTGCATATATGTAAATACACCAAGAAAATATGAAACTAAAACATGCATACAAAACACATAATACTGTGATTTGGTAACCCGAAAACCCGCTAGGAATAAGAAGATAAAACTGGGGTGGGGATGATACCCACAAAAATTACTGCAGCAATATTGTTCAACCACTTCTGATGGTCTACCCTGTTAAAGGCCTACCCTGTTAAAGGCTTTACTCTGTGTCAATAGTGACCTAGTTAAAGGATTTCAAAACACTCAACATGAAGTGTCACCCTGTTAAAGGATTTATTCACCATTTGATAAGGATCTATAGATAGCTATTAAGCCAACCTATCTACATAGGATTTCCTTTCTAATACACTGGTAAGAGAGTATTAGATATTATAAACCTAATTGTTTGCAATCCTTTTTTGTTGAATGTAGGTACTTGTTCTAGCTCTTTCTTTGATTTTGATCCTCTGAGATCTGATTTTTGGTTTTCTTCTTTGCTTTGTTCTGATCAACTAATTATTGAATTGCTCCTCTTATTTTCTATGTCTCCTTTCATTGAATTCCATTATGTTTTTCCTTAAACTTTTCTCTACTTCTCTCTCTCTTTTTTCAATGAAACTTTCATCTTTCTTAAAGACTTCGAAGACTTATGGTTTGATATGAATCTACAATCCACATTGATTCTTAATTTCCCACTCAATACTTGCCTTTTGCTGACTGGTTGCATGCAGATTGCATAGAAAATGTAAAAGATTTGTTCTTATCTCTATATCTTTCAAGATTTATCTTATGTCAGCTACAAAAATGGTTTACATCATAGTTTGTGCAATCACAAACTCTTATGCTGATATCCTGAGTTACTTGGCTCCTGAAGCATTACTGATACTTGGCACATGCTATTTCCTGAATAGCTCGACACCTTAAAAAAATTCTATCACTCGACACTTTATGCTACTCAACACTTATTAACACTCAGCACCTCATGTTGCTTGGCACTTGTCATTACTCGGCACCTTATGTTACTCAGCACTTGTTATTACTCGACACCTTATATTACTCAGGACTTGTTATTACTCGGCACCTCATGTTACTTGGCACTTGTTATTACTCGACATATACTCTTTGCTCGGCATGTATAGTGAAAAATGGTTAAGTGCATTGACACTCAGCTATCAAAATTATTCTTTAAACCAACATGACTTACCACTTTCAATTGGGGATTTTCATCTTACTTAGTCCAATATCTCCTCATCTGATTTAGCTAGAGCTATATGTTTCCTCCTTTGACTCTACTCAAATTCAACTTCCTTGGTATTTATACTAGTTGTCTTGCCTTTACACTTCTTAATTTCTTGGTTTTTCTTAGTAGTAGCTGTTGTGCTAGCCTTAGTGACAAGAACTATAGGGTTTTGTTTGAAAGTTTCACAAACTTCATGGGTTTTCTTATTGTTGGCTTCTTTTCTTTTCTACTTTTATTTTTTTTGGAGCCATAGATACTCCATTTTCTTCTTCTCCCTTAGTACCTTCATCAAATTCTACTTCTACTTCTTCTTGGTCCTCACCTTGACCCTA
This sequence comes from Cupressus sempervirens, assembly GCA_028749045.1. Classification (NCBI taxonomy): domain Eukaryota; kingdom Viridiplantae; phylum Streptophyta; class Pinopsida; order Cupressales; family Cupressaceae; genus Cupressus; species Cupressus sempervirens. Next base: position 252,676,065 of record CM053789.1, read on the forward strand.
TGTGAGAGAAAGTGGTGCTTGGGCAAGAATATCTCCTTCATAATCTTCATTATCATCTTCTTATTCATCTCCTTTTCCCTCTTATTCAAAATAGCTTGTCATTACAGTCTCAAAATTTTCTCCATGTTTCTTTATTAATTCTCTAATGTGTAGTCCAAGAAACTTTTCCAAATGGGGGAAAAGTGTTCTACACATAGAAAAATATACAAACAAGTATTAAACTATCTTATAGCATTTATCCACAACTATGCATGGTATACTATTCAATCTTCTAGTGTGAAAGAAATTGTGTTAAATTACTCTTACTACAAATGCAATTAGGGGATTAGTGATTGTGTCTATGGTCATCCCTCTCTTGTTCCATATTACCCCTATATTCTTCTCAATTCCCTCTTTGGTATCACTCCTCATAGTCATTGTTCTATCTAGGGTAGGACACCCTATTACTATTTGAATAATCCTCTTTGTGATCTTGATAGAGTCATCCTCTAACCATACAGAGTTGTCATGTATTCTTCTTACAACTATCTTAATCCACTTTATCTTGAATACATTAGGAAAATCTAGGGCATGGGTTAACACTTTTCCCTTTACATTTTTTTTCCCTCTTTTAGTACTCTCTTGTCACACAATTATACATACAAGTCTCTAATTTTCATGTCACCTATACTCCCTACCATAAAAGTGTACCAACATTTTACATCATGTATCATTAAAAATTATGGTGGTATCATAGATAATGTGCTAGATGGGTCTCCTTTGTATGAAATATCAAGAATTTCCCAAAAAATGTGGTTTTTAAATCTCATTACTAATCAATAGTACATTTAAAACTTTGTTTTCTTCCTTAACCATAGTAGTAGAAGAGATACATGCCATCATAATTATCTAGGGTTTGCATAAATTCAAACAACATAGCTCAACCTTTGGTGGTGAGTAGCAGTTGAATTTAGTTTGCAACCACTTGAATTTATTTGTCTGATTCTCCTTATTCTCTTCATTCTCTCTTCAATATCAAATTATTGTAAGTGAGTCAAAAAATTACAATATAGCCATTGAGACTTCACAATAAATTCTTAGTGCTTACATAGCTGCAAGCTTCACTCCAATAGTAAGATTGATTCACTTAGCTTGAATGTAATTTATACTATTCCTGGAAACTACATTGATCTTTTCCAACACTATAACTTTAGTAGCTTTACATCAACTATTTTTTCACTTGGCAGCAATAGTGGAACATTTCATTCTTGATAGCAGCATGAAAACTTATAGATTTCTTCCATGTTCTAACCAATACTTTGCATCTTACTTCATGCATATATGATCTTTTCAAAACTAAATCTTTGTAATTGATGTCTAACTAAACTTTGAAATATTAGTCCCATACATACCTTTTTATTTTCTAGTTGGGGGTGTTGTGGTCATGTAATCCATTGGATGAAGTGATCCCATCTAAATTTCATGTGCTACAATCTTCCTTTTTCTTTCATGTCTTATTCATTCTCACTTTGACTTCTTCAAAATTACCTTTTCTTTACCAATATTGAATTAAATTCTAGGTGCTTTTGATGTTATTGGATAATGGGTAAAAGCACAGATCTGTGTCACCGTTTGTAATACAAAAACCAGTTTTGCTCAAATCTCATTTCTCTATCAAAACTCAATTTTTTTCAAAAACTAAAAATACCCTTTTATAGATCTCAGATTCAATATCATCATTATATAAATTTTTGAGCATTTTGATTAGTTATAATATGTTATAATCTCAAAATATTATAAGTCGATATTTCAACATTTCAAAAGATGCTCTCTCAAAAAATGAAAAAAAATAGTAAATCATATCAAAAAAATTAAAAAATTATATTTATCACTAGAGGAGAGAATCCTCTTCACGAATATGTAATTTTTTTTCAAGAAGGTATAGATTTGATAGGGAAGTTTTGATGGGAAGAAAAAACTATTGGATTTTGCCAAGGTCAAACTTGAGTACTTATAACAAAGAAAATATACATCAATAATAATTATTTCTTTTTTTTGTTCACTAGATATACATGTCATCTATAAAATATTTTCAAATTAGAAAAAAAAAAAAAGATGATTTCCACATACTTGTTTGATGGGAACTACATCTTATATTTTTTATAGTTAAAAAAGGGACTTCAAAATAAAATAAAATGAATAAATTCTTAGTCAAAAAAATTATAAAAATTATAGGCATAAAATTCATACAATTCTACACATTTCATTAGTTTACATCATCTTCATATTTTAAACACAAATACCATTTTTTCATCATTAATGTTGAACTGGCACATTCTGATATCACGTTTCTTATGTGACCACTTTTCAAATGGATACATCATGTAGTTTGACTCAATCATCTACTATGGTCAGTTTTCAAATGTGTTCAATGCAATTATCAGTGAAATGTCCATACTCTTAACAATAGTGACAAATATATCTCATATTTTAATCCTAATTGTAGGATCTATCAGTATGGCTTGCCTTAGTTTTCTTATTTGATGACCATTTAGGGTTGGATCTACACTCATATGCTCTTTATCCATACTTCTTACAGTTGTACTAGTAACCTTAAAATATTTGTGTATCCCAATCAAGTAGTATCATCATGAGATCTGGGAGATCTCATTAGTTTCTCAAAATAATTGATGGCTTCACTATCTTTGTTAAAACTTTCAACTTCTTTTTTCTCCTTTTAGATTATTTCTCATTTGTTCATTCTATAATTTCAAGGTTGTGATCCCAATATCCTCTCTATTGATTTCAAGATTGGTAATCATCAATTGATTCATTGTTTCTACTTGCATGTAAGAAATCATATTTACCTTTGATGTCTTCTCTTCTAGTCTATTGGTCAATATCCATTTGTTAGCTTTAATTAGGGCACCATTCTTTTCCATCAGATCTGCAACACTAGCATCAAAATCACTTGAGTTTCCATCTGCAAACAATTTAGTAGTATCTTCCTCTTGGGAACGTGTGTCATTCTCCTCAATATATACCTCTTTCCTTCTCTTTAATGAGCAATTTTAATCATTTTTTGCTTCATTCAGCTAATGTAGGGAAACCTATATTTCAATCTTTTGATTCTTAATAGTCTTGATACCAATTATTGGAAATAAAAAGGCAAAGTTTTGGGGGGTGGGGGGCATACTTTACTCTTTCAACATGATCTAAGTTATATCTATAAAATGACTTAAGTGTATTATCACTAATATGTCAAAACCAATCTAAGATTAACAATAGTGACCTAGAGATTTGGTCACTAGAGTTTGATGGTTGTGCTAATCTCATATTGGTTTTGACAATTGAGTGTCAACACACTTAATATATTCACTAGGTTCATGCTAAGCTAGTAACACATGCTGAGTATAATATGTATAGATGCCAAGTTGCAATGAGTGCTAAGTGAATAGTTGATACTGAGCAAGTTCAAGTGCTGAACAAGATAGAATTATAGTATGTGTCAAGCATTAGTATTATCAAATGCCGAGTAACACAAAATGGACCTAGTTGTTTGTAATGGCGCAAAAAACTATGTAAACAATTTTTAAGCTGACTTATGCATAGATCTCAAAGCTTTGAAGATAAAATCAAATATATTTGGATTCCCTATATGATCAACATTCAAGCAATCAAAAAAATGGAAGGAATTAAGAAGGAAAAATGAATGAATCTCAGTCATAGATTCATACCTAACCCTAAACCACCAAATTGTTTTAAAAGGGAGACGAAGTAGCATAATTCAGTATGTATGTGTGTATATGCAAGGAAGTGATGTGAGAAAATAATTGGAGGAAGTAAAAGGGGTGAATTAATGAGAAAACATTCAAGGTGACTTAGAAGTGTGAAAGGATTGCAGAATCAGTTTGCAAAATAGAGGAGAAGCTATAAAACATCACTCTAATAGATCTAAATGATAAAGATGGATAGAATTATGATCTGAAATCAGCAAGGAAAAGTTATAAGTTATTAGATCAAACATTCTATTGTTACTTTCTAACAACTATATCAGCAAGGTGAAATCCTTTCGACTAAGGTTGACTTAATAGTCATTGTAAAATCCTTTAATAGGGTGACATTGCAAGTAAGTGTTTTAAACTCCTTTAGCTATGCACACTTCTAACATGGTGTTAAAATTCTTTAAATAGGCAAGATCTAACAATCCTTTGTAATTCTTTAATAGGGTAGGCCTTTTACAGGACAGATCATAAAAATGGTCAAACTATGTAACCTTATTAGGTGACACTTTATTGCTACAGTAGTGAAGAATTGTGGGTGTCATTCGAACTCTAGTTTGACCTTCTCATTGGAGGGTTTCTAGGTAATCATATCTAGTGTCAAGTGTTTATGTGGATGTATTTAATTTACATTTTATTTCAATATGTTAATGCATGCATTGTTTTAAGTTAAAAATTTTATTGATTAGAGAATAGTACTTTTGATTCACCCTCACTCTCAAAAGTATATATTTCCCATTTGTATTTCCAACAAGTTGTGCTACTACTGGGTCTAGAGTTGGCATTGGAGTTGTATCCATGGATGGAGATGTAACTCAAATGGCATTAAAGATGTAACTCAAAAATACCAACAACATTAGAGTATTAAGCCTTCTTAGGTATTACTACTACAAACAAGAGTGGGGTGGAATTGTTAAGAGCTCAAGGAGATGTAGATCTTATAGTAAAAAAAATTCAAGGTTAGTATAATGCAAAGAATGTAAGGTTCAAAAATTATAAAAATAGAGTTTGGGATGTGATTGCAAACCTAGATCATTTCTAGATACAAGTTTTTCCAAGGGAATAGAATGCAATGATATATTTTCTAACTATTTCTTCCTCACTTTTACTTCTACATCCAAATTTCTTAGATAATTAGTACAAAGTTGAAGTATTATTTAGGTCCAATGTTCTTGACAATGTTGAGACATGAAATTTTTTTAACATGATAACTAGATCATGGAGCCTTTCCTAGAAAGATCTAAACCTTTTAGTGATGAATACTTCAAAGGAAGTGAAAATTATAGCAAATACTTGTTCCGTGAGACATAGAAATAGTTGGAGCTTGGAACCAAGAAACTTGAAGGTAATAAAATTCTTAGACATCTTATTTCCCTTGAAAATTTATTTGATAGAGATGGTGCATTTATCAGAAGGGAAAGGGGTTGTAAGGGTGGGACTTTCAAAGAATTTGAAGGGATGAACACTGGAACTAAATATAAATCTAAAATGGTCAATATTGGTAGCAACTACTCAACTAAAGAAAGTGCTAAAGCTAAGGGATTGTTGTCAGAATACTAAGATGTATTTTCTTGGTGGTGTGAGGACCTAAAGACCTTTAGGAATGAGGAATTAAAGACAAAATTCCCCTTCAATCTTAAGTTACTCCCTTTAGAAAGAAGTGGCATAGTTACAACCCTATGGTTTGAGACATCATCTATAGAGAGGTTCAGAACATGCTAGAAGCAAGAATCAACAACCCCACTCACCATTTGACATGGATAGACAATATTGTACCTAGCCAAAAAAAGAATGGAGAGAATGGAATTTGTGTGGATTTTAAGAATTTGAATAAGGCATCTCTAAAGGATAACTATGCCTTTCCTAATATGGATAATTTATTATAAAGAGTGGCCGACTCTAAAATATTATCCATGTTAGATAGATTTTTTGGGTTTTAACCAAATTGAAGTAGAAATGGAAGACCAGTTCAAAATGATGTTCAAAACCATTTGCGGAATGTTTTCATATAATATAATTCCCTTTGGGTTCATCAAGGTTGGGGTAACCTTTCAAACGCCCGTGAATTCCTCATTTTATGATTTAAAGGATAAGATCATTGTCATATACTTGAATGATCTGACAATCTTGTCCATGAAAACAAATCACCTAAGAGACCTAGAGAAAGGTGTTCCAAAAATGTAGGGAGCATGGGATTTAATTCAATACCAATAGGTTAGTCTTTTATGTGACCAAATAAGAATTATTAGGTAATATAGTCTCCCAAGAAAGCATCATGATTGACCAACAACATGTTAGAGACATCCAGTAATTGAATTTTGTTAGAAGAAAATTTTGATTCAAATCAATCTTTGGATAGGTGAACTTTATGAGGTGCTTCATCCCTAATTTTTTTAATATCACCAAGTGCATATTTGATATGATGAAGGGAATCCAAAGCTTCATATGGAATGATTCTGGAAGAAAGGATTTTAATGGAATTAATGATACTATAGCCAAAGCACCCATTTTGGTCCACCAAAATTACACTAAGGAGCTCATACTATATTGCTATGCCTTAGCCCACATGGTATCTATAATAATCATCCAAGATAATAAGGAACACATCTAAGCACCAATAACTTTCATAAAAAATCCTCTAAAAGAGCATGAGTTAAGATATTCTTGAAATTATACTAACCTAGCAAGAGATAGGCTATAATACTAGAGGACCATGGATAGAAAAAGTCCAAGAAAATGATATTGAGTTGAAACCAATAAAGCTAGTGTATAAGAATGGCTTATGCATGATAATTAAAGAAATTCAAGATTTAAATCTAGATGATGAATCTTCAAGAGTGCTAATGGTGAGTCTTTAAGATCGATGGTTCTCAAACATTTCCTATTTTATTAGTTACGTGGATTTCTTAGATGGATTGACATAAAAATAGAAAAGAGACCTCAAGATTAAATTTTTTGGATTAACCTTAAATAGAAATAATAATTACATGCAAAAATATCCTATATTACAAAATAATAGATCACATAGAAGAGAACACAAGACATAGATTTAACATGGTTCACCGAAGCCCTGGGCTATGTTCACCAAACAACAAGTCCAGTATTATTATGATCCAATGATTACAACCTAATTATAATCCATAATCCCTTACAACTCAGTATCACCACAAGAACCAATTTTCACATCACACCTTATGAAAACCCCTAAGCCTAAGCCCTTTTATAGAAGTTACCACTTTAGGGTTATAATTAATAACTACATGTCAGCCAATTTTTTTGATAAAATGGGACTTAAAGAATAATGAAATATATATAGTACTTCCCTAATCAGTCACCTCAAAGTTAACATAAATTAGCTAAGTATTTCATATATTATGACCAACTATACAAAAGAGAAATGGTTAAAACCTTCTTGAATTGCATGGACAAGCCCTAACAAGAAAAATTGCTTCAAGCTTTCCACAATGAGGCTTGTGGTGGGAATTTCTCATCTATAATCACATCATACATAGTTCTAAGGTAATGCTACTATTGGTGTGGAAAGTTTAGAGATGGATTAAAATGCTTAGCCAAATGCAATAAGTGTAGGATTTTCTTAAACATGGCTCAATTATCTACTCTACCTCTAAAGCTAGTTGTAATACAAGGCCCCTTCCAATAGTGGGGAATTGATTTTATTTGACCAATAAATCAACTCTCTTCTATTAGTCATCTGTGTATCATAATTGCTATAGACTACTTCACCAAATGGGTGGAAGACAAGCCTACCAAGAAAATTAATTTTGATGTCATTTGTGAATTCATCAAAGAGAAAATTTTGGTAAGGTTGGTGGTGCCACTGAAACTTGTCAAGGACAATGCTACTTACTTTTCTTCTAGATAGATCATTAATTTCTACTACGAATATAATTTATACCTCAGTCATTCATTAGATTACTTTCCTCAAGGGGATTATCAAGTAGAGTCAAGTAATAATAACTTGATCAATATCATGAAGAAGTTCATTTCTAAGGACTAAAATAACTAGCACAAGAGATTGTATGAAGCACTCTAGGTAGATAGAGTGACACATAAGAAGGAAATCAATATTTCTCCATTTGAGTTAGTATATAGAGTTGAAGTGATTATTCCACTTCCATTAGAGCTATCCATCTATAATTTATAGCAAGCAATTGAGGATCCATTTTTCCAAAATGGTTTGGAGAAGCACATTGTGTACCTAACTAAGCTAGAAGAACAACTTGAGAGGATGGTTGATCACATAATGGAGCATTAGAACCATGTTAAGATATTCTTTCACAAGAAGGCTAGACAAAGGAAGTTGATGGAGGCCAATTTGGTCTTCTTCTAAGATATGAGGCATGAACCCAAAGGTATGCATCAAAAGTTTGAATCCCTTTGGAAGGGCTCTTTCAAGATTATGCAAGTAAACCAAAATCATTCTTTCATTCTAGTGTATCCCTCTAGAGATATTTTTCAGATTTTCCTATAATAGCTAGGATCTAAAGTTGTATTAAGTTAATAATTGAAACAAGATAACACCTATAGTTAGTGTTAGCATAGCTCGGTATACTTTGCGTTTTTCCTTTCTTTGTTTTGTTCTTTTTTAGATTAGTTTTCCTTTCTATTGCATATGTAGTTTAGTTTCCCATTGTAGTTTTTCACTCCAACTATGCAAAACTAGAGGTTTTTGGGTCCTTTCTCAGACATTTGCAATGACTAAGTCACTAGTAAGAGCAAGTTGGTGACATGTTTTAGCCATGCCATTGTAAAACATAAAGCCATTGGTTTTAATTGAGCTTTTGTTGAAGTGTGATGTCTAAGTATCCTTTAGGTTACATACTACTCATCTTTCCTGAGTACCTCACTTGCTTTATTTTTTGGGTCTCCCTTGTCATACCTTTACCTAATCATTATGTGTAGGTTTTTCATTTTTCCAGTGCACAAAGGGTCTATGTAATCTAGGTATGGTTGGTATTTGTTTTGGTGGTTTTCAAATGAAAAGTAAGATTTTTTTTTTTCACCATTTTTAATCTTACCTAAGCATCCTTTTTTCTATGGATTCCAAGCAATCAAATTGGTTTTCCTAATTGATAAACTTAATAATATGTATCTATAAGATGAAGCCATGATAGTTCTTTAGAAGATATGTATGTGATTATGCCATGATGAAATACCCACAAAGCCACAGAAGGAGGTTACGAAGAAGACCATTCATATTATAGAGGTAAATTTTACCTTCAGAAGGAAAATTTTCTCTATGAGTTTTCCACTGCACACTGATGAAAGTGAAGCATTCTCAATATTTAGCTTTGATGCCATCATATTGAGGTTAAATAGTAAAGTGTTGTTAGCTTCACTTCATTCTAGGAAATGTTGCTAAAAAGGGGGTTCTCTATCCCTATGTAATGAAAAAGGGCATGTCTCCAAAAGGTTTGAAAATAGAAAGACATGCCAACTTAAAGTGTGAATATTCTTTAGAGATTCTCAAAAGATACTTAAAAAAAAATTATTGGTAATATTATGACCCTAATATAAAGGAAATAAAGTGTTAAATTCTGAAGGTGGAAAGTGAAACAATAAAGTGCACAAGTTAAGAAAGGATTACCTCTAGCATTGTGATTCTGAATAGAAGGAAAGTGTGTTTTTGGAAAAGATAAATTTATCTCTCTCCCTCATGAGACATAAGAACTTTTTTTGTTAAGTAAATTTTAGTTATATCACTTTACCCTAAGTAAAGTAATAGAGCTTCAAGAAATACAAGTTTTATGTGCAAATAAATAGAAAGTTTAAATATTAATTGATCATAGAATTAAATGAAAATCCTTCCATTATAATGATTGGAAAAACTTAATTTTATTCATGTGGTGACAATGTTCTAATTCCTATACCTATATCATTGGAATTTCACAACATTGATTTCTTCAATCATATTAAAATGGCTATTTAAATAAAATTGTATCCTATTAAAAATCATAAAGAATGACAATCAGAGTTTTGGGTTATTATAAGTTATAGACCTAGAGAGTGAATTGAAATAGCTAATAGATAGATCGTTCAAATTCTAAAATTTGGGTGATCTTGATAGGAAAATCAATTCTCAACCAATTCACTTATTACTCAAAAGCTTAAAGAGAGAAATCTGCTTGACATAGTTGGTTCTCCAATGGTAGTACATGAAATAGAGCTTGTGAGAGAATGTATTAGGAGATATGAACTAGAATCAAGAAAAATTGTGTTTCTTGATCAATCCATCCTCATCTTGATCAACAAGGTACTGATGCAGTCCGTGTTCAACATTCCCATAAAAGAGGAATACTATGATATTGACTTTGGTTCTTCCACATCTATGTTCAATAAGAAGAATACCCTTAGACAAGAAGACATGTAGAGGACATGGTTCCATACTTCTCACTTGAAGAAGAGAAACACTCCCAAGACCCTATTTCGAATGAATTTGGAAAGAGAGATAGTGGATGTTCTTGTGCTACTACTTAGGATAAAAGGGGAAAAAATGAGATCTTAGAGTTCACTAAGCACCATTTCTTCCTATTGCAAGCTATATGTGCTAAGAAAGTGTTGGTAGAAATTGTCGAGCCACAAAAGGAAGGAAAATTCTATGAGATTTCCAAAGATGACTTCCAGATCAAAATGATGGATCTTGGTTTCCTTGTTCATGACTCCATGGTGAACATATGGAAGTCCACCAGCAAGAAGATTGAATATAGGTTGGAAGAGATTAGAGTAGAAAAGAAGGTCCTTAAGGCCTTAAGAAGAGCATTAATGGAGTACATTAGGTCTACACTTGGAAGAATTTCATCAAACCAATTTGACCCAAATGTAAAGGAAAATGAAAATCATCTCCTAAAGCTACAACAAGAGAGGTAATTTCAGTAGGTTGGCCAAACATGAGTGGACCAGATGAAATCCCAAGGTCCCCCATTAATTGAAAATTTGATAAGTCTAGTGTTAGACTCTCATAAGCTAATGGAGGCAGCTTCCAATCACAAGACCACCATACAAAAGGTAGCAAACTGATTGAAAAAGTAGTTGGCATTACTATAAAAGGTTATTGACATGAAGACCAATGGGATCCTCAAGATGAGAAAGGAGTCCTTGTTTTACTAGAAATAATACTTAGATTTTATTATAGAGTGCTCTATGAGGTTAGCAAATATGATCAAGGATGTACATGACCTAGTACAAAAGGTCATCAAAAAATTTCAATATATGAAGATACTGCATATAGAGTCCCTTATGACTTCTTATGGTAAGCTTGTGGATATTGAGAGGATGAGATCAAAGTTCTTGGCATTTTAGGATGAATTCATTGATCCACTCAACGTCAAAAATACAAAGATTAAAAAATATTTAGCAGTAGACTCAAACATAAGGAGATAATCTGACAGGTTACAATCAAGGGTTGCCAGAATTGATAAATTTATCAAGATGCACAATAATAGGATAATTAGAGATGACAATATCATCATTCAAATGTAGAGGAATTAGACAATGTAACTGATGCCATGAAATCTTATAGAGACAAGGAAGTTACTTCTAAGAAGGCATAATGTTTTGATATTCTTACAAACATTTGTCATTCTCTCTCTTCTTTCTTTTTGTATCCATTCATTGCATTTTGTTAATATTTATAATGGAGAATAATCCAAGATTATCCTCTTTTTATGTTATTTTTTAAGAGATTATATGTGATGTAAAAATTTAGTGTAACTGGCCATTTTGAGAAGGCCTATACGTGTAAATTTTTGAGAAGTTAATAAGATTGACAAAATTACTTTTGGGAAAAGGCCTATAGCTAGGAATTTTGTGTGACTCTAAGTCCAATTTTAACTCTTATTTCATTTTTTTTAGTATAGTATGTGGAATGAATGTGCTATTGTTGAAAAGGGAGTGAGTGCAAATGAACTTGGTTTCTTTCCTTCATTCACTAGATTGTGTGCCTTTCTTTCTTCAGTATAATCATTTATTTCTTCTTTATGTTGTACATTGTAGTTTATGTGTGTGGCATAGCTTGTTGTGTAAGGAGGTTATAAATTGGTTAATAGAGTGGATGAGAGATAGACAATCTAGGTATTGTCAAAACATCAGTGAACTTTGTATTTCATAAATTACCCATTCTGTCCTATTTTCTTTTTCCTCCTACTATCATAGTTTGTTATGCATGTTTCCTTTTATTTCTTTAAAGTGGAATCAGATTGCATGTTGTTATTGAGTTCCCATTTTCACTTACCTAGCTTGTTTAATGTGTTAAGAAATTTTGTATTGTCCTCTTCTATTCTCTAGTTAAGAGATTAACCCCAAAACCCAAAAAAAATCATTGCAAATCTTGCATGTAAGAGGGAGTTATACCTTTCAATTTAGGGGTCTTTGTTAGATTACTACACTAACTCATTATTTTGTTAACTTTTTTGTCCTCCATAATATATTCTGGAGATTAATAGTCAAGGTATAGAAAAAAAGACAAGGAAGACAAATTGTTAACCAAAATTATGTAAACATCTAGACATTCTTATACATTTGTGGCCAATAGTATTTATCCTTTAGGAAAATCAATATCTTATCAATTCCAAAGTGTCTAGCCAATCCACCGCAATGTTTTTCCTCAATAATATTAACTCTTATAGAACTTCATGGTACACAAAACTGAATTCCTTTAATAACATACATTCTTGAATGAAATACTCATCATACTTACTCATGTGATTTGATATATTTTGTACTCTAAACTCTCTCCACACATCAGAAAAAACAAGGTCAATATCATACAATTCTTTCACTACATCAAAACCAAGAACTTCGATCTTCATCTTGATCAAAAAATTGTCTTCTACTCAATGCATCAACAACTCAATTAGTAATTCCACTCTTATGCTTGATAAAAAATGGTAATCTTTTCAAGTACTCAACCCATTTCATGTCTCTAATTTAACTTATGTTGATGTCCCAAATATGATAAAGCTTTATGATCAATATATAACCCAATCTCATTAGGACTCAAATAATGTCTCCAAAGCTTCAAGGTTTGAACAACTGCATAAAAATCTTGATCATACACATAATACTTCCTCTTAGCATCACTCATCTTTTTACTAAAGAAAGCAACAGGTTTACCTTCTTGACTTAATATAGCTCCTATAATACTATCACTTGCATCACATTCAATTTTAAATACATTATTTAAATCAAGTGAAGCCAATATAGTTAACTCAGCAAACACTTGTTTCAAAGTCTCAAAACTCTTAACATCTCCATGTATAAAAATACTAATTTTGTCCTTGCATTATCTCAATCATAGTATTACCAAAAAAAATAGCATTCTTGATAACTTTCTTCTACAAACTAGCCAAACCATGAAATGATATCACCTCACCCACATTCTTAGGTATAGGTCATTCCAAAGTTGATTTTTCCTTCTTAGGATCCATTCTCAAACCATTGTCTAAAATCTCAAATCCCAAAGCCACAATCCCCTCTTGCATAAAACAACTCCTTTTCAAATTAATCATCAACTTCTCCTTCAATCTCTGCAATACTTGTCTAACATGCTCAATATGTTTTTCCTTAGTCTTCATAAATATCAAAATATTATCCAAATAAAAAATCAAAAATTTATCCAAAAATTTCTTTAGAATTTGATTCGTCAACCTAATGAAAGTACTAGGTGTATTAGTCAAACCAAAAGGCATTACCAACCATTCATACAAACAATCCTTTATCTTGAAAGTAGTCTTCCATGTATCGACTTCTCTTATTGTAATCTAATGATAATCACTCTTCAATAAATCTTGCTAAAATGTTTTGCTCCACTCAAACAATCCATTATATAATCCATCCTTGCCATAAAAATTGTTAGGATTCTTTAGAATAACTGAGAGGCGGGGGGGGGGGGGGGGGGGGGAGCTGAATCGGTTATTCAAGGTCCAAATGCCCTAATAATACTTGTTCTCTACTTTTAATGAATCCATACACTGTTTATCCATCCAAACTTACATCAACCATATTAGCAAGTTATAGTAGATCCACATGCAAAGATAAAACAAGAAAGATCAACACATGACACAATGATTTACGTGGAAACCCAAGTTGGGAAAAACCACCAGTAACATGCTACTTGATTTTCAATCTTCTAAAGTGATGCCTTATTAAAAGTTTGCCCTGTTAAAGGCTCACAACACACTATTAAATGTGACCTTGTTAGAGGATTTTACCAAACTATTAGGAATGGGCCTAGTTAAAGGACTTTTAAACATTCACTTGGAATGTCACCCTGTTAAGGATTTACCTCATGGCTATTAAACCAACCTAAGTCCATAGAATTTAAACTATCTATTACAATTTCTAGAGAGTAACAATTATGGATTTTTGATCTAATATAACTTACAACATACTTTGCAGATTTCAGATCACACTTTAGTTCTATCCTTTTGCTTGGCTTTAATCACTTCAACTCTAACTGCTTGTCTTTTTCTCAAGCTTCATCTCCTTGAGTATTCCTACTCATCATGCCAATGCATCCATATCTAGGTCTTCTTATTGAAACAGAGTAACTATGCTCTCTTTCCTCCTCAGCACCTCCTTCAACATTTTATGCTTTCATGCTTGACCGCCTCTCTCTCTTTTTCTTCATGAACTTATGTCTACTTGAATAGAAATCTGATTTTCCTTTTTCACTCAATTCCCCCTCTCCAATTTTAGGGTTTCAAATGGATTAGGTAGGATACAATGTATCTAACCCATATCTTGTTCTTATTAAAAACTTCGTCAGTTGTATCTTTTAAAAATGTTTGACATGGTGTTCTGTGCCACCAGCTCATCATTCTTATCTTCCATTTAATTTACAAACTTTTAGATAACAACCTTGTCGGCTTAGATCTAGAAAATCTTTAATTTTCAAAATATTGCAACAACTTGACATCATTGATTTACTGGTGCTCAGCACCTCTATGTTACTCGACACTATTGGTTTTTTGATGCTCGACATCTATTTCCTGGTAGCTCGGCACCTAAATAAAATTGTATCACTCGGCACCTAAAGTTCACTCAGCACTTGATAAATTCTATATCACTCAGCATCTGAGGTTTACTCGGCACTTGTATCACTCAGCATCTGAAGTTTACTTGACACTTGTATTACTCAACATCTGAGGTTTACTAGGCACTTGTATTGCTTGGCATCTGAAGTTGATCTTAATCGGCTTCAACTAGGAATCTATTCGACACCTACTAGATTGCTTGGCCACCTCTCTCTAATGAACTTTAGTTAGGCTTTACAGATATCTTAGCTAAAAACCTTACATCTTTGATATGTTTCAGTGTCCCTATTCTCTGTGTCTTATAGTATGTCATCAACACACTTTTTCATCAATGGCTTAGCTGATCCTTTTACTTCATTACAACATCATAAATTCAACCTTTCTCTTGCTGTACTAGTTACATCTTATTGATTGCCTCCTTCTTGTCAATCAACTAACTGATAGTATTTGGATCACTAAAGCAATTGTCATTCTTGCAAGTAGCAAGTTTGACATCAATGACAAAACAATGATTGAGAACATTCTTTACCAGTTCCATATGATCATCCTCACAAATTTCCTCATGATCTTTTCAATCATTTCCAACAATCTCCCTCTTTGGCATTGATGGAAAAACCAAACTGATCAACTGTTCAACTTAGTTACAATCTCCCTCTTTCATATATATCTCCCTCTTGCTTTGAATTGATCAAGTTTCTACATATTTCTCCCTCTTTGACATAAATGCCAAAGATGTAGCATCTTTAGCATGCAAAATATAAGCTTTGGCCTCTTGTTGTTTTTCTCCCTCTGTCACCATGCTTGTGACTGATTTGGAGTTTTTTCTCTTTTTGTCATCCTCTGCATCATTCTTCTAATATTTCAATAATTTATTAATGGTAATGTAGGGCAGCTTTCTTTTTTCTTTAAACTACTTGAGTTAGGGGTATTACCCCCAACTTGCCTCTAAGATATCCATAAGAATCCTTTGGCAATGGTTTGGTGAAGATATCTGTAGTTTGTTCCTTTGTGTGAATGTATTCCAATTTTACTTGTTTATCTTCTACCAGTTCTCTGACATAATGATACTTGATTGCGATGTGCTTGGTTTTTGCATGCATTACTGGATTTTTGGATATGTTTATAGAACTTGTGTTATCACAATACAATATCATAGGTTTTCTTACCTCTTCTCGCATTCCTTCCAATAGATGTGTGAGCCACACAATATTTGTGCAATTGACTACTGCTGCCACATATTCTGATTCTGCAGTGGACTAAGATGTGCATGTTTGTTTCTTGCTAGTCCAGGTAACTACCCTTTTGCCTAGAAATAATGTACCTCCACTTGTGCTTTTTCTATCATCAATGTTGTCTCCCCAATCTGCATTTGTCTATGCATTGAGCTCAAATTTTACATTCTTCTTATAGTATAGACTAAAGTTATCAGTTCCTTTAAGATATCTCATTATTCTTTTTACTTCTATGAGATGATTTTCTTTGGGATTAGTAGAGAATCTAGCCACTATTCCAACTGTTAATGCTATGTCTGATCTACTATGTACAACATATTGTAGTTTTCCAATCATGGATCTATAAATTGTTTGATTGACTTAACCTAATTCATCATTTTTGGACAACTTATTCCCTATTGACATTGGTGTGCTGACTAGTTTGGACTTCTCCAATCCAAAAATTTTAAGAATCTCTTTGATGTACTTTGTTTATGTCACAAATATACCATGTTTTAGTTGATGTACTTGCAATCCAAAAAAAAAATTGATTTCTCCAAACATAGACATTTCAAATTCATGTTTTATTTTGTCAGCAAAGCCTTTGCAAAGTACTTCCTTTCCACCAAACACTATGTCATCCACAAAGATTTTAGATACAATAATATCCTTACCTTCTTCTACTTTGATGTACATGTTACTTTTATCATTAGTTCTTTCAAATCCCATTTGCACTAGATACTTGTAAAGTCTTTCATAGCATGCTCTAGGTGCTTGTTTCAAACAATAGAGTGCTTTATGTAGCTTACAAACCATATCCCTATTGTTCTTATCAAAAAATCCTTTTGGTTGTTCAATGTAGACTTCTTCTTCTAGTATACCATTTTAAAAAGCAGACTTTACATCCATCTGATAGACTTTAAAATCTTCATATGGAAGTAAAGTTCTTACTCCTTCCATTCTAGCAACAGGAGTGAATGTTTCCCCATAGTCTAGTCCTTCTTCTTGAGCATAACCCTTGCATACTAGTCTAGCTTTCTCACCATTCTCATCTAGCTTGTTTTTGAATACCCATTTAGTGCCAATCACATTCTTGTCAACTGGTCTGGGAACCAAACTCCAAGTTTTGTTCTTCTTTGGTTGATCAATCTCTTCTTCCATAGCTTTATACCATTCATCATCTTGTAATGCACCATATACTATCTTAGGTTTAGATTTGCTAATCAGACATGATTAATGTCTTAGTCTATTCCTTGTCATTGGTCTTCCATATTTTTCACCAATTATCTGTTCAGCAGGGTGATGTCTTTTTACATATTTGGATAATCTTGGTTTTGTCCTTGTTTCCATGTTTGATGATTTTGATTCAGGGTCACTATGTATTGAGTTTTCAGGTTGTTCTTCATCTCTTTCATATGTACTATCTTCATAATAAAATTGTGCATTTCCTTAATTTTGTAACTCGGCTTCTGAATGCAACTTGGCATTCACTGGTTGTGAGTCAGCTGAAACTGAATTTTTTTGTTGAGTTTCAATTTGATTGACATCATCCTCATTAGTCATTCCTTCATAGGAATACAAAAAGGTTTTGTATTCATCCATTCTTTTTGGTTCTTTAGCTTGGACTTCTGTATGTTCATCAAAGTTTACATTTGCACTTTCCAAAATTTTATTAGTGTTAGTATTAAAACACTTGTATGCCTTACTTCTAGTGGAATAACCAAGGAATATGCCTTCATCACTTTTGCATCAAATTTTCCATTTCTAATATCTTTAAGGATAAAGCATTTGCAACCAAATACTTTGAAATGTTTTACATTGGGTGAGTGACCATACCATAATTCAAAAGGTTTTGTATTTGTACCTTTCTTGACTTGTACTCAGTTTAGTGTATGAACAGCTACACTTATAGCTTCTCTCCAGTATTTTAGAGCAACAGTCTTTTCCATCATTAATATTATGGCATAGTCAATCACAAATCTATTTCTTCTTTCAACAATTCCATTCTATGGGGGAGTTCTACGAGCTAACTTTTGTCTTTTGATTCATTTATCATTACAAAATATCTTGAATTCATTTGATGTGAATTCACCACCTCTATCTGATCTTAGGCATTTCAAGCTCTTTCCTGTTTCTTTTTCAACTCTAGCCACATACCACTTAAACATCTGAAAAGCATTAGATTTTTGCTTTAAGAACATAACAGTCATCATCTTGGAATAATCATCAACAAACAACATTATGTACTTATCTCCTTTATAGCTTTGTACTTCCATTGGACGACATAAGTCAGTATGAACTAGTTCAAGTACTTCTTTGGATGTATAGTTTTTTCTTTTGAAACTTGAATTTATCATCTTTCCTAGCTAACATTGTTTGCACATGATATTATCAGGCTTCTTCAATTTTGGTAAACCTCTTACTTTCTTCATTTTAATGATCTTGACCAGATTTTCAAAGTTGACATGACATAGCCTTCTATGCCATAAGCATTCATCATCAAATTTTGCAATAAAGCAAGAAACATCATCCATATTAAATAAAAATAGATTAGTCCTTGTCTGATCTCCTTTTCCTATCAGTTTTCCATTAGTATCATAGATTTTTGCAGTTTTGTTTCCAAATTCTACTTTGCATCCTATATTGGCTAACTATGAGACACTCAACAAATTGTAGTTTAATCTTTCAACATAGTATGCATTATCACATAAAATTTTCTCTGTGAGCTTAATGGAACCTTTTCCTTTGATTTGACATGGAGCATCATTACCAAATCTAACACTATTTCCATCATATTGAGTAAAGTTAACAAGCTTACTTTTGTCTCCTGTCATGTGATGTGAGCATCTACTATCTATGATCCACCTGTCATTCTTGTTCATACATGTTACCAGTGTTGTGGGCTCTTCTTCATCAGATTGGTCCTTCATGGCTACATAAACAACTTCATCATCATTATCATCAAAATTTTCTTCAACAATATAACACTTCTTACCTTTGTCTTTGTAATCTCTCCTGTCATCATCTCTTCTGAATTTTTTTTTGTTGCCTTCCTTGTAATCCTTTTTCTATGTAGATCTGGCAGCAATATGACCTACTTCATTGCAATTGAAATAAATGATAGGCATCTTACCTTTGAATTTTCTTTTGCCTCTATGAAATCTTCTAGCAAGCAATGCTTCCAATTGTTCCACATCTTCCTCATCAGTGCTACTATCAATGGATACATTTTTCATTTTTCTTCCTTTCTTTGATTCTCCTGTTTAGCATCTTTCAGTGATAGCTTGGCCTTAAATGTAGATTCAACATTCTCAAGTCTATAGTTGTCAAAGTTAGATAACTCAAATGTAGTGATTCTACCTATTATACCTTCAAAACTTAGATTGTTTCCTAGTACACATCTTAGTTCTTGTATTCTTGATACTCTAATAGCATAGATAGGGAGAAAAGTTATTAAGAACTTACTATTAGCAGTATCTTCATCCAATTAACCATTCAAACATCTTATTTCACTTACCACTTCCTTTATTCTTGTGCCATACTGAGCAACATTCCCATTTTCGTCCATTTTCATATCATCAAACTTTCCTCTGAGACTTTCTCTTTTTGCTCTCTTTACATTCTGATCTCCTCCATAGATGTCTGATTGGGCTTTCCACATTTTGAATGCAGTGTCAGATCCTTTGATATCATCAAATTTAGCATAGTTGAGTGCAAAGGAAATCTCCAGCATTGTCTGATTGTGTTACCTGCTTGTTTTTCATGTCTTCTATAGTAAGAGTGCTAGTTGGATCTAGATGTTCAGTGACAATTGAATTTTGGGCATAATCTCCTATGGATCCAAGATGTAGCTTCATAAAACTTTTCCATGCAAAAAAGTTGTCTTTGTTGAGCTTGGGAACTTCTCTCTTAGACATTTTGATACTTTTTGGTTATAGTCCCTTTAAACTGAATCAGCAATTTGGCTCTGATACCAACTATTAGAATTCTTTAGAATAATTGAGGGAGGGGGGGGTGTGAATCAGTTATTCAAGGTCCAAATGCCCTAATAATACTTGTTCTCTACTTCTAATGAATCCATACACTTTTTATCCATTGAAACTTAAGTCAACCATATTAGCAAGTTACAGTCAATCCACATGCAGAGATAAAACATGAAAGATCAAAACATGACACAATGATTTACGTGGAAACCCAATTTGGAAAAAACCATCTGTGACATGCTACTTGATTTTTACTCTTCTAAAGTGATGCCCTGTTAAAACCCTTCCATGTTAAAGGCTTACAACACACTATTAAATGTGACCTTGTTAGAGGATTTTACCAAACTATTAGGAATGGGCCTAGTTAAAGGAATTTTAAATATTCACTTGGAATGTCACCTTGTTAAAGGATTTACCTCATGGCTATTAAACCAACCTAGGTCCATAAGATTTAAACTATCTATTACAATTGCTAGAGAGTAAAAATAATGGCTTTTTGATCTGATATAACTTACAACATACTTTGTAGATTTCATATCACACTTCAGTTCTATCCTTTTGCTTGGCTTTAATCACTTCAGCTCTAACTGCTTGTCTTCTTCTCAAGCTTTGTCTCCTTGAGTCTTCCTACTCATCATACCAATGCATCCATATCTGGGTCTTCTTATTCAAATAGAGTAACTATGCTCTCTTTCCTCCTTAGCACCTCCTTCAGCATTTTATGCTCTCATGCTTGACCGCCTCTCTCTCTCTTTCTTCATGAACTTATGTCTCCTTAAATAGAAATCTGATTTTCCTTTTCCACTCAATTCTCCCACTCCAATTTTAGGGTTTCAAATGGATTAGGTAGGATACAATGCATCTAACCCATATCTTGTTCTTATTAAAAAATTTGTCAGTTGTATCTTTAAAAAAAAATCTACATGGTGTTCTGTGCCACTAGCTCATCATTCTTATCTTCTATTTAATTTACAAACTTCTAGATAACAACCTTGTTGGCTTAGATCTAGCAAATCTTCAATTTTAAAAATAATGCAGTGACTCAACATCATTGATTTACTAGTGCGCGGCACCTTTGTGTTACTCAACACTATTGGTTTTCTAATGCTCGACATTTGTTTCCTTGATAGCTTGGCACCTAAAATAAATTATATCACTTGACACCTGAAGTTCACTCAGCACTTGATAAATTCTATATCACTCAGCATCTAAAGTTTACTCGGCACTTGTATCACTCAGCATCTGAAGTTTACTTAGCACTTGTATTACTCGACATCTAAAGTTTACTTGGGACTTGTATTATTCGGCATCTAAAGTTGATCTTGCTCGGCTTCAACTAGGAATCTGTTCAACACCTACTAGCTTGCTCGACTCCCTCTCTCTAATGAACTTTAGTTAGGCTTTATAGATATCTTACCTAAAAATCTTACATCTTTGATATGTTTTAGTGTGCCCATTCTCTGTGTCTTATAGTATGTCGTCAACACACTTTTTCATCAATGGGTTAGCTAATCCTTGTACTTCATTACAATGTCATAACTTCAACCTTTCTCTTGGTGTACTAGTTACATCTTATTGATTGCCTCCTTCTTGTCAATCAACTAACTTATAGTATTTGGATCACTAAAGCAATTATCATTCCTGCAAGTAGCAAGTTTGACATCAATGAAAAAACAATGATTGAGAACATTCTTTACGAGTTCCATATGATCATCCTAACAACTTTCCTCATTATCTTTTCAATCATTTCCAAAAAAAAAAACATATATTTTACTATGATCTTTTTAATAGTTCTAGAATTAGTACACATCCTCCATTCTCCATTCTTCATAGGTGCCAATACAATAGGAACATCTCACGGACTCAAAATCATGCACTTTTGTATTAAGTTATTTATTTTATGTATGTCTCAATCTATAATGCAATGCCTTATACTCCTTACTAATTGTAAACCATTAGGTATATATTCTACAATAATATCTTTATACTCATTCAAAAAGTTGGTAATTTTGTTTGGTATTCGGTCAGTACTACTAGCTTCTGTTATCACTCAGTTACCACTAAGGTCTTAGACTCAATTGTCATTTTTTATCACTTGATCATGACTAGCATAAATCACTCTCCACATAATTATGGAAAAACAAGCATGATTCTTCTTCACTTTCTTCCAAATGACTTTCCATTAACCATGCAAATTATCATAGTAGTACAATTAACCTCTTCTAGAATTTGAGTAAATGGAAACAATCATTGCTTTCTTCCATTATGTATAACACATCTATCATATTTCCAAGGTCTACCCAATAGATTATGACAACAACCCATATGAAAATATCACATAGAAAATCATCAAAATAATGTCCAATCTTGAACTTCTCAATACATTCTTCACTTACCAATATTTTATGCTCATATTTGATCTATGAAACATGGCAGGGTTTAAGATTCTTTATCCTCTATAACTACAACATTTTACCTAGTTCTTTTGATGCCAAATTATTGAATGTCCACTATCAATGATCACCTTCTATCCATCTTACATTTGGCCATGAAAATAATTCTCCTTAGAAAAAGATCCTCATCACTTCACTTATTACATAAAGTTCTTCTCCGGATCAAATTTTCTCCATCCTTAGGTCCACTTGGTGAACCCTCAATGCATCCCTAAACCATTGCATTGTTTTTAATCTTTGAAATTTCTCAACATCATTATCCACATTTCTAGATCTTATGTCCAATCTATAGAATTCCTTATTATACTCCTTCACATTCATGTTCGTTTGTCTCAAAATTTTGAACTTTCCCAACAAGCTAAGTTGGCAATCAGCAAGAAGGAAATTTGTCTTTACCTTGTTCACAATTTTTGACCAAGTCCTAATCTTCTCCTTTCCTCTCTTATGTCTATTAGTTTGAAAATACTCTCACCATAGTGAGCCATGACCTTTGAACCTAGTAAGTATAATTTTGACCTTTTTATTTGTTGGTTTTTTAAAACTATTGAACAACAAAATGTTCAATACGGGAATGATAACACTCACACAACCTAAGGATTAGCTAATTCCTATAATCAGCTATGTGAGCAACCCATTTGGACCCAACTTCAATGAAACCAAAAGTTTGTTTCCTACTCTTTTGGCTCTGCTAAACCAAGACGGGTATACCTAGGGATAATCTTGAAGCAACTGTGTATGAAATTATCTTGGTTTCATTTTGAGTCTCATCTGTTACCCTCACATACATACATAGCTCACTTCAATTCTTCAATGCTCTCAAACTTATACACATCCCTTATAAGAAAATCTGGTCATAATTCTCCTAAAATTTACAAATATTCCTAGAAATAATAGCTACCTAAGACTCAAGAATTAGATATAAATGACTTGAGACTAGCATTTATAATTCTTGAATAGGATTGAAAAAAATTTTGTTTTTATAAGATGATTTGATATGTAGCAACAGAATTCATCGTTGTTTACTTCTGATTTATAGGACTAGTGCCTTATCCATTGGGCAAGAAATTGACTATTGGCAAGAGATCTAATTCAAATAACTTGTATAAGAATTAATCAACTGCAATCACCTATCTCCATTCTTATGCAATATCCATTTTATGAACTCATAAACCCTATTGATTTACTGAAGCATTTATATAGTTGCTTCAATTAAAAGCAACAATAAAACCAGCATGCAACCCATCCAGACTACATTCAGCAAAATAAGCCTTATTTAAATGACTTCAAAGTAAACAAACCCATAAATTGGAGACAGAAATTGACGACACAGATATAGTGTAAATACCCCTTTGTATTATCCTTTTCATATGACTAATACAATAACCAATAGAAAACCAATTGAATGCCTAGAATAGATTGCCATTTCTGTCATGTCAATTTTCTTTTTAGAAAGTACAATAGAAGCAAACTAAAAACCTCTACATACTATTGGACCAAGTCTAATGTACTTTACTTGAAAAACACAATTTGCACAAGTTCTTGACCATCACAATGCCTTGAAAACTCATTTATATAGGCATGAGTTGCAACAAGAAAAGGGCAATTGTGATTGACAAGTGTCCTTCAAAAGAGACTTACATTCACTTGTCATAAAAGGATAAAACTTTAGATAACAAAAAGACAAAGACATCAAAACTTCTTTTATGGGTCCTTTTCTATTATATTTTCAATTTTGTAAACAAGAGTTTATGATTTGATTTCTTTTTACTCTTCATCCTCAGAGTAAGTTGCCACTAAATTAGAAAGTGATGAGTCACCTTTAGTCACCTATTGCTATTCTTTGTCCTAACGATCCTCCTTGTTTTCATCATCACCTACAGGGGTGGCAGTTACCTTAGCATCATCATCTGCCTCATCACCCTGTTTTGCCTATTCTTCTAACACAAATTGATCCTTCCACTCAAAAAATAGCATCATCTGGCAAATCAAAACTTACAACATCTCTTTGCATAGTTATTAAAGAAGTTGTAGTTTCCTTAATATCAACAAAATATTTTCTAATAGTTTTGTAAAACAACTTTACTTTCACCAACTCCTCATTTGTTGTTGCCCATAACAAATAGCATGTTTCATTAACCACTTTATTTATTCTTTCACAAAACCTCATCCAACTCTTTCTTGCATTCTCCTTTTGCTCAGAAATGCTTGAGATCTTAGTTCACATAAGGTGGGATTAAGAAGACCTTCTATGATATACTCTATTTTTTCTCATAGATGAAGCTTCCATTTCTCATAATGCACAGGGTGGCATCACCTTCTTTATTCAAATTCACAACATAGATTTTCAAAAAATTCTACGATCCTGGGACATAAAGTAAAAACAACTCACGCTCCATTTGACAAGTTGGCAATCAAACCAATGAAAACCTACCATGTGTATCTTTCCTTCCTTATTGGCACTTTGAAATGGACCCTACTAAATTCTGAGGACACGTTTCACCTAGGTGCTATCTCGCTATACATAAAGAGTGAGCACCTTGATAAAGTGAGATAGCACCTATCATTGATCCTAATTTGATCATGCAAATGACATTTTATGCATTATTTTAGAAAAGCATGGTGGGCCCTTTGTCACTATGTCACTATCATAACATTTGAGCAACTCTCCATAGCGACATAGCACCTATAATTGATTTAAGATTAATCAGATGATTATAATCTCTCATATATTTTGTGAATAGGGCATGGGTCCTATTGTTGGTGACGTGAGAAAACCCTGTACTGCTGGCACAAATAAAATCATATTATAATCTCAGTTATATTACCACACTACGTGGGTCCCACAAAATTTTATTTCCTAGCTGGGCACTATGTCACTATGGTTAACTTCTGAGCAACTTCCATTGGCAACATAGTGCCTACCATAGGATCTTCCATGTGTCACAATCTCCTCATTCTGTCTGCAATCTCACCACATCATCGCCCATCACTATTTTGGCTACCACTTGTCCTTTTTCTAATTGGCTGAGGACACATTAAGTGGGACCCACTTGTCTTCCCACAAACTTCGCCAGATTTCAAAGTTTTTTGGCAGGGTCCTATGTTGCTAATGGTGAGTTACATAGATTTATCGATAGCGACATAGTGCCTTCTGATGGCTTCTCAAGATTTCAGGGCCGGCAAGATAAAGGGAAGCAAGGTCATGATGACGCTCATCAATGCTTCTGACAAAGCAGTAAAACCACACATCCACCTTTCCACTTGGGAATCTCATAGTTGCCAAAAAACCTCAAAAAAGATTGTTGCTTATATTTCCCATGAAGGTGCCATGTCGCTAATGGCAGAACTTACAAATTTCTCGATAGCGACATAGTTCCCATGACATCATTACTCCCAACCTGGCACACCTATCACCTATCACAAATGAATGTGCTCCATTTCACTTAATACTCTCTAGCGTGGCATGATTCAACGTATTTCCTAAGGTCTAGTCCTGATCCCACCATGCCCTCTTGCCCACATTATTTAAACACCGAGCAACTTGATAATGTGGGAAAGCACAATCTGTCAATCTTGCCTTGATCGACGATGATTAGAGTATAGCAATGACTGTGCAATTATTCTTTTAAACAGACCAATAAAATGCTTCCTTTGCATTCTGTGTCAACTGATAAACACCATGGAGGACATGCTTTTATTACCTCTTTAAAAAGAGCAGGCCCATGATGTCACCATTTCCACGTCTTATGCCCACTTTCTTGAATTATTTAAAACATTTGCAACTTCATAATCTAGGAATGTGGGCATTGTTGATTTGAATAAGATCAATCGGTGCATAGAAAAGTATCTCAACCTAGTGCCTTTTAAGATAACATATTGCAATTAAAACAACTCTAAGGTTTGTCACAAAGAATAAAAGGTATTTTGACGTAAATAAAACCTTAGGATGAACAATCCCGCCAAAATAATTTTTTGAAATAATACTTTTGAAACTTTTAAAACTAGAGAAACACAGAAAAAAGGTATAAGGGCTTTCTCACACACTTAGTTTTTTTTTTATATGGTTGAACTGAGAGACAAACCCTGAGAATTTGAAAAGGATAAAACAACACATGAAATATGGCACAATTAGAGTAATCTAAATATTTTTCAGAATTACTCGAAAGGGAACCCTAATCTTCCTAATTCAAGGACTTAAATGATTTTTCACCCAAATATCAGGACTTCTCTATATTGTGAAAATTCACACCAACACTATTATTAGAAGTTTTTTCAAACTTAAACAACTTCTCCATATCAAATACCCAATCCAACACAAAATTGGTATCTAATTTTCCATCACAAGGAACAAATTCTAAAATAGGCGTTTAACATGGCATAGTCAATACTCTCAACAATATTTCCTCATTTTGATCTTCTTTAGGTTTTGGATTAGGTTTTTGTGTTATCACTTCATCATCACTCAGATTATCAAGATGTGCTACTCTCTTCTAAGTTGTCTCCACAACATCTAATCTAACTACAATATGTCTCAATGTATCCAATATGGCATTTTCAGCATTTCCTCCACTTTGAACCATGTTTATGATCAAGTTCCTACAATATCATAACCCTCTTCATGTTATAGGTCAAATTCTTAGATCTACCTCCCTACAACAAAATTATGTTAGGGTTTGAGATGGTCCAATCTCCACAAGGATGAACCTCAAGCTTTGATACTACGTAGTGCAAGGAAAGATGAACAATTAGGGACAAAGGCACACCCACTTATCCAAACACCTTGCCAAGTAACTACAATGGAGGGAAAAAAAATTAAAAAAACACCAAGAAGAGAGAGATCAATTACTTTTATTGATTCATCAAATGTTTCACATACATGTCCAACTTTAAGGCCTTCTGGGTTATGACCAAAAAATATATACCAGTAAGTTCTATATTTAGCCTCAAACTCTCAATATCTTCTCTGATTCCCTAGTTCTTTAAGTACTATCTCTAAACTAAACCAAATACCTCTACATAGACTTGAAAAAATACATTAAAAAAGATTCAATAACATTACTTTGAAGAAAGGTGTACCTCAAAATGGAAAAAATTCATCCATAGACAACATCATGTTATTAAATTAGCAATATAAATTAGATAAAAGAGTCGGCTCAAACTAGGAACCTATAGGAACAAGAAATGGGTTTAAAATATAGTACACTATGACAAATCAATAAACTCAATAAGTGTAAACTATAAACCATCTATTCTACCATGAAAGCCAACCAAAATAAAGAAAGCAACATAAAGTAAAAATTCCCTCTTTAGTTATAGCTCTCATGTCCTTCTTTCATCTCCATATGATGTAGCTTCAATTGCCTATAATGCACACAATTGAAAAGGAAAACCCTATGATATAATTAGGCTATGAGAATATTAGAAGATTTATTTGGAGCCCAACATGATTATGGACATAGAAATTAGGACCAAGGGCCAAGGGACCAGAATTGAGAACAATTTTGCTCATTTTATAGCCAACGCGCAAGAGAAGAGCATTGACCATTTTACCTTCAATGTGCAACTTGGCAAAAGATTCTCTATGAAATCTATGACACATATGACAAGAGATTCCAAATCTAAGATTGTATGACACATGGAAGTAAACATTGCTAAAAGTGGTGGAGGATTTATGATGCATCATGTGACACCTCAAAGCCACTTAAAGCCAACAATCTATGACGATGGCAGCTAAATATAGATATGCATAAGGAATAAGAATATATGGATTATGACATATTTTAAGTGTAAATATTTAATTATTATTACACTTAAGTTTACTTAGGTTATATGCATTTTCATATAGACACCTAGGAGTATGCATAGTTATATGTGTTGTCTTATTGACAAATAAGATTTTGCATAGTCATCTAAGTTGTCTTGTAAACAACATAGTTGTTCACACTCTAACAAAGCACATAGTGTCTAAAACATCTCTAATTGAGATAAACCTTGTCATACTTATCCTCTCATCATTGCACTAACCTTTGTGCTCAATGGAGAATAATCCACCTTTGTTGGATGTGTGCTTAGTTGAGAGTCTTATCACTTTGCTAACTCCTAGTCATTCTAGATGCCTTTATATACAGGCACTTCCAGTGTGTATGTAGAAATATATGATATTTTCATCATTGTTATTCCAATCATACATTATTGGTCCATATTTTACTAGCATTTGAGCCTCTTGATCTTGGCATTATTTTTTCCTAAGGAAAATTCTTCATGGAATCATAGCTATACCAAATTCTTACATGGTATTAGAGCTAAGGGAGCTTTTCTTCACATAGCCATCAGACACAATTTTTGCTTCAGCTCTCAAAGGACCATGATTCAAATCTAAAGTATCTATAGCTATCAGGAGCATCTAGAACCTAAGAAAACCTCACCATTATGTCCAAAACATTTATTTGGTGAATCTTTACTATAAATTTTCCTACCCAAGGCCATAGTCAAAATTGAGGCAAACTCTTTTTGCAAATTGGCATCCAAAGGCCCAATTTACAAAATTAGTATAATCTCTTCAGATATGTGCATTTAATTTTTTAGATCTAATTTTTTTTTACATCTCCACATTTGTTCTTTTTGAATTTGCAGTTTATTTCCAAAATTTTGTGAAAAAATTGGCCCTTTAGGCTAGTAGGAGAGATTTTTAGCAAGAAAAGATTGGATCTTGCTAGTGATAATTAGATATTGGCATCATATGCAAAAGGTCAAAAAACCCTAAAATTGACATTTGTTTCATCAAAAATTACACATTTGAGGTGAAATCTAGAGTCATTTGATTTATGGAGGTGCAAAAATGGCGATTTAGGAAAAATAATTATAGAGGTGATTTTCAAACAATGATATTTTCCTTATATAGACTCCTTATTTTGAGCAATTCTTTTTTTTAAAAAAATTGGGTTAGAATTTCATGATCTGCACATTGGTTTAGGATGTTTTAGATCTTTGTTCCTAAACTTTTCTACAAATTGCAAATCCCAATTTTTGCAACCTCAAAGGCTTAGTTCAAGCTCATCTAGAAACATATTAAGGTACCATTTTTTTGAAAGTACATATTTTTTCATCTACTTTCCAGATCTACAACCAGATTATAGGCTTGTGTGGACAAAAATACCACTTTCAAAAATAGGTCCTTTTTTTCATTTTATTGCTTTAATCAAACTTCAAAAATGTTGTATATTTGAGCAACATTTCTAAGTGCCAAATTTGAAATCCAAGAGGAGGTTATAAATAGAAAAATTAGAACTCCACTTAGGCCCAAATTGGCAAGTGGCTACTATAAATGCAAGTGTCAAGTCATAAATTAGGGGGAGGGGTTCATTGATTATTTTTGCATTTTGGCAGGTGCATATATTGATCTCATGGTGTCTTGTCACAAATTTCAACTTGGTTTAAGACCAAGGTTGACAAAAGGGAAATATAAAAAGTTGAGTGCTTTGATGATTGATCATCTAAGAGAACATATGGAAGTGTTTCCTTATCTATATTCGAAGATATTACCACCTAACACTAATTAGGGAAATATTTCTCTTCCTATTTGCTTTATGTATAACATTATAGTGGCTTGCCACTTTTTCCTTAAAAAAAAAAATACATTATGAGTAAGGAATCTTTTATTCCTCTTAATATATCAAGTTTTCCTGATGAAGTTTAGATGTCTCTTTGCGAAGCATATGGAGATCCACGAGTCCTTCCATTCCTAGAGGACATTCTACCTTTAGTCACTCTAGTTATGATACCTTCAAATCTAGTTGAAATTTGACCTCTTGATGCTTATGTTGCCTCTATTGATTCAATTCTAGCCATAGATGCTCCTAATTTAGTATAGTAGGGAACACCATGTCTTCCTAATTTAGCTTCATGGGATGACTTTCTTCCAAACATTGCACTATTGTTTGTGGAGTCTAACATTGAAGATGTGGGAGACATCATTGATGAAATACATCTTCTCTTTGTTGAGGAGATGTCTTCTTCACTTGTTGAGAGGGAACACT
Organism: Cupressus sempervirens; assembly: GCA_028749045.1. Taxonomy (NCBI): domain Eukaryota; kingdom Viridiplantae; phylum Streptophyta; class Pinopsida; order Cupressales; family Cupressaceae; genus Cupressus; species Cupressus sempervirens. The sequence goes on from CM053789.1 coordinate 252,706,563, forward strand.
CTGACCATCAACCACTTGATCTTTTTGACATGATTGTGGAAACTTCTATAAGAATTTGGTATAGCTATGATACCGTGAAGAATTTTCCTTACGAAAAAATAATACCAAGAACAAGAGGCTCAAATACTAGCACAATATGGACCAATAATGGATGATTAGAACAAAAATGATGTAAATATAATATGTGTCTACATAAACACTAGAAATTCTTGTATATAAAAGCATCTAGAATGACTAGGAGTTAGCAAAGTGATAAACCTAACAACTAAGCACATGTCTACTAGAGGTGCATTATCCTCCATTGAGCACAAAAGTTAGTGTGATGATGAGAGGATAAGTATGACAATGTGTATCTCATATGGAGATGTTATGGACATGATGTGCTGAATTAGAGTGTGAACAACTATGTTGTCTACATGAAAACTTAGATGAATATGAAAACTCATGTGTGGTCAACAAGACAACTCATATAACTACACATACTCCTAGGTGTGTATATGAAAATGCATTTAGCATAAGTAAACTTGAGTAAAGTGCAATAATAATTAATTTTTTCCACTAACACATATCATAGAAAAGTGTAAGGATGGAATCTATGATGTAATATTATGTTGAATATTTAAATTAAAAATTATTTATTTCACACAAATAGAAATTGGTAATTTGGAATTTAGAGGTGGAAAATATGACTTAGGAAATCAAGAATTTCCATAGTTTGCAATGATGAATCAATTAATTAATGAATATCAATTAATTGAGAATGTTAATTAGGAAGAACAATTGGTACTAAAAGATGAAAATGATTGGAATGAGATAGGATTAAGTTATGGGCTATTTAATCCTATAGAGAAAATTGGTAGATGATTGGCCAATTTGGTTAGATAAGTGTCGGATGAAATGTAATAATTATGAAAATTGACTATGATGATAGTGGATTGATCAAAGCCATGATAAAATTGATTGATTGATTAAAATTGATAACATGCCAAGGACACATGAAATGGATATATAACATTAAATTGACATTGTAAAATGCTACAAGATTCAAATTGGTTAATAATAATAACATCGACAAACACTGTTAATGCTATTATATTGATTTGATAATGACACATTCTAATATCGAGGGACTTGATAATATTAAAGATGAAATGGTAAGAAATGAAAGTTTGACCTAGCACTAAGAGCCATGATAGTGCTAAGATTAGATTGAGAGGTTTGATAGATTGATACATTTCCAAGGTAGTAAGAGACACAAAAATGCCTAGGGTTGGAAAAATAATGATAGATTTGGAATGTTTAGCATGTTTTGGGTTGATTAGAACTAATTTGAGGCAATTTTGATTGATTTTATATGATTTGGAGTTGATTTTCTATGATTACAAGTTCATTCGAGATTGTTTCAAAATTATTTGATATGATTCCAATGAAAATAGAATTGTTGTACATTAAGTAGAAGAGATTCTAAAATAATTTGAAAATGATACAAATGGGGATACAAATGATCAAGGACATTATGAAATCCTAGTTGAATTATACTCAAGTTTGGCCAAAATAGCAGAATTAGTGCAATGAGTAAATGGGATGAGTTAGTATAACCATTTTTGAGCATCTACATTTTGTCCGTATTTGATACAATGTTATTTAGAGCATTGTGTCAAAGAATAGTTGATGAGAAAGCCATAACAATATGGCATAGTAGGGATGATATATATATGTCCCCCTTAAGAAATTGATTGAAATATGGATATGATAGTTCAATTTGTCAACAATGAGAACAAGAAAACCATAACAATTGACAAAATACAAAACAAAGATCAAATGTGACACTTATGGGGTATAGAGTATAGAGTATGTTCAATTAGGGGCCTAAGTGTAGTTTCATGGGTTACTACATAGAAAAGTCACAAAATGATGAAAATGATAGGTCTATTTTTTCATATCAAAGATATAAATCCAATGTAATTGATAGATTACAAATTAGAGTTGAAATGTAAAAGTTATGGGCTCTAGAGTGCAAGATAAGGGTCAATCAAGGCTCTAGGAGTAGTTCTAGGCATCTAACTAACTCAACTACACATAAAATGCACCCAATTATTCCTAGGGAACACATGACAATTCCAAGTCCACTATGATAGAACCACGTGCATGCTAAGTATACTTAAGGAGCCCATCTATTCTATGATAGTGCAGAAGGTGCCCCAAAAGACTCCAAGTAGAAAAATCAACTCAACTAGACTTTGAATGACCTAAAACTTTGTTTGCATTTGAAAAAATGATATAAAGATGTCAAAACATGGGTAAAATTAGTCAAACATGGTTACAATTGGGCCAAGTTGAGGCTACAGTTTTTGAAAAGGCACAAGAGGTTGACAGACAATGTATGATCATGTGGGAATGCAGGATGAAGGAGGAAGATGATTTGGTATATTAGAATACATGATCATGGGGTGGATAAAGAGATGAATGATATAATACTAAGGAAATGAAATGTAGACTAGTTAGAATGAGATGAGGAATTTTTCTTTCAAAAAGTGCACTATATGTTGATGGATCTTTATTTTGATATGTCAAATGAAATGCAATGCATTATGGCATGAGCCAAAGCACAACTGCAAATATTTTGCATAAACAAGCATGATATAGATAGAAAGTGAGCTTGTTCTTCCTAAGGTATATATGCACTCCCTAGACTCTCAAAGGTACATCATTTAATAGGTAGAGAAGAAGAGATGGTCATGCACCATCACATCCACTCTCATAGATCAACTTATATCATCGACAGGCATAACAACATGATCGAAGAAAAAATAAATCACTCACTAAACAGAATGGGCCAACAACTTTTTTTTCCATTAGTACTTGATTTTTAGTGGTTTTATGTCTTTAGATAGTGTTTGACAGGTTGATCATGTGGTAGGTTTGTGTGTTGATTTAGTTGATAGGTTCATAGTGACATGTAGGATTTATTATTGGTTCACATTGCTCAGATAATGTGATTGTCATTCAAGTGTAGTGCTTTGAGTTTCAATTTGTGAAAGTGTAAATGTTTAAAAAAAAGGGGTGATTATCCAAAGTGAGTATTTTAAAGGTTTATTCCAAATTTATGGTGGATTTTGTGATTTTTAGGGATTTTTAGTATAATTGATGTTTTTGTGTGACTCATTTCTTTAGGATATTTTATGATTTTTAGGGTTTATTTCAGGACATTTTATGATGTTTAGTGATTTTTTAGGACATTAGGATATTTTATGATTTTTATGGATTTGTTCAGGGTATTTTACAATATTTATGAATTTGTTCAATACATATTATCATTTTTATGAATTTATTTAGGATGTTTTATGTTTTTAATGAATTTTTTAGGACATTTTATGAATTTTCTCTTGACATTTTATCACTTTTAGTTTTTTTTTTTTTTTGATCATACCTAAATTTTTAGGTTTTATTGTAGGATCATAAAGGATTCACAAATGTTAGCTACAATATGATATAACATAAGTCATATGGTTAATGTATGCTTAGAGAGATGCCCCTAATTAAATTTCAAACTGACATACTATGCAGGTGATATGCCCTAGACAAGACACAAAATATGTATAAAGGCCAAAGATAGAGTATGTACACATTGATGACACTTGGGATAGATAGCAAGGGATATCAACCAGTTTATGGGCCATGATCAAGAACAAAGAATATCTTCCAATATGAAGGATATGACTAGGGAATGAAAAAAAATGGATAGAAAACTAGATGGCATCCAGATAAATGGAGGAGAAACAACTAATTACACATGGTGCCTATTCACAAGGTTTTCATGATTGTACTTGCCCAAAGTGCCTATTTGTTAGGATTTCAATACTTTTAGATGGATTTTTTTCCGTTGACTAAAATTTTCATGCCAAGACATCTATTTTGTATGTTTTCATCAAGGCATCCATGTTTTCATGAATCTTTTCACTTTTTTGTTTCTTTCTTCATGACTTTTTGCTATTTTTTGATATATTTTTATGACTTTTTGCTATTTTTTGATATATTTTTAGGACTTTTTGCTATATTTTTAAATATTTTTCCAGGACTTTGAGAAAAAATTGTGAAGGTTCCTAATAAATACTTAGAAGAGATTTGTTGTTGGTGTTGCTAGTTGATAATCTCTAGATCCTTGACTAACTATAACTATGCATGATTTGTGTCGAGCCTATAGCTAAAATCAAATTACTTGAAAGGCCTTAAGATATACCATCATTTACCATATATAAGACAACATCTTACTCTCATGAATCAAGACATCTGAGGATAATTGGGCCAAATGATATTTTGCATGGGATGCCATTGATGATGATGTGTTGAAAGGCTTGGTAGAGAGAGATTTGAAATTGGGTGTTGGATAAATTAGATAATAGGATTTGGGTATAAGTAGATGGATAAGGAAGGATTTGGAGGATTGATACCAATGACCTCCCACATGAAAGATGATATTCATGGCATGTTGACCAATAGAACACTTATACTCGTACCATCATTCTTCCATTTTGTATCCTTGGGTCATGCTTAGCTTTTTCTTTTTAATGGTATAATGGTACATTTTGATTTTCAACAAGAGGCCTATGCTTATTATTTTTCTCCTATTTATCCAATTCTGTAACTAGAAGATGGATTTTCCTCCCCAAAATATGCCACTATGTTCAATTTAGGAAGAAAAAATTGCTTTATGAACATCATTTGAAATGTCTCCATAGAGTACCAATACATTTATAATAACATAATCTTTTGTTAAATTGATTGAAGATTGGTGGTCTATGTTGATCCCGATCAAATAGTTTAGGATAACTTGAGGGGATATCTGTTGAGATAATGGGTGTTGCACACATTGCATAATATTGTTATTTTATTATTTTATTTTATTATGTAATGTTGTACCTAGATGGACGTGCAACATGTAAAGATTCCCATAGAATATTCTTGATGAGTTGTATTGTAACATTGTGAAAATATTTCATGTAATTATTTAATATTGGGGAAAAAAGAATTAAATGCCCAATATTAAATGTGGCGTCAGTGGGTTAGGTAGCACATGGTTTTAGCACATTGTTTATGTAATACCACTTAGTGGTTTTGTGGGACTTGCTACTATACAAGCAGCCACAAGGGTAGTTGTTGTACAGAGAAAGAGAGAGTGACAAGGAGAAGACAAAAGGCAAGAGTCGAGCGGGAAAAGGCTTGACAGGTTAGCCAAGGGAGCATTTGTGAAGGTTGAAAGCATGGCATGGGATGTGTGGATTCATGCTTGTTCACATAGTTTGCTCAGTTGTGGCTATGGCCATGAAGGCTTCCGTGGTTGTATGGCAATGGTATTTTTGTTGAATAATACATGGTGATGGATGCTTTTGGAGGCTAGGTTTTTCCCTCAATGAGGGTTTCCCAGGGTATATCTTGTGTCACAATTTTGTGGGTATGTTGTCTATTCTCTTGCATGTGGATTTTAATTCTGTATTTATTTTTAGATCTATTATGGGTTATGTGGAAACGGTTATATTCTTTGTTGCCAAGTTTCCTTATAAGTGGTATCAGAGCTATGGTTTTATTATTGTAACCCTAGATTGAATCCATGGGAATGCATGAGAGGATAAAAGAAAGGGCAAGATATATGAATGATTTATTGCAGATATGAGGGTTTTGGATTTGCTGTTATGATGGGATGTTAAAAGATTTGGGCATGTGAAATTGTTGGACAAATTTATTTTTTCGGATGTTTCATTTAAAATGAGGGTTTTGGGGGGTAGCTTGCAAAAATGACCTCCTGGGTAAAAACAGACCTCACCATTAGATCCGGGTCAACATTTCCATAAATTTTGATATATAATATGCCTTAGTTTGGCCATGTTTAGAGGAAATGAAACAATTTTTTGGTTTCAGCCCATGATGGCTGTCAAATTTAATCCTGTTGGAATTTTCGTCACTGAAAAAAAATTAAAAAATGAAAAATTGTATTGAAAATGGTAAAAAGACTGTCTTAGTAAAATGGCCATAACTTTCTCTCAGAATATCAGATTTTAGAGTTCTTATAGGCGTTGGAAAGCTAATTTAGAGCACTACAAGATGGTGTAGGTTTGGTTCTATGATTTTGATATTTTGTTAGGTTTTAAAAGCCCTAAAGTCAGATGTTGTTTATTTTGAGCACGGATTAGGGCATAACTTGGGCATATGGAGTCGTATTTTGGACTTTGAGTAGTCAATGGAAAGCTCTTGGAGAGCTCTACAAATTGGTTCAGATTTTGTGCAAGTTTGGCATTATTTATTTGTTGATATATTGATCTGAATAGTTTATAAGTATATTTTGACTATGGTAACATTATGAGTTTATGGCATTGGAGATTTAAGATTTGATGTCATTGTATACTCAGTTCATATTTCAGATTGGTCTCATGATGATATGGTTATCAGTGTTTGGTTTGGATATGCATGATGACTTGTTGGGTCTACAAGTTGTGCAGTGTTGTAAGCGGTCTATACTTACAGGTTGCATTTATGGCTTGGTTATGAGTTGTCTTTGCCCATTGATCTTTCATTATTGATGCATATTCAGATTGGTGGCTTGGATTTGGGTTGTCTATGCCCTAAGTCACATGATTTACTATTTTTTTCATGTAGAAGGGATGAGATGTTGTTACCAGGTACAGTCATGGTGGAGGATTGTGGTTGACTATGCTAACAGGTTAGACACTTTGAGAGCCAGATGCTCAGTTCATGGATGTGACCATGGTGCCATGGATTTTGGCATGACATGATTGGTTATACAGGTACATCCTTGATATTCATTAGCTTGGATTTTTTATTTAGTTATGGTGGTATATCTTCTTGGTTGAGGATCATGGTTATTTGGGTTCTTTTGAGGAGCTCATGATGTGCACTTTGAGTTCTTTGATGGTTTGATGCCTTGGTTGATTCTCATGATTAGAGGATGGTTATTTTTCATCATAATGTCATGGATAGCTTGGATACACAGTTTACTGGGAGCTTGTGACAGTGATGGGGTAACAGTGCAGGATTAATTTTTGGTTTGGTTTATATCTTCTTGGTTTGGAGAGGATGGATTTTATGATGCCATAGGTGACTTGGTACCACAGTTGAGTAGGAGTAGTTGGCATTGATATATTTATTGAGTGTTTACAAATGTTGGAGGTTTGTCTTAGATCTTGTTGCTACAGAAGCGTCTTTGACATTTGCATGGTGCACTTGTTATCTTCATGGTGTTTGAAGATGGTTAGATCTTGAGGACTCATGGAGTTCTTGGTTATCTTCATGGTATGTGGAGATGGTTCTTCCTGGTATGTGGAGATGGTTTTCTTCATGGTGTGTGGAGATGGTTACATCTTGAGGACTCACAGGGTTCTTGGTAAAGGTGTGGTTTATGCTTTTATTTGGCATGTTATCCTTTGTGTAAGGATGGTTTCATTATCATGTCATGGTATACTCTTGATACGCATTTAGAGTTGTGACATGTTATAGTATGCTCATGTGGAGCACGTTATCTCTTTGGTTGAGATGGTTAGATCATGTTGGCATGTTTATGTTCCTAAGGCCATGGTTGGAACTTTGACATTGATCTTGGTTTAGTTTCTTGGTATTGAGTACACTGATCATAAGTTGGATACTTCATGATATTGCTATGTTGCATTTGGAGTTGGCATGGATTGATTGGTTACAGGTGCTCTTGGATACTTAGAGACGGTGTTGATGCTAATTTCTCTTGGATTAGAGAAGTATTTGTTGGGATGGTTGATGGTTTCAGTAGGAAGTCCGAGGGGCAGTCACCTGATATGAACTTGAGAGGAGATTGTTCTTAGATGAGTCTTGGTTGGAGACTTGGGTATCTTGATGAGCATTCTCATTCCCCACTCTTGGTCTACTCGGCAGTTTGCTACTTGAGAGGTATAGCCCATCATTTTCTCTCAGTTGCATAATATTTATGCTTGTCTTTCATGGATATCATGGATATGGATCTTGAGCTATGGTACATGAGTTAGTTCTGCAGGGTTCATTTGAGAGATCATTTAGCATTGGTTATCTCCATGTGCATATGTTGTTATGATGGTTGAATTTGAGAGATGGTTTTATATTGGGCATATTCCTTGGATTAGGAATGGTTATTCCTTGTTTTAGGAATGGTTTATTGAGTTTGATCTTCTTGTGAGAGGCTTACATCCATGATTGGTTATATGGTATGGTTTGGGTGTTGTTGAAGCTTCTTGTTGGGGTTTTATGGAGGAGATCATACTTGCATAGTTTACATCTAGAGGTGTGTGTAGAAGGACATGATACAGGTTTGATTTATGGTTTCTCTAGTGTTGGTTATCTTCTTGATGTTCAATTTTTCCTACATTGTATTTGAGATTGGTTAGAGATTGTGATCACTGGTTTGTGCTCATGTATGTCATGTGAGAGATGACATGGTTATTCCTTTATCTCTTTCCTCTGTTGGTTGTGGTGAACTTGGGAGAGCATTGGAGACTTTTTATGAGAGTTCTTGCAGGATATTAGTTTATGTATTGTGGATGTCCTTGATACTACATGGATTAACTTCTTTGAGATGTGTTGAGTGGATTGGTTATAGATTTGACATTATCTTTGTAGTGGGAGCTTCTTGGTATATATGTCGCAGGTATTTCTCTTGAGGCTTGTGATTGTAGGTTATAGATTGGATATGTCAGTGATATGAGATTCACTTGTTATACCTTCGAGGTATGGATAGTTGGATGGGTTTGGCACTTGCTGTGGGTGCTATTTCAGCTATGGATATTTTGACAACTACAGATACATGTGATTACCTTTGGATAAAGTTATTTGTTCTTGGAATTTTAGTTGGTACAAGATTTTATGATCTTCTAATGCGACAGGTTGGGTGGCTTTCTCTTTGGATGGCTTCTATGTATGTCCAGTGGGAGTGGCATAATAGGAGGTGAGATCATTCATGTTTGAGATGCTGGATACTTTGATTTTGTTGCGGGTACCAGGATGGAGCACTTGGTGTATTTTGATCCATGATGGTGGATGTGCTGGGAGGGATTGTTCCCTTGTTCATTTATGTGGCTACGGATTGACCCTATGCAATGTATACAACAAGTGGGAGATTGTTGAGATAATGGGTGTTGCACACATTGCATAATATTGTTATTTTATTATTTTATTTTATTATGTAATGTTGTACCTAGATGGACGTGCAACATGTAAAGATTCCCATGGAATATTCTTGATGAGTTGTATTGTAACATTGTGAAAATATTTCATGTAATTATTTAATATTGGGGAAAAAAAGAATTAAATGCCCAATATTAAATGTGGGGTCAGTGGGTTAGGTAGCACATGGTTTTAGCACATTGTTTATGTAATACCATTTAGTGGTTTTGTGGGACTTGCTACTATATAAGCAACCACAAGGGTAGTTGTTGTACAGAGAAAGAGAGAGTGACAAGGAGAAGACAAAGGGCAAGAGTCGAGCGGGACAAGGCTTGACAGGTTAGCCAAGGGAGCATTTGTGAAGGTTGAAAACATGGCATGGGATGTGTGGATTCATGCTTGTTCACATAGTTTTCTCGGTTGTGGCTATGGCCATGAAGGCTTCCATGGTTGTATGGCAATGGTATTTTTGCTGAATAATACATGGTGATGGATGCTTTTGGAGGCTGGGTTTTTCCCTCAATGAGGGTTTCCTAGGGTATATCTTGTGTCACAATTTTGTGGGTATGTTGTCTATTCTCTTGCATGTGGATTTTAATTCTGTATTTATTTTCAGATCTATTATGGGTTATGTGGAAATGGTTATATTCTTTGTTGCCAAGTTTCCTTACAATATCACCATTAGTGTTGAATGGGCTCTAGTCAAAGGTATATATTGATATTAGATTCAAGTGTATTATTAGGGTCAACAAAGATATGGTCAAATGCATAAGGATTATAGATTTTAGGTTGGGTGTCCTCTAATGCATTAAATTCATCATTTCAAACATCCACAATCTTACATGAGGGTACCTTTGTACTAGGAGGACCTGTTTGCAATGGTTCAAATCCAGGCCCCAAAGGAGGTCATCTTTTGTAGTGATAGGCACAATAATTCCTAGTTTCTTAGGTCCAAGACCATTGTGTCCATCATAGCCTTGGTTCTACATGATAGTAAACCTAGGTCCATACTCGTTAGAAGATATCAAAGTGGGTTCTTGCTCTACTTTTTCTTTCTTAGTAAAAGCATATGTACTCGTATAGACATGTTCTAAATGTAGGGCACCTCCACTAATGAAATTGATAGTCATGGCATTTTGTACACTGATCTCAAAATTTTTTACTTTCCATATGTGGTATTTACCATAATATTGGGCAGCAAATGGTAAGTTCTTAATGTGGACTACTTGAGACATAAAGTATTCTCCACAACCTTTTACCTCAATCTTTATACTTTATTTGGCCTTACTAAGGAGTATATCAACATCCATGTATTTAGAGGAATCCGTAGGTTGTGCTTAATAGTTTTTTGGGACATGGTATATAGTAGCATCTCTAAGATTAGCACATATTTGGAAAGGATCTAGATCACTAGGGATGGTAACCTTGACATTATTGTAGGGAAACTTCAGACATTAATGATATGTAGAAGGAACTACATTCATAGCATGAATCCAATCACATCCTTGTATCATATTACTATTCATTTCAATATCTAGGACCTAGAAGAATGTGTCCTTAGTAGTTATACCAAGTGTTATGGGTAAAATGATGATGCCTTTGGAGAAATGTTTTCCATCATCATAGGCCTTTATTTTGATTTTGCAAGAAGGATCTACATCTTCTTCAGAGTAACCCAAGCCCTTGATAGATTTTAAGGTAAAAATGTTTAGTCTTGCTATAGCATCTATCAAGACACATCTAACCTTGGAATTATGTATAAATACATTGAGGTGAAGGGGTTCATTGTGGTTGGGTCTATCCTTAAGGATATCCCAAGGAGAAAAGGTGATATTTTGTGATATAAATAGGTTTATAATCATGTCGTTGAACTGGGAAACATTAATGTTATCTAGTACCACATAATCTTTTAAAGCTTGGTCAAGGATCTTTTGATGTTGGGTAGATGAACAGAGTAGGCCCAATATGGAAATTTGTTTAGGTTTTTCCAAGCTAGTCTACAAGGTTGTAATCCAAAGAATTTGGATGAACAAGTTTACCAAGAGACAAAGGTCTAGCACATCTATTAGGACTAAATGGGGTCATAGGTCTAGAAGGAGCACTAGGTAGAGTGATCTTGGTACAATGTGTAGTGACAACACAATGAGGGTCTTCATATTTTAGGGTCAATTTAGGTATATGGGTGTCACACCCATTGAAATAGTTGATGGTGTAGTCATATCCAATGCACATGTAATTCAAATTGGCTTGAAAGTTTGAGTTTGAACTAGAGGTCTTTTCTTTGTCATGATTACCCAAAGGATCTTTAAAAATTGTGTGATCAAAATTGGATGCTAGTAGTGATGGATTGATTGTGGTTACACTGTCATTAATAAGATCTTGTATTTTGTGTTTCAACTGAAAACATGATGTGATCTTGTGTCCTTTGGTATGATGGTAATCATAGATTGGTTGTCATCCCACCAGGAATCCATATTTAGTATATCTTCTTTGATTGGGGGTAACTATAGGAAATTATTACTAAGTAATTGTTTTAGTGTAGTGTTAAGATGTATCCCCAAGGATGTGCATTTTTTGTATTTGTTTCTAGGACATCTTTGAGGATTGTTTTGTATGAATGTTTTAGTTTTTGGTTGTTGAGGTGGTGTTTGATTGGGATTTTGTGAATTTTTTGGGTTTGCACCTTTTAGAGTTAGTTGAGGTTGTTATGTGTTGATTTTTCATGTATCTACAATTCCATCATTGGTTACATTCTTGTTTTTGGAGAAAAGAATTCCCTTGTCATTAGATGAGTTTGTATTGGTGCTTTCCTTATTTGTTTGAGGATACCCTTATGAATGAGGGCATATTCAATACTATCCCCCTTTTTCATCAACTTAGAAATGTTGCTTGGACTTTTGATCTTGAGTTTGTACATTAGGTTGGGTATGAGGTTTTCAATACGCAATTAACTTATTATTCTTCAAGAATGATGAGTGAGCATTGACTAATTAAGTTTGACTAATTAAGTTTCTCCAGAGTAATAAGAATGTGATAAATGGTTCTCCCATCTTCTATTTAGTTGAGCACAAATCAAAAACTTTTACCTCATTTGTGACATTGAACACAATGTGGGAGATGAATTTGTATGCTAATTCTAACCAAAATTTTATGTTTCTACAAAGTTTGGAGTACCATTTGAGTGTGGGCCCACCTAGAGAATGAGGGAATAGTCTCACAAGGTAGGTGGGATCTGTTGGAATTTACAAGTGGTAAGATTTACTTCTAGGATGGGCGGTGAATTAGAAATAACTAAGTTTAACCTTTTCAAAACCTTTTAACTAATATCATTCACATGCATCTAACACAAGAATTTGATAACCCAAAAACCATCCAAAATGAGAAGGGAAAACTGGGGTGGGGATGACATCACAAAGTATCACTATAGAAATATGTAACTATTCAAGGTTACAAAGTTTGACCACTTCCAATGGTCTACCCTATGAAAGGCCTATCTTGTTGCAAACTTTACATCCTATTACAAGTGACCTAGTTAAAGGATTTACAAACACTCACTTGGAATGTTACCCTATTAAAGGATTCATCATCTTATTTAAAGGCTTACAACATGGCTATTAAACCAACCTATCATCATAGGATTTTCATTCCTAATACAATTGCTAGAGAGTATTACAAATCCTTGACTTGATGACTTGCAATCCTTAAATGCTAATTCCATATCCTCATTTTTCTCTATCTATTCTGGTCCTTGCTTGATCTAATATGTCTTCTCCTTGAAATTTTGATACTTTGTTCTTGATCAACTAGATTTTGCAATGTTGTTTTTATCTTCTCTAAGTCCTCATACCCCTCTACACTTCACTATAATTTACCCATACACTTCTCACATGTGCACATACAATGGGGTTTCATCCTGCTTTAAAAGGCTTCAAAGACTTAGGTTAGGTATGAATCTACGATTAATATTTACTCTTCATTTCCTACTCAATTCATGCACTTTTCTAATTGGTTGCATGCCATCTCCATTTTTCTTATTAGCTACATCCTAATTACATATATAATGCATCTTCAAGATCCTTTTAGATTCATCCTATGTCTGCTCAAAAATAGTTTACTTCTGAGTTTGTGAAGGGAAAAAATCATATGCCGATTCTATGTTACTCAACACTTACTAGTTGTTGATTCTTAGCACATATAGGAATTTTGTCTTACTCAACTCCTATAGCAATTCTATTTCACTTGGCCTCTAAACTTTTCTCAGCACCTATAGTGACTCACCATCAATTATCACTCAACACTTGAACTTCACTCAGCTCCTTAAGTTCACTTGGAACCTATTGAATTCTCTATCTAAACATATACTATAGCTCAAATTTTGTATCATACTCAGTCTCATCTTGAGAATTGGTTAAGTGTGTTGACACTCAATTGTCAAAACCAATCTAAGATGAATAGGATTATCACTAGGTTTAGTACAAGAGGCACATAATTCCTTTATGTGATCAATAGGTTTTCCTTTTCATTAATATTTTGCAAATCTAGGTGCCTTGAAATAATTTTTATTGGAGGCATAAATAGACTTTTATCAAAGGGATTAGGATATAAGTCCCTTTCTGTGTATAGTACCTATTTCTTTTAGACTCCCAATGCCTTGACTTGTTTGGATAGTTGTTTGAATTTTTGTAATAACTCTTCATTAGGGTTTTAAATGATAGTCCTCTCTTATGTAAGGAAAATCAAGTGTGGAAACAACTTCCTACACTAATCTCTTAAGAGAAGTATGGTGCAAATCCTATTAAAATCTTCTACAGTTACAGATTCAATATCATGTAAACAACAATATTTCAGCCAAGCAAGCATAAAGAAAATAGATAGAGAAAGAAACACATAACACAAAGATTTGTTGGTGGGGAAAAACCTTTCGAGAAAACAACCCCACCCCTCTAGAACATGCACAATGTATTATCTTTGACACAAGGTTACAATACACTTGCAATGCAAGTTCAACAGTGATAATAGAAGACTCCAATAGCAACTCACATTACCAACAACACATCACATTTCTTTGAAACCCTAAAAATTATTATAACATGTGTTTCACTTTATGGTTACTCCCAAAGATAACCATATTAGGGTTTTACCATTCTCTGAGAAAATAGGAACCCACCCCACTATTGGGGTAGAGTGTACAATACTCAAAATTATCAATTGCCACATGTCTTCACCTGTCATTGAGTCTTCCTAATATATCTCTTACATGTCATAGGAATCCATCATAACCATTTTAGTGATGATCTCCTTATACACAATTCATGATGCCGACACATCAACATTATTTGTAAGAAATACATTTTACAAAACAAATAATAAGAATACGAATTATCCAAGGTTGAGACACCTTATTCATAACATTCTCCCACTTGTCAAACATGTTGTAAAAGCAATAGGAACATAACATGAACTAACCTCTATAGGAAAAATGGCCCATAGACTCTGAACACCAACTGAACTTCTCAATGCCCACTGATTTTGTTAAAGTATTTGCAACATTCTTCATAGTATCTAGCTTCTCCAAATTTACCTTTCCATCTTCCACCATATCTCTCACAAAGTGATACTGCACATCAATGTGCTTTGTTCTAGCATGGAAAGTTGGATTCTTTGAAAGGAAAATAGAATTCTGACTATCACACAAAATAATAATTTGTTCTACATCAACACCAACATCAGAACATAATCTCTTAAGCGAAATGATTTCCTTACAAGAATGAGTAGTAGCCATGTACTCAGATTTTTTAGTGGACAAAGCAACCACAAGTTGTCACTTACTCATCCAACTGATGGCACCACCAAACATAGTGAACACATAAGCATTGATGGATCTCCTACAATCAATATCACCTGCCCAATCTGAATCCAAAAATCCATGAATAGAAACTAAATGCAGAGATCCATAAGAGTTACCATGATAACATATGGATTAATCTAATGTACCCCTCAAATATCTGAATACTCGCTTAACTGCATCCCAATGTACCATCTAGGATTAGCCATAAACAAACTCATGACTCCCACTACTCTGGCAATGTTTGGTCTAGTACAGACCATAGCATACATAAGAATACCAACTGCACTAGCATTAGGTACTCTACTCATGTCCTCCATCTCACTAGGATATTTTGCACACTCATCTATAGATAACTTTGTTCCCACAAAAATAGGAACACATAGTGGTCTACAATCTGCCATGTTGAACCAGTCAAACAAAGAATTCACATACTTACTTTGACTCAACCTAAGGTTTTTGTTAGACCTATCTCTACTAAATTCTGTACCCAAGATGTACCTAGCTACCCCAAGGTCTTTCATCTCAAACTATGCTGACAACTGAGATTTAAAATTAGAACTCTTACCCTTACCATTCCCAAATAGCAACATATCATCAACATATAATGCAACAATAAGAAGGCCATCATTTTCAACTCTGAAATAAACATAATTATTTGATTTTGATCTTACAAATCTAATTGAGAACACAAAGGCATCAAACTTAAGGTACCACATCCTAGGAGATTGCTTCAAACCATATAGAGATTTCTTTAATCTGCAAACTAAGGATTCTTTACCTTTAACAATGTAGTGCTCATGCTATGACATATAAATCTCTTCCTCCAAATCACGACGAAGGAAAGTTGTCTTCACATCCATCTATTCTATCTCTAAATCATCTAATGCAGCAAGAGACAACATAAATCTAATGGATGTCAACTTTGCAATAGGAGAGAATATTTCACCATAATCTATTCCCTCTACCTGTGAATACCCCTTTGCAACCAATCTATCTTTATACCTTTCAACATTGCCATCTGGATAGAATTTCTTCTTGAACACCCATTTATAGCTAACAGATTTTCTCCCTTTAGGCAAAGATATAAGGTCCCTAGTTTTGTTTTTTATCTAATGAAGCAATCTCATCATCCATAGCCTCAATCCAAGAACCTGCATCTTCCATGTCGAAAGCCTCTTTCACAGATCTAGGCTCATTACTGTTAGTAATCAAAGAAAAGGCACAACTGGAATCTAACATAGAATAACCAAACCTTTCTGGTTGCTTTCTTTATCTCATGGATCTCCTCAAGGGCTATAGTTGAGGATTTTCTTCCTCTTTTCTAAACTATTAGGGCTACTAGAGCTCCCCTCATCATTAGAGCCAACATGGTCTCTCTATTCAGCTTTCTTAGGGGTAGGAGGCAACTGAAAAAACATCTTTTTCCTTTTCTTTTTCATCTAGTTGTAGCACAATAGGAGAAGATGTTAGCTCTCTAAAAATAAAATTTCTAATATACAACACATTACTAGTCATAGGATCACAAAGCTTATATCCTTCCACACCAGCACTATACCCGATGAAAATACATTTAAAAGCTTTGTTTTCCAACTTAGATCTTTTCTCCTTTGGAACATGTGCATAAGCTTCACAACCAAAAACATGAAGATGTCTAATTGAAGGCTTCTCACTAGACCACACCTCCATGGGTGTCTTACCAACAAGGGCTAATGCAGGAGATCTATTAACCAGATAGCAAGTAGTGGCCATAGCTTTAGCCCAAAACCTTTTTTCTAAACTAGCTCCACTAAGCATACTCCTAGCCTTCTCCATCAGTGTCTTGTTCATTCTCTCTACAACTCCATTTTTTTGTGGGGTATAAGGAGTTGTCTTATGCCAGTCAATACCTTGTTCTTTACAAAATTGTTTATACTCTGCTAAGCAAAGCTCACCACCATTGTTAGTTCTCACACATTTAATCTTCTTACTAGTCTAATTCTCTACAAGGGTTTTAAATTCCTTGAATTGACTAAAGACTTATGTCTTAATTTTAAGGAAATAAATCCACGTCCTTCTATTGTAATCATCTATGAAAGATACAAAAAATAAAGACTTGGAGATTGAAGGAACCTTTATAGGACCAAGTACATCAGAATGAATAATATCCAAAACATCAGAAGATTTGTGAGAACTAGAGTAAAACTGAACATAATTTTGTTTACCATAGACACAGTGTTCACAAAAGTTGAAGTCAAGATTGCAATCATTTAACCCCTCAATGATATTTTTATTTTTTAGGGTTCTGAGACCCTTTTCACCAATGTGACCAAATCTCAAATGCCACAACATTGTCTTTCTTGCAGGAATCTTACCTTCCAAAGTGTTTGCATTGCCATCAGAACCAATAACCATAGTATTCTTCACTACTCATTCAGATGGTGAGGATGAAGAACTATTACATAGAGGAATACATGCATCTAGCTGAAATCAGGTACCTCTCCTAGTACCCCTTGCAAGCACTATCAATCCTCTCATCATCTTGTATCCTTCTTTCAAAAAAATAACTTGCAAACCTACATCATTCAGCATACTTATAGATAATAGGTTTCGTGCCAAACCTGGAATGTGCATAACTCCATTGATTCCCTTTACTCATCCCTTAGGAAATTTGATAGTGACCCTTTCATGTCCATTTATCTTTAGGTGAGAATCATCACCCGAGTACACCTTTCGCCCATCAAACTCTTCATATTTTGAGAGCCAATTTCGATGAGAGGTCATGTGAAAAGATGTACCTGAGTCAACCAACCAAACATCATCAGATGCATGGGCTGCCAAAGCTATGATGAATTCATCACCATCTTCTTGAGATCTTTCTAAGGTTGAACCTAAATCTCTCTTCTTCTTTTTCAGCTCTTTGCAATCTTTACAAAAGTGCCCAAGTTTATCACAGTTCCAACATTTTACCTTGGACTTATTGGAAGTCTTTGACTTCCCATGGAATTTGGATCTATCTTTATTGTCAGACTTATTGTCATTTTTCTTCCCTCTTTTTGTGGATCTCCTACGAACAACAACGACTTTTTTTTCTGAAACGGAAGCCTTTCTTCGCATCTCCTCTGATAGCAACGAAGACACCACATCATCCATTTTGAAAGTGACTAACATGCTTCTGAGAGCCATCACAAGATGGTTCCATGAATCAAGTAAAGAACAAAAAAGTGTATAGCAATGATCCTCCTCCTCTAACTTGACACCAGCTAATGTCAACTATGCAGCCAATAGATTAGATGCATTTAAATAATATGTTAAGGATCCACCTTCCTCCATTTGCAGAAAGTACAATTTCTTCCTCAAGAAAAACTTGTTCACCAAAGATTTGGCTTGATACACGGCCCCAAGTCTTTCCCGCAAACTCTATACCATTTTCTCAGCTAGAACATTTAGAAGAACTACATCAGTTAAATAGAATCTTATGAGACCCTTAGCTTTACGATCTTTGATATCGCAATCTACTTGAGTTACAGTTGCTAGTCTTGTAGCATTTAAATTCACTTCCCATAGGTCACAATCTTCCAACTTGTATTCCATCTTGAGATTCCACAACTCAAAATTAGTGACATTAAATTTCTCCACCTCAATTCTTCCATATGATGAACTCGCCATCTCAATCTGCAAATAATATTTAGGATGCTTTGCACAAGACTCCCACTCAACTTGAGATTAGCTCAAAAAACCCTACCCAACAACTAGGATCAAAAGTTGATCAGGCTCTAATACCACTTGTAAGGAAACTCAGGTGTGGAAACAGCTTCCTACACTAATCTCTTAAGAGAAGTATGGTGCAAATCCTATTAAAATCTTCTACACTTACAAATCCAATATCGTGTAAACAACAATATTTCAGCCAAGAAAGAATAAAGAAAATAGATAGAGAAAGAAACACATAACACAAAGATTTTCTAGTGGGGAAAAACCTTTTGGTAAAACAACCCCACCCCTCCAGAACTTGCATAATATATTATCTTGAACACAAGGTTACAATACATTTGCAATGCAAGTTCAATAGTGACAATAGAAGACTCTAGTAGCAACTCACAGTACAAACAACACACTTTCTTGCATCTCATTTCTTTGTAACCCTAAAAATTCTTATAACATGTGTTTCCTTTTAGGGTTACTCCCAAAGATAACCGTATTAGGGTTTTACCATTCTGCAAGAAAATAGGAACCCACCCCACTATTGGGGTAGAGTGTACAGTACTCAAAATTATTAGTTTCCACATGTCTTCATCTATCATTGAATCTTCCTAACATAGCTGTTATGTGTCATAGGAATCTGTCATAACCATTTTAGTGATAATCTCCTTATACACAATTCAAGATGTTGACACATCAACATTATTTGTAAGAAATACATTTTACAAAAAAAAAAAAAAAGAATAGGAATCATCCAAGGTTGAGACACCTTATTCCTAACATCTTAGAGTCTTTTGTGTCTATGAGTAGATGATTTGCTATGGCAAAAACTATGTCTACTTAGTTCTAACATTTCTATATCCGAAGACTCAGATGATGTGTTACTAGGAGGTGGAGGTATGTTGGTACCCCCAAGGAAGAAATATCTTTTTTGTGGCACTTGTTGTGGTACTAATTATAATTATTGTACCATAGGTTTTTATTGCATCACTTGTTGTGTTTTTTGTTGTGCCATTTGCGAGAGTTATTTTTGTGATGCCTCGATTGGTTAAACATGAGACTATGTATATGGCTATTGTTGTAGAGGTATTTGTTGAGGTTGTTGTGGCATATGTTCTTGTTGTAAAATTTTTTTTTTAAACTAATTTATTAAGTCACTTTGGTATTCCAATTTTTTTTTTAGTTGCTCTTATTTTTTTGAAAACATGGCTTGTTGTTGTTGGAATTGGTCTTGGTACATTGTGTGTAGATCAATTGCATTTACATTGTGTTATGTGTTAGGGATGTTGAGACCTTATACCACTTAAGGTTCTTGTTTTGGTTGACATTATTATTGAAATTTTGTATCCATGTCAAGTATAACTGTAATTGATTGTACATTAGGTATGTTAAGACCTTGTACCACTATAGGTTGTTGTTTTCTTCAAAGCTGGTTATGTCCCTTATAGGTGAACAAAATTTTTGAGTTTTGATACTTTTGTGTGATATATTTTTCTCCTTGGGACATCATATTAATTTGGCAATGAGATGTGTTCCTTTGAGGAATGGGTGAAATGTTAATAAGACTCTTCCTTTGTATGTCAATAGGGGTTTTTGCAATGGATGTTTTAAATGGTCTACTCATACAAGGCTCCATAAAATTTGATGTCATAAAATTTGATAATGTTAGAAGCAAGTGTGTGCTTTGTTGATTTTCATCCAAAGGAGGTATTCTTGACATCCCTAGACTACAAGAACCCTTAGTCACATCTTTTTGTTGTATTCTTTGGTTGAGATTAATTCTTAGTGTTCCCTTGGGGTATTTAGGAAGAGTATTTTTGATTTTTTTATATGGAGGTTCATCAAAAAAGGGATTTATGTTGATGTGCTCAAAAGTACTTTGGAGGATCTAAAAGGTTGATTCTTGGTTAGAACTTATAGGTGTCATTGTTGGAAATTTGTTTAGTACTCCACTTAGGATTTGTGACAAGGGCTTAACTACCTCTTGTGTACTATAAGCTGAGTGGTTGTATTGGGCATTGATAGATCAGTCATTTGGTGCAATGAAAACCCCACTCAAAACAAGTGGTATTGGAGCTTGGTTACATCAGACCATTGTGTAACCCTAGGGGGACATTGTTAGAAATTTGGTCAATGCTCCTCTCAAGATTGGTGAGAAGAGCTTAACTACCTCCTATGTACTATAAATTGAGTGGTTGTATAGGGTATTGATATATCCATCTTTTGGTGGAAAAAAAACCTCACTCTAATAGTCATATGTGCGTTTGCAAATTCCAAAGGTTCTCTGCCCTTGTCCATGTCCAAATTAATCATGGGTTGTATGTTTTGAGTGTTGGGATGTTTTGATTTTTGAAGTTAGTTCTCTATAAATTTGGATTAAATTTGACAATTTCTTAGGTTACCATAAGTTTAAAGTTTTTCTAAAAAGTATTATCTTGGCAAGACTTAGCCATTTCTTCATTAGTGATTCCATAATCTCTTTTAGACCCATCACTTAGGTGTGCAATATCTTGTTGTATTTTTGATATGTTGGGGTTAAAGGTACTTGTGTTTGCTTTACTCAATTTGAAGGAGTGTGTTTGTTAATCCTTGAGTGTGGGTTGTACACTTCCACTTTTAGGTTGTATTATTACAAATATGGGTTCAAAGCTAGGGTTACATTGAACCATTCTATGTCTAGGAGAATTTTTTGAAGGAAACCTCATCATAGATATTATGTTTAGAGTTGGTTGTGTCATTCCTTGATGGTTATGATCTTTTGGATACATGCTTAATGGATCCATAAGTAAAGGATTCAAGACTTTTGTATTATCTTTACCAAGTGTTTGTGGGGACTTTTGTAAAGGATTATAAGGTTTTGGTTGTGTTTTTACCTCAAAAAACAAGGGTTGATATAGTTCTTCAGATGTTTGAGCTCATTGTGTCATTGTAAGTTCTGGCATGATACCTAGGGATGCAAATATAATGTAGGAAACCATAAATGGACTCTCTTCCTCCAAAGTGTGGACCTAAACTACCAACTATTTTCCAATAGTACAAAGTGCACCCTTGGTGCACTCAGGGCCCTAAAGCTAATCAATTTTTAAGAAGAAGGTATTCAACTGGTAAAAATATGTGTCTGGGTGACAAATGTAGTGTGAATGATTTGAATGTTTCTAGGTGTTTTTTAGGGTTTTGGGATGCAATAGAAGGTATGAAACTGCACTTTAGGGTTTTGGAACCAAAAATGAAATCCCTAATTACCATGTACTCTATGAAACTACAAAGTATAGACTACAACTAAAAACTTTGCACCTAAAGTGTGCAGTTGGTAAAACATGAGTGCAATTGGTAAAATAGGGCATAACTTGATAACTTGGAAGTTGGTATGCAAGATATGAGTTTTGTTTTTTTTTTCAAGGGGTTTTGAATTGTTATACAACTTAAGGAAGTGAAAAGTTATCTAGGCTTTTGATATGAAAGATGCAAATTGTATGCACCCTAAAATAGTCGCCTAGACTATGGGCCCCCATTATTCAATTTATCAATTTAAATCAATTTCCTTGATCAAATTCTATTTTTCATATTTATAGGGTTGATCATTTTATCCTAAGTCTTATTTAATTAAAATAAAATCTCCCTTTTAATTAAATAAAATAACTCACAATTTAAATAAAAGAAAACCTCTCTTTTAAATAAATAATTCATGCACATTTAATTAATTAAAAGAAAAACCCCTCTTTTAATTTGATTAAATATTTCCTATTTAATTAAATGAACTTGCTCCCTTCTAATTAAATAAATACCCAATTTAGGAGGAAATAAAATAAATAAAAATTAATAATTCCTCTACACTTAAATGCACAAATCTCTAAGTGGGATTCCTCTTTTTCCTCTTTCCACTTTCTTCTCAAACACTCCACTTTTCTCATTGGTAGAATTTTGTCTCACATGGATCAAACTCTATTGTCGGATATTGGTTGTGAGAAGCCTCCCACCACCACATTTTCCTTTATAGGGGAGAGAACTCTCTTTATTTTAGACATCCACGATTGATCCACAATTATACATCCATTATTATGCTATTGTTATTCTTTCCTAGCAATTTTTTAAAAAAATTGAGCATTAAAGCTTTTTGTGGAGAACTTTTATCTTCTTGTCTTATTCTCTCTTGCATCCATGGATTCCATCATGAGGTTTCATCCTTGCATTTTCATATTATCTTAGAGTCACACTTATTTTTATAGACTAATATTGTGTTTCTTCGCACTGTTATCATTTAGATTAGTTTTCATCTTCATTTGCATTCATATTTTAATCCTTTAATCTCTTGTTTCATGGTGTACTTTTATGGGCACAAACTAGGTCAAACTAAGGGCCTCCATTACAAACCCTTGTACTTCATGAATAGAGAGCTATGAGCCACCATTCAAGACCTCAGTCTTGAGAAATCTTAGATATAATGATTCATAGAAGTGTGCTCACATTTTAGGAATGCACAAATATCATAGGGGTATGATGCAAAAATTCAAATGCAAGGGACATTTTGACATTATACGACCTCAGAAAGTGAAACTTTATCTAGGGTATGCAAAATGAATATTAGGGTTGGATTTTGGAATTGGGAATGATGTTAGAGTTTGATGTATACAACTTGGATTATTCAAAGAAGAGGATGCTACATTTGGTAATGAAATTTGGGACATGTAACATGGGGATACGAGATCAAGAAGACAAGTTGATTGACATACACGTTGATGGGGTTTGATATGGAAAGAGATACTAGGGTCTTGAACAATACAAGATGAAGGGGATATGACACTAGGGTTAATCAAAATAATGTTTAGGAGGACTAGGAATTTTATAATGTTATGTAAAGTGTGTATAAAATGTTTTTTTACTTAGGATAAAATCTTTGGAAAGTATTTTGTGAAATAGTTTAATGTTGTGAAGATGAACTTTGGATCTTCACCAAAAAGAGATAAAAGAGAAAAATATCAAGTTTATAAAAATTAAAAAGTCAAATACATCAAGACATAGATATATTTTAATGAAATAAAATGATAAAAATGATAAAAGGACTAGTTAAGATTCATCATCGATCAACATTAGCAGACATTCTAGCACTCATACATTGTTCTAAAATTTTACTGAGTTCAAAGGTTTTGGTTTCAAAATTAGGTTTAGGGTGATCAAAATGATGGTTATTATGATTGGATATGCACTATGAAAATTTACTAAGATGAAAAATGATGTTTCAAGTGCAAGATGTTGTTTGGGGTCATGTGTCGAATGAGCACCATTAGAGGGTTTTGGATGTAGTTTTAGGGTCATAAAATCTAGTTTGGAGGCCTAAAATGGTCATGAAGGTAACTAACTAAACTATGACAGCACCAAGTGTGCTCCAAAGGCATGAAATTCAACTATTCTACACTTGGGGCCAGTTTGAGTATAGTTGGTAGTTTCATGGTGCAGTTGGGTGATTGGGTTGAAGTTATGTTGATTCTAGAGTCGGTGATTGTCAATTTGCTATACTAAAAAACTAGATTGTTGGGGATGGTGTTAGGATAAAGTTGAAGATGAATAATTAGGTTTATGACCTAAGTAATGAAGTCTATAGTATGCATAATGAATTTTAGGAGATGCGGAATGTAGTTCAAGACATCCTGATAAAGCAAGCCCTATCTAGGCACCTAACGACACTCCTAAGGTACCAAAATACTATATAGAATTATAAACTCAATTTATAGGTGACCAAATACACTTAGATGGATCCAACTAAACCCATGGTGCACTTGTAGCTAGTTTGAGCACAATTCATACTTTCAAAACTCACTTCCTAAGCTAGGTTGAAACTAACATGGTTTTTGGTTTTGTGGTTTCTAGATTGATGTTCTAGAGACCTAGGTGATAAAGGATAGTGTTGTGACCAGAAAAAAAGGTTCAAAGTGATGGTTAGGACTCATGGAATAAGGGTTAAAGTGTGTAATATTAAGGTTGGCCATGCAAGGAGGCAATTTTGATAGATGCCAAATGGAGAATAAGGGCTAAAATACAAAGACTGAGAGATAAAAAGTGAACCCTACGTAATCCAAATATGAATAAAGGATGCAAAATGAGGATCAATAAGATCAATATAAGGGCTAGAGGATGTAATTATGAGGCTGAAAATATGGTGAATGCAAGTGTATTCTAGATGCAAGGGTGGAATCTAAATCATGCCAAGCACTATTAAGTTTACAAGTTAGAATGTTTTCCAATTTTAAAATGTTCAGAAAAAATTTGTAATGTTTGGACAACAGGTGTAAAATTTTGACAAGTGTTTGAATAGTATCCATGGTGTAAATTTGCAAGTTTAGCTTTATCTTGATTAATGTTCTATACACACAAGAAACAATAAGAAAAGAATAGTTATTGCTAAAGTGAAAAGACACACCACAACCTAAGCTTTAAGACTCTATCCATTGAATTCCAACTTGAATCGGAGTTTAGCTATGCTTATCTAGAGTGGGCAACTTAGAATCTTGGCATTAGAGGCTCCCCCTTATAGTGCACTCACTTCTTGGGGCTACCAAGATCCACTTTATAGGTGTCATTACTCCCAAAGGGAATATTATCTCTAGTAAGGATTGTGAGAATGTTAGATGCCTTCACAAGCATGGATGACCTCCTAAGCTAGTGGATAGAAAGGTGTTTGGCCTCTAAAATAAGGTATTTAGTATAGGAATTCCATTCTTCAAGTGAATGAGAAACTTCCTTAGAAGGTCTTCAAGCCCTAAGAATGGGAATTTGACACACCACAAAGGGACTAGAGGAGAGCTATCATGCAAAAATATGACTAACACGACATTAAACTTATAAATTTTACTATAGTAGTTGGATTTTAAACCTTGATTTGGTTCATTACCACTCTGAGGTTGTCCCCTAGGGCTCATAAAATGGTGAGTTTGGGTCCAAGGTAGGCCTCTTTGTAGAAGTCACATGGATTTCTCTTGCACCCAAGATCTAGGAATGATGAGGGGAGAGGATACAATGATGTAACTCCTAGGATTTTAAAAAATGCATGGACACAAGATAAAAATGAAAAGTTCATTTTAGTGCACCGAATGAAGTATTATCTAATCTAGGGAAACCCATACATAGGGTTTTGATAGGCACATGAGTCTTCGACAACATTCTTCAAAAATGCATTAATAGTGTTTTAAAGAAT
Organism: Cupressus sempervirens; assembly: GCA_028749045.1. Taxonomy (NCBI): domain Eukaryota; kingdom Viridiplantae; phylum Streptophyta; class Pinopsida; order Cupressales; family Cupressaceae; genus Cupressus; species Cupressus sempervirens. The sequence goes on from CM053789.1 coordinate 252,732,455, forward strand.
GTCTTCTCCCAATGACCACCACATGTTGTAAATAGAACAAAAAAGACACAAAATCATCTACTCTAAGTCATAGAAGGAAATTGAAAATGTAGGTTCTAGTCAAAATAGGTACTTTCTATGAACCAAATGCACTCTGATAGAGTAGATTGCACCCTAGAAGGTGAGAATGACTTAGAAAGCCCCTAAGTGTGCTCAAATAGTACGAATGATGCCCATGGTGCACTTGGGGTCTAGAAGGGTAAAATTGGTAGTTTTTAGGTGTAGTTGGGAGAGTGGAAGTAGGCTATGGGGAAATGATGCCTAAACAATACCCAAAACTTGAAATTTTGAAACTTACCTAACTAAGTGCACCTTGTTAATGAAAAGTGAACCCATTATGCACTTTGGGCCCAAAGGGGTGTAGTTGGTAGTTTATAGGTGTAATTTGATAGTTGTGAACATCAGATGGGGATTGTAGTGATTCTTACACCCTTAAAAATGTTTCCTACAAGTCCCAAGTGTGCCCTGATAGAGCACAATGTAGCCTAGGAAAAAAAGCTACAAGAATGCTTAAATGAAAGCTTAAAACTATGTTACTTAGCCTTCTAATTTGACTAGATGTGATGTGTGTGTGTGTGTGTGTGTGTGTGGGAGAGAGAGAGAGAGAGAGAGAGAGAGAGAGAGAGAGAGAGAGAGAGAGAGAGAGAGAGAGCATGCATAATACCCCTCCAAATGACCTACTTCCTTGTATGTACAAGCACAAAATCAAGAAAACCAAGTTAGTTAATCATGATTCATGTTAGGTTCAACAATTATAGGACTAGAAAATGGGTTAAACATCTAGCATACTATGAGAAATCACTAAATTCAATCAACATGCACTAAAAACCATATAGTATACAATGAAAACTAGTCAAAATAAAAAAAACAACATAAATTAGACCTTCCTCTTAAGTTGTAGCTGTTGGAACACTTTTAGAATAACTAAGAGGGGGGTCAATCAATTATCCAAGGTCTAGATGTATAAATAAAACTTTTCACAACTTAGTGAACCCATAAAACTTTCATGCACACATCTATAAGATTATGCAATCACTTAAATTTTTTTGGTTACTATCAAATCAACTTGCAAAAATGTAAACATGAAACATAACATATTCATCAACACACTTGACACAATAATTTACATGGAGACCCAATTTGGGGAAAACCATCAGTAAGATGCTACTCTTTTTCAGTCTTCTAAAGTGATTCCCTATGAAATGCAAACCCTATTAAAGGTTACAATACACATTGTTAAATGTGATCCTATTAAAGGATTTCAATCACCCTATTTGGAGTGATCCTTGTTAGAGGAATTTAGACCATTCACTTGGAATATCACCTGATTAAAGTATTTACAAATGACTATTAATTTGATAGTAATCCAAAGGATTTAACCCAGGCTAATATAATAATTAGAGAGAAACATTAAGGCTTGATCTAATAAACTTAGAACTCTATTTTTAGATTATAGATCACTATTTTAATCGTCCATTTTGCTTGGGCCTCATACATTTCAGCTCTAATAGCTTGTTCACCATACAAGCATTCATACACTTAAGCCTTCTTGCTTAACATGCCAATGTAGACTCTTCTCTTAGATTACTTAATGAAGAAAAACCTTTGACTCCTTGTCTTCCTTATGTTCTTGCACATGACACACTTTTCTTCATATCAACCATTCCTATAAATAGGAAATTAAAATCTTTTGCTGCTCATTCTCCATTGTCCAATTTATGATTAGGATGGATTAGGTAGGATATAATGAATCTACCCCGCATTCCATATTTCTTCTAAAGACTTCTCCTTGAATCCTCAATGAACTTTGTCTTGAAATGGTTTATCCTAAATTCTCTGCCAGTAGCTCATCAACCTTATCTTCCACCTAGTTCACACATTCCAAGAAAAAAACTTGTTGACTTAGATCCATCAAATTCTCCATCTTTTAAATATTGTAGCCACTTGGCATTATCTGGCTTCTGATGGTTAGCACATATTGTGTTGCTTGGCATCCTCTATGAAATTACTTAGCATCAAAAAAAATTTATTGGTACTTGGCATACACTAAAGTAAACTTTTACTTAGCTCCAACTAATTTTTTGCTTGGCTTGCACTAACTTTCCTTTGCACCTACTATCTACTTGGTGAAGCTTGGAAGACAAACTTTGTGTGACTTGTTATGCTAAACCTTCTTTGTGTAACCATGCTTTACAACCTTAAGTATATTATCAATGCGTCATGTAATCACTATCCTAACTAATTCTTGTACTCCTTTACAAAATCATAACTCAATCTTCCCTCTAGGTGCTATTGTTACATATTTTGATCAAATCCTCTTCATCAATCAAATAAGTGATAGTACTTAAATTATACTAGCCATTGTCTTACTAGAAAAAATAAAGTTCAACATTAGTGACAAAACAATGATTAAATCATATTGATCATACTTTTATCAATCTATTCTCAACAATCTCCCTCTTTAATAGTCTTCTTCAATTTGTTCTCAACAATATCCCTTTTGTGCATTGATGGCAAACCAAACTGATCAACTAGACTAACTAGGTTAAAATAGTAATACAATAAGAAAAAATTATAATTCCTTGTATTGAAATCTCTACCTCTATCAACAACTTCCATCTTTTGAGTAGGTTACAGAATTCATCCTAATAACTCCCTCTGAATTTCTCGTTACTATATCTCCTTCTTACTAGGTAGATGTTAGGATTTCTTCTTCTTTGTTCTCTTGGTCAATGACTATCTCCTTTATCATACTTGTATTTTCCATTGATCAACAATTATCTCCTTCAGTGATTACTTCCTTGATCATTTCCTTGATTAGTAACTATCTCCCTCCTTCTTGCAATTCCCTTGATTAGTAACTATCTACTTCTTTGACAACAATGGCAAGGACTTGTCATCTTATCATGTAGGTATAAATTTATTAAGTTTCTCCCTCTTTCACCTTACTTGTGACTAATTTGGAGCTTTAGTTCTTTTGGTTACTTTAGGAAGCTCCTAAAGTAATATCCTTTGCATCAATTTATAGTATTGAAAGGTAGCTTGTTTGATGCAAGTTATTCCTTTTGTTACTTAGATAGCCTTTGATAGGGGTATCTCCCCTAATTTACCTCTTAGATAATCATGATCATCCATAGGTAATGCTTATTTGAAGTTCTCAACAAATTTCTCTTTAGTATTGACATATTCCATCTTCACCCCTTTATTTTGAACTAATTCTCTCAAGTAATGATACTTTATTGCAATGTGCTTAGTCTTTGTGTGCATCACAAGATTCTCTGATATATTGATAGGACTTGTATTGTCACATCAAAGTATTATTGGTTCTATGTTCTCTTTCTTCTTTCCTTTGAGTAACTATTTGGTCCATAAAATGTTTGTACAATTTACAAAGACAACAACATATTCAACATTAGCAGTAGATTACAAAGTGCAGTTTTGTTTCTTACTAATCCATGTAACCAACCTCTTGCCTAAGAAAAATGTTCCTCCACTCATGCTCTTTCTATAGCCCAATCAACATCAGTGTAGGCTCTTAATTCAAAATTTTCATTTTCCTTATAGTGTAGACCATACTCCTCTATTCCTTTTAGATATCTCATTATTCTCTTTAAAACCATCAAATAATTCTCCCATGGATTAGTAGAGAATCTTGCAACTATCCCTATAAATAATGTAATGTCAGGTCTGCTATGTACTACATATTGTAATTTTCCAATCATAGACTTGTATAATGTTTGGTTTAGCTAAGTTGAATCATCATTCTTTAACAACTTGTGTCCTATTACCATAGGTGTACTTACTAGTTTGGAATACTCCAATCCAAAAGTTTTAAGTATTTCTTTGACATTTTTTGACTAAGTGCTATATATGCCATATTTTGTCTGATATACTTGCAAAGACATAATAATTTTGATTTGTCTGAATATAGACATTTCAAATTATTTATTTATTTAATTTTCAAAAGCCTCACATAAAGAATCTTGACCTCCAAATATGATATCATCAACAAAAAATTTAGATAACAAAATACCTTTTGCTTTCTCTATCTTTATGTATAGATTATTGTTATCATTGGTCCTTTCAAATCCAATCTTCACAAGATACTTCTAAAGTCTCTCACACTATGCTCATGCTTCTTTCAAAACATATAAAGCTTTGTATAATCTATATACCATGTTCTTATTTTTAAAATCAAATAAACCTTCTAGCTATTCTATGAAAACTTCTTCATCTAATATGCCATTTAAAAATGCAGATTTAACATCCATTTGGTAAACTTAGAAACCTTTGTATGCAGAATAAGGAGTAAAGTTCTTACTCATTCCAGCCTAGGAATAAGGGAAAATATCTCTCCATTGTCAATTCTTTGTTCTTGTGTATAACCTTTGCAAACTAATCTTGCATTTTTTCTTGTTATTTCAATATATTCATTTATCTTGTTTCTGAATACCCATTTGGTGTTAATGACATTTTTGTCTTTTGGTCTAGGAACTAGAGTTCATGTTTTGTTTTTCTTAATTTTTTCAATCTCTTCTTCCATGGCTTTACTCTAGTCTACATCTTCTAATGTATCTCTCATTGATTTAGGTTCTTTCATGCTCAGAAAACATGTATCACTTCTCAATCTATTTCAGTTCATTGGTCTTGCATCTTTATCTCTGATAATTTTTGCAACAAGATGATGTGTTTTGACATATTTGAAAAATCTTGATTCAACTCTAGTTTCTTCAATTTTTCTCTTAGCTTTAGAATCACTATGTACATCTTTGTTTGGTAACTTAGAATTTCCACTAAGCTTTACTTCTTGTGGAATATCCTAAGAATATACCTTCTTTACTTTTTGCATCTAGTTTAGCATTCCTGAAGTCTTTAAGAATGTAACACTTGCTTAAACATTAAAGTACTTTACATTGGGTGAGTATCCATACCATAGTTCAAAAGTTGTTGAATGAGTACCTTTCTTGACTTGTACATGGTTCAAGGTATAGGCAATTGTACTTACAACTTCTCTCAAATATTTTAAAGCAACATTTTCTCTATCATAAGTGTTCTAGCATGGTCCATTATAGATCTGTTCCTTCTTTTAGCAATTCCATTTTTTGGAAGAGTTCTAGGGGAAAATGTCTGCATTTTAATTCCTTTGTCATTTCAAAAAAAATTAAACTCATCTAATGTGAATTCTCCTCCTTTATTAGATCTTAAAAACTTTATACTTTTACCTATTTCCTTCTCAACTCTTGTTAATTATCACTTAAACATTTGTAAAGAATCAAATTTCTATTTCAAAAACATAACTATCATCATTCTAGAATAATCATCAACAAATAGCATAATGTACTTCTATCATTCGTAGTTTTGTACTTCAATTGGTCTACGCAAGTCAACATGAACAATCTCTAGTACACTTTTAGAGGTATGAGTTTTACTCTTAAACCTTGACTTTTTCATTTTTCCTAACTAACATTTTTTTGCACATTATATTATTAGGCTTCTTTAACTTAGGCAAACCTCTAACCTTTCTCACATTTTTGATGCTAACTAGGTTATCAAAATTAACATGACATAACCTTTTGTGCCATAGCCATACATCATCAAATTTTACAAATAGACAAGTAGCATACTTCTAGTCTTTCATTTGCGTCATATATCCTGGAAACCTTATTTTCAAACTCAACCTTACATCCCAAATTATTTATTTGTCAAACACTTAAGAGATTATAGTTAAGTCCTTCAACATAGGAAACATTGTCACATAAAATCTTATCTATGAGTTTGATAGAACTTTTTCCTTTTGTCAAACATGGTGCATCATTACCAAGTCTTACACTATTTCCATCATACTAATCTAGTGTAATGAACTTACTTTTTTCTTTAGTCATGTGATGTGAGCACCTATAGTGAAGGATCCATCTATCATTCTTGTTCACACAAGTAACATGTGTACTTGTCTCATCTTCATTAGATTCATCCTTCATTGAAACATACACCATTTCATCATCCTATTCATTAGTTTCATCTTTTATTTCCTCTTTAGCAATGCAACATGATTTTTATCCTTTATCTTTGTAATCCTTGTTGCCTTCATCTCTCTTAATTTTGTACTTTTCACCACCTCTATATTTCTTCTTCTTTGGACATCTAGCAGCAATATGACCAAACTCATTGCATTTGAAATAAATGGTAGGTAATTTACCTTTGAACATTTACCTTTTTGGAATCTTCTTTCTAATAGTACCTCAAGTTGTTCTATATCCTCCTCAGTTGTATCACTATCACTGGACACATACTTTATCTTTTCCTTCTTCTTCTTCTCATTAGGTTCCTTCAATGACACCTTAGTTTTAAAATTAGATTCAATATTTTAAGGTTTCTAATTATCAAAGTTAGATAGCTCAAAAGTAGTGAGTCTACCTACTATACCTTCAATTGATAGATTATTTCCTAGTATACATCTTAGTTCTTGAATTATAGAAAATCTAATATCATATATAGGAAGCAGTGTTCTCCAGACTTTTCTTAGCACAATATCATAATCTGTTTTACCATTAGCTCCTCTTACTATGTTAAAAACTTATTTTTTTCCTTGAAATAATTTGAGCAATATTTTCACCTTCTTCCATTCTCATATCATCGAAATTACCTCTAAAACTTTTACCTTTGGCTCTAAGAACATTAATGTCTACTCCATAGATGGTTGCTAATGCATCCCAATTTTTTTTTGCATTGTCAAGACCTTTGATATCTTAAAATTCAACATAACTTAGGGTAGAGGCAATCTCCAACATTTCTTGGTTATGTTCTTTCTTCTTTTCCATATCCTTAGTTGTTGGCGCTCCAGTAGGATCAATATGCTTCATGATAATGGTAGATTGTGCATGATCTCCAAGTCCTCCAAGGTATAGCTTCATCAAATTTTTGCATCTAGGAAAGTTATCTCATTTGAGCTTTGGTACTTCTATTTCTAACATCTTGATCTTTGTGCTTCTAGTACCTTCAAACTAGTCCTCTTAAGCAAATGGCTTTGATACCAATTATTGGAATACTTCTAGAATAAGTGAAGAGGGGTGAATAAGTTATCCAAGGTCTAGATATATAAATAAAAAATTTCACAACCTAATGAACCCATAAAACTTTTATCTTCATTTTATGTATCCATAAGATTATGTAATCATTTAAAAATTGTTGGTTACTGTCAAATCAACTTGCACAATTGTAAACTCGAAACATAATATATTCAGCAACATCCTTGACACAAATATTTATGTGGAATCCCAATTTGGGAAAAACTAGTAGTAACATGCTACTCTTTTTCACTCTTCTAAAGTGATGCTCTTCAAAAGGCCAACCTTTATAAAGGTTACAATACACACTATTAAATATGCCCCTATTAAAGGATTTCAATCACATTTTTAGGGGTGAGCCTTGTTAGAGGACTTTAGGCCATTCACTTTGAATGCCATCTAGTTAAAGGATTTACAAATGACTATTAGGTCAACCTTAATCCTAAGGATTTTCCCTAGAGTGATGCAATTATTAGTGAGTAACAGGAAGGCTTGATCTAATAACAACTTACAAATTCATTTTCAGATTACAGATCACTATTTCAGTCCTCCATTCTAGTTGGCTTTCATACATTTCAGCTCTAATAGTATTTTCACCCTTCAACCATTCATAGCCTTAAGCCTTCTTGCTTAACATGCCAATGCATGCTCTTCTCTTAGGTCACTCGATGAAGAAAAACCCTAAACTCTTGTTCTTCCTAGGGTTCTTGCACATGACACACTTTTCTTCTAACCAGGTATTCCTATAAATAGGAAATCAAAATCCTTTCCCTCTCATTCTCCATCATCCAATTTAGAGTTAGGATAGATTAGGATGGATATATTGAATCTACCCTACATCCCATATCTCTTCTAGACACTTCTCCTTGAATCCTCTTTGAATTTCATCTAAAACTGATTTATCTTGAATTTTTTGCCACCAACTCATCAACCTTATCTTCTACTAGGTTGACAAATTCCAAGGAAAAAAACTTGTCTTCTCATGTCCATCAAATCCTTGATCTTTTAAATAATGCAGCCACTCAACATTATTTGGCATCTAATTCTCGACACATACTACATTGCTTGACATCCTCTATGAAATTACTTTGCATGAACTAAAGTTTATTGGTGCTTGATATTAACTAAACTTTACTCAGAATACACAAGAGTATACTTTTATTTGGCTCCAAGTAATTTTCAGCTTAGCTTGAATTGACTTTTCTTGGTACCTACTATCCACTTGGTCAAGCTTGGTAGAAAAAGTTTGTGTAAATTATTCTTCTAAATTGTATTAGTGTAACCAACCTTTGTCACCTTAAGTAGATTATCATTGCATCATGGTATCACCATCTTAACTAGTTCTTGTACTCCTTTGTAAAATCATAACTCAAACTTCCCTCTAGGTGTTATTGTTACATATTTTGAAGAAATCCTCTTCATCAATCAAATAAGTGAGAGTACTTAAATCATATAATCCATTTCCTTACTAGGAAATAGTAGGTTTGACATCAGTGACAAAATAGTGTTTGAAGCATATTGATCATACTTGTATTGATTTTTTCCCAATGATCCCCCTCCTTAATAGTCTTCTTCAATCTATTTTCAAAATTATCTCCCATGTCCTTGTTTCTTATCCATATGATGTAGCTCTAATTTCTTATAATGTGCACAATTGAAAAGAAAAAGACTATGATATGATGATGCTATGAGAATACTAGAAGAGTAATTTGGAGTTCAAAATGATTATGGACTTAATTGTTAGGACCAAGGACCAAGGGACCAAAAATGAGAGAAATGTAGCTTATTTTATAGCCAACACACAAGAGGAGAGCATTGAACTTGTCATCTTGAATGTGCAACATAGGAAAATATTCCCTATGAAATCAATGACACGTATGACACAAGATGCCAAATGTAAGATTATATGACACATAGAAGTCAGCATGACTAAAACTAGTGGAGGATCTATGATGCATCATAACACACCTAAAAGCCTCTTAAAACCAAGAATCTATGATGATGATGCCTAAATATAGATATACATAAGGAATAAGAATATATGGATTATGACATATCTTAGCCAAGTGTAAGGATAGAATCTATTATGTAAGATTTCCAAGTGTCATGATGATGTCAAGATTATTTCAAGACTATGTGGAATATTTGAATTAAAAATTCATTATTCAACACAAATGGAAATTAGTAATTCAAAAATTAAAGGTGGAAAATATGACTTAGGAAATCAAGAATTTCCATAGTTTGTGAAGACAAATTAATTAATTAATGAATGTCAATTAATTAAGACTATTAATCATGAAGAATTAATAGTAATGCAAGATGGAAATGATTTGAATGACATAGGATTCAATTATGGGCTACTTACTCCTCTATAGAAAATTAGTAGATGATTGGACAATTTTATTAGATAAGTGCAAGATGAAATATGAAAATTATGTAGATTGACTAGGATGATAATGGATAGATCAAATCCATGATTAAATTTATTGATTGATTAATATTGATAACATTCAAAGGACACATGGCATGGATATGTAACTTTTAAATGACATTATAAAATGCTATAAGATCAAGATTGGTTGATAGGATTGATCATAATAAGATCGAAAAATGTTGTCGATGTTATGAAATCAATTTGATAATGCCATGATATGACACTGAGGGACTTGACAATGTCAAAGACAAGATGATAAGAAATGATAGTTTGACCTAGTAGTGAGAGCCATGATAATACTAAGATTAGATTGATTGTTTTGATAGATTGATAGATTTCCAAGGCACTCAGAGACATGAAAATGCCTAGGGTTAGACAGATAATGATAGATTTGGGATGTTTGGCATGTTATAGGTTGATTATGATAGATTTGGGGTGATTCCAAGTTGCTTTGATATGATTATGGGTTGATGTGATGATTTTAGGTTGATTTGAACTAGCTCCAAAATTATTTGATATATTTTTTATGATGTTGAAATGGTTTTGTGTTGAGTAGAAGGGATTCCAAAATGATCTTAAAATTATATTAAAGTAGATACAAATGATAAACTACATTATATAAACATGCTCGAGTGATGTTCAAGTTTAGCCAAAAGATCATAATTAGTGAAATGAGAAAATGGGATGAGTTGGTATGAAAATTTGATGAAACTGTAGATACAAACCATTTTTAAGTGTCTTTAGAATTAGAAGAAGACCAAGTTACTCAAAGAAGAACCCAAGCATTGGCAACAATAGGTTCATTGGGCACATGAAGGAAAACCTAGTTAGCATAGGACTACCTCAATTGACACTAATGGAGCTCTGTCACAAAAGGAATAACTCATCTCATACTAATAGAACTTGGTCACCAAATGGAAAACTTAGTTCATACTAAAGAGATCAGCAAGAAATAGAAAAAATCAGTTAGAACTGTCAAAATGAACAAATAGTGTAGGATTAAAAGGAAATCTAGGACTTAAAGCCCTAATAGGCTAACTTTATTTCTATAGTAGTGAATATTTGTGGGTGTCATTCTCACTCAAATTTTTCCTTCACATTTGAGGGATACTAGGTTCCCAAATCTTTGGTTTATGTGTTGATCTTATACTTTTATGGTTATTGTTGCGGTTAGTAAATTAGATCTTATATTTAATTATATTATGAGATTATGATAATGTTTGGATAAGGGTTAGTAGTAAAAGATGTTAGTTTGATAAGTGTTAAAAAAATTATAGATTCTAATTCACACCCCTCCCCCCTCTTATTTTTTTTCTTTCCCAATAGACTCCCGACAATTGTTATCACACTATGTTCTTTTAACAAAACTCTAACCACTTAAGAGTCAAGATCTCAGAGATGGAGGCTTATCATTTCAGAAAGATCATTGAAAACTAGAAGCTTGATATACATCTTGCACTATAGTAGCTTGAAGTAGCAAGAGAGGAAATCAAGAGATCATTAAAGAGAAGGAAGGGGTTGGTAATGTTACAAGCTAGAGTTGTTGTTGCACTAAAAGATCAATTTTTTAATGCTTGATACAACCACTAGAATTATAGAACATAGGAGGAATTTAAGACATGTCATGAATCCCAAATGAAAAGACTGGTAGTAAGTGCAACAATTCCCCCCTAAATGTTACTTGAGGGGATTCAAATATGTGACTAAGATCTAATACCACTTGTTACAAGATATAATTCTTGTTCTACCAAATGATTGACCTATCAATGCTTGATACAAACACTAGACTTATAGAACATAGGAGGTGGTTAAGCCATGTCATGAATCCTAAAGGGGAAGGCTAGGAGTTAGTAGAAAAAGTAATCTAGTAGAATAACATTGAATATCAAGAAGAAGACACTAAAGGACTACTTGATGATGGGAATTATAGTAAAAGTGATGCAACAATTGTAGATTGATTGAAAGAAACAATAAATTGAATGAGGAGATAAGAAGACTAAAGAGAGAGAATGTAGTCTAATCAGTAAGACCATGTGAAGTGACTAAACACAAAATGAAATTTGAGGAAGATAAGACAATGGTTGATGATGACAAGAGACAAATGGCCATAAAATTTGATGAAAGAATATCTGATGTGCATAAAATCACACATAAGAAATTGCATGGTCTATCAATTTCTAAGTACAAATGAATAACTCAATAGGAAAGAAGTGGAGATTGAAAATCTAATATATAAGCATGATTGTTAGAGGAATGAGTTAATATTTTAAAATAAATTCATTGAAAGGTTTAATAAAGATAAAGAAGTTGTGAGATACTATGAAGAAATGATGAGATCATAGAGAAAACCCCATGACATATCTAGACCAGTCTATGCTAAGCACCTATCATCTACCAAGGAATGAGAATAATCAAAGAGTGGAGAAAATAGGTATGCAAAGAAAGAGAACAAAAAAACTACATGATATCATTGTGGAAAACCATCTCATACAAAAATATATTTCTAGAAGCAAGATCGGTAAGAAAAACCCTAAGCCAAAATTTAATTGATATTATTTTAATTGTAAGAAGAAAGAACATCAACGACATGAGTGTAGATACAAAGCTAAAAATACACCAGTTGCACCTATATTTGAAGGATATTTCTATAGATGTTAGAAGTATGGACATAGAGCTCAAGAATGTAGATCAAAGTCTAAACCTAATTGGACAACCAAATAGTGAGGACATGCACCTAAGCAAGGATACTTCTATAATTCAGATTACAATACATGATACAATTGTCATTATTGTGGTGAATATGGTCATATCATATAAACTATATCAATACACATTTAAGAGGAAAATATAAGAGTTTGATGAATGGTAGTATAGTTTTTGAAAGTTGTCATAAGATTGCACATTTGAAAAGAAACTATAGGACCTAAGCACTATCACCAAAAAATGAACAAAACAAAGAATAAGAAAAAATTAATGTAGAATAGATAGGAAATGAGATAAATCAAACATGGAGGAAGAAGGATGAATTTACTAGTAGTGAAACTAGTGAATCTATGATTACCCAATCAAATAGATAAGGTGATCACACTTCCTCAAACTAAGAGAAGAAGATATACAAGGAGATGTATTTCAAATGATTTATCATAGATTAGGTCTTATCATGTGATTTAGTAAACTCCATATATTGCATGAGATGATATGTATTAGGAAAGTTATGAAGTACGACTTAAGGAAAGAAAACATATATTGAGCTATAGTATAGTTGATGTCGAGCATTAATATAGAACTTAGTTATGACCAAAGTACAATATTCTTTGAGCTCTTGTATTAACGATGTTGATATCCTTGACTGAGTAAGTGATTGAGAATTTCTATGAAATTTCCATTGAGTTGGTGTGTTTATTGATCTAGTGAATGGAATATGAATGCCAAGTTTTCTTATGGTTGTTGAGGTAGATAACATTCATTTTGAATCTATGAAATATTAAACACAATGTTGTTTAAAATATTAGGGAGAACAAATTTAATTTTGTGTTCATTTTTTCATTCACGCCATGATTTAGATTTTATAGAGGAATTTAAGGATGATTCAAGAAATATTTGAATGAATTTCATAGAGATCTAGTGAATGTCATTGGAATAATTGAGTAACTTTGTGACACATGGAGGACAATGGATAACAAGGTCCAAAGGCACACACCTAACTACCAAAGTTTCCTACAAGAGTAAACACAGTGAAAACATAATAGAAAGTATATAAACCATATGAGATAGAGGAGAAAATACTTTATTGATTCATCAAATCATAAACATACATACCCAACTGTAAGGCCTTCTAGGTTATGACCAACATTACAATTTTGACTTCAATGATGTGTTGGAAATATAAGGTAGCCAAGGTTACTGAGAGGAGAGGGGGGAATTAGGAACTAATAAATTTTTATCCTACTTCATGAATTAATCCCTCATATAATATTCTATCTAATTACATGCACGGAAGAATGAAAGAAGATAAACATGCATAGCACTTTGACACAAGATGTGGTAACTAAGAAACCTTCCAATTATAAAGTAAAACTATGGTGGGGATGATGCCCAAAAGCTGTACTACTACAATATGTAGTTAGCCTATTAACACTTACAATTTATTATGAGATTTAGAAAAGAGTATTAAGTCTACATAGTTAAAGAATTTGACTAATGCATCTATTAGGATAAACCAATGGCTGATCCCTAATCTAGAGCTCTTATATTCTAGTTGAGATTCCTTGAATTGTAATGATTACTTGACTATGATACATAAATATCTATTTTCCTTTATATTTCTTGTCACCTCCTTTAATTCACACTTGTATTCATCATATACTCTTCATGTTCATAGTTGGATATGATACAATATATTACATATATACCAATCCAAATGATAACTTACTGGAGTTGGCTAAAATACTAATTTCATTATAATTCAAAAAGTTGGCCCAACTATTGTAACTTAGGTTATAAAGAAAAGGTTAGTGATGTTTTGATACATGGAAAGTACTATCAATGCTCAGTAAACATTGGTAGTCAGTTGAACTTGAATCTCAATCCATACTAATCACTTAAAAGTATCTTGAAATCAGTCAATACTATGTGACTTTGTGAACACTAAGAAACTTGGTAGCAACTAGATCACTTTGTTGACACTACATGGCTTAACCAACACTAGATGAACTTCTTTAACCCTATGAGATATGTAGACATTGTTGGATTTGGCGAACAATATAGAGCTCAGTTAACACTATGATCTTCTTGACTTCCACACACTAGATTGGTAGCCTCTCCTATCCTCGATTTTCACTATGCATTGTTTATAAAGCTTGGTAAACACTATGTAGCTTAGAAAATACTACAAACTAACTTAGATTCTTGGTAGACACTACATTCTAACTACTTGGCATAGAAACAACTAGAACAGTTGGTTAACACTACAAACTAAATGATAAGCTTGGTAGCAACTATAGAGCTTGGTAGGAATGTAACCAATTGACTAAGTGTTGACTCACTAAATTGACCTTAATGTCAAAAATCTCCACCTTTGGCATTAGTGACAAAAACAATTATCAAACTAAAAAAATGATGATTCAAAACTGTATGTCAAAACTTCATTTTCCATTATTTGGCATCTTCAACTCTATTTTGACTTCTAGAAACTATAGCTCTCTAACATACTCTATTTTTGTGATTTTCTAAAATTACTTTTGTAAAGGTATTTTCTACTTTTCTATACTACTTCCCCATACATCTCTCCTATATATATACAAATGGAGTATAGTATAGTTCTTCTCCTTTACAGCATCTTCCCCCTCTTTACATATTATTACTCCCTCTTTTTGACATAAATGCCAAAGGTTTATAATATCTACATATTAATACTAATTGTGACAAGAAGTCAAAATGTACCTTCAAAATTAGTACCATTATCTTGTTCCAATTCTCCTATAGTACCTTTCTTACAAGCAATGCAATCTAATGTTTTACTAATAATTCTATTAGGTGATCATCTTTGGAGAAGTTTTTGTCATGGATGAGTGCCTTTACATGTGCAATATGTTTTGACAATGTATCCATGTTTGGAAGAATCATGCCTTAGATTTTTGTAAGTGTGTCCCTAATCTTGTGTTTTTCCTTCAATAATTATGCCTATAGATTTTTAAAATATCTGATATTTGAATAATGTGCAAAAATATGGCTTGGGTCAAGTGGCAGCTGGTGTACACTTGCCTCTATATCTTAATCTATCTTGGACAATTTCTCCTTAATCGCCTTTATGAAGATAGATGTGTCACTTGACTTGACAAATAATGAACAACATTATTAAGAGAGGTTTCTAGTGAACCAAGAATAGTAGGTAACTCTACATGATTTATTGTAATTCTTTGTGCAGCTTGTTATAACACTCTATTCTCATTTTTTTTTTTTTTCTCTTTGTAGTAGTTTATCCTATCCATTCAAGTCTCCATTATATTTGTGGGCAATTTCTGCTAACTAGTTCAAATGGTTTTCTTTCCATCAACCTCAATACTCAAGGCTTCAATAAATATTCTCGTTATATCTTCAAGAACTATATTTTCTTTCTTATTTTATTCTCTAAGCTTCTTCTACTTAGCTCCCTTCTTCAGTAGTTCACCCATTGGTAAAAGTATAAAGCTATGTCACCTTTCAGGCTGACTTATTAGAATGACTGAATTTAAGAATTTTTTTTTATCTAAAATCTTTTTTTTTAAAAACATATAATCTAGATAAATTCATTCTAGTTAAGTTATATATGGTCTCACACTTTTCCAATTGGAAATGTCTACTAAATACATGTTTTATACTAGTTTGTATCCAATTACTAAAGAAATAAAATTATTTTAGAAAAGTGACATTTCAATAACTCTTACTATTTTTTATAATTTTTTTAATAATATATAACCACCATTATATGGAGCTTAGAGTCAAGAAAATTCTCATATAGAGTTTATAGTGTTTTAATTAGATATAGTATATTGAAATTAAAAAAATTCATAAACCATGTACACTCTAACACTCAAAAAGATGTCAGTTTTGAAAGAGAAAAAATATTAAATCTATTGGATACAATTAATTAATTGTGTGTTGTCTTTGATGTTACAAAATTTCATATAAGTTTACAATTAGTGCATGTCAAGTTCACTTGATCAGTAAAGATAGTTTTCCTAGTCTACGAGTGTTCTTGAGTCTGCTATGTATAGAAAATAGTGTCTACCAAGCTCACTCAAGCATCAAAGGAAGTTAAGTAGAAAAGAGTGTTAACCACTTAGTTAATAGAGGGAAAGTTGAGTAGAGTTAGTATTGACTAAGTTAACTCAGTTACCAACGGAATTTTGTAAGTTCACAATGTTAACCAAGCTTTTGTTGGTTAACATAGGAAATTGCTTTAGAATAAGTTTCTACCAAGTTGGGTCAGCGACCAAAGAATTTTCTTATTTTGGCATGGAAAGCTTAACTATTTTACCTATTAATTCTAGCTAACTATGGTAATGAATATTGGTTATTCTAATTTGTACATAAGTCAACTTTACAATCTGGAAGCTATAAGTAAAAAGTCAAGTTGTGATTTCAAAGTGTGTGATATGCAAGTGAAAGGAATTAGAAGAGATAAGGAAAGAGGAAGTGAACTTGAAGGTTAAGAAAGTATCCTTGTGGAGAAAAATAGTGTTATTTGATCAAGAAGGATCAAGTATGAACTATGATAGAGATCTATAATTAGCTATACAGTTGCATCACTATTAGGTCATTTCACTATTACTCTCTAACCATTGTAGCAGTGAACTAAAATCTCTTAACAAAGTTTTTTTAACGACCATTTGTAAATCCTCTAACAAGGTGGAAATTCATTTGAATTGTTTCAAGACCTCTTGCAAGGCCACTCCTAATAGGGTGATTAAATCCTTTAATAGGGTCACACCTAACAGTGTGTTTTGTAACCTTTAACAAGGTTGGCTCCTAATAGGGCTCACTTTAGAAAAGTGAAAAATAGTAACTAGTTGCATTTGGTGGTTTTTCCCAAATTGGATTTCCATGTTAAATCTTGGTGTCATATGCATTCATGTTATTTCTTTCATGCTTGTAAGTAAATTATTGATATTATCTTAAGATCTATTCAATAATACACACTCTGTATTTATTGAGTTACAACAATTTTTGTATGCTTACCGAGTATCAGTAGTAATCAATTTTATCAGTCTGAATTTTTTTTGACATACAAGGGATCTAGGATTTAATTTAGTAGTAACTGAATCACCCCTCCCCTCTTAGTTACTCCTCTTATATTTCCAACAAAATAATATTAAAAAAATATAAAAAATTATATGACATTATGGAGGAGAGAGTTCTATTCTAGAATGTATACCTGTTCTCTTGGTTAGAATATATTTGTTTTAAAAAATCAGTTCGAGATGAAAACTATCAATTTTAGGTGAGTTGAAATTTTTATCCTTATAAAAGAGAAAATATACTTCAAAAGCATATTTTTTATTTTTTATTATTCTAGATATATATGTTGTCTATAACATAGTTTGAGATCAAATGGAAATAAGTTTATTTTCATATAGTTTTGTGGTCAAAACTAAACCCCTAATTTTTAACATTTTTCAGCACCTAAAAAACTATCTATAAAAAATAGGAAAATATATCAATTCTTATTCCAAATAATTATTAAAAATTATAATCCTAAAATTCATCCATTTCTACACATTTCATTAGTTTACTTCATTTACAAATTCAAAATAATAATACAAATTTTGTCATTGAAGGTGAATAGTTATACTTTTGTTAGCCTTTTCCTTAAGAAAAGGGTGACATAGAATTTTTCTTTTACCCCCATGGTATTCATTTGATGAAGGGTGAGGGTAGAGATATCCAAATTTGGAATAGTTATATCCTCATCTAGATCAACTACTTCTACTTCTTTGCCTATTTCCTTTAGAACAGTGGAAACAATTTGCTTTCCCTTGTCTAGGAATTTGGAACTCAATTGAGACTAGTTCTCAAATATCATTGTACTAGCTATCGATATACTTGGAATAGAAACAATTGTAGAAATTGATTGACTAAAAGAAAATGTTGAAATACTACTAACAACATGAATACCTTGTTGCTACTTGGTCAAGCTTGATGATGGAGGACCTTGCTACTTGGCAGATGAAGTGTTGGTCACTTTAGTTAATGTAACTTTTAGTTAAATAGATTTAGAGATTTTTTGGGTGCTTGTTATACTAGTGGTATCCACAAAAAATTTGGTATAAGCTATCTCTAAGCTAGATTGCACTAAGGCTATGCTCAAAGATTGAGGAAATGAGGCCATGACTATTGTTGTAATTTTCTCTGCATCAATTTCCTCAATGCTTTGAATCTATGGAGGAATTCCTCCATTAGCTCCCTCTTTAGGCTCCTCATCATCCATATTGACATCTTCTAGATCATCATTATTTATTTTTACATCTTCTTCCTCATCTTCATCATCCTTGTCATTAATATGTATAAAAAAATCACTAGGCTTATGCAAATTATACACATTCTTCTATTTAGTTGTAGCTTCCTTCACCACATATTTAGTGTCCTTAATAAATATCATACAAGTTTTCATCTTGAGAGTGAAATTCTTCTAATTTTTCATCAAGGATTTATTTACCTCCTTCTTACTAACATTTACTATGAGTTTCTTCAAGGTCTATTCAAAGATATCTTTGGCAGTCTTCTGTGCATTTTCCCATCTAGGCCTTATTTCTTGAATAAGTTTGTTAGGAATTTTTCGTACAATATCATATGGTGAATACTTCCATTTTCCCAATTTGGTGATAATAGTATTTTCAATCTGCCTTTTTTGTTTTGTATTCCTTGTCTCAAACTTGAGAAATTTTCACCATGCCATGATAGTTCCTTCTCCCATCTTTTTCAATCTCTCTTGAAGCATAGGT
The DNA here is from genome assembly GCA_028749045.1 of Cupressus sempervirens. Lineage (NCBI taxonomy): Eukaryota > Viridiplantae > Streptophyta > Pinopsida > Cupressales > Cupressaceae > Cupressus > Cupressus sempervirens. Next base: position 252,751,474 of record CM053789.1, read on the forward strand.
ATAGATCTTTCGAAAATAACCTGCTCTTCATCTCATAAAACTTCAATTTCTTCCTAAACTTCACTATGCTTCTTGTGAATATAATAGGGGATGACTTAGTAGGTATGGTTATGATAACCTTACCTTTCTTTCTAAGAGGCTCTTCTTCCTCAGATTTGGCTTCCTCTTCATCATCCTCTACATCATTATCTTTTATATCATCACCTTTTCCATTGGTAAGTATTAGAAGGGAGTGCTATTCAACATTTTCTTTACTCTTTTTCATCCTTTATTCATTTCTTGGGGTAGCTTGAGTTCAAGTGCAATTATTGGTTTGCCTCATCTTATGTTGCAAAATATGAAGCTTTAGGATCCACAACCTTATTTAGTAGAGCCTATATGATATCCTTAGTGTCATCAATGTTAACTTCATACTCTATAGGATTAAGCCATGCCACTCTAGGTCTGACAGCCTAAATGTATTCTTTGTCATAGTCCACCATGAAACATATATTATCCTTGTAATCTTCTATAAGTTTCTTATGAATCATAAATCAATTATGCATCTTCTCTTTAAATGACTCAAAATAGTTATCCATGAAGCTATCAAAATTTTCAGTAATCTCTCCTATATATTTGTTTATCTGATATAAAATAGGAACACCTTTTCTCTATAATGTTGTACCTTTGGAAGGAAAGAATTTTAGAACAAATAAGAATAAACATGTGAAAAGAGATTCAAACTTACACAAGTTATTCTTTGATCCTATGATGCTCTCTGTCATTTTTTTTATTGTTTCAGCAACAACTTGGCAAGGTCGAAGGATAGGTTATTCTTTACAACCTTGTATGCAAGATTGTCAACTTCACATGATACATTATTCAAATGAATAGACCTATAAATCTTGTGTGCAATTACATGTATCCCAAACTTTAGCTCCATGTCTATTACTCCATTAATCTTCAAACCTCTTCCATCCCTCTTGGCAAAAGTCCTCTTTTCAAATTCAACCCAACCTAGAGTTTTGGTTGTTTTGGCTTTATTAGCCATTGGAAGCCTAGTGATTCTATGAATCATTTTCTTCATTATCTAAATGGGTTGGTCCAAATATAGATTTTTATTGTGTACATAGCCTACACTATTTCTAATCCACTTGACCTAAAAGTCTCTTTGTTTATGAGAGATATCCATTAAGCCCTTTGATTCCAAATGTGTATGTTTAGGTTTTAATGCACCATACACATACAATTACTTGAATGTGTCATTAATCTCTAGTGGTAAAAGGAATGGATGTCGAGCATTAGTAATACCTTAGGTAGAAATTGAGACTATGCACTAGCTAGTTTGCCCACCTCTGGAATCACTAGACTCAGCTTGAAATTAGGTGCCTTGTAGTCAACTCAACAAAAAAACATTTCAAAACATTTCTTCACTTTTCTACTTGAAGATGCTTTTCTTGGTATGGTTTTCAAAAACTTCAAAAATTCTTCAACAACAAATACTCAAACCACTAGGGGCTCTTAATTTTCTCTTTGCAAATAGCACTGGAAATTTGTAATGAAATAATGCCTTTGATTTCTTCCTTTTAACAAATTTCCTCTATTCAATTGTCATTAATGCATCATACTTCATACTTTGTCAGTGATAGGTTGTCCTCCACTTTGTTTATTCTTTAATTCTCAAGAGACATATATAGCTCATTATAGTCACTATCACTCACTAGGAACAATGAATTGTGTTTGCAACAATATACAACCTGACCTTGCTTGGTAAGGTCTTGCAACCTAACCTTTCTTAGTAAGGTCTCTATCTTTCCATCATGCTTAGTGATCACTGTGACCTCCAGGACCAGTGATCTCCATAAGGAACTAAGTTGAAATGATTAAACCACCCAACTTATTAACTTGGGTATCAATTACTTCATGATTTTGAATTTCATTCTCTAGAGATTTTGGTACCCATAGCTACCTCATTTATTTTCTGATTTTTTTTTTGATTAGAAAAACAAGATTTACAGGGACCTTGAAACCCAAGAGTTAAAACAATAACAAGGCTAATAATAGGCATGAAAAGCCCATCCAAAAGAGTTCAAGTTCAAAAGCTGATAATAAGCCCAAGGCCTAGCCTAGAAACAAAGAACATAGAAAAGACTAGGAATAGAAACTACATAGAAATGACAAAGGAAAAAGCCTTGACAAAAAGAGAAAAAATAGATTGAAACAAAAGAATAAGTAGTGGATTAGTCCTTGTTCTTTCTCTCTAGGTCTTGCATTGCATGAGCAGACTCATAGGCCATTTGGTTCTCCTCAGCCTCTTGCTAGAGCTCCCTTTGATCCTCCTAGTCCTAATCATTGTTGATGTTGTTCTTTATAGTGTCAACCACCAGTCTAGCTTTTTCCTTGTATTTTCCATCCTCTTCTTCCTTCATAACTCTATTTTTGATCTAGCCAGTTAAAAAAATAATGTTGTTGTTAATGGAGGTTAGCAGCGATATCATCTGATTCAAGAGATTATGATTGTAGATTTTGAGGTTTTTAATCCTTCTCTCTGCTAAACTAAGCCTCTCACCATTGTCATCTCTATTATAAGAATACACTCCATTCCTATTATCCTCCATATGAACTACCTACTCTTTGATCTCCTCTAGCTCATGGAAAAGCCATTTGATTGATCTGAAGTTATCAATTGTATTGTTGCGAGCATTGTTCAAGAGGTTCAACCTAGATTTCATAGCATTATCTAAAATAGCCACAATAGTTGAGTCTATGAGTTCATCAAGTCGCTCCTCTTCTTGGTTATCCACAAGGACCTGTGGGTTCATGGCCTCTCTAAAATGCCCATTTTTGAGGTCCTAACATTAAAGTTTTTCCAAGCTTTCCTCTTGTCTTTAACATGGGCTTCCCTACGATCAGTCTCAAAATTCATTTTTTGCTCCTCAGGTTGGGCTTGAGTATGGATAGGAGAAAGAGGCAGCGAAGACATATCTCATTCTTGCTGCATATTCTCATCCTCTAGACCCTCCCTCTTGTGTTTCTTCCCTCCCTGGTCTTCTTTATTAACCTCCTACATCTCCTTTTCCTCCTCTTTGGTCTCCACATCCTCCTCATCATCACTATCAACCTTCACATCCTTCACATGATGCTTGTGCCCATGATCCCTAGAGCCTTTTCTACTTGGGGGAACGAAATAAGGTGAATTATTTACCTAAAGGGTAACAATTTTATCTCTAGAAGATATCCCGCCATCCTCAGAGCTAAAGCTCTAGATATCATCCAAGTTTGAAGAGAAGCTAGAGCTTCCAAAGGCCACATTCTTAGTTTGAGGGGGGGCATTGCTTATTGTTTAAGCCTTAAAGTGCTCATAAATGAGCAGGAAGAGCCCCTCATGCAGAGCAAGGTTATCATTGGGCTTCCTTTTGAAGCTAATCACTGCCTTGCTCATGGAAGTTAACAAGTAAAAAGGAAAATAAATTTTACTACTGTGCCAAAAATGATTCAAAAGAACAAAGTGGTGGGTATGAGCCTGATCAAACCTAGGGTCTAGAGTAATGTACTCGATAACAGCTCTCAGAACATACCTCCATAGTTTTTTCATGGTATCAAGAACATAGTACATGTCAATCTTCTTCAGGGCTTTCAATTCCTTCGTATCCTTCCCAAAATCTTGCACAGCGTTAACTGAGAGCTTCTTGTCCCTAAAAACCTTAAAATCTCACATAGCGTTAGCCGAGAGCTTCTTATCGCTGATAAGCTTATTTTTTGATATTGTTATCTTTGGTTTTCTTTTCATTTTTAATTCTATCTATGTTCATATAGTTCTTGGCAAGATGTCCAAGTTTTGTATAAATTTAAAATATTTTTCTAGTATCTATTTTCCTCATGTGATGTTTCACATAACTCATCATAGTAGCGATCTCTACACCATGTATTGTAATCCCATCCAAATATTGCTTTCACAATTTTGGTTATGCACTCTAAAAATTTGTATCCTTATTTCTTGCAATTGTGACATTTACCTTCAAACTTAGGTTTCTCTTTGCATTCACTTTCTCTATGAACAATCTTATTGTAACTATAACACTTTCCACTGAAAGTTTCTTTACCATTAGTCATAAACTTGTTTTATGTATGAACTATCTTTCTAAAATGATCACATGTAGGTCTTTTATTCTTTTGAGCTCCTTGTTGAAATGATTCACCTTCTTCTATGTATCTTATTCAATCTTTTCCTTTGTGTCTGTCTTAACTTTGGTCATTCAATTGATTCATGCTTTCATGAGATTTCATTATTCTTTTTCATTGGAGTTTTTTTTTAGTGTTGAGATCATTCTATAGTCTTTGATTTTCCAATCTTAGATTAATAAGCTCTTCATTTGCATTAGTAATTTGATCAATGAAGTTTACTTGTTGAAGGGATAGTTTTGGAATTTCATTGTTCTTTTCTTTTATCTCTTCTTTTGCTTTGTCTTTTTCTTCCATGACTTCACATAGTCTCACTGAATGGATTTCTTGTTCTCTTTTTAGCTTTTTGACTTCTTCTTGAAGATTGAATTTCTTTTCTAATATATCTTTGATTCCTTCATTAGATTCATCTAAACTTGTTGCTAGATATATATCTTCAATTATCTCTTTAGTGTAGAGATTGTCATTCATTTTTACAAAATGATCTTTCGTTCTTTTCAATGATTAAGAGAGTTCCTCCTTTTCTTTCTCAAGTTGCCAATGGGAAATTCAAGACCCAAATTTTCATTTTAAAAACCCTTATATAACCTATATACCTCCATTTCCTTTGATCTTTTCTCAAGCTATTAATCTTTTGATGAGAACTAAATTTCTCTAATACCAATTATTAGAAATATAATGTAGGAAACATTACTAAGGGGGAGGGGTGAATTAGGGACAAATAAAACTTTATCTTCATTCACTAATTAATCCTTCATATAATATTCTAATCTAATTGCATGCATGAAAGAATGAAATAAAATAAACATTTATAAAACTTTGACACAAGATGTGGTAACCTAGGAAACCTTCCAATTAAAAAAGTAAAAATAGGGTGGGGATGATATATATAAGCTTTAATAATAAAGTATAAATTTAACCTATTAAGGCTTACAATTGACCACTTCTAGTTATCTTCTCTATTAGGAGCAATAAAGACTACAAGATCCACCTTGTTAAAGGATTTACAAACATGCGATAAAGTATGCACTTGGTTATGAGATTTGGAAAAGAATTTTAAGTCTAACCTATTGATAAATTTGACTGATGCACCTGTTAAGATGAACTAGTGGCTAATCTCTAATCTGTAACTCTAATTTATTGCTTAAGATTTCTTGAATTGTAATGATCACCTAAAAATGATAGATAAATCTCTATGTTCCCTTATACTTCATGTAGCCTCCTTTAATTCATACTTCTTCTCATCATATACTCTTCATGTTCATATTTGGATATGATATTGTACATTACATGTATATACCAATCTAAACCACAACTTACTAAAGTTGGCTACAATACCAATTTCATTATAATTCACAAACTTGTTCTAATTGTTATAACTTAGGTTCTAAAGGGAAACTCAATAATGTTTTGATAAATGACTAGCACTGTCAATTCTTAGAAAACTTTGGCACTTGGTTAAACTTGAAGCTTGGTCCATACTAATCACTTCCAAGTAACTTAAACTCAGTCAACACTATGTGACTCGATGAACACTTAGAAACTCATTAGAAACTATATCACTTGATTGAAACTACATGATTTGGTCAATACCGGATCCACTTTATTAACCCTATGATCTTGGTAGACACTGTTGGACTTGGTTAACACTATATAGCTCAGTTATTACTATGATCTTCTTTACTTCCACTAACTAACTTAGTATTCTCTACTATGCTTATTTTTCATTATATATTGTTTATGAAGCTTGGAAAACATGTTGTAGCTCAACAAACATTACACACTCTCCTAGGTGCTTAGCAGATACTATATTCTGACCACTTGCCTCAAGAATAGTTGAATCACTTAGTCAACACTGTAAATTTAATAATAAGCTTGGTAGCAAATGTAGAGCTTGGTATCAATGTAAAAAATTGACTAAGTGTTGATTCACTAATAGATAAATTGAACTTAATGTCAACATGATGATCTTCACATTCCAACTCCTACTGACTCTTCCTTCTTGAACTACCTTCTTTATAATACCTAAGACTCTAACCAAGATCCCTTTAAATACTTGAATCACCATAATTCAACCTATTAAAAAATATCAAACAAATAAATCCTTACATTAAATGCATAACAAAGCAACAAGTTGGCTCTTAACAAATATTAAATACAAATCATGAGATTTATGCACAAAGTCAGTCAAAACTAGAACAAGAAATAAACAAATTGATCAAATAAGGATGAGAATTAAATATGATCACTTAGAAATGCTATGCACATACAGAAGCTTGGAAAAAATAAGAACTCGACAACCTCAGAGAAATTGACATCAACCACAAACTTAGTAAAAAATATGAACTTGACACATACAGATAACTCAACACATATGGATAACTCAAAAATAACTAGGAGCTTGACAAAAATGAGGACCTTGGGAAGAAAAAAGAGACAAGAAATAAGAAGGATAGAAATGCAACCCAAGATTTACCTACATTAGACCACTAGGATTGAAAGAAATGATTCTATTGAATCATGCAAGTGTCACAACCTAAGCTGAATCCAACTTAGATTGACAAATTCTTATAACATCTTCAACTGGTCCTTTCTACTACTTCACTAAATACTCATAATAATATTTTACTCTTGATCTTTTACCAACTCTTTGGTCCAATACATGTTCAACCTCTTCAATCTACTCCTTAGGATATTCAGCTGATACAAAAACTTCATCATTTGACTCATGTTACTTATACAAACCAACAACATTGAATGTAGGATATATATCCATTTCATCACATAACTCAACTTCATATGAATTACCACTGTCAAACTTCCTTAAGATATTACATTGTCCAAACTTCTTCATCTTTAACTTACTTTATGTTCTACTAGGACATTTTCCTTTCTTCAAATGAACCATCACTTCATCACCAACTTCAAAATCATGATTCCTTATAGACTTATCATCATTCTCCTTATACATTTGATTACTTTGCTCCAACCTCAACTTTACTTCCTTATGCAAAGAATCTATAAAATCAGAAATTTCTACCCCTATAGCACTTATTTTTTCTTCGCTAGCAACATCCCTCAATTTAGGTATTCCTCTAGATTGCATTCTCATAATAATCTCAAAATATGTTTTCCTTGTACTCATATTTAATGAATTATTATATGCAAACTCAGCTTGTGTCAACACAAATTCCCAATTCTATGGTTTATCTCCAACTAAACATCTTTAAAAATTACCCAAGCTTCTATTCACAACCTTTATCTATCCACCTATTTTTCGATAGAATGTAGAACTAAATATCAACTTAGTACCCATCTTCTTCTACAATGTCTTACAAAAATAATAACCAAACTTACTATCTCTGTCAGAAATAATAGTTCTTGGTAATCAATGTAACCTAGAAATTTCTGTAAAGAAATCTTAGTAACATGCTTAGCATCTTATGTCTTCTTACATGATATAAATTGAGTCATCGTAGAAAATCTATCCACAACAATAAATAGCGAATCATACCCCTTTTTTATCTTAGGCAATCCAAGAATAAAATCCATACTGATGTCACTCCAAGGTTTCTCATGAAAAATAATAGGTGTATAAAAACCACTATTCTAAGTTACTCCTTTTTCAACTTCATGAAATCCACAACTCTTTACAAATTTTTGAACATCCTTATACATCTATGGACAATCATACTTATCCTCCAAAAAAATCAATGTCTTATCAATTCCAAAATATCTAGCCAATCCACCACTATGTTTTTGCATACCTTCTTGAATGAAATACTCATCACACTTACTCATGTGATATAATAGACTTGGTTCTCTAGACTCTCTTCATTCCTTAGAAAAAATAAGGTCAATAATATACAACTTCATCTAGGTTAACAAAGAATAGCTTCTTCTCAATGCATCGCCAACTTGATTAGTGCGTCTAATGTTATTCTTAATCACAAATATGAGAATCTTCAAGTACTCAACCGACTTCATATGTATATTTGATTGAATTTATGTTGACTTTCCAAGTACCATAAATCTTTATTATTAGCATATGACGTAATCTTCTTAGGAATCAAATAATATCTCCACTTATTCAAGGCTTTAACAATTTCATAAAACTTTTGATCATACAGAATATGCCCCCTTCTATAATCATTCAACTTATCACTAAAGAAATAAATAGGTTTACCTTCTTAACTTATTATAGTTGCTATTGCACTACCACTTGCATCGCATTCAACTTTAAATGCCAGATTGAAATTAGGCAAAGCCAATACAGGTAACTCAACAACCTTTTATTTAAAAGTATCAAAATTATTATTAGCTCCATGTGTCCACATGAAATTTTTTTTGTCTCTTCTCATTGTCCTAGTCATAGCTTTACAAAATGAACTCGAATTCTTGATAAACTTCCTGTAAAAACCAGCCAAGCAATGAAATAATCTTAACTCACCCACATTCTCAAGTGTAGGCCATTCCAAAATTTCTTTAACCTTCTCAAGGTTCATTCTCAAACCATTAGCTGAAATCACAAATCCCATATACATAATCTCCTCTTGCATAAAAAAACACTTTTTTCAAGTTAGTTATTAACTTCTCCTTTTTCATTATCTACAATACTTGTATAACATGCTCAATATGTTCCTCCCTAGTCTTACTAAATATCATCCTATCATCCAAATTAACAATCACAACCTTACCAAAAAATATCTTGAGAGCCTCAATCATTGACCTCGTGAAAATACTAGGTGCATTAGTCAAACCAAAAGGCATTACCAACCATTCATACAAACCATCTTTTTTCTTGAATGCAGTCTTCCAATTATCACCTTCTACAATACTAATATGAGGATAACCACTCTTCAAATCAATCTTCGTAAAATACTTTGCTCCACTAAAAAATCCATTATGTCATCCATTCACAACATGGGAACCCAATATTTCACTGTGATCTTGTTAATCACTCTAGAATAAATACAGATTCTCCATTCTTCATTCTTCTTAGTTGCTAATACAATATGTACATAAAATGGACTCAAACTTGCTCTGATCAAACCTCTTTACAACAACTCATGTAGTTGTCTACTGAATTCTTTAGTGTATATAAGTGTCGATCTATATGGTGCTTTATTTGGAAAACTAGCTCTAGGAATTAGATCCATACAATGACTTATACTTCTTATGGGTGGTCAACCATCAATAATATCTTTTACAACATCATATTTATATTAATTTAGCAAATTTTAAATTTATACTAGTACTTAGTTTCTAACATTTTTTGTTGCTTGGCCATCACTACATGTTACTTGGTCACCACTATTTTATGTCACTCAACTACTACTCGTATAGCTTATCTTCCAAGGAATTATAGAAAAATAGACTTGATTCCTCTTCATTTGTTTTTCAAATTGCTTCCTATTAACTATGCAAATTATCACAATTTTTCAATTAACCTTATCTGCACTTTCAATCAAAGGTAGCAATATTTTCTTTCTCCCATTCACCCAAAGATTATATTAATTCAATCTTCCATCATGCACATCATATCTATCATATTTCCAAGGTCAACCCAACAAAATATGACAACAATCCATAGGCATAATATCACATAGAACTTTGTCAAAATAATGTCCAATATTGAACTTCATAGTAAATTTTTTACTTACAAATATCTTATTCTCATATTTGATCCATGAAACATGATAGGTTTTAGGGTGCTTCGGCCTCTACAATTACAAACTTATAACCATATCCTCAAATGCAAAATTTGTATAACTTCCACTTTCATTAATCACCTTGAAATATTTTATAACCATCTTACATGAAGCCTTGAAAAGACTTCTCCTTAGGATGGGATCCGTGTGACTTCTTTTATTACATAAGGTTGTTCTTGCCATCATATTTTCTCCAGCCTTAGGTCCACATGGTGAACCCTTAGTGCTTCCTTGAACCACAACATTTTTTTTACCTTTCCCATTTTTAGAGGATCTATACTCAAAGGATCTATGTCATTCTTTATCACACCTAAACAATTACCACTAAAACCATGTCTAGAATAAGAAATATCTCTTCCTCAGTAAGAATCTGCACCATTCCACCCATTCTTGCCTTCATCATCATTCTTCCATTTAGATTTTTCCTTCTCTTGCACAAATTTTTTGGATCTACCACCTTCTTCATAAGATCTACCTTTACCTCTTTCGAATCTACCACCTCTATCTCGTTGTCTCAGTTCATGCTTCCCTTTCAAGATCTCCTCAATTTACAAGGCATATTGATATACTTGTTCCACCCATTCCTATTTCACAAAACTTATCTCATCTTCAATAACATATCTCAATCCATTAATTTACCTTTCAATTTCCTCAACATGATCATCCACATGTCCAAATTTGATGTCCAATCTTCAGAATTCCTTGGTATACTAATTAATAGTCATATCTCTTTGTCTCAAATTTTGCATCTTTCTAGAAAATCTAATTTGGTAATCAATAGGATGTAACTTTTTCTTCACCTTTTACACCATTTTCACCCATGTCTTAACTTTCTCCTTTACTCTCCTTTATCTATCAGTTTGCAAATTCTCGCACCACATTGAGGCATGACCCTTCAACCTAGTAACTCTAATTTTCACCTTACTATTATCATGAATTTTTCATACACAATGATATTCTCTATATTCGATATCCAATCCAATGCAATATTGGTGTCCAATTTTCCATCATATGGAACAATTTGTACAATAGGGTTTGAATTCACCCCAATCAATACTCTCGACAATCTTTCCTCATCTTAATCTTCTTCAAATTCTAGATTAAGGTTTTGTGTCACTGCTTCATCATCACACACATCATCAAGATGCACTCCTCTCCTTTGGGATTGCTCAACAACATCTAATATGGAAGAAATTTGTCTCAATTTATCTAAGACAAAATTATCATCATTTCCTTAACCTCAAACCATCTTTGCAATTAGGTTCCTATAAGGTCATAACCCTTTACAAGTTGTAGCTCAAATCCTTAGATCTATAACCCCAGAACCAAATCAACTTAGGGTTCTACAAGATCCAATTTTTGACAATAATGAATCTCAAACTTTGATACCACTTGATGTAGGGAGGATGATGAATAACTAGACCGAAAGATACACCCAGCTACCAAAGTCACCTATAAGAGTAAACACAGTGGAAAAACAATTTATTGGTTCACCAAATTATCAACGTACATTCCCAATTGTAAGGTCTTCTAGTTTATGACCAACATTAAAATTCAGACTTCAATGATAATCTTCACATTCCTAATCCTACTAACTCTTCCTTATCAAACTAGCTTCCTTGTAATACCTAAGACTCTGCCAAAGACCCCTTTAAATAATTGCATGACCACAAGTCAACCTATTACAAATTACCAACTAAATAAACCCTTACATTAAATCCTTACCAAGCCACAACTCAGATCTCAAAAAATATTAAATAGAAATAAAAAAATTAGTGTACAAGGTTAGCCCAAACTAGAACTAGATGTCATATCCTATTTTAAGATAGAATTCTAATAATAATTAAATAATACAATGTTTGCAAATCAATAATTTGATCATAAAGTTACATTTAAAATTATACTAAATATAAAAAGAAAATAATTATTATTTAATCTATATTATTAATGAAATAATATTTAGTATAATAAAACTAAAATCAATAAATAAAGAAATTAAATTAAATACAAGAGACAATACTATAGAAAGTATGTATTTGATTAAGGAAAATAGGTTTTAATAGGGCCATGAAACCCATACAATACATAGAGATGACAAAAAAAGATTGCCTAAACTATCAAAAGAAAGTAAAAGAAAATAACTAAAAGAGGTTGCCAAACTAAAGTATAAAACTAGTAAAAAGCTAGGGAGTCAACAAATACTAGGACTAGCAAAGAAAATATAGGTCGATTAGGAGATATCTCTCACCATTTCTATTGCATTGATTTCCAGCTTGGACAATATACCCATGGCCTCCTTCATGTCTGAGAGTTCTCGATTAGGTTCTAGTGTGTCCTTCTTCCTCAAGCTATATCTAGTGAGCTTCCTTGAGCTATCTGTTGTTTAGTGTGGAGCCTGATCAGTCCCCAAGTGGGAGTTTTTTAGATTGTGGTGACTAATCAGGAAAGTACTGTACATACTTCATAAATAGTGGGGTTCGGGGCATCGGCCCGAAATTTTTTTTTTTTGGGAAGTAGCCGACATATTATGCCTGACATATGGCCGACATGTTATAACCCTAAAGCAGTTTAATACTTGTATAAAAAGGGCTTAGGGTTGGGTATTTTTGATATGTGGTGATACGAAATTGGTTCTTGCGGCGGTATTGAGCTGTAAGGGATTACAGATTGTAATCAGGTTGTAGTCACTGGATTGTAATAAGATCGGACTTGCTGTTTGGTGGACGTAGCCCATGTATTGGGTGAACCATGTTAAATCTTGGTGCCTTGTGTTCATTTTTGTGTGTTCTATTATTTTTGTTATTGGTTATATTTGCATGTAGTTTTTATTTTTGTCCGTGGTTTATTCTAACACTATCATCAGGGGTTTTGTCCTTTGCACTGTGGGGGTTGGGGTCCTCCTCCTTATTGATTCTTTGCTCCTCCATTTTTTCAATGAATAGCTTAATATTCTCATTGGCCTCTTTGAGTATATTAAAGATTTATTCCACAATAATCTACATTGGTATCTCCATCATTTGAACCCTATTCTTTACCTCCTCCACTCTATTGTCCATGCTCTTTCCTTCCTTCAATATCCTATTTTTCAAGCTATAGTTCTCCCTTTCTAAACTTCTCACCCTATATTTGAGCTCTTGGATTTCATGAAAAATTAACTTGGTGGTGTGAAAGCTATCCACTGCACTATTATTGGCATTGTTGAGGACATCCATTTCTATGTTTTTCTTAGTGGTGTCACTAAAAATAAACCAAGGCAAGGTGAATAGACTCTTCCATTTGGATTTCCCTCTTCACTCTCTTTGACTAGAGTTCTAATCAACTCTTTATCGATCCCAATTTTAGCAGAAGATGTGTCAAAATTCTATCACACCATATTCCTATCCTTTCTCGTGATCGATCATCTATATTTTTTGGTTTTGAACTCATCATAGCCCTAATCCTATTCCTCCCTTTAAATGTGATTGAGGTCCCCTTCCACCCCCTATTCATCCTCCTTGGCCTTAGATATTTTTCATTCTGGCCCCTAGATGTCTGGACATCATCCTCTTTGTTTGTCATAATTTTGATGGTGATGATTTTCTTGCCCCTCTTCCTCTCCAAACCATCCCCTTCTCTCCTTTTTCACTTTCTTTCCCTATATCCATGCCTTTATCCATTTAATTATAATCCCTATTTGAGTAGGATTCAAGGCCCTACTTTGGTTTGGGGAAAGCATTTTTCTTCTTCCTTTCCATTTTGATGGTTTTTTTTTTACCAGAGCAACTTTTTTGGGAATCATCCCTCTTTGATTTAGTATGCATCTCAAGGCTATCCTCTATATTAGAAGGCAAATAGTCCTCTTTCAATCCTTTAGATTACCCTCTAGCTTTCTTTCCCTCCTTCCTATTCTTTATTTATTTTTTGATTGTCCTAGCTTTAAAGAATTCATAGATTAATAGTTACAGCCCCTCATGGAGTGCCAAATTCCTAGTATGATTCTCTTCATAATAATTAATGTTCTCATTTATAGAAGAGTAGAGGTAGAAGGGGACTAAAATCTTCATCCCATACTTGATGTGGTTGAGTAGCACAAAGTGGTAGGTGCAAAGGTAATCAAATCTGGTGTCAAGAATGATATATTTGATGAAAACCCACAACATGAACCTCCATAGTGTTTTGATGGAGCTTAGAGGAAAATCAGTTGCTATATTCACTAGCACCTTTTTTTCCTCCAGATCCTTTGTTAATTCCACCATCACTCGCCCTAGTATATTTCTATCCCTATAGAATTTCCTCCTCAAGATGGGAATTCTAGTAATAGAAAAAATGACATCCTTCATCACCATGATATCCACTCCATCAATTTTAACTATTCCCTCATTCCATATTTTTACTATAGTCTCAGTAATGGAGGGTTCCTAGCCATGGAGCCATTCAATGAAATTCATGATTTTTCCTCTTCTAGAATGTTCCACACCTTGGAATACATATGACATTTCTAGGCTTTTTCCTGTGGGTTCCCTCCTATGTCTTTTCCTTACCATGATATATTCATCTAAGCAAGATCTATATCTAGTATGAAAGCCCTTCAAGTCCAAAAGAACTTTGGTGCTTCTCATTTTCTTGGACCTTCTTTCTTTCTTATGAATTTTCTACCTAAAATTGATCCTTGAAGTAAGTTGATAGATATGGTTGGTGTGAAAAGTACAAGAGCTATTGTACTTCAACATCACATTTATGCATATTCCCTATAAATCACTACCAATCATCATAAATTTTCACATTATATTTCTAACCACTCCTTGTAACTCATTTGCAATCATAATGGACTTTTTATGATACCCAATCTACTCATTAATTTTTGATGGGATATTATAACCATCCATCCACTTAGCCACTTCATTATACTTGACTACCAAGTTAGCTAGTATATCTGTCACTTTCTTGGCTTTGTAGTACTCATGTGCCAAACAGGTTTTTTTGAAGGTCTTGAGATGTTGGATGTATTTATCAATGATATTCTTAGTCATTCATGTTCGCTTTTTCCTCTCGTTTACATAATCAATAATATTTTTTGAATGTCCTTCCAGCTAGAGATGTTTTACTCCCATTTATTTTACTAGTTTAATAGTATGGTGAGCTACAATAGCCTCTACATAATGATTGGTTTGTATTCCAAGCTAGTAGCAACCCCTTTAATCCTTTTATTAAAATAAATTATGATGATGCATCCCACCCCATCCTTTCCTAGGTTTCCTTTGGCCACCCCATCAAAATTAGCCTTATGCCATCTCTCAGGTGGAAGAGTCCATCTACATCCATCCCTCTCAGTATTTTCCTTATCGTTTGTACCGAGAGAGGGGATATGACCTTTGATATTGATGTATTTTTCCATTGAGGCATTAAGACATTTGTGGAAAATAATTTCTTCCTTTGTTTCCTTATCCTAAAATTTTTGTTGTTATACTCTTCACAAATCCCCCATGACAAATTTGGTAAGGCTTAGCTCCACAAATCCATGGTGTCACTCCCTAACATCTCAAGCTTCCATTGTTCAAAGAGACCCAAAATTTTGAAAGGGAAGCACCAATACATGGTGAAAAAAGATAAGAAAGGAGACTAGATAGTGCTAATGAAGGGACAATGGATAAAAATATGCTCAACACTCTCATATTGGTTTAGGCATCATATTTCCCCTCTTGGTGAGGTTTTCCACCATAAGAATATTTTTTTGGAGCATAATCTAGAAGAAAATATTAATTTTTGGGATGAGCCTCAGGTACCAAGGTTTGGCCCACATTGGGGTCCAGCTAAAGTTTTGTAAAGTCTCATAGTCAGAGGCCATAGTATAAATGCCATTAATAGTCTCCCCCTAGATAATGGAATCTTTGTTGTGTTGTAAAGAAATATGCCTAGTCATGTCCATCAATAGCTTGAGCTACTAAGACATTTCAGCTAGATCAATCCACTCATTATTGATCCTATAGTCACTCACCCTACTCCCAAATCTTTTAGTACAAACATTAGCCCATCTTTTAAAAGGATCTATGTCCCAAAGAGGTCTAGATCTAAGCCATTCATCATGATAGAAAGAAATATCCTCACCATTACCTAGTTTCCATTTCTCTTTCTCAAAGGCTAAGCTCTTTGTCCTTAAGAGGCCATTCTAGATGTTAGAGCCCCTATGGTCAGGACCCCTACTGATGAACTATTTGAGATTGAGATTAGCAGGATACTTTAACTTTAGTATATATCTCCATTCATCATTGATATTGAAGAATTTCTAAATCTGTTTCCGTTGAAGAGCTCAGTTGAACTATTTCAACTTTCTAATTCCCAGTCCCCCTTTTTACTTTGGTCTATAGATGTTCTCCCAAGCCATTCAAGGTTGTTTCTTGTTCTTATCATTTCTTGACCACATGACATTCCTCTAAATAGCTTCCAAATGATTAGACACTTTAGATGGAATAAAGAAGAGGCTAAGAGCATAAGTGGATAAGTCCTTCAAGGTGGATTTAATTAGCAAAACTTTGCCTACCTCACTAAGAGTGATGCATTTCCACCCTACTAGCTTTCTATTGAATCTATTAATGAGATTGTCGCAAAAACTATCAAGAGGTTTAGTCCCCAAGGGGACACCCAAATAAATGGAAGGGATAGCCCAAAAATTACAACCCAAAATGCCAACAATTTTCTTCTATTTGTCTACAGGGGTTTTGAAGAAGAACATCAAAATCTTGTCGCAATTGATGAGTTTCCCAAAGGACTTGGAATAAGTGTTGAGGATTCTTTTCACAACCCTAACTTCTCTAACCATGGCCTTGATGGTCTAATTTTCCACAATGTAAATTTTTTCCTAAAAATAGGTATGAAAAATTAGATAGATATATATATATATCCTATAAATTAGGGTTTGGCCTTTTATGAGTTTACTAACCCTAGGTAGAACCCTATTAAAATAAAATTTGTGCCCTAAGTAGACCTATTAGGTCGTCTGCTTCTACTTTCAAAATTTAAGTAGATGAATCATTTTTGAAAATGTAATACTCTTTTAGGAGACCATTTAAGTTCTTCCTTTTTAGTTTCATTTTTCTTGAATTTATTTCTACCATCACATCTCTCATTATATCTATGATAGTCATCATTTTGCTATCACAAACTGCAAGATTTTTATCCTATGCGAGATGGCAACCATCATAAAATAGAAAGACGGTGAGGTGAAGTTTTGGAAGATGGGTGCTAGGTTTTTAATTACTTTTGAGGATTTCATTGGTGTGACTTGATGTCAAAGATGTCAGATATCATAAAAGGGTACTAATTGGAGTATGCTCCATTTTCTATCACTAGTTTCTATGAAGTCACAGTGACTGCTATGTCATGACTGGAAAATGCAAGAATCCCACTAGTAGTGACATGAAAACCTCCTATGAATTACAAAGCACCATGGAAAAATGGTGGTTATGATGCCCTCCTACAAATTGCAAAAAACAATGGATAAAGGGTGGTTACAATGCCAAAAATATTGCTTGTGGTGATTAAGTCTTGCTAGTATGGTGATTGTTAGATGTATTAAGAAAAATAAAGGAGGAACAAGAATAAGAAGTTTTCATTTTTATGATGACTACTTTTCAAATCATCATGATGGTTGCTATGTTGTGGTTGGAAAACCCATGTTTATACTAGTAGCAATATAGTGTCATCTTGGAGAAAAAAAAACATGGTGGAACCTAATTTTAAAGATTGTCACAAAAGGGGTAAATATTATATGTGCTTTTCTAGTGTGTCAAAATAATGTCGCATCACATGTGACATAGAATCACATTCAAAATGTAGACACATGTTAATGGGAACCATTAGATCAAAACACATCAAAAGTAGGCACTAAGACCCTATAAGAAGTTGTTCGATCTTTAGGCGTAATGACATGGAGACCAAAGTAAAATAAAAGGGCCCACCATAGTCACACTAAAACACTTGTGAATTACACATTGTTAGATTAGGAATGAATCAATGATGGTTGCAATATTGCATAAGGAAGTTGCTCATGGATTATGCATAGTGACATAGCGAGAAGGCAACATGTGTTTAAAAGTGCTGGTGGGTCTAGGTCAAGTCATAAGTAGTATAGAGAAAGGCTTATCTGGAGAATTTTTATTGGGTTGATTGCCAACCTGACAAGTGGAAGTTGAGTCTTTCATAAAAGGGCCCACCATAGTCACACTAAAAAACTTGTGAATTACACATTGTTAGATCAAGAATGAATCAATGATGGTTGCTATATTGGATAAGGAAGTTGCCCATGGGTTATGCATAGTAACATAGCAAGAAGCCAACATGTTTTTACATGTGCTAGTGGGTCTAGGTTGAGTCATAAGTAGTATAGAGAAAGGCTTACGTGGAGGATTTTTATTGGGTTGACTACCAACCTGGCAAGTGGAAGTTGAGTCATTCATAATTTTGTTCCTAGCCCATTGGATTTTTCAAAATTGACGACGTGTTTTGGAACTCGAAGGTGCTACTACCTTGTTCTCCTTACAACTCATTTATGAAGATTGAAAGCTCTTGTACAAACCAAAAATAGAGTATATTGCAAAGATTTCACTATTTCTTCCATATGTGAATTTTTTTTTAGAATTCCAACGAGCTCAGACCTATTAAGAAATTGGGCCTTGTGTGATTAGAAATTGAAATAATTTCCAATAATTTTAGTGTTTTATAGAATTGCAATAATAAATTATGAAAGAGCAATGTAAGTTTCACAGTTCACTATCTATCAAAGTATTCTAGTATTGTATGATTTTAGTCCATCATGCCTCCAAAGAAAGTATTCTCGGGTTAGGTAGATTACGCTAGCATAAACATACATGATGACCTTGTTGAATTATTACCTAAGTCTACAAATAAGTTAGCCCAAATGAAAAAGTTGATTTCTCTAAACCCTAGGCCCAAGATAGTAGATGGTTTATATGATAGAGGAAATTGGCTTAAGGATGCTACTACTACCAAATCAGGGCTTCTCCTTTTCAAAAATTGGTTTTTAGTAAGAAATTTATTTTCCCCCCATGGAAAAATTTGGAATTTTGATTTAGGGAAATTAGTAGTTCCTAGTGTATTTGTGGATGTTGATTTACTCATGGCCATTGCCCAAAATTATGACTCTTTGGCCAGAATAGTAAGAAGATTGGATGGGGAGTGCTTGATGAGTATTAATGCTAGGGAAATTTGAGAAGTCTTTGGCCTACAACCACTTTTAGATTATCATATACCCATTGAATTGCTAGAACTAGAAAACGAATACTTATCTAAGAAGGATAAGATCAGACAGGGTGCACTAGGGAAACACATAGGTTCAACTCAAAACTTGTTATTAGTCAAAAAATATACTATGAAACCTTTTTAAAAGGAATTTTTCACTTCCTAGGCTATATAGATATATATGACTTTATGTAGAGTTTTTGGCAAGGATGAGCAAAATTTTATGCCAGTACAATTTATGTATATGATGGCTCATATTTATTCTTCTGGCGTGGACACTATTTTTCATTTTGCATCCTATATAGTAGAAGAGATCCATATAGGCCTAGCTGGAAGTGCCAAGAGCAAGGTAGAAAAGATTTTTGGTCACTATTCATTCTTAATGAATATGTTTTTGTTTAAGGGTGCAATGCATTTTGGGAAGGAGATGGTTTTAAATAGAGAACATGAATGAGAGGTTCTACCAGTCTAGTTGTGGAGTGCTGATATGACTAGAGATGTAGAAAATGTTAGCTTTGTTAGGTTTCACCAATATTTTGCCTCTAAATTGAGAAGCCTCTTACTAAGGGACAATCCTAGTATACCTAGGGCATTATTGAATTTTTTTAGACTAATACATAATCCATTTGATTTAAACATGTCACATAACTAGACTGATATCACACCATACCCTATTTCAATAGTTTTTAGGATTTATGGTTTTCAAGGGACTCCCCATGTACTACCCTACCAGGTACCTTTGAAAGTAGGTATAGGTGAGATATTATGGTAGATAGAAGGATTAGAGGAAACATTTTTGATTAGATGTAGTAGACGCTCTATTTTTCCCACTTATACTATAGCCCACCATTTTATAATTAAAAAAGGTGGTTGGTTGTTTTTATATAAATTTATTGACTAGTACAAGATGGTTTTATCTTATGCTCATGTTTGTAACACTAGGCAATTTTTGATTTGGCTTTTAGATTTAGGGCTAAGGTTGGTTCCAAAAAGAATGAGCCTTATTGCCCTAAGGATATACTAAGGAATGAGTTCTCATTATAGGTGTAAGAGACCAAAAAGGAGAAACATAGAGTTTCTTCAAGATTTTTTTCCTCATGATTACCTTTACTAGAATCATGGAGGAAATGAATGAGAATTTTTTTTTTTTATCAATTCTTTTCCAAACAGATCTAGAGAGGTCATGAGGAGATTGGCATTCATTTCTATAATTGCAATAGGGTAGTTGATTTTCTAGAAAAGGCCTGGCTGTAATGTGATTCAAAATAAGAAGGCCGCTATAGAAAAAAGAAAAAAAATATTAGAATCAACAAGTGTTGTCAGAGAAGAGAGACCTAATGAGCCCTCACCCAAGAGGCAAAGAATAATAAAAGAATAGTATCCTCACATTAATGAATATTCACCTACTTAGTCCCCATTGCAAATTTGATATGAGTAGCTCACCAAGGAGTAGATGGAGAAGTTAGGGTCCCAAGGGGCAGTATTCATCACCCAGGCAAAATAGATGAGGGAAATATTCAAGAGCCTCAAATCCCAAGCCTTGAACTAACTCTAGCACATTACAAAAGGAAGGAATTGGACCCTGTAATGGAGTAGGCTATCCATGAATTCATGTCAGATGATGATTTTGCTAAATCAAGAGCCTTCCATCAATTTTCTTGGAGAGAAAACATGGGAATGTTTGAGGAAAGATGTAGTAAGTTGAGAATAGAGCATCCAAAGATGGGAGAGGTAGATGAACATAATTAGATTAAAGAGGAAATGGCACAAGAGTTCAAGAACCTGATCCCTGAAGAGGGGAGACAAATGGTAAGAGCATCTAGTGTTTTGCTACTATCCAATTGGGATATTGTAGATGCTTTGATTTTTAATTCTATTTCAAGTACATTAAGTCTAAAAGACCAGGGAAATAAAGAAATAAAAGGTACTATATTTAATGAAGACCGGGACACATTGGTCATTTTGTGAATAAGGAAAGGGTCTAGAGCTAGTTCTTCACAACCTAATAATATAAGATTAATAGTTAGCCTAATTGTAACGAGAGTAGAAGAAATTTCTAGTTTAGAAGCCGTTGAACTAGGTGTTGGAATATCCAATGTGATATTAGCCACTGTTGCAAGGGATGAGATGGGTAGGTTGGAGTTCCAGGATAAATATAAAAGGGTTTTAGAGGCATTTAATAAAGAAGTTCAAAAAGAATTGAACTTGAAAATAAAGTGATGGGATGGTCCATTAGGCCAAGGATCACATATCCTTGCCCACCAATGGATCCTTTTAAATCCACTCCCCTTTTGGGATTCCTGATACACCACAGAGGCCATAGTATTATATAGTTAAGAATTTTGAAGAGAAGAAAGTTAAATGTGCAATATGAGGATAAATTGAGAAATGCTCTAATATATTTGGTTGATAGAATTGAATGGCCGATATTTTATGACCAACTAGCAATGATAGTAAGCATATGAGATGAAATAAAGGCAAGTGATGAAGCCTTGAAGCCAATTATTAACAAGTGGAGTAAGAGGAGAATAAAGGTCACCATTTTATGTTATTCTATCATCAAATTATCATGACTACATCGAAAAGACTTATGATGTTGTCAATTTTTATTTAGAATTTAATGATAAAAGAGTTGAGTTACAAAAGAGAATTATCAGCTACATGGACAAATACAAGAGTATTAAATTTTATTTGTTCCCACTTACTTTGGATAATAAGAATAAAATGAAAAGTAAAGAAGAATGGGCCAAAGAGGTTGATGACTTTCTCTATGAAAGGATGAATAGAGTCATAAATGAAAGAGGAAGTGCATGCTAGGTGCCTACTACTAAAGAATTTGTAAAGGCCCAATTATTCTTTGATTCTTTAGAAAAAGATTTTGTTAAAATTGACAAACTAGCTAAGTATGTGATTAGGAAACAACATGATATTTTGTAGTTCAATTGGCCAGATGACACCTTTTTGATAAGTGGATGCCAAGTATCACTCATGATAAGTAGTTGGAAGAAATTGAAATTGATGATGATGATGAGATAGAGTAGGATGAAGTCCATATTATTGACTCATCATCAGGAGATGAGAGGAAAGAAGAAGAAAAAATGAGCAACCAATTGTAGTTGTAGGCACAAAAGCCCAAACTAATGACATGGCAATAGAGGAAGTAAAAATAAATGTTATTTTATTAATTCATGATGATATTGCTGGGGATCCTCAAGTTGAAGTGAGCTTGCTCAAATTAGAGCTAGAAATATTACTATTAGTTCCATTAGTCACATCCTCCAAGGGCCCAAAACAAAAATAAAGCTAATCATTAGTTCCTTTCAGGCAAAGAAAGCATGGCAATAGGTGGAACAGAAAAGTGGTCCTGCAATTGAATATTGTGATGTAAAATTTTCTTGTTGCACTTTTCTTTGTCCTTTGTGATTTTAATAATAAAATATCTTTTTTCTTGGGAATAGATGTCATTTCTTTATACTTGAAGCTTGTTGCATCTCATAATATAGGCGAGATCCAAAGGTTAGAGAAATGGTCAATGAATTTTGTAATTTTTCCTTGTTCAAAAGTACAGCTGGTCAAATCTTATGTTAATCTTCTAAGTTTATGTTCTAGCTTTGTAATTTTATAATGTTTTGATATCAATGACAAAACTAGTAATATATTCTAAGTTTCTTTGAGTTTCTACTAGATATTGTCTTAGTCTTTTAAAAGGATAATACAAATGGGCATTTACACTACATCTATATTGTCAATCTCTGTCTCAATTTTAATGAATTTTCTTACTTTAAGATCAGTTAAATAACATTTAATTGATTGAATCCAATTTGAATAGGTTGTATATTGATTCTATTATTACTATTAATTCAAGGAATTAAGGAAGTGATTTAATGAATCAATAGGGTCTATGAGTTTGTAAGAAGGATATTTCATAAGAATGGGAATTGGTGCTCATATCAGATATAATTCATTTACAAGTTATCTAAATTAGAAATCTTGGTGATAGTGGACTCTGTGTAACAATGGATAAGGAACTAGTCATATAAACCATAAACAAATTGGAATAAACTCTGATGCATGTATCCAATTTATATTCAATTTTAAATCAATCAAATATTGTTTCAACTACATAAAGCTGGTCATCATCTAATCTGTGGGAATTTATGAGTTATTATTAGCTTTTATAGCTCAACTTTTTTCTACATCTATATTAGAGAAATTAGATCATATCTATTGTCCCTAAGTTATTCCCACCTTAGTCTTGTAGAGGCAGAAGTGTAGGAAGCATTTGTACTTTGTAAAGTTGGCCCAAAGATAGAGTTTATTATGCTAAATATGAGCATTAGCTACCTCTATGTATAATAAATTTTGTTTTCTAGTGGTAATAATAATCACTATTTAATTAAGAGCCAGAAAAATGGTGACTTTACTAGGGACTTGTAAAACACATGTTTATGTGTGAATTTTATTTTAGTTTCTTTGGTTAAGGTAGTGTACAACTTTGTCAGGTTCCTAGGAGATTACTAATGGTCATATTGGTTGCTTCTAATGATGAAACTTGAGAATTTAAAAGAGTGAACCCAAACTACCGTAGGTGTATATTGATGCGTATAGCCCTTACAAAGTGTCTTGTGTATTAGACTAAAGTTGTAGTACTAGGACTATTGTAATTGGTTTTCTCTTTATGAGTTAGTTTATTCATAGTATCTCATGATATTTTCCTTGGGTCAAAAATTTATTGCATTATATTTTCCCATAGGTGGGTGGCCACTCAAAAAGGTTTTAACCAGTGTCAAGTTTGGAAATATTTTATGATCATGGGAAATATGAAAAACACATGGGAAAATGTGAAGAAAAATCCAACAATCAATTTGCAGATTGATCTTCCTCCTAAACGAAAGAAAAATTGGGATGTGAAGAGAGCATAGACACAAGGAGGAAACCATCCTCAAGAGAAAGAAATGAGAGGAAAGAATATTCACTTTTTTGCTAAAGAGAGATAATCCTCTCACAAAAGTACTAGATCTCACCTAAGATTGTCTAAGGAGGATTATTTTAGTATTCTTGAAGTAGTGTATTTGGAGAAGGATATGTAGCCATATGCACCTAGTTTGGGTGCAAGGAGTAGTAATGACCTTTTACTAGAAAGTAGAAACCCCACTATGATAGACCATTCTCTTGAAAGAATAAGACCAAGACATTTAGAACCTATGTTTTTTTATGATGGGAAAAATTCTAGTTCTAAGTTTACTATTCCTAATTCTAATAAGAATGAGAACCTAAAGATGCATCTTTTAGAGCAAGAGACCTTAGATAGAAAATTTCAAACAGAGAGGGAAGAAAAGATTCTAAAAGCTTTCAAAGAAAAGAAAGCACTACTTAGGAGAGTTATTTCCTTGAAAGAGAAAAATGAAATAGTAGCTAGTGCTTGGGAACCTAAAATTGTAAGTCAAGTTGAATTGCTTAGGATGCAAGAGCAAAGGTTGTTAGAAAACAAAGATGTCAACCCCAAGCTACTATAATACAATAGATTAAAAGTTATAAGACTCTAGAAGTTGAGAACCAAAAAATAAGAGATGTAGAACATGTTGTTGGTGTTAAGGATAAGGGAAAACAAAATGAAGTTGGTATTAAACTCAAGGAACTAGTAAATATTGTCCAGATCCATGATTCTATGTCACTTTTTGATATTGAGTTGGAGAAAAAGAGGAAGGAGAAAGATGCTTTAGCTAAGAGATTAGAAATTACAGACAATGAGGTAGCCATAGGTGAGATGAATAATTAGATAAAATTCCTAGAAAATGCTAGGAAATAATCTATAGCTATACTTGAAGATAATGAAAACAATAGGTCCAATGATGTAAATAAAAATACTATAGAGTTGTTTGCTTCATCCTTGTCTTCTTCATCACAGAGAAAGGATCTTAATAAAGCTATTGAGGATGCTAGTACTAGAAATAATTTAAACAACAATGAAAGAAGTGTTGTTTATAGCCCTAAGAATAATGTACAAAGGAGACCTATCAATTTAGAGGGTTATAGGAAAATATGTTTTGATGGAATCCATGTATTCCCTAACTCTATTCCACAAGAAATGAGGAAAAGATTGCCTATGTTTTTTGGAAATAACGCTATCACTTGTGAGGATCATTTGAGGATTTTTCTTGACATGATGAGTGATTATGAGGTTGAAGCTAAAGATGCTATCATGAAGTTATTTGTTCAGTCATTAACTGAAGATGCTAGAGAATGGTTCAAGAGGCTTCATGAGTTATCTATTTGAGATTGGAAAGATATTGAACATTGTTTGAATGAGCAATATGGTAACAAGAAGAATCCAACTTATATCTTAGGTGAATTCAATAACATCAAGAAAATACATAATGAATCTATCCTTGATTTCAATGCTAGATTTCAAAAAAGGATGTACAAGCTAATGCAAGCCATGCAAGTTGATAATAAGATATGTATGATTACTTACTTAAATAGTTTTGATGGTAAGATGGCATATCAACTTATGGGTAAGGAAACCATGACCTTAAGGGATGCTTTTAGAATTTTTATAACTATATAAAATATCATAAGAATATTAGGAAGGCTAGAAAACAAAGAGATGATCCTAGATTGTATGGAAGTAAGGGAAATAGAAAGGAAGAACACAAACTAGTAGGTGGTAGAATGTAAGAGCATAGTGAAATGAGTTAGGTCTTAAACACTATAAATGGTTTAAATTTTCCTCAAGCTAAGAATGATAAGAATCCCACTAAAAATAAGGCCCCTTATCATTCAAATCTCAATAGGAAGAATAGGTTGTAGAATTTCCCTTATAATACTATTTGGAAAGATGGTCAACCTAGTGTTCCTCCTGAAAGAATATCAATAATAAAGTCACCCTTGATCCTTTGTCTAAAAATTCTATAAATATGGTAGATGATCCTAAGTTCAATGTTGAACCCACATGGTGTGTTGCTTATCAATCTCCCCATGCTCCTAAATATTGTGTAGTGGCTTTGTCATGTTTTGGAAATCAAACTAAAATAAAAGAGTAGTTGGAACATGAAGAAAATAGCAATGATGTGGGGTGCAACATGTTTGAGTCACATTATGGCTATTCAAACTCTTAAGGTTATGGCAAAGATGTTAATGAGAAAAGACATTTTTAAAATGATATGCAATAGTAGGTATTCTCAGATGAAAGTGATGATGGGGAAAATGTGTATAATATGACAACCACTAGAGAAGATGTGATATTAAGAAAGCCCTATGTGCCAACATAGTAGCTCAAGTATAGACAAGAAAACTGGCCTAGAAAATTGATAGTGGCAAGGTGGGTATTATGTTTATCAAAACGGTTGATCCTAAGAAAAAGGAGGCTGTGAAGCCTTAAGAGGATCCTAGTCTAAAGGCTGAAGTTATTAGCTAAAAATGGGTACCAAAGAAGATGGACTATCCCAAGGTTTCTAAGCCTCAAAATAGTGTTCCTAGGAAGTTAGAGGGAAAGATACCAAAGGTGCTTAGTGCAAATGACAAGAATCATCACGGTGCTATAAGTATTTTTGATAAAAATAAAGAGAAACAAGGTATGGGCATTAATGTCCCCTCTGATTCTTCTGTAGATATCCTCTCTATTTTATCATAGATTACTATCAAGGTTCCTTTATCTAGATAGAAAAAGTAGAGGACAAGGGAATTGAAGGGGTTATTTCTCAAATTCTCAAATGTTTCTCGATAATTCTACAAATCAATATTTAGGAAATGTTGAACCATTTTTTCTAAGTATTTTGGTAAATGGTAAAACATTAAAAAACTATATGATTATTTTGGTGCTTCAAATACTATTTTTCCATTTGAAATAATGAAAGAGTTGGGCCTAAATGTTGACACTACTCAAGGAAGATGTTGTGCTATGGATAAATGAGAAGTGACTATGATAGGTGCTATTAATGCTTTGCCATATAATTTGAATCCTATCTTGACAAAGAACTCAATATGAGCATGCTAGTTGTTGATATTCTACCTCAATATGGCATGTTATTATCTAGAAAATGGAGTGCTACCATGGGTGGGAGTTTACAATGTGACTTGTCATTTTCCACTTTCCAAATTGATGTGAATCTAGTGAATGTAGATAGAGAACATAAAAGTGTATACATTATTGAAGAAGAGGTAGAAGATGCTATGAAATTTTTTGTAGATATAGATGTTAATGCATTTTGAGCTGAGGTTTTGATTTTTAAAAGAGATAAGCATAAATCATAGATGTAAGTCAAAGTTGATACAAAAATAGACAAGGGTTATTTGTGAACTCTCTTTTTTGATGGTGGCTATTACAAAGATTGATTTTGTGTAGGTATTTTAATGATTTCTCCTATAGGGGTAACATACAAATTTTCTTTTACATTGAGTTTCCCTTGCACTAACAATATAGTAGAGTATGGGGCCTTGCTGTTAAGAATCAAGTTAGTTGATAAAAAGGGGATAAAATGCTTGCATATCATAGGAGATTTTGAGCTAGTTGTATCCCAAGTGAGAAATTTCTATGTCAAAAACTGAGAGACTAAATCAATATAAATATGTTGTGTGAGATATGATTGAATGTTTTGATGCATTTAGAATATTGTGGAAAGATAGGACTAATAACAAGATGGTAGACTTGCGGGAAAATATAGCAATAAAACTTGATGGCAATACATTTGCTGGTATATTCAAGGTTGAAATCTAGACTAGGCCATCCATTCCTAATAATATCCAAAATTGAAAAGTATTTGAAGATGATAGAGAAATTTTAAGATTTTTAAATTGTGAGAATATATTATCAAGTCAGGAAGTTCATTGTGCAACCTATGTGGAGAATATAGATGGAAGATATACTCCCTTTAGATAGGAGGTTTTCCAATTGAAAACTAACAAAATCCCAAGGTGATTAGTTGTCCTAGAAACTATTTTTGATAATCAAGATAGGTCTAAAATGAATTCTAAAGAATATAATGCTAAGGATTTGGAGGCAATAAATATAGAAACTGAAGAGACACCAAAAAAGGTATATATTGCTAAAATGTTATCTCCTACAATAAGACATGGTTTGATTGATCTACTAAGGAAATATAGATGTGTTTGCATGGTCATATGATGGCCTTAACACCTATAGAGAGGATTATTTTTAGCATGAAATCCCATTGAAGCAAGATGCAAAGCCTTTTAGGTAGAAACAAAGAACTATTAACCAAACACTTGTGCAAAAAATGCAAGCGGGTCTAATGAAATTAAGGGATGTGGGGATCATAAAGCCTATTAGGCATTCATCTTGGGTGTCTAACTTAGTCCCTATTAGGAAGAAGAATGGAGATATAAGGTCATGTGTTGATTTTAGGAATCTCAACATATCATCATTAAATGATAATTATGGTTTGCCAAATATGGATGCCATATTGCAAAAGCTCACTAGTTCTAACCTTATGTATGTGATGGATAGAAATTTAGGATACAATCAAGTAGTTGCTAAAGATTTAGAACAACTTAAGACTTCTTTTACAACTCCATGGGGTACTTATGTGTATGTCAAAATGCCTTTTGGGGTTACTAATGCTGGGGCTACTTTTCAATGTGTAATGGATGTGGCTTTTGTAGATATTATTGATAAATTCTTAGTTGTGTATTAGGATGACTTAACTTCATATTTTAAGGATGATAATGATCACTACACACATTTAGGAAAGGTATTTATCAAAGCTCTAAATTATGGTATATCTTTGAATCCTAGAAAATGTAACTTTGTTCTTACTGAGGTAAAGCTGCTAGGGCATCTGTTTGGGAAACATGGAGTAAGGATTGATCCTAAAAGGATAGAAGCAATAGATAAAATTTAGAAGCCTGAAAGAGTTAAAGGAATTCAGCCATTTTTTGAGCAAATCAATTTTTAGAGAAGTTTTGTGACTAATTTTGTAGAAACTAGTAGTCCTATATCAAAAATGTTAAAGAAAGGATCTGAGATAAAGTGGGATGGAGAACCTAGCACTGCATTACAAAAGATTAAGCAAGCTATTAAAGATGCACATATTTTTAGGGAACCAAATTATGATAAACCAATGCATTTATTTTCTTTTGCTTCATTTCACACTATTGTTATAGTGTTACTATGAAAAAATGAAGAAGGCTATAAAAAACATATTGTATTTTTTAGAAAATCATTATAGGAAGTAGAATTGAAGTATGATATTAATGAGAAACAAGCATGCAATCATATGCATTGGTGAAAGGAGTGAAAACCTTCAGGGGTTATCTAATGGGAGCAACTGTTATTGCATTTATCCCCACTATTAAGGACATATTTTCACAATAAGAGGTATATGGTAGAAGATGTATGTGGATTAATAGATTACAAGAGTTCAATATTGATATTTAGATTACCAAACAAGTTAGAGGAAAAGGCTTGGTTAGATTAATAATAGAAGCAAATTTAGAGGAAAATAAAATCAACCAATGTGATGATAACTACAAGGAAAGTCTCTGTGACATGGATACTTCTGATTTGTATAGAGATATGATTTATTATTTGCAAAATATTAAATCCCCACCAAGATTAATAGATAACCATAAAAGATCCCTGAAATTTCAAGCTTTAAGGTATGTTATAACACAGAGGTAGTTATGGTGGAGGTATATGGAAGGGGTAATTTTGAAGTGTATAGATGAAATTGAGTCTGAGATTTGGTTTTTGGTGGCCAACACTCTTCAAAGATGCCCATGAATTTTTTAAAACATGTGATGCTTGTCAAAGGTTTAGTGGAAAGCTAAAATTCTCTAGAAATTTGTAGCTAGGACCTATTGAAGTACAAGCATCATTTCAAAAATGGGGGAATGATTTCATTGGTGAGATTTCAAACAAGTCTGATGGTAGACATTCCTAGATCCTAGTAGCTACTGATTATTTTACTAAGTGGGTTGAAGCAATTCCCACTAAGAATGCAACAAGTAAAGTACTGACTAACTTCATTTTGAATAACATCATAACTAGGTTTGGATGCCCAAAGAAGATTGTAATAGATAATGTTATGTGTTTTAGATCTGAGGAGTATGAAGAATTTTGCAAGAGATATAGCATTATAGATTGCACATCTTCAACTTACCACCCCCTATGGAATGGTCAAGCTAAATCAAGAATGAAGAGCATATTGAAAATTATCAAAAGGATTCTAGAAGAAAACAAAAAAGAATGGGATTCAAAATTTCCATTAGCCTTGTGAGCTAGTAGCGTTACTATGAAAAAGGCCATTAGATGTGCTCCATTTGATTTAGTTTATGCGTACAGGCTAGGCATCCATAGAACAACTTAAAGGAAATGCATAAATTAGTTCTAATTTATGAAGAATATGTTATTAATGAAATGTAACTTAGGATGGATGATATCTTGCAACTAGAAGGGACAATAAAATAATTCCCTACTCAAAATGCAAAGTCGCAGTCACAGATGAAACATCTATATGACAAGAGAGGGATGGAAAGGAAATTTGAAGTAGGTGATATAGTGCTGATGTGGAATACCAGAATAGAAGATAAAGACAAGGATAGTAAAGTTGACCCTATTTGGCTTTCCCATATAACATTTATGACAAAAATGGTGAAGATTCATATTATTTGAAGGATTTAACTAGAGGTATTCTTGAATTACAAGTTCATGGATAATTCTTGAAGAGGTATTTTTCTAAAAATATCTTTGTTTCCATGAATAGTAGTTTATTTTTTCCTATACATTCTATAAATCATCTTTGTCTCTTGTATAGACTTTGCACATCTTGCTTTCTTGTGTGGTTGTTCTCTCACAGGTTTTCATTCTTATCAAGTGTGTCGTCTGCTCTACCAAAGCTTGTAGATTCTTGCATAGACATAGGTAGTATATCATCCCTAGACAAAGCCATTGATGGTCTAATTTTCCTCAATGAATTTTTTTCTCCTAAAAATAGGTACACAAAATTAGATAGATCTATATATATCTTGCAAATTAGGGCTTGACCTTTACAACTTTATTTACCCTAGGTAGAAACCTATTTAGATAAAAAAATTTCCCTAAGTAGACCTATTAGGTCATGTGCTTCTACTTTGAAAATTTAATTAGGTTAATCATTTTTGAAAATAGTACATTCTTTTAGGAGACTATTTCAGTTCTTCCTTTTTGTTTTCATTTATACTGTATTCATTTCTACCATCTAATCTATGGTGGTCATCATGTTGCTATCATGAACAACAAGGTTATTATCCTATGTGACATGGTGATCATTGTAAAATATAAAGACAGTAAGGGGTATATGCAGGATCATGGTGTGCCAAAAAGTGGCGAACTGAAAAATATGTAGTTCTGAAATGCCTCAAAGAATTTCAAAATCTATTCCAACATTTTTCCCACCCATCTTGATACTAAATGAAAACAATTAATACCTTTATAATTCCTACTATATCTTTCGATACCAACCTTATATGCTTATCTTTAAAACATCCTGAAAATGTGTTTTTGGCATGTTCTTATGCGTTTTTTACTTCAAGCATATAGCTGACAACTTTTTTTTAACCAAAATTTGATGTAATGAAAAGGGTTTCTTAAGAATGTTCTTAGCTTTTCATAAATGTAAGTTTTGTCAAATTACAAGTTTAGTAAGTAATTATTACTTATTTTCTAATGGAGTTAAGTGCAAAGTGATGATTAACATACTAGTTGAAAAATAGCTATAACTTTCAAACTGTATAAGATTTGTGAAATCCAAAAGATGCGTCACATTCTATGCTTTGAATAGTATAAGAAAAAAAAAAAAAACTTAATTTTGATTTTTTTTGAACTAGTTAAGTTGGTCAGACACGGGAGTTTTTTATTGCTAAAAATAGTATAGTAGAAAATTCATAATTAATTATTTATTTGGAATAAAAATTGCTAAAAATATGTGTCAAATCCAGACATGAGTCTACATTTTATATCTAAAATTATATTTAAAAATATTATCATTTGATTATGATTAAGGTGGTCAAACATACACCTACTTTTTATTTTTGCCCTAAAATTTTTGTAGTACTGCATTAAAATCCAAACTTTTGACCAATCAAATAATTTTTTTCTCCAGATAAAGCCTTGTACTTTAGAAATTATTTTCAATTTCTTACAAATTATTTTCTTACAACTTTCAGATATAAAGTCCAAAACCACTTTAAAATTATGTGTCAAGTTGACATAACCCTGATTTGCTGGTTTTTCACTGCCACTTAAGGCCATAGTTTGGTACACCATGATCCTGCACATACCCTAAGGTGAATTTTTGAATGATGGTTGTTGGGGTTTTAATTTCTTTTAAGGATTTTGGTTGTGTGACTGGGTGTCAGAGATGTCAGATATCGAAAAAGGGTACTAGTTGGAGTATGCTTGATTTTGTGTAACCAATTTCTATGAAGTCACAGTGGTCACTATATGGCAACCATAAAATGTAGGAATCCCACTGATAGTGACATGGAGACCTCCCATGAATTGCAAAGCATAGTGGACAAAGGGTGGTTACGATGTGAAAAATCTTTCTTGTGGTAATTAAGTTTTGCTAGCATGATGATTGTCAAATGTGTCAGGAAAAATAAATGAAGAACTACAATAACAATGTGTTTTTTTCATTTTCATGATGACAAAATTTCAACAAATCACAATGGTAACTATGTCATGACCAAAAAACCCATGTTTATACCAGTAGCAACATAGTGCCTTCCTAAAAAGAACAAGACATGGTGGAACCTAATTTTAAAGAGTGTCATGAAAGGGTTAAATAATATACATGCTTTTCTAGCATGTCAAAATAATGTTACATCACATGTTATGTGGGATCATATTCAGAATGGAGACACATGTTAATGGGAACTGTTAGATCAAAACACATCGATGGTACATACTAAGTTGATTTAAGATTTTTTTTTATCTTTAGTAGTAGTGACATGGTGACCAAAGAAAAAAAAGAGGACCACCATAGTCACATTACAATACTTGCAAAATATAGATCATTAGATTAGAAATGAATCAACAATGGTTTCTATGTCACATAAGGAAGTTGCTCATAGATTATGCATAACAACATGGCAAGAATGTGATACATGTTCACAAGTGTTAGTGGGTTTAGATGGAGTTACCAATAGTAGAGAGAAAGGCTTATGCCAACCTTTCAAGTGGAAGCTGAGTCATTCATATTTTTGTTCCTAGATTGTCAGATTTTTTAGAATCCACAATGTGTTCTAAAAATAGATCGTGATGCCACCTTGTTTTCCCTATAGTTCACTTATGAAGATTGAAAGCTCCTATGAAAACTAGAAACAATGTATATTGCAAAGATTTTTCTATTTATTCCATACCTAAACAAATTTTTAGACTTCTAAAGAGCTCAAAGCTATTAAGAAATTGTGCTTCGTGTGACTAGAAAGCGAAAGAATCTCCAGCAATTTTAGAGTGTTACAAAAGTGCAATAATAAATTAGTGAAGCTCCATGTAAGTTTCTCAATTCACTATATATCAAAGTATTCTATTATTTTATGATTTTATCCATCACGCCTTCAAAGAAAGTATTCTCGAGTCAGGTAGACTATGCTAGTAGAAACATATATGATGACCTTATTGAATTATTACCTAAGTCTACAAATGAGTTAGCCTAGATGAAAATGGTCATTTATATAAATAGTAGACTTAAGTTAATATATTGTTTATATGATAGAGGAAATTGGCTTAGGGATGGTACTACTACCAAATCAGGGCTTTTCCTTTTCAAAAAGTGGTTTTCATAAAGAAATTTGTTTGCTACCCATGGAAACATTTAGAATATTGATTTAGGGAAACTAGTGGTCCCTAATGTATTTGTAGATGTTGATTTACTCATGGCCATTGCCCAAAATTATGACCTTGTGGAAAGAATAGTAAGAATATTGGATGGGGAGTGCTCGATGAGTATTAATACTAAGGAAATTTGAGAAGTCTTTGGCAGGGAACCACTTTTAGATTATCATATACACATTGACCTACAAGAATTGGAAAAGGAATACTTATCTAAGAAGGATCATAATATCATGTGGTATGCATTGAGGGCACACATAGGTTCAATTAGGAACTTGTCAATAGTCACAACATCTACTAGAGAACCTTTAAAAAAATAAATTTTCACTTCCTAGGATATAGAGATATATACAAATTTATGTAGAGTTTTTGGCAAGAATGAGGAAAATTTTATGTTAGTCACATTTATGTGTATGATGGCTTAGATTTCTTCTTTTGGTGTGGACATTATTTTTGATATTTCATCCTATATAGTAGAAGAGATCCATATAGGCCTGGTTGGAATTGCCAAGAGCAAGGTAGAAAGGACTTTTGGTCACTATTCATTATTAATGCATACGTTTTTGTTTAAGGGTGCAAAATATTTTGGGAAGGAGATGGTTTTAAACAAAGAACATGAAGGAAAGGCTCCACTAGTCTAGTTGTGGAGTGTTGATATGACTACGGATGTGAGAAATACCTATTTTCTTAGGTTTGACTGATATTTCACCTCTACATTGAGAAGCCCCTTATTAAGGGATTTTTTTTGAATCCCTAGGGTATTATGGAATTTTTTTAGACGAATAGATAATCCCTCTAATTTAAAAATGTCACATAACTCGGTTGATATCATACCATACCCTCATTCAACAATTTTAGGGTTTATGGCTTTCAAGGGACTCCTCATGTATTGCCCTACCAGGTACCTTTGAAAGTAGGGATAGATGAGATATTATGGAAGCTAAGAGGATTAGATGAAACATATTTTATTTGAAGAGGTAGAAGCTCTATTTTTCCAACTTGTACTATAGCCCATCATTTTATAATTAATAAAGGCGGTTGGTTGTTTTTATATAAATTTTTAGACTAGTACAAGCTGGTTGTATCTCATCCTTATTTTTGTGACATTAATAGATTTTTTTATTTTGTTTTTTGATTTAGAGCTAAGGTTGGTTTGAAAAAGTGTGAGCCTTATTTCCCTAAGGATATACTAAGGAATTAGTTCTTTTTGCTAGAGCTAGAGGCCAAAAAGGAGAAATAGAGAGTTTTTTCTAGAGTTCTAGAATTTATTCATTATTTTGACAAAGATTATAAGCTTCTAGATGATGTAAAAACAAAGGCAGACAAAATAAATAAGCTCATGATTACCTTTCCTTAAATCATGGAGGCAATGAATGAGAAGAAACATTCTTTTATTGATTCTTTTCCAGACAGAGCCATAGACAACATGAGGAGATTGGTATTCACTCCTACAATTGGAACAAGGTAGTTGATTGTCTACAAATACATGTCTACAATGTGATTCAAAATAAGGCCACTCTGGAAAAAGGAAAATAAATAGTGGGGTCAACTAGTGGTGTCCTGGAAGAGGGACCTGATGAGCCCTCACCCACGAGGCAAAGAATAATAAAAGAATAGACTCCCCAAATTGAGGAATAACCACCTACTTAGTCCCCATTGCAAATTGGAAATGAGCAGCTCACCAAGGAGTAGATGGAGCATTTAGGGTCCTAAGAGGGACTATTCATCACCAAGGTAGAACTAGATATGGGAAATCCTTAAGAGCCTACAATGGCAAGCCTTGCACTAACTATGGTGGATTACAAGGGAAGGGAATTGGACCCTATAATGGAGTAGGCTTGCCATGAATTCATGCCAGCTAATGATTTTTTTAAATCAAGAGCCTTTGATCAATTTTCCTAGAGAGGAAACATGAGAATGTTTGAGGAAAGATGTAGTAAGTTGAGAATAGAGCATCTAGTGATCAAAGATGTAGATGCACAGAATTAGATTAGAGAGAAAATGACACAAGAGTTAAAGAACTTTATCCTTGAAGAGGGGATACAAATGGTAAGAGCATCTAGTGTTTTTCTACTATCCAATTAGGATATTTCCGATGCTTTGATTTTTAATTCAATTTTAGGTAGATTTAGTCTAAAAGATCAAGAAAATAAAGGAAAAAAATATGCTAGATTTAATGAAGACTAGGCTACACTGGTCATTTGGTAAATAAGGAAAGGGTCTAGAGATAGTTCCTCACAACTTGATAACACTGGATTAATAGACAGTCTGATTGTAAATAGAGTAGAAAAAAATTCTAGTTTAGAAGCTACTTAACAAGGTGTTTGAGTATCCAACTTGACTTTAGCAACTACTGCAAGAGATGAGAAGGCTACATTTGAATTATTGGATAAATATGAAAAGGTTTTGGGGGCATATAATAAAGAAGTTCAAAAAAGAATTGAAGTTGAAAATAAAGTGATTGGACAATCCACTAGGCCAAGGATCACATACCCTTGCCCATCAATGGAGGATTTTAAATCCACTCCACTTGTTGAGATTCCTGTTACACCATAGAGGCCA
This sequence comes from Cupressus sempervirens, assembly GCA_028749045.1. NCBI lineage: Eukaryota > Viridiplantae > Streptophyta > Pinopsida > Cupressales > Cupressaceae > Cupressus > Cupressus sempervirens. The sequence goes on from CM053789.1 coordinate 252,787,975, forward strand.
CAGTATTATATAGCTAAGGATTTTGAAGAGGAGAAGAAAAAACTATGTGCACTACATGTAGTGTTGAATTGAGAAAGGCTCTCATGTTTTTTTTGATAAAATTGAATGGGCCTTATTTTATGAACAACTAGAAAAGACAATGAGCATATGGGAGGAAATAAAGGCAAGCAATGAAGCCTTGATGCCAATTGTTAATAGGTGGAGTAAGATGAGAAAAGAGGTCACCTTCTTATGTTATTCTATCATCAAATAGTCTCATGACTACATAGAAAAGACATGATGTTTCTAATGATCTGTTAGAATTTGATGATAAAAGAGTTGAGTTAAAGAAGAGAATTATCAGCTACTTGGATGAATACAAGAGTATTAAATTTTATTTTTTCCCACTTGCTATAGATAAGAAGAATAAATTGAAAAGTAAAGAGGAATGGGTGAAAGACTTAGATGACTTATTTTGTCTAAGGATGAATAGAGTCATAAATGAAGGAGGAAAAGAATGGTGGGTGGCTACTACTAAAGAAATTGTAAAGGTCCATTTTTTTTTTACTCTTTAAAACAAGATTTTGTTAAAATTGACAAAGTAGCTAAGTATGTGATTAAGAAACAACATGATATTCTATAGTTCAATTGGCCAAATGGCACCATTTTTTATGAGTGGATAGTAGGTATTCCTCAGGATGAGTAGTCAGAAGAAATTTAAATTGATGATGATGAGATAGACTAGGATGAAGTGTAGATTATTGATACATCACCAGGAGATTAGAGGAAAGAAGAAGAGAGAAATGAGCAACCAATTACAATTGTAGACATAGAAGCCCAAACTTATTACATGATAGTAGAAGAATTAAAAATAGATGTTATTTTATCATTTCATGGTGATATTGATGGGAATCCTCGAGTTGAAGTGAGCTTTCTCAAATAAGAGATAGAAACAATAGTGTTAGTTCCATTAGCCACATCCTCCAAGGGCCCACAAAAATAGTAAAGTAATCATTAGTTCTTAGGTGAGATCCCAAGATTAGAGAAAAGGTTCATGAATTTTGTAGTTTTGCCTTGTTCAAAACTATAGTTAGTCCATTCTTATGTGAAATCTTCTATGTTTATGTTCTAGCTTTGTAATTTTTTGATGTTTTGATGTTAGTGACAAAACTAGTAATATATTCTAAGTTTCTTTGAGTTTCTACAAGTTATTTTCTTAGTCTTTTAAAAGGATAATAAAAAAGGGCATTTACATTACATATGTGTTGTCAATCTCTTTCTCCATTTTACCAATTTTCTTACTTTGAGATCAATTAAATAAGGTTTAATTGATTGAATGCAATTTGCATATTTTGTATATTGATCCTATTATTTCTTTTAATTCAAGGAATTAAGGAAGTGTTTCAATGAATTAGTAGGGTTTGTGAGTTTGTAAGTAGGATATTTCATAAGTCTAGGAATTAGTGATCATAGTTGATATAGTTCAATTAAAAGTTATCTAAATTAGATCCCTTTTTGATAGTAGGCTCTGTACAACAATGGATAAGGCACTAGTCATATAAACCAGAGACAAATTGGAATAAACTTTACTGCATGTATCCAATTTATATTCAATTTTTAATCAATCAAATATTGTATCAAGTCCATAAAGGTGGTCATCAACTAATCTAAGGAAATCTATGTGTTATTGTTAACTACTATAGCTCATGTTTGTTCTACATTTATATTAGAGAAATTGGACTATATCTATTGTTTCTATGGATTAAGGGTAAGATTCAAGTAAATATTTGAGTCCCTAATGTATTCTCATCTTGGAATTGTAGAGCCATAAGTGTAGGAAGCATTCATGCTTAGTGAAGTTGGCCCAAAGACAGAGTTTATTATCCTAAATACAAGCATTAGCTAACTCTAGGTATAATAAATTTTTTTGTCTATTAGTAATAATAATCAATATTAAATTAGGAGCCAACAAAATGGTGACTCTATTGGGGACTTGTACAACACATGTTTATGTGTGAATTTCAATATAATTTATTTGGTTGAGACAATATATAGTTTTGTCAGGTTCCTGGGGATTACTCGTAGTCATATATGTTTCTTCTAGTGACAAACCTTCAAAATTTAAAAGAGTGAACCAAAACTACCACAAGTGTACATTGATGTGTATAGTCCTTAGAAAGTGTCTTCTGTAGTAGTCTAAAGTTGCAGTCCTAGGACTATTGTGATTGGTTTTCTCTTTATGTGTTAGTTTATTCATAGTATCCCATGATATTTTCTCTAGGTCAAAAAATTATTGCATTATATTTTTCCATATGTGGGTGGTGACTCAAAAAGGTTTTACCCAGTGTCAAGTTTGAAAATATTTTTAGATCATGGGAAGTGTGAAAAACATGCAGGAAAATGTGAAGAAATACCTAGCAATTAAGTTGCAGTTTGATCTTCCTCCTAAGGGAAAGAATATTTTCTTTTCTACTAATGAGAGAGAAACCTCTCACAAAAGCTCTAGATCTCACCTAGGGTTGTCTAAGGAGAATTATTTGCTACTCTTGAAGTAGTGTGTAATGTGCTCACTAAATTGGTTGATTAAGGACAAGTAATACTTACTAAAATAAATGTTAGAATCATAATAACAATAATACTAACTATATTATTCTACCCTCTAAGTTGATTCCCAATCTTAAGGAAATCTCTAAATTGGGTTTCATAGCTCATATCTATTTCACTATCATCTCAGGAGTGCACCCCTCAAGATTCTTCTTGGATGGGGATCATCTATCCAAGGCTACTCACATATGCATATGTTAACAAATTTAGAATATTGTAGATGATGATTATCAGCCATGGCAACTATGGAGATCTTAAATATCTCACATGTTCCATCCTAGGATATCAACACTCAGCTATGGTAGATAATGGAGATCTTAATCTCTCATGCTCCATGCTACAAGTATCATATGGTGTTCATAGATTAACATCAAAATATTTTTTATTTCTCATATATTATTCAACAATAATTTAGTTAATTTTTCATATTTATCATCAAACTAATTTCTCATATATTATTCAATAATAATTTAGTTGTTTTTTTCATATCAATCTAATTTTCGACTTATGTATTATAGACCTTTTGAGTAATGTCTATATCTTAAACTTACAAAAAATAAACATTGTCATACTTAACATAATTTATGAATTAAAAACATTATAAGCCATACTCACAAGGCTTGGAGTCAATGTGGTATAAACCATTTAACATAATCTTATTCCATGTGGTGGGCAATGCACAATCCACTATGCTAAAGTGATAACCTAGTGGATGAAGTATGTGCTACTTGGTTGGCATGATATCCTTTGCATAAGACTAGTCACTTCCCAAGAGCACTATACCTTTTCCTGTTCTCCTCTATACATTATGTCCCTCTCCTACCATCACTGTACACCTATTTATAAGGCATAAAAAGTCACAATCAAGGGTTGTGGGTTATGTTGATGGATTTGCCCTTTTTTGACATGGATTCAATCACCTTTTCAACAATTGAGTTTTGTGATTACAATTAAATGAAAATTTATTTTTACCATCTTTTAACAATTTATTATTTAAAATTAAATGAATATTTTTTATTAATAATAAATGAATATCTCAATTTAATTCATAATTAATTTTAATAATAAAATAATTTAATAACTCAACTCAAAATTCATTTTATTGCTATGCGATAAGAAGAACCTTTCATAAATAAATAATTTTATTTTTATCTAATATTTCATTAAAGCATAATATTTTGTTTTTTTTAGCTTAGATCTATTGGAGTCCATCCCTCTCAAATTTTCTTGTCCTAAAGAAATTTTAAAACCTCTTCTTTTTTCCATGTGGCATCTCTATCTAGTAGATTTCTCCATTTAATTAGGAACTTGATGATATTTCTATTCCTTAGTTTTGATTCTTGAGTTTCAAGGATGTACTCTAGTATTAATGTAAGTCATCCTTCATAATCTAGGGGAGGTATCTCTGTGCAGGGAGTTAAGTGCTAACATGAAACCTTCTTCAATTGTGAAACATGAAATACATTATGAATTTTAATATCTTTAGGAAGCTCAAGTTTATATGCTACTTCTTCCACTCTTCTCGTAACTTTGTATGGTTTATAAAATTGAGGTTTGTGTTTTTCCATCCCATTTCTCTTGATTGATGATTGCTTGTATGGTTGTAGTCGCAAGAACACTAAGTCTCCAATTGTGAAAGATCTTTTAGGATGCCTCTTATCTACATAGAATTTTTGTTGATTTTGAGCTTGCTGTAAATTTTCTTTAAGATTTTTTGTAATTTTGGCACTCTATTTAATTAAATCTTGCACACCAAGAACTTGAATCTCTTGAGATATCAGTTCTCCAATATCAGATGTAGCGTTGTGGCCATATAATACTTTAAAGGGGCTCATGCAAATAGACATATGGTAAGTTGTATTGTAGTAGTGTTTTCCTGGGTGAAACCACTTGATACACGTATTCTATTGTTCTATAACATAGTTTCTTAAGTATCCTTCCAACTATTTTTTCACAACCTCAATCTTTCCATCAGTTTGGGGATGATAATTGGTGTTTTGGGTTAGTGTCACCCCTGCCAGACAAAAGAGTTCTTGCCAAAATTTAGTGAGAAATTTGTTGTCTCTATCACTAATTATGCTTTTAGGAAGTCCATGGAGTTTGTAAAGTCTTTTGAAAAATAGTTTAGCTACTTGGCGTGCTTTATATTCTATGGAATTAATGAAAAAGTGAGCATATTTGGTAATTCTATCCATCACCACAAAAATGCTATCTTTCCCATACACCTTGGGAAATCCTATCATAAAATCCATGGATATACTCTCCCATTTCTAGCCTAGAATTGGTAAAGGTTGTAGTAATCCTATGAGATGTGTAATTCTACTTCGTTCCTTTGGCATGTCATGCATTCTTGTACATATTTTCTTACATCTTTTTTTAACCATTTCCAAGAGTATTTTGCTCTGATATGTTTGTATGTTTCATAGTATCCTTGATGACTTGCTAGTGGATTATCACAATATTATTTAAGAATTTATCCTTCATCTTTGACTGAGGACTTATGTATACCCATCCTTTGTAAAAAATAAAGTCATTACAAACATTGAAGTCTTTGTTGGGTAGGTTTCTATCTAATATTTCTTTTGTTTGACGATTGTTCATGTATTCTAATAAAATTTCCCATTTCCAATCTTGTGATATGCTAGTAATGCAATTCATATGAGGTCACTAGGAGAGTGCATTAGTGACTCCATTATTGATACGTTTCACATATTCAATTTCAAAGTTATAGGCTTTAATTTTTCTCACCCATTTCTATTTTATGTTAGTTAGATCTTTTTGGCTTAAGAAGAGATGCAAGCTATTGTGATCCATCTTAATAATGAATCTTCCATAGACTAGGTATTGTCAAAATTTAGCTAGAGCATACATTATTTCCAACATTTCTTTATTATATATAGGAGAGCTTTTCTAAATTGGTGAGCTTCCTACTTTCGAAAGCTATTGGTCTTTTCTTTTGCATGAGGATTGCTCCTATTCCTTCTCCTGAGGCATCACATTACAATTCAAATCGTTCAACAAAATCTAGGATAGCTAATATTGGACAGGAACTCATGATTTCTTTAAGTTAATCAAAGGCTTATTGTGCTTCCTCATTCCATGTGAAATCTCCTTTTTTTATTAAATCTATAAGAAGGATGCTAGTTTGGAAAAACCTTTTACAAACCTTTTGTAGTAGCTACATAATCTTACAAATCCTTGGAGATGCATTAGGGTTTTTTGGCTTTGGCTAATCTCTAATTGCACAATTTTTTTCTTTATATACACTAACACCTTTAACACTAATTTTATGTCCCAAATATAGAATTTCTTCTAGTCCAAATTCACACTTTTAAAATTTACCATATAGATATTCTTCCTCCAAAATCTTTAAAACTTCCTCGATATGGTGAAGTTGTTCCTCCCAAGTCTTACTATATATGAGTATATTGTCAAAAAATATGAGTAAGGATTTTCTCAACTATTGTCTAAAAATGTGGTTGATACATTATTGGAAGGTTGCTAGAGCATTAGTGAAACAAAAGGGAGGACAAGGAATTCAAAGTGTCCATTGTGGCATCTGAAAGCTATCTTTGGTATATCTTCTTTCCTCATTCTTATTTGATGGTAGCTACAACATAGATCAATTTTTGAAAAATAACATGTTCCATGTAATTCTTCCTTTAATTCATCAAATCTAGGGATGTGATACCTATTTTTAATTGTCTTCCTATTTAAAGCATGATAATCAATGCACATTCTCATAGTTCCATCGTTTTTAACTAATACCACTATACATGCATATGGGCTACTACTTGGTTGAATATGTCCCACATTTAGAAGTTCCTTAATAATCCTTTCCCATTTCAATTTTGTATTTTTGATGGTGTCTGTAAAGAGTGGTTATTACTGGATTAGCTCCTTCCAATAATTATATGGCATATTAAAAACCCATTTTGGGTGGTTGTCCCAGAGGGATCTCTTCAAAGACCTTTTGATGTTTATTCATTATAGGTTGGATATATATGTGAATACTCTTCCCTTATGTTACTTACTTATTCAAAATCATGCACTATGCTATCCATTCACCCTAGTTGTGGCTAAGTATTTTTTCCATTTTTTTACAAGTGACTACATTTGGGGACCCATCAAGTAATCCTATAAAGCTGATTTTGTGCACTTCATGATTAAAACAAATTTCTAACTTAGGACCATCCATGATGAATTTTCCTAATGAGTTTATCCATGGAATTTCGAGGATAATATAATTATGAATATCGGCCACACAAAAGTTTCTTTTAATGATGTGGCCTCCAAGGGTGACCTCTAGATTTGGTACAATCCTAGTGCATCATTTGATTTCTCTAGTCTCGAAGGCTGCTTTAAATCCATTGAATTCTTATGTTCACAACTTCCTTCTAGCTACAAGGTGTTTGCTAATGAAGTCATGTGAGGCCACTATATCTATCAAGGCAATTATTCTTTTCCCTTTAATTTTTCCTTTGATCCAAAATATTCTATTCTCATTACCTTTTGAAATAACAAGTAATATTCCTTGTCCATCTTCATAAATCTTCATTCTCTTATGTTCCTCCTCATCTTCACATACTTCATCTATTTGGTTCAATCTCCCTCTTTTTCAATGATGATCTCAATCCCAAGGTTCTTTACACTTAAATCAAATACCTTTCTGATGCAATTCTTGTTTTTTCAAACAATGGTGTTTTTTGTTCCATGGTTTGTTGCAAGTGAAACATAATTTTTCTCTATTATCTCTCCTAGATCCATAATTTTGATAGGGGGATTTTTGAGGGACATTCTTGGGTCTTTTCTTGGGTGTATTTGATTCAATTTTCTTATCTTTTCAAATATCATCCTCAAGGGTTTGGGGTTCAAAAGGTTTGACTAAGGGTTTAATTGAGTCCTTTAGTCCTTCTATGAATATATATATGTGAATTTTCCTTGAGATAAGTTAGGGATCATTATGCTTAGATCCTTAAATTTATTGCAGAATTCTTCTATTGTTCTACTTTATTTGAGATGGCTAAGTTCTTGGTAATACCATTCAAGGTCTCTTAAATCAAACCTATTCATTAATTTTTTTGTAAATTTGCTATAGGAGGTGATCTTTTTCAGTCCTAAAGAGTTTTTTCCATAGTGCCACCATTTGTGGGATGATCCCTTTAAATGTAGTATAGCAAATTTAGTGGCATCTTTTTCTGTCATTGGACTATAAGATAGGTATGTGTCTAAATTTTGGACCTAGGCTTGAGTAGTTTCTTCCCTTGAACCATCGAAACATGGTAGTTCAACATTTTTTATCTTCCCTTGAATGTTTTTATCTATACGATCTTTCTTTCCCATTTCCAAAAGTTTATATTCATAGTATTCCTTAAAAGAGAATAGTTTTCATAGGTTGGGATCCAAGTTAGCATACATTTGTCCAATTTCTTCCACACTACATGGGGTGGCCTCTTCTTCCTTGATAGTTTCTTCTCTAGGAATAAATGATGGGAAAGGTTCTCATGGTTTTGAACTCTATGATGAAGGTTCATACTCGTCATGGGAAAAATGATGATCTCTATGTAGGTTGGGCCTTTCATTATTATAGTTACTCAATTTTTGTATTGTTTCAAGAATAATTCTATTAGAATTTTTAGTTCTTTGAATTCATTTTTTGGTTTGTTCTATGAAGTTTCTTAGTTCTCAAGCTATTTTCTTGGCCATTGCTTCTCTAGTCACTTCTCACAAGTAGTAGGACTATGCCCTAATACCACTGTAATGTCCCCACTAAATTGATTGATTAAGGACAAGTAATATTTGCAAAATAAATGTTAGAATCATAATAACAATACTACTAACTATATTATTCTACCCTCTAAGTTAATTCCTCATCTTAAGAATGTCTCTAGATCAAGATTCATAGCTCATATCTATTTTGTAGTCATCTTGGGAGCACACTCCTTTAAGATTCTTCTTGGATGGGCATCCTCTATCAAAGGCTACTCCCATATGCATATGTTAACAACTTTAGAATATTCTGGATGTTGATTATCAGCCATGGCAGCTATGGATATCTTAGATATCTCACGTAATCCATGCTACAATATCAACACTCGGCCATGATAGACAATGGAGATCTTAATTATCTCTCATGCTCCATGCTACAAGTATTATATGGTGTTCATAGATCAACACTCAAATCCTTTTATTTCACATATATTTTTCAACAATAATTTAGTTGACTTTTCAAATTTCTCATATATTATTCAATAATAATTTAGTTGTTTTTTCATATCAATCTAATTCCAAGCTTATGTATTATATACCTTTTGAGTAAGGTCTATATCTAAAACTTAGAAAAAAAAAACATTTCCATACTTAGCATAAGTTATGAATTAAAAATGTTATAACCCATACTCACAAGGCTCAGGGTCAACATGGTATAAATTGTTTAAATCAATCTTATTGCACATGGTGGTAAATGCACAAGCCACTAAGTTGAAGTGATAATTTACTGGATGGAGCACGTGCTACTTGGTTGTTGTGATATCCTTTGCATAAGAATGGTCATTGCCAGAGAGCACTATAACTTTTCCTATTCTCCTCTATATGTATATTCTCCTCTATACATTCTACTCCTCTCTTGCCATTGGTGTATGCCTATTTATAAGGCATGAAAAGCTGCAATCGAGGGTTGTGGGTTACATCAATGGGTCCACCCATTTTTAACACAAATTCGATCACCTTTTAAACAATTGAGTTTTGTTATTACAATGAAATGAATATTTGTTTTTTTTTTCCCATCTTTTAACATTTTTTATTTAAAACTAAATGATCATTTTTTATTTATAATATATGAATATCTTGATTTAATTCATAATTAATTTTATTGCTATGTGATAAGAAAAACATTTCATAAATAAAAAAATAAATTTATTATAATGTGATATTTCATTAAAACATAATATTTTGTTTTTTTTTTAGCTTAGATCCATTGCATAGTGTATTAGGAGAAGGTTATGTAGCCATATGGGCCTAGTTTAGGTGCCAAGAGTAGTAATGACCTTTTTTTTAGAAATTATGAACCCCACTATGATAGATCATTCTCCTAAAAGAATAAGATGAAGACATTTATAACTTTAGAGTTTTTAAGATGGGAAATATTCTAGTTCTAAGTTTATTATTCTTGATCCTAATGAGAATGAGAGCTTGAAGAAGAATCTTGTAGTGCAAGAGGCCATAGATAGGAAATTTCAAAGAGAGAGGGAAGAAAATACTCTAAAAGCTTTCAAAGACAACTAGGCACTACTTAGGAGAATTGGTGCCTTGAAAAAGAAAAAAGAAATAGTAGTTAGTGCTTGGGAAATTGAAATTGTAAGTCAAGTTGAACAACTTAGGATGCAAGAGCAAAGGATGTTAGAAAACCAACATGTGAATCTCAAAGGTCCTATAATATAGTAGATTAAAAGTTATAAGACTCTAGAAGTTGATAACCACAAAACAAGAGATGTACAATATGTTGTTCATGTTAAGGATAAGGGAAAAAAATAGAAAGTTCGTATTAAACCCAAAGAACTAGTAAAGATTGTTCGAATCCATGATTCTATGTCACTTCCTAATATAGAGTTAGAGAAAAAGAGGAATGAGAAAGATGGTTTAGCAAAGAGATTAGAAAATGCAAAAAATGAGATAGCCATAGCTGAGATGAAGAAAATGCTAGGAAATAATCTGCAACTATACTTAAAGATAATTCAAAGAATAGGTCAAATGATGTAAATCATAATATTGCCAAGTTGTCTACTTCTTCCATGTCTTTTTCATTATAGAAAAATGATGATCTATAAACTCCTTGTTGTGAATCACTTAAAATTTTACATCACCATGTTCTTCCATGGAGTTACAATCTACTTTTTTCTTCCACACCACAATGATACAAACTTGCTAGAAACATGTTTGTCCCTAGCTCCTTTGCCACTTTGTAAAATGCTAAGCAATAAAATTGCAACACTCTTTCAATGGGCCTCAAGCCTTTACAAAAATGACTTTAGAAGTCATGAAAAGTATCTCAAGGAGCTCCCCAATTTTTCATCTCTCAAGAGACCACTTAGCTTACTTACAAGAAAAACTCTCACTTCCCCAAAACTCTTTATCAAGAGAAAAATAACTCTCCAAGAATTTAAGAAATAAGAATACTTTCTCTTCTTACAAGAATTTTCTCCTCAGAGGTTTCTCCTCTTTAGGGTTGTCTTTCAAAGAAAAATAATTCCACTTTTATACTTGATATTGGTTATATTTGGCTTGAATCCATATAACCAATATAATTATTATTTTCCTTATTTAAAATAACCAAATAACCCAAATCTCTCAATTTTACTACTATCCTTCAAAAGAATGGCACTTATAATTTTGGAATTACATTATAATATCCAAAATATAATAACCCATCCAAAATCATATCCAAGTAAATAACCTCCCTTTTTGGCTTTTATAATTTTAAGCTATACAAAATAAACCAACCCCTTAACAAATAACAATATATATCCTTCTTTTTTATAAAATAATAATCATAATAATATAGGATTCATATTAACCACATATTATATTTATACATTATTTAAAAACTTGTTATATTATTAAGAGCATAAATTGAGGATGATGATATCATGATGACATCAACAAAACTTGCATTTTTCCTCCAATTTCAAATGACCATAACTTTCACATATGAACACCATTTTTGACGAAACAAATGCCATTGGAAAGCTCTAAATGGGCTCTTTAATTTAAAACCCATTGGTGACCACTTTGGAGATGGTCAAATTTCACCTTTTTGGTCAACCTCTACTACTCCTATTTGAGCAATAAAATCTCAAGAAAATGAACCCCTTTTTCCACACTTCAAGTTATGTCATGAATATTTTTCCATACTCAATGCATTGATGCCAATTTTGGGAGATTCAAAGTAGGCTGAATTTTTAAGGTCTTCAAGATCCACTTAAATCGAAGGATCTTGATAAAGCTCTTGTAGATTCTAGTACTAGTAATACTTGAAACATCATTGAAAGAAGTATTTTTAATAACCCCAATAATGACTTGCAAAAGGGACCTATCTAGTTAGAGGGTTATAGGTAGATACATTTTGATGGAATACCTAGATTCCCTAACCCTATTCCACAAGAAATTAGGAAAATATTGACTAAGTTTGTTGGAAATAATGTTATCACTTGTGAGGATTATTTGAAAAAATGTCTTGACATGATGACTAATAATGAGATTGAGGCTAACGATGTTATCATGAAGTTATTTGTTTAGTCATTAACTGAAGATGCTAGAGAATGGTTCAAGAGGATTCCTAAATTATCTATTGTAGACTGGAAAGATATTGAACATTGTTTCAAGGAGTAGTATGGTGATAAGAATAATCCAAGTTATATTTTATTCAATTCAATAACATCAAGAAGTTACCTAATGAACATGTCCCTAATTTCAATGCTATATTTCAAAAGAGGATGTACAAGAAGATGCATGCCATGCAAGCTAATCATAAGATATGTATGATTACTTACTTAAATGCTTTTGATGGTAAGATGGCATATCAAATTAGGGGTAAGGAACCTAAGACCTTAAGGGATCGTTTATAAATTGTTGTAAATATAGAAAATAATTTGAGAATCTCAAGAAGACTAGAGAGCAAAACAGATGATCATAGATTATATGGAAGCAAGGGAAGTAGAAAGGAAGAACACAAGCTTGTAGGTGGTAGAAAGTAAGTGCCTAATGAAATGAGTTAGGTCTTAAATTATATAAAGGGTTTATATCTACCTCAAGCTAAGATTGATATGAATCCCACTAAAAATAAGGCCCCTTATCAATCAAATTTCAAGAGGTATAATAGGTTGAAAAATTTCCCTTATAATACCACTTGGAGAGATGGTTAGCCAAGTGTTCCTCCTATAAATAATATGAATAATAAGGTCACCCTTGATCATTTGTCAAGAAATTAAATAAATATGGTAGATGATCCTGAGTTCATTGTTCAACCTACATGGTGTGTTGCTTGTTAATTTCCCCATGCTTCTGAAAACTATGTAGTGGCTTTGTCATTTCTAGAAATTAGACTGAAATAGAACAATAGCTGGAACATGAAGAAAATAGTGATGATGTAGGGTGCAACATGTTCGAGTTACATTATGACTATTCTGATTGTGAAGACATTGGAAGAGATGTTAATGAGCAATGATAGTTTTTGAATGATATGCAACAACAATTCTTCTCAAATGAAAGTGATTTTGAGTAAAATTTTTGTAACATGACAACCACTAGAGAAGAAGTGATATTAAGAAAGCCCTCTAGGAAAAGGTTGATTAGATTACTACCATCATGGTGGCTCAAGTACAAACTAGAAACATGGCCTAGAAAGATGATAGTGGCAAGGCGGGTAGCATGTTTTTCAAGAGGGTTGATCCTAAGAAAATGGAGGTTGTGAAGCCTAAAGAGGATCTTGATTTAAATGCTAAAGTTATTAGCAAAAAATGTGAACTAAAGAAGATGGATTGTCCAAAGGTTCTTGAGCCTCAAAATAATGTTCCCAGGAAGTTAGAGGGAAAGATACCAAAGGTGCTTATTAAAAATGACAAGAATCATCAAGGTGTTGTAAGTATTCCTAATAGAAATAAGGAGAAACAAGGTATGGTCATTAATGTGTCCTCTGATTCTTCTATAGATATTCTTGTTGTTTTATCATAGATTAATATCAAGTTTCCTTTCTTTGAATTATTAAGAATACCTAAACACTAAAATAAAGCCATAGCATGAGTAGGAGGTGTCAATGAAGAGGTAAAATATGATTGTGATAAGAGTCATAATCCTAAAGATAAGAATAAAGAAAGAGTAGAGGAAAAGGAAATTGAAGGGGTTATTTCTCAAATTCCCCAAATATTTTTGGATAATTTTGTAAATTATTTTTTGGGAAATGTTAAACCATTTTTTCTCAATATTTTGGTAAATGGTAAAACATTAAAAAACTGGATGATTGATTATGGTGCTTCAAATACTATTATCATATTTGAAATAATGAAAAAGTTTGGCCTAAAGGTTGATACTACTCAAGGAAGATGTTGTTGTTCATCTTAGATTGGTTTTGACAGTTGAGTGTGAAAACACTTAAGAAATTTTCTAAGTTGATAATGAGTATAATATACATGCTAAGTTACAATATGTGCTGAGCCAAAAATTCAACAAGTGTTGATTCATTAAGATGTCAAGCAGACAGATAGTGTTGAGCAAGTTTTAGATGTCGAATGACTAATAGTTGTTTAGCAAAGTTCAAGTGTCATGCAAGATAGAATTTAGTATGTGCAAAGCATCAGTAAACAATAAGTGCTGAGTAACACTAAATTAGCATAAGAGTTTGTGCCTTCACAAACTAATATGTAGACCATTTTTGAGTTGACATATGGATAGATCTCAAAGGATTAAAAGATAAGAATGAATATATTTCAATTCTCCATGCAATCAACATGCAACCAATTAGAAAAATGTAAATATTTGATTTGGAAAGATGGATGAATCTCAATTGTAGATTCATACTAAACCCTAAGTCATAAAATCTTTTTAAGGAGGTCAAAGCCCCATAATTCAGTGTGTATGAGACAAAATGTGTGAAAAGAAAATGCATGAAAGGAGATAATGGTAGAGAATTTTGAAGGAAGTGAAAGGGGTGAATTGACATAAAAGAAGGACAATAATGTAGAATTAGTTAGCAGAACAAAGAATCAAGGTCATAGCCATTTTGTACTAGATTAGCGAGGATTAGACTAGACAAAACAAGGATCTAAAATTAGCAATAGTAGATTGCAAGTAATTAGGTCAAACATTCTACTATACTTTCTAACAATTGTATTAGTAGAATGAAATCCTATGGAGATAAGTTGGTTTAACAACCATTGTATAGAGCATTTAATAGGGTGACATTCCGAGTGAATGTGTATAAATACTTTAGCTAGGTACACTTCTATTAGAGTGTTAAAATCCTTTAACAAGGTAGGATCTAATAATCCTTGTAAGCTTTTAACAAGGCAGGCCTTTGATAGTGCAAATCATGAGAATGGTAAAAAATATGTAACCATAACAGATCAACTTTTTTGCTGCAGTAGTGAAGAGTTTTGGATGTCATCCCCACCTTTGTTTTACCTTCTCATTAGAGGGTTTCTAGGTAATCATGTTTGGTGTCAAGTGCTTTTTTGGATGCATTCACTTTACATGTTATTTTCATATGTTTATTGATGCAATTTTTTGAAGTTAAAAGTTTTATTGGTTAAAGTTTAGTACTTTTGATTCAATTCCCCCCTCTCAGAAGTGTATTTACCACTTGTTAATTTTGAACAATTGGTATCAGAGCTATGTGCTCATCGGGAGAAGCCTTATAGGTTGGAGAAAAGATCTTGAGATGGAAGTCTAGAAATTGAGAAAAACCATTGAGAATCAAGAGATTGAGATACACCTCTTACTGTAACAATTGGATGAAACTAGAAATGCCTTGACGAGTTCACTAAAGAGAAGGAAAGAGATTACCATGGTTAAGAATGACACTCAATATAAGGAGATAGACACCACAAAGTTATTTTTATATGGTAACTCATGTGACTTTGATGTAGCAATTATAGATCTCATGGACAAGAACATAGAATAAGCTAAAGAGATTAGAAATCTCGCATTGAAGCAAGAATCATAAGCAATATTGCTATGTGATGTAATTGAAGAAAAAAAGAAAGCCATTGGGAATAGGGTCATGATTGAAGAAGATAAAAGAATATTTTCAAATACATTAGAAGAAAAATTAGTAGAGTTGTCTAGGATCTCAAACATGCAGTTGGATACCTTGAGCCAAATGATGACCTAAAATTAGGAACTATAGAATGACCTAAAAAGGGAGAAGGAATTTTATAAAAGCTTCAACAAGCCAAATGAAGCCATGAAGTACTTTGAGCAACTACTAAAATCCCCTATATCTAGTAAAGACACATCAAGCTTGGGATACACAAACATTAAAGGAGAGTCATCCAAGACTACTAAACAAAGGGATGTCAAAGGTCAGAACTCAAAATCCACTTGTCATCATTGTGGCAAGAAAGGACATATAGCTAATGTTTGTAGAAACAATAATGGTAGTTAGAATGTTAAGCCAAAGAACATGAAATATTGTTACAAGTGCAACAAACAAGGTCATTAGGCACTTGAATGTAGAATTAGAACCATACATGCACAAAGATTTGAAAGATGTTGTTAGAGTTGTCAAAAGCTTGGATAGAAAGCCTTTGAGTGTAGATCCAAGTCCACATGGTCATCAAACAAGGGAAGAAGTAATGAAAATTCCTATAATTGGGATTACAAAAAAAGACATAGCTATCACTACTATCAAGAGTATGGACACATCCCTAAGAATTGCATTAGAACACATTTTAGTGGAAGCTATAGTAAATGGTTGAGACAAACTGCATGCTCTAGTTGTTTGAAGATTGGTCATATCAGCAAACACTATCCAACAAGATCAAAGGCACCTAACCCAAAGTCAAACAAAGGAAAAGGGAAGGAAGATCTTAAGCACATTACAGGAGAGATGAATAAAACATGGAAGAAGAAAGATGGATGTAGCACATCAAATGAAGGGATCACTTCACCTAAAGGGTCAAGTGGTGATACTTCATCAAACTATTAGAAATTCTTTAGAATAACTAAGAGGGGGGGTGATTACTTATTCAAGGTCCAAATGTCCAATTAAATTTTTTTCATCAAGTAAAGTGAGCCTATTAAACTATTCATGCATTCAAGATTAAACTTTCCTACTTGGAAAGTTACTGTAAAATCAACATGCAAAATTAACATATGAAAGATCAACATATAACAAAATGATTTATGTGTAAACCCAATTTGGGAAAAACCACCAGTAACATGCTACTCAATTCTCACTCTTCTAAAGTGATGCCCTGTGAAAGGCCTGCCCTATTAAATGCTACAACACACTATTAAATGTGACCTAGTTAGAGGCTATAACCACTTTGTTAGAAGTGGGCCAAATTAGAGGACTTTAGAACATTCACTTGGAATGGCACCCTATTAAATGATTTACAAAAGGCTATTAAAAAAACCTAAGTCCATAGGATTTTACCCTAGCTTGCACAATTGTTAGAGAGTAAGAAAAAGGGCTTTTGACTTGATACAACTCATAAATTATCTTGCTGATTTTAGATCTCTTGTTTAGCTCTTCACAATTTGCTTGGCTTTCAGTCTTTGTAGTTTTGATAGCTTGTTATCTATTCAAGCTTTGTCTCCTTGAGTCTTCATGCTCGATGTACCAGTGTAATCTCCTATATGACCACTTTATCAAAGCAGAGTCTCTGTGTTCTGTTCTTCCTTCTTAATACCTTCTCCTTGACATCCTTCAGCAACTTCACATTTTGGCACCCTAAGAATTCTATCTTCTTGGCCTATGACTCCTTAAATAGAAGTTTGGAAAATAAAATTCCCGTTTGATTCTTCTCTCCTTTAATTTTAGTTCTAATGGAGTAGGTAGGATTCATTCAATCTAACCCATATCTCGTTCCTTCTAGAAACATCATGAAGAATCCTCCTAAATTCACCTAAAAATGGTTTATCTAAAATTCTATGCTCCAACTCATCATGCTTATCCTCCATCTAGTTCACAAAATTCAAGGTAACAAACTTGTCAGCTTAGATCTGGCAAGTCTTTGACTTTTCAAATAATGTAGTAGCTCTTGACATTCTGGCGATCAATACTTACTATTGTACTTGGCACTAACTAGGTTTTACTAATCCTCAACACCTACTATGGATTTACTCAACATCTACTAAGTTTTTCTAATGCTCAACACTTGTTACTTTGCTCAGCTCCTTGTGTATCTCTTGGCACACACTAGATTTTTCATTTTCTTAGCACTAACTAAAAATCTATGTGGCATGAACTAGCTTACTCAACACTTACTAATGAACTTAGTTAAGCTTTGCAAAACACCTTGTTACAACTTATTCCTTTAGTATTTCTAAGTGTGACCAACCTCTATATCTTCAAGTATATTTTCAATATTATCATTTTACCATTGTCTTAACTGATCCTTGCACTTCATTACAAAACCATAACTCAACCTTTTCTTTAGGTGCTTTTGTTAGATCTTGTTGATTAAATCATCTTCATTAATCAACTAAGTGATAATACTTGGATCTTATAAGCAATTGGTATTCCAACATATAGCAAGTTTGACATTAGTGATAAAAAATTGATTGAAAATAATCTTTATCAATAACCTCCCTCTTTGCAGTCAATTTTTTTCATTTTTCAACAATGATCTTTTCAATTAAATTTCCAACAATCTCCCTCTTTGACATTGATGGCAAACCAAACTGATCAACCAAGTTATCAAAATTCTAACTAGGTTAAAAAAATAAATCAAATGCCAAAAAAAAAACTTTATTTAAAACTATTCATTTTATCAACAATATAAACTAGCTTATGACTCCCTCTAAATTCTTTTGCTAATAAACTATCATTCCCCTTTTTGTTCTACTATTCCTCTGACTGATTCATGTCTGCACTTTTTTCTCCCTCTTTTCTCTTGGTTACCACTATTCACTTTGATCTTGTGCTACTCCTAAGTCCTTCTTACATTATTTCTCCCTCTACATGCATTGATTATTTTTTTGCTATTCTAGTATCAACTACTTCTCCCTCTGTCCATTTGATCCTGTAAATTTGATCAGTTTCAGATATTTCTACCTCTTTAAAAAAAATGCCAAAGATACATTATCTTAGCATCTTAACATGCAAGTATAGCACTTGTAGGTACTCCAATTTCTCCCTTTTTCACCTTGCTTGTGACTTGTTTAGAATTTTAGTACTTTGATTACTTTAGGAAAAATCCTAAAGTATGTATCCTCTACATCAATCTCTAATATTTTAACAGTCAACTGATTTGATGCAGGGTAGTTTTTCTATTACTCAAGTAGCCTTGGTTAGGGGTATCACCCCTAACTTACCTCTAAGATATTCAAAAGCATCTTTAGGTAGTTCTTTTGTGAAGATGTTAGCAATTTATTCCTTTGAGCTGACGTATTCCATTCTTACTTGCTTATCTTCCACCAATTCTCTTACATGGTGATACTTTATTGCAATGTTCTTTGTTTTGGCATGCATCATAGGATTCTTTGATATGTTGATGGCACTTGTGTTATCACAATAGAGTATCATAGGTTTAGTTACATCTTCCTTCATATCTTACAAAAAAAGTTTGATCATACAATATTAGTGCAATTGATAGCAACAACAACATATTTAGCTTCTACTATGGATTGTGAGGTACAAATTTTCTTTTTGCTGGTCCAAGTAACCAATATTTTAGCTAAGAAAAGTGCTATTCCACTAGGGCTCTTTTTTTCATCAATATTACCTCCGTAGTATGCATCAGTGTAGGCTTTCAACTCAAATTTTTTACTCATCTTGTAATATAGGCCAAAGTCATCAGTTCCTTTTAGGTACCTCAATATTCTTTTTACTACCATAATATGATTTTATCTTGGGTTATCAAAAAATCTTGCCACTATTCCAACAACTAATTCAATATTTGGTCTACTATGCACAACATACTATAACTTTCCAATCATTGACCTATACTTTTTCTAATTTACTTTAGTTGACTCATCATTCTTGGATAACTTATGTCCTATATCCATTGGTGTGCTTGCTAGTTTTGAATCTTCTAATCCAAATGCCTTGAGTATCTCCTTGATATATTTTGATTGGGTCACAAATATGCCATACTTTAGTTGATGCACTTGCATTCCAACAACAAATTTAATTTCTCCAAATGTTGACATCTCAAACTCATGTTTCATTTGGTTAGCAATATCTCTACATAGGATGTCTTTTTCTCCAAATATTATATCATCAACAAATATTCTATATATCAAAATGTCTTTACTACTTTCTACATTGATGTACAGGTTGTTGTCATCTATTCTCTCAATTCCTATCTTCACAAGATATTTGTGAAGTCTTCCATACCATGATCTTGGTTCTTACTTTAGACCATAGAGTGCTTTGTGCAAATTTCAAACCGTATCCTTGTTGTTGTCATCAACAAATACCTCTAGTTTTTCTATGTAGACTTCCTCTTATAGTATACCATTTAGAAAAGTAGACTTTACATCCATTTGATAAACTTTGAAACCTTTATAAGTACCATATACAAGCAGTGTTCTCATTCCTTCCATTCTTGCAATAGGGGCAAATCATTTCCCATAGTCTAGTCCTTCTTGTTGTGCATAGCCTTTATAGACTAGTCTAGCTTTATTTCTTGTAATCTCACCATTCTCATCAAACTTTTTTGTAAAGACCCATTTGGTACCAAGTACATTTTTACCAATTAGTCTAGGAACTCGAGTCAATGTTTTATTCTTCTCAATCTAATCTATCTCCTCTTCAATAGCTTTATGCCAATTATCTCCTTGTAGTGCATCTTTCACTATTTTGGACTCAATCTTGCTCAATAGACATGATTCATTTCTTAGTCATTTCCTTGTCATTGGTCTAGCTTCCTTGTCACCAATGATTTGTTTGGTAGGGTGATATCTTCTCACATATTTTGATAGTCTTGGTTCTATCCTACTTTTCATGTTTGTGTTGGAAAAATAGATGAAGTAACTAAGAGGGGAGGGGTGAATGTGTTACTACAAAAATCAATTCCAAAAATTCGTTAGATGTCTTTACATACTGTTGTTACTCAGTAAACAGTGCAGGAAAACTATAACTTGATAGATTAATTAATTACTATTTATCTAGCATTCATACTCATTAATATTCTTGCAAAGATTAAAATAAATGAACAGAGGAGAAACTAGATTTAATGTGGAAACTCAATATGGGAAAAACCACCAAGTAACCAATTTTCACTCTTCTGAAGTGAGCCATGTTAGGAGACAACCCTATTAAAGGTTACAAAACACACTATTAGGCGTGACCTTGTTAGAGGATTTAATCACCCTTTTAAGAGTGGCCTAGTTAGAGGTCTTGAGAACAATTGAACTCAATTGTCACCTTGTTAGAGGATATATAAAATGGTTGTTAAACCAAATCTGTTAAGAGATTCTAGATTCACTATTACAATGATTAGAAAGAAACAATGAGGTGACGTGAATGATATGCAACTTATCTTTTGCTGATTACAGATCTCTGTTCTATTTTTACTAGATCTTAGCTGATCGAATACAACTTTGCATTTCCTCCAGGATATTTAATCCTTCATTAGAGTTTGCTTATTTCGTCCTTATCCATATGCTCATTTTCTCACACACTAATTCACAACTTGAACATCTATATATATACTTTTCAGATTATCAAGAAAGCTTAAATATAGGTTCTAATAACAAAAGAATCATTGCATCAGTCGGCCGCATGAGGTAATTTAAACTTAATATGAAAATAGTGAAATCCTTTGCTGGATGACCAAGCTCGGTAACCACTACTCTAGAATGGTTTTCTAGTGTCAACCAAGTGAAGCTCAGTAAACACTGCAAACTCTACAAAAATCCTTTGGAGACCGAGTGAGCTCGGTTAGCACTGACCTTTCTTTTCTGACCATGTGAGCTCAGTAGACATTGACTTTTCTTTCTTAACCTTGGGAGCTCAATAGACATTAACTTTCCTTTGTTAACCTTGGGAGCTCGATAGACATTATCTTTCCTTCATTAACCTTGAGAGCTTAGTAGACATTAACTTTCCTTCGTTAACCTTGGGAGCTCAATAGACATTAAATTTCCTTTGTTAACCTTGGGAGCTTGGTAGACATTAACTTTCCTTTGTTAACCTCGAGAGCTTGGTAGACATTAACTTTCCTTCATTATCCTTGCGAGGTTGGTAAATACTAACTTTTGCTACAAAATCCTTTGATACCTAAGTGAGCTCGGTAAACATTAACTTTTATTTGTTAAGTTCAGGAATGTCTAGTAGACATTGTCTGATGATTGATATAATATTTGTGTAACATCAAAGACAATACACAATTAACAATTGTATCCAACAATTTCCTTGTTTGGCATTGATGGCAACACAACATGTCATAGCAGAATGAAATTAGAAAATAAGTCTAACAAGCCTTTTGATATTCAAACAACTTTATTTATTAGATAGAAAACTCTCCCTCTTTTACTAATCTTCTTCTATGAGGGATATCATAGCAAACTTCTTCCTTTAAAAAAAAAATTGGAAAGATATGACAGTAAAACTCTCCCTCTTTGACAACACATGCCAAAGAAAAAAATACTCAAATGATTTTTAATGTACCTTTAATAATGGTTCATATGCAATATTTATTGATTATGCTACATCAATTGATAGATTTTCAACTTGGTATGCGTTAATGCATCACTAAAACTTTGTTTTAGTGAACTTTAGATAGGGGAGTGAAACGTAACTTACTTCTTAGATACAAGAATGCATCCTTAGGTAATGGCTTTGTGAATATGTCAATAATTTATTCCTTTGTATGAACATATTCCAATCTGATCTCCTTGTCTTGCACCAATTCTCTAACAAAATGATATTTTATTGCAATATGCTTGGTTTTGGAATGCATCACTGGATTCTTATATATGTTTATTGCACTTGTATTATCACAGAACATAACAACTAGTTCTTTTATTTCCACCTTCATGCCTTCCAACAATTGTTTAAACCAAAAAAATTAGAATAGTTTACTATAGCAACAACATACTTTGCCTTTGCTATAGATTGGGATGTGCAATTCTTCTTTTTGCTTGTCCAAGAAACCAACCTTTTTCCAAGAAAGAATGCTCCTCCACTTGTACTTTTTTTGTCATCAAGGTTTCCTGCCCAATCAGCATCAATAAACACTTTCAAATCTAGATTACCTCCAAATTTGTACCATAAACCATAATCTTCAGTTCCTTTCAAATATCTCATTATTCTTTTTATTGCCATCATGTGATTTTCTCTTGGTTTTGCTGAAAATCTTGCTACAATACCAACTGCAAGAGCAATATCTAGCCTAGTATGAACTACATACTGCAACTTTCCAATCATAGACCTATGCAATGTTTGATCTACTTCTTTTGATTCGTCTTCCTTGGTAAGTTTTAATCCAGTACACATAGGAGTCCCAACTGGTTAACAATCTTCCATACCAAACTTTTTCAATATCTCCTTGATGTATTTTGATTAAGTGATGTAGATAACATTTTTATTCTGCTGAATTAGAAGACCAACAAAGAATTTGATTTCACCGAACATAGACATTTCAAATTCCTTGTTCATTTTCTCTAAAAATTCTTCACAAAGATCATCATTTCCTATGAAAACAGTATCATCTACAAATATTTCTGCCAAAACAATCTTATTATCTGGTCCTTCCTTTAAATACAAACTATTTTTATCATTAGTTCTTTGAAAACCAATATGAATAAGATAGTTATGAAATCTTTCATACCATGCTCTAGGGGCTTGTTTCAGACCATACAATGCATTGCATAGTTTGAAAGACATGTTCCTTTTATCTAGATCAACAAAACCTTCAGGTTGTTCAATGTAGACCTCTTCATCCAGTATACCATTGACGAATGTTGACTTGACATCAATTTGATAAAAGTTGAATCCTTTGTGAGTAGCATATGCAAGAAAGGTTTTGAATCCTTCCAATCTTGTAATAGGAGAAAAAGTTTCACCATAGTCTATTCCTTATTCTTGAGCATATCCTTTGCATACTAGTCTAGCTTTGTTTCTTGATACCTTACCATCTTCATCCAACTTGTTTCTAAATACCCACTTGGTTCCAATCACATTTTTATCTTTAGGCCTAGATACAAGAGTCCATGTCTTGTTTTTCTCTATCTATTCTATTTCTTTATTCATAGCCTCAATCCAACTATCATTTTCCAAAGTATCATTGATATTTCTAGTTTCAAAATCAACAAGTAAACAAGTACCTTTCAACTTACTTCTTGTCATGGTTCCTTCATATTTGTTTTCAATGATCTGATCTGTTGAATGATGTCTTCTGACATATTTTGCTAATACAGGTTCCTTGCTATTTGAAAGAATTTCATTGTTATCTTCTTGCATTTCAACTTCAGGTTCTAGCTTGGTAGATCTTGGCTTGGGTCCTTCAGACTTGGTAAACACTTTCCTAATAATATCTAAATGTAACTTGGGTTGCTATAGCTCAGTTTGAACTACCTGTAACTCGGTTACTGATGACTCAAGAGTAGAGGATTCATGATTGAATGGTAGTGTATTAGGTTCAGTAAAAAAAAACCTTATATAGTATTTTATTTCCCTTTTGCTTTCTTCTTTAGTCCTTTCTACAAGCTCATCAACTTTCACATGTGCACTTTCTATAAGTTTGTAAGTAGATAGGTTCAAACATCTATATGCTTTACTTTTACAAGAGTATCCCAAAAATATTCCTTCATCACCTTTTACATCGAATTTTCCTTTTCTAGATTCTTTCAAAATGTAACATTAACTCCCAAATACTTTTAGATAACTTACATTAGGTTTGTAGCCATACCATAGCTCATAGAGAGTTTTAAATGAGTCTTTCTTAAGCTGTACCTGATTCAAAGTATGAACTGCAGTGCTGATAGCTTCCTTCCAGTATTTGATAGCAATGTTCTTTTCAATTATTAGGGTTCTTGTCCAATCCATGATAGATCTATTCCTCCTTTCAGCTATTTCATTTTGTTCAGGAGTTCTAAGGGTTGATACCTATCTTTTGATTCCTCTTTCAATGCAAAAGTTATTGAACTCAGTGAAATGAATTCTCCTCCTCTGTCTGACCTCAAGAATTTCAATCTTTTTCCTATTTCCTTTTATACTATAGCCAAGTACCATTTGAATTTCTCAAATGCTTCTAATTTATTCTTTAGATACATGACAGTCATCATTCTTGAGTAATCATCAACAAAAAGAATGAAGAACTTTTCTCTAGTATAGTTTTCAATTCCAATGGGTCCACATAAATCAGTATGCATAATTTCTAATCTATCTTTAGACTAATAGTTTTTACTTTTAAAACTATTCTTTCCCATTTTACCAATTTGACAATTCTTGTATAGACCGACCTCAAGTTTCTTTATGTTAGGAATGCCTCTTACTTTCTTGAATTTTCTTATCTTTACCAAGTTATCAAAATTGACATGACACAACCTTTTATGCCATAACCAACTTTCTTCTAATTGAGCAATAATACATGAGCATTCACTAAGTTCAAGATAAAATAAGTTACCTTTTGTTTGAGTGCCTGATCCAATCAGTTTTCCTTTGCCATCTAGCAGTCTTTCTTTTCCATGCATTAATTCTACTTTGAATCCATTATTGAGTAGTTGTGCCACACTTAACAAGTTATTCTTTAGTCCTTCTACCCAATACACATTATCACATATAAGTTCTTTGGTTAGAGAGATTCTTCCTCTTCCTTTTATACAACAAGGTTCATTGTTACCAAATCTTACACTACCACCATTATAGTTTTCAAAGTATTCAAACTTAGTTTTATCACCAGTCATGTGACGAGAAAAACCACTATCTACGATCCATGTATCATTTTTGATCATATGAGAAATGAGTTCCGTTTTCTCATCATTATCAGATTCATCTTTCATAGCAATGTAGACAATTTCATCTTCTTCTTCATTATTATAATCATTAGAATCTTTAGCCATAAAACATGATTTCTTACCTTTATCTTTAAATGATTTGAAGTCTTTCTTGCCATTGTACTTGTAACCTTTCTTGTCATCTTTGTTCTACTTGTTTGGGCACCTAGTAGCAATCTGACCAACTTCTTCACATGAAAAGCAGATTAGAGGAAATTTACATTTAAATTTACCTTTTCCTCTAGAATATTTCCTTGCTAGTAGAGATTCAATCACTTCAAGATCACTATCTAAACTTTGGTCTGATTCATCTTCACTTCCTAATTGAGATTCATTTTTCTTTTTACTTTTCTCCTTAAGTTAAAGCTTGGCTTCAAATGCTGTTTCAATGTTCTTGGAAGCTGAAACATAGTTGTCAAACTTGTCTAGTTCAAATGTAGTCAATCTTCCAACTATGGCCTCTAGATTTATCTTGTGATTTGCTTCACATCTTCTTTCTTGAATTGCAGAAACTTTGATTGCATAAATGGGAAGTAGAGTTCTAAGAACTTTACTTATTACTATCTCCTCGTTGATATCTCCTCCAGATGCTTTGATTGCACTGACACATGCTTTGACTCTTTCAACAGATTTTGCAATGTTTTCATCCTCTCTTATCCTAATTTGATCAAATTGTCCTCTTAGACTTTCTCCTTTGGCTCTTCTTACATTATCATCTCCTCCATAGATTTCTTTTAGCTTTTCCCACATTTCAAAGCTAGATTTGTAGTCTTTGATGTCATCAAATTCTTCATAACTTAGAGGAGATGTTATACCTATCATCATAATGTTGTGGGTCCTCTTTTCAGCAATATCATTGATAGATAATGTACCAGATGGTTCTACATATTTTTCATCAAGGTATTTTAGTCTTGTATCTCCAATAGAAGCTAGATGAAGTCTCATCAACCCTTGCCCTGCTGAGAAGTTGTCCCTATTAAGTCTTGGAATTTCCCTCTTATAAGACATCCTGATCTTTGGCTTACATCCTTGAAATCTTATCCTGCAAGCACCAAAAGCTCTGATACCAATTGTTGGAAATATAGATGAAGTAACTAAGAGGGGAGGGGTAAATCAATTACTACAAAAATCAATTCGAAAAATCCCTTAGATGTCTTTACATACTGTTGATACTCAATTAATAGTGAAGGAAAACTATAACTCAGTAGATTAATTAATTACTATTTATCTAGCATTCATATTCATTAATATGCTTGCAAAGATTAAAATAAATGAACACAAGAGACACCAGATTTAATGTGGAAACCCAACATGGTAAAAACCACCAAGTAACTAGTCACCAATTTTTACTCTTTTGAAGTGAGCCCTGTTAGTAGCCAACCCTGTTAAAGGTTACAAAACACACTATTAGCTGTGACCTTGTTAGAGGATTTATTCACCCTATTAATAGTGGCCTTGTTAGAGGTCTTGAGAATAATTCAACTAAATTGTCACCTTGTTAGAGAATTTATAAAATGGCTATTAAACCAACTCTGTTAAGAATTCTAGATTCACTATTACAATGATTAGAAAGCAACAATGAGGTGACCTAAATGATATGCAACTTATCTTTTGCTGATTATAGATCTCTATTCTATTTTTACTGGATCCTAGTTGATCGAATACAACTTTGCATTTTCTCAAGGATATTTAATCCTTCATCAGAGTTCACTTAGTTTTCTTATTTCATCCTTATCCATATGCTCATTTTCTCACACACTAATTCACAACTTGAACATCTATATATATATCTTTCAAATTATCAAGTCGCCTTAAATATAGGTTCTAATAACAAAATAATCATTGCATCAGTCCGTCACATGAAGCAATTTAAAATTAATATCAAAACAGTAAAATCCTTTGCTGGCCAACCAAACTCAGTAACCGCTACTCTAGCATGGTTCTCTAGTGTTAACCAAGTGAAGCTCGGTAAACACTGCAAACTCTACAAAAATCATTTGGAGACCGAGTGAGCTCAGTTAGCACTGACCTTCCTTTGCTGACCATGTGAGCTCAGTAGACATTGACTTTCCTTTGTTAACCTTGGGAGCTTGGTAGACATTAACTTTCCTTTTTTAACCTTGGGAGCTTAGTAGAGATTAGCTTTCCTTTGTTAACCTTGAGAGCTCGGTAGACATTAACTTTCCTTTGGTAACCTTGGGAGCTCGATAGACATTAACTTTCCTTTGTTAACTTTGGGAGCTCGATAGACATTAAATTTCCTTTGTTAACCTTGGGAGCTTGGTAGACATTAACTTTCCTTCATTATCGTTGCGAGCTCATTAAATACTAACTTTTGCTACAAAATCCTTTGATGCCCGAGTGAGCTCGATAAACATTAACTTCTCTTTGTTATGTTTAGGAATGTCTGGTAGACACTATCTGATGACTGATATGACATTTGTGTAACATCAAAGACAATACACAATTAACAATTGTATCCAACAGTTTGGTCCTTTAGCTTCAAAGTCACTTTGCACATCTCTATCTGGCATTTCATTATCTCTTCCTTCTATACTAAATTCAAAATTAGAATGTGCATTATCTTCTTTCTACAACTCATCTTTTAAATGCATCTCAACATTCATTGGCTATGACTCAGTTGATACTAAAATTTGTTGTTGATTCTTAACTTTGTTGGTAGCTTCATATTTAGTAAACATTCCTTCATAGAACTATACAAAAGATCTATAATCTACTTGTTTCTTGGATTCATTAACTTGGACTTCTACATGCTCATCAAAATTTACATTTGCAGTCTCTTCAATCTAGTTAGTATTAGTATTCAAATATTTATATGCTTTGCTTCTTGTGGAGCATCCAAGGAATATGCCTTCATCAGTTTTTACATCAAATTTTCCATTTCTAGTATCTTTAAAAATATAACATTTACAACCAAATACTTTGAAGTGTTTTATATTAGGTGAGTGACCATACCATAACTAAAAAGGTGTTGCATTTGTACCTTTCTTAACTTGTACTCAATTTAGGGTGTACAAAACAATACTTATATCTTCTCTCTAGTACTTCAAATCAACATTTTTCTCCATCATTAATGTTCTAGTACAGTCTATCACTAATCTATTCCTTCTTTCTACAATGTCATTCTAAGGTGTAGTTCTTGGAGCTAATGTGTGTCTTTTGATTCCTTTATCATTACTTAATGTCTCAAATTCTTTTGATGTAAACTCTCCTCCTCTATTTGATGTTAGGCACTTCAAACTTTTTCTTGTTTCCTTCTCAACCTTGGCTAAATACCACTTAAACATTTGAAATGCATCATATTTTTGTTTTAAGGACATGGCAATCATCATCTTATTGTAGTCATCCACAAACAACATTATGTATTTATCTCCTTAATAGCTTTGCACTTCTATTGTGCCACATAAGTCAATATGCACTAACTCTAGTACTTCTTTAGAAGTGTAGACTTTTCTTTTGAAACTTGACTTGGTCATCATTCCTAGTTGGCATTGTTTGTACATTGTGTTTTTAGGCTTTTTCAACTTAGGCAAACCTCTGACTTTGTTCTTTTTGCTAATGCTAATTAGATTATCAAAGTTAACATGACATAACCTTTTATGCCATAACCAAACATCATCAAGTTTTACAATAAGATAGGTTGGATCTTCCATATCTAGTTAAAACAAATTACTCCTAGTTTTTTCACCTTTTCCTACTAGATTTCCATTAGTGTCATAGATTTTGGCAGTTTTATTTCCAAATTCTACTTTGCAACCTACATTTCCCAATTTTGATACACCAAGTAAAGGTAATAAACTTACTTTTATCTCCTATCATGTGATGTGAGCATCCACTATTTATGATCCACTTGTCATTTTTTTTCACACTAGTTACCAGTGTTGTTGCCTCATCTTCATTTGACTCATCCTTCATGGGTACATAGACTATCTCATTATCATTTTCATTAGAATCTTCTTCTTCAATAATGTAGCACTTTTTGCCTTTCTTTTTGCAATCTCTACCATCATCTTCTCTTATGTTCTTGTTCTTGTTGCCTTCTTTATAATTCTTCTTTTGTGTACATCTTGCATGAATATCTCCTACTTCATTGCAATTAAAACAAATGATAGGAAGCTTACCTTTGAATTTACCTTTGCCTCTTTGAAATCTTCTGGCTAGTAGTGCTTCCAATTGTTCCACATCTTTTTCATCTGTGCTACTATCACTAGATACATATTTTACCTTTTTTTTCATTTTCTTCTTTGGTTTCACCTCCTTGGTGTCTTTTAATAATAACTTGGCCTTGAAAGAAGATTCAATATTCTTAGGTCTATAGTTATCAGAATTGGTCAATTCAAATGCAGTGAGTCTCCCTACCATTCCTTCAAAAGTTAATTGATTGCCTGGGACAAACTTTAGCTCTTGAATGGCTAAAACTCTAACAGCATAAATGGGGAGCAAAGTTCTTAAGTATTTTCTATTAATAGTATCATCTTCCAAATGACCACCTAAACTTCTTATTGCACTTACCACTTCTATCATTCTAGAGGCATATTGAGTAGCATTCTCACCTTCCTTCAATTTCATGTCATCAAACATTCCTCTAAGGCTTTCTCTTTTTGCTCTCTAAACATTCTGATCTCCTCCGTAGATATTAGCCAAGGCTCTCCTCATCTTGAATGCAGAGTCACATCCCTTGATGTCATCAAATTTAACATAGTTGAGAGTAGAGGAAATCTCTAGCATTGCCTAATTATGCTCCTTCTTTTCTTCATATCCTCTATAGTGGGTAAAACTAGATCAACAAGTTCTACTTCAATTGAGGTTTGAGCATAGTCACTTATTGATCCAAGGTGCAACTTCATTAACTTCTACCATGCAGTGAAGTTATCTCTATTAAGCTTGGGAACATCTCTCTTGGAAATCTTGATCTTACTATTCTAGTATTTTTAAACTAAATTAGCAAATGGCTTTGATATCAATTGTTATAAATTCTTTAGAATAACCAAGAGGGGGGGGGGGGGGAATTAGTTATTCAAGTTCCAAATGTCCAATTAAATTTTTTTCATCAAGTAAAGTGAGCCTATTAAATTTTTCATGCATGCAAGCTTAAACTTTCCTACATAGTAAGTTACTATAAAATTAGCATGCAAACATAACACATAACATAACATAGTAACATAACATAGTGATTTACATAACATAGTGATCAACACATAACATAGTGATTTACATGGAAACCCAATTCAGAAAAAACAAATAGTAACATGCTACTCAATTCTCACTCTTCTAAAGTGATGCCTTGTGAAAGGCTTGCCCTATTAAAGGCTACAATACACTATTAAATGTTACTTGGTTAGAGGATTTAACCACCTTATTAGAACTGGACCTTGTTAGAGGACTTTAGAACATTCACTTGGAATGTCAACCTACTAAAGGATTTACAAATGGTTTTTAAACCAAACTACGTCTAGAGGATTTTACCCTAGCTTGTACAATTGATAGAGAGTAACAAGGGCTTTTGACCTAATACAACTCACAAATTATCTTGCTAATTTCAGATCTCTTCTTCAGCTCTTCACAATTTACCTAGTTTTTAGTCTTTGTAGTTCTAATAGCTTGTTCTCCTTTCAAGATTCATTTCCTTGAGTCTTCATGCTTGATGTACCAGTGCAATCTCCTACATGACAACTTTATCAAAGTAGATTCTCTATGTTTTGTTCTTCCTTCTTAATACCTTCTCCTCGACATCCTTCAACAACTTCATATTCTCGCACCCCAACAACTCTATCTTCTTGGTCTATGACTCCTAAAATAGAAGTCTGGAAAATGTTTTTACCACTTGATTCTACCCTCGTTTAATTTCAATTTGAATGGATTGGGTAGGATTCATTGAATCTAACCCATATCTTGTTCCTTCTAGAAACATCATCACGAATCCTCTTGAATTCTCCTAAAAATGGTTTGTATAAAATTTTGTGCCTCTAGCTCATTATCCTTATCCTCCATTTGGTTCACAAAATTCAAGGTAACAAACTTGTTAGTTTAGATTTGGTGAGTCTTTGATTTTTCAAATAATGCAACAACTTGGCACTATTGAAATTTTGGTGCTTGGCGTATACTATGTTACTTGGCACTAACTACATTTTACTGATGCTTGACACCTACTATGGATTCACTCAACATCCAATGAGTTTTTCTAATGCTTTGCACCTATTAATTTGCTTGGATCCTTCTATATCACTTGGCACACACTAGATTTTTCATTTTCGTGGCACTAACTAAAAAATTTCTTGGCATGAACTAGCTTGCTTGGCACTTACTAATGAACATAGTTAAGCTTTAAAGACATGCTTGTTGAAACTTATTCTTTCAGTGTTTCTAAGTGTGGCCACCCTCTATATCTTCAAGTATATTTTCAATATTATCATTTTACCATTGTCTTAACTAATTCTTGCACTTCATTACAAAACCATAACTCAACCTTTCCTTTAGGTGGTTTTGTTACATATTGTTGATTAAATCCTATTCATTAATGAACTAGGTTATAGTACTTGGATCTTATAAGAAATTGTCATTCCAAAAAATAGCAAGTTTGACATTAGAGAAAAACAATGATTGAAAACATTCTTCATCAATAATCTCCCTCGTTGCAATCAATCTTCTTCATTTTTCAACAATGATCTTTTCAATCAAATTTCCAACAAAAACTAAGTAAGAAGACATGTGGGATTCATATTTAAATGCTTTATCATAAATCAATTTCTAGAATATTTTAGCACTAAGAAGGATGGATCAACATGAATAAAGATCCAAGTTTAAACCTTCAAAGTTTTCACACTATTTCCGAGTAAGGAAAGTTGCCTTTAGATGCTAAGCGAAATCCTAACATATGTCGAGTTGTCTTCAAAAGTTAGTAGAAGCCAAGTTAGTAGTGGTTTCTGAGTAAAAGGAAATTCTTATAGAAGCTGAGTAAGGGAAACTCTAATGGATGCCAAGTGTTGGAAAATCATTGGAGGTTGAGTAAAGAAAATTTGCATAAGGAGCCGAGTGGATGGATCTACATGCACTAAGCATAAAATGCTCTATAATAAAGGGTATTAGGTCAAGTTTTTTATCATTTCTCATCATTAAAAACATAGAGCAAGAGAGAAAAGAGCATATAAATGATTTCCAAGTAGATATTGATGTTTTTTCAAAGATTCTAGCTAAGATTCAACAATGTTTCTTTAATCTAAGGTATTTACTCAAGTGTTGAGCTATGCAATTACAAAAAAATTATATCTTCAAACCCAAGTTTTTAGAAATGGAATGTAGCCCTAGTAATCCTAATGACAAGGAGCCATTTGAGGTTTAGTTGGTTAGCAATAAAGTAAAACAACTAGATTTCAAACCAATTCCTGAAGTGGCTTAAAAAAATAACTTTGTTGGAATTTTTTCTATTATTCCACCTAAGGTTGTTATGGTGCAAGATGTTAGAAAATATTATAATTGCAAAGTTGGAGCAATAGGTGACATGGAGATTCGGAAAGCCTATGACAAACCTTTTGAGAATATGGTATTAAAGGAGGAATTTCATATTGTTGAAAGGAAGGGCTTAACCCATGCCCTATATTTCCTTGTAGTTTTCAAAACTGAATGGATAAGAATAGTGTTGAGTAGAATTCATAATTGATGCATATAACTAGAGGATTGACCTATTAAATTATCAAAGAGAATCATACATAGGGTAATAGGGTACCCAACCCTAGAACAACCAAAGACCATGAGGAGTGATTCAAAAGAAGCCATAAAGAAGTACACTAGGGCTAAGTGCAATAAAAGGGGCATGACAATTGACACAATAATAAATCCACTTGTAGAATTTTTTGTTGGGGTTATATCCCATAAATTCTACTAGTCAAGCTAACTAAATATTGTACCATGCATTGTAGTTTATGTGGGATACAAACTTGTCAAGAAGGATCATACATATGATCTAGCAAAACTACAACTACAATAGATTATGGAGAATTTGGGAGTAATGATGAGATCCAAGAGTGCTTAGTGTAAGTTTGGATCAATTTTCATATGCATATTTTTATATGTTTAGAATGAATTCCCCTCTTTTGGTAATATAATTAGTTGCAAGACAAATAGGTTTATAGCAGTACAAGTTAATGAGTACATAGAATAGATGGGAGCCAATTTTGAAACCTTAATGATAAGCTATTTTTAAAACTTTAAAAAGTTTATGAACTAAAGGCTCATAATACAGGTTTCTCTAGTGGATCAACACATTGGTGATATTTGTTTCTTAGTTGACATTGATTATACATATATCCAAGTAATAGTACCAAGCATAAAATGGCTAAGGCCACTTGGATATAAAATTAACATTGATAAGGCATCAACAAGAATCATAGCATTGCTTGTAGAAGACATTGATAAAAGTGAAAAAACCTTATGCATGTTTAATGTTGTGAAATCCAAGGTAGAGATGTGTATGTGAAGGATCATGGTGTACCAAACTATGGCCTTAAGTGGCAGTGAAAAACTAGCAAATTAGGGTTATGTCAACTTGACACATAATTTTAAAGTGGTTCTAGACTTTATATCAAAAATTTGTAAGAAAATAATCTGTAGGAAATTGAATCTAGTTTCTAAACTTCAAGGCCTTATTTGGAGAAAAAATTATTTGATTGGTCAAAAGTTTGCATTATAATGCAGTACGAAAAAAAGTTCAGGGAAAAAATAAAAAGTAGGTGTATGTCTGACCACCTTAATCATAATCAAATGATAATATTTTTAAATATAATTCGAGATATAAAAATTAGACTCATGCCTGGATGTGATGCATATTTTTGGGAATTTTAATTCCGAATAAATAAATAATTATGAATTTTCTACTATATATTTTCAGGATTAAAAAACTCGCGTGTCTGACCACCTTAACTAGTTCAAAAAAAATCAAAATTAAGTTTTCTATTTTTTTTCTTATACTAGTCGAAGCATAGAATGTGATGCATCTTTTGGATTTCACAAATCTTATACAGTTTGAAAGTTATAGCTATTTTTCAACTAGTATGTTAATCAACACTTTGTAGCTAACTCCATTAGAAAATAAGTAATAATTACTTATTGAACTTGTAATTTGACAAACCTTACATTTATGAAAAGCTAAGAACATTATTAAAAAACCCTTTTCATTACATCAAATTTTGGTTTAAAAAAAGTCATCAGCTACATGCTTGAAGTAAAAAACACATAAGAACATGTCAAAAACACATTTTTGGGATGTTTTAAACATGACCATATAAGGTTGGTATTGAAAGATATAGTGGGAATTATAAAGGTATTAATTTTTTTCATTTAGTATCAAGATGTGTGGGAAAAAAGTTGGAATAGATTTTAAAATTCTTTGAGGCATTTTAGAACTACATATTTTTCAGATCGCCACTTTTTGGCACACCATGATCCTGCACATACCCAGATGGAGTTGAAGACTACTTCAAACCTAAAGAAAAAAAATAAACTAAACAAAATGCTAAAGGCCAAATTTGGTGAAGGGAAAGAAGAAGCAGAAGAAGAAGAAGAAGAAAAACAAGAGGACCAAGGGCTAGTTTCCTTGACACAAGGCATGGGTGAAGATGCTAAAGAGGAAGAAAGTGTTGAAGAGGAAGAGCAAGCTGAAAAAGAACCTACCAAGCCATAGCCAAAGAAAAGAAAAGCTCAAAAACAATCTATAGGTCAATCCAAAGTTAAAAATATAGCCAAGCCAAGTCCAACTAAGCCTACTACAAGGGAAAGTACAAAAGCTACAACAAAGGAGGCTAAGGAGTAAGAGAAGAAGAAGGCTACTAAGTACAGAGGTCCAACAAAGAAGAAGATAAGAAGAAAATATGTTGCACCTCCTGAATTAGATATGGAAAGGACTGAGTCAGAAGACACTAGCTAGTTTAGAGTGGTAAATAACACCACCAAGTCAAATTTAGAAAATATGTGTAATAATATTAGAGATAATGTAGACTTATCTAGCTTGAAAAGAATTTATTTTAATAATTTGAGTAGAGAAGAACATAACATAGTTGAAGAATCAGTCTACACTATGATGCAAAAGTTCAAGAACACTCCACTTGAACTTGAAAATTCTACGCCCAAAGAGTTGTATTCTATTGTTGAAAATAAATGGCATTATTGCCTTAATATGGAGAAAGAAATAAGAGAGTTAACATTGGTTTGATTAATTCCAAAGATCACAAAAGGGTAAATAATCAAGGAAAATAAGAAGCATTGGAGCAAATTTGCACTCAAACATAGAGCATTTAGTATTCTTCAAAATAAGATTGAAGGTGTTGTGAAAAAGTCCACTCAAATGTGGAAATTAATCTATGGTCTCACAAATTTAAAAGAAGGAGATGAAGATCCCTTTGAGGGGAGAAACAATGAAGAAGAGGATGAAAATGAAAAGGAAGGTGAAGGAGAAAAAGAAAACTTAGATGATATAGTGGAGAAGGAAACACAAAAGGATGATATGGCAACTACTGAAGAGCATAAAATAGAATAGAGTGTGCAAGACACACAATTGCCACCTCCAAGTCCTCCACATGACACTTCTATACTTGCAAAAACAATAAAAGTAAAGGATGTTCTTGACAATTTTGCTAAGAACATAAACCCATTGACTATACTATTCAAAAATGTGGACTTAACATCCATTTGATAGAATTTAATTCCCTTGAAGGCTACATATGCTAGTAAGGTCCTTACTCCTTCCATTCTAGCAACTAGAGAAAAAGTTTCTCCATAATCTAGTCCTTCTTCTTATGCATACCCTTTACAAACTCATCTTTCCTTGTTCCTTGTGATTTTACCATTCTCATCTAACTTGTTTCTAAACACCCACTTGGTTCCAATCACATTCTTGTCAGCTGGTCTTGAGACTAAGGTCCATGTCTTTTTCTTCTCTATTTGTTCTATCTCTTCTTTCATAGCATTGTACCAATCACCATCTTTTATAGCTTCAATTATTGTTCTTGGTTCCATTTTGCTGAGCAGACATGTCTCACTTCTAAGTCTACTCCTTGTCATTGGTAGTGCCTCTTTATTTCTAATAATTTGATCTGCATGATGATGTCTTTTCACATTCTTTGCCAATACTGGTTCTTTCCTTGTTCGCATGTTGTCTCTTTCAGAATCTGAATCTTCATGTATATTTTCATTAGGTATTTATTCATTTCCTTCTTGTTGGTTTTTCTTAGAATCTGAATGAACATTCTTTGTGTTTTGTAGCTCAGCTTTTGAATGTGTTTGCTATTCAGCATTCACTGTCTATGATTCGACAGATACTGAATTTTGTTGCTAATTGTCATTCTGAGTTGCAACTTCACCACTATTAGGCATTGCTTCATAAAAGTATACAAAGGTCTTGTATTCTTCTGCTTTCTTGGTGTCCTCAATAGTTTGAACTTCTGCAAGCTCATAAAATTTCACATTTGTGCTTTCTACTACTTTCTTAGTGTTAATATTCAAGGACTTATAAGCTTTGCTTCTAGTAGAATAACCAAGAAATGTGCCCTCCTCACTCTTTGCATCACACTTTCCATTTCTAGACTCTTTATATATATAGCATTTTGCATCCAAATATTTTGAAATGTTTTTTATTAGGAGAATGTCTATACCATAATTCAAAAGGTGTTGCATTTGTACCTTTCTTGACTTGAACTCAGTTGAGTGTGTAGACTGCAGTACTTACAGCTTCCCACCAGTACTTGAGTGCAACATTTTTCTCCATCATTAAGGTCCTGGCATAGTCAATAATTGACCTATTCCTTCTCTCTACTATACCATTCTAAGGTGGAGTCCTAGGTGCTAATGTTTTCCTTTTGATTCCTTTTTCATTGTAGACCTCTTCAAATTCTCTTGATATCAATTCACCTCCTCTATCATATCTGAGACATTTTAGGCTTTTTCTAGTTTCTTTCTCAACTCTAGCCAAATACCATTTGGAATGCATTTGATTTTTGTTTCAAGAACATGACTATCATCATCCTTGAATAGTCATCTACAAATAGCACTATGTATCTATCACCTTTGTAGCTTTGCACTTCAATAGGACCACACAAGTCAGTATGAACTAACTCTAATACTTCATTAGAAGTATCAACCTTGCTTTTGAAAGTTGACTTGGTCATCTTCCCTAGTTGGCATTGTTTACACATGTTGTTATCTGGCTTCTTCAACTTTGGTAGACCTCTGACTTTATTCATTTTGCTAATGCTTATTAGATTGTCAAAATTTACATGACATAGCCTCTTGTGCCATAACCATACATCATCAGTTTGAAAAATGAGACAAGAAGCATCTTCCATGTCTAGGTAAAACAAATTACTGCTAGTATGGTCACCTTTTCCTATTAGACTTCCTTGAGAATCATAGATTCCATTTCCAAATTCAACCTTCTATCCTATGTTTCCTAATTGTGAGACACTTAATAGATTATAATTCAAGCCTTCAACATAGTATGCATTATCACATGTTATCTTTTCAGTAAGCTTGATACAACCTTTCCCTTTGATCTAACATGGTGCATTGTTACCAAATCTAACATTATTTCCTTCATGTTGAGTAAAGGTAATGAACTTACTTTTATCTCTAGAGTCATGTGATTAGAGAATCCACTGTCTATGATCCATTCGTCATTTTTGTTCATGTAGGTTACCAGGGAAGTTTCTGCATCTTCATTTGATTCATCTTTCATAGCCACATAGACTACTTCATCATCATTCTTGTTAGAGTCTTCTTCAACAATGTAGCATCTTTTTCCTTTACCTCTATAGTCATTGTTGTCCTATTTCTTGTTCTTGAGGTTGCCTCCATCATTGTAATTTTTCTTTTGTGTACATCTGGCTATAATGTGACCAACTTCATTACAATCAAAACAAATGATTGATAGCTTACCTTTGAATTTGCCTCTTCCTCTATGAAATCTTCTTGCTAGTAATGCCTCCAATTGGTCTACATCATCTTCATCAATGCTACTGTCACTAGATAGATACTTTCCTTTTCCACTCTTTTTCTTTGTTTGCACCTCCTAATTGTCTTTTATTTTCATCTTGGCTTTGAATGTAGATTCAAATTTTTCTGGCTTGTAGTTGTCAAAGTTGGATAGCTCAAAGGGAGTGAGTCTTCCAATTATTCCTTCAAATGACAATGTGTTTCCTAGTACACACCTTAGCTCTTGGATGTTGATACTATTATAGCATAGATAGGAAGAAAAGTTCTCAAGTATTTGCTACATACTATTTCTTCTGTTATCTATCCTCCTAGGCATCTTATTGCACTTACCACTTCTTTCATCCTTGCACCATATTGAGTAGCATTCTCTCCTTCTTCCATTTTCATGTCATCAAATTTTCCTCTTAGGCTCTCTCTTTTGGCTCTCTTGACATTATCGTCTCCTCCATAGATTCTTGAAAATGTTTCACAGATCTAATGTGCAGTGCCACATTCTTTAATGTCATCATACTCCGCATAGCTTAGTTTTGAAGCAATATCTAACATTGCTTCATTGTGCTCCTTCTTCTTGCTCATGTCATCTACAGTGAGGGGTCCTGCAGGATCTACATGATCAACAGAGATTGAGGTCTGTGCATAGTAACCTATTGATCCGAGGTGTAGCTTCATCAAACTTTGCCATGCAACAAAGTTGTCTTTTTTCAGCTTGGGAACTTCTTTCTTGGACATCTTGATCTTCCTGCTACTAGTACCTTGAAAAAAATCAGCAGTGTGCTCTGATACCAATTTTTAGAATTCTTTAGAATAATTGAGAGGTGGGTTGAATCAATTATTCAAGGTCCAATGATGTCCAATACAACTTTTTCTTCTTATCCTTAATGGCACATAACTGAAATTATTATGCATGCAATTTAAACATTAAACAATCATGAAAAGTAAACATGCATAATCACACCATAACACTAAGGATTTTGATGACCCAAAAACCCTCCAGGAATAAGAAGGTAAAACTGGGGTGGGGATCATGCCCACAAAATAATTGTGCAATTGATTTCAACCACTTCTGATGGTATGCCTTGTTGAAGACCTGCCCTGTTAAAGGCTACAACACATTGTTAAATGTGACCCTGTTAAAGGATTTCTACACCCTATTAGGAGTGTGCCATGTTAGAGGACTTAAGAACATTCAACTTGGAATGTCACCCTATTAAAGGATTTAGATAGAGTTGTTAGGCTCACCCAAGTCCATGGGATTTATAATCACCTTCTCAAAAGAATCTTTCATCACTGTCTAAGGATCTCCTATCCTCCTCCTAAGGATCTCTTAGCCTTCTCCTAAGGATCTCTTTATCCTTCTCATGAGGATCTCTTTATCCTTCTCCTGGGGATCTATTTATCCTTTTCCTGAGGTTTATCCTCCTAGCTATTAAGCTAACCTAGCAATGTAAGATCTCAATATCTAATACAATGGTAAGAAATTATTAGAAGGCTTTTGACCTGATACAGATTAGAACTTCAACCTTGCAGATTTTAGATCAATCTTCAATCCTTTTCTTTGCTTGGCTTTCTTCCCTTGAAATTTTGACATCTTGTTCACCCTTCGAGATCTGTCTCCTTGAGTTCTTCCACTTGTTATGCCAATGCACTCTATGGTCACTTGATCAACTCAGAGTCTTGATGCTCTGTTCTTACTCCTCTTCGCTTCTTCACTCGACCATACATATGACCAACTCCCTCTCATACATGCACATTTGATCTCTAACCTGTAAGTCCTTATAAAGAAGTTTTGTTCTTCATTTTTCACTAAAATCTTATTTTGATCTTTGAGAAAATGGTATTTTTTTAAATCCAAATTTTTTCTTCTAGAAATTTCATGATAAATCCATTAGCATTCACCTTGAAATGGTTTGCATGGTTTGCATAAAATTCTATGATATCTACTCATCATCCTTATCATCCAACTAATTCACAAAATTTGATGTAACAAATTTATCGTTGCTAATCATGCAAATGTTTGACTTAATAAATAATGTAGCAACTTAGCATAATTGATTTACTAATGCTCAGATCCTTCTATGTTACTCAGCTTCTATTGTTATTTTACTAGCACTTGGCACCTATAGCATTTTTTGTTTTTCTTGGCACTTGAAGACACTTGACACTTGATCTTCACCTGGCACCTGAAGGCTGCTTGGCACCTGAAGATCACTCGGCACTTGAAGGATTGCTTAGAACATACTAAAGTTGAACTTTCTTGGCTTCAATTGAGAATCTTCTCGGCTCTAACTAGCTTGCTTGGCTCTCACTAATGAACTTAGTTAGGCTTTACAAATGACTTAGTTAAACCTTACATCTTTGTTGTGTCTTAGTTTGTCCATTCTCTTAGAGTATGTCACCAATACACTATTTCATCAATGGCTTAGCTAATCCTTATAATTCATCAAAACATCATAACTTCAACTTTTCTCTAGGTACTCTAGTTACATCTTATTGATTTCCACCTCCTTGTCAATCAACCAATTAATAGTACTTCGATCACTAAAGCAATTGTCATTCCTGCAAGTAGCAAGTTTGACATCAATGACAAAATAATGATTGAAAACATTCTTTACCAGTTCCATTATTCTTCATAAATGATCTTTTCAATCATTTCCAACAAGAAATAATCATTCATAAGAATGACTATGAAACCATGAACATTGATTAGAATAATGAAATGCAAGAAGGACTATAGAGGAGGAAGAAGTAGGATATACTGAGGAATTAGTATAAACTAAGGCAAGCATTAATTGAAATAAAGGACATCTTTCTAGATGCATTTATCTTGCATACACCTGATGTAACAAAGCCCATTATGGAGCAACTTTGAAACATAGTGGACCAAGTGCAAAGTGAAGAGCATTATACTAATTCAAAACTAATGGAATGGTTAGAAAG
This sequence comes from Cupressus sempervirens, assembly GCA_028749045.1. Taxonomy (NCBI): domain Eukaryota; kingdom Viridiplantae; phylum Streptophyta; class Pinopsida; order Cupressales; family Cupressaceae; genus Cupressus; species Cupressus sempervirens. Next base: position 252,829,156 of record CM053789.1, read on the forward strand.
GAAATTTTAAACAAAAGTAAATGAAAGAATATGTAGTGAGATAGCACTATCATAGGTAGAACTGGCCAAGAAAATTGAAAAGGTGAAGATAGTAGTTGAGAATATCTTCTCATTGTACTCAAAATTATCTTATCCTTCTATCTTCACATAGGATATTAGCCAGAGAATCATGAGCTTGGAGAGGAACCTAAAGATATCAAGCATGAAACTACCTAAACATCTAGCTCAAAGTGAGAAGAACTTTAATAAAATGCTTCACACTCAAAAGGAACTAGTTGTATTCACAATAGAAGAGGTTAATAGAGGAGCCAAATTGGTACAAATACAAGCCTCACTAACCTCTCACATGGAAATTTTGCAAAAGGAACTAGCCTATGTAGAGAATGTAATAGAGAAAGTTCCCAATCTTTCCACATTAGATGGCTTAGTTCACCTTGCAAAAAAATAAATGCCTAGAACTTGCAATACAAAACTAGGATGTTGCTCTAAGAATTGTAATGGATGTGAACATGAACTTCTTGGCTAAATATTTAGTCAGTGTCTAAGAACCTTTGACATAAGTGTCAAAAAGGGAGAGAAATTAAAGAAAAAGAAAGACCTAAAATAAAAGGGGAAGTAATGGAGAAATTAATGGGACAAATTAAAGGCACATTAAAATTGTAAAGCCAAAAGGACACTTAAACTACAAGGGGAAACATGTGAAAGGGGGAGCTAAAATAAAAGTGGGAGTAATAAAATAAATAGAGAAGGAGAAAAACATAGCATAACAAGAACACATCAGATAAAGAGTATCAGAATTTAAGACAAGGAGTATTGGCGAACATATATCAATCTATTTAGAGATACTTTGGTTACAAGGATATGATACATCAACTTAGGGGGAGATACAAATTTTTGAGGTATATAGCACTTCAATAAAATTTGAACAATTTTGAAGTTTTGTATATATGCTAAAAAAAATGTATATTATACTTGAGGAGATTGGTTTTCATTATGTGTAGTTAAGTGTCTTTGACATTCATGTCAAAGGGGGAGATTGTTGATCTCATATTGGTTTTGACAATTGAGTGTCAACACACTTAAGAAATTTTCTAAATTGATGCCAAGTATAATACAAATGTTGAGTTGAAATATGTGCTAAGCCAGGAATTCAACAAGTGCCAAGTTATTTAGATGTCAAGGAGAAAAAGAGTGTTGAGAAAATTTTAGATGCCAGGTGACTAATAGATATCGAGAAAAGTTCAAGTGTTGAGCAAAATAGAATTTAGTATGTGCTAAGAATCAGTAATTAGTAATTGCCAAGTAACATAGAATCGCCATAAGAGTTTTTGCCTTCAAAAACTAATATGTAAACTATTTTTGAGCTGACATATGGATAGATCTCAAAGGATTAAAAGATAAGAATGAATCTATTTGGATTCCCCATGCAATCAACATGCAACCAATCAAAAAAATCAAAATATTTGAGTGATAAGGATGGATTAATCTCAATCATAGATTCATACCTAACCCTAAGTCACAAAATCCTTTTAAGGAGGTCGAAGTCGCATAATTCAATGTGTATGAGATAGAATGTGTGAAAAGAAAATGCACAGAAGGAGATAATGCCCGCAAAGTTTGAAGGAAATGAAAGGGGTGAATTGACGTAGAAGAAGGAAAGAATTGTAGAATCAGTTAATAGAATAGAGAATCAAGGTCATAGAAGTTTCATAATAGATTAGTGAGGATCAAACTGGATAGAAGAAGGATCAAAATCAACAATAGCAGAATACAAGTAATTAGCTCAAACATTCTACTATACATTCTAACAATTGTATTAGTAGAATGAAATCGTATGGAGATAGGTTGGTATAATAGCCTTTGTATAAAGCCTTTAATAGGGTGACATTCCAAGTGAATTTTTGTAAATCCTTTAGCTAGGTACACTTCTAATAGAGTTTTAAAATCCTATAAAAGGGTAGGATCTAACAATCCTTGTAAGCTTTTAACAGGGTAGGCCTTTGAGAGGGTAGATCATGAGAATGGTAAAAAATATGTAACCTTAATAGGTAAACTTTATTGTTGTATTAGAAAAAAGTTGTGGGTGTCATCCTCACCCCAGTTTTACCTTCTTGTTAGAGAGTTTTTGGGTAATCATATCTAGTGTCAAGTGTTTCTGTGGATGCATTTATTTTACATGTTATTTTCATATTTTTATGCATGCAATGTTTTCAAGTTAAAATTTTTATTGGTTAAAGTTTAGAACTTTTGATTCACCCCCCACCTCTTAGAAGTATATTTCCCACTTGTTAATTCCCAATAGTTGTGCTATGAATAAAAGAGAATTAACTATCATAGGTACTATTAATGCTTTTCCATATAAGTTCAATGCTTATCTTGACAAAGAACTCACTATGAGCATCTTGGTTGTTGATATTCCACCTCATTATGGCATGTTTTTATCTAGAAAATGGAGTGTTGCCATGGGTGCAAGTTTACAATGCTTCTTGTCATTTTCCACTTTCCTAATTGATGAGAATCTAGTGAAGGTAGATAGAGAACCTAAAAGTGTATACATGATTGATGAATAGATAGAGAATGATATGACAATCTTTTCAGAGATAGATGTTAATGCATTTTGAGCTAAGGTTTTAATTTTGAAAAGTGATAAACATAAATTATAGAAGGAAGTAGAAGTTGATACAAAAATAGACAAAGGTGATTTGTGGACTCATTTTTTATGGTGTTTGCCACAAAGATGGATCTTGTGCAAGTATTTTACTAATTTCTCATGTAGAGGTAACATAAATATTCTCTTTTAGATTGTGTTTCCCTTGTACTAACAATATAGTAGAGTATGAGGCCTTGCTATTAGGACTCAAGTTAGCCTATAAACTTGGGATTAAATGCTTGTATGTCATAGGAGATTCTAAACTGGTTGTATCCTAAGTGATAAATGTTTATGTGTCAAAAAATAAGAGACTAAATCAATATAGAAATGTTGTGTAGGATATGATTGAATATTTTGATCCATTCAGAATAGTTTGGAAAGTTAGGACCACTAAAAAGATAGTGGACTTACTCGAAAACATAGAAATAAAACCTAATGACATTACATTTGTTGGTATATCCAAGGTTGAAATCTAGACTAGGCCTTCTATTCCCTATAGTATCTAGAATTAGCAAGTATTTGAAGATGATAGAGACATTTTAAGATGTTGATTGTTCCACCTATATGGAGAATATAGATGGAAGAGATATTGTCTTTGGATAGGAGGTTGTGCAATTGAAAACTAACAAAATCCCAAAGGGATTAGTTGTCTTAGAAACTACTTTTGATAATCAAGATAGGTCTAAAATGGATACCAAAGAATATAATGCTAAGGATTTGGAGGAGATAAATTTAGGAACAAAAGAGACACCAAAGAAGGTATATATTAGTAAAAAGTTGTTTCCTACAATAAGACATGGTTTGATTGATCTACTAAGGAAATATAGACATGTGTTTGCATGGTCATATGATGATCTTAAGGCTTATAAAGAGGATTTGTTTTGGCATGAAATTCCATTGAACCTAGATGCTCTGCCTTTTAGGTAGTAACAGAGACTTGTTAACCCAACTCTTGCCCTCAAAATGCAATAGGAACTAATGAAGTTAAGCGATGTAGGGATCATAAAGCCTATTAGGCATTCATCTTGGGTGTCTAACTTAGTCCCTATTAGGAAGAAAAATGGAGATATAAGGTTGTGTCTTGATTTAGGAATCCCTACATATCATTGTTAAAGGATAATTATTGTTTGCCAAATATGTAGGCCATGTTGGAAAAGGTTACTAGTTCTATACTTATGTCCATGAGGGATGGATTTTTAGGATACAATCATTATTAAAGAATCAGAATTATTTAACATTTCTTTTACCACTCCATGGGGTACTTATGTGTATGTGAGAATGCCTTTTGGGCTTACTAATGTTGGGGCTACTTTTCAATGTGTAATGGATGTGTCCTTTTTAGATATTATTGATAAATTCTTAGTTGTGTATCAAGATGACTTAACTTCCTCTTATAAGGATGAGAATGATCATTGCACACATTTATAAAATTTATTTACCAGAGCTCTAAAGTATCGTATTTCTTTGAATCTTAGAAAATATAACTTTGGTGTTATTGAGGGGATGTTGCTAGGGCATTTCGCTGGAAAAAATGGAGTAAGGATTAACCCTGAAAGGGTAGAAGTAATAGATAAAATTTAGAAGCCTAAAAGTGTTAAAGGAATTCAGCCATATTTCAAGAAAATCAATTTTCTTAGAACGTTTGTGACTAAGTTTTTAGAAATTAGTAGGCCTATATCAAAAATGTTAAAGAAAGAATTTGAGATAAAGTGGGATGGAGAGCCTAGCACTACATTCCAAAAGATTATGCAAGTTATTAAAGATGCAACTATTCTTAGGGTACCAAATCATGATAAACCAATGCATATATTTTCTTTTGCTTAATTTCACACTATTGCTATAGTATTAATACAAAAAAATGAAGAATGCTATGAACAACCTATTGCATTTTTTAGCAAATCATTACAAGCAGTAGAGTTGAATAATGATATTAATGATAAACAAGCATATACACTGATGATAGGAGTGAAATCCTTCAACTATTATCTAATGGGAGCAATTTTTATTTCATTTGTCCCTACTATTGTTCTTAAGGCCACCTTTTCACAACCAGAGGTATCTAGTAGAAGATGTAAGTAAATTAATAGAATATAGTAATTCAATATTGATATTCAAATTACCAAACTGGTTAGATTACATGACTTGGCTAGATTAATGATAGAAGTAAATTCAAAGGAAAATCAAATCAACCAATGTGATGATAACTGTAGCAAAAGTGTCTATGACATGGATACTTTCAATTAGTATAGAGATCTAATTTATTATTTGCAAAATATGTAATCCCCACGAAGACTAATAGACAACCAGGAAAGATCCTTGAAATTGCATCATATAAGGTATGTTATAGTATACAAGTAGTTATGGTGGAGGGATATCGAAGGGGTACTTTTGAAGTGTATAGATAAAAGTGAGTCTGAGAAAATTTTAAGAGATATGCATGAAGGTGTGTTTGGAGGTCATTACATGGCTAAGACTATAGCTCAAAAAGTCCTCAAATTTGGTTTTTGGTGGCCAACACTCTTCAAAGATGCCCATGAATTTTTTAAAACATGTGATGTTTGTTAAAGATTTAGTGGAAAGCTAAAATTCTTTGGAAATATGCCATTAAAGACTTTTTGAAGTATATTCACAATTTCAACAATAGGGGATCAATTTCATTGTTGATATTTCAAACAAGTCCAATTGTAGACATTCTTGGATCTTGGTAGCTATTCATTATTTTAGTGATGGGTTGAAGCAATTCCCACTAAGAGTGGAACAAGCAGTGACAAAATTCATTCTAAATAACATCATAACTAGGTTTGGATGGCCACAGAAGATTATAATAGATAATGCTATGTGTTTTAGATCTAAGGAGTACAAATAATTTTGCAAGAGATGTAGCATTATATTTTTCACATCTCCACCTTATTATCCCCAAGAAAATGGTCAAGTATAATTAGGAAACAAGAGCATATTAAAAATTATGAAAAGGATTCAAGGACAAAAAAAAAAAAAACCTAGGATTCAAAATTTCCATTAGCTTTATGGGCTGATAGGGTTATTGTGAAAAAGGCCATTGATGTGCTCCATTTGATTTAGTTTATGGAATATAGGCTAGGTTTCCATAGAAAAACTTAAAGGAAATTTGGTCAAATTTATGAAGATGTTTTTATTTTTGAAATTTGACTTGGGATGGATGATATCTTGCAACTAAAAGAGACAAGAAGAGATTCCTCTACTCAAAATGCAAAATTACAGTCATAGATGAAACATCTATATGACAAGAGAGCTATGGAAATGAAATTTGAAGTAGGTGATATGGTGTTGATGGGGAATGCTAGAATAGAAGATAGAGGCAAGCATGGTAACTTTGACCCTATCTAGCTTGACACATATAACATTTATGAAAAAAGTAGTGAAGATTCATATTATCTAAAGGATTTAAATGGAGGTATTCTTGTTGCCAGTTCATGCACAATTATTGAAGCGGTATCTTTTTTGAAATGGTTTTTTTCCATGAACAATAGTTTATGTTTTCCTATACATTCTGTAAATCCTTTTTGTCTCTTTCATAGCCCTTGTACATATTGCTTTCTTGTGCGGTTGCTTTCTCGCAAGTCATCATTCTTTATCAATCATGTGGTCTGCTCTACCAAAGATTCTAGATTCTTGCATAGACATAGGTAGTCTATCATGCCTAGCTAGAGCCACTAATGGTCTAATTTTCCACAATGCAAAAATTTTCCTAAAAATAGGTATGCAAAATCAGATATATATATATATATATATATATATCTTGCAAATTAGGGTTTTTCCATTTACAAGTTTACTAATCCTATGTAGAAACCTATTAAAATAAAATGTGTGCCCTAAGTAAACCTATTAGGTTGTGTGCTTCTACTTTGAAAAATTTAGTGCACAAATCATTTTTGAAAATGGTATATTCTTTTGGGAGATCGTTTAAGTTCTTCCTTTTCATTTTCATTTTCCCCAGATTTCTTTCTACTATTAGATCTCCCTTCAGATCTATGGCAATCATAATGTCACTCTTATGACCTGCAAGATTTTTATTCTACATGACATGGCATCCATCATAAAATAGAAAGATGATGAGGTGAAGTTTTAAAATACAGGCATTAGGTTTTTAATTGCTTTTGAGAATTTTGGCAGTGTGACTAGATGTCTGAGATGTTAGATATTGGAAAAGCATACTTGTTGTAGTAGACTCAATTTTCTATCACCAATTTTTGTAAATTCATGGTGGGCACCATGCTATGATAAAAAAATGTTGGAATCCTACTAGTAGTGCCATGGCAACCTCCCACGAATTGCAAAGCATAGTGGATAAAGTGTGGTTACAATGCAAAAATTCTTGCTTATGGTAATTAAGTCTTGCTAGTGGGGTTATTATTAGATGTTCAAGTGAAATGAAGGACAAACCAAAATAAGAATGCTTTTTTTAAATTTTCATGATGACAACTTTTCTAAAGATCAGGATGGTCACTATCTCACAATCAAAAAACCCATGTTTATACTGGTAGCAACATAGCTCCTTCCCAAAAAATTAAGACATAATGGAACCTAATTTTAAAGAGTGTCACACAAGGGGTAAATATTATACATTCTTTGCTAGTGTGTCAAAAAAATGTCACATCACACATTATCTAGAATCACATTCAAAATGAAGACACATGTTAATGGGAACCATCAAACCAAAACACATGTATGGTAGGTGCTAACTCGCTACAAGAAGTCATTTGATCTTTAGTGGTAGTGACATGGTGACCAAAGTAAAATAAGAGGTCCCATCATAGTCACATTAAAATACTTATGAAATACACATCATTAGATCAGGAATGAATCAATGATGGTTGCTATATTTCATGAGGAAGTTGCTCACAGATTATGCATAGTGACATAGTGAGAAGGCGACAAGCGTTCATGAGTGCTAGTGCATCCAGATCAAGTTTCTAGTAGTCGAGAGAAAGGCTTACATGGAGGTTTTTTATTGGGTTGACTACCAACCTGGAAAGTGGATTCTAAGTCATTCATAATTTTGTTCTTGGATCATCAAATTTTTCAAAATCAACAACATTTTTTTGAAAATAAAAGGTGATGCCACCCTGTTGTGCTTAGAGTTAAGGTCTTGTATGAACAAGAAATAGAGTATATTGTTAATATTTTGCCATTTCTTCCATACGTGAACAAATTTTCACTCTTCCAAAGAGCTCAGAGCTATTAAGATATTATGCTTTATGTGATTAGAAAGAAAAAGAATTTCTTGTAATTTTAGTGTATTATACAATTGTAGTAATAAATTAGTGAAGAGCCATGTAAGTTTATCAATTAACTATATATCAAAGTATTCTAGTATTTTATGATTTTCATTAATCATGCCTCCAAAGAAAGTATTCTTGAGTCAAGTAGATTATGTTAGCAGAAACATACATGATGACCTTCTTGAATTATTACTTGAGTCTACAAATGACTCAACCCAGATGAAAAAGTTGATTTCTATAAACCCTAGGCTCAAGATAGTAGATGGTTTATATGATAGAGGAAATTGGCTTAGGGATACTACTACTACCAAATTAGGGCTTTTCCTTTTCAAAAACTAGTTTCTAGAAAAAAAAAATTTTTCCCTTCATCAAAACATTTGGAATTTTGACTTAGGGAAACTAGTGATCCCTGGTGTATTGGTGGATGTTGATTTACTCATGGCCATTACCCAAAATTATGACCCTGTGGCTAGAATAGTAAGAAAATTGGATGGGGATTTCTTAATGAATATTAATGCTAAGGAAATTTGAAAAGTCTTTGACCTATAACTAGTTTTAGATTATCATATACCCATTGACTTGCCAAAACTTGAAAAGGAATACTTATCTAAGAAAGATAAGATTAGGTAGGGTGCACTGATGGTACACATAGGTTCCATTGGGAACTTGTTAGTAGTCACACCATCTACTAGGGAACCTTTTTAAAAGGAAATTTTCACTTCTTGAGTTATAGATATTGTTGGTCTAATTTTTTTCATGATAAAATTTGCCTAACCTAGGTACAAAAAATAAAAAATGAGTCCCTTAATGGTCACTATGGTTTCTAGTCTTTGGTCTTCCAGATTTGTTAGCCTTTGAAAACATTTGTTAAACCCTATGTCTCGTTCCTTTTAAAATTTTTGGGCATGAAATCTTTTTAAATTTTTTGCGCCCCCAAGCGGTCTTTTTTCTCTTATGTTCCTCACTGTTTGATGTTGGTACGATGCACAATAGTCACTACTTTTCCATAGAAAGATGCAAGTTTTTTACCCTATGCAACATAGTGAATACCACAAATTTAATAGGTGGGGCCATAAAATGGAGGTGCGGTGATCAGAGATTGTATTGCATCCAAAGTATTCAGTCATGTACACTTTGTCAGTGTTGTTAGAGTTGAAAAGGGAACCAAGTAAAAAGTGAGCAAAAGAGGTCACCAGAATATGATTTCTCTGATGATTCGCTATGTCATTGTCAGAAAAACTAAGCACCCTACTAGTAGCGACATAGCAAATAGCCAAGATATACATGATATGATGGATGCCAAACTTTCTAGTGACCATAGACTTCCAAGTGTCATGGTGGGTAATGATTGTTATGTTAGAAGCATTAATGAGGGTGATTATGGTTTGATTTGCTTCTTTTTTTTTTGCGTTGAGTTTTGATAAGACACCTGAGCTTGCTATGTCATTGTCATGAAAATTATGCATCTCACTATTAGCGACATATCGACCTGCCAAAAAATGAACACATTATGAGAGCCCAACAATATGGCAATAGGACTAGGATTAAAATATGGTATTATATGCCAACTGTGTAGGATTTTGTCATGTCATCAATAACCTAGACCCATCCCCATGCATAAAACATATGAAAGATTCTAGTCGTTTGATCAAAGTAGAATCAAAGAGTATCGCTACCTCACTATGGAAAGGTGTGTGCTTTTTATGTATAGCGAGGTAGTGAATATGGGACCCACCACATCTTAATGAATTCATGTAGTTTCCACACCCTTAGATTGATCTCGACTCTATAGCTATCATTGTTTCGCTATAATGAGTTGCACGAAAGTTATGTATAGTGAGGTAGTGAATAAGGGCCCCACCATATTTCTCTTAAGTGATGTATCAAATGTCCTCCACATGATCAAAGTAGAATCAAGGGTTGTCGCTACTTTTCTATAGCAAGATGCTCAAAAGTTATGTATAGCGAGGTAGAAACATGATGACACGTGTCCCTAGTCATCAGTGGGTGCAGACTGAAATATCGGTAGCAAAGCAAAGGTACAAATGAAAGCATTTCTTTGGTTTGATTACCATTGGGTTAAGAAGAAAGATGAGTCAGGCCTATTTTTATCATTGGATCATAGGATTTTTCAAAGATCAATGGCACAAATTTAAAAGGAAAGATGATGCCACTCTATTTTTTCTACTCTATGCATTTATGAGGAATGAATTCTTCACGTGCAAAAGAAAAATAGAGTATAATACAAAAGATTTTCTCAGTTCCATCTCACACAAACAAAGATTTTGAAGCCTTTTCCTAAGTAGAAGCCATTATTGAATACGTTGTGTTGATCTTGACTAGAGCATGAAGAAAATTTCCATTGATCACAAAGACATTGCTGAATTATAGCAAGAAACAAGAAAAGAATCAAGTAAGTAATTATAATCCTTATAGTGTCTTAGTTCTATAAATTTCAATCAAAAATGGCCTCCGAAGAAGTGATTTTTTGGTTAGGAGAATTACTTGGATAGGAATGTTTGTGATGATTTACTTGAGCTACTTCTCAATTCCACTACTAAAACTATACAAGTTAAAAAGCTTACTTCATTAAACCTTAGGTTGAGAATAGCAGATGGATTGTATGACAAAGGGAATTGGGTCCAAGATAGCAGTACCTCTCAAATTGGTCTAGATTTGTTCAAAAAATGGTTTTCAAAGAGGAACCTTTTTTTCCCACATGGCAATATCTTGAATTTTGATTTAGGGAAGCTGGTGGTCCCTAGTGTTTCATGGACTATGATCTTCTTGAAGCTATGGAAAGGAACTACAACCAAGCCATTAGAGTAGTAAGAAGAGCTAATGGCTAGGTCCTAATTATAGTCCACCCAAATGAAATTAGGGAAGTTTTTGGTTTAGGGCATCTCACTGATTACCATGTGCCCATTGATTTGGAAGGGTTAGAAAAGGAATAAAAATCCAAAAAAGATGCCATTATTCAAGGTGCACTGAAGGCACATATAGGTAAAATTGGAACCCTACCTGTAATAATAGCAGCCTCCAAGGAACCTTTAGAAAGGCTATATTTCAACATCAGGGCTGTAGAGATATATAGGACCCTGTGTAGAGTTTACGCCTGTGGATTTGATGTATATGGTCATTCAAATTTCATCTTTTGGTGTGGACAAATTTTTTTATTTTGCTTCTTACTTAGTTGAGGAAATTCATAGTGGATTAATTGGGATTGCCAAGGGCAAGGTCGAAAAAACTTTTGGTCATTATTTTTTGTTGATGCATATGTTTTTGTTTAAGGGAGCTACATATTTTGGTAAAGAAATGAAGTTAAACAGAGAAGAAAATGGGGAAGCACTACTAGTCCAATTATAGAGTGTAGATATGACTTGGGATGTACAGAACACTAGCTTTGTCAGGTTTGATAGGTATTTTGCTTCCAAGCTAAGATAACTCTTATTGAGTGATAATCCCAAAATCTGCAAGGCACTAATGGGTCCCATTAGGCCTATGGATAACCCTAGTGGTTTAAAAGTTTCACATAATTGGGGGGATATTATCCCATACTCTATTTCTACTATATTCAAAATTTATGGTTTTAAAGGAAGTCCTCATGTACTACCTTACCAATTGCCCTTGAAGGTAGGAGTAGCTCATTTTTTGTGGTAGTTGGGAGGTGTAGAAGAAACAATTTTGTTGAAAAGATCAACAGGGTTAATATTCCCTACTTGCATAGTGACCCATTATTTTGTAATCGCAAAAGGAGGTTGGCTTTCTTTGAACAAAATTTTTGGTCTATACAAGATGGCTATTTCTCACCCTCATTTTTGTGATTATTAGTGATTTCATAATTTGGCTCTAAGGCATAGAATTAAGCATGGAAAAATTGAGCATGAATTCTACTTTCTAGAAGATATAATAAGGAATGAGTACTTGAAAAAGTAGAAGACTAGAAAAGAAAAATGGAGAGTCTTCTCTAAAGTTTTGGATTTCATTCATTGTTTTGATGCTGATTACAGTGCTTTGAACAATGTAGTTACAAATTTAGATAAGATAAATAATCTGATGAATAATTTTTCTAAAATAATGGAGGCAATGAATGAAAAGAAGCAATTCTTTATTAGATTTTACCCAGATAAGGCTAGGGAAGTGATTAGAAGATTGGGTTTTACCCCCAATATTGGGGTAGGCCAATTAATTATCTAGAAAAGGCTAGGGTATACTATTATTCAAAATAATAGTTGATTCCACTAGTGATTTCATGGAAGAGAGGCCTTTTAAGACCTCCTTAAAAAGGAGAAAAATAATGAGGGAGGAGGATCCACATGTTGAGGAATATTCACCCTCACAAACCCCTATGAGAATTGAAGAGGAACAACTCACTAAAGAGCAAATTAAACAATTGGGATCATAAGGGGAAATTTTTGTCACACAGTTAGAAATAAATGAAGGAGACCCCAAGGAGCCTCCAACACCAAGTTTTGAGTTGATAGTTGTAGATTACAGGGGAAGGGAATTAGACCCTGTAGTGCAACAAGCAAGTCAACAATTCTTATCAAATGATAATTTTGTTAAATCAAGGGATTTCTAACAATTTGCATGGAGGTAAAATATGAATAATTTTGAGGAAATATGAAAAAAATTTAAAGTAGAGCATCCAAAAATGGATGAAGCCTCAATCCAAAACCAAATAAAGGAACACATGATTCCAGAGTTCCAAAACATAACCCTTGAAGAGGGGAGACAAATGGTAAAGGCTTCCGATATATTATTGCTACCCAATTGGGATATTGCAAATGCATTGATTTTTAATTCTATTTCAAATAAATTTGAATTATAGGACCCTAGTGAAAAGGAGTTTGCAGGGACTTCATTCAGTGAAGATAAAACTACTTTTTTTATGTAGTCATAGAGAAGGGGATCTAGGGCTATTTCATCACAATCAAAGGAATCAAGATTAATAGGAAACATCATTGTGAGGAGAATGGCCAATACCTCTCATGTGAAGGCTACACATTGGAATGTAGATTCATCCCAATTTGTTTTAGCCACTGCTAAGAAGGAACAACATGCCAATTTTGAATTACAAAGTAAATATGAAATAATTTTGGAGGCCTATAATAAAGAAGTTCAAAAGAGGATTGAACTTGAGAATAAATTACTAGGGAGATCTACAATACCTAGAATAACATATCCTCACCCTCCAATGGAGCCTTTTAAATCCACTCCTCTCATAGAGATGCCAGATACCCCACAGAGGCCACAATATTACACTACTGAAGATTTTGAAGAAGAAAAGAGTAAACTGTGGGCCTTACATGTAGAGTTGAATGTAAAATATTGAGAAAAATTAATAAATGATCTCACATATTTGGGGGAAAAAATTGAATGGCCACTAGTCTATGATTAGTTTGCTAGGATGATAAGTATCTAGGAGGAACTGAAAGCAAGTAATGAGGCTTTGAAGCTTATTGTGAATAAGTGGGTAAGAAGGAGGAAAGAAATGACATTTTTATGTTGTTCTATCATAAAAGCCTCATTTGATCAAATTGAAAAAACTTTTGATATTGTTTCTAATATTTCTAATTTTGACAATAAGAGAATTCATTTACAAAGAATAATAGGGCTATTTGAACAAATATAAGAGCCAAAAATTTAGTTTGATTCCTCATGCCCTAGATAGGAGAAATAATTTGAAAAAAAAAATATGAGTGGGCTAAGGAACTTGATGATTTATTTTGTATAAGGATGAATAAAAGTATAAATGAAACAAGGCATGCATGGTGCACTGCCACAACTGAAGAAATAGTGAATGCCCAAATATTCTTTGATTCTTTGAAACAAGAACTTGTTGATATTGACAAGGAAGTAGAATATGTTATCAAGAAACAATAGGATATTCTACATTTTGACTAGCTAGATGATGCACTTTTTGACAAGTGGATGGAGGATATTGCTTCTGGTGAGCAACTAGAAGAAGTTGAAAGTGATGATGATGAGATACATGAAGATGAATTCAAAATCATCAATCCACCTCCATTAGTACTTGTAAAAGAAGAAGTGGATCAGTTAGATGACTTAGCAAATACATAATCAAGAGTAACTATCACTTTGGTAATGCATGGTGACATGTGTGAAAATGCCAGAGTGGAGGTAAAGCTACATGAATCAGAACCTGACACATCACTGGAAAGTCTAGCAAACGCATATGTTGAGGATTCAAAATAGTAGCCAATTAGAAAATCAGCAATATAAAAGGATGTAATATAAAGGGACCCACAAAAGGAATTTTTGATGTACAAATCTTTTTGTTAGTCACAATTTTGTCTTTTTGTAATAGGTGTATGCAAATATCTTTTGTAATAGACACTTGTCAGTTCTTTATTCCTAAAGCTTATTGCATCTCACATTATATAAGTGAGATTCTAGGGCTAGAGAATGGTTGAATTTCTAATTGCATTTTAGTATTACACTTAAGATTTTTTTGGTCTAGTCTTTAAGAAAATATTTATCATGTATTTTCTTTGCATATTTTCTTAGAATACATCAATATGGAATGATCTTCATGTCTCTTTTTTCGGTCATTCTGAGTTTACTACAATTGCATACAAATTTTCAAGGAAAATTAATAAAAGTTTTGAGTTATCCCCATGTTAGTTTTTATTTAATTTTGTCTCCTTTTTTGTTACCTAGTTATTTTGAGATTGTGTGAGTAAAGCTTGCTCAATTGAATGCAATTCATTTAGGTTGTATGTCAATTCATTATTGCTATTTATCCAATGGATTAAGTAAATGCTTTTGATGAATTTGATGGGACTGGCGTGGTAATAGAAAGGGTGTATGTAAGGATGAAATTTAGTAAGAATTGCTGATAATTCTTTTTGTAAAGTAACAAATTAGATCCATAAATTGGAGTAGACTCTAAATGCCAATGGAATATGAACTAATCAAAATTTAATCAGTAGGTAGAATAGATATACTATGAAGAAGCATCAATTATAAAATCACAATCAGCTTTAATTTACATGTTTTGAAGATTTAAAATAATGGCCAACACTTGTTTGCGTGGAGTGTTTTAGCTTTAGTTAGCCACTGCTGCTGGGAACACTTGCAAATCTATAGAAGAAATTTGACCAAATCTATTATATGGGATGTGTTTATTCAAAATTTTAGAAGCATGCATGTATTTGAGGATGTGAGATGAGAATTAGAATGAAACAAAAATAATTCTCATACAATAGCTTTTAGTCTTGAATCATCCCTGGATATACCCACCCTAGTTTTGTAGAGCCTAAAGAGTAGAAAACCACCCTTGGTTTTGTTGAAGTTGGGTCCAAATGGTGTACACATGTTTGCCTAATTCATAGGTTGTGTGAGTAATATGAATTGGGTATTGAACTTTGTGTTGTTTAGTAGTTTTAAAACACCAACAGAGATATATATGACTTTATGTAGAGTTTTTGGCGAGGATGAGAAAATTTTTATTATAGTGAAATTTATATATATGATGGCTTAGATTTCTTCTTTTGGTGTGAACATTATTTTGTATTTTTCATCGTATATAGAAGAAGAGATCCATATAGGCCTAGCTGAAATTGCAAAGAGCAAGGTAGAAAAGACTTTTGGTCACTACTCATTGTTAATGCATATGTTTTTGTTTAAGGGTGCAAAATATTTTGGGAAGTAAATGGTTTTAAATAAAGAACATGAAGGAGAGGCTCTACTAGTCTAGTTGTGGAGTGCTAATATGACTGGGGATGCAAAAAATGCAAATTTTGATAGGTTTGACTAATATTTTGTCTCTAAATTGAGAAGCCTCTCATTAAGGGACAATCCCATAATCCCTAGTGAATTATTGAATTTTTTCAAGTGAATCGATATTACCTTTGATTTAAAAGTGTCACATCATTTGGCTGATATCACACCATATGTTGTTTCAATAGTTTTTAGAGTTGATGGCATTCAAGGGACTCCTCATGTACTACCCTACCAGGTACCTTTGAAACTAGGGATAGCTAAGATATTATGGTAGCTAGGAGGATTAGAGGAAACATATTTGGTTAGAAGAGGTAGAGGCTCTATATTTCCCATTTGTACTATACCCCACCATTTTATACTTACAAAAGCTGGTTGGTTATTTTTATATAAATTTCTAGAGCATTACAAGATGGTTGTATCTCATCCTTATTTTTTTTGCACTGAGGGATTTTTTGATTTGGATTTTAGATTTAGGGGTAAGGTTGGTTCCAAAATGTATGAGCCTTATTTCCTTGAGGATATAATAAGGAATGGGTTATCTTTGCTAGAGCAAGAGACCAAAAAGGAGAAATGGAGATTTTTTTCCAGAGTTTTTGAATTTATTCATTATTTTGACAAAGACTAGAAGCCTTTAGATGATGCAAAAATAGAGGTAGACAAAATAAATAAGCTAATAATTACCTTTCCTAAAATCATGGAGGAAATAAATGAGAAGAAACAATTTTATATCAATTCTTTTTTAGATAGAGCCAAAGAGGTCATGAGTAGATTGGCATTCACTCCTACAATTGGAATAAGGCAGTTGATTGTCCAAAAAAGAACTAGCTAAAATGTGATTTAGAATAAGAAGGCCACTATGGACAAAGGAAAACAAATAGTAGGGTCAACTAGTGTTGTCCTAGAAGAGAGACCTAATGATCCCTCAACCAAGGAGGCAAAGAATAATAAAAGAACCAAATCCTCACATTGAGGAATATTCACCTACTTAATCCCCATTGCAAATTGGAGATAAGTAGCTCACCAAGGATAAGATGGAGTAGTTAGGGTCCCAAGGGGGATTATTCATCACCCAAGCAAAACTAGATGAGGGAAATCCTCAAGAGCCTCTAATGCCAAGCCTTGAACTAACTGTGATAGATTATAGAGGAAGGGAATTAGACCCTGTAATAGAGAAAGCTTGCAATGAATTCATGTTAGATGATGATTTTTTTAAATGAAGAGCCTTCAGAGAAAACATGGGAATGTTTGAGGGAAGATGTAGTAAGTTGAGAATAGAGCATCCAGAGATGGAAGAGGCAGATGCATAGAATTAGATTTAAGAGGAAATGACAGTAGAGTTTAAGAATTTGCCCCTAAAGAGGTAGACAAATGGTAAGAGCATCTAGTGTTATGCTACTATCTAATTGGGATATTGTAGATGCTTTGATTTTTAGTTCTATTTTAGGTAGATTAAGTCTAGAAGATTAGGGAAATAAAGAAATAAAAGGTGCTATATTTAATGAAGACTAGGCTACATTGGCCATTTGGTCAATAAGGAAAGATTCTAGAGCTAGTTCCTCATAGCCCGATAACACCAAATTAATAGGCAACATGATTATAAAGAGAGTAGAAAAAAAATTTAGTTTAAAATCTACTCAACTAGGTGTTGGAGTATCCAACTTGACTTTAGCAACTACTACAAGAGATGACAAGCCTAGGTTAGAATTACAAGATAAATATGAAATGGTTTTGTAGGTATATAATAAATAAGTTCATAGAAGAATTGAACTCAAAAATAAAGTGATGGGAAGGTCCACTACGCCAAGGATCACATGCCTTCACCCACGAATGGAGCTTTTTAAATCCACTCCCCTTGTTGAGATTCTTGATACAAAATAGAGGCCACAATATTATATAGCTAAGGATTTTGAAGAGGAGAAGAGAAAACTATGGGCACTACATGTAGAGTTAAATGTGCAATATGGGGATAAATTAAGAGATTCTCTCATGTATTTGGTTGATAAAATTGAATGACCCTTATTTTATGAACAACTAGAAAAGATAGTGAGTATATGAGAGGAAATATAGGCAAGTGATGAAGCCTTGAAGCCAATTGTTAACAAGTAGAGTAAGATAAGAAAAGAGGTCATTTTTTTATGTTATTCTATCATCAAATTATCACATGACTACATAGAAAAGACCTATGATGTCAAGCTAATGATTTGTCATAATTTTGTGATAAAAGAGTTGAGTTATAGAAGAGAATTGTTAGCTACTTGGACAAATACAAGATTATTAATTTTGATTTGTTCCCACTTGCTTTGGATAAGAAGAATAAATTTAAATGTAAATAGGAATGGGGAAAAGAGTTAGATGACTTATTTTGTCTATGGATGAATAAATTCATAAATGAAAGAGGAAATGGATGTTGGGAAGCTACTACTAAAGAAATTGTAAGGGCCCATTTATTCTTTGACTCTTTAAAATAAAATTTTGTTAAAATTGACAAAGTAGTTGAGTATGTGATTAAGAAACAACATGATATTTTGTAGTTTAATTGGCTAGATGACACCCTTTTTGATGAGTGGATGGTAGGTATAACTCATGATGAGTAATTGGAAGAAATTGAATTGATGATGATGAGATAGAGCATGATGAAGTGTAGATTATTGACACATCATTAGGAGATTAGAGGAAAGAAGTAGATAGAAATGAGCAACCAATTGTAGTTGCAAGCACAAAATCCCAAACTGATGACATAGCAACAGAGGAAGTAAAAATAAATGCTATTTTATTAGTTGATGATGATATTGATGGGAATCCTTGAGTTCAAGTGAGCTTTCTCAAATTAGAGCTAAAAACATTACTATCTATTCCATTAGCCACATCCTTTGAGGGCCCACAACAATAGTAAAGCCAATCATCAACTCTTTTTCAGAAAAGAAAGCGTGGCAATAGGTGGAATAGAAAAGTGGTCCCACAAAGGAATATTGTGATTTGAAATATTATTGTGGCACTTTTCTCTATCTTTTGTGATTGTAATAATAATATATCTTTTTTCTTGAGGAAAGATGTCATTTCTATGTACATAAAGCTTGTTGCATCTCACTATATAGGTGAGATCCAAAGGTCAAAGAAAGGGTCTATGAATTTTGTAATTTTGCCTTGTTCAAAAGTATAGTCAATCCAATCTTATGTGTAATCTTCTGAGTTTATGTTCTAGCTTTGTAATTTTCTAATGTTTTGATATCAATGATAGATCTAGTAATATATTCTAAGTTTCTTTGAGTTTCTACCAGTAATTGTATCAGTCATTTAAAAGGATAATACAAAAGGGTATTTACACTACATCTGTGTTGTTAATATCTGTCTTCATTTTATGAATTTTCTTACTTTGTCATCAGTTAAATAAGGTTTAATTTATTGAATGCAATCTAGATAGGTTGTATATTGATTCTATTATTATTTTTAATTCAAGGAATTAAGGAAATGCTTCAATGAATCAGTAGGGTCTATGAGTTTGTAAGAAGGATGTTTCATAAGAATGAGAATTGGTGATCATAACTGATATAATTCATTTACAAGTTATCTAAATTAGATCCCCTATTGATACTATAATCTATGTAACAATGGATAAGGTACTAGTCATATAAACTAGAAATAAATTGGATTAAAATATGTTGCATATATCTAATTTATATTCAATTTTTAATCAATCAAATATTGTATCAAGTGCATAAAGGTGGTCACCATCTAATCTGTGGGAATTTATGAGTTATTTTTAGCTGTTATAGCTCATGTTTGATCTACATTTATATTAGACAAATTGGACCATATCTATTGTTTTTAGGGATTAAGGGTAAGTGTCAAGTAAATATTTGAGTCCCTAAGGTATTCCCACCTTGGTCTTACAAAGCCAAAAGTGTAGAAAGCATTTGTGATTTTTGAAGTTGCCCCAAAGACATAGTTTATTATACTAAATATGAGCATTAGCTACCTCTAGGTATAATAAATTTGGTTTAATATTGGTAATAATAATCATTGTTAAAATAGGAGCCAACAGGCTTCACCCCCCAAAATAGTATCATCCATGAATTGCTAGTGAGTGAAAACCAAGGGACCAGAAGAAGGTTTCAAGCCCACTAAATCTCCTCTACTTCTTTTGAAATGTATGAGCCTACCCAAATGTTTAGCTAGAATGATGAAGAGGATAGGGGATAAAGGATCACCCTAACAAAGCCCTCTAGAGGATTTAACAAAGTTAGAATGGGTCTCATTAACCATGAGCAAAAAGGAAGTGGTGGAAACCAATTGGGATATAATCATTCTTACTTTGGCATTAAAACCAAAAGCTTCAAGAATCTTTTCTAAAAACCCCCAATAAACTATGTCATAGGCCTTAGATAGATCAAGTTTGAGCAGAAAACCTTCCTGTTTACCAACTTCAAGGGAATGAATAACTTCATGAACCTTAATGATGGAGTCTAGAATTTTTCTACTAGGAACAATACCCAATTGTTGAGGCACAATAATCTCTAGAAGTAATTTGATAACTCTATTAGTTAAAAAATTCACAAAAATCTTATAAAATGAATTGCAAATGCTAATAGGTTTGTGTTGCATTTCGTGCCCCTTGCCAAATATTTTAATTTTAAATAGTTGCCCGCCCAATAGTCACTTCCTAGTTTAATGTTATTTTAAACATCCCAAAAATATCAAAAGGATTAAATGATCGAACCTTATAATATTCCTTATTTTGTGGGTCCACAAGTCCCCATCATCGAATCAAGATATATCAACAGTTAGTGTTATCTCAGTATGGGAAGTTGCATGTTGTTTTTCCATAGTGACATTGCACCTTTTGGCCTCATGTCAGGTGGGTCCTCCCTTTCTTTGTTGTTTCTCCAGTGCCATGTTTTCATAGATCCATGGTGGGTGCTATGGCGCTATCAAAAAATCTGTGTTCCTCACCGTTAGCGACATAGCACCCAGATGAAAAATGATACTATGGCGACATGAGAATGAAGGTGGGTCCCAATCATGCCCCATTGGATATCAGTGATGAAATTTGGCACACATAGTGGGACCTTAGGCAGCGTGGAAGGATGACTGTGCTTAGAATTAGGCTTTGATTCATCACCAACTGGGCAATTCATTGATGTCAGCAATAGCCTAGACCCATGCTCCTTTCAAATGCATGAAGATTTCCTCACCCTTGGATCAATTTGGATAAATGGTGGGCACTATCTTACTATGGGAAGCTACGAGAATATTATCCATAGCGACATAATGCCTCGGTGATGCATGGCACAGATGACGTAATGGGCCCGCCCTTCTCCAAAGTAATGTTACAGCTCATCCTCGGTGGAAGTTAACAGGTGGGTCATAGTACAATGGTGATATTTCATTAGTCCATTCAGCCAACTCGATGTGTAGTTGTACAATTTTCTTGATCACCATATATCTAAGGAAATTGATGTTAGGTGCTATCTTTCCATGGAAAGCTTTGAGGATATTACCCATAGTGACATAGTGCCATTGTGCCACGTGGATCAATAGGGCTAGGTCTCACCAAGATTAGGATGTGAGGTTTTCCCAAGTGGTTGCCAAGTGTTTTGTGGGCCCATAAGTTGTAAGGAGATACTGCAATAATATGGCGAGTCTTCATGATCATCAAATTAGTCTAAATCCACAATGGGCACTATCTCGCTATGGGAAATTACCTAGAGGATATTCATAGTGAAATAACAGCTTGGTAACATGTGTCCTAGTGGGTCTGGTGGAGGCATTGATGGTTAGTGGTTAGCAGTTAATGTGACTATTGTGGTCAAGGTTTGCAAGGTGGCCCAGTCAGTTTGAATATCTGGTCAAATTCATGGAGGCCCACAAGGTGGCATAAAGAAATGAATTGATTCATCCATGTGGCCTATTTCACTTATAGTGTTTGGCTGACTCACTAACTCTACTCATTCATGAACCCAAAATGATAAGAAATTGAGGTTTTACACAAATCTGATCTTCATGATCAATTCCAACCACTAGAAGTGAATGTGAAGCATGTAGAGACACTCTACCATTCTGATCTAATCTATCTACTTAGTCAAAGCACAATTATAGTGCCATTTCTGTCATCTCAAGGCATTATTTGACATAGAAGATCAGATATCATTGCATTTGAATCCATGTCTAGATCAGATTTTCTCCATGATTATTTTTTACAAGACTTAATGGCAGGTTGTTGCGAAGTAATTACAGTTGGAGGACATCCTAGTTATGTCTGAGCTATAAACGAAAAAATTTATGAATTTTGTAGGGTCGACCTTTGTCTTTTTTCTCTATTACTACTCTACAAATTCTTAGTGTAATTCCCCTATGCCTCTAAAATACATGATTTTATGTCTTATCTTTTTTAGCCATTGGTCTGAAAGTGCAAGAACTCTTTGCCTCTTACTCGTGTTTTGTACAGATCTACAATCTGCATGACTATATCTCCTTGGCCTATGAATGATAATATAAGTGAATCTCTCTTTCCTTGTGTCATTCATCTTGGTCTTCTGATCTGCATGTGATTATTAGATTAAAGCAAGTTTGAATGTGTATATCCTTAGTTTCATTCTATTTTAATAGTGCATATATGGGCAGAGTTTGGTATAAACACTCTATTTTCGTGCATCACCTATTTAGATTAGATTAGGTAGATTCACTTTCATGCTCTCCTTCTCTCTTTTCCTCTCTAAGAGTAGTTAGGTGCATCTTGATAGTAAGAAGAAACTAGCCTTCTCTAGAGACTCAACCTCATAGTTCAAGTCCCACAACTTAGAGGTTGTTTCCATGTTTCACTAGGTTGTCCTCATGCATAGGATTTGGACAAGGGTGCAAACCTCAGTGAGAATAGTTTTTGGCATGCTCAGTGGGACAAATTTCAAAAAATTTCAAGCCTACTAGTGTCAAAAGGGAAGATTTCAAGATCAATAATAATGAGATAGGCTAGGCTTTGGTGTTTAAGCCTTCAGGAGGCTCATTCTTCAAAGTACTTGGCGACTCTGAGCTTCAAATACATATCTGGTTCCACACCAAAGTTGTAGTGATTCATGCCCAGAGCTAAAATAAGGGCATCTTCTAGAGGTAAGTTTCAGTATCAAGAGCTTTCATTTTCAAACCCTAGAAGAAGGAAGACTAGAATATCATTATCACCTGTTGGGAGTGCAATAGTAACGAATACACCTACAAGATCTATCTCTACTCCTTCTGCTATGAGATCTCAACCTAGACTACCATCAATAAATATCAATAGATCACTTGTCTCTATGGCATTTCCTAGAGCTCATACTTTTGCAACCTTTAATGGTGGAAGCTCTCTCCTATTAGCCAAAAGACATGACATACCAGTAGCTACCCTCAAAAGTATACTGGAGTTTACTGGTGGAACTTCTATCTCACCCTCAGAACACATTCAAGAGGTTGCAAATTTCTACAATATCCATGGTATTATAGAGGATGATGTTGTAGTTAGGCTCGTAGCCTCATCCTTGAAAGGAAAAACACTACAATGGTATAGAGGTTTAGCTCAAAGTTCTATAATAGATTGGGATAGATTAGGAGCATGATTGTGCAACCATTTTGAGAATAAAAGTGACTATTTGTCACTTTTAGAGTAGTTGACTACTATAAAAAGAGCCCCCCATGAATGTATGATAGATTTTAATTATAGATTTCAAAAGAGATGGCATATAATACCTACTTCAGTGAAGCCTACCCCTGGTAATGCCTTCCTGTATTACCTAAGAGCTTTTAATAGTGATATTGCCACTACAATCCAAACTATGGGAGAAGATACCTTGCCTAATGCTTATGAAATAGCAATAAAATCATAGAACATCTTAATACAAGGAGGTAAGCTAGCTCCAAGGTCTCCTATGCATTTATTTCTTGATGTTCCAAATCATCAACCAGAAATGGCTCCCCTTCCCACAACTTCTACATCACAATCCCTTACTCCAGTCCCTTAAGCTTCCACATCTTCAAATGGGATAGATGAAATCAAAGAGATGATGCAATCTCTGATGTAGAACATGGATAAAAGAGAAAGGAACCTATAGAAAAGATTGCAACATTATGGGAAGAAGCTAGAGGATAACTCCTTTATGATGTAGAAAGTAAGCAACAAGGTGGTGACTTTAGAAAGATAGCAAGCTCAAGGTAGTAAGCCTCATCAATTGTAATATCAAACTCCAAGCAGTGGTAGACCTCCAAATCCTAATCATTGGAACAATTCTTTAGATCAGAGTAGGTAGGGTGGACATGCTTTAACCTCAAATGTAAACAAAAGTAGGTCCATAGTCCCTGAAAACAATATGGCCCAACATTAGGATTTTTGTCCCTCCTGCAATTACTCCTATCCCTATTGTATGTGTTAGAAGGCTAAATCTTCTATGGCTTTGATAGTCCAAGAACTTGTAGCAAAAAAATCGTACAAGGAGGACCAATTTAAAGATGCCTCAGATATGACAAGACAGGGTGATTGCTCTTTTATGAATCACCAGATGGAGGAGCATTATAATGTAAACCAAGATTCCATTGCTCATAACACTTGAAGCAAAATAAGAGCTATGAAAGATGTTGTCCCCCTTCCTCTCAATCAAGCCTTGACTTCAAATGCGATATCTCATGAGAAAGTAGAAAATAATCAATCAAGTACCTTTCAATAGCAAAGGCAAAATCATGGCAGAAAGGATGCAAGTGATCCTCAGGTTATTCCATCTCAACCTCATACAATTGCAGCTCCCAAGGGTTCTACCAAAATACCTGCTATGCCATTCAATGTAGTAGAGCAAATGAAGAAGAGAAATCTGAATATCTCCATGTGGGATTTTTTTGCTACTATATCCATGCAAAAGAGGTTGCTGCAGCAAGAATTGGAAAGAATTGAACCAAAGGATCAACCACGTAGTATGGAAAGTGCCACAAGCCTAGTACAACCATCAGATAGGGAGGTAGAAACAAGTAAAAAGGTTAGACCTCCTCCATTCTATGTTTCTCTAATTATAGGGGGAAAACTAGTCCATAATTGCATGATTGATTTAGGGGCTAGCAGTTCAGTGATGCCTAGGTGTGTTGCTGATGCTTTGGGAATGAAATATGAGCCCATTGTTAGGGATGTATTACAGTTGGATGGTAGTACTTTCAAGACTGTAGGGATCCTTAGGAATGTGGAGATGGCCTTACATGCATGCCTTGGTTGTACTATAACCCAAGATATCTCTATTGCTGAGGTCAAGCCATATTTTGCCATCGGTCTATCAAGAGACTTCACTGCCCAAATAGGTGGTTTCATATCTTCTGGTTGGTCATATATGTCTTTTAAAATGAGATATGGAGCCAATGCTTCAATTAGAGTAGAGCCTCAAGCTCTCCATCATACTGAATCTTACACCCCCAACCCCATCAACATGAATTGCCCTATTCTAGAGATGGATGAGAATGACATAGTGAATGAGCCCACCACTCCCCTAGTAGAGATACCTAATTTTTTCTTGGATGAATGGGCTAATGCGTATCAATTTGACCCTATGTCAGAAACTCTTGAGACAAATATTAGTAAATATTATATATTGGAGTAAGATGGTCTAGTTCCCAATCTTGTGGGTACTAAAGAACATATGAGTGGGATATGGAGTATGTACTTTGATGGATCAAGGAATAAGGTTGGGTTAGGGACTGGTGTGATGTTGATTTCTCTTGCACAAGTAAGGTACTACTTCTCCTTTAGGATCCAATTCAATTGCACTAATAATGTAGCCAAGTATGAATCCTTGATTCAAGGTCTCCTACTTGCTCGAAAAAGAGGAATCCAAGCCTTAAGGGTGTATGGAGATAGTGAGTTGGTGGTTAATCAAGTGAGAAATCAGAATACCACCAAGAATGGTTTGCTCAAGTCTTATAAAAATAGGGTATAAGATTTTCTTGAAGATTTCAATGCATTTACTATTAAAAGCATCCCTAGAAAGGAAAATAAATATGTTGATAGACTTGCAGCAATAGGTGCATCTTATGATGTGCCAGGGAATCTTGAGGAGGAAAAGAAGCATCAAATCAGAGTGGTAGTAAGGCCTGCTATCCCTGATAACAAAATCAATTGGCAAGTGTTTGAATCTAATGAGAAAATTGTAAGCATCTTGCAGAATGAAGCAAAGTTTTCAAATAGGAACTAGTTGAGACTGTAGGATCAGTATGGTGATCAGATCATTCATCTTAGTTCTAAAAAATTGCCTAAGGGTCTTATTACCTTAGAGAGTGTTTTTAATCCTGATGACCAAGCAAGAGGTAGGGCCATGAACCTAGCTACTGATGAAGATGACTACACTCCAATCATGATTGCCAATGGAAAGTCCTTAAACATGGGGAAGGTATGTTCTGAAATTGAACAAGAAAACTTTATTCATCTATGTCAAGAATTTAATGATGGATTTGCTTGGACATATGATGAATTAAAGGGCTTTGACCCAAGGTTGTTTTAGCATACTATAGATTTAATTAATGATGTAAAACCAGTAAGAAAAAAGCAGAGGCCAGTGAATCCCAAGATTGAACCCTTAATGAGAAAAGAGCTATCCAAGTTGATTGGGGCCAATATAATTTTTCCCATCAAACACTCATCATGGGTAGCAAACCTTGTCCCTGTTAGGAAGAAGAATGGAGAAATTAGATTGTGTGTGGAATTTAGGGACCTTAACCAAGCTTCCCTTAAAGAACACCATCCTCTCCCTTCCATGGAGCATATTTTTTCCAAGGTCTGTGGTTCAAAGAGATTTTCATTTCTTGATGGATTTTTGGGCTACAATCAAGTGCTGATTAAAGAGTCTGATAGGTACAAGACTGCATTTACCACTAAATGGGGTACCTATGCTTATCGTAAGATGCCATTTGGGCTAACCAATGTAGGTGCTACATTTGAGAAGGCAATGGAGATGGCCTTCAAAAGATTGATTGACAATTTTTTCTTAGTTTACCTTGATGATATCACTCTGTATTCAAAGGATGTAGAAGATCATTTTGATCATCTAAGACAAGTATTGCTAAGATGCAAAGAGTTTGGGGTTTCCCTTAACCCAAGGAAGTGTGTCTTTGCTACTAACCAAGGAAAATTATTAGGACATATTGTATGTAAGGAAGGCTTAACTATTGATCCAGAGAGAACAAAAGCAATACTTTCCCTCCCTCTTCCTAAACACAAGAAAGGGCTGCAAATTTTCTTAGGTAGGATAAATTTTGTGAGAAGATTTATCCCTAATCTTGCTACCATGGTGAAACCTCTTATAGCTATGCTCAAGAAAGGTATGGTCTTTACATGGACCAAGAAAGGGAATGAAAGTTTTGAAGAGATCAAGATTTCTATAGCCTTAGCCACTACTCTCATGAATCCAAATTTTGAGAAAGATTTCATCCTTTATACCCTAGGTGGTGAGTCAAGAACTTTAGCTATCCTGACCCAAAGAAATGATAAAGGTGATGAGCAGCCCATATCTTTCTTTAGTAAAGGGCTTAAAGAATATGATGATAAATACATCTATGTAGAGAAGTAAGCCCTTGCAGTCATCGGAGCTTTAAAGAAATTTAGACACCTCCTATCTCATAATAAGATTCATTTGTTAGTACCCCATGCCAATGTGAAGGATTTCCTTTTGAGCAAAGATACTAGTGAGAAAGGAGCTGGTTGGATTACTAAAGTGACGGAATATGATATTGACATTTAGATTACCAAGCTAGTAAGAGAGAGGGGGTTGTATAAACAGATGTTATCATCTCAAGAAACTAATGAGGAAGTTGCTATGATACTGACAGAGCAACAAGAGGTAAGGAATAGTGATCCAAGGAGTTGGATGGATGATATGATGAATTTCTTACTAGGAAATGGATACCCTCAAGGATTAGATAGAACTAAAAGGAGACAGTATAGATTACACTCAATTCCTTATGTCATAGTTGACAATATCCTCTTTAGAAAAGATTTTAATGGAGCCCTATTAAGATTGCTTGATATAGACCAAGCTGAAAGAATGATCAAAGAACTTCATGATGGTCCTGATGGTGGCCACTTCTCAGCAAGGACAACTGCAATGAAGATCATGAGGGCTAGTTATTACTAGCCATCTTTGTTTCATGATTTTCATAAGTATGTGAGGAAGTGTGAAAAATGTGCCTTCTTCTCTAGCAAATAAAGACTTGTGGCTCTTCCCCTTCATCCTATTTAGGTGGACTAGCCTTTTGCTCAATGGGGATTGGATTTCATAGGCCCTATCAATCCTCCTTCTAATTTAGGTCACAAATGGATTTTAGATACTACAGATTACTTCACTAGATTGAAAAAGGTAGTTGCATTGAAGGATGCCACTGAATCTTCAGTTATTGAGTTCCTTGATGGAATTGTGACCAGGTTTGGTGCCCCTTCAACCATTATTTTAGATAATACAAAGTCTTTTGTTGGAGCTCAGATTTGTGTATGGATAGTGGAAGATAATATCTATTTGAGCACACCCTCAAATTATTACCCCTAGGGTAATGGTTTGGCTGAATCCTCCAACAAGACCCTGATTAGGATCATGAAAAGGATAATAGAAGATAACCAAAAATGTTGGCATAAAAAATTGAAGATTACACTGTGGGTTGATAGAATAATGCCTAAAAGGTCAATAGGGAACTCACCATTTGTGTTAGTTTATGGCAAAGAAGTAAGGCTTCCAATTTCATTGGAGTTCCCATCCCTAGAGCTAGCTCATTAGCTGGAGTTGATTGAAGATGATGCCATGATAGTAAGAATGGAAGAGTTGATGGAGCTAGAAGAAAAGAGAAATAAAGCTATGCAAACCTTGGAGACACACTAGCAGCAAGTAAAAAAGAGTTTTCACAAGAAGGCTAGGGTGAGAATCTTTTGACAGGGAGATTTGGCTCCGAAATGGGATATAGATAGGGCAAAACTAGGAAGACACTCAAAGTTTGATGCATTGTGGAGTGTCCCCTATATGATTATTAGTTGCAAATAGGCCAATGCTTTTTAGTTAAGTAGGCCTAGCGATGAAATTTTTCCCATCCCAGTCAATGGGATTTATCTCAAACCATGCTTCTAATGAAGGTTTAAGGTTTCATGTATATAAGTAGAGTAGTTTATTTAGTTTTTTAGCTCTCCTATTTTCCAAGAAGTGCATGAGAATAGCTATCTCTCTCTGAGATAGCCAATTTTCTCAAAGTTTTTTGGTTGTAGGAAGGAGGATTTTGGTCTCTGGTTCTAGTTGCAGAGACAAGGGTTTCATGGTTTTCATTTCAAAGGTAGGGTTAGGGTTTCACAGTGCTAAGAGTCTACATATTTTTTATGACCCTCTAGCCCAATGGATGCTTCAAGCCACTGGTCTTATGCATAGCAGGCTAGCATCCCCTATGAGTTGAGTTGCCAGAAATGTTGCATTTTGTGCCCCCCACCAAATATTTGAATTTTAAATACTTGCCCGCCCAATGGTCACTTCTCGGTTTAATGTTATTTTAAACATCCTATGAATATCAAAAGGATTAAATGATTGAACCTTATAATATTCCTTATTTTTGTGGGCCTGCAAGTCCCCATCATCGAATCGAGATAGATCAACGGTTGGCGCTATCTCGCTATGGGAAGTTGCATGTTGTTTTCCCATAGTGACATAGTGCCTTTTGGCCACGTGTTAGGTGAACCCTCCCTTTCCCTATTGTTTCTCCAGTGCTAAGTTTTGATAGATCCACGATGGATCCCAAGCATGCCCCGTTAGATATCAGTGATGAAATTTGACACACATGGTTGGACCTTAGGTAGCATGGAAGGATGACTATGCTTGGAATGAGGCTTTGATTCATTGCAAGCTAGGTAGTTCGTTGATGTGAACAGTAGCCTAGACCCATGCCCCTTTCAAATGCATGAAGATTTCCTCACCCTTGGATCAATCTAGATCAATGGTGGGTGCTATCTCGCTATGGGAAGCTATAAGAATATTATCCATAGTGACATAGCACCTCAACAACGTGTGTCATAGATGACATAATGGGCTCGCCCTTCTCCAAAGTAATGTTATGGCTCATCCTTGGTGGCAGTTGTTAGGTGGGTCATAGTACAGTGGTGATATTTCATTGGTCCACTAAGCCAACTCAGTGTGCAGTTCTACAATTTTGTTGATCACCATAGATCTAAGGAAATCAACGATAGGTGTTATCTCACTATGGAAAGCTATGAGGATATTACCCATAGCGACATAGTGCCATTGTGCCACATGGTTTAGTCGGGCCAAGTTTCGCCAAGATGAGGATGCCAAGTTATGCCAAGTGGTTGCTAAGTGTTTCATGGGACCAAAAGTTTTAAGGAGATATCATAGTAATATGGAGAGTCTTCACGATCATCAGATCAATCTAAATCCATGGTGGGCACTATCTCGCTATGGGAAATTGCTCAAAGGATAGACATAGCAACATAGCACCTCGGTGACATGTGTCCCAATGGGTCTGGTGGAGGAATTGATGGTTAGCAGCTGGTAGTTAATGTGACTATTGCGGTCAAGGTTTGCAAGGTGATGCGGTCAATTTGAACATTTGGTCAAATTCGGGGAGGCCAGCAAGGTGGTATAAATAAATGAACTGATTGGTCCACATGGCCTATTTTGCTTACAGTGTTCGGCTAACTCACTAAGTCTGCTGATTTGTGCACCCAAAATGATAAGAAATCAAGGTTTTACATGAATCTAATCTTCATGATCAATTCAAATGACCAGAAGTGAATGTGAAGCATGTAGAGACACTCTACCACCCTAATCTAATCTATCTACTTAGTTAGAGCATAATTGTGGTGTTATTTTTGTCATCTCAAGGCATTATTTGATGTAGAAGATTAGATATCATTGCATCTAGATTTGTATCCAGATCAAATTTTCTCCATGATTATTCTCTGCAATACTTAATGGTAGGTTGTTGCAAAGTAATTATAGTTGGAGGACATCCTTATTATGCCTAAGCTATAAAGGCAAAATTTTATGAATTTTGTAGGGTCAACCTTTCTCTATTTTCTCTATTACTGCTCTGCAAATTCTCAGTGTAATTCTCCTGTGCCTCTGAACTACATGAATTTTTGTCTTATCTCCTTCAGCCATTGGTATGAAATTTCAAGAATTCTTTGCCTCTTACTAGTATTTTTTACATGTCTATGATCTATATGACTATATCTCCTTGGCCTACGAATGATAATATAAGTGAATCTCTCTTTCTTTGTTTCATACATCTTGGTCTTCTAATCTGTATGTGATTATTAGATTAAAGCAAGTTTGAATGTGTATATCCTTAGTTTCATTCTGGTTCAATAGTGCATATATGGGAAAAGTTTGGTTTGAACACTCTATTTTGGTGCATCATGTCTTTAGATTAGATTAGGTAGATTCACTTTCATTCTCTCCTTCTTTATTTTCCCCTCCAAGAGTAGTTAGGTGCATCCTGATAGTAAGAGGAAGCCGGCTTTCTTCAGAGACTCAACCTCTCAGTTCAAGTCACACAGCTTGGAGGTTGTTTCCATGTTTCACTAGGTTGTCCTCATGCATAGGCTTTGGACAAGGGTGCAAACCTTAGTGACAATAGTTTGTAAGAGCCAAAAGAATTTACACTAGTGACTTTAGGGATCAAAATCATAAAAGTAGCATTGATTTCTTTTAGCAGGTTCCTAGCACCAAAAAATTTCTCAACAATTTTAACAAGATAAAATTGAATAATTTCCCAATATATATAGAAGAAAAAGGTAAGAAAATAATTAGGGCTAGGGGCCTTCTTAGTAGGTAGAGTAAAGATCACCTCTTTAATTTCTTCAAGCTTTGGGATAGCCACTAAGGCCCAATTTTGTGCATCAGTAATAACACTAGGGATGGTGTTAAGGATAAAATTCTAGCTCTCTTCCACCAAGTTAAGGTCTTTAGTTAGGATTGAAATGAAGTAGCTGATAGACTCCTTGGTTATCTCATTATCTTCTCTAATAGTGTCATTCCCCTCTTTAATCTCACAAATTCTATTGGCAGCCCTATGTTTCATAGTGGATAAGTGAAAGAATCTCACATTATTGTCCCCCTCCTTTAGCTAGACCGACCTAGACTACTACCTCCAAAATATTTCCTCCTTCCCAACTATGTTGTAAATATCAACAAGGATTTCCTTCTTAGAATTTATCTTAACATCATCATAACCCTAGGTCTAGATTTCATCTTGCACCTTAGCAAGATCCTCCACAATCCTTTCTTTAGTCTGAAAAATATTGTTACAGTCCATTTTGTTCCATTTTCAAAATTTTGATGTGATCAATCTAAGTTTCTTTCCAACCTTGTACATGGCTATTCCATCGACCTCTATACCCCACCAATCCTTGATTTTGTCAAATGGGCTTAGGTGGACTAGCCAAATATTCTCAAATCTAAAGGGAAAATCCTTCTTTCTATTAACTCTATCAATAGTAAGAGAGATAGGGGAGTGGTTTGATCCAAGAGAGACCAAAGATGAAAGCCTTCTTTCTATTAACTCTATTAATACTAAGAGAGATAGGGGAGTGGTCCTATCCAAGATGCACCAAAGATGAAAGCTTGCACTTAAATTAACACATCTAATACAAAGTTAAAAGGGCTCTATCCAATCTTAACTAGATGCACTCTAGACAAATTTTCCTATTGGACCAGGTAAATTTACATCCCCTAGAATCAACATTGACCAAGTACAAGTCCCTTATCAAGTTAGAAAAGTGTTTTCTGCTATCCATATTAGGCAATAGGCCACCCATATTCTTAGAAGCCAAGAGAGGGGTATTGAAATCCCCCATAGCAATGCATGTTGATTCACCCATCTTAGCTACCAAATCAAAAAAAAATCCAAAAAATTACTTTTCTATTCTTAGTATTAAGGGCATAGATGTTTAGAAGAAATCATCTATCCTAAGTCTTAGAATTAAAAAAATTCATGAGAAAAACATTAACTTAATCAAATATGATATTAGATTCAAAGGCTTCCTTCCATATTGTTAGCAAAACACCTTAAGCTCCATCCAAGTTAGTAGTTGTGTTCCTCATTCCTTTATCGCAGGAAATCTTTTCAACTTTTTCCTTCTTCACTTTAGTTTCTTGAATTAAAAATAAATTGGGCCTATGATCTCTAATCATATTCCTAAAAAAAAATTTATTTGTGGATTCCATTAAGTCCATGAATGCTCTAGGAAATGATCTTTATGATTTATATTTGTTGCATGATTCCTTGATGCTTCCTTGGATCCCATCCAAAATATTCCCCTATGTTTCTTCCTTTCTTATTTGATTCTCATTCTTCCTACCTAGTGTACTATATTTTCTTCTAGTATTAGCTTTTATCTTGCTCCTCATGGTTACAAGTGAGACTTGCAAAGGGTTGCTGCTATTTTTATTTTTCTTGTGATTAACTAGTATCTATGGATTCTCATTTACTTCCTTGCAACTATTACAAAGGGCCTCCAAATGGGAAAGGTGACTAGGAGTGGTGGTTGAGACTCTTACAAGGAATTTGTTGACCATTGAAGGGGATACCCCTTTGTTTGTGCTAAAGTTGGAATCCTATCAAAGGGATTATCCTAGCACCTCTGCAAGAGCCCCATCCTAAGAATCTAGAACACAAGAGGCATTATTTGTATCCATCTCTGTGGTTTCCTTAAAAAAATTCTTCCCTACAACCACTATATTACCAACCACATCCTTCCCTGCATTCTCCTGTGAGGAGATTTTGGGACTTGGCTCAACATCTATCATGATCCTATTTCTATTTGTCAATAAGGCATTTTTTTATGCCTCCTTCTCAAATTCTTTATTTCCTTCCAAAGTGTGATGTTCTAGTGAGGTTCACTCTTGTCATTTTCTCCAATGGCTTCTCCCTTGGGACCTTTCCTTCTATAACTTTTTCCTTCCACAATTTTTGGGGTGTATCAACTTGATTTAGGGATTTTTGTTTGTTGTCCTTGTTCTTATCTTTTTTTTTTTGACCTTTATGGGCTTTTTCCTTTTTTCTAATTATTGGGAAAGCCTTCACTTTATGTCCTACCTTTTTGCAATGGAATTAGGAAAAAGGAACATTCTCAAAGTCAATCTGTTGCACTCATCTACCCAGATGAGATTAAAACTTGATCACTTGAGACATTTCCTATCCTTCAACCACTCCCACATAAATTCCAGCATATGTGATCCTTTTCATAGTTGTACTGATACGATCAATAGATATAAGTTCCTCAAAAAAATTGGTGATGCCATGAAAAAAAATTCATGCCGATATTATAATGGAAGTTTTGACAACCTAGTGCAAACTAGGGCCTAGGTTAGAAAATCATTATTTAGGTCTAGGTTGGAAGTCCACTTTTGAAGCATTTTTGTATATTTTCCCATCGTGTAGTTACCTACACAAATAATCTTGGAGAAATCTTCTAGGTAGGAGAATTCAAAAGACACAAATCCTTTTGCAATAGTCATTACTTTAACTTGACCTTTTAACTCCCATTTATTTCTTGTGAAAATTCTTACTAGATCAATATTTGGTCGAGGGTAAATAAATTTTCCCACCAAGGTAGCAACCATACCTAGAATGTTATGGTCAATAATTTTTGTGGGGACTTCTAAGGTGAAAATCCCCTTATTCTTATTAGATTTATCAATGATCTTAGGGAAAGAGGATTTACTTGATGGTTTGACTCCAAATAGATTATTCCATCTCCCCAAGGTCCTCAGGGCCCCTCCTCCTAATTTCCTTGGTATGACTACAAAGAATGTAGGTCCCCATATTGTATTAAATCCCACATTCCCTCATCCTTGTCCTACTCAAGGCTTGCATGCTAGTTGCCCTGCCTTAGCTTGGTAGTATTCTTGCTCAAATTCCTATTAAAAATTCCTCCCCACTCCACTCCATCCTAAAGTTAGTAATAGCCATTGTAGAAGGTATGTTGAATTAATAAATATAATTTAATAATAAATAGTTAAAAACATAAATAAGTAAATAAATAATATAGCATAGAATAATATAAATTAACTAAAGCTAATGCAAAGTCAAGAGATATTTAACAAATAGAAATGACTCCTTAAAATTAAGATATAAAAGGGAGGAGAGTTTATTTTAGAGAGGGAGAAAAAGAAGATTAGAAGGTAGGAGTTAAAAAAGGAAAAATTGAAGAGGAAAGTAACATAAAGAAAATAAGGAAATGTCTTTCTGAGAAGGTATCAATGATATTAAAGGGATGTGAACCTTCAAAAGGGTCTTAATTATGAGCATTTGTGACTCTTCAAAAATATTGAAATTATATTGAAACTTTTCCAAAGGATTTTAGTTATGGAGTTTTCTGATTTTTTGAATTGATTGTAACTATGAAGTTTTGTGACTTTTCAAAGGATTTGTATTATGAAAGGTTGTGACTCTTTGAAAAGAAGAAACAAAAAAGTTTTTTTTTAATCCTATCCTTATAGTTAGAAAAGCAATAATTTTACAAAGTAAATATAGAAATGAGATAATCTAGAAGAACTAATTCATTAGAGGGTCAACTAATGATAGAGACACATGGATCAAACAAAGAGGAAGGTAAGAAAGGTATATTTATAAATTATATTTATTAAATTATGTTTATAGAATTACTTATATTAATGAATCATACTTTTTGATAATTTATGTATATATAAAGATGTGATTTGAAATGGATAACAAACATGACTTAATGGTTAATGGTTTAAGATCAAGAGTGTTCCTTTTTAGGGAAGAGAGTGATCTTAATACGGTTAACATCTTAAGATCAAGAGAGTCCCTTTGGGAAGAAACTAATCTTTATGTGGTTAATAACTTAAGAATAGGAGAGTCTCTTTGGGAAGAGAGTAATCTCAATATGGTTATAAGGCTAGAATATTCCATAGATGTTAACATATGCATATGCGGCAAGGGCCATAGATAGAGAATCTCTCTTCTAGTAAGGACCTTAAAGGGGTCAATTCATAGAAGACAAAGAAGTAATTAGGGATTTGATCCTCAAGAGGGTTATTGATCCTAATGTGGAGATTTCTTTAAGGTTGGGTTAGGATAGAGGGTAGAATATTAGGAAGAAAAATAAAATTATTGTATATAAATTCTAACATTGTTTTGGAGGTATTATTATCATCCCTAGTGAGGACATTATAGTGGTGTCAGTGCATGATCTTACCATCTAGTAGGATGATGGAAATTATAAAAAGATCAATCTATTGAATAAACTTGTTGAGGAGGCTTGGAAAAAAATATTAAACAAATGATGAATCTAAGTTCATACAAGTGATTTATTGTCAAGATGGGTGAGGTAGATTAAATATACTCAAGATAGGTAGATTCCAAGATAGGCAAGGACATGGGTTGTAATACCTTGAGGAAAGAGTCCAAGATGGATGAGGACATGGTTTCAAATTTCTTTTAGAAAGAGTTCGAGATATGTAAGAACATGATTCCAAAATCCCTGAGGAAAGAATCCAAGATGGGTATGAACATGCAGTCCCAATGCCTTGAGGGGGCCTACTTGTAGATAGGTATCTAACACCCTAAAAAAATGAAAAATTATATCCTCTAAGAGGCCATATAAGAAACAAAAATGACTAATTGAAAATTTTAACTACTGATTTTGATACATACTAATATTCCCCAAAAAAACCACTAAATGAATCATCAAATACATTAAAATTATGTTGAAACTTTTAAGATCAATGAAGCCATATCTTTCAAATACAATGATATAAATGAAATTATCTTTGGAATCATTTGAGCTAACTCAATACCTCAACATTATGAACTCTATAATATATCAACAAATTTAAATTTAGAACTTAAAACATGGGTTAGTTTAAATCATGGGTTAGTGTTGTTCTTCACAGTCAAATGAAAATTAGAATTGCTTGAGGACAAGCAATTTTGAGAGGGTAGGATTGTAATATACCTATTTAGATAAATGTAAATAATAAGAAAAAACCAATATATATAAAACTATCCATATAAAAATTAATATTACCAAATATTTAAAATCAATCTATAGATTGATTATCAATATATAGATTAGAGGTAAACACTAAATGAATAATGATATTCATAAATATTGAACTATAAATAAATCTAAATTAATAAATATCTAATTACTATAATCTATTATAATAACACCACACCTCATTTCAATAAGGCATGACCATATAATAGGGGCAGCAATATATTTATATCCATACCCCTTGATGGATAAAGACACAATAAAAAACCATAAAAAGAAATGAATCTTTTAAAAATGGAAACAAGAAAAGCAAGGAAATTTGGAGGGAAAATGGGGGGAAAATGAACAAAATTGGTAGACATGATATCGAACAATAAATAAGGTACATCTAATTAGCTGTGCACATAAAAAAAAACATTCACCCTTATAAAGTGTTTCCGGCTTTGAAGATTAAATGTATAAGTACAAAGATAGTATTGGAGCTATGATAAGGAGTCCATGTAACCACCAAATAAGGAGGGAGTATTCATAATCCCAAAATTATAGGGAGGGTATTTTAGAAGGTATCTAATATTAAGTAATATGTTTATTAATTCAAAAAGTTATCTTTAGGGTAATAAAAGTGCATTAAGATGGAATATAAATAAATCATGGATTAGTTTTCATCTTCACAATCAAATAGAAATTGGAATTGGTTGAGGACAAGAAATTTTGAGAGGGTATGATTATAATATAGCTACCATGGATAAATCTAAATAATAAGGAAAAAACTATATATATATATATATATATATATATAGATCAATTTTTATATTAATTTTTAATATATAGATTAGAGTAAACACTAAATGAATAATGATATTCATAAAATTTGAACTATAAATAAATCTAAATTAATAAATATATAATTATTATAATCTAATTATAATAATGCCACAACTCATTTCAATAAGTTGGGACCATATCCATACCCCATTATGGATAAAGACATAGGAAAAAACCATAAAAATAAATGAATCTTTTACAAGTGAAACAAGAAAAGGCACAAAATTTTGAGGGAAAATTGGGGATATTGTGGTGAATAAAATTGGAAGACATGGTATCAAGTAATAAATAAGGCACATCTAATTATCTATGCAAATAAAAAACAACATTCACCCTTATAAAGTGTTTTTGGCTTTGAAAATTAAATGTATAAGTACAAAGCAAGTATTGGAACTATGAAACACAAACTCACTCTTCCATAAGGAGCCCATCTAACCACCAAATATGCACAGAGTATTAATTGTCCTAAAATTATAAGGAGTACATTTTATAAGGTATCTAATATTATGTATATGTTTATTAATTCTAATGCAAGAGCATCCTGGGTGTAAGGGAAATCTTGCATCACCCAAAAACATTTTATTTTTAGTCCTTTCTATTTCAATAAGGACTTGTAGATAAGATGGATTCTGTTTATGGAAACTTTCTATTTCTAGTAAGTTTTTCATATGAGCTCAAAGTATTCTCTATTTCTATAGGAAGGTTCAATTTATTGGCAATATGTCCAATCAGTCAAATAAGATGAGATATGTGGTTGTTATTTATGGCAACATATGTTTTACAGTTCAGTTATGATTATTTGTGACAAAAAATTATCTAAGTATTAGACAATGATACAACAACGCAATGAGTTCTATTGATAGCAAAATATTCCTTAAGAATATTCTCTTGCACAATTGACTACTGATGCATGACAAAGTCTTGATGATGTGTACTAGTGCATTTGTATGTACTGATAACTAATTTCATGTTATGAAGGAAATATCAATGTAGATACTTATAGTACAGAGTAGACCATGTTAGCAAATGAGTTGTACAACATAAATAATTATTTTCATTATTAAGTCTTGATGAGCTGACTCTAAGGATAATATGAGAGTTGACTAAGGACTTATCAATATGTTTGATATAAGTAAAGAAATTCATTTGTAAATTTAGTTGAGATATGATGTGATATGATAATGTAAGATATGATGCAAGTTGATATATTCATAGTTACTCCTTGTTTATGAAATTGAGCAAACTAGAGGAAAGATTTTCTATAGGCTACTAAAGGCTCGTATGAAGAAAGATCTGATATATCTATTCAGAAGAATTGCAAAGCATAGGAAGTGATCCACTATTGTATGTATATCTATTCTTTTGAAGAACTAAATGTTGACATTATAGTCATGTTTGTATTAGTAAAATACACTTATTCATTGTACATTTAACAATTTTAACCAAGAATTTTAGAGTCTATCAAGCTATATGAGTTCCTTGGATAGTTTTAGTTTGCACTGATCATCTTAGTGTATACCAAGTTGTGCAGTGGTTACAAAGTTCCCACCTACAATAGTAAGAATCTAGTGATGACCAAGCTACTCAGTGTTAACTAAGTAATTTAGTTTATATGCCAAGTTTCATAGTATTTATCAAGTCACTAATGTAAACTAAGTTCAAGACTACTCAAAAATTATTAGTATGGATAGAGCTTCCACATCTACCAACTGCATGATGATGTTGACCATTGAAACTAGATGTTAAGTATCAAAACCTCACTAAGCCAATCTTTAGAACTTGAGTTCCTATTGTATGGGGTGACTTTATGCATTTTTTTAAAACTTGTATTATGGTCAACTTTATAATTTAATTAATTGGAATGGTATATATGTAATATATTGTATCAATTCCAAAGAGTGATATAGAGTATGGAAGGAATGTATTAATTAGAAAAGAAGAAGAAGAGAAAAGTACAAGGCCACAAGTAGCATATGTTGGAAATATTCAAGACTAGCTTGGTTACTAAGAGGGAAGGGGTGAATCAATAACCTCAAAACCTTTTAAAAAATTCAAAAATTAATTAAATTAATATTAATAAATCTAATCTATTGCATGCATGAGAAATTAAGAGACATAAGACACCATGAACATAATATTTGGTGACCTCAAAACCTTCCAAATAGAAAGTAAAACTAGGGTGGGTATGATACCTACAAAAATTCAATACTATAGCATAAATATGGCTAGTTAAGGCTTACGTCGATCACTTCTAATGATCTACCCTATTAACGAGCAATTAGGACTACTAGGTGCACCTTGTTAGAGGTTTTACAAACATACAATGATGTATCCAGTCAGCAAAGAGATTTAGGAAAAGACCATTAAGTCTACCTTGTGAAAGGATTTGAAGTTGATTCACCTATTAAAATGAAATAGTAGATTTTTGAATTACAATTAAATTGTTGATTGAGATCATTTAAAGTATTGATCACCTCTATGTGATAAATATAACTCTATTGCTCCTGATATGGCCTTACAATACACTTACTCTACTACTGATTCATATTCGCATGCTTACATTCCATTCACATTATCTCATATTTGTCATCAAAGAAAATGATATATTTTATATATATATATCAATCCAATTACAAAGTCAACTATTATACAAGTTAACACCATTATTAAAAAGTCAACCAAAATGTAGATACTTGTTAGTAAACAATTTTCCTCACAAATATTCATATGTAAGAACAGAGAAAAGCATGTAAACTAACAAACAAATTCCTATAGAAGAGGCTTAGGAATTCCCTGCCTGATGTTTCTTCACTAAAAATAGGTGCAACTACCTTTTATTATAATGAGAAATTTTTGATCTAATAGACTCAATAGAATGACCTTTTTAGGAAAATGATCCACTGAAAGTGTTGAATCAACTTATTTTATCTCATCAATACAAAATAAATTTTAATGCAAAATAACCACTCAATTTTAATTATCAAGATGATCAACATATTTGAAAATTAAAACTATTGAGTAGGCAAATTCGATAAAACTAACTTCTCACAGCATCCCAAGTCTTGAACTAACAATTTCAAAACAATTAATAGACCCAACTAAAAGCTTAAATAGTATCTTCAAAAATACTAATTTAAATAGGCAGACAATAGTATCCACTTACAAAGCTTTTAACCATAAATCAAACTGTAGTTTCATTGTATTTGTAGAAATACTAAAATGCTACTTCTAACTTAGAATAAAACCACAAACAAAAATAGTTTTGTCTATCAATTTGCTAGAGAATTCAAACCCCTCTACCATACTAATTATTACATATATATAGGCATGGGGCTGGACTATCACCAAAATTACCCTGCCAAGAGTTAATTGTCTTTTGCTAAAGTAATGGCTGACTGAAAATGCAAGAAAAATGAAACCAAGAAAAGAAAATATAACTAAGTGATTAAGTGTAACTACTTGTCTTGATCAGGTAGCATTGTCTCCACTTGCCATGCCTTTTTCCATCTTCCATGTTTCATAGGCAGTTGAAAAGGCTAAGATAACGAATTGATATGGCAAACCAATATAGGCGAACCTTTGCATCCAGATTTCTTTCATCTTCTTCAGTTCAATAACCTTTTCTTCGTGCATTTGTAAGTGTTTTAGATTGATGATTAACATAGCCTCTGTATGTACCACGTTAGAAAATTATTGCTTAGCTAGTGCCTTCTTGTCTTGCCATTCTTGGAACTTCTTCTGAACCTCTTTTATCATTTCATCTGATTGGGCAATAGAGTCATCTTCTTTTCCCATGAACTATTTGGCAAACCACTTAAGGTCATTTTGAATAATCTGGTGTATAACCTTAAGTTCTTGAAACATTTCTTTAATTTCAATTACTCCTTGTTTCAGTGCTTCATTTCTCCATTCGATCCAATCTATGATGACATACATTGGTTTTTCATCTAGACTAGCTACGGGGCATTTAGCCTGGAATTTCTATAGGTCAAGTTCCTGCACATCTTCCAACCACATCACCACCTTTGTCCAATTATTCTTCCCTTTTTCATATCCTTCATTGCTTGATTCCACCTTTTTAGTAATGTTCAATCTTTCCTTTGAGGCATGATCCAAGTGACCTATGTGTTTTACGGTATCATGTAGAACATCCTGAACCCATTCACCTACTACCTTAGCTACCACTTTGCACTTATGCAGATTCTCCAATGATTGCTGATTGGTTGTAGAGGACACATCAATGATGGTTGACATCTCATGGATTATCTTTTCTTCAGGATGTAGGATAGAATTGATATATTATGCCATATTTTTTATTGTTTCCTTCATTTCCTACTTATCCTATCCATATTTCCATACTCTATGCACAATCTTTTTATTAGATACTTCAAAGAACTCCATGTCTACTTCGTAGTTCCCTTTTCCCAGATTAACCTTTGTTATCTGGAAGTCTTGAGGAATCACAAAATCAAAAGAGCTTTCATCTGGTGGTGTAGCTATATCTGCTGCCCATCATCCTGAATTCTTATCAAAATTGATTCTTGCCTCGGTTCTTTCTTTCTTTACTTTAGGTGCCTTACCAAGACACTTACTAACCAAATCATCAATAGGCATCGATATTGGAACTATGCTCCTTTTCTTCTCCATTGATGTCTCCAGCCATTTAGGCATAGCTTGGTCTTTTATGGTAGCAGGGGAGCATTTGACCAAGGAGAGACTACTCTCCTGGCCTTTGGTAGTTACTAGAAAATTTTGGGATTCAGGTACATTATCTGCCATAGGTGGTTCTTCTACTACCTCCAAGTCCACAATTATGGTGTTCTTACTTTTTATGATTGATGCCTTCTTTGTGCTTGAACAGGTTATTCTGTTGCCTTTTGGAATTGCCTCTTGAACTTGAAGTTGAAGTTTTTTAGGAATTGCTTTGACTTCAACTTCAACTAGACTTGCAATAGAATTAGGAACACCTCAATTAGTTTTCTTTTTAGCAATCCTTTTATCTTTTCTTTTTGAAAACTTCCCAAAAAGGTCTAGAGTAGCCATGGCCTTTAACTTTATCCACTTGGAAATTCTAGCTATTACATCTTTAGTACAGGCATAGACATCATTTTCTTCCCTCTTTTCGCAGTCAATTTCAAGAATGGGCATGCATTCAATCTGGTCAATATAAAAATGATCAAGTACTTCTTCAAAATCATCATCCTTTAATCCATAAGTATCCAATTCTACATTAAACATAGTGATCTATTTAATGGTTAATCGTGACCATAGTCTTTTCCTCACTTCAAATTCATTGAGACAGTTTGCCCAAAAATCTTCTAATTGTGCGGAATGAATCAAGGATACCGCATTCTTAACATTGTTCCTAACAAAGCCAATATAGTCAAAATCTAACTGAAGAATGAAACCCTTAAAGCATAAGAGGGTTAATGATTTTGCTGATAATATGGCTTCTTTTAGACTTGGGCATTTATAGTGTCCAATCTCAATTGGGAAGAATACTGAAGAAGATCTTTTTGAAATCTAAAAAGATTCAATCACAGAAAAAAATTGCCTACACATCTCATATAACACAATAGAGTCTGAAAAATAATGCGATAGCTTTAAAGGTTCCTCAAAAAAACCACCCACTCTGATATATGTGAATCTAGGGAACTGAATGTAATAGAAAACATAGATTTGCACAACCTACATAGCTTCTTCAAACATCCTATCATTCTCCTGACCTTGGAGTTCAAATACCAATTTTCCTAGAAAAAAATCATTTACCCCTTTAAACTCTTTGCATAATGTATTCTCTTGAAGATCACCGTAATATTGGTAGATGGTTGTCCTCAACCCAAGGTGTATGTGGAAGATAGTATCATTCTTTAGATGCTGCTAGGATGTAAATTAGATAGGAAGATACGAAAAATGGACAATAATTGTTAACAGTTATTAAACCCCTTTGTAGGTTTTCTGCTATCAGGTCAGACCAATCAATGAATTTAACCCCTTCAACAATTCTCTGTATGAAAAAGTACATCTATGATTCCTAGTGGAATACATGCTCATTTCCCTTAACCCTATTTAGCAAAAGAACAATATCTACAATTTCTTTTATTAAATGATCAATAGTTAATGGCTTAGGTAGTTTAGAACCTCTCTCTACTAGTTTCAAAAGCTAGGAGTGAGCTATCTTGTTGTCATAGCTATTTTTATTTTTGACATATAGGTGCTCAGCTTCTTCGAGTGTCGATGGATTATAGGGTTCCCTGTGAGGAATCCTAAAGGCCAAATGGACACTAGTTCTATTGATTCTAACAATCACTTCCC
Source organism: Cupressus sempervirens (assembly GCA_028749045.1). Classification (NCBI taxonomy): domain Eukaryota; kingdom Viridiplantae; phylum Streptophyta; class Pinopsida; order Cupressales; family Cupressaceae; genus Cupressus; species Cupressus sempervirens. Next base: position 252,872,960 of record CM053789.1, read on the forward strand.
CTGAGGCCTTCTTAATACACTGAAGATAGGGTCATAATGGCTTGCACATTCAAGGATGAGTTCAATGTATGTGATAGCAACAAGAAAAGCGGTGGCTTCTAATAATCCACTACCAACTAGCTTCTAATAAATAGGGCTTGACTAGGTATTCTTGGCTCATTCAATCACCTTAGATAAATTCTTATTTACCAAAAATGTGTCGTGAATTTCAGGTAGTGAACCGAGGAAAGATGGCTTCTCTAACTTAGGCAATTTTGGGCAAAACAGTGTCATGACTGCTAATAAAGATAGGTTTACAAGATACAGCTTGAAATATCTCAAAACAAAGCAAATACAATTTAAAATTCAAAGGGTTATGATAATGCACTTGCAGTTTGACAGAGACAGAGCTTGCAACTTGCCCTTCTTACCCGAGAATGCTGAAATTTCTTTAGAGAAAGTGGAATGAGTGGGAAAGGGCTAAAATGAATGCATTTAAGGAATGGTTTGTGTGGGAGATTGCAGGATAGATTTGGAAAATAAGTGCAATAATTACTCATTCATGTGGCATGAATTGGAAAAGACACCACGTGTGCTTTGTTTTAAATACTCCATCAAATCTGCACGTATGCTGCTATGTTTAGTGATCATGACATGACAATTTTATCCCTCAATCAAATATTGCCATAGCCAAACACGTACTACCATAAATTATTCAATTCATAAGTTTGCATGCCTTGGGAAATTCTATACTGGGACCGACCTTGATTTGGTTCGAAGATTTAAAACTTGCATACAACTTTTGTTAGTGTGCAATATTGACACTGAAGTTGAAGTTGAAGATTTGGGTGACCAGGTTTCAACTTCAACTTTGACTTAACTAAGACCAACTTGAGGAAAGAGATTGGACTTGACACATGAAGACTAAGGTAGACCTGAACTTGAAGTTGAAGTAAACTAAAACTTCAAGTTCATCTTTAGGAAAAGAAAACTTGGGACTAAAACATATGAGGGTGTGAGAAAAATATAAGCACTAACAATACTCGGGTTTTGAAAATTGACTTGGTGAAGTTCTAATACATGGTATCCACTATCATTACTCAACATCATCATGCACTTAGTAGAAGTAGAAGCTCAATCCATACTAATCACTTCAACATAGTTTCAAACTCAATATTCACTAGTGACTCGATAGATACTGTGTAACTCAGTATAAACTACATTCACTGTTTACCATGACTTTACTTAGTAGACACTATTCTCCATTCAACTTGGTTAAAACTAGCTTTTCTTGACTTAAGTTCTTAACTTAGTAGAAACTATAAATCTTGGCAAACACTGAACTACTCAGTTTGAACTATAGTACTTAGCAAACACTGTATACAAAATCTAAATAAGTGTTGTCACTAATAACAAACTTGACTAAATGTCAACAATCTCCCCCTTTGGCATTAGTGACAAAAACACTTATCATCCAAAAATTATGTACAACATAGTGTAATACATAGCTGGGTATGGCACACTGATTTTTGAGAGTTTTCAAAATTTGTCTTTGTAACTCTATTATATATACTTTTTCTTTGCATGATTCTCCCCCAAACAATGTACATATCATTTTAGGCATATTGACATGCTAAGTGTATCTCCTAGTATGGTATCACTCTCTCTTGGTATTTACAAATATCTCTCCCCCTTAATTATATATAAATGTCTCTCCCCCTTTTTGACAATAATGCCAAAGATTTATACATAATCTATTTACATGGAGACACCAAAATGTGAGAGAAAATTAGAATTTATCTTAAGAATGATAGTTAAGGTATTATCCCAATTGTCTTGCAAAACTTTGCATGTTTGTAGATGAATTTCTAGACATAAATCAATCATGTGATCTATAATTGAGAAATTATTGTCATGGATCAATGTTGTGGAATAGGCAATGTGCTTCTACATTGTACCCGTGATGGGAAGGATCATATTTTGAGTATCTATGAGTGTAGACTAGATCCTTACTTCCTCTCTCAATAATTTTTCCTGCATATCTGATAATAATATGATCCTCATATGATGTGTAGAGCTTGAATTGGGGTCAAGTTGCAACTACTTTTCACTAGCCATCATATCTTCATCAATTTTCTCTTTATTTCCTTAGTATATTTGGTAATATCACATAACTTTACAAAAGTGATGTTACATTTGTGCAAGAGGCTTCAAGACTTGTCAAAATTGAAGAAAGCTCTACCTACTAGATAGCTATTTTCTAAGTAATGTTCTTAAGAACTTTGTTATCAAATATCTTTTCTACTTTCTCAATGAATTTATCTTGATCACTAGAATCTTCATTGAATTTTTTGACTGCCTATTCTAATTGTAACAAAATGTGTTAAGAAGTATTAAGTTCAACACCTATAGCTTCAGTCAAAATGTTCTTTGCATCCTCAATAATCTTATATTCTTTGTCTATCTCTTCTCTAAGTTTCTTCTACTTTTCCTTCTTTTGGAGAAGATGACCAACTATATGCATTTGATCCACAATGATATTATCAAAGTCTCATTTAGGAATTTCAATTCCCTCATCTAGATCTATTTCTTGATCTATGTCCTTTCGACTAATCAAAAGTATTGGTTGAATCTTCGGTTCAACTGTCTTTGAAGTTAATGCTTTAGAATTAAGAATAGAAACAATAGTGGAAATAATAGGACTAGTAGTGAAAATTTGTATAGTGCCTATAGGTGAAATACTGATTGGAATACTTACAAAATCCAAAACTGATGTTTTTACCAAACTTTCCAAACTTAAAATATTCGCAAGTGAAGTACTAATAGAAGTATTTAGAACTGAGGCACTTATAGGAGTATGCACAACTAAGGTACTTAAAGGAGTATGCACAACTGAGGTACTTATAGGATTATGCACAACTAAGGTTGCCAAAACTATACAATATAAAATTGTACTTACTACTGTGGAGCAAAAAATTGTAGAAGATTTTGTAACGATTGCGGATGCTGACTCAATAATTGAAGAATGTTGCATCTCAGTAGATGAAGTGGTACACACTTCTATTAGTGATGCACCAAATTGAAAGCTAGTAAGGAATGACAAGACATTTGATGTATTAATGGTTGTTACAATCAAATCTACTGAAGTTGTCTCCAAGCTTGATGAGGTTGCAAGTTTTGTTGGAGTGTGAGGAAATGAGGCCATGAAAGCCACAGTCACCTTGACTCAATTGATCTCTTCTTCTTCTTGCTTGGCCTCTTCTATAGCTTATTCCTCTTTTTCTTCTTCATCATCCTTCATTAAATTGCATAGAGTCTTCATCATTGTGTTCATCTTTATCATTGTCATCACAAACATCTTTGATTTCAATAGGATATTCACTTAGTTTGTGAAGATGGAATACATTTTTCAATAAGATTGTGGCATTCTTCACAACAAACTCTATATCTTTCATCAAAACTAGACAAGTGTTGAAATTTAAAGTCATTTTGTTCTCATTGTATTTTAATGCCTTATTTACCTCTACATCAGTCATGTTGGGTACCGACTATTTTAATGTTTGTGAAAAAATGTCTTTGATAGTTTTCTTGGTGTGCTTTGATCTAACCTTGATCTTATCTAACAAAACTACAGGGACCTATGATGCTAGTTGGTTTGGAGAGAATTCCCATCTACCCATCTTGTCCATGACTAGATCTTCAACTTCTTTATGCTCTACTTGAGTGCTTTAAAAAAATTCATTCTAGCACCTTCTCTTGGAATTTCTAGCCTTTCTTGTAATGTCAAAGGAGGTCAGTTGAAGATTGCATCACTACCTTCTTTTCCTACTTTCTTCCTAGATCTCCTTATAAATACTATAGTCAATGGCTTTCCTGGCTTGGTGATAATCATCTTGCATTCTTCCTTACTAGCTCTTCTTCCTTTTCTAATTTCTCTTCATTCTTTGATTCTTCCACATCTTCTCCTTTACCTTTGGTTAACATAAGAGGGGTGCTTGCTGTTCTCAATTTTGTTATCCTCCTCCTGCCTTTGTTTACTTCCTGTGGAAGCTTGATTTCAAGTTCAATTCTTGTTTTCACCTCATCATAAATTCCAAAGTAAGGTTTCTTTGGATGTACATGCTTATTTACCAAGGCTTCAATGATTTCCTTAGCCTCATCAATGTTAAACTCATATAGAAGAGGTTTCATCCACACAACTCTAGGCCCTAGTACCTAGATGTAGACTCTGTCACTATCTACCATTAAGCAAACATCATCCTTATAGTCTTCAAGTGACTTCTTTGGTATCCTAAATTTGTTATTCATATTTTCTTTGAAGGATTCAAAATAGTTATCCATGATACTGACAAATTTTTCACCTATTTTAGTGATATATTCATTAATCTGATATAAAACTAGCATATCTTTTATCCATACAATCATGCCTTTAAAAGGGAAAAAACTTTTGAACATAGAAAAAAAAACATGTCAATAATGAACCAAATTCGCATGGGTTATTCTTTGAAGTTCTAATGCTTTCCATGTTTTTGTTCAATTTATTTAACAACAAATTCTCTAAGTCAAATGATAGATTCTTCTTCATGACCTTAAAAGCTAAGTAAACTACTTTACATGACACATTATTGAGTTAGCTCAAACTATAAATCTTGTGTACTATCACATGGATGCCAAATTTCAGTTTTGTATCAGTTACATTACTAATTTTCATTCCTCTTCCATCCCATTTGGCTAGGGTTTTCTTTTGTAACTCATCTTGACCTAGGGTTTTAGTGGTTTTAGCTTTGGTGAGCATGGGGAGACTAGTAATGTGATGCATCATTTTCTTTGAAAAAATAACTAGTTTCTCTAACCACAGTTGACCATTATGAACTTGTCTTAGGATATACCTAATCTATTTGATTTGAAAGTCTTGAGGTAGGTGAGGAATATGAGTTAAACCTTTCTCTTCCAAATTTTTGTGCTTAGGTTTGAGAATTGCATTCACACAAAGTTCACTTAGGGCATTATCCATTTCAAGGGTTCCTATCTCCTGAATTGCACATTTAAAATGAGTTCAGATATCATTTATGAGAAGTACTTTAGTTGGGATCTACAATTGAGCTCCATTCTGATCAAGGATTATGGCTAGCACTAGCACAAGTTTCAAGTTAGGGGCTTTCCATTAAACACCTCACCCCAAAATCTTAGAACCTTTCTTTGCCTTGCTACTACTATTGGATGCCATGATAACTCGATAAGCTAAGATTTATTTTTGAAAGAACTTCATTGCAAATTCTACTCAAAGTCACTTGGATGTGCTACAAATCACTTTGTTCACAATATTTTGAATTCTTAGTGAAAATGAATTTGATTTCCTACCTTTTTGATAAAACATCCCATTAATGCTCAGTATGGTAGGAGCTGTGATGACATTGTGTGTGACAACATGTCATCCACTATTTGTATGGATTGTTTAGTGAAAGCTTGTAACTTGATAACCAAACATAACCATGTTACTCCTAACTTCACTCGCTAGAGTCCATGACCCAACCTTGCTTGGTAGATGAGCCAATTCAGTGATAACTATTATCAATCTTACTAATGATCCTTCTATATCCTGAATATCGATATGAATCTTTACTTCCTTTCAATTGGAACTATTTAAGATGTGACCTTGAAAACAAAGTTCCAGTTCTTCCTTAAGAACTTAATTGGAAATGGTGGAGTCACCCACTTCTTGAGTGACATGACTATCGTTGCTTGAACTAGTTTGCTTAGTAGATTTAGGAATCCATTGTTGTCTCATCTACTTCCTAATGCTATCTATATTTTCTTTCTTTTCATCTTCAATTCTACCTATATTCATGGAATTCTTAGCTATATGACCAAGTTTAATACATGTGTAACATCTTATGGTGGTATCCTTTCTTCTCATATGATTTTTAACACAATACACACCAATGTGTCCATATTCGCCATAGTAATGACATCTACACAAAGTGTTGGTGTCCCAACCAAATGTTGCCTTTACAAATTTTTTAGCTAGATTGAATGAGTTAGATCTACATTTAGATACCCTGTGACCTTGTTTCTTGAATTTGTGAAACTTGCCCTCAAACTTTGGTTTTTCTTTGCATTCATTAGCTTTATGACCATGCTAACTGCAATTGTAGCATTTTCCATTGAATTTTTCTTTTCCATTACTCCAACATTTGTTAGATGTATGACCTATCCTACAACATTGATTGTAGGTATGTTTTTATTTCTTTTGTGCACCTTGTTTGGAGGACTTGCCTTCTTCTTTGTATCCAAATCTTGCCATACCCTTTTACCTATAGAGATTCTGCTCATTTTGCTAATTAAGTTGATTTATGACTACTTGAGATTTCATTATTCTTTCATTGAGTTTCTTTTCAAAATTTAGATCAATTTTCATCCTTTCAAAGTTTAGGTTATTCCTTAACCTTTCATTTATTTATCTTTTGGATTTTAGATCATTCCTTATTCTTTCATTTTCAGATCTCAAACTCTTGATTTCTTCATTTGCATTGGAGAGTTGATCAATAAGATTTTCTCACTGAAGGGATTGATTTTGAATTTTATTGTTCCTTCCATCCAAGTCTTATTTTGCCTTATTTCTCTATTTTGAGATTTCACACAATCTTATTGATGAAATTTCTTATTCTCTTTTCAATTTTCTTACTTTTTCTTGCCAAGAACCATTCTTTCCTAGGAGTTCTTTGATTGCATCATTTACTTCATCTAAACTGCTTGAAGGGAGAAAATCTTCAATCTTTTCTTCAATATACGAGTCATCATTCATCTGATTTGTAAGTTCCTTCCTTCTTTTTAGAGACTAGGAAAGATGCTCTTTGCTTTCTTTAGTTGAGCTATGGCTATCTCTAGATCTAACTTTTCATTGTCAATAGCTTTGTCAAGTCTAAATATATCCATTGTCCTTCATCTTTTCCAAGGTATCAAATTTTATGCTGAGAACCACAATGCTCTAATACCAATTGTTAGAAATATTCAGGAGTAGCTAGCTTACTAAGAGGGGAGGGATGAATTAGTAACCTCAAAACCTTTTAACAAATTCAAAAATGAATTACATTAATATTAATAATTTATATCTACTACATGCATGAGAAATTGAGAAACATAAGAAACCATGAACACAATGTTTGGTGACCCAAAAACCTTCCAAATAAAAGGTAAAATTAGGGTGGGGATGATACCCACAAAACATCAATACTACAACATAAAGTTGGCTAGTTAAGGCTTACATTGATCACTTCTGATGATCTACCCTATTAGGAGCAATTAGGATTGCAAGGTCCACATTGTTAGAGGTTTTACAAACATACAATGTAGTATGCACTCGCTAAATAGATTTATGAAAAGACTATTAAGTCTACCTTGTGAAAGGATTTGAAGCTGATTCACCTATTGAAATGAAACAGTAGATTTCTGACTTACAACTAAATTTCTGATTAAGATCCTTTGAATTACTAACCACCTCTGTGTGATAAATATAACTTTGTTGCTCCTAATACAATACACTTACTCTACTACTGATTCACATTCACATGTTTACATTTGATTCACATTATCTCATATATATGATCAACAAAAATGATATATTATATATATCAATCCAATTACAAAGTTAGTCGTTACACAAGTTAACACCAATATTACAAGTTTGGCCCAAAAGTAGATTCTCGAGTTCTGAAAATTGGCTTGGTGAAGTTCTAATACATGATGTCCACTATCATTACTTGCCATCATCATGCAATTAGTAGAAGTAGAAGCTTAGTCCATACTAATCAATTCAACATAGTTTTGAACTCAGTATTCATTGGTGACTCGGTAGATAGTATGTAACTCAGTATAAACTACATTCCCTATTTGCCATGATTATACTCGGTAGACACTATTCTCCATTCAACTCAGTAAACATTAGCTTTTCTTGACTTAAGCTATTAGCTTGGTAGAAAACATAAAGCTTGGCAAACACTAAACTACTTAGTTTGAATTGTAGTGCTTCACAAATACTATACACAAAATCTAAGTATGTGTTGTCACTTATAAAAACCATTACTAAATGTCAATAGTATAAGGAGAAGCAAAGATTTATCTATCATAGCAAGTTGATTTTACACTCATAGGTATCTCATTTAGCAAACCAAGTTGCAGATCAAGCTATTGTTTCATCCTAATAAGTGGATTAGTCAAATCTTTTAACAAGGTAGACCTAATAGTATTGTGTAAATCTCCTTACCAAGTGCATACTTCATTTTATGTTTATAAATCCTTTAGCAAGGTGGACCTAGTAGTCCTTATTGCTCCTAACAAGGTAGATCATTAGAAGTGATCATTGTAAATGTTAATAGGCCAACATTATACTATAGTACTAAAGCTTGTGGCTATCATCATTACACCAATTTTACTTTCTATTTGGAAGGTTTCTTGGTCACCAAATTATGTGCTAAAAGTATTATGTATGCTTTATGTTTTCAGTTTCTCATGCATGTATATAGATCAGAATATACACGAAGGATTAATTAATTAAGGATTAAAATTTCACAAGTTACTAATTCACCCCTCCCCTCTTAGTAACTTAGCCTATCATAATATTTCCAGCGAATGGTATCAGAGATGTTTTGGTTCATAAAGAAAAGTTTAAAAGCTTAAGCAAAGATAAAAGGCTATCAAAATATTCAAACTTGACAAGGCTATTGAAAATGAGAAGCTAGATTTGGAGATGGCTATTGCACAACTCAAAAAAGTGAAGGAGAAACTCTCTCAATCCCTAAAAATAAGAAAAGCTCATGCAATCCAAAAGAATGACCATTTCTTCATGGAAGAAAGAATTGATGACATCCATTTAGAAAGCACTCTAGATGAAGACAATGAAGAAATCAAAGAACTATTAGAAAAGAATGGTTCACTTCAAGAAGAAAGCAAGAAATCTAGTCAATAAGATTATGTGAAGTTATGGAAGAGAAAAGTAGGATAAAAGAAGAAATAGAAGGAAAGAATATTGAGATTCAACATTTATCCATTTAGCAAGCTGACTCCATTAATCAGCACACCAATGCAAATGAAGAAGTCATAAATCTAAGATTAGAGAATTAAAGGTTGCAGAATGATCTAAACACTAAAAGGCAAGCGAATGAAGAGATGATGAAATCACAAGAAGACATAAATCAGTTGAATGAGAAAAGTGATTATAGGCGAAAGAGAAAAACAAGAATTGGATATATAAAAGAAGGTGAATCCAAGTAAGGAGCTCCAAAGAATCAAAGACCTACTTGAAGTCATTTTGGTAATATAGGTCATACATCAAATAAATGTTGGAGCAATGGAAAATGATACAATTTCAATTAGCATGGTCATAGAGCTAATGAATGCAAAGAGAAACCTAAATTTGTAGGCAAATGTCACAAATGCAAGAAGCATGGGCACAAGTCATTAGAATGGAAAAGTAAGATATTGAACCCAACACAAGAGATTGTGAAATCTATATTTGGTTGGCACTATAACACTTGGTGCAAATATAATTACTATGGAGAATTTGGACACATTGGAATGAACTATGTAAAGCATCATATGAGGACAAGAGATACTACCAACAGATGCTTCATTTGTACAAAACTTGTTCATCTTAAAAACAACTATATGAATACTAGAAGAATTGAAGATGATAAGAAGGAAAAACTTCATAACATCAGAAACAAGATGAGACAACAATGGGTTCCAAAGTCTATTGAGAATGCAAGTCCTAGTAATGATGATATTACTCAAGAATAGGGTGACTCCAACATTTCTACTTGATTTCTCAAAAGAGAACTAGAAATAGGATATTAAAGAAGACATATAATATTAGTTCTAGTTATGATACAAGAGCATCTTAGATTTTCTTGCAATCTTCCATGTTTGGAGGAATTTTGGTTAAGTGTTGTGGAGCTTGGCAAATATTGGTGTTCAGCATACACTGGGACTCGACATGGTCTTGGAGCTTGGAATTGTCTATGGTTTCTTGGCATGGTCTTTGGTATCTCAGCATGGTCTATGGTTTCTCAGCATGGTCTTGGGACTTGGTGTGGTCTTTAGTTACTCGACATGGTCTTTCATTTCTTAACAAGGTTTGGGAGGAGCTCAACCTTGCTTACAAATTTGGTGCCTATTGTAGGATGCATAACTAATTTTCTATAACAAGTTAGAGGAATAAAATATCAAAAATTGAAGAGGGCCTAAAGTAATAAGTATGATTTGAAGCATGAGTTCTAATTCATTCAGAACTAGGAGATATAGTGATTTTACTAAGACATCAATTTTGGGTATTTAATTGTTGTTGTTGGCCAACTTGTAGCATTTAATTTATGTATTTTCATTTAATTTGTGTTTTGGGCCAACTTGTGGCTTGGATTAGTATAAGTAGGGGATGAGGGGAAGTTTTTAGTCATTATTCATCCATCATGGAGAAGTAGAGGAGCTTGCAAGAGAGAATTTGGAGAAGAGCTAGTAGCTACAACTTGGAAAACAAGGAGATTGCTTTGTGGGCTTACGAGCACAAGTTGAGATCTTCCTTGGAGATTTCTACCAGAGTTTGGATCTAGACTAGCTAAGGTTTGGATTGGATCTTGAGGGATCTTGTAAAATTATTAGTTTCTTTGTATTTGGTCATAACCAAGTAGGCCTTACAGCCTGACACATTGCATGTAACAATTATTTCATTAATAAAGAGTTGTGATTTTGTTTCAGATCTTGCATTGTTGCATCTTTTTCTTGTGTTTCTATTGTGTGGTTGTATAGATAGAGGCTAGGACATCTCCTTTAATGATACTCCTACCTTGCACTACATCAGGTGGTATCAGAGAAAAAGTTTTTCTTGAGTGTGTAGATAGATTGTCAAAGCTAAGGTAATTAATTGATCTTTTGGTCAGTGGATTTGTTTCTTAGAGTTTGATAAAATTTTGGAAGATGCCTCCAAAAAGATTGGACCATAAGTAAATTGCTGAGCTTACTAATGCTATAGAAGAACAAATTTTAGAAAAGTTTAGAGCAGATTTTAGATTTGCATTTGAGGATGTTAGAGAAAATTTAAATATCAAATAGCATTAATGAAGAGTGACATGATTGCTGAAATTATGAGTGCTTTAAGTGGTATACCTAGGAATATGGGTACTGAAGGTAGTTATGAGGAAGTTTCTAAGAACTTTTAAGTTGTTGGATCTAGTGGTGAGGATAGATTTGATCATGTAGAGAGAGCTATTAGAATCAGGGCTGGTCAATTTTCTTGACCCAAATCTCAGTTGAAGCTGAAGAATAAGATGCAAGTTTCTAATTTTTCACTCACTTTGAATCTTGAGGACTTTATTGATTATATTGGTGAATTGGAAGACTAATTTGAGCTTGAGGATATTGAGGATCCACTTAGAGTAAGGTTGGCACAAAATAAGCTAAAGGGACATGCTGCTCTTTTGTGGAAGGAACTACAAAGAGACAAAGAAGAGGAAGGTGAAGTGAAGATCACTGGATGGAAATTGATGGTGACTAAGTTGAAGGCTAAGTTTATTCCTACTAATTATGAACTTAACTTATTTAAGAGGTTGCAAAATCTAAAGTAGAAGGATATGACTATGAAAGATTATATAGAGGAATTCTATAAGTTGACTATTTGGTTTGGTCATAGAGAATTGTCAAAGGAAAAGGTAGCGTGATATATTAACGATTTGAGATAAAATATTTAGGATGAGGTTGGTATGCTAAATATCTCTTCAGTTAAGAATGCCTATCAATATGCTTTGAGAGTAGAGGAGAAGCTATAGAGGAAGAATCAAGGCAGTTCTCAAGGGAAGGAAAAGTAAGATAGTTTAGCACAAGCTAAATAGAAAGCAGAGGATGAACCAAAACCTATTGAATAGAAAAGAAGGATAGGTGAAGGTGGGTTTAAAGGTAATTTTTTCAAGTATGGTTAAGAAGGACATAGATATTTTGAATGTCCAATTGGTAGGATAGCTACTATTGTGAATGAGGTTGAAATCTAGGATAGTCAACTTAAGCAAAGAGAAAGTTTGTTGGCTCAGTGAGTACTTGTTGGTGAGAGGACATTAGATTCTTGTTAAAGGACTAGTTTGTTCAAAACTTGTTGTAAGTCTAGTGGTAAAGTCTAAAAATTGATTATGGGTAGTGGTGTTACTAATAACCTTGTTACTGAAGAGATGGTTCAGAAACTTGGTTTGAAGAGAATGAGACATCCTTATCCTCATAGGATTGACTGGTTGCAAGGAAAGCATGCTTTGGAAGTAAGGGAGAAATGCCTTGTTGATTTCTAGATTGGGCTATCTAAGGATCATGTTTTTTTTAATATTGTGAATATGAAGAGTTGTAATGTGTTGCTTGGTAGACCTTGGTAGTATTATTGTAGGGCTATGCATGGTTTCGTTAGGAATGTGTTTATGTTGAGAAAGGTGGTAGGAATTTTTTCCTAATTCCTTTGTAGAATGAAGAGTTCGGTAGGAGGAACTTGAGTATTGTTAGCCAAGTTGAGTTGGTAGATTCTAAGAAGGATGAAGATCAGCATCAAAAGTAGACCTGTGGAACACTTGTGGTGGATGTGAAGAAGAAGAAAGATAAGGGAAAGAGTGTACAAGTTGGATACTTAGAGGATATGTATGCAAAGAATGAGTTTGGGATTTATGTTTTAAATCCCAAAAGATGTTTTTCTAGTTACTAGAACATCTTTTCAAACTTGGGGTGTCTAACATAGGAGAAACTTGGGTTTTCTTGCAATTCTATGTGTTTGGAGGGATTTTGGTTAAGTGTTGTGGAGCTTGGTAAATATTGGTGTTGAGCATACACTTGGACACAACATGGTCTTGAAGCTTGGCATGGTCTATGGTTGCTCAACATGGTCTTGGGACACCGCATGGTCTTTGGTTTCTCAACATGTTCTATGGTTTCTCAGCATGGTATTGGGACTCAATGTGGTCTTTGGTTACTCAACATGGTCTTTAGTTGCTTGGCATGGTTTGACAGGAGCTTGGCCTTACTTAGGAATTTTGTGCCTATTGTAGGCCATGTAACTTATTTTCTATAATGATTTAGAGGATGAAAATTTCAAGAGTTGAAGAGAGCCTACAATAATAACTATAGTTTGAAGAATAATTCTGAATTCATTAAGAGCTAGGAGATATTACAATTTTACTAGGACATCAATTTTGGGCATTTAATTATTGTTGTTGGCCAACTTGTGCATTTACTTTATGTATTTATATTTAATTCAAGTTTTCTAGGCTAACTTGTGGCTTATATTGGTATAATTAGGAGTTAGGGGGAAGTTTTTAGTTATTATTCATCCATCGTGGATATATAGAGGAGCTTGGAAGAGAAAATTTGGAGAGGAGCTAGTAGTTGCCACTTGGAAAACAAGGAGATTGTTTGGTGGGCTTGCAAGCACAAGTTGAGATCTTCCTTTGAGGATTCTACCAAAGTGTGGATCTAGACTAGCTATAGTTTAGATTGGATCTTGACAGATCTTGCACAATTATTACTTGCTTTGTATTTGGCCATAACTAAGAAGGCCTTATAGCCCAACACATTGCATGAAATAGTTATTTCTTAAATAAAGAGTTTTGTTTTGGTATTAGATCTTCCATTGTTGCATCTTGTTGTTGTGTTTCCACTATGTAGTTGTATGGCTAAGGGACTAGGACATCTCCTTTGGGGATACTTCTACCTTGCACTATGTCAAGTTAGTAGAATTAATCCATATCAACATTCAATATGTAGAGGGATCACTGAGTAAAAGGTGGTAGTCACTGGTAAGTTATTGTCTTACCAAGTGAGGTCGAGTTGCAGACTCTACCAAGCAAGGTTGGGAGTAACTAAATTTTTTGTTCTTATTGAGCATTCAGTGCCAGCATAGTGGATGACACTTTTTTGTTTGAGAAAAAAAAACTTATCAGGCATTTCTGGAAAAAAATTGATAAAAAGGGTGAAATAAAAGTCATTTCTCACCATGAATTTTTGAGAGCTATCTATGTAGGAGAGCTTTTTAGCATTCAAGTGATTTGAGCAAATTGTTATTGAAATTTTTTGTATTCTTTCAAACCCTAGTAAGCGAATATGGAATCCACCAACAACAAATCAAAGAAAGGTTCAGACATGTTGGTTCAAGGTGTGGAATGGAAGGCACCAGATTTCATGTTGACTCCTACCATTGTACAAACCCTAGATCTGAGTTGAGCTTGGGGAAAAATTCCACCAAAGGTACTATTAATAAATGATATATATTCATATTTTAAGTGTGCTATTCAAGATATCAACACATTATAAATCTATGAAAGCCTTGAAAATTTATGTGGCAATGGTGTGCATAAACTAGAACATCAACATCTTAAAACAAAAGGTTTAACCCATATTCTGCATATGCCACAAGACTTCCAAATAAAATGGATGAGATAAATTCTTAGTCATGTGCACAATGGTCAACTATGGTTGGAATAACTAGTCTTGATAACTAAGAAGATGATCCATAGGACAACTGGTCTTCCCATGTTGAAAAAGGAAAAAACAACCAAAACCCTAAGTCAGGTTGAACTAGAGAAGAAAAGCATTTCAAAGTGGGATGGAAGGGGAATGAAGATTAGTAGTGTGACTAATATGCACCTGAAGTTTGGCATACATATCATCACCCACAACATATATAGTTCAAGAAGACTAAACAACATATCATGTGAATTAGTGGACTTGGCATACAGGGTGGTCAAGAATAACCTGTCACTTGACCTTGTCAAGTTACTGTTGAACCAATTCAACGAAAGCATAGAAAACAACAAAACTTGAAAGAACTATCCATGTAAGTTTGGTTCACTCTTGACTTGTTTATTCATCTATGTTCAAAAGTTTTTCCCATCAAAAGATGCAATAGTTTGGAAGAAGGATGTACCTATTCTTTATCATATTAATGAATAGTTGCTAAAATGGGAGAAAACTATGAAAATATCATGGATAACTACTTTGATTCATTCAAAGAGAATATGAATAATAGGTGTAGGATTCCCAAAAAGTTAGTTGATGATTGAAAAGATGATATTTATTTCATGGTTGATAATAAAAATGTATACATTCAGGAAGATAGGCCAAGGATAGTATGGGAAAAACCTCTAGTATATGAGGTAAACATTGATGAAACTAAAGACATAATTGAGGATTATGCATTGATATATGAGTTTTTTGATCCTAAAGCTACATACTTTGGCACCTAAAATGAGGCAAAGGCCAGAATAGAACTGTAAATTAAACTCCCTTAGATAGTCAACAAGGGCAAGAGAAAATTTTACTAACTAAAAAAAACACCACTCTTCTATTGACTAAAGGAAAAGGTGAAGATGAAGAAGTAGAAGATGAAGAGAAAATAGAGGATGAAGAACCATTGAAGAAGAAAGGCAAGGTAATTATTACCAAGCCTACCAAGAAATCTATCATTGTGTTCACCAAGAGATCATCTAGAAAGAAAGTAGACAAAGAAGTAGGAGATATAATCTTCAAGAGGCCTCCACCCACCTTACAAGAAATAATGAAATAAATTGAGTTAGGGGCTTGGATGAAAAAATTCAAAGCACTAAAATATGAAACTAGGACTAAAGAGGAGTAGAGGAAAATAGAAGATTTGGTAATATCCTAAATGGGTAAGTGGAAGTACTCACAATACCAACTTGCTCATCATATTCCTAATGTTTTATTGGAGAAAATTAAGCGAAGATGGGATAATGCCATGAAAACAATGAAATCCATAAATTAGAAAACCCCAACGCAACTCATACCAAGTTTAAATGACAAGGAAGTAAAGGAATCTCTAAAGAAAAATAAAGAAAATCTTACTTTGACATTCAACAATTGTCTTTTATTGTTAAATGACATTGAAAATGTAGTAAGGAATGCTACAAACACTTGGAAGAATATTTATCTTCTTCACAAACTAAGTGATTTTGTAGTTAGTGTTAGTGACAATGATGATGATGATGATAAAGTAGAAATGGATGAAGAAATCAATACTGAAGAAGTCAACCATTTTGACAATGTAGATGATGATGAACAATAGGGGTAGGAAGCTACTAAAGAGGACTTACTAGATGTGCAATAGATTGAGAAAACTGACCTAGTAAAATTTTTTGCAATAGTCATAGCCTCACTTTCTCATTCTGCAAGAAAAGTTATGGAAGCATCAAGCCTAGAGAAGGCTTTAGTAGGATTAATTGTGACAAACACAACTGGCACAAGCACTTAATCAATCTTTTCTTTTGGCATCAAGTTATTATTTCCATTAGTGACAACACTTATCTGTATCAGTATAGCTACCGAGCTCATCACTCATTCTACAATGTATACCAAGCATTCAGTGGTAACCTTGTACATTCATCACTTAAGCAGTTTACACTGAGCTTCATAGTTCACACTAAGCATTCTAGTGTTAACCAAGATGAGTATAGCTACTGAGTGAATGTGCAATCCAATAGTGTCTACTAATTTTATAGTGTTCACCTAGCTTCGTAGTGTTTATCGAGTGATGAAAGAACAATGCTTACCGAGTGATGAAAGCACAATGTCTACTGAGTGATGCAAGAATAGTGCTTACCAAGTAATGAAAGTAGAATGTTTACCAAGTGAAACCAAGATAAACGAAGGATTCAATTTTTACCAAGTGATAATATATCCAACGAGTCTCTAATGGTTATTGAGTTCAGAACTATGGAAGATGATTAGTATGGACAAGCCTTCACTTCTACCGAGTGCATGACGATGCTAAGTGATGCAATGGATGCTAAGTATTAGAAGGTCATCAAGTTAGTTTAGTGAACCTAAGTTATTTACTATTTGGTTGACTTAGTAATATTTTGTTCACTTGTGCTTTAGCCGACCTTGCAATTGTAATTATTGGAATGGTATATATGTAATGTATTATATCATTTGCAAGATATATATGTGATATGTGGATCAGAGTATCAAGAAAGACATGTAATATTTTGAGAAGTATAAATGCCAATTAGAAAAGGAGTAGAATATTCAGCAGGGTCTCCAAGGAGTAGTAAAGATTTATCGATCACAAGAGGTGATCTATACAAGAAAGATCTAATTAGAAAATCAAGTTTGTAAGTAGATTCATTGTTTCATCCTAACACGTGAATCAATTTTTTAAATCCTTTAACAAGATAGACTTAACAGTCTTTATATAAATCTCCTAATAGAGTACATACTTTAGTGTATGTTTGTAAATTCTCTAACAAGGTGGACCTAGCAGTCCTTTGTGCTCCTAACAGGGTGAATCACCAGAAGTGGTCAATGTAAGCCTTAACAAGCCAACTTCATACTGTAGTAACAAATTTTTGTAGGTATCATCCCCACCCTAGTTTTACTTTCTATTTGGAAGGTTTTTGGGTCACCAAATCACTATGTACATGTGTTATGGATGTTTGATTTCTCGTATATGCAGTAGATTAGATGAATGAATGGTGAATATTTTAAAGTGATGAATTGTTTAAAGTTTTGAGGTTACTGATTTACCCCTCCCCTCTTAGTAACCTATCTTATCTTGAATATTTCCAACAATTGGTATCAAAGCTTTTGGTTCTTAGGAAAAAGCTTGATAGCTTGAGAAAAGATCAAGGACAATGGAGATATTCAGACTTGACAAAGCTATTGAAAATGAAAAGCTAGATTTGGAAATGGCCATGGCTCAACTCAAAGAAGCTAAGGAGAATCTTTCTTAATCCCTAAAGAGGAGGAGGGAACTTGTGAGACAAATGAATGATCACCAGTATGTTGAAGAAAAGATTGAAGACCTTTTACCATCAAGCAGTTCAAATGAAGCTAATGAGGCAATTAAGGAACTCCTAGCAAAGAATGGTTCTCTATAGGAAGAAGTAAGAAAGCTTAAAAGAGAATAAGAAATATAATCAATTAGGCTATGTGAAGTTTTGGAATAGAGAGACAAGGAAAATGAAGACTTAGAGGCAAGAAATAATCAACCCCTTTAGCTTGTAGATCAACTATCTAATGAAAATGAAGAAATTATGAATCTGAGATCTAAAAATGAAAGCCTGGGTAATGATCTAATTACTAAAAGAAAAATCAATGAAAGCTTAAAAAGTGACTTGATCACTAAAAAGAAAATCAATCAGATAATGATAAAATATCAGGTAGACATGACTCAATTAAATCAGCAAAGTGAGAAAAATCTTCGTAGACAAAAAGGCAAAGCTAGACTTGGTTACAAGGAAGAAGGTGAAACTTCCAAACAAGGTGCCTAAAGGAATCAAAGACCTACTTGCAATCACTATGGTAAGCTAGGTCACACATCAAACAAATGTTGGAGCAATGGAAAAGATAAATTCAATGGGAAATGCTATAATTGCAGTTCGCACGGTCATAAAGCTAATGAATGCAAGGAGAAACCAAAATTTGAAGGCAATTGTCACAAGTGTAAGAAGCATGGTCACAAGGCATTCCAATGCAGATCCAAATAATTCAATCTAGTAGAACAACATGTTAAAGAAATTTTTGGATGGGATTACAATACCTAGTGTAGATGTCATTATTGTTGAGAATATTGACACATTGGCAAAGACTACTCAAGGCATCACTTGAGGAAAAGAGAGCAACTGTAAGATGTTATACATGCACTAAACTTGGTCATATAGCTAAAAATTGCATGAATATAGGAAGAGTTGAAGATGAAAAGAAAGCTAAAGCTAAAAATATTCAAAAGCAAATGAGACAATAGTGGATTTCAAAATCTACCGAGAAATATAGTTTAAGTGATGGAAATGTCACTCAAGATGTGGCTGACTCCATCATTACCAATTAAATTCATAAAGAATCTAAAACTGTATCATCAAGCTATATCTAGAGCAATTCTAGATGCAAGAAAAAAAAATGATCAAATCAGTATTCCAGATACACAAAGATTAAAGAAAGCATATATTTTTCCAAGTTGCATCTACCAAGGAAAGTTGGTTGAAGACCTTATCGAACTAGGTCAAGAGAGACTAAAAGTTTTTGTTCAACCATCAAGTTGCAAGCTTCTACCAAGAAAATGAATGACAACCTATCAAACACTCTATCATCTTATCTACCTTCATACCAAGCATTTATGAAAAAAAATTCAACAAAAGGGCAGAATTTGGTTTCATTCTTCATTGCGATTTCAGAGCTAAGAAATTTCAAGCAATTTTAAAGTGAAAAAACTGTTCAAAATTTTCTTACTTACTGAGCAGCAATGGCATCTAGGATTAGTAGTGGCACCAAGGAAAAAAGAGGTTCAAAAATGTTGGTAAAGGGTACAGAATGGAAAGTGCCCAACTTCAAAATTGTTCCAGTCGTTATAGAATCACTTGACCTGAATGAAGCTCAATTGCAAATTCCACCTAAGGTACTTCTTATCAATGATATTTGTACTCATTTCAAATGTTCTATTCAATAAATTGGAAACCTAGAGATGGACAATGCCCTAGAAGAAATGAGTGTTGATGGCTCTCTGAAACCCAAATACAAGCATCTTGAAACCAAAGGCTTTACTCATATCTTGCATATGTTTAGAAGCTTCCAAACCAAATTGATTAGGTATATTCTGAGTCAGGTGCACAATGGGAAACTATGGTTAGAGTAGCCAATGTTAATTACAAAGAAGATGATTCACAAAATCATGGGTCTCCCTATGCTTAACAAAGTGAAGGTTACCAAAACCCTAGGCAGGGAGGAGTTACAAAAGAAGACCCTAGCCGAGTGGGATGGTAGAGATTTAAAGGTCATCACTATATCAGATGTTGAACTAAGATTTGGCATTCATGTCATTGCCCACAAAATTTATAGCTCTAGTTGATTGAACAGTGTACCTTGTGAAGATGTGGATTTGGCTTTTAAAATTGTAAAGAAAAACTTTGAATTTGATCTGTCAGAATTATTGTTGAGAAAATTAAATAAAAATATGGATAGTATAAGAAATTTAAAGAATAATCCTTTTAAATTTGGCTCTCTATTGATCTTTTTATTTTTCTATGTTCAAAAATTCTTTTCATCAAAAGGAATAGTTGTATGGAGAAAAGACATTCTCATTCTTTATCAGATTAATGAGTTTGTAGCAGAAATGGGTGAAATTTTTGATAGCATCGTGGATAATTATTTTGAAGATTTCAAGGAGAGGATGAATAACAAGTTTTAGATTCCACCAAAATTAATTAAAGACTACAGAGATGATGTATGCTTTATGGTTGACTATGATAAGGTATACAACGAAGCAGTCAGACCCCGAGTTGCATGGATAAAACCTCTTCCTTATGAGGTAAATATTGATGAGGCTAGGTATATTATTGAAGCACTAGTGAATGAGTTAGTAGACCTAAGGCAACCAATATTCGAAACATATGATGAGGCAAAGGCCAGAATTGAGCTTGAAATCAAGCTACCCTAGGCCATAAGGAAAGGAAAGAGGAAGATAGCAAAATTAAAAACTACTACCAGTCCTCTTATGCTTAGTGAGGGAAAAGGTGAGGATGAAGAAGATAATGAAGAAGAAGAAGGAGAAGAAGAAAAGGAAGAACATGAATCTAAAGAGGAACATCCAAAGAAGAAAGGTAAGGTAACTATTACCAAACCTAAGAAAAAGCCCACTACAGTATTCTCCAGAAGAACCATAAAAGGCAAGTAGAAACCTATACTCGTCAGGCCTCCACCCACATTCGAGGAAAGGCTTAAACAATTGGAAGAAGGTGTTGGCACCACAAATTTCAAGGCATTGAAATTTGAAACAAGAATTGATGCTAAGAAAATGCAGATTGAGGAACTGGTACTCAATAAGATGGGTAAATGGAAATACTCCCAAGACTAGCTTGCCTCTCAAATCTCAAAAAAAATGTTGGAGAGATTGCAACTGAGATGGGAGTGAGCCACCCAAATGGTTAAAGACATATATAAGCAATCTCTGAAGAATCTTCTAGCAAGTCTCACTAGAGCAGAAATAAAGGTAGCAATGAAAAACCATGAAGGTAAAATGATGATTAGATTTCACACATGTTTGGTCTTAATTAAAGACATTGAGCATGTTGTAAATGATGCAACAAACATGTGGAAGAACATCTATATCTGCAAAAGCCAAGTGAAGAACCAGTTGAGATCAAGGATGATGATAGCAGTGATGGTGATGATGTTGATAGCACTCCATCCATCACATTTACTCCAGGAGAGTTGCATGCACTTATGGAAGAAAAAGAGGAAGAAGAAAAGGAGGAAGAAACAAATGAGGAAGAAAAAGATCCAGTTAAAATTGTAGCAAAACTGATTGCATCCCTTCCACACTCTCTATGAAAGACTATTACATCCACTATGGAGATAGTTTCGACAAGTGAGATTGTGAGCACAACAGTCACATTAATTGCTCAATCTTCACCGGTCACCTCCCAAATCTAGGTATTTGAAATAGATGTGCCAAGCACTTCATCTACCAAGTTGACTATTACTTCTTCAACTATCAAGCTAGCCTCCTCAACTCCTTCATCAACAATAAGTGTACCAGTAAGTTTCACATTTTTGTTTTCACCAGTTTCAGCAAGTTCTATATTTTTTTTTTCCATTAGCATCAACTATATCCACTTCCACTCCAATCAATTCTACTATGGGTACTCTACCGAGTATTATACCATTTTTGGGAAGTGTTTCAATTTTTGATCTAGTTAATACTCCGATTTGCATTCAATCCTCAAGTACTATCCTAGTTTTTAATGCTAGCCCTTCAATATCCACTATTGTCTTTGTTCCTAAGGTCAAACCAATCATCACAGAAGTCAAAAAAAAGCATCCATTAAAACTTCTGATCACTAGAAAAGAAATTTCAGAAGATATTGACTTAGACACAAAGATAGTAATTCCAAAGATTGACTATGAAAATGCTACCATTGAAGTGATTAGGTTAGCTAGTAAACTAATAGAGATGAAAGCTATGTGGAAGCAGTTAAGGTCTGAAAGGGATAAGGAATACATAATAATTGAGAATGCCAAGAATATAATTACAGATTCTATAGATGTTGAAGTAGATTCTACTCAACACATTTTGATTCAATTAGAAGAGGCTATACATAAATTCAATAAGGATTCTTCTGAACAAGAAAAAATAATTGAGAAAGTTGAAAAGAAGTTTGATAATAAGGTGCTAGAGCATATTGCTCAAAAGATAGCAATAAAGAAAGTTGAATTGTCAACATTTATGGGAAATTTTGAAAATTCTTTTAATAATGCAGTATCACTTTTTGCTAAACTTTGTGATGTTTCTGGCTTCACCAAAGAAATAAAGGATAATTTAAATAAGATTGACATTGATATGCAATCAAGTGCCTCCAAGCTAAAGGTGGACTCCTCCTCCACAACCTCCCATCACACCAAGATTAGATATTTGGCAGATGTTCAAGAAAAATTATTGAGAGAGGAAGCTAGGATCTAGTCACAACTCATAGACATCCATAACATGATCCTTCCTATCATGGACACAATGCAAATACACTTGTACATTGCAAAAGATTGGTCCAAGATCAGAACTTCTTAGTGGCTGATCACTTGATCCAATTATTACCAAAAGTTCAAATTGCTCTCTCCACTTGTCAAATTTTGTAGTAGACTTGGGATAGAACTTTTGCAACCATTCTTAAGGTAAATCAAGAATTTCTTTGTCACTTTGGTGTAACCATATAAATTGTATATATGCAGTCCTTTGGGAGTAAAAGCACAGATCTGTGTCACTGTTTGCGATATCAAAACCTATTTTGGTCAAATTTCATTTCTCTATCAAAAATCAATTTTATTCAAAAACTAAAAATACTCTTTTATAGATCTTAGATTCAATATCATCATTATATAAATTTTTGAGTGTTTTGATTAGTTATAATATGTTAGAATTTCAAAATATTATAAGTCAATATTTCAAGATTTTAGAAGATGCTCACTTAAAAAAGGGAAAAAAATAGTAAATTGTACCAAAAAAACAAAAAACATATATTTATCTCTAGAGGAGAGAGTCCTCTTCATGAATATGTATTTCTTTCTCAAGAAGGTGTAGATTTGATTGGGAAGTTTTGACGGGAGGAAAAAAATGTTGGCTTCTGAGAAGGTTGAGCTTGAGTACTTATAACAAAGAAAATATAGATAAATTTTTTTTTTTTTTTTTGGTGCACTAGATATACATGTCATCTATAATATATTTTCAAATCGAAACAAAAAAAGATGATTTGCATTTTCTTTTTGATGGGAACTACACCCTATATTTTTTATAGTTCAAAAAGGGACTTCAAACTAAAAGAAATGAATAAGTTCTCAGTCAAATTATTTTTTAAAAATGATAGGCATAAATTTCATCCAATTCTACACATTTCATTAGTTTACATCATTTTCAAATTCTAAACACAAATACCATTTTTTTTGTCATTAATGTTGAACTGTCGCATTCTGATATCACGTTTCTTCATAAAAGGTGACACAGGTTTGTGCTTTTACCCTTGGCATTATTGTCAAAAAGGGGGAGAGATTCAAAGGAAATTCATCACTATAATTGATAGGGGGAGTTAGCACAAAATAAAGTTTTCATTTGTACATAAGTATATTTGTATATGCAGTAGTTCTACAAAGATCAATTTTGAAAAACCTAAATTCATTCAATCAGGCTGTGTACATATGTTTTGGCTTATAAGTGTTTTTGTCACTAATGCCAAAGGGGGAGATTGTTGGCATTAAGTTATTATTACCATTAGTGACAACACTTATCTATATCAGTATAGCTACCAAGCTCATCACTCAGTCTACAATGTATATCGAGCATTTAGTGGTAAACTTGTACATTCATCACTTAAGCAGTTTACACCGAGCTTCACAGTTCACACCGAGCATTCTAGTGTTAACCGAGCTGAGTATAGCTATCGAGTGAATGTGCAATCCAATAGTGTCTACCAAGTTTACAGTGTTCACCTAGCTTCACAGTTTTTATCGAGTGATGAAAGCACAATGCTTACTAAGTGATGAAAGCATACTGTCTACCAAGTGATGCAAGTTTAGTGCTTATCGAGTAATGAAAGTATAATGTTTACCGAGTGAAAGCAAGATAAATGAAGGACTCAGTTTTTATTGAGTGATACTATATCCACTGAGTCTCTAATGGTTACTAAGTTTAGAACTATGTCAGGTGATTAGTATGGACCAAGCCTTCACTTCTAGTACATGACAATGTCGAGTAATGCAGTGGATGCTTAGTATTAGAAGGTTATCGAGTTAGTTTAGTGAACCCGAGTTATTTACTGTTTGGTTGACTCAGTAATATTTTGTTCACTTGTGTTTTAGCCAACCTTGCAATTGTAGTTATTGGAATAGTAAATATGTAATGTATTATATCATTTGCAAGATATATATGTGATATGTGGATAAAAGTATCAAGAGAGACATGTAATGTTTTGAGAAGTATAAATGAAAATTAGTAGAAGAGTAGAATATTTAGCAAGGTCTACAAGGAGTAGTAAAGATTTATTAGTCACAAGAGGTGATCTATACATCAAGGATCTAATCAAAAAATCAAGTTTGTAAGTAGATCCACTATTTCATCCTAACAAGTGAATCAATTTTGTAATTTCTTTAACAAGGTAGACTTAATAGTCTTTTTATAAATCTCATAATAGAGTACATACTTCAGTGTATGTTTATAAATCCTCTAACAAGGTGGACCTAGCAGTCCTTTGTGCTCCTAATAGGGCAGATCACCAGAAGTGGTCAATGTAGGCCTTAACAAGCCAACTTCATACTCCAGTAACAAAGTTTTGTGGGCATCGTCCCCACCCAAGTTTTACTTTCAATTTGGAAGGTTTTTGGGTCACCAAATCACTGTGTACATGTGTTATGGATGTTTGATTTCTCATATATGTAGTAGATTAGATGAATGAATGGTGAATATTTTAAAGTGTTGAATTTTTTAAAGTTTTGAGGTTACTAATTCACCCCTCCCCTGTCAAAAACCTATTTTATCTTGAATATTTCCAACACTTTTTACCTATCCAGATCAACACCACATTGATTGAAGTGTCAAGCACTTCATCTACTGAGTAGAAAGCACTTCACTCTTAATTAGTTTTGGCTACGCTATGTATTTCTACTATTGGTATTTCAAAAATAAGTATTGTGTCTACTATATCGGTAAGCCTTGATATTTTTACAATTGTTTCCATTCCTAGTATGCAATTAATAAGTGCAAATATAGTTGAGACCAAGCCTCAATCAAGCATAATATTTTTGAGAAAAGGAAAAGAGAAGGAAGAAGACATAGATATTGATGAGGAGATTTTCATTCCTAATTGGGATATCTTCAATCTCAATCCTAATCAAAATGAAAAATTTTGCAGAACTTCTTTAGAAGAAAGCTAAGCAACAAAATTTTATAGAGTAAAGGAACAAGGAATTCAAAATAATAGAAGATGAAAAAAATATCCTTGTAGAGACCATAAACATAGAGGTTGGTACTTCTCAACCAATTTTGAATTAGTTAGTAGATTCATTCCAAAGATATTGCTCAACCATAAACTTATTGCTCAACATATTGCTATCCATCAAGTAGAATTATCTACTGTTCTAGGCTCACTGGAGACCTCTTACAACAATGTATCTTCACTATTGGGTAAACTGTATGTAATATCTATATTCACCAAGGAAATAAAAGACAAATTGTGAAAATTGATGAGGATCCAAAGGCAAGTGCACAATAGTTGCAACTCCACCCAAGTACAAGCTCTTCCCACTTCAACAAGATCAGATTTATAACTAATAAGTAGACAAAATTATTGAGGTGTTGCAAGAGATTTGGGAAAAGACTTTGGAACTTATCTTGAAGGTACATTTATATTTCTTGTCACATTTTGGCACTACTGTATACTATATATACTGAAATGTTTGGTATTAATGTCAAAAAGGGGGAGAAGATTGTAGAAAATATATATTATATAAAGGTGGAGAAGATTGAACACTATAGATAAGATGCATATATCAGATGTGAAAAGATGTAAAATATAATGTATATTATGTATTGGGAAGCATTACCATATTATTCATGTATAGAAATACATCTCTTGCAAAACCAATTTTGAAAAATCTCAAAAATAGTATACTCTACTAAGTTGAAGTCATAAGGTGATGGATAAAGGTGTTAATGAACATTTTTAATTTAGTTTTAAGTGATAAGTGTTTTTGTCACTAATGCAAATGGGGGAGATTGTTGACATTAGAGTCATGTTTGTTATTAGTGACATACACTTATTCAAATTGTAAGCATCTAACAAGCATATTGTATTGTTAACAATGTTAACCAAGCAATTTAGACTCTACTATGCTATATAGTTGCTATTGAGTCCCTTGGATAGTTTCACTTTGCACTAAGAATCTTAGTTTATACCAAGTTGTGCAATGGTTACTGAGTTCCTAGTTACAATAGTAAGAATCCACTTGTTGATCGAGCCACTTAGTGTTAAACAATTGATTTAGTTTATATGCCAAGTTTCATAGTTTTTTCTGAGTCACCAGTGTAGACTAAGTTCAAGACTACTTGGAAGTGATCAGCATGGACCAAGCTTCCACATCTACTAAGTGCATGATGATGCAGAGCATTGATAGTGGATATCGAGTATCAAAACACCACCAAGCTAGTCTTTAGAACCTAGGTTCCTACATATGGGCTGACTTTATGCATTTTGTTTATACATTCATTATGGCTGACTTAGTAATTTTGTTAACTAGATTGGTATATATGTAATGTATTGTATCACATTCAAAGAGTGATATAGAGAATCGAATGAATGTAGTAAGCAGAAAAAAGAAGAAGAGAAAAGTAGAAGGCCACAATTTGTATAAGGAGTAGCAAAGATTTATCTATCATAGCAAAGTGATTTTACAGTCAAAGGTATCTCATTTGACAACCCAAGTTGTAGATTAGAGATCAAGCTACTATTTCATCCTAACAAGTAGATTAGTTAAATCCTTTAACATGGTAGACCTAAGAATCTTATGGAAATCTCTTTAACAAGTGCATACTTCATTATATATTTGTAAATCTTTTAGCAAGGTGGACCTATTAGTCCTTATTGCTTCTAATAGGGTAGATCATTAGAAGTGATCATTATAAGCCTTAACAAACCAACTTTATACTGTAGTATTAAAGCTTTTGGGTATCATCTCCACCCTAGTTTTACTTTCTATTTGGAAGGTTTGTGGGTCACCAATAATGTGTTAAAAGTGTTATGTATGCTTTAATGTTTTTATTTTTTCATTCATCAAATTATATCAAAATACACATGAAAGAATAATTAATTAAGGATTAAAGTTTTACAATTTATTGATTTACTCCTCCCATCTTAGTAACTTAGCTTGTCATAATATTTCCAACACCTTTTTGTATAGTTTCATGTTAGGGCATTGGGATCTTCTTGCCCACATTTGTATATGATCTACCAACTTCTAAGAAGGTTGAAGCAACTCCTAATAGGGTTGAGTTTTCTAGCAAGGCCTAGTCTTCTAATAGGGACTTGAGACAATATACATTCTTCATTGACTCCTAATAGGGTCAATATCCTTAACCAGATTCTTTATATAGTGCATCACCTTGTGGATTTCATTCCCACTAGGATTTTCTCTTGGCCAAGGTTTCCCTAGTTAACAAAATATGGTGTTATGATCTCTATTTGTTTATGGTTGTTAATATTGTATAGCATTATTGGTTTACTTTCTTATGCATTTGGTGGAGGAATTAATAATATCCAATTGTGGAAAAAATTTTGAAAATATTGATTCAAACCACACCCCCCCCCCTAGTATTTTTTTTTTGAACAATTGGTATTAGAGCTTAGTTATTCAAAAGAGGCTTAACAACTTGAATAAAATCCCAATGGATATGAAATAGTTGATTAAGAATCTTGAAGAAGCTCTCAAGTAAATTGATCTCTTTACTGATGAAAAAGATGGCCTAAAGGATAGATATAAAGATGAAAAAGCTTATATATTTAAACTAAAGGACAAGATAGATAATCTAAAGCAAAAAAGGCCTAGTGAGTGGACTAGTGATGATGATATTGAAGATCTAAAGAAAGAAAATGAGATTTTGAATCATGAGTTTAAAATAGTAGAACTTAAGCTAAGGCTTGAGAAAAATGGAGGTAAGAATAACTTTGAAATTAAAGCTAAAAATGCAGTTCTAAGATCCTAGTTAAGAAAAGTAACTTCTAAGTTAAAATCTATCAAGTTGGAAAGTGTAGAATTATAGAAATACAACACTATTGTGAAAGGTGCATTGATGCAAACTAGACAGAAACTTGACAAATTGTATAGTAGTAGTGAAAAGAAATAAAAACAAATGTCTGTACAAAGACCTAGTTATGATAAGAGTAGACTTGGATTCTTTCTTAGAAATTGCTGAGAAACATATTCGAACAAAAGAACCTAATCCTCTTGAAGTCAAGAAAGATCTAAACATGAGTAAATCGAATGATACATATAAAGACAAAGAGAATCTTATTCACTCTAAAAAATTTAAAGAATCTAATCAAGATGAGAAGAATAGAGAAACACGAAAGGAATCTCATGTTAGATGCTTTACATGTGATGAACCAAAACATATTGAAGATGATTGTAAAGGTAAGTCTTTCAAACTTATGTCAAACTTTTATTGTCATCATTGTCACGAATATGGACATTCTGTAGTAGATCGTAAGAAACCTAAATTTGATAATGATAATGCAAATAGTAGAATATTTAGGAATACTAATCCTATAGGCTATAGAAGAAGATATCACAATAATGAAAGTGGAGAAAGAAGAAAAAATGTTTGTTACAGATGTAATAATCTTGGACACATTGCAAGGAATTGTAGAACACCTGATAACTAGTATAATGAACAAAGAAGGAATGTACATGTATGTTAGTTATGTAATAACTTTGGACACATAGAAAGATTCTATAGAATTCATAGAAGAAACCTGAATAGGAATCAAAATTACAAAAGGAACAAGAGAACAAATGATGATAGTCTGAAGGAAGAAATGAAGGAATAGATAGAAGATTAAAAGGAAACATTTGTAAAGGAAAAATAACCTGGAAGTTCTCATATAGTTCTAGAAGAAGTGCATTTTAGTGCACCTAATAAGATAATAAAGTCACTTATTGTCTATGACTTATCCTACCTAAATTGAGCATTCTGAGTAAGATAGTGTGTCAATTAAATGAAAACTAATGGTAAAGAGAATACTAGAAGTTGCATAGTTAATAGTAGATACTGGACACTAAGAGAAGTCTACAATAAAGTTGTGCATTGCTTGATATCATCAATATGAGGTTCTATAGAAAATGATTT
Organism: Cupressus sempervirens; assembly: GCA_028749045.1. NCBI lineage: Eukaryota > Viridiplantae > Streptophyta > Pinopsida > Cupressales > Cupressaceae > Cupressus > Cupressus sempervirens. The sequence goes on from CM053789.1 coordinate 252,902,340, forward strand.
GTCATTACAAACAGATAATATTTTAAATTTTTGGTAGATATGCATTCAATGCAAAGTACAAATTGTAAAAGATTTAAAGGATGTAAATTAATTTATGAGCATCGTTTGCTTGTGTGAAATATTAAGTGCAATATTGAAGAGTGATTTGATAGCTATTTGAAGTGTTTTGCAGATATACATGATTGTTGAAATCCCTAAATGCAAAGTTGAGGTATTTTTCCAAATTTGTTGAGTATATTTTAGTAAAATCAGCTATGGAAACACAAGAAGTTTTTTCTATTAGTGATAGACCTAGATATAGTTTCAAGAAACACCCATTTGTTTCTCTACTTGATGATCCCATTGCAACAATTTCACAAGTGTCAAAAAATGTTCTTCATTTTGAGAACATAAGAAATTATATTGACTATAAAATAGAAAGCATAAGAGATGCTAAGATCCATAAAGAGTTAGATAAAATGTGTGATAATGGTATATCATTGAAACTAGAATATGCAAACCTAGAACCACTTGTTTGTACATAGACTTTGAAAACCATGAGTGGACAAGAATTATTTTGAGAAAAGTTAATGATGACCTTCTATGCTTAGGATAATCACATATACGAATTGATAATGACCTAATTAAAAAGGTCACTAGTTTGACCAATGAAGCATGCAATCTTGTGAACATAAAGAATGTGTGTAGAACAATTAAAACAAATATCAACAAGAGATCTGAAGGTAGAAACATGAAGGCTAACACCATTCAAGATAACGGATAAGACTCCTCAACAAAATTTTGGTTTATAAAATAGATTCAATCCCATCCAAATTTCTTCACACGACTTATGTGATGATATTAAAGGGTGAAAAAGTTAACCTATGTGATATTATCCAAACTTAGTTATTGGATAACATATTGAAGATCAAGAATTCTAAGAGTACAGTCTCTAGGTTTGAATCCCTATTAACACATATTCTTCTATGTAACAAAGAAGTTTCCTAGCATTTCAAATTGGAATGGAAGTGAGTGCGCAATGCAAATTATCACTTGAGTTTAGAGATCTAAGTTGGAAACAGTTAGACACAATGATATTGATAGAATGATGAAAATATTCCAAGATAAAATGAGGTAGAGGTATAGGATAGTACCTGCACTGCTAGAGAAATACAAGGATGAACTATGTTTCATGGAAGAAATAGATTTCACATGCGTAGAGGCAATAGTTCCTTGAGTATAGTTAATTGAACCTATCATGGGTTATGAAATGAGAACTAAACTAATTGAAGGCTATGCATAGATAGTTCTACATCTTGTATTAGATTTTAGATGCCCTAGATGGGGTACATATACTGAGAATATGAAAGAGGTCTAAACAAATATAATGGACAAGTACATCAAGAAGAAGGTAGAAAAAGTAATTGATTCTATATTAAAAGAATTGGGGATGTCTAGGAAATAATTTGAAGAGGTGAAAGGGATAGCCTTAGAGATGAAGGCTAGTGTTCAAATAGAAATACTAACTCCTACACTTGTTGGAATAGTTAGACCTACTACATAGGTCATAGTTGCATAGACAAGTGCGCAAGAACTTACAATGCCACAGTTCCATATGTAGTAGTTGCACATCAGCAACCCTTGAGGAAAAAAAAGGAATAAGTAGAAAAGAAAATAGAGGAAGCACCCCTGCCAAGAAAGTCTACAAGAATTGAAAAAAAAAAAACCCATGCAAACCCCCTCTCCTAAGAAGAGAGTTAAGGAAACATCAAGTAGATCGAGTAAGAGGAGGAAAACCTTGCAGATCAATTCCTTAGAATCTAAAGAAGAGACTTTAGAATATCTTGCAGAATAGGAAGTAAAGACTTCAGCAAGAAGGAGAGCATGGAAACCTAAGGTAGAAAATATTAACATACAAATCATTAATGACAACAATTTTGTGCAATTGAATAAGTATTATGACATACACAATAATATGGATAGGAGATAGCTAGAGAATGCTATAGTTAGAAATATGATTCTAAAAGATAAAATATTTGGTAGCATAAAAGGTCAAATCCCTAAAGATTTGTATAATTGAATAATAAAAAGAAAGAGTGTAGTAATTGATGAAGAAAAAAAATAAGGATAAATATGTTGAAAAATCTATGTATAGTAAATAAGGAAGAAGAGTTAGGGTTAATTTTGAAAGGTATAACACCCTTATTAAGGAATACAAAAAGATCCATTCTTTTAATGGGAGGACATTATGAAGAAGTAAATATGGAAACTGAAAAGGTAATAGTGACATATATGTCTACTTTGCATAGGGAGATTGAGAAGAGTGCATAGTCAAGGGAAACAAGCTCCACTGTGGTAGCAATTAGTCCTTCTCATAGTTTTGAGCAACTAACTAAAGCTTCAATTTCAAGTGATTCACCACCACACATTAATATTGATAGTGAATCCATGCAAGTGGATAGCACTAATGTAACAGTGGATAGAAATGAAGATACATTCATTTTGGCTTTAACATTATTGACAATATTGTTGACTATAGTAGGTCTATTGATGAAGAAAAAGAGTAAGAGTAGGAGCAAAAAAAGAAGATATATTTTTTGAGAATAAATTTGAAGCTATGTCAGCCAACACTGAGGCAACTAGTACAAGTAAACCTATAGCCATAGTGGTAGTGACACCCTATACACCACCTAAAGAAGAAATAATGATTACCACAGTAGTAAAATTAGATGGTGAATTTGAAGTACAAAACATTATATCTTCTTTAAGATTTCTTTTTGAAAACAAGAAATTAGTAAAGTCAATTGAGAAGACTATAACTTTAGTTTTAGATAGATTAGAGAAGACATTCTATGGATACATCTATAGACATTCAATAGAGAGTAGCAATTTTGTGTAAAACTTTTGACAATGAGTTTACAATGGTTAATAATGTTGCTATAGTGCAAGCATAGAATAAGCATGATTCTAGTCTTCTTAATGCTATCGATACAAATATAAGGAATGATATAGAAACATTAAACATATTTATTAAGGTATTAAGGCAGAATATGAAGGAAGGGAAGAAAACTTATGCTAAGTACAACTTGGCATATGTTCACCTTCATAGTTTTGATGAACAGATCAAAGGAAAGATAACTGAGTTATAGACACTTACTGATAACTTTATGAATCAAGATCAAATGTTAGAGATCTTTGAGCATACAATGGAAGTAATTTGTGATAGCATCTAGGATATACAAGCAAGAAAAGAGAGAGCTCTAAAAATATTTTCACTTTTGAGAGACCACTTATCCCCATAGATTACATTGTTGAAGAATCAATTAGAGGAATGCTTGGTAGCTAAAACTTCATATGAAAAGTTTGTGGTTATCGACTTGAATGTAGTAGAGTTAGCCACATGTGCCCTATGTGCACTAATAAGTGTGTCAGACGCATTGAAAGATAGTTGGCGACTGATTTCAATGATTTCTTTTCTAGATTTTGATGCAATTTTCAAATTTTGACAAGATTTTTCTTTCGTTGACACCTTTTTCAGTGATGTTGAAGGGGGTGAGTTAAGGAAAATGGTAATTTTAAATTGTATAGTTGTCTTTTGAAGTATAACATTTTTTGAAGTATCGCAATAAGCTTTGCTTCATGAAAGCTTTGTAATTATAGTTATAAGGGATGAAATATTTTTAAGATATACTAGGTTATGTATGTTTATTTACTTTCATTGGTATGAACACATTTTTGGTACTTAGCCAATTTTTCCCAAAATGTTGCCATCAATGCCAATGGGGAAGATTGTTGGCAATATGACCAAATAGTCAAATAAGATGAGATATGTGGAGTGATATAGAAACATGATGAGTTCTATTGATAGCAAAATATTCCTTAAGAACATTCTCTTGCACAATTGACTAGTGATGCATAACATAGCCCTGATGATGTATACCAATGCATGTGTATATATGGATAACTCAGTTCAAGTTATGAAGGAAATATTGATACAAATACTTCATAGTATAGAATAGAGCATGTTAGCAAAATGAGTTGTATGACTTAAAGAATTATTTTGATTATTAAGTCTTGATGAGTAGACTATTCTGATGATATGAGAGTTGACTAAGGAAGGATTTATAAATATGTTTGATATTAGTTAAGAACTTCATTTGTGAAGTTAGAGGAGATATGATAATGTAAGATATGATGAAATTTGATATATGTGTAGTTACTCTCTGTTTATGACAATGAGTGAACTAGAGGAAAGGTTTTCTAAAGGCTACTAAAGGCTTGTATGAGGAAAGATTTGATATATCTACTCAAAAGAACTATTAAGCACAAGTGATCCAGTATTGTATGTATATCTATTATTTTAAAGAACTTAACTGTATAGTTGCATGTTAGGGAATTGGGCTCTTCTTGGACACATTTGTATATGATCTACCAACTCATAATAGGGTTGAGGCTTCTAACAAGGCCCAATCTCCTAACAGGGACTGGAGACACTATACATTCTTCATAGACTCCTAAAAGGGTAAATATCCTTAACAAGATTCTTTATATAGTGAATCATCTTGTCGGTTTGGTCCTCACCATGGTTTTCCCTTGGCTAGGGTTTCCCTATTTACCAAAATATGGTGTTATGAGCTCTCTTTGTGTATGGTTTTTTATACTATTTAGCATTATTGATTTACTTTCTTATGCATGTTGCAGAGCAATTAATGATATCTAGTTGTGGGATTTTGAAAATACTGATCACCCCCCCTCTCAGTATTATCTATTTCCAACACATTTTAGAGATATAAGCCTCCCATAAAAATTTCATTTCTCCAGCTTAAGTATGAGAGATGTTACTATAGATTTTTAGTGGAAAAATTTGTAGAATATATGCAAGTTCACCATTGGAAGCCTTAGATTTCTTGGATGGGGTCGAAAAACCTGGCAAAAGAGTGCTAGCATCATTTCAAGCCTATAGATCAAGAGCTATCATTTCTAAAAACTGGTTACAATAGCCAATCAAAGCAACAATTCATGAGTTATGGCCTTCCAAATTTGGGCACCAAAATTTCTAAAATAATTGTCAATGATGTATTTGACCAACTCTATATGTTTTGTTAGGATTTGTCAGCCCTAGTTATTAAGTTTGAGCATCTAGAACCTTCTTGAGTCGCATAAAATTGCCTATTTAAGAAAGCCTTGAGCATTGTGGGTATGTGCAGGATCATGGTGCACCAAAAAGTGGTGATCTGAAAAATCTATAGTTTTGAAATATCTCAAACCATTTCAAAATTTATTCTAACTTTTTTCCACCCACACTGATACCAAATGAAAATAAGGTCTACTATATATTTTGATACCAAACCTATATGATCAACTTTAAAAACATCCTAAAAATGTTCTTTTGTCCTATTTTTATGTGATTTTTACTTCAAACATGTAGCTAATGACTTTTTCTCACCAAAATTTGATTAAATGAAAAGAATTTTTTAAGAATGTTTTTATCTTTCCATAAATGTAAGGTTTGTCAAATTATGATTTTAGTAAGTAATTATTATTTATTTTTTCATGGAGTTACCTATAAAGTGTTGACTAACACACTATTTGAAAAACAACTATAACTTTCAAAGGGTACAATAGTTTTTAAATCCAAAAGATGCATCACATTCTATGTTTCTTCTATTATAAGAAAAAAAAATGAAAAATTGAACTTTGCAGAGTTTTGAATTAGTTATGTTGGTTAGACACGAGACTTTTTTTATTCAAAAAATACTAAAGTCAAAAAAAAATATTTATTATTTATTAAAAACAAAAATACCCAAATATATGTGTCACATCTAGGCATGAGTCTACTACTTATATCTAGAATATTATTAAAAATAATTATCATTTGATTCTAATTAAGGTGGTTAGATATAGATCTACTTCTTATTTTTGTTCTAAACTTTTTGTAATATTGTAGCATTAAAATTAAAAAATTTGACCAATCAAGTTTTTTTTTTTTTGAGATAAGTCCTAATAATTTAGAAACTGGATTCAATTTGATAGAGATTCTTTTCTCTCAACTTTTTGATACAAAGTTAATAACAAATAGATAATTTTAGGTGAAGTTGACATAACCCTAATTTTAAAAAAAAAATTTATTGCCAGTTAAGAGCATAGTTTGGTTGACCATGATCCTACACATACCCTTGTCTAGGATAGTGCTGGGTGATAGTTTGCAGGTTGTTCTACAAATTATTTTACTAAAGGTTCTCATGTGGGTTAGCATATTGTACTTATGACTTTTGTAATTTTACATTTGTGGAACAAATAAGTAGTTTGTATTTGGTTCTCACATTTGTTGTTGTTTCTTTGCTTCTATATGAGTTTATGGTATTAAGGAAAGCACCCTGCATCAAATTCAAAAAGTTAGCATTAGGGTAATAAAGGTGGACGAAGATGGAATATAAATAAATCATTGGTTAATTTTGATATTCATAGTCAAATGGAAACTAGAATTTCTTGTGGACAAGAAATTTTGGGAGGTTGGATTATAATATACCTACCTTAGATAAATCTAAATAATAAGAAACAAACTATATATATATATATAACTCTCTATATAAAAATTGATATTCCAAAATATCAAAATCAATATATAGATTAGAGGTAAAAACTAAATGAATAATGATATTTATAAATATTGAACTATAAATTAATATAAATTAATAAATATCTAATTATTATAATCTAATTATAATAACATGATGCCTCATTTCTGTTGGCATTATGATTATTTTGTCATTAGTGACGACACTTACTCAATTCTATATGCTTACCAAACATTAAGTGGTTACCTTGTAAACTTAGTAGTTCTACAGTTTATACCGAGCGGATAGTAGCTACCAAGCAAATACAAACAATGTGAAGTCCAGTAGTATCTATCCATGCTTCATTGTATCTACTAAGCAGATGGTTTGTGTCATGAAAGATTCAATTTCTATCAAGTAATGAAAGATTCAATGTCTATCGAGAAATGAAAGATTTAGTGTTTATCAAGTGAAACAAGGTAAACTCAGTGAACAGTACCTATCGAGTGACACTTCATCTACTGAGTCACCAATGGTTACCAAGTTCAAAACTACATCGAGTGATTAGTATGGACTGAGCCTTTACTTCTACTGAGTGCATGACAATGTCGAGTAATGTAGTGGACACCAAGTATTAGAAGGTCATCGAGTCAGTTCAGTGAACTTGAGTTGTTTACTATTGGGTTGACTCTATAATGTATTTGTTTTCTTGTATTTTGGTTGACCTTGTAATTTTGTAAGTTTTAAAGGTACATATGTAAGATGTATTGTAAGATATAGTGAATGTATGTACGATGCATGGAATGAGAAGGAATTGCAAAGTAATGTGAAGTATATGCAGAAGATCATCATTAGTAGTTCAAGGTACACAACAAGGTCAATTCAAAGACTAAAAAAATATATCCATCACTTGAGGTGATCAATGCATAAGGGATCTTATCAAAAATCATTTGCAAGAAGATCCACTATTTCATCCTAATAGGTGAATCAAATTTTCAAATCCTCTAACAAGGTAGACCTAATAGTCTTTGTACAAATCTCCTAATAGAGTGCATACTTCATTGTATATTTGTAAATCCTCTAACAAGGTGGACCTAGTAGTCCTTTGTGCTCCTAATAGGGTAAATCACTAGAAGTGGTCAATGTAAGCCTTAGCAAGCCAACTTTATGTAGCATTATTGAAGTTTTGTGGGTATCATGCCCACCCCAATTTTGCTTTCTATTTGGAAGGTTTCTGGGTCACCAAAATATTGTGTTCACTTGTGTAATGATTATTTTATGTTTTAGAACCAATGCATGTAGTAGTATAGACGGATGTGTGGTAAATTAATAAAATATTTAAGGTTACTGATTCACCCCTCCCCTCTTAGTAACCTATCATGTCTTGAATATTTCCAATAATTGGTATCAGAGCATTTGTAGTTCTCAAGATAAAGTTTGACAGCTTGAAAAAAGATCTAAAAGACAAATGGGGATATTCAAACTTGACAAGGCAATTGGAAATTAAAAGCTAGATCTAGAAATGGTCATGGCTAAGCTCAAAGAAGCAAAAGAGCATCTTTCCCAATCCCTAAAAAGAAGGAAGGAACTTGCAAGACAAATGAATGACCATCAATATGTTGAAGCAAATATTGAAAACCTTTTACCATCAAATAGTTTAGATGAAGCTAATGAGGCAATTGAGGAATTCCTAGTGAAGAATGGCTCTCTACAAGAAGAAGTAAGAAAACTTAAAAGAGAACAAGAAATCTAATCAATCAGGCTATGTGAAGTTTTGGAACAAAGAAACAAGGCAAATGAAGAAATTGAGGCAAGAAATAATCAATCCAATTAGCATGAAGACCTCATGGATCAAATCTCTGGAGCAAATGAAGAAATCAAGATTCTCAAAGCATAGAATGAAAGAATAAGAAGTGATCTAAATAGTGAAAGGGAAATTAATGAAAGAATACTGAGATAACTAAGATGTGAAAAGAAAATTGTTGAAAAATTAAAAGGTGACCTAAATACTGAAAAGCAAATCAATGAAAGAATGATGAAGTCATAAGAAGAGATGAATCAACTAATTTAGCAAAATGAGTAGAATCTTCATAAGAAAAAAGATAAAGTTGGACTTGGATATAATGAAAAACAAGGTGAATATTCCAAGCAAGGTGCACAAAGGAATTTAAAACCCTCATGCAATCATTGTGGAAAAATTGGTCAAACATCAAAAAAATGCTGGAGTTATGGAAAAACAAAATTCAAAGGAAAGTGCTATAACTGTAATCAGCATGGTCACAAAGCCAATGAATGCAGAAAAAACCCAAAATTTGAAGGTAATTGTCACAAATGCAAGAAGCATGGTCACAAGATATCTCAACACAGATCCAAATCATTCAATCCAGCTGAATAACTTGTTAAAGCAATATTTTGATGGGACTATAATACCTAGTGCATATCTCATTATTGTGGAGAATATGGACACATTGGTATAAATTGTGCAAGACATCACCTAAGGAAGAAAGACACCACTGTAAGGTGTTATACATGCACTAAACTTAGTCATATAGCTAAAAACTACATGAATATTAGAAGAATTGAAGATGAAAAGAAAGCTAAAGCTAATAACATTTGAAAGTAGATGAGACAATAGTGGATTCCTAAATCTACTGAGTAGAATAGTTCAAATGATGCCCACATCACTCAAGAAGTGGGTGACTTCACCATTTCCAATTAGATTCATAAAGGAAGATCTAAAATCGTATCTTCAAGCTATATCTAGAGCAGTTCCAAATGAAAGAGAGAAAATGATCCAATTAGTATTATAGATATGCAGGGATCATAGAAAAGTTACCTTTCACTGAGTACATCAGACTCTACGGAGCAAAGTGGTTAAAGATTTTACCAAGTAAGGTTGAGAGTAAAATAATTTTGTTCATCTACCGAGTTGATACTCATGCCGAGTTAGGTTAGTGGATGACATTCTGGCATGCATTATGACAACAAGGTACCTAGAATTAATGGTGAACTCTTCATCAAAATGGGTAGAATTCAACTTCATTTTCATTGTATTCTCAGAGCTAAAAGATTTCCAAGTGCATTCAAGTGATTTCAAAGCTATTTTGATTGAATTTGTAGATAAAGAAGTATGTTTGAATATTTCCATCACCTACCAAGCAACAATGGCTTTTGTAAGCACAAGCACCAGCAAGGTAAAATGTGGATCAAAAATGTTGGTCAAGGGCATAGAATGGAAAGAACTAAACTTCAAGTTGGTTCTCGTAATTGTAGAGGCACTAGACCCTAATGGTGCACAGTCATAAATTTTGCCAAAGGTACTTTTAATCAATGATATCCAAACTCATTTCAAATGTTCTATTTAAGAAATAAGAACCCTAGAAATGGATAGCACATTTGAAGAAATGTGTGTTGAAGGCTGTCTAAAACTTGAGCATAAACATCTAGAGACAAAAGGGTTGACCCACATCTCCCATATGCCAAGAAGCTCTCAAATAAAATGGATTAGGTATATTCTCATCTGTATTCACAATGGTCATTTATGGTTGGAACAACCCATATTAATCACCAAGAAGAAGATTCACAAGATTATTGACCTTCCCATACTCAAAAAAGCCAAAACTACCAAAACCCTAGGTTAGGATGAACTATAGAAGAAAACCCTAACCGAGTGGGATGATAGAGGCTTAAAGATTAGCACCATTACTGACATTGAACTTAGATATGGAATTCATGTGATAGCTCACAAGATTTATAGTTCAAGTTGATTGAATAGTGTTCCATGTGAGGCCGTAGACCTGGCATTTAAGGTTGTGAAGAAGAATTTGGAGTATGACTTGTCTGAGCTATTGCTAAGGAAACTAAATAAGAACATGGGCAATATGAGATTGTCCAAGAATAACCCCTATAAATTTGGATCATTTTTGACATGTTTATTCTTCTATGTACAAAAATTATTTCCCTCCAAAGGTTATGTTGTATGGAGAAATGATGTCACTATTCTATACCAGATTAATCAGTTTATAGCAGAAATGGGTGTCAATTTTGACAATATAATGGACAACTATTTTGAGGACTTCAAGGAGAGAATGAACAATAGGTTCAAAATCCCTCCTAAACTTGTGGGAGATTACAAAGATGATGTTTTTTTTATGGTTGATTGTGATAGAGTATATATTTAGGCAGTCAGGCCCCGAGTTGCATAGGTAAAACCTCTGCCTTATGAGGTAAACATTGATGAAACTAGGGATATTATTGAAGCACTAGTAAATGAACCAGTAGATCCCAAGCGACCAATTTTTGGAAGCTATGATAATGCTAAAGCTAGAATAGAATTGGAAATCAAACTTCGCCAAGCAATCAGTAAAGGAAAGAGAAAGGTTGCTAAGTTGAAAACTAGTACCAAGCCTTTAATGATTATCAAGGGAAAAGGTGAGGATGAAGAAGAGGAGAAGGAACCAAAAAATGAAGAGGAAGAATCATAGAAAGATGTAGAACTAGTCAAGAAGAAGGGCAAGGTAATCATTACCAAGCCACCCAAGGCCTCCATAGCTATTTTCATGAGAAGAGGTAAAGGTAAGAATAAGGATGAAATAGTATTCAACAAGCCCCACCTGACCTTCCAAGAAAGATTGAAATAGATGGAAGAGGGAGCTAGCATCACAAATTTCAAAGCTCTAAAGTTTGAAATAAGAACTGATGTAGAGAAGATGTAGATTGAGGAATTGGTACTTACCAAGATGGGAAAATGGAAGTACTCCCTAGACTAGATTGCCCCTCAAATCTCCAAAGAGTTGTTGGTAAGATTGCAACCAAGGTGGGAGTCAGCCACCCAAATAGTCAAGGACATATATGAGAAATTCTTAAGGAATCTTCTATCAAGTCTCACTGAGGCAGAAATAAAGGCAGCAATGAAGAACAATGAAGGAAGAATGATGATTAGATTCCATACATGTTTGATTTTAATCAAAGATATTGAGCATGTTTTTAGTGATGCAACAAACATGTGGAAGGGCATCTATCATCTACATAAGCCTAGTGACGATCCTATAGAAATAAAGGATGATAAAAGTGACCAAGAGGATGAGGAAGATGATAATACTCCCTTAGTCATAGTAACTAATGAAGATATGCAAGAATTGATTAAGGAGAAGGAAGAAGAAGACAAGGAGGAAGAGGATGAAGAAGATGATCCAATGAAGATTGCAACATAAGTCATTGCTTCCCTTCCTCACTCTCCACCTAAGACTGCAACATCATTAGGGTTGGAGGTAGCTTCAGTAGGATTGGCCACATCAAAAACATCATCTACTCCTTCTTTCCCATGGCTTCAAGCATCATCTATGAAAGTAACCATTACTTCATCTACTGAGTTGTAGCCTTCCTCATCAGCACCAAAGCAATCAGTCACTGGAGCATCAACTATGTCTACCTCCTATGTTGCATGTACAGTAAGTTCTATGGTTCTTTCTACAATTTTGTCTACTCCAATAGTAAATATTCCAATCTATACACTACCTTCTTGTACATCATTTTTGGGAAGCACACCAATTTTTGATTTAGCTGGTACTTCTCTCAGCTCTCCTCCAGTTGCACCTATTCAAGTATCTTTTGCTAGTCCATCCATGTCAACTATTGTTTATGTTTCTAAATCCAAGGAAGCAAGAATAGAAGTAAATCCTAAGACTCCTCTAAAAATTCTACTTACTAGAAAAAAATTTGATGAAGACATAGACTTGTATACAAAAATTGTTATTCTTAAGATAGACTTGGAAAATGCCTTAGCCAGAGAAATAAGAATGGTTAGTCAACTTCTAGAGTAGAAGGCAAGGTAGAAGCAACTCATAGAAGAGAGAGATAGTGAATATACTATAATAGAAAATGCTAACAACATAATTATTGAAGCTGTTGTTGTTGATGTTGATTTATCTCAACACATTTTGTTCCAATTAGAAGACGTTGTAAATAAGTTCAATGAGCACACCTCTGGGAAAGAGAAACTCATTGAGAAGGAAAAGAATAAATTTTATAATAAAGTGCTTGAGCACATTGCTTAGCACATTGCAATAAAATAATTTGAATTAACCTCAATTTTGAGCAATCTTGAGCAAGCTTTCACAAATGTAACATCACTTTTTGGCAAGCTCTATGATGTTACCAAGTTCACTAAGGAAGTCAAAGAAAAATTGAATAAATTAGATATGGAAATGAAAGATAGCACTCCAAATTTTTAACTTGACCATAGTTCAAGCTCATCACATCACATAAACATGATTTTTTGTCAAAAATTTAAGCAAAATTACTCATAGAAGAAGCCAAAATCTGGTCTATAATGATTGACATCCAGAATATGATTCTTCCAATCATGGATCAATTGAAAAAACACATTGCCTACTCAAAAACATTGATTCAGGAAAGCAATTTTTCAATAGAAGATCATATGACTGTGTTGGAAATGAGAATGGAGTAACTGAGAGGGGGAGGGGGTGAATCAGTTACCACAAAAACATTTCACAGTCCCTTAGATGTCTAAAATATTGATCTTAGTTACAGATTACTGAAACTTAATAATGCAACAAATACTAATAATTATTAAGAACTGATAACCAAAACAATTCAGCAATCATGAACACTAGAGACACCAGATTTAACGTGGAAATCCAATATGGGAAAAACAACCAATGTAACTAGTTACTATTTTTCACTCTTCTGAAGTGAGCTCTGTTAGGAGCCAACCCTGTTAAAGGTTACAAAACACACTATTAGATGTGACCCTGTTAGAGGATTTAATCACCCTGTTAGGAGTGGCCTTGCTAGAGGTCTTTAGAATAATTCAACTAAACTGTCACCTTGTTAGAGAATTTATAGAATGGTTGTTAAACCAACTCTGTTAAGAGATTTTGAGTTCATTGTTACAATGGCTAGAAAGAAACAATGAAATGACCTGATATAGTGTGCAACTTATCTTTGTTGATTGCAGATCTCTGTTATGCTTGATTGGATCCTTACTGATCAAATATAACTTTGCAGCTCCTTTAACACATCTGATCCTCCATTACACTTTTCTCAACATTCGCCTTTTCATACTATAACTTGCATTCATAACTTTTTCATAATCACACTTCTCTATTTTTGATTTGCAACTTGAGTGACCATATATACCTTCCAGATTATCTTAGTCAGCTCAAATCACTGACCAATAATCAAACAATATACAATAGTTGGCTAGAAATAATTAAAATTACAAACTAACAAATCCCTTTACTAGCCGACCTTGCTCGGTTAATACTATTCAGAAAATAATTCTTGTGTTAACTGACTGAGCTTAGTTAATATAGTGAACTCAATGACAATCCTTCAATCACCGAGTGAGCTCAATGGAAATTGTCTTGGTAATCACTGAAACCTTCATTTACCTTCTTGACTCAGTAAACACTAAATCCTTCATTTACCTTCCTAACTCGGTAAATACTAAATCCTTCATTTACCTTTCCAGCCCGATAAACACTAACTTTTCTTTGCTTACCTTCCCAGCTCGGTAAACACTAACTTTTCTTCGCTTACCTTCCCAGCTCAGTAAACACTAAGTTTTCTTTGCTTACCTTCCCAGCTCGGTAAACACTCTGTCATAGTTTCCTTTGATCACCGAGTGAGCTCGATAAGTACTGAACTTCCTTCGTTAACCAAGTTAGCTCAGTAGAAGCTATCTCTACAGTGTAATATACAACAACGCTTGGTAGACTTTGTAAACCACTATGCTTAGCGTCTGATCTCGATAGACTCTATTTGACGATTGATATGACATTTTTGTAATATCATAGACAACACTTAATTTAACCAATTGTATCCAACAATCTCCCTCTTTGGGATTGATGGCAACACAACATGTCATAGTAGAATGAAATTTGAAAACAAGTCCTTCTCTTATAGTGCAACACAATATGTCAACATACTACTTCTCCCTCTTAGATAGAAACTTCTCCCTCTTTTAGTAATCTCCCTCTATGAAGGAATTGTATAATAGAAAGATATGAGAGTTTTATTCTCTCTCTACAAATGCTTACAAATTTCAGAATAGATATTATAGTTTTTCTCTCCCTCTTTGACAACACATGCCAAATAAAATACAACATACTAAAAGCTCTTCTTCGTATGCCAAAAGTACTTTCAACTGGATTACAATGTACCTTATGTATAGATTCATATGCAATGACTTCAATACTCTGCTGCATCAACTTGATAGATTTTCAACTTGTCATAGGTTGATGCATCACTTAAAACTTTATTTTAGTGAACTTCAGATAGGGGAGTGTCCCCTAACTTACCTCTGAGATACAAGAATGTATCCTTAGGTAGTGGCTTTGTGAATATGTCAGCAATTTGTTCCTTTGTATGCACATATTCCAGCCTGATCTCCTTGTCCTACACCAATTCTCTGACAAAATGATATTTTATTGCTATGTGCTTGTTTTGGAATGAATCACTGGATTCTTAGATTTATTGATTGCACTAGTATTGTCACAGAACATAACAACTGGTTCTTTGATTTTCATCTTCATTCCTTGTAATAACTGCTTAAACCAAACAATGTTGGAACAGTTTACTGTTGTAGCAACATATTCTACCTTTGCTATAGATTGGGATGTACAATTCTGCTTTTTGCTTGTCCAAGAAACCAATCTCTTTCCAAGAAAGAATGCTCCTCCACTTGTGCTTTTCCTGTCATCAAGATTCCCTACCCAATCAGTATCAGTAAAAACTTTTAGATCCAAATACCTCCAAATTTGTACCATAGTCCATAGTCTTCAGTTCCTTTCAAATATCTCATTATTCTTTTAATTGCCATTAGGTGAGTTTCTCTTGGTTTTGCTGAAAATCTTGC
Organism: Cupressus sempervirens; assembly: GCA_028749045.1. Taxonomy (NCBI): domain Eukaryota; kingdom Viridiplantae; phylum Streptophyta; class Pinopsida; order Cupressales; family Cupressaceae; genus Cupressus; species Cupressus sempervirens. The sequence continues at coordinate 252,917,757 of CM053789.1, forward strand.
AACAATACCAACTGTAAGAGCAATATCTGGCCTGGTATGAACTACATACTACAACTTTCCAATCATAGATCTATACAATGTTTGGTCTACTTCTTTGGATTCATCATCTTTGGTAAGTTTCAATCCAGTACACATAGGAGTTCCAATAGGTTTGCAGTCCTCCATACCAAACTTTTCCAATATCTCCTTGATGTATTTTGATTGAGTAATGAAGATGCCATTCTTATTTTGTTAAATTTGAAGACCAACAAAGAATTTTATTTCACCAAACATAGACATTTCAAATTCTTTGTTCATTTGTTCTAAGAATTCTTTGCAAAGATCATCATTCCCTATGAAAATAGTATCATCTACAAATATTTCTGCCAAAACAATCTTATTATCTGGTCCTTCCTTTATATACAAGCTACTATTATCATTAGTTCTTCAAAAACCAATCTGAATAAGATAGTTATGTAATCTTTCATACCATGCTCTAGGGGCTTGTTTCAGACCATACAGCACCTTGTGTAATTTGCAGACCATGTTCCTTTTATCTGGATCAACAAAACCTTCAGGTTGTTCAATGTAAACCTCTTCATCCAGTATTCCATTGAGGAATGCTGACTTGACATCCATCTTATAAACTTTGAATCCTTTGTGAGAAGCATATGCAAGTAAGGTTCGGACTCCTTCTAATCTTGCAATAGGAGAAAAATTTTCCCCATAATCTATGCCTTCTTCATGAGAGTATCCTTTGCATACCAATCTACCTTTGTTTCTGGATACCTTACCATCTTCAGTCAATTTGTTTTTGAATAACCACTTGGTTCCTATTATATTCTTATCTTTAGGCCTGGGTACAAGAGTCCATGTCTTGTTCTTCTCTATCTGTTCTATTTCCTCATTCATTGCCTCAATCCAACTATCATTTTCCAATGCATCTTTAATACTTCTAGGTTCAAAATCAGCAAGTAAACAAGTATTTTTCAACTTAGTTCTTGTCAAGGTTCCTTCATATTTGTCTCCAATGATCTGATCTGGTGTATGATGTCTTCTGACACATTTAGCTAATACAAGTTCTTTACCTCTTGAATGAGTTTCATTGATATCTATTTGTGCTTCAATTTCATATTCAGGCAGTTCTGGTGTGGTTGCTTCAAACTCGGTAGACACTTGCTCGGTAGTGTTTGAATGTTGTTGTGGCTCAGTTTGAACTATTTGCAACTCGGTTACTGAAGACTCAGGAGTTGAGGATTCTTGAGTGAATGATATACTTGGTATAGTATCAGGTTCAATGTAAACAAATTTCTTGTAGTCTTCAGGTATCTTTTTGCTTTCTTCTTTTGATTTGTCTGCAAACTCATCAACTTTCACATGTGCACTTTCTATGACTTTGTGAGTGGATAGATTTAAACATCTATATGCTTTTCTTTTGCAAGAATAACCAAAAAATATTTCTTCATCACCTTTTACATCAAATTTTTCTTTTCTAGATTCTTTCAAAATATAACATTTGCTTCCAAATACTTTCAAATAACTTACATTGGGTTTGTAGCCATACCATAATTCATAGGGAGTCTTGAATGAGTCCTTCTTCAACTGTACTCGATTTAAGGTATGAATTGCAGTGTTGATGGCTTCCTTTCAGTATTTGATAGTAATATTTTTTTTTTATCATCAAGGTTCTTGCACAATCCATAATGGATCTATTTCTTCTTTCAGCTATTCCATTTTGTTCTAGAGTTCCTGGTGTTGAAACCTATCTTTTAATACCTCTTTCAATGCAGAAGTTATTGAATTCATGTGAAATGAATTCACCACCTCTTTCTGACCTTAAACATTTCAGCCTTTTCCCTGTTTCTTTTTCAAATCTTGCCAAATACCATTTGAATTTCTCAAATGCTTCTGATTTATTCCTTAGATACATGACAGTCATCATTCTTGAAAAATCATCAACAAAAAGAATGAAAAACTTTTCTCTAGTATAGCTTTCTATTCCAATGGGTCCACATAAATCAGTATGCACAATTTCTAATATATCTTCAGACTGATAGTTTTTACCTTTAAAACTAGTTTTTCCCATTTTACCAATCTGACAATTCTTGCATAGACCAACCTCAAGTTTTTTAATGTTAGCAATGCCTCTTACTTTCTTGAATTTGCTTATTTTTACCAAATTATCAAAATTGACATGACACAACCTTTTATGCCATAACCAACTCTCTTCAATTTGAGCAATAAAACATGAGCATTCACCAAGTTCTAGATAGAACAAGTTACCTTTAGTTTGGGTGCCAGATCGTATCAGTTTTCTTTGCTCATTCAACAGTCTCGCCTTTCCATGCATGAATTCTACCTTGAATCCAGTATTTAGTAACTGTGCAACACTTAGCAAATTATGTTTGAGACCTTCAACCCAGTAGGCATTATTACATATAAGTTCTTTGGATAGACAGATTCTTCCTCTCCCTTTTATGAAATGAGGTTCATTATTACCAAACCTCACACTGCCACCATCATAGTCTTCAAACTGATCAAACTTAGTTTTATCACCAGGCATATGATGTGAGCAACCACTGTCTATAATCCATGTATCATTCTTACTTACATGAGAGATAAGATCCATTTTATCTTCGTCACTATCAGAGTCATCTTTAACAACAATATAAACAATTTCATCCTCATTATTATCAGAATTCTTAGAATTTTCAACCATGAAACATGATTTCTTACCTTTGTTCTTGGATGATTTAAAGTATTTCTTGCCATTCCATTTGTGATATTTCTTCTCATCATTGTTTTTCTTGTTTGGGCACCTTGCTGCAATATGACCAATTTCATCACAAGAAAAATAGATTAGAGGAACTTTACCTTTGTATTTTCCTCTACCTCTAGAATATTTCTTGGCTAGTAGAGCTTCAATCACTTCGAGATCACTATCTGAAGTTTGGCTTGATTCATTTTCACTTTTTGACTATGATTCTATCTTCTTTTTGCTTTTCTCTTTGAGTGAGAGCTTGTCTTGAAATGCTGATTCAATGTTTTTGGAGGCTGGAACATAGTTGTCAAAGTTATCTGGTTCAAATGCAATTAGTCTTCCGACTATGGCCTCAAGATTTATCTTATGATTTTCTTCACACCTTCTTTCCTGTATTGCAAAGACTCTGATTGCATAAATGGGAAGCAAGGTTCTGAGAACTTTGCTTACAACTATTTCTCCTTTGATGTCACCTCCAGCTACCCTGATTGCACTTACACATGCTTTAACACTTTCAACATACTTTGCAATGTTTTCATCCTCTCTCATCCTCATTTGATCAAATTGTCCTCTTAGACTTTCTAATTTTTCTCTTCTTACATTATCAACCCCTCCATAGATCTCCTTTAGCTTGTTCCACATGTCAAAGGCAGTTTTGTAGTCCTTAATGTCATCAAATTCTTCATAGCTGAGAGTAGATGCTATGTATATCATCATATTGTTGTGAGTCTTCTTTTCAGCAATATAATTAACTAACAATGTGCCAGAAGGTTCTTCATATTTTTCTTCAAGGTATTTTAGTCCAGTATCACCAACAGTAGCCAGATGAAGTTTCGTCAATTCTTGTCATGCTGAGAAGTTATCTCTGTTAAGTTTTGGAATTTCTCTTTTGTAGGACATCTTGATCTTTGCCTTAGAACTTTGAAATCCTTTCTTGCAAGCACCAAAAAGCTCTGATACCAATTGTTGGAAATGAGAATGGAGTAACTGAGAGGGGCAGGGGGTGAATCAGTTACCACAAAAACATTTCACAGTCCCTTAGATGTCTAAAATCTTGATCTTAGTTACAGATTACTGAAACTTAATAATGCAGCAAATACTAATAATTATTAAGAACTGATAACCAAAACAATTCAGCAATCATGAACACTAGATACACCAGATTTAATGTGGAAACCCAATATGGGAAAAACCACCAATGTAACTAGTTACTATTTTTCACTCTTCTGAAGTGAGCCCTGTTAGGAGCCAACCCTGTTAAAGGTTACAAAACAAACTGTTAGGTGTGACCCTGTTAGAGGATTTAATCACCCTATTAGGAGTGGCCTTGCAAGAGGTCTTTAGAAAAATTCAACTGAACTATCACCTTGTTAGAGGATTTATAGAATGGCTGTTAAACCAACTCTATTAAGAGATTTTGAGTTCACTGTTACAATGGTTAGAAAGAAACAATGAAATGACTTGATATAGTGTGCAACTTATATTTGTTGATTGCAGATCTCTGTTATGCTTGACTGGATCCTTACTGATCAAATATAACTTTGTAGCTCCTTCAACACATCTGATCCTCCATTAGACTTTTCCCAACATTCACCTTTTCATACTATAACTCGCATTCATAACTTTTTCATAATCACACTTCTCTATTTTTGATTTGCAACTTGAGTGACCATATATACCTTCCAGATTATCTTAGTCGGCTCAAATCACTGACCAATAATCAAACAAATCCACAATAGTCAGCTAGAAATAATTAAAATTACAAACTAACAAATCCCTTTATCGGCTGACCTTGCTCAGTTAATACTGTTTAGAAAATAATTCCTGTGTTAACCAACTAAGCTCGATTAATACAACAAACTTCGTGACAATCCTTCAATTGTCGGGAGAACTCGGTAAGTACTAAGTTTCCATAGATGACCGAGTGAGCTCGGTGGAAATTGTCTTGGTAATCACTGAAACCTTCATTTACCTTCTTGACTCGATAAACACTAAATCCTTTGTTTACCTTCCTGACTCAGTAAATACTAAATCCTTCGTTTACCTTTCCAGCCTGGTAAACACTAACATTTCTTCGCTTACCTTCCCAGCTTAGTAAACACTAACTTTTTTTCGCTTACCTTCCCAGCTCGGTAAACACTAACTTTTCTTCGCTTACCTTCCCAGCTCAGTAAACACTTTGTCATAGTTTCCTTTGATCACCGAGTGATCTCGGTAAGTACTGAACTTCCTTCGTTAACCAAGTTAGCTCGGTAGAAGCTATCTCTATAGTGTAATATACAACAACACTTGGTAGACTCTGTAAACCACTATGCTTACCGTCTGAGCTCAGTAGACTCTGTCAGATGACTTCTATGACATTTGTGTAATATCAAAGACAACACTCAATTTAACCAATTATATCCAACAGATTGAACTTTCTACAAAAGTGCAAGTGGCTCTCTCCACCTACAAGATTTTGCAAGACAATTGGGATAAGACATTGTCTCTTATTCTCAAAGTACACTCAAATTTTCTCTTACACTTTGATGTCTCAATTTAAATTTATTATATATACATTCTTTGACATTATTGTCAAAAGCGGGAAGATGAGATTGTTGGTAGGGGGAGATATGATTTTTGTGATTAGGAATATGAGATGAATATGGAATAAGAAAGACATTGTAGAGATAAATGTTATGCATACCATATGTATGGGAGAGATATGTGAGATATGTAAGCTATGTAAATAACAGAGTAAATTAGAATGTAAGTTTTGATGCATAAGTGTTTTTGTCACTACTGCAAAAGGGGGAGATTGTTGGCATTATGATTATTCTGTCATTAGTGACAACACTTATTCAATTATGTATGCATACTGAACATTAAGTTGTTACCTTGTCAAATTAGAAGTTCTATAGTTTACACTGAGAATACAGTGGCTACTGGGCAAATACAGACAATGTGAAGTCCAACAATATCTACCGAGCAGATAGTTTGTATCATGAAAGATTCAGTGTCTATTGAGAAATGAAAGATTCAGTGTTTACCAAGTGAAGCAAGGTAAACTTAGTTAACAGTATCTACCAAGTGACACTTCATCGACCGAGTCACTAGTGGTTACCAAGTTTAGAACTACATTGAGTGATTAGTATGGACTCAGCCTTCACTTCTACTGAGTGCATGATGATGCTAAGTAATGCAATGGATGTCGAGTATTAGAAGGTCACTGAGTCAGTTCAGTTAACCTAAGTTATTTACTATTGGGCTGACTTTGTAATGTATTTCTTTACTTGTATTTTGGTCGACATTGTAATTTTGTAAGTTTGAAAGGTATATATGTAAGATGTATTGTAAGACATAATGAATGTATGTATGATGCATGGAATGAGAAGGAATTGTGAAGTAATCTGAAGTATATGCAAAAGATCATTAACAGTAGTTCAAGGTACACAACAAGGTCAATTCACAGACTAAAAAATTATATCCATCACATGAGGTGATCAGTGCATAAGGGATCTTATCAAAAATTAGTTGCACATAGATCCACTACTTCACCCTAATAGGTGAATGCAATTTTCAAATCCTCTAACAAGGTAGACTTAACAGTCTTTGTACAAATCTCCTAACAGACTGCATACTTCATTGTATGTTTGCAAATCCTCTAACTAGGTGGACCTATCACTCCTTTGTGCTCCTCATAGGGTAGATCACCAAAAGTGGTCAATGTAAGCCTTAATAAGCAAACTTTATACTATAGTATTGAAGTTTTGTGGGTATCATCCCCACCCCATTTTTACTTTCTATTTAGAAGGTTTCTGGGTCACCAAAATATTGTGTTCACTTCTGTAATGATTGTTTTATGTTTCAAAACTAATGCATGCAGTAGCATAGATAGATGTGTGGTAAATTAATAAAAGATTTAAGGTTACTGATTCACCCCTCCCCTCTCAGTAACCTATCATATCTTGAATATTTCCAACAATTTCATGGTATGTCCATGATCATGGTGTGTCAAAAAGTGGAAATCTAAAAAATTGTAATTCCAAAATGCCTCAAATCATTTCAAAATCTATTTTGATTTTTTTCCTAACCATCTTGATACCAACCAAAATATTGATACCTCTATAAGGCCTAGTATTGCTTTGGGTACTAACCCAACATGGTCAACTTAAAAATGTCTAGAAAAACATGTTTTTTGGCATGTTCTTATGTGTTTTATTATTTCAAACACATCTCTAATGAATTTTTTCTCACCCAACTTTGATGAAATGAAAAGAGTTTCTTAAGAATGTTCTTATCTTTCCATAAATGTAATGTTTGTCAATTTATGAGTTCAATAAGTAATTATTATTCATTTTCTAATGGAGTTATGCATATAGTGTTAATTGACAAATTGATTGAAAAAAATATGAATTTCAAATGGTAAAACATTTTTAAAATTTGAAAGAAGCGTCATAGTATATACCACTTATATTATAAATATAATAAAGGAAAAATTATAGTTTATAAAGTTTTGAATTATTTAAGGTGGTCAGACACACGAGTTCCTTTATAACAAAAATATATTATTATTTGACTTTGATTAAGGTGGTCAAACATATGCCTACTTATTTTTGTCCTAATTTTTTTGTAATATTGCATTAAAATTTAAAATTTTGACCATTCAAATTTTCCATTTTTTAGGTAAGGCCTAATAGTTCAAAAACTAAAATCAATTTCCTATAGATTCTTTTCTCATAGATTCTTGATTGAAAGTTCATAATAATTTTAAAATTGAATGTCATGTTGACTTAAACCTGATTTGCTAATTTTTATTTGCCACTTAAGGGCATAGTTTGTTTTACCACGACCCTTTACATACACTTCAATAATGTGCAACCATATAATAAGGGTAGTGATATATTTATATCAATACCCCTTGATGGATAAGGACACAAGAAAAAATCATAATAAGAAATGAATATTTTAAAAAGGGAAACAAGAAAAAGTAGGAAATTTGGAGGGAAAATGTGGGATAATATGGCAAACAAAATTGGTAGACATGGTATTAGGAAAATAAAAAATGACATTCACACTTACAAAGTGTTTCTGGTTTTGAATATTAAATGTATAAGTACAAAGAAAGAATTGGAGCTATGAAAGACAAACTTACTCTTCCAAAAGAAGCCCACATAACCACCAAATAAGGAGGGAGTATTAATAATCCTAAAATTATAGGGAGGGTTTCTTATAAGGTATTTAATATTAAGTAATAGGTTTAGTAATTCAAAAAGTTATCTGTAGGGTAATAAAGTTGGATTAAGGTGGAATATAAATAAATAGATATAATGGCTCACATTGTTAAATAACAAGTAGCTTTGAATCCTGGAATTATATGGAGCCCAATATGTAAGGTATGTTATTAATTGAGAAATACAACTTTCTAGCTAAGAATACATTATTGATAACATTATAATAAATATTATTATAATGTTCATAAGATATTAAAGGTATAGAAATACCTTGAATATTTATATTATAATTAAAAATATTATATATAATATTTAATCAAATTATTATTATGATCTCAATATTATTAAATCTATTCTCCTATAACATCATACGTGATTATTAAAATTAGATTGAATATAATCTTACAATTGGATGAAATATTATAAGACTTAATAGTTTGATTATCAAAATATGACTATTATTAGTATTTTAATTCAATGAAATATCATTTATTGTTGGTGTAACTAAATATCCACTAATTACACTTACTTAAGCTTACTTAGGATAATGCATGGCATGGTAGTTTGTGATTTAGACACTTAGGAGTTTGCACCTTAGTTGAACACATGGTGTAGGAGAATTATACTCTAGGTGGTCATAGTTGTTTTCTTAGTCCACCTTTAGTGCACATATCACATTATCATCCTCATCATCATACATACTTCATTACATAATGGAGGATGATCCACCTTTGGTGGAAAGGTGATTCCACCTTGTGTGGGTGATAGCTTATCTTCTCCCTAACATTGTCTCTTATCACCTCTCCTATATACGGAGGCATATTATGTACATTTCAAATCAATACATTGGATGTCAGTCAAGTCCACTATACATAATAGCATTCTTACATCTTCATGCAATTGTCTTGCCAATCTCTTATGAAGTTATCTTGGTCTTTGATGTGATCCTGGGGATGTTGTAGAGTAACTTAAACCTCTAACATGTTATCAGATCTCTCAAGATGTGAAAGCCTCTTCTCAATAAGTGCAATCTTGGCTAGAAACATTGTTGGTGCAGCATTTTCCAACTCAGACATCACAATTTGGAGGAGATTGTAGGAGTTGTATTTTGTGACCTTCTATTGCAGGCAAAAGATGGAGCTTGCTGGCGCAAATTAGAGGTTGGGATCATATAGAGGAGGTCTAAAACTCCTAAATAATTTTTTTAATATCCAAATTAGACAACTAAGGCCAAATCTATAGCCATTCAATTTTTTAAGGTGCAGTAGCAGCTATTCAAAAAATAATAATTTCAGAGGCAATTTTCAAATAGCAATATCTCCCTCATACAGACTCCTTTTTTCAAGTATTTTTTTTGTTTCGGGGTGGAATTTCATAATCCACATAGTGGTGTAGAAGATTTTGGATCTCTATCTCTAAATTTTTCTGAAAATCACAAATCCCATTTTCTACAACTTCCAAAGCTCTATTTGGGCACATATGGTAACATTTTCAACTATAAATTTTTTGAAAGTGCATGAGTTTTCCTATACTTTCCAAATCTATAATCAAATTTTAGTAATTTGTAGTTGACATATCACTTTTAGAAATAGGTCTTTTTTGGCTATATTTTTGCTTGGTGAATACTTGGATTTCAATTTTCTTCATTAAATTAGTAATTTGAAGGAGTTATTAGTTTATTTCAGTCATCATTTGATTTCATTATGGATTTTTCAAAAGTTCTACTGCTCACTCCATATAACTCTCATGAATAGAAACAAATAGTTTATAATCATTTGATGAGTATTGGATTGCTTAGAATGATTCTTGGATAGGATCTAGAACTAGTTATAGGTGTTGCAAAAAGAAGGAAATAGTTAGATAGAAGGGATAAAGTACTTGGTTCTCTTAGATCTACCATCTACAATGATTTTTTATATCATATTGCATCTTGAACACATCCTCATGATTCTTGGACTACATTGCAAGGAATCTTTGGTAAAGCTGATAGAATAAGAAAATCCAAATTGGAGAATGAGCTTATAGGTCTAAGTCCATGTGATTTTTATAATATTAAAAATTTTCTCTCTAAGTTCAATTCCATTAGATTGGAGCTTTCTAATTGTGATATTACTAAAGATGATGAGCAACTGATATTATCTATTCTTTCCAAGATAGGTCCTAAATATTCAATCTTTGTTTCCACATTCTATGCTACTATAGATGCTCTTGGTAGTGGATACAAAATGCCTTCTCTTGATAAATTTGCAGCTCATCTCACAAAGGAACAAGAAAAGTTAGCACACATGGGTCAATTGAAACCTTCAAAGCATCAAGCATTGGTTACAAATGACTCCACTATTGGAATTTGATTGAAAAGATTATTGTTGAAGAAGAAGAGAGATTGTTTGCAAAGAGGGAGATTTTTGGTAAAGAATGTTTTCAATCATTGTTTTGTCACTAATGTCAAAGATGCTATTTGCTGGAATGAAAATTTCTTATAAGATCCAAGTACTATCACTTAGTTGATGAATGAAGAGGATTCAATCAGTAAGATGTAACAAGTGTACCTAAGGGAAAGATTGAGTTATGGTTTTTTAATGAAGTACAAGGATCAGTTAAGACAATGGTAAAATGGTGTATTGACAACATACTTGAAGATATAGAGGTTGTAAATACTTAGAAACTTTAGAAGGATAAGTTGTAACAAAGTTGTTTGTAAAGCTTGACTAGGTTCATTAGTGGGTGTCGAGCAAGCTAGTTCATGCCAAACAAATTATCAGTAAGTGCCAAGGAAATGCAAAATCTAAGGTGCATTGAGTGAAATAGAAGGAGTCAAGAAAGCTTAGGTGTTTAGCATGTAATAGATGTTGAGCATCAGTAAAATTTAGTTGATGCCAAGTGAATCCACAGTGGGTGTCGAGCATCAGTAAAACATAGTAGGTGCCAAGCAACATAGTGTGTGCCAAGCATTATAATTTTAATAGTCTTGTGCTATTGTATTATGTGAAAATTCAAAGATTTTCTAGATCTGAGCTGTCAAAGTTTGTTACCTTGAATTTTGTGAACTAGATGGGGAATAAGGATGATGAGCTTGTGGCACAAAATTTTAGGTAAACCATTTTTGGGTGAATATAGAAGGATTGCTCATGATTTTTCTAGAAGAAATAAGAATATGGGTAGATTCATTAAATCCTACCTAATCCATTTGACCTAAAGGAAACAGTAGGAATATTTGAGTAAGAAGTATTCTAGACTTCTATTTAAGGAGTTATAGGTCAAGAAGCTAGAGTTGCTGAGTTGCCAAGTTGTGAAGTGGTTGGTAGGATTTCAAGGTGAAGGCATCGACAGAGAGGAAGAACAAAGTACAAAGATGCTACTTTGATAGGTGACCACAGAGGAGATTGCACTAGTATATCGAGAATGGAGACTCAAGGAGACAAAGCTTGAAAGGAGGACAAGCTGTCAAAGCTATAAACACTAAAAGCTAGGAAAAATTTGAGAGCTGAACTATGATCTGAAATCTACAAGTTAAAGTATGTGTTGTATCAAATCAAAATCCCTTGTTGTTACTCTCTAACAAGTTTATTATTTAGGGTAAAATCCTATGTAGTTAGGTTGGTTTAATAGCCATTTGTAAATCCTTTAATAGGGTGGCATTCTAAGTAAATGTACTAAATTTTTATAACCCGAACCACTTCTAACAAGGTGGTTAAATCCTTTGACTAGGTCATATTTAACAATGTGTTGTAGCCTTTAACATGGTAGGACTTTCATAGGGCATCACTTCAAAAGAGTGAGAATTGAGTAGCATGTTATTGGTGGTTTTTCCCAGATTTAGTTTTCACATAAATCACTATGCTATGTGTTGATTCATCATGTGTTATTCTTGCATGCTAATTTTACAATAACTTGCTAAGTAGGAAAGTTTAAGCTTGGACAGATGAATAGTTTAATGGGCTCACTTTACTTGGTGAAAATTTTTTATTAGGACATTTGGACCTTGAATAATTGATTTAGCCTCCCTCTCAGTCATTCTAAATAATTTCTAACATCCACACCAAAGGCTCCCAAAGGAAAGGGAAACAAAAACCACAAGGATCCTAAGAAACATGACTCTCCTTCATAACTTAATATTGAATCCAAGTCCTCTTCAAGACCGGAAACGTCTAGAAGAAAGACAGATAATTGTACTTATGATAAAAAATTAGGACATGATGAGCATAAATGTTTCCATAAGAAGATTGATGAGCTTTGTCACATTCCTCAAAAGAACAATATCCAATTGCCCTCATCAGTGTCTTCTTCTTCTTCTCAATATCAAGTAGCTACTACATCTGCATCATCATCTAGAGAGAAAGGGCAAGAACTCATTGCCTCCAAAGATCTTGAGCAAGGTAAATGACTTCTTGATTCAGGTGCATCACACCATATGGTATCTTTTATAGATATGTTTTCTTCTATTGAGCCTTATACTTCTCCACTTATATTTATGGGTAATAATACATACATGAATGTTTGTGGGAAAGGTTCTATTCCTATGGGAGAGGTAACATTTAATGATGTTCTTTATGTACCATCCTTGACAACTAATATCCTTTCCATTTACCAAATTACTCATGGGGCACAAGGTAAAATATTGAGTTCATTCTTGATTATGTCTATATTAGGGACATGGGGACTAGAGATGTCATAGCTATGGGAGTTGTTGATCATACATCACATTTGTATTCATTTTCTTATTTTGTTGATAATGATGATGATATTCATGATGTACCTAATGCTTTATCAAGGGTGAATAATTCATGCCTAGAGAACATTGGACACTTGAATCATTTTATTCTTGAGAAAAGTGTTGAACTTCGTACTCCTCCACCTCCTACTTCTTCTAACATGAGTTCTACTATTCAACAGGATGATCTTTATGCTTCAAATCTTATAGTGTGGGATGAATTCCTGGATGCTCTTTCAAATGAGTCTCATAATGTAGATTTGGTTAATACATCTGAGGAGGTTTCTCTTCAAGATACTTTGTCACCTTCTTTGGAGATTTAATTTTCCAAATCTTCATGTTCTTTTAGTTTTTCACATCTTATAGGTCAGCGTGATGGTGTGATAGAATCTTTGAGCTTGGAGACACCTACTCAGTTTTAAAAGATGCATACATGGAGACCTTCTTCCTCCTTTCTTACATTTTACATGGAGTGGTTTCTTCATCATTTGATGTATTTATCGCTTCCTAAGGAGATACATATTTCTTGTAGGCATTGGATTATATTTTTCTTGTAGATACTCTTCATATACATTGGAGCTTCTTCACTATGGAGGGATATCATGTCTCCTCGTTTCCTTCCTATGGGGGGTTCATTCTTTATATATACATGATGTATAAAATTTTTGGGGGGTCTTGAGTATTCCATGCATCCTTTTTTCATCTCTCTTTTTGGAGGAGGGTTTTTCCCATGAGGTTTTCTCTCTTAATCCAATTTATGAGAGATTACATTTCATGTAGTGCATTGCATATTTTATATGTGTACCTAAAATGCCCTAGTGGCTTGGACCCATCTTGAATTGTGAGTTTAAGTGCATTCCCCTAAGTTTCACTTAAGGAGGGTGTTGTTGTAATTATGTAATCACTAATTACACTTACTTAAGCTTACTTAAGATAATTCATTCAATAGTAGTTTGTGATTGAGAAACTCAAGAGTTTGCACCTCAATTAAACAAATGGTGCATGAGAATTCCACTCTAGGTGGTCATAGTTGTTATCTCAATCCACCTTTATTGTACATATCACATTATCATCCTTATCATCACACATACTTCATTGCATAATGGAGTATGATCCACCTTTTTTGGACATGTGATTCCACCTTGTGTGGGTGATAGCTTATGTTCTCCTTATCATTGTCTCTCATTGCCTCTCCTATATAAGGAGGCATATTATGTAAATTTCAAATGAATCCATTGGATGCCAATCAAGTCCATTATCTATAATAGAATTCTTGCATCTTCCTGCAATTGTCTTGCCAATGTCTTGTGGAAGTTATCTTGGTCTTTCATTTGATCTTGGGGTTTTTGTAGAGTCACCTAAAACTCTAAAATCAATAATAATAGACCTAGAATGGGGACATTATAGTGGTATTAGAGCATAATACTTCCATCTTGTAGGGTTAAAGAGGATCTAAAAAAATAATTTTATGATAGACTAATGTAGAAACTTAATGACTACTAGAAAGGATTCAAATATATCCAAGATAGCAATATAAGAATTTAGACTAAAATAAACATCTATTTCAACTCAAAAAAAGAAATTACCTAATTAATTCAAGACAAGCCATTTGAGAAAGGGTGGACTATCATATCCCTATTTTAAGATAGAATTTTAATAATAATTAGATAATACAATATTAGTAGATAAATAATGATAATAAAGTTAATTTTGATACTAATACTAAAATATAAAAAATAAGAAATAATTATTATTTAATCTATATTATTAATGAAATAGTATCTAGCATGATATTTGAAATAATAAAATTAAAATGAATAAATAATGATACTAAATTAAATACAAGAGATAATATTGTAGAAAGTATGTTAAATTTCTAAATAGAATTTAATAATAAAAAATAAAAAACACAAATAAGTAAGTAAATAAATAATATAACATAGACTAATATAAATAAACTAAATTTAATGAAATGTCAATAGATATTTAAAAAATAGACATGACTCCTTAAAATTAAAATATAAAAGGGAGAAGAGTTTATTATAGAGATGGAGAAAAAGAAGAAGATAAGATGGGAGTTAATAAAGGAAGAATGGAAGAGAGAAGTATTGTGAAAAAAATAAGGAAGTGACTTTTTGAAAATGTATAAATGACATTGAAAGGATATGAACCTTTGAAAGGGTCATAATTATGAATAGTTGCAACTCTTTAAAAGTATTGAAATTATATTCGAACTTTTTCAAAGGATTTTAGTTATGAAGTGTTGTGAATTTTTGAAAGGATTGTAACTATGAAGTGTTGTGACTTTTTAAAGGATTTTTATTATCAAAGGTTGTGACTCTTGGAAAAGAAAAACCAACAAAAATAATATTTACTCCAATCCTTATAATTAGAAAAGGAATAGTTTATAAAGTAAATATAGAGTTGAGATAATCTAGAAGGACTAATTGTTTGAAGGGTCGACTAATGATAGAGATGCATGGACCAAACAAAAAGGAAGGTAAGAAAGGTATGTTTATGGATTATATCTATTTAATTATGTTTGTAGATAGATTTATTTATATTAATGAATTGTAAATTTGTGGATAATTTATGTATATGTAAAGATGTAATTTAAAATGGATAACACACATGACTTAATGGTTAATGTTTTAAGATTGGGAGAGTCCCTTTTATGGAAGAGAATGATTTTAATATGGTTACAAGGCCAAAATATTCTATAGATGTTAACTAATAAATATGTGTCATGGGCCCTAAATAGAGAATGTCTCTTCGAGGAAGGACCTTAAAGGGAGCACTTCATAGAAGATGGAGAAGTAATTGGGAATCTAAGGATCCTCAAGAGAGTTATTGATCCCCAAGTGGAGGTATCTTTAAGGTTGAGTTAGGATATAGGGTAAAATAGTGAAATATATTTTATTATTGTATAAATTCTAACATTGGTTTGAAGGTATTATTTTCATCCCTAGTGGGGACATGATGTAGGAGAATCTAGTGGTGTAAGGGCAATCCTATATCACCTAAAAATGTGATTAGTGTTAGTTTCTATTTAAAGTGTTTTCATTTATGAATACCCATTTTGGTCAAATAAAGTTTCCAACTCTCATAGTTCAAATATTGGTCTTTTGGGTTAGAGTTTTTGAGCACCTATGGATACATGGCAATGAAAAAATAGGTTATTTTGTAACTGATCCATAATTATTATGAGTTAGATGGTATAAATTAGAGGGATGGTTATAATTTTAATGTAAAGCACTCCAAAAAAATAATCAGGTCAAAAAGCTTTATGGTTTGAAAGTTTTTGCAGTTTTACGTTATGTGGAGACCTTCTAAGAGCACTTTAAAGTTAGATTTAAGGGACTAAATTGTCTTGTATGGGCTCAAAAATGGGGGGTGAGAAAATTTGGTTGATAGGGCTATAGTGTTCTTGGTGAGATTTTCAAAGATATAAATGGTTCGTCAATTGGAGTCCTCGATAAAAAGTTAAGCTACCCAAAAGTTGGACTACCATTTCTAGATTCTTCTAATTTTACACCAACTTCTACCGTGTTTTCTAGAAGCTTCTATTTTTTGGTGTATGTCAAATGACATATTCTTGAATTTATTCCAAACTCTAAACATAACTTGGGTACTTAAGAACATTTCTGGCATTGTAAAGGTAGTTTTTGGTGGAATTTGGGAGAGGGTACTGTGAGGAGGATTTTTTGCAAGAATAAGACAACCTTGTAAACCCATAGGGCATATCTTTGTGTAAATTTTCATTGTAATGAATGCAATTGCATGTTATTTCTAATGATAATATTCCCCTTTTCCTATTTTTTTCATGTTATTTTTGGTTGTTCCCTTGTCAAGTGGTATTAGAGCAAGTTTTCTTGAGTGTGTAGATAGAGCACCAACTATGATGTAGTTTGCTCTAGGACTATGTGGTTGTGGGTTTTCATATAGTGAAAAGATGCCTCCATGAAGGGATGATGGTTAAAGGGATAGAGTTGTTACACCTTGGGTCAGAGCCCTCTAGAGATAAGTCTAGGCATTGCAAGAGGAGATCCATAGAGGGATGAATGTTGCCATAGGTGATGAAGGTGAGGAAGAAAATGAAGAAGGAAATATTAGGTAGGAAGGGTAAGGAGACAAAGAATTCCTAAACCACATAGAGGAGAATCATTTTAGGGCCATTGCTAAGCCTAAAAAGAACCTAAAATTGATGTTGGCATGTTTTTAGGAAATCTAAAGCTAGAATATTAGAATATTTTGAGTATGAGAATATCGAGGTCCCTATATGAGTTAAGTTTACAAAGGCCATGCAAAAATCTAGTGGAAAGAGGTTTAGTTGGAAAGAAATAGAAGAAGAAAGGAGAAAATCACAAGATGGGATCACATGATGGATAAACTAAAGAAGCAGTTCAATCCTATTTATTACAAGCTTGATTTGTTCAAGAAGATGCAAGGGTTAAAGAAAGTGGGAATTTTTTTTTAGGAATACACAAAGGAATTTAATTGAGTACTTATTAGGGTAGGGCATGGAGAACCAAACAAGGAGAAGGTTTCTCATTACCTTAGTGGGCTTAGACCTAGCATTCAGTAGGAGCTAAGTCTAGTTAGAATGACTAGCATTGAAGAGGCATACTAGTTTACCTTATGAGTTAAGGAGAAGCTAATCAAAAAGTTTGTTTGAAGCTAAGGAGGTTGTCCTCAAGGAAGAAGTAGTGGTGCTAGGTCATTTGGAAGCTGAAATGAAAACCAAAATAAAAATGAAGATGTGGGTACTAGCTTAAAATAGAGGAATGAGTGTTTCAACCACTTTTGTGATCAAAACTTTGGAGATCAGAGAAGAAGAGGTAGGGGACACATACAAGGTTTAGGAATATGAGGCCCTCATGGTACCTATTTTCATTGTAATGAAGAAGGTCATCATGCCTTAGAATGCCCCCAACATCAAGGAAGGATACATAGGAAAGTTGAAGGTCAAGCAAGGGTTTCTCATGTGGATGATGATGCACAATCATTGTATTTAGAGTATGTAGAAAAATGAGAGGTTCTAGTTAATGAAAGGGTCTTATTGAGTGGTGATATTGAATGTAGACAAAGGAAGAGCTTTTTTTGTACTAGGTGCAAGTGTGAGGGTAAATGTTGCAATGTGATTGTTGATGGTGGAAGCATTGACAACTTGGTGTTAGAGGAGATGGTCTCAAGGTTAAAGCTCAAGAGGGAGAGACAACCCCAACCCTATCAGATTTCTTGGGTGTAGGATGATCATAAGGTCCTAATTAGTGAGCAATATTTGGTAAAATTCAAGATTTGAAGTTATTTTGATGAAGCTCTCTATGACATCATTGCAATGGATGTCTCTCATTTATTGTTGGGAAGTCCATTTCAATTTGATAGGCATGTTATACATGATGGTCATGCAAATACATACTCTTTGAAAAAAGATGGAGCTCACCACATATTAAAGCCCTTGATAAAGGAGGCTGAAAAAGTATGTAGTAGTTCTAGAGTATGTCATGTTAATGGAAGAAATTTTTTGGATGGCATGAAACATCAATAGGTGTGTTATGCTTTAATTCCTAGAAAAGATAAGGAACATAGTAGTGAGATTCCACTTGACATTTTAGGTCTATTAAGTGAGTATGGAGATTTCATCTCTGATAATGTTCTAGAAGGGTTGCCACCATTAAGGAAAATTACTCATTAGATAGATTTAGTCCCTAGAGCTAGTTTTCCTAATAAAGAAACTCATAGGATAACTCCTACTAAGACTAAGGAGCTATAAATATACAAGTTCAAGATATTTTGAGGAAAGGTTTATTTTGAGAGAGCCTAAGTCCATGTGTAGTACCTATAGTGCTAGCAACAAAGCAGGATGGAGAGTAGAGAATGTGTACATACTCTCAAGCTATAAATAGAATATCCATCAAGTATACATTTCCTTTTCCAAGAATGGATGATCTTATGGACTATTTGAGTGGAGGTCAGTACTTCACAAAGATAGATCTCAAGAGTAGCAATCACCCAATATGAATACAAGAAGGAAATGAGTGGAAGACTATATTCAAGACCAAGGAGAGTCCATATTAGTGGTTAGTCATGCACTTTGGAATGAACAATGTGCCAAGCAACTTCATGTGGCTTATAAATGAGGTACAAAAGAATTTTTTGGGAAAATTTGTTATTGTCTACCTGGATGATATTCTAATTTCTAGTAAGTCTTTCGATGAATAGTTATTACACATTTGTAGTGTCCTTGAAATGTTGAGGAAAGAGAAATTGTTGATTAATTTGAAGAAGTGTAGCTTTGTCAAAAGGGGGTTAGTGTATCTGCGGTTTCTAGTATTAGCTAAAGGTCTCAAAATTGACCTAGAGAAGGTCAAGGTCATCTTGCAATTTCCTACTCCAAGGTCTATCATTGAGGTGAGGTCATTCTATGGTCTAGCTAGTTCTTATGTAAAGTTCATTATGAATTTCAATAGTATATGTGCACCCCTAACTAAAAAAATGAGGGGGGATAGAAAATAGTTCAAGTGGACTATAAGAACTGCAAGGATTTTTGAATTGTTGAAGAAGAAGGTGATTGAGAAACCTCTGTTTGTACTTCCTTATTTCAACAAAGTGTTCTAGGTGGATTGTGATGCTAGTGGTAGTGCTATTGGGGCTACATTGAGCCAAGAAGGTAAACCTATTGCCTATTGTAGTGAAAATTTGAATGACACAAAGAAGAAGTATTCTACTTATGATCAACAATTCTATGCAATAGTTTAGGACTTAAAGAAATGGAGACATTATTTGCTACCAAAAGAATTTGTTTTATTTACTGATCATTGGGAATTGTAGTACGTAAATAGTTAAGGTAAATTGAATTAGAGACATTTGAAATGGGTAGAGTTCATACAATTCTATACATTAATATTGAAACATAAAGGTGGGAGGTCCAATAGGGTTGCAAATGTATTAAGTAGGAGATAGTTGTTGCTGACAGTAATGCAGGTTAAAGTGGTTGGGTTTGATGAACTCAAGAATTTGCATCCTCTAGATCCTAACTTTGTAGAGGCTTGTAAAGAACATATTACTCTAAATAAGACCAAGTGGATAGATTATATGATTCAGGATGGTATATTGTTCAAAGGAAGTCAATTATTTATTCCAAGTAGTTTTATGAAGGAGAACTTGATTAAGGAGAAACACATTGGAGGGATGGTAAGACACTTTGGGTGAGATTAGACCATTTTCATTATTAGAGAACATTATTTTTGGCTTCAATTGTCACAAGATGTCAAGAAGTTTTTGCAAAGTTGTCAAGCATGTAAAAAAACCAAAGGATTTAGTAAC
Source organism: Cupressus sempervirens (assembly GCA_028749045.1). Taxonomy (NCBI): domain Eukaryota; kingdom Viridiplantae; phylum Streptophyta; class Pinopsida; order Cupressales; family Cupressaceae; genus Cupressus; species Cupressus sempervirens. Next base: position 252,937,747 of record CM053789.1, read on the forward strand.
AATACTAGACTCTATCAAATATTACCTACTCCATTGAATCCTTGGGAGGACATACATATGGATTTTGTTCTTGGATTCCCAAGGACACGAAGGGGTAATGACTCAGTATTTATGGTAGTTGATAGGTTCTCTAAGATGGCACATTTCATTGAATGCCAATGTAGAAAATAGGTTATTTCTTAATCGAACCATAATTATAATGTTTTAGAGGGTGTAAGTTGGAGGGATAATTGAACTATTAAATTAAAGAACTCTAGAAAAATAATTAGGTCAAAAGGTTGTACAATTTGAATGTTATTATAGCTTTAAGTTACCTAAAGACCTCTTAAGAGCACTTCAAAGTTTGATTTTGAGGTACTAATTGGTCTTGTATGGCCTTAAAAAATAGAGGATGAGTGAAGTTGGTCCATATGGCTATAGAGTACTTGGAGAGCTTTCTAGAAATGTGAACAGCTCCTCAATTGGTGTCCCAAATCAAAAGTTATGCCTCCTGGAAGTTGGACTACGATTTCTTTATTCTTCTAATTTTACACTAATTTTTTATGTGTTTTCTAGACTTTTCTATTTTGGTAGTATATGTCAAATGGAATATTCTAGAATGTATTCCTAACCATAAACCTAATTTGGGTACTTAAGGAAACTTCTATCATTGTAAAGGTATTTTTTGGTGCAGTTTGGGAGAGGGTACCATGAGGAGGATTTATCTCCAAAATAAGACAACCTTGTAAGCCCATAGGGCATGTCTTTTAGTCAATTTTCATTGTATTGAATTTAATTATAGGTCATTTTTTATAATAATATTTCCCTTTTCTTATTGTGTTCATTTTCTTTGGGTTGTGCCCTCATCAGGACATTACATAACACATAGACAACTTAGATAAATACTGACTAGAACAAAATGCTACCAATTGGCAATGCTCAGCACATACATGATCTCAACATCAATAAGCATTCAACACCAACACAAGCTTAGAAACCATAGAGAAGCTAGCATCAACAATGAACTCGGTAGCAACTATGAGCTTGGAATATATAGAGAATTTGGTAGCAATAAAGAAATCATAAAAATTCCAAGAGCTCGACTACAACAAGGACCTTGGAAAGAACTAAGAAACAAGAAATAAGCATGATAGCAATGTAACCTAGCATGCTCCTACATAAGTTTGTAAAGTTTATTTGACTCAATTTGGGTTGGTGTTTTAAAACATTATGCTTCAAATTATCCTAATGAGAACATAATACATCTAGGGGTAGTTACTTCCCATCTATAACATATCCATTTAGACCCTGGGCCAACCATAAACCTCAACACTTCTACTTGAGGCTGTATGAAACCTAGGTAGGTGTACCTCATATTCATCCATACGGTACTAGTTCAAAAGCACACACTTGAATCTAAATGAAGTAGATAAAATCGTTATTTCACTAATACTTGTGCAATGACAAAGATGTGCACTAGTAAATTACATATCCTATGAAATCCATGAGCTGAGTAAGGGAATCCTTTTAGCTCTTAAATTTAAAAAAATTGGATGATTATAATTTTGATTTCAACAAATTCCCAAATATGCAATAGTAAGAACAAATTGATCAGTACTTTATCTTTTGGGCAATTCCATAAATCACACACATACATCTATGATACCATTGACATACTCCATACATCAAGATATCAGATCTATCCTATCACTTTGTGAAGTAGGCATTAGTGTTCATAAAGACCTCATTCTCATGAAATATCCTTCTCAAATTACTAGCAACCTTATCAAATATATGAAGAATTTACTTGGTTCTTTGTTCTATTAGCAAAATATACAAAACATACAACATTAAGGAGATGCAAAATGGTCTAAATTATTTGTCCCTAAACCATAAAACATTTCATATTACAAAGATAGGAGAGAAGAATTAGAATGAAACTAAAGATTTTGTTGTTCATTGTTCACATGGATGTTTATAACATCCTCAACATGTTTGGACGATGGTTGGCTAGATGTTCCCAATTTATCCCCTTTCATCTTGCAATGAGCCCTACAAATTTTGGGGACAACTAAAAAATTTCTTTGATCTCTTGGCCATCCTAGAGATGTCCTCAATGTAGAGACATGATAAAAAACTCATAGAGGCACAAAGCCATTTACCCTTGGATTTTTGTGGTTTATCTCATTTTCATGTACTATTTTACAAGTCTATGAATTTTTTAATTTCTTTTAAGTATATGAATAACCATTACAATTATAAAGGTCTAGGAAAAAAATATTGATGCAGGAGCATCTTGGCTGTAAGAACAATCCTGCATCACCAAAAAATATTTTATTTTCAATTATTTCTATTTTAATAAAGACTAGTACACAGGTGGTTACTATTTATGGGAACTTGCTATTTTTAGTAAGTTTTTGATATGAGCTTGGAATGTTCTCATTTTTCTACATGAAGGTTCATTTTAGAGTTATACACCTACCATAAAAATTTCATTGCTCCAATTTAAGTATTAGAGAAGTTATTATGGATATTGGGTGGAAAGATTTGTAGAAAAATATTTAGCCTCATTGTTGAAGGACTTAAAGTTCCCATATGAGCTCCAAAAACTCAATGGAAGGGTACTTGCATAGTTCCAATCATGTAGAATAGGAGCTAGCATTTCTAAAAACTGGTTATAATAGCCAATGAGAGCAATGGTTCATGAGTTGTGGCCTTTCACAATTGGGCTACTTGAAATATCTAAAATAATTGTCAAATATGTATTTGGCCAACTCTGTATGTATTGTTAAGGTCTATCGGCCCTAGTTATTAAGTTTCAATGTCTAGGACCTTACCGAGAAGAATAAAATTTCCTATTTATTAAAGGTTCAAACATGATCTAGAACAACTCTAGGTGGTAGTTCATAGCTTAGTCTTCCAAATTATTGTAATGCAGGTGCCCATGTGGGTTAGCATTTTGTACTTGTGAATTTTTTAATTCTGCATTCACATTACAAATAAGAAGTCCATATTTTGTGCTCTCATTTACTATTGTTTCTTTGTTTCTGTTATGAGTTTATGGTTTTAAGGGGAGCATCTTTCATTAAATGTATTCATTTCTTTGAAACTATACACTCAAGATGCATGTAATAACTCTTGAAACCAGTAAATAGATCAAAACTATCTGTATTAGATTCATTACTATTTTTCATACAAGAGAGAATGTTGAAATAAATTGTATCATAGTCATGATAGAAATTTCAACCTAATTGGAACCATCCTTGTGGTATCACATCAGTGAAAAAATGTCGAAGAAACTGGAACCCTTACAATGAGAGGGATAGAGAATGATATAGGAAAGGAAGAAGAAGCTAAATCTGGTCTATAACAGATATTTATCCACTTTAATATTCATTCCCTATTTTTTCAAAGCATCTCTCTTCTCTCTATAACTGAAATTAGAAAGGAATCTCATCATCGTATATCAACAAACTTGAAAAAACTCTTCCTAATGATGAAAAACCCTTGTTCTGATAAAATATCAGGTAGGCATTTGAAATGCTAATAAAACCTTCACTAAACCAACTTGTTGTGAGAAAATCTATCCCTAACTAAATCGTTACTACCTCTGGCATTCACCGAGTTCACCATTTTACCAAAAAATAGATCTGAACTAAAAATGGTTGAAAAATGGGCACCTAGTAAAAAACCCTGAATAGCTCAAACTAGTGGCTTCCTATGCAAAAAAAACCTCAAATAAGGATGTTGGAATATTCAAATATGGAAAGAGTACTTATGAGAGGGGGGGTGAATCATAAGTATCACACTTTAGCCAATAAAACTTTTAACTGAAAGTAAATTGCATGCATGTAAATACATCAAGTAAACATGAAATTAAACACATGCATCAACAACTCATAACACTAGAATTTGATAACCCAGAAACCCTCTAGGAATAAGAAGGTAAAATTGGGGTGGGGATGATACCCACAAAAATTACTGCAGCAATATTGTTCAACCACTTTTGATGGTCTGCCCTGTTAAAGGCTTTACATTGTATTAATAGTGACCTAGTTAGAGGATTTACAAACACTTAACATGAAGTGTCACCCTGTTAAAGGATTTAATCACCTAAATAAAGGATCTGATGAAATAGCTATTAAGCTAACCTATTACCATAGGATTTTCATTCTAATATAATTGCCAGAAAGTATTAGGTATAATGAACCTGATAGATTACAATCCTTGATTGCTAAATGCAGGCACCTTTTCTGCTTTCTCTGATCTTGATCCTTTGTGATGTGATAACCCTTTCTTCTGAAAACAGATATCCTTGTGCACCCTTGTATGTCCACTCATATATTTACAATGAAATTTTTTCTTCCTTATAAAGACATTTGAGGATTTAGGGTTAGGTATGGATCTACGATCCATGTTCAATCTCCATTTTTCGCTTATTATTTGCATTTCTTCTATTGGTTGCATGCCTTCATCATTTTTCTTATTGGCTGCATGAAGATTGCATAGGAAAAATAAAAGATTCAATCTCATTATTAAATCCTTCAAGATTTACCTTATGTCGGTGGTAAAAATGGTTAACATCATAATTTTCGCAATTACAAACTCTTATGCTGATATACTAAGTTACTCGGCTCCTAAAGTATTGCTGATACTCGGTACATGCTATTTCCTGGATAGCTCAGCACCTAAACAAAATTGTATCACTCGGCACCTTATGTTACTCGACACTTGCTAACACTCGGCACCTTATGTTACTCGGCACTTGTTAACACTCAACACCTTGTGTTTCTCAGCACTTACACTTCACTTGGTATCTGATCTTCACTTGATATCTAAAAACTACTCAGCACATGAAGATCACTCGGCATTTGTTGTGGCTTGGCATGCATGGTGTACTTGGTTCCAATGTTGAATGTGATTAAGTGTGTTGGAACTCAAGTGTCAAAAACCATTATGAGGTTAACAAAGGAAATTTTATTCCCTCTCATTTCCAATGGTAGATGACAATCATATGTTCACACCATGAAGAAGCACACAGGATCAACTTAAAACACAGGCTCCTAGATTTGCTTTTAAGTCTTCCTATTTCAAATATTTAAAAGTTTTCTAATGTTTAAACTTTAGACTATAATCCTTGTTTATTTAATAACCTTATATGTCGGTGCTTTTGAGAAAAAACCTTTTTTTAAAATATTTTTCCACCTTTCAAATTTTCCCCTCTTAGTTTCCATTGAGGTAAACTTAAGTTTTGCTAGGCTTGACATGTGTCAGCTTGTAATTGGTTAGTTATTTTCTCCATCACCTACCATCAAGCAACATGTGACACCCTCTAATTGGTCTACCAATCTACCAATTGGTAGTCTCATATTGGACCCCTTTACACTATCACTCCAATGTATCATCCTCTGATTTGTTGGAAGTCTACCCATGCCATGTCACCCACCACATGGACCCATTGCCACATCACACAATGTCCCTTTCCTACACTCTCTAACAGTTGAGCAACTTCATAATGTAAGGAAGCATTGACCATCAAATCCCACCACATGGTGAAACCAACAGTATTGATTATGCAACTATCTTGTTATCTCTTCTCAGAATGCATACCAGGTATCATTGTTTGGTTTGTCTAGTGGGTTTAGTCATTTTGCAACATCAGCATCTTGGTTTACATGCGCTTGGTCAAAATTTGACTTCCTTCCCTCCAAGTTAGCTAGGTGGGACCCTCACAACCTTTCCTTGTGTCTTAAAAGGTGTGAACCTTTACGACATTGTGTTATTTGATTTCTTTGGTACTTAAAAATCTCAAAACACTCAAATACAATGAATGTTGGATATCTAACTTTTATTTTCTTCCTTTTTGCTCTGTACCTTCAACTATGATCACAAAGTCCCTTCTACAACTGGTGGCCCCATTACTCCTTGCAACTTCTAGATTTAACTAATTCATCAAAAGTGAATTGGTCTTCTCTAAAAACCAAAAAAAGAACCCCTCTATTCCTTGCATGAACCTTCTACCTTGCATTGCCATAACACTCTCCCTGTAGTTTTGTGCATCATTTTTCTATTTTCTCTATAAAGATTCCCCATTCACATATAATAGAGGGTAGAGAATAGTCAAATAGCAAATCTCAATGCAATTTCATCCTATCAAATCACCTCAAATCTTTATTAATGTTGGTTGTGAAGAGGTATTTGTCTAGATGTTTATCGAGGGAATAGGTATTCACCCATGTCTAAAAAATAGAATCGGAGGATGGTTCAACCTAGCTCTAAAATCCATATAACAAGTGTTATATATGTTATTGGAGCTAGTTATAATTCACCTTAGTTATGGTGAGCAACATATGTGTTTGAAGAAAAGTAAGAAATATTTAATCATTCCTTTATGCTTGCATGAGTAGATTGGCAAACCAAATAATATTGTATTCTATTTCTCCCTTTAATTTATATAATTATATTTTATAATAGCACTCTTCCTTCCTCCACCTTTCCTTTTTATAAATTACATTATGTGCATAAATTAATTCCTCTATGATATATTAGATGTCAATACTATAATAACTCCAAATTTCTACATTTGTTGCTAGTGCCAATCCATTTCCTTTTCTTGATCATTTCCACTAAGGAGTTTCATCACCTCCAACATCTATAGTACTTTCTATTTGTGTTGATTCCCTTTGTCAACCTTTAGCTACACTATCAATACATTTTTCCCACTCTTGTTTAACATTATTTATAACTCAATGCACAGCTTCTACCTGATAGGAAAAGAAAACATACCACATTCCATAGGAAATTTTTAATGAAAAACCTTAATCAAAGTCTTGACCGCTTGTTAAAACATTCACCTTGCTTTTAAAACATATTTGAATCTCACACTATTTTATTAGGCTACTAAATTTAGTTGAATCCCAAAGTGGATATGGCTAAAAATAAATTGAACTAAAACATTGGACATCTCAAAATGGCATACTAAACTTACCTCATAGATTAAAATCATTTTGAAACATTGATTTCAACTCTCAAAACTCACTTTTAACATTTCATGCAAATTGGAAAATTCATGCTGAGAAGTCCTCTAACTAGCCTTTAAAAAGTTCTTGAAACACTTAATTCAACCTTAAGACCTAACATGTTGGTTCCTTCCTTTTCATTCTTGCACCATGTCAAATCTTGTTTCATGATGATCACTTAGTCAAAAGATATTGAACATCAAAGTTGCCTACCTAAAACTACTTGCAAGAAAACATGTTAGAAAACAATAAATCACATTCAGTTTTGGCTTTGAAAATAGGTCAAATTAAAACATGGAAACACAAAAAATTGGTGCACTATTTCACTATCATGAGTAGAGTATAAATCTAGGATTTGGGCTCATAATGAATAATTGGACACATTTAGTGAGTGGTCGAAGTAGGGTACTTGGATTCGTAGGAGAGAAAACAATGGCATAAAATTGATTCCTCAAATGAGATGGACTTGGAAAAGTGTGCAAACAATTTTTCAAGATTTAAAAATTGGCACACATTAAGAATGTTTAGCATATAACAGAATGGTAAAATCTATTTGGTTTAGGAAATCACAAATTCATATTTATGATGCCCTAAACAAGGGTACTAATCAATCTGCATTTCTTGAACTTTAGAAATTGCATTTGAAATCACATTTAAAAATTGATCAAATGGATTCATCATAGGCTCAAATATGAAACATAAGAATTCTCTAACCTCTAGAATGAAATATAAAAGGAATTTTCTCCTTTCAGTCAATTAGGTAAAAATTACAACAATAAACAACCAACTTTGGGGGATTAAAAACTTATTCAAATCATGTCAACATGACTTGAAATCTGAAAAATAAGTTTGACGATATGCATATTAATCACTCCCAAAGCAGTGAGTCATGAAACATTTCCAAGCTCAAGATATTCAAATGTGAACTAGGCTACCTGTCATTGTTTGACATTTAGGCAAAAATATACATTTGAACATTGCTCAAAATGGAACTTAATACAAAGATGTGGAATACAAATTTATCTTCATGGGATCCATGTATATATTGAATCCAAAGTGTTAGAAACATCAAACACTTAATAGGCCTCAACAGGATAATTGGGTACATATGCCTTAAATGTGCTTACTAGATTCAATATTTAGGATGGTACTCAAAATTAGGGCTTCAATTTTGAGTCACAATAGTTTGAAGCATAGAAACCCTAGTTTGCAATTGAATTTTCTACATCTATAAGCATGAAGGAGGCATTGTAGGACATTCATGCCTAAATTATGTGCAATGGTGTATGTCACCGACCAAAATTCAAGGCTTATACTAAGATCATGATAAATTGATACACATATGGATAATTTTCATCTATCCCTTTGTGATTCAATATGGTACATGATGTTTTCTCTTGCTAAATGTGCAAGATTGGAGATATTATAGACTTTGAGATGAGCGATGCATAGGACAAGCTATATGAAAAATAAGTACTAAAGGAAGAAAAGAAAGTAATTTTTTGAGAAAGGGCTTAATATTTTAAAGGTTGAGTGGATTAATATCATTTTGAGAATAGTGCATGACAGAAATTTTGTTGTAAGTTTATTGGGAAGTCAGATATTGAGAGGTGGGGACGGTGAATCACAAAACCTAAAACTTGTATCCTTCAAACAAATAAAAACTTAACTATATTCAACACTTACTCCATCACATATTTTGATCTAAATAGTATAACCTTAAACTTAAAATTCTTCAATGAAGCTAACTATTTATCACATTGGTAAGATTAAAATTAAACATATAACACAAATGATCTTGGTTACTAGGAACTCTCCAAGGTGAATGTAAATTTTGGGTATGATGTAGGGTGTTTTTTAGAGGTTAATATTCATAATTTTGTGAATTTTAGAATTTTTCTGCTAGTAATTTGTCTAATAATTTAAGATTTAATGCACCCTAAATTGCCACAGTTTTATTAAATTTAGTTCTAAAATATTTAAAATTGATTAATAATTTATTTTATTAAAAAAATTAAAATTAAACATTCACCACAATATTCAATACATGATTAGATTTGATTCACCTAAATATTATATATTATCAAAGAAATTAAAATTAATTCACCAATAGTTATCATAATTATTATTTACTTTAGGGATATATTACCAATATTTAGGTTTCACTATTGATTTAAAATATAATGTAATTATCTTCACAATTTCCATGAGATAAAACATGTTCAATTTTGATTTGTAATATTCCATTTAACAATTAGAGAACTTCCTATTATTTTTGAGATTTGCCAATATTTTCTACTCAAAAATTATGATTCCAAAATAATGGCCAAAGTAAATAACATTTTAAATTAAAAAAATGAGAGATTCATCAATAAAAATAATTTGGTTTTTCAATAGAATGAAAGATTAACCAATAATTTATTTTATTTTTTTTCAAGAGGGGGGTTTCTTAAAGTTTACCCTAGTAAAATGACACAAACGAATATTCACTACTACAGTATTCTATTAAGAGATTTAGGCTTATTCACTTCCCAAAATGTATCTGTATAGGTCTAATCCTTTAGTTTTCAATTGCAATATTGATTATGGATCTTCTCTCTCTACTTTTTAATCACATCTCCTACTACTTCACAACTTTTCTTCTAGCCTCCAAAACTTAAAGACTACACATTAGCATTAACAATACTTCACATCCTTGTAAAATAGGGTTTTGGATCTTCCTTTAAGTATACATTTATAGAGCCCTCTAGAATAAAATTAATGATATAGATCTTTCCTTATAGCCTCTTAATCTGATTGGCTAACATATTTTCATAAGGATCAATGATCCATGTCAGAATGTGTGATAAACTTTGTAGCAAACTCTACAATCATTAACTATCATTTACATGTTGGCCAAAAATGATTTACCTCAAATTTTGTGCCATTCCAAACATTCTTATTCAAATAGTGTTACTTTTCACATACTATTTCTAATGCTCAATCATAAATGTTCTACTTGCTAACACTTAGCCTCAACTAGCTTGGCTTCTTCTAGATGACTTGACATCAAGTTACTCTTCTTTAGTTAGCATTCAGTAAACTTTACTTGCATAGGGTTACATGGTGACCATAGAATTTCTCGGCTCCTATAGAGCTCAACATATTCAAGATTATTTACATGTCCAACAAATACAATTTGACTTTCATAGAGTGGCTGAATTGAAGTGATTACTGACCAACTTTTCCTTCTATAGGACTAAGTGTTTGACACTAGTAGACAAAAAAACTAAAGAGAACAACAATTTCCTCCTTTGACACTGATGGAGAAAAAAAATTCATGGTTATATCATTACAATACAATTCAAAAAATGATAGTACTCCCCCTATGTCTATGACTCGGTCCATATCATACTACAAAACATTTTTTATAATATACTCATATATATAATATATATGTTACATGACTCAAATAGTCTGATGTTGCTTTGTCATACCTTTGATCTTTCTTCTTATTTCTAAGTGTTCACTGAATGTTATTATTTCTTTATTGAAGTAGTCTACAACAATTATAACATTATTATCAGAAGAGAATGAAAAGATTATTCACAAAGTATCTATAGAATTTATAACATTATTATCCCAAGAGATTGATAAGAATGTTGAGTCATTCGAAATATATGAAATTGCAAAGATTAATATGTGGATGTAGACAAAGGTCCCAAACATGGACATGATGAGAAAGAAAATGATACAAGAATTAGAATGAAAACTTGGAGAGGGACTATTGGAAGCATGAATGCTAATGATATTCCTATGGGGGTGTATTGTAGAAACATGATTGGATCATAATCATGGTAATATGTTACATTTATCAATGATTCAATGTTTCTTATATGTCACTAGCGCTCATATGTTCCATGAGTCCCTCTCAATCACTAAATTGGAATTTCAGTGGCTTACATTCCTGATTGATGACTCTTGCTATATCCAAATTGTTTCCTTGCAATTGGTAGTCTATTTCTAATATGGCAGCCCTTGGTTATCATTTATAAGTTGTTTCTTCCTAAATTAGTAATTATTATCCTCTATTCTGACCTGTAGCTTGCATGGCTATTCATTTTCAATGCTTGCTTAGTTGATATCATAAGTTGTCGGCTTGGCCTCCCATAATACCTTCATGGCTTCTGATAGATATTGCATGTATCCATTGAATGTCAACTTCTTATACTCATTGGAATGCTCTTACAGTTTCATAGCTTTCTTGGCATCTAAGTTGACATATAAGATTCCCATGATAATTTCATTTTCCAGCAATATATGTTCATCTCTCTACTAATCCATTCATCATTTCTCTTCCCTCCTTTTCTGGATATTTCACTCTTCTTATTGTTTTCATTTTTGATTGCTATGAATTTAAAGTATTATAAAATTTAAGGCTGCATGTTCATTATTTATATTCTTCCTATTACATCATTAAAGTTATGTTTTCATGCGATTCCTAACACATTTTGAGTAATTAGTTGCATAATTAGTGTGTTGCTCCCATATAGACTTATCGACTTTTCTTTTTATCAATTAGCTGATCTAAGATTGAATTTGTTTAGCATGTTGTACTTGAGAACAGACATGTGCTAGACTATGCCATTTTTCTCCTAATCAAGCTATGAGCAATATGTGTATTGCATGGTTGACTATTTTTTATTTTCTTCTTCTTCCGACTACTTCCTGAGCAAATGCCATCAGAGGTAGCGGTAAAAAGAGAAGCAATTTCACAATTTATTGTGTTTTTTTCTATTCTGAGCACCATGATGCATTGTAAGAAAATAATTACCCTGTCCAAGATCAGTCATCTACCTCCTTTGTATTTCTCAATGTGACTCCCTACTAGTCACGACTTGGTGGATCTCCTGAATCAGTGATGATTCATGTTCTTGATTGCAAATAATGTATTCGATGGTTGGTTTTAAAACCAATGGTCCCTCCCGATCTTCTATCAAGATAACTTACAATGGAAAATTTGTTCATTCCTATAATTGATTTTGCTACTTCATTCATATATATTCCTTCCATATCAATATCAAATTATGTCTTGAACCTAATCCAACAATAATCCCAATATCTTCAGTAACAACCTAAATCAATGTAATATCCATATCATTGATAAATGGTGATTTTCCTTCAAGAATGCGCAGGTCTGAGTGTACGTGGACTGCACCATATTTATTTGTTATTGAAAATTTATTCTTTTTGCTTGTATGATTTGGAATTTAACATCTTCCATAAATCTTGGAAAATTAAATCTTGGAACAAAATTGACTTTGGCCACATTTTCCAAGAGAAAGATGAGAAAACTGATCAGTTCAATTCTATCCAGGAAGAAATCTAGCTCTTCAGATATAATGCTCACAACAGGCAGGAGGAAAACGCTATCCTCTCAGATTTGCATAACATCATATCTAAGGAAGAGCTTTATTGGAAACAAAGATCTAGAGTCAGCTGGTTGAAAGAAGGAGATCATAACACCATATTCTTTCACCTGACCACCCTTAAGCATCGGGCTAACAATAGGATATCTAATATCAAAAAGGGTGAGGTTCTGCTTTCTAAGGAAGAAGAGATAGCAAAGGAAGTTGTTTGCTACTTATCCTCTCTCCTCACAGCTGATCCCTCCCTCTCTGCATCTGATCAAGATGATATCTTGGCAGCCATCCGCCCCCTGCTGCAAGATCATCATAATTCCTTGTTGAAAGCTATCCCCACCTTGGAGGAAATTCACCAAGCCCTCTTTTCCCTCCCAAGGGATAAAGATCTAGGCCAGGATGGCTTCCCTACCTTCTTCTTTTAGACTTATTAGAATGTGGTTAAGAAGGATGTGGTTAAGGTGGTTCAAGAATTCTTTGGGGCTAGGAATCTGCTCAAAGAACTTAATGCTACTTTTCTAGTCCTCATCTCCAAGATTTCGAGAGCTGACTCTTTGGACAAATTCAGGCCCATTAGCCTCTGCAATTACTTCTACAAGATCATTTCCAAGGTTCTCACTTCCAAACTCCTCAACATTCTTCCCCTAATCATCTCACCACAGAAAATTGGCTTTGTTCTTAGTAGGTAGATCCTTGATTCCATCGTCTCAGTTCACAAGGTCATCCACTCTCTTGAGGCAAGCAATAAGGAAGGTTTCCTTCTCAAACTGGACTTATCTAAAACTTATGACAAGGTCGATTATAATTTCTTCTTTGTTGTCCTACGAGCCTTTGGTCTCGATGCTCAGGTATCCAAGCTCATCTCTCATCTCGTGTCTTCTCCCTCTTTGTCTGTTCTGGTTAATGATCTCCCCACTCCTTTCTTCTCCCCCTCAAGGGGTTTAAGGCAAGGTGACCCCATTTCTCATGTCCTTTTTATTATCTTGGGAGAATACCTAGGCAGACCCATCTAGAAGGAGATCTGGGACATGAGTTTGAAAGGTCTAAGGCCTTCTTCGGGACCCTCTACTTTCATCCACTAGCAATTTGTGGATGACACTATCATGGGGGGTGAAGCCTCTGTCTACGAGGCCAGGATTTTCAAAAGCATCTTGAACTCCTACAACAAGGGCTCAGGATAGGCTATCAATTTGGATAAGAGTTCAATTTTCTTCCTCAATACCGCTTTGGAGAGGCAGAGGAAAATTGCTTGCATCCTGGGATGTAGCATCAAGTCCTTGCAAATGACTTATCTTGGGCTACCTCTTGGAAATAAACCTCCAGATTCCTTTTGGATCAGCATTATAGAAAATTTCAATAAGAAACTTGTAGGTTGGAAAGGGGCCACCCTTAGTCAAGCTGGAAAATGCTCTTTGGTTAACTCTATTCTCCAGAACCTCCCTACCTATGCCTTCAGTCTTTTTGGGATTTTGGTTAAGTTTGCAGAAAGAATGGAGAGGATTCAAAGGGATTTTCTCTGGACAGGGACTGATGACCACAAGAGATACCACCTGGTTGCCTGAGACCTAGTCTGCTAGCCCAAAAGCCATGGAGGTCTTGGTATTAGAAAAATTTCTCACCTCAATCAATTCCTTTTAGCTAAACATCCTTGGTACACCTTCCAAAGTAGAGGTGTTTGGAGGGATATTCTGGGTGAGAAATACCTGGGTAGACTATCTCTTAACTCCATATTTCAAGGGGCTGAGCTACCAACGGGATCCTACATTTGGAATGGGATCTTGAAGGCCCTCCCCCTTGCTAAATCCATGGCTAAATGGAAAGTTAGAATGGGAGAAAAAATCCTTTTTTGGTAGGATAGCTAGTTGTGTCAGAAACCCCTCATTAATCACCCCATATTTGGTAGGTGGGCTGATCAGTGTATTGGCAGATATGGTTTGATGGTAAGGAACTACAAAAATGGTAATGAATGGCACAAACTGGCTGAACTTTCATAGGAGCTCAAGCCTTTAATGTCCTCTCTGAATGCCATCTTCATAAACCAGAATGGCAACTCTTTAGTTTTGGGAGATTCTTCAGTTGGCCTTTACTCTGTGGCCTCTGGCTATCTATCCCTTGTGAGTAAAGAGGAGAAACCTATTTGGACCAAAGCCTAGATCCCTGGGCTTATGCCTATGATAAACATTTTCTTTTAGCTCCTCTTACAAGATAAAATCTTCACTTGGGATAATTTAGCCAAGAGAGGCCAAATCTTACCTAATAGATGTTGCCTCTATAAGCAAGATCTAGAAGTGGTTAATCATATGTTCATCCACTGCCCCTTCTCCTCTAAGGTGTGGAGCCATCTAACTACTAACCTAGATTTCAACTAGTGCCCTTCAACTACATCTAGGATTTCTTTAGTCAATGGAGAAGCCACCACCAAGGATTGAAATCTCAGTTATTGAGCTCCTGGATGCTCCCACACTTTTGTTTGGGAATTTGGAAGGAGTGCAACAACATGTTATTTAGAGATAGAGAAGCTCATGAGGTTATAATAGTTGAGAAAACCAAAAGCCTTATGATAGAGATCTATGCCATAACTAGAGAAGGAGACATAAAGGTTGGAGAGAATAGTAAAGCTAGGAAAGAAGATAGGATCAAAAGAAGATAGGAGGCTATTTGGTCTTTTCCCCCTAAGAACTGGCATAAAGCCAATTTTGATGGGGCGGCCAAGGGGAATCCTAGTCCAGCTGGATGCGGAGGTATCATAAGAAATAGTTTAGGAGGTGGCATTGCTGCTATCTCTTCCCTAATTGGCGACCAAACCAATCATCTAGCTAAAGCCAGTGCTGCTAGGTTCATTGTTAAGTTTGCCCTAGCCTTAGAGATTAAGCAGTTGTGGCTTGAAGGTGACTCCTTAAATATAATAAATTGCATTTTAGGAGTCTCTAAACCCTCCTAAAGCATCGAAAGCATTATTAAGGACTTAAAATTAGACTTAAGGAAATTTAAAAACTACCACATCAGCCACATTTATCATGAAGCAAACATAGTCGTTGATTAGTTTGCCAACAAAGTGATTGCTAGCAACTTGGTGATGACATGGGGAAGCAACAATGTTTCTTTGGCAGCAGCGACTGAGCTAATTCGAAAGGAGCAAATCCACAACACCAACATAACGTCTTTTTAATGATAATAGGATTTGCAAAATTGTACTTCAAAAATGGAATTATTTGGAGTTATGTGGAACCCCCTCCACTCCATAATCATGTGTATGAAAGACACGAGATGAAGGAAGCCATAAATAAACTCATAAACATGTGCAATATTATTTTTTCTCTCAACACCTTTTGTTACTCTGAACTTGGTAATACTGCTAGTGGTTTAGGGTTAGTTAAGCCAAAATTTGCAATGGTGGGAGAAAGGATTAGAAGAGAGCCATGGGCCGAAGCGGAGAGATGGAAAGAGGAGAGGAAGGTATGGAGAATGCTCCAAAAGGGTGGTAAGGGCATGGCCAGTCAGAAGGAAAATAATGCTACAGAAACCCTGCAGGCCATGGACATGAACGGCCACTAGCCTATTTGCCTGGCTTTTCTTTTCTATCTCTGGCCTTTGTTCTTTAGCTTCAGGCCTTCTTTTGTCTCTGGCCTTTTGTGGTATTTTTTTGTTTGTTTAGTCTATTTCATCTTGCTCTTTTTGCTGTAAAACTTTGGGTTTCAAGGTCCCTATAAAACTTGTTTTACCTAATGAAAAAAATCTTCCATAAATCTCACAGGTTGGTAGGATTTGAGCTCTGATACCACTTGTAATGTCCCTTTTAGGACATTTGATAGTTTCTTCCTGATTACTATAATTTTTGATAATATTTTTTATGATGTCCTCTTCAACGTGCAATATCTCATATTTATATAAGTATTTCATAGAGGTGTGTCTTTTCATAAATATTAATTATATATGATTATATTAATATAGGATTATATATTATGTTTTATTATATTAATTTATTATTATTATATATTATATATGAATCACTTTAATTATTTATAATATTATTATTTTAATATAGGAATAATGTCATATACTATAGCACATAAAATAGTTGATGTGTGTGTGTGTGTGTGTGTGTGTGTGTGTGTGTGTGTGTGTGTGTGTGTGTGTGTGTATTAATTATTTATAGCATGCCAATTAAATATATTATATAATTATATATATAGATAATAATATTCATATATTCATATATATAATTAATATTTATAATTATATAATATATAACATTTATATTTGTAACTTAGAATAATTATAATTTATTCTATATTATAAATTATCAATTATTAACATTATACCCTTTATGTATAATTAATTTATATACTGACATGGGGATATCAAACATGACTACACTTGTCATTGATGTCAACATAGCAATTTTTTGTGGTCTCTAACATAAGAATAGCAGAAACATCAAGTTGGTGTGGATAGATGGTTGATCATTTTCACTAAGTGAGGTTTGAGGGAGATACTACTAAGTGTCTAGCATATGAAGCTAACTTTAGAAGCATAAGCTATGAAGTCTAGAAGAAGTTATGCAAGTTTTGGTGAAGACTGTTCTAAGATAGAGTTTACAAAGAGATGTTCTAGTAAACTTGTTATATCTCTTAGTAGATTTGTTATTATGAGAAGCTAAAGTTTAAGATGTGAAGAAAACATGTTGGTGATGACATGGCTAAGCTTGCTTGTCAGAATGACATGTGTACACAGAGTTATTTAAGTTTCAAGGAAGAAGATTAATGTTATCACTAAGTGTAACATATTCTTAATGTGGTCCTATAATAAATAATTGAGAAGGTGCAATAATTGACTCAAGGAATTGTTTTATGGATTTGTTATAAAGTAAGGACATTTTCCTTTATTATGTGCAATGATGTACAAATGATTGTAAGCAACAAAAAGAGTAGAATGTGTTGTTAAGCTTAACAGAGAAAAGGTGAAGGAAACCTCATTGCTAAGGTTTTATTGTGTGATCTAAGGTTTGTAACTTGGTCAACATGTTGGAAATCTAATTGAAAAGCTTATTTTTGTTGAAGATCAAAGAGGGAGATTGTTGTAAAAGAATGTTTTCAATCATTATTTTGTCATTGATGTCAAAATTGCTATTCATAGGGATGATATTTTCTTATAAGATCCAAGTACTATCACTTAGTTGATTAATTAAGAGGATTTGATCAACAAGACGTAACAAGAGCACCTAAGAGAAAGGTTGAGTTATGATGTTATAATGAAGTGCAAGGATTAGTTAAGAAAATGGTTAAGTAATGTATTGATGACATACTCAAAGATACAAAGGTTCGTCACACTTAGAAACATTGGAGGAAGAATTTGTAACAATGAAGAATGCAAAGCTTAAGCTAAGATAATTAGTGGGTGCCGAGCAAGTTAGTTAAAGCTGAGACAATTCTCAGTAGAAGCCAAGTAACAAGAAATTATAGTGTGTGCTGAGTGATCTTCATGTGGCAAGTGGAGATTAGGTGCCCAGCATCAAAAAAAATTCTATTGGTGCCAAGTGATCTTCAGGAGCCAACCATCAGGGAAAACATAGTTGATGTTGACTAACATAGTATGTGCTTAGCACTAGTATTTCAATAGTGTCGAGCTACTGCATTATTTCAAATAATGAAGATTCACCAAATCTAAGCCGACATCGTGGTTACATTAAATTTTGTGAATGAGTTTGAAGATAAGGATGATGAGTTGTTGGCTTAGAATCCTATGTAAACCATATTTTGGTAAATTCTAAAGGATTATTCAAGAAGTTTCTAGAGGAAATAGAATATGGGTTAGATGCAATGAATCCTACCTAATCCATGCAAATTGAAATTGAAAAATGGAAGAATCGAGGAAGAAAAGGTACTCCAAGACTTTTATTTAAGAAGTCATAGACCAAGAAGCAAAGAGTTGCTAATATTATTTCTATTGAAATGCCAAAATCTGTGAAGTGGTTAGAAGGGTGTCAATGAGGAGACATCTAGAAGAAGGAAGAGCACATAGGCTCTGCTTCTATGAGTGGTCATGAAGAGATGATATTACTAGTATATTGAGTGTGGACTCTCAAGGAGACAAAGCTTGAAAGAAGGGCAATCTATCAAGAGTTGTAGAGATTGAAGGCCAGGCAAGGCTATGAGTTGAGAAGTGATCTGAGCGCTGCAAGATAAGTTGTATGTTATAGTTGGGTCAATATTTTCTAATACTTTATAGAAATTGTATTAGATATGAAAATCTTATGGACTTAGGTTGGCCTAATAGCCATTTGTAAATCCTTTAATAGGGTGACATTCCAAGTGAATGTTCTAAAGTCCTTTAACCAGGCCCACTTCTAAGAAGGTGGTTAAATCCTCTAACAAGGTCACATTTAACAGTGTGTTGTTAGCCTTAAACAAGGTAGGTCATTCATAGGGCATCACTTCAGAAGGCTGAAAATTGAGTGGCATGTTACTAGTGGTTTTTTCCAAATTGGGTTTCATGTAAATCACTATGTCATGTGTTGATTTCTTAAGTGTTATACTTGCATGTTGATTTATAGTAACTTGCTGATTAGATAAGTTAAAGCTTCGATGAATGAATGGTTGAATGAGTTCACTACACTTAGTGAAAAGTTTGAATAGGACATTTGGACCTTGAATAACTGATTCATGCCCCCCCCCCACTCTCAGTTATTCTAAATAATTTCTAACACTACAAGGTCTAACAGTGACTGGTTTGGTTGACAGGATAGTGGAAAGAAGTTAAAGTAAAACACATCCAATTATTCTACAAGGAATAGTTGAGAGATTGGTTGGATAGTGAGTTTAGTCATCTTGCCCCTAAAGGTATTTGGATAGTGGGTCCTTCTGTCTTCTATAACTCCTAACAGGGTTGGAATCATCTAACAAGGATTTAGAGTTTCCTAATAGGGACTCATATGTACTAAATTTTGTAATAGACTCCTAATAGTGTCCACCCTCTAACAAGGAATATTTATATTAGTACATCATCTTGTGGCAATCATTTCCAATGGGGTTTTCCCTCTGATCAAGGGTTTCCCTAGTTAACATGTCTTGTGTAATTGTGTATGTGCATCTTTATATGGCTATTGTTTACTTTAGTTGAATGGTTAAGTTAACTTAAGGTGGATAAATATTTTAATTATTTGATAATTAATTTACACCCCTCCCTCTCTCCTTTATCTTGGTGGACTATTGTTTCTAACAATTGGTATTAGAGTACCAGGTCCTTGAAGATAAAGTTTAACAACTTGGGGAGATCCATGGTGAACATATTCAGAAAATATAGTTTGAATTTCAATAGAACAAATTATAATAGTTGGAAGGAAAAGATAAAGACACATCTGTTGTGTATGGGTCCACAATATTGGATCTTGATAAAATTAGAAAAGACCATCATTGCTAAGAAAGATTTGGAAACTTGTATTGAGGTAGAAAGAAAACTTTTCATGTGTGACATGAGAGCTAGAGAAGCACCATTGTCTAAACTTCCTAAAATTAAGTACAAACAAGTAAAGTCACTTGTTACTTTTCATAAGATTTCAAAAGATTTGGAAAATATTTTTGAAGGAGATGAACATTCTAAGAAATTGATGTTACAAAGTTAGATTTGTACATTTCAAGATGTTAAGATGATGAAAGATGAATCTATAAGAAGATTTGTAGGAAGAGTATTAAAAATTGCTATAAGTATTAGATCTCAAGAGGAACCAAGAAAGATGATGAGATGATATGGAAGATATTGAAGAGCTTAACACCACCATTTAAGAAAGTAGTTAAAGTGATATAGTTGTTGATCTCTTACACTAAAGATTTCACAAAGGAGACATTACTTGGAAGACTTGAAGTAGTTGAGAATGAGCTTAGATAGTCCAAAGAAATTACTAGAATAGAAACAACTTTTAGTGCCTTGAATATTTGACCTAGTTTATCAAGGAGAACAAGTGTTAGAGGAGACTTTTCTAGCAATAAAAAAACTAATGAGGTTAGAAAGATTGAAGCAGTAGCAGTTTTTGTTAGAAGAGAAAAAGATGGTAATAAAATATTTAAATGTAGAACTTGTAATGAATTTGGTCATTATGCATCTAAGTGTCCTAAATGAGAGAAAAAATATATTGGTTATTTTAAACCTAGAAGAGATAGAGAATGTTTGTATGCAAATGAAAAAGATGATTCTGATAAACAAGAATTGAGAGCTAGTGATGATGAAATTAGATTTGTAGTTATTAAAGAAGAAAGTCTAGAGAAAATAGCTTTGATATAACAGGTTGAAAAGAAATCCGGTTGGATAATTGACAGTAGTTATTCACATCATATAACTAGTGATATAAAAAAATTGTTAAATTCAAAGGTCATGATGAAGGAATTGTTGGAGTTGGAAACAATGCAACATGCCAAGTTAAAGGTATTGGATCTATAACACTTGATGGTAAAACTAACATTGAGGATGTATATTTTGTTGAGGGTTTCAAGCACAATCTTTTGAGTGTTGGATAACTAGTGGATAAAGGTTATCAGCTGCAGTTCATAGAGAATACATGCATGATCAGAGACAAAGATGGAAAGGTGATTGGAAGATGAACCAGATGTAGAGGTAATGTATTTTAGTTGAATCCTATTGAAATAAAAAATTTTTTGCAAAGGTAGATGATAGTTGGTTATTGCATAAGAGATTTTGTTATATAATCTTTGAAAATGTTGTGAAGATTAGCAATATGTTTGTAGTTAGAGATTTTCTTAAGATTGTAAAGCATACTAACACAATTTGTAAGTAGTGTGTATTGGCAAAATATAACAAAACTAATTTTCCTAGCAAGAAGTTTACTACTACAACAAAAGTAGAGATTGTACATGTAGATCTCAATGGCCCTACAAAGACTAAAGGATTCCATGGTGAAAGGTACTTCATGATTTTAGTTGATGACTTTTCTAGAATGATGTGGGTTGCCTTTCTTAAAGAAAAGTTTGAGGCATTTGAAAAGTTCAAGATATTCAAGAATAGAGTTGAGAATAAATCAGGTATGAAGATTAAATTTTTAAGATCAAATAGAGGAGGAGAGTTTACTTCAAATGAGTTTAACATCTTTTGTGAAGCTAATGGAATCAAAAGACAATTATTAGCTCCAAGAACCCCTGAATAGAATGGTATAGTAGAGAGACAAAACAAGTCGGTAATAGAAGCAGCAAGAGCCATGTTAGCTAAAAATGATGTATCCAAAATGTTTTGTAGAGAAACTATGAATATAATATTCTACACTATGAACATATTGCAACTTAGGAAAGACTCAAACAAGACTCCTTATGAACTATGGTTTGGTTACTCACCTATAGTTATGTATTTTAGAATTTTTGGAAGTAAGTGTTATATAAAAAGAGATGATGATATTGGTAAGTTTGATACAAGAAGTGATCAAGGTATGTTTCTTCATTATTCAATAGAAACCAAGTCTTATAGATGTTATAATCTAAGAACTAAGACCATTATGGAAAGGTAGAATGTAAGAGTTGATGAGAGAAATTCAAGATACAAGAAAGAATAATTGATTACAATTTAGATGATGAGAATTTTGTTACTAAATCAAGGAATGATGATGTATTCTTTGAGACTAACAATGAATTGCAGAATGAAGGAGACCCAAGGTAGGAACAAATCTCAAAACCTTCAATAGAGCTAAGAGTTGAGATAGTAACTCCTACTTTGGATAAGAATATGATAAAGAATTATCCACCTAAGTAGATCACTGGAAGCAAAGATAAAAGTATGATGAAAATAATTAGAATCAATGAAGAAGTATGTTTGATATCCCAAGTTGAACCTAAGAATACAAATGAAGCATGCAAAAACGACTACTAGAAACAAGGTATGAAAGAGGAATTGGATCAAACAGTAAAGAATGAGACATGTGAATCAGTTTGAACCACCATACAAGAATGTAGTAAGAACTAAATGGCTATTCAAAAAAAAAGATGAGTAAACAAAGTGAAGTTGTAAGGAACAAAGAATTACTGGTATGTAAAGGTTACTCATAGCAAGACGGAATAGACTATGATGAGACCTATAATTTTATGGAAGGAATAGAGGTAGTACAATTATTCTTAGCATATGTAGAATATAAGAATTTCAAAGTATATCAGATGGATGTCAAGTTAGCATTTTTTAATGAAAAACTTGAAGAAGAGTTGTACATAGAATAGCTTGAAGGTTTTCCTTTGACAGATGACAAGAACATATTATGTAGACTAAATAAAGCATTTTCTGGCTTGAATAAGCACCCAAAACTTGGTATGCAAGGTTGGACAATAATTTGACAAAGATTGGATATAGAAAAGCTACAACAAATACTAATTGTTATTGGAAAGAAATTCATGATAGATTGATGATTTTGGTAATATTTTTTGATGATATCATATTTGGAGAAAATGAAAAAGGAATTTAAAATTAGCATGATAGGAGAGATGAAATATTTCCTAGGATTATAAATTATGTAGGACAAAGAAGGGATCTTTATTTCTCAGACTATGTATTTGAAAGATTTATTGAAAAGGTTTGGTTTGAAAATATGTAAATTCATTGCAACACCTATGGTAACTAGACACAAGCTATCTACAAAGGATGAGACACATATTGTTGAGCAAAAGTATAGATCTATGATTGGAGGATTGTAGTATCTAACTCACGTAACGCTAGATATATAAAATGTAGTTGGAATTGTTTCAAGAATTCAATTTGATCCCAAATAATCACATTATGTTGTAGTAAAAATGATATTTAGATACCTAAAAAGAACACTAGAGTTTAGATTATGGTATGACAGATCTAATGATTTCACTCTATATGCTTACACTGATGTTGATTAGGCAGGTAGTGTGGATGCTAGAAAGAGCACCAGTGGTGGAGCCTTCTTTCTTGGAGGAAGATTGGTGTCTTGGCTAAGCAAGAAGTAGGATTATTCCTTACAAACTACAATGGATGTAGAATATGTTGCAGTAGCAAAAAAATTTAATTAAGTTGTTTGGACAAAGAAGATGCTAAATGATATAAGGATGGAATACAATGAACCTATTATCATATATTATGACAACACAAGCACAGTAAATATATCTAAGAATCCATTGTTTCATTCTAAGACTAAGCACATTTCTATCAAGTATCACATGTCGAGAGAGAAAGTTGTAGAAAGCGAGATTAGATTGGATTATTTAAGCAATAAAGAGCTGATTGTAGATATTTTCATTAAGCCTCTTCTCAAAGAGACTTTTGAGTATTTGCGAGGTATGCTAGGGGTTATGCCCCTTCCTACATAAGAGTAAATGATGCAAGAGTGCATCAATATAGTGTAATAGAGCACTATTATTTGTCTAGACTAAATGTTGATGCTTCCTATATGGGGGACTATCTATGATGGATAGAGTCATATAGGATTCTTGTTGGATATTGTTTTAGAATAGTGTCTTTTGACAATTGAGCTGGTTAGGAATAGTTATTACATTGATTTTTAGTTGTTGAAACCTTTGACATTGATGTCAATGGGGGAGAATTACAACATGAAAATAAGTGCTACATGTTTAGAAAATCATTTGGAAAGAAGTACAATATGTAAAGTATAGTGTGGGAGAATGATCAATGAAGAGGATTTGAAAAGAAAGATTAACTATCTTTTGTTATTGGTATTCTTGGAACTAGAAGTTTTTCATCTATGTTTCCATCAATGTCAAAGAGGGAGATTGTTGGAAGCATTATTTTTAATGAGATTCCTATGGTGGAGTATTGTAGAAATATGATTAGATCATTATCATGATGATAAGTTACATTCATGACTGTGTTTTTCATTGAAGTCAACATAGAAATTTTTTGTTGTATCTAATAGAAGAATAGTGAAAAGATCAAGTTGGTATAGATAGACAGTTGAACATTCTCACTAATCAAGGTTAAAGTGAGATACTACAAAGTGTCTAGTATGTGAAGCTAGCCTTGGAAGCATAAGCTATTAAGTCTAGAAGACATTATGCATGTTTGGGTGAAGATTGTTCTTAGATAGAGTTTACAATGATAAAATGGTCATAAATTTTAGCAAAGTTTTTATTCTAAGAAGTTGAACTTTAAGATGTGAAGAAAAAATGGTTGTGATGATGTGGCTATGCTCACTCATCATAATGACACATGTATGGAAAATTATTTAAGTTGCAAGGTAGAAGATTAATGTTATCACTAAGTGTAATGTGTTCTTAATGTGGTCCTCTAATAATTAATTGGGAAGGTGTAACAACAAACTTAGGAAATTGTTTTATGGATTTTGTATAAAGGAAGGACATTTTCCTATATCATGTACAATGATGTATGAATTATTGTAAGTAGCAAAAAGAGTGGAATCCAAATTTAAGTAGAACAGAGTGATGGTGAAGGAAACTTCATTACCAAGTTTTTATTATGTTATCCATAGTTGGATACTTTGATCTGAGGTTCATGAACTAGCCTACAAAGTTTGACAGTGATTGGTCTAGTTGACAGTACAAAGGAAAGAAGTTACAGTATAGTACATATAGTTATTCTGTAAGGAATAATTGAGAGATTGGTTGGATAGTGAATTAAGTGATCTTGTCCTAGAAGTTGTTTGGATAGTGGGTCACTCTATCTTCTACAACTTCTAATAGGCTTAGAATCTTCTAACAATGACTTGAAGTATCCTAATAGGGACTCATATGTACTAAATGTTGTAATAGACTCATAATATGGTCCATCCTCTAACAAGGAATATTTATATTAGTACATCATCTTTTGGGCATCATTCCCACCAAGGTTTTACCTCTGACCAAGGGTTTTCCTAGATAACATATCTGGTGTAATTGTTTATATGCATCTTTGTATGGATGTTGTTTACTTTGGTTGAATGGTTAAGTTTATTTAAGGTGGATACATGTTTTAATTATTGGATAAATTATTCACCCCCACACGCCCCCCAACCCCGGCCCCCAAATTTAACCGCTGTCAATTATTAAAGGAAAAGGGGAAGATTAGGAGAGTGACAATAAAGATGATGAAGAAGATGAATCTAGAGGGAAAGAGTTCATGGGTGTTTTTCCTTAGGAACCTGAAGGGAAGAATATTTTTTTTTTTGTTCCTAAGGTAAAGAAGAGTCAAAAGATGGTGGTTACACCACCTATTTATAATCCTCAACAAAGAGTTACTAGGAAAGGGTGAAATGTAGCTACCTGTATAGCTTTAGAGCCAAAGAAAGGTACAGTGAAGATTCTTAGGCCAACAAAGAGCAAGTATCCCAAGAAAAGGAAATTCAAAGGCCAAGAAGACTAAGAAAGGTTAGAAGAAGAGGACAAGAAGCAATCTATTTGTGAAACATGATGAAGAGGAGGATGACAAAGGTGAGAGGAAAGAATCTGATGATCTGATTAAATTAAAAATTGTGTGAAGGCAAGCTCCTCAAGACATAGAAAAGGTAGGTAAAAATATTAGAATTTTAGTAGGCCTTATTGGATTTAAGTGTGTTAGATATGATTCATTAGATAAAGGAGAAAAACAAAAAGTTGAACAAGAAATTTTCAATATGATGGTTGAATTTAAGTATACACATATATTGCATTTGGTAAAGAATTACCTTAAGAATTTTATAATAAAATGGATTCAAAATGGAAATGGGCATTAAGAACAAGGAGACAAATAAATGAAACTACCTTAGCCCAAATCATGACAAATTTAGAAAATAGTCATATGTCTATAGTCTTAAGAGATTTAAAAACAAATTTATATAAAAAATGAGAGCTCATATAAAAATTTGGAGAAATAGAATTAAGGAAGTAGTATAAGAGAGAAAACTAGTGTGGATCGAATCAATTCAAATGATTTAGCCAATAGTATAAGAGGAAAAAGAAGATGAAAAAGTTGAGTTGGATAATATAGAGGATCTATATAATTATTAGAATAATTTGTAGAAACAATGAAAAAAATGGCTCAAGACAAGGAAAAATATATAGAGACAATCACCATTAAGGATGAAACCCCTAACAATGCATTGCTCAATGTGATTCCAGTGTCAATCGGGCAACAAAAGATACTACCTCCTGAGTGAGAACAAGGAGAGAAAGATAAAAAAATTAGTAAAGAAACTTTGATTGACACATCCAGTAAATCATGGAATATCGAAAGATTGGAGATCAAGGAATAGAGGAACAAGTCATTGTACCAATAAATAAAATATCTATTGTTCCTATTGACTTCAATGGAAAATTGCAAAAAATTATAAAAAACACTTTACCAATATATGCTAAGGAATAGAGTGGGTTAAAAGCTGAAGAGAAGAGAGTTCAAGAGCCTACTAAGATATATCAGACTATAGAGGGTCAGATTGAGGGGATGAATGCACAAGTAGATAATTCTACACTTGGTAAGATAAAAGAACTAGTCTCACAACCTCCTAGATAGGTAACTAAGGAGACATAGATGCCAAGTGATGCAGTGATTGAGGGACATAATCAAAAATAGAAGAAAATAAAGACAATATTGAGTGTAGAACCTTGAACACAATCTAAAGCTAACATAAGAGGTACACCTAAAAGACTAGTAATTGTATTTTGAAAGGACCCAAAGGAATAAAAGATTGAAGAAGAAGGAAAAGTCACATAGAAAGCTTGTAATGTTGGACAAAGTTATAGTGATTCCTAAATATGACATTGATAACTTGACACATAAATAGATGCAAATTTTGTAAGATCTATTAGAAAGGAAATCTAGAGAAGAAGAATTGAAAAGTGAACATCGACAGTGTAGATGGGAAAGCTCAAATAATAGAAAAATTAGTGCATAGTGTTGAGAAGATAAATTTGAGAAGAAATTTTTGGAGAAAGTATCAAGAAAAAATTGTGTAAGGCAATCTAAACTTTGTAACATTGTAAATAATATAGGAGTAGTGAAGAATGTTGAAATTTTGTATGAGACATTATGTGATGTACAAAGATTTACACTTGATATTCTAGATCATAATGGGAAATTGCACTTAGAGTAGAACTCAAGGGACATTCTTTGATCATGTATGCAAGTTCAAATTCAATTTATTTTAGAAGATTAATTTGTTCTCAAGGGAGATTGGTTGAATTCTATTTTGTGAATGGTACAATGAGAGCTAAATTTATTTTTATTTATTCAACATTGATACCTCATATGGAGATAGTACATAGAGAGTTGTCACTTGTAAAGGACATAGAAAACAATGATTGACATCTTTCTATTGCAAAAAGTCTAGTTGACCTAGCTACTCAACTAGAGATTAAAATTTCAGTTTTCAAATTTCTTACATCAAGTGGGATAATGCTTTACCAATAGTTACATAGATTCAAAAACCATTTTGGACAAGTATGGTTTGATACCCTCACAGAAAAAACCATAAGAGAAAAATGCAAGGGAGAAATATGTCATAAAGATGGGAATCTTAAAAGAGAAACATATGCAACTGGATATCAAAGGTTTTATTATTTGTATTTTTTTTAATGGAAACTCATTTTGACATCACATTATGTATCTCAAAAGTCATGTATATGAGTTGTATATAGTAAATTCTTTTTAGGGCTAGGTGATATTCTAAGGGGGAGTACTATTTTATATTTTGGATATAATGTTGAATCATGAGAAAGTGTTTTTTCCACTAATGTCAAAGTGGGAAATTGTCAATCCCTACAATTTTATGTCTATTATTTTCAAACAATTATTCATTAATGTGAAAAATCCATCCTACTAAGGCCAAGTAATGTATTTAGACTTGTTCATATTTTAGTATGAACTAAGCAATTGTTGTTGCTAAGTAACTCTATGGTCACCGAGGTACCTCTATATACACTAAGTGAAACAAAAGATTGTGTATGGTAAGATATGTAGTCAATTCATGTTGATTTATATAGTGATAATTGAGTATTTAGAAGTTGAGGGACAACATGAAGATTAGTCATGACTGAGTGTTAGTGTATTGATGTGCTAAGTAAGCCAATATTTAAATATTTGTTTGGAATTGCACAAACATTGAGATAAATAGTTTTTGGATGACTTAATGTATGTTTTAATGATTGAGGAATAATTTAAGATGATGATTATGTGTTTTAGAATGGATCATTAATCCCTATGGAAGGTATTTTACCAATTAGAAAAATCAAATGTGTAAGTGGAAAAGGGGAGAAATTTGGACCATTGATCTTGATCTAGAACCTGTTAGCATAAATGATGATGGTTTCGATATGGGAGAGTATCTAGTATGTACTAATTCATTGAGGACTCTTGGTATTTAGTATTGAAGAATGTCTTTGGAGACTCGAGCTGGTTGATGACTTGGAGTAGCTGACTAAAAAATTGCTATGTAAATTTGAGATTGAGACCTTTGAAATTGATGTCAATGGAGTAGAATATGCATGAAAAACATCTTCTAAAGCATGGGAGAGAGTATGCATGAGATGAGGATAGAAGTAGTCAGAGAGAATTACTTGGTATTCTTAGAACTTAGATTTTTTTCATCTATGTTGCCATGAATGCCAAGGGGGTAATTGTTAGGATGAATGTTGATAATACTACATTGTGGGAGTATCTTGAGCATAGGAAAGTATTCATATTTTTCATTCATGACTATGTTGGTCATTGATGTCAACATAGCATGGTTTCTATAAAGAGTAGCCGAGTAGCAAAAAAAATCTTAATTGTACAAACAATGGTTTGATTGTCTAGTCATGCATAGTTATTGACATGTACGACATAGTGTTCTAATGATGTGATCAAGTCCACAGAGTCTCATTCAAAGATGTACAATAGTTGTACCTGATTTACAAAGAGCAGTTCAGAGATAGAGTATTGGGAAATTAGTTCCTGATGATTGTTGGCTATCTTATATCTCAAATTTAATGAAGAGATACATTGTCAAGAAGTCATAGAGGATAGTCAAGTGATGGTGTCGGTAAGTGTGCAAGCCTTAGTATTGTACATGTGAATTTTTGTGTAGAGTATGAGCCAATGGTTCTATTGTAATTGTAACAAGTTAATTATCTTAGTTTAATTATTAGGAAAGCTTGAAGGCTGACTCAAGGAATTATTATGAAGATATGTTATTAAAGAAAGATGTTTTCATTTATTGTAATGTTTATGATGTGGATTGAGAGCATTTTTTAAGAGTGAATTGTAAAAACAAGAAGAGTGCTTAATGAATGCATGTAAGTGATCTAAGAAATTATTGGATGCAAGATTTGAGATATAGTTACAAGATTTGAATGAGAAAAAGTTTGGTTGACAAGATAGTGATAGAGGAACTAAGTACATTTGGTTTCTATTATTCTGCAAGGAATAAAACACAAATCATTTTAAAAGTAGGTTAATTAGTATTCCCTCCAAGTTATTTTGATAGCGGGTTCAACTATCTTCTACAACTCCTAATAGGGTTGTAATAAGGTTGGAATCTCCTAACAAGGATTCAAGGTCACCTAACACGGACTCATATGTATTGAATGTTATAATAGACTTCTAACAGGATCTATCCTCTAACAAAGAATATTTATACTAGTACATCATCTTGTGGCAACCATCCCTGCTATGATTTTCCCTCTTATCAAGGGTTTCCATAGTTCACATATCTAGTGTTATTGTCTATGAGTATCTTGTTGTGGTTTTAGTTTACATTACTCATATGGTTAAGATTGTTAACTTTGATATTAGTCAAATAATTGATTCACCCTCCATTCTCTTAGTTATATCAGTGAACTATATATTCTAATAGAACCTTCTCCTATTGGTTATAATAGGGAATCCAAACCCTATATTTTGAAGGTATCTCTATCGGTGTGTGTGTGTGTGTGTGTGTGTGTGTGTGTGTGTGTGTGTGTGTGTGTGTGTGTGTGTGTGTGTGTGAATAGTTGAAGTGAAGTTCTAAAAGAGAATCAGATAGAGCATGAGTGAGTAGAGAAGTGAAGTGTTGAACAAAGTTCTATCATATCATTGGTAGGATTAGATATTGGAAAGAGAAGATTTATAATCAAGCATTAAAGTGCTAACTAAGAGATTAGGTATCGATACATTCTATAAAAGTGAATTAGGGGCAATCTC
This sequence comes from Cupressus sempervirens, assembly GCA_028749045.1. Lineage (NCBI taxonomy): Eukaryota > Viridiplantae > Streptophyta > Pinopsida > Cupressales > Cupressaceae > Cupressus > Cupressus sempervirens. The sequence goes on from CM053789.1 coordinate 252,968,240, forward strand.
TGAACAATGTGGTCTTAATAGGCATATGTAAATGTCTTAACATATTGCTTACTTTTTTGTAAGTTTTAAATCTTTTACACAAGGTAGACTAAATATGTCTTATAGCTCTTAACTTGGAAGACCCCTCATAGGGTAGATGATCATAAATGATCAAACTCATAGCCCTAACATGCGAACTTTATTGTTGTAGTAGTGAAGATTTGTGGGTATCATTCCCACTCTAGTTTTTCCTTCACCATAGAGGGTTTCTAGGTTACAAATTTTTTTTGTTACATGTTGATTCTTTAATTTCATGTTTATGGTTGCGGTTAGTAGATAATATCTAATACATCATTGCATTGTGAGATTTATGATATTTTTGAGATAAGGGCTAGTAGTGAAAGGTATTAGTTTGATAAGTGTTAAAAAATTTATAGATCTCGATTGACGCATGTCCCCTCTAGGTATCCTTCTTTACTAATACACTTCTAACAATTTAGAATAAAAGTCCAATTTGCTTTAGGAGACTCCAAATAGTCTAGAGAATTCCTTTTAGGAAAAATACTAGGTCTACTGCAGTTGGTTATAGTGTCCTAGAGGAATAGGATGTTGAAAACACTAGTCCATCTTATTCCTTATGTTAAATTTCTCATATCATTTTCTTTAATATGTTAATACCAAACTAAATGTAAAACATTCCACTTAACCTATATATATACATATAGAGAGAATATGGTACTCTTTTTTATATAACAAGTTACCTAAGACACTCCTTACATTTTGAAAAGAAATAACCATGAAAGGATGACATAAACATGAAACATAATAGGGATATGATTGAAATAAAATTATAATAATTTTTGAATAAGCAATTTAAATATTGATAGAGTAACATGATGAATCATCAAAAACTGTTACTTGATCTAATAGTTTGTGGTTCCTTTCTATAGCTTCATAATCCTTGTATGAGACATTTTGTTGATAAAAAATTCCTTTCTCTAGAAAATAAATTTTGAGGTAAGGATTTATCTTAAAACCGTAACAAGAAATAAACTAGGAGAGGAAAATTATTGTAACAAGATGAGGTATTATTGCTTTAATGTTGACCTATAGTAGTCATATAATAATTTTATAGATAAATATTTCAATCTCAAGGCCTCTACATCATCTAACCTTAAATTACGTCAACAAAGGGTTGTCAAAATAATTTTTGGAAAAAATTAGTACACCCTAAATAAGATCATACTATATAGGTGTAAGTATAATAGGGCCTAGTTAGTATCTAAAATCAACATATTTGTTGACTAAATCATGCTAGGTCCTTAACTATATTAAAGATTAATATTATCATAAGACACATGTTAGATTATAATTATATCATATCAATGTCACACTCAAGATAAGTGCACATAGATGAGGGTTAAGATATTAAACATGACGAAAATTATATTATACAGCTAAAAATTAATTTAAAGAAAAAAAATTATCTTTGGAGATACTAGAAAAGGTTGAAAGATAAATTTATTTCATATAACTACCCATAGCTATCTTCTTAGAAACTAGAATGGGAATTACGTTTAATTAGTTTTAAAGATGCATGTGAATTCTAGAGTAGCAGAGGCAAGAGTAATTTATTTTGGAAAAATTGAATGGTATAGATTAAAAGAAAAATGGATTTCCTCCCTCTTCATACATTTTTTCATCTAAACTCTTCATCGTATAAAGTAGAATATCTAAAAAATTGAGCAATGTTGTCTTGTACGTGATAAAAAATTTTAACTTGGAAATTTATCTCACATCTATCACCTTGTTATAGGAATGCAAACAAATTTCCATTATTGACAAATAAGAATTAGACAATTCTCTAGTGAGGACTTTCTATAGAAGAGAATTTTCCACTACATTGGACAATATATCTCATTTCACCTAGCTTTAAAACTCCACACGAAGTGAAAAAACTCATCTCTCTAATAGATTCCTATAATATGTAGAAAAATGTATACAAGATTCAATAATAATATGAGCACTATTAGATTCAACCTCTTTTCTCAAATTGTTTGACACAAAATAATTAATTCAAAATATAATAATATTGATTCTCACAAATGATAACAACCCAAATCTATAATAATATTATCAATATAGAGCACCAATTTTATTTGAACATTCCCACCCTTCTTGAAACCACTTATAAGTAAAGCATATTTTGTAAAAGAAAACTACAAACTTAGTTATGTTTTGTCTTTAAACGATTCATTTTTTTTTTTTTTAAGGTAGATAGTATAGCCTACAAATGAGGAAACATACGGAAACATACCGATCTATTCTTTCCTTTTCACCCTTTGATAATTAAAGAATGTTTTTCATAGAATAATTAATGGACTACAAGAATTAATTTTCAACTCCCACTTGTTTAAATTTGGAAAGAAAATCATTGATTATAAGCCATATATAAATGAAGCTCTATATTATGTTATTAGAGTATTGCTTTCTAATGGTGACATATCCTTTGAGAGCATAGCTGATAACATTTACTTAGACTCCTATTTAAGAGATTAATTACTTTTTTTTCTAAATGTTAAATATTATTTTTATTTAGACTAGTTCATTAATTTTGTATATGACTTAACACAAGTTATTTTTTTATACTGAAATCATTTACATATCTTGTTCTCATTCAAGCAACAATATGAGAATTACAAACTTAATCAAGCTCTTTTCAAGCAACCACACAAGAAATAACATTTGGAAGACCAAGAGTCATGACTTAGAATTAACCTTTTTACAATGAGATAAATACAACCAATAGAAGACAACGAGTCACAACTTAGAATTCCACAAAGATGTCTCTCTTGAGATTTGAACCAAGCTCTCCACAATGAGAAATCATAGCTTCAAACAACTAATCTAAACCCTTTGGACTTAAGACATTATTTTTAAAATTGAAATACATGAATTAAAAAAAAATAAAAAATTCTTTCAATTAGAAAAATTATTTCTCTTATTTTTAATCACGCATATATCTGAAACCACTTGATATTCACTAGGAATTGTTAAATGATGGAGAAAAAGAACATAGATCATTATAACATAAGTCAATCAATTGCTTGTATACTATATCAACAATGAAATACATCAAATGCCAGTGACTGACTCATAAACTTAAAAAATATTAAATAATCGAAATTGAATCACTTTCTAAAATCATATATAATATTTTGATAGTGGCGGCCACATATTGCACAAACAGATTACCTAAAAGACGTGCATTATATGTAATATTAATTGAAAGAATAGGTGAGGGAGGGGACGCCATTTCCACAGTAACTCGCAAACGTTTTTCTAGTCAGACTTGGCTGGTTCGATTTGATTGTCTGAGGAATATAATTCTTGTTCAACATTATCTTTAATGTGCATACACTCATTACTCTTGACTATCACAAAGTTAATTATATTTACGCGCTATCAATCTTTCCGTCTTTTTTGCCATAATTATCTGTAATCATTGTTTGTAACTTTGTAGTCGTTGTTTTCGACTTCTTTTCTAGTAGTGGTAAATCCGAGTGGAGAGCGCCAAGTTGATGCAATAGTAGCTTTTTCATTAGTTTTTTTGATGAATAGTTCTTTTCTATTAATAAATAATATACTAAGAATACAATTTTAAAAAAAACCATGACTTATTTAAACGTGTTCTTTTGTTATAAAATATGGAGCCGGGTATCAGCTTATGTTGATAACATAGAAATTGCTTTCGCCTCCGTTTATAAAAGTAACTTGTATCATGTTTAAGTTATTATTATTAAATTTTGAACGGACTTCCAGATGAAGATGAGATGCACGTCGCCAAAGTTGCCCTGCTTGACATATAGTATACTTCAATATTTACTAATAAATATGAACTTAGGGCACACCTTAAACAGGCATTTGGTGGACAATTTGAGGATAGTTGAACATAATCTTATCCACTATTGAAGTCGAGGAAGATATGATCATGAAAACGAAAACCCAGATTTTCCACTCTCTTCTACTTGATATTGTGCGATTGATGTGTAGAGATAATAATTAAACAATATCAATGAATAGCAAACAGATATAGATCAAGAAATCATAGATAACTGATAGTGAATGTGAGAAAGCGAGATCAGAATAATTTGGTGTTATTTGTAGATTCGATGAGGGAGATGAATATGTTGACATGCCAAGGTTGGGTGAATAAGAAAACATTTTAGATATTGAGTCAACTTTATTTTCATCCAACAGACCATTCTCCCAATCTTTTAATAGTAACATTTAAGAGTATGACTACATATGAATCAACTCACACTTAGTTATCTAGTTATGGCATGTATATTCTACCCAATTTAACATATCGGCTATTTGTTTCATCATAATATGACGGAAAATTAGTTCACCTAAGAAAGTGGTTAAATTCTAGTAGTGACAGGAATCATACAACTTTCTATCCATGAGGAAGGTATGTTCACATCATAAAATGAACTTTGGTGCTAATTTCCGGCTTGTGGTAATACATTTTGAAATGAAAACATTAGTGCGCATATGGGTTTTGTTATTTCCATTGTTAGTACTTTGTAGTTTGGTAAGGGTAGACACTATTGTTAATTTTTGCAATAACAAATTTGGTAAGGGTAGACACTATTGTTATTTTTTTGCAATAACAAATGAAGAAACAATTTAGTACTAAAGAACAGTGTAATCTTTATGAAATTTTCTTTTAGGAAAAAAAATATAATATATTGGAGAATATTTCATTATTTTTGAAAACAAAATTATTTCTATTGGTGAATCTCTCAATTGGTTCTATTTAAGTTTTAATTATATAGGTGTTTATTTTGGAATCATAATTTTTGTGTAGAAAATATTGGCAAATCTCAATAATAATAATAATAGAAATTTCATTAATAATCATGGAATATTACAAATCAAAATTGAAGAATTTTTACCTCATAGAATTTTTAATTTATTTTTTGATTGGTCAGCAATCGAAGCCTTCTAAATTTTAGTAATGCAACAAAATGAAATTATAAGTATCTTCATTCAAGCGTTCATTGGTAGGAAAGAATGGAGAAGAAAATCTCTAGTCTAGCCTAGGACAAGGGTCCTATACAAGTACATTCTTAAAATGGGCATACTCCAGTTTCAGATCTTTATGAAGGTCATCCCTTCTTTACATTTTATACTTCATTTCATTACGTAAAATCACTAATTTTATTCAAATTTCAATACATTTTCCCACATCCTCTATGGGGGTTGAGGAAGGCATACCTTCCTATACATCTTGATTCAAGGATTGAGGGATAATAGAGCACGTATAAAAAAATGCTAAAAGTTGTCGAATAATTGCTTTAAGTGTAATGTCTCTTTCGAACAATCACAAGTTTAGCTTTTGATGTGAGGTCCATTCCCGTCTCTTTGCATTTAAGACAACTTTGTGTTCACTGTAACACCCCGTCAAGGGATCCAAAAGAATTAACCTAAAGTTTTACTAAGTTTGCCAAACAATTTTTTTTTTTAAACAACAAAGAATAACATACACATCAAACATATAGTAGCAGAAGCAATAACATGCAATCATCAATAAGCATACATAACAAATTACATTACTTAAGGATCCCAAAATGTTGAATCACATTTAAATTTAATTGAAAACTAAGTCTAAAAAATACCACATCCATATGAAAGAATAATTAAAAGTCCAAAGTCCATTTAAATAATATACATTTCTTCCGAATGCCACCTGGAAATAAAATTTGGAATGCTCAATCATCCACTGTACATGTCACAGGGTATGAAAGGCTAAAAGAATATACATTTATAAAAATAGAATTACATTATCCTTCTCGGATCCATGATACAAAGTATAATACAATAAAACAAACTATCAATCATAAAAGGTATAAACATCCATCATAAGATATTACCATCCATCATAATGATAGAAAGATAGAATGAAAGAAAATGTAGAGAAGGAAACTCTAGCCATTATATCAATAGACACATCTCAATGGTAAGAGTAAAAAGCACTACCACCTGAGCACATGGTAACCCAAAAAGGCCCACTCCCACTACGCTAAGGAGATAGTCTCAAGTCCCAAAAAGGATATTAATTCAAATATCATAAGTACTCTCTAACTCTAGGTTGTCCTAAAAGGTTTCAAGATAAATCAACACTTAAACCCAGAGGCAGACAAAGACACATGCAAAATCTACTATGTAAGGAGGCAAGTGTCATTGCACGAATCACCCTACAATTACCCTAGCAATCTCTCAAGATCTCGACCCCCTAGTGATCCCTATGTGGCCACTAGTATCCTCTCATTCTGACAAGGCATACAATGGATGCAAGGTCACAACCCAGCATTCTCTCTACTTCCATCCTAGTCTATACTAGCACTTGAGGCATGGGCGAGAATATACAAACACTCTTATTAGGTTAATTTTACTCTCATTTAGTGTAGTATTTTCAATTATTAAACTACTTACTATGGGTTACCCTGGGAACCACTTAAGGCCCTAGCCTCCATTGCAAGCCATTTCTTGACATTACATATAGATAACCTACCCTATGCTCCTAAAATAAAAAATCAAAGATTCATATAAAATAACCTCAGTCCTATATGAGTGACTGGAAAGCATCAAAAGATAATTCACAATAATACATCAGTTCTCTACAAGCAATTGGAAAGAATCCCAAAAATATTGATTGAAGATTCAAAATGGTTAAGTTAAATATGTCATAGCACAACATCATGAAGAAGAAATCATACAAACACCTTAGTCCTATAAAAGAAATTGGACAGCAATCCAAATACAACTAATCAAGACTCAAAAATGGTTAAGTCAAGTAGGCCATACATTCAACTCAGTGCCACACAAGAACACTAAAAAACAATAACAATCAATAGATCAACACACATCATAGAGCATACTAGACACATTATCATAGTTGGCTATATAAAAGATCAAGATTGAACATCATAACATCATAATCACATAACTCCCAAGCCTCTAGTAGATATCCTAAAACAAGTCAACACTCTAGTCAACCCAACCCAAAACATGGACAACATACATTACAGTGTAGGTTTCATAATTTGGTTTGATTTGTAAAACACACTATTAAGTTAAATATAAGGTCTCAGTTCTCATTTTAATGTATTTTTCAAGTATGAGAGATTCTTAGATTTACCCTACAAGTTGACCTATTCATTTATTTGAATAAGAAATAGAATTACCCTAATTCAATTTTTAAATTCATATATCCAAATGACTTAATGGTAATTATTTATTTAAATTATTAAAATAATACCTATTGAATTCCAAATAAAATAATTTACAATATTATTAGAATCAGTATTATTAGTAGTAATAATTAAATAAATTTAAAACTTCATTAAATTATTAAAATAATTATTATTAATTTTCAAATTAAGAAAATTACAGTTTTGAATAAAAATCAAAATTCATTAAAAGTAATCATAACAGTAATAACTACTACCATGTACCAGTCTGCACTTAGACCATAGAGTTAAGGTTGGGGGGGGTGGGGGTGTCATGGCCCACCTCCCCTTTTTTATATTAATTTTTTATTTATAATATTTATTTTTATATTTTATTTGGTTTAAAATTAAATAGAAATTAATTTTAAAAAAAGCTCCTCCCAATTTAATTTTTTTAAATACATATATTTGTTAGAATTCTTTTAGAATAACTGAAGGGGGGGGGGGGTTGAATCAGTTATCCAAGGTCCAAATGCCCTAATAACACTTTTTCACTACTTTTAATGAATCCATACACTTTTTCATTTGTCCAAACTTAAATCAACCATATTAGCAAGTTACAGTAAATCAACATGTAGAGATAAAACATGTAAGATCAACACATGACACAATGATTTACATGGAAAACCAATTTGGGAAAAACCACTAGTAACATGCTACTTGATTTTCACTCTTCTAAAGTGATGCCCTGTTAAAAGCCTGCCCTATTAAAGGCTTACAACACACTGTTAAATGTGACCTTATTAGAGGATTTCACCAAACTGTTAGGAATGGGCCTAGTTAAAGGACTTCTGAATATTCACTTGGAATGTCACCCTATTAAATGATTTAACTCATGGCTATTAAACCAACCTAAGTCCATAGGATTTAAACTATCTGTTACAATTGCTAGAAAGTAACAATAATGGCTTTTTGATCTGATACAACTTACAACATACTTTGTAGATTCCAGATCACTTCTTCAATTCAGTCCTATTGCTTGGCTTTAATCATTTCAGCTCTGACAGCTTGTCTTCCTCTCAAGCTTCATCTCCTTAAGTCTTTTTACTCATCATACCAATGCATCCATATCTAAGGTCTTCTTATTGAAATGGAGTAACTATGCTCTCTTTCCTCCTTAGCATCTCCTTCAGCATTTTATGCTTTCATGCTTGACTGCCTCTCTCTCTTTGCTTCATGACCTTATGACTCCTTAAATAGATATCTAATTTTCCTTTTCTCGCTCAATTCTCCCTCTCCAATTTGTAGAGTTGCAAATGGATTAGGTAGGATACAATGTATCTACCTTATATCTTGTTCTTATCTAGAAACTTCGTCTAGGTTCCAGTTGTAACCTCAAAAACATTCTACATGGTGTTCTATGCCACCAAATCATCATTCTTATCTTCCATTTAATTCACAAACTTCTAGATAACAACTTTGTCGACCTAGGTCTAGAAAATCTTCGATTATCAAAATAATGCAGCAACTCGACATTATTGGTTTACTGATGCTCGACACCTCTGTGTTACTCACCACTATTGGTTTTATTAGTGATCGACACCTCTATGTTACTCAACACTTATATCTTCTCGGCACTTGATATCACTCGGCACTTGTATTTGCTCGGCACTTGATATCACTTGGCACTTGATAAACTATGTATCACTCAGCATCTGAAGTTTAACTTGCTCGGCATCTGAAGTTTACTTGCTCAGCTTCAACTAGGAATCTATTTGGCATCTACTAGCTTTTCTCGGCTCCCTCTCTCTAATGATCTTAGTTGGGCTTTACAAAAGACTTAGCTAAAATCTTATATCTTTGATATGTTTCAGTGTGCCCATTCTTTGTGTCTCATAGTATGTCATCAACACACGTATTTCATCAATGGCTTAACTGATCCTTGTACTTCATTACAACTTCATAACTTCAACCTTTCTCTTGGTGTTCTAGTTACATCTTATTGATTGCCTCCTTCTTGTCAATCAACTAATTGATAGTATTTGGATCACTAAAGCAATTGTCATTCCTGCAAGTAGCAAGTTTGACATCAATGACAAAACAATGATTGAGAACATTCTTTACCAGTTCCATATGATCATTCCAACAACTTTCCTCATGACCTTTTCAATCATTTCCAACAATATTTTTATAACAATCTGAGCAAATCTTTGATAGGAAAAATACGGCCAACCGGTAGAATTTTTTTATTTAAATTTTTTATTTCAATACAAAACCCTTATTTAATTTTCACTTTTGAATCTACTAAAGGAGGATTATTTGATATATCAATCTTTTCATATACAAAATATTTAACATGCATACTAGAATTTCACCATATTGAAACACCCCTCATAGAAAATCATTCAGAAAATTTTCACAAACACGAAGAAGACAGGAAAAGATAGAGTGTAATAAATTGTATGAATAACCACAAGAATCTACCTAGACTTTGATGTTGATTGCTATGCCCAAAAATATTGTGAGAGAAATTTTTCCTCTCAAAATCTTCTCTCTTTCAAAATTCTTTCCTCCTTCAAATTTGTTGAACCCTCAATTGGTGATAAGGAGTTCTCTCCTAAAATTGGGGCACTAATTGTGCCTTCATTCGAAAGGAATCCTTGCTTAGCAGACTTTAATTGCTATTAACTTTTCTTTATCTTTTGTGTGCACATTTATTGAATTATAAAATAACTTTATTTAGTTTTTACTTGACTTCTCTTTTCAATTAATTTATTAAATTTTAATCTCATGCACGCAATATGCAATTTTGAAACTTTTAATAAATTAATATCTTTTCACTTTTTAATTTATTTTTTAACATTAAATGATAAAATATTTAACTTAAATAATACTAATATTTAGTGTTTATTTAAAAATGAACTCTAAATATATTATTATTAAATTAAATAAATATTATCACATTCTAAAATTGAACTTATAACTTTAATCTTTAACTTTAATTCATTTTATTTAATTAATTTCTCAATTAATTAAATATAATTAAATATTAAAATTCCATAATCATTTTCCATTAAATTAAATCATTAATTAAACCATTTAATTTGTCTTAATTAATAGAAAAATTATCGAGGACTCATAAAACAAAATACGAAAACTTGTCATAGAAAAACACATACAAGATAAAACGAAAGGGTTATAATCATGAATTAACATCATTCAACGCATTTGGAGGGTAAACAATTTGGATACTTGTCCTATTTTTTTAGGACAAATGGGTTAAGGGTTTGGGATTTGGACTTAAGAATTTATCTCCCTTCTCTTACCATTGAGATAATGTGACATGGTACGCTCATCCTGGCAACTCAGAAAGTCGATACATGGTACTTGCAATCTACATAAAATCCATGCATGTACAAACACAATATTCTAAACTAAATAGGCAATGGAAAGAAGTGGTGCATCTTGTAGATCCTGACTATGGCTCCCTTCCTTAACCACATCAAAAATGTCATACATAAAGAAAACATACATGCACACCATACACATGCAGTATGGGGTAAGTATCCATAAGAAAACACATATGATAATTCATCTAACTAATCATCATCGATAATTGAAAATACTATAATAATCATCATGCATACATGAAGTATAGAGTACTAAGTAATCTCATCATAAACCAACTGAATTTGGAACAATATTTGACAATCTCAAAACAATGCTACTAATCAACAAGCATAAACTAGCCTAAAAGTGTTGGACAATAATAACAAATTGCAAAGTAGGGGTAGGCACTACATTCACATTATACATTAGTCATCAGTTACTATTAAATATTATATTATTGAAGAATCTTGCCACTTTTTAACTAATTCCATTTCTTGTATTAAAATATTTACTATCATCTTTGTTTTAAAACTTTATGAAATTTGATACGAATGAGATAGAGGTACTTCCAATTTTCTCATTACATTAATATTGTAGATTTTTAAGTAATAGATGTGAATAATATTAAGTAAATTAAGTGAGATTAGTACATTTGGTATATTAATAATGCTTCTAAATATATCCCCTCTAAGTCTAAATGAGTTATCGATTGATCTTTGCTCTGATAATCCTTAATAACTGATAAGAATTCCCCATTCTATATATTAACAGTAGAATTATTTCTGAACTGAAATTTTCTAAATATAAGCAAACTAACTTATTATATTTCATGTAACCTGAAGACATTAAAATGAATATTGTTCTTTCCTAGTTCTGGATTCTCACCTCTGGTAGCATTTTGTTTAAATCTTCCCCAATCTATGTCCAATTCTCGAATAAAATCCATTTCAGTATTCTTAATTAGGTTAAATCAAACATTTGGATTTAATCAATAAGTAGATATAATGAAACAAATTGTGTCCATAGCACACCATTTGTAAAATAGGATCTCATGTTGATTTTTTGAATATGTACATACAGCCTATTGTATATGTGTCATGATCAAAAGATAATACAAATTTAAAAGCTAGAAATAGAAAATAATAATGAGAATAAGGGAAAAGCTAGGGTCAAATTAGACCAAAACCCTCCAAACAAACAAGGGTCTAGGGGAAAAAAACCCCTAGAAGATAGTACAAAAAGATGAGAATTGTTGGTCTAATTTTTCACAAGGTAAAATCTTTATAAGAATTAGGTGTAAAAATCAAATAAGTTCTACGTCCTACTTATTAGGGTTTGGTTTTCTAGTTTCACAAAAATTTTAAACCTATGTGAAACGCTAATAAAGTAATTTTTGTGTCCAAAATAAATCTGTTAGGTCCTATGTATTTTAAATGTTATTGGGCGGGCATTTATTTTGAATTTGGAATATTCTCTCGAATCTGTTTAAATTCCAACTTTTTTGTTTCTTGTTCCTAAAAGTTAATTAAAATGGCAGATCTTTGCAAGATCCATAGTGGTCATTATGTCACATAAAGAAAATGTGAGGATCTTAGCCTATGCGACATAGCGACTACCACAAAATAGAAATATGGTGTCATCAAGTGAAAAGTGGGCACTAGATTTTTTTTACTTACTTCAAACTTTTTGGCAATGTGACTGGTGTTAGCACTGTTAGTACAGGAGAAGGGACTAGTTGGATTTTCTTATAATTTGCATCACCAAGTTTTGGTATTTTTTAGTGGGTTGCTATGCTGCAACTAGAAAATACAAGCACCCTGCCAGTAGTGACATAACGTCTTATTGAAAATTAACAAAATGTAGGAGATTATGAAATGGATGGGCATAGTAAAGTTCTCTATTGTTAATATGGTTGTGTTACTTCAATTCTTTGTCAGAAGCATTGATTGTAGTAATCATGGTAGAAACATTGAGATTTTCTTGAGAGTTTATGAATTTATTCATTGTGTTGACAAGAATTATAAGCCTCTTGGTAATGAAAAAATAGAGGCAAATAGAATTAATAAACTCATGATTACTTTTCCTAAAACAATGGAGGACATGAATGAGAAAAACACATTTTTTTATTAACACATACCTAGATAGGGCCAAAGAGGTCATGAAGAGATTAGCATTTACTCCCAATTTGAGAACATGATAATTGATTGTCCAAAAAAGGTTAGGTTATAGTGTGATCCAAAATAATAAGAGCACTATGGATAAAGGAAAACAAATAATAACATCCACTAGTGTTGTCTTGCAAGAAAGACTTGATGAGCCTTCTCCTAAGAGGAAAAGAATAATAAAAGAGCAAGGTCCTCACATTGAGGAGTATTCACCTACCCGATCCCCTTTATAGATTGGATAGGAGCAACTTACTGAAGAGAAAGTTGAATAGTTAGGATCCCAAGGGTAGGCTATTTATTACCCAAGTAGAGCTAGACGAGGGAAACCATCAAGAACCTCCTATACCAAGCCTTGATTTCATAGTGGCAGGTTTTAAAGGAAAGGAGTTTGGAGATATCATCTCTAATAATGTTCCAGAAGGATTACCACCACTAAGGCAAATCGGTCATTAGATAGATTTAATCCCAGGAGCTAGTTTGCCTAACAAGGCTTCTCACAGGATGACTCCTACTGAAATTGAGGAGCTAAATAGATAGGTTTAGGAAAATTGAGGAAGGGCTTGATTCAAGAGAGCCTGAGTCCATGTGTAGTACTTGCAGTATTGGCACCAAAGAAGGATGGAGAGTAGAGGATGTGTACAGGCTCACGAGATATAAATAGGATAACCATCAACTATCGATTTCCTTTGCCAAGAATGGATGATCTTATGGACTGCTTGAGTGGAGCTCAGTACTTCACAAAGATAGATCTCAAGAGTGGCTATCATTAGATAAGGATATGAGAAGGAGATGAGTGGAAAAAAACCTTCAAGACCAAGGAGGGTCTATATGAGTAGTTAGTCATGCCCTTTGGAGTGATGAACACCCCAAGCACCTTCATGCGGCTTATGAATGAGGTACTTAAGAAGTTCTTGGAAAAAAATGTTATTGTTTATTTGGATGATATTTTAATTTTCAGCAAGAGTTTGGAAGAACATTTATTGCATATTTGTAGTGTCCTTGAAAGGTTAAGGGAAGAGAAACTGTTAATTAATCTAAAGAAGTGTATCTTTGCAAAAAGGGAGTTAGTCTACTTGGGGTTTGTTATATCACCTGAAGGTCTTAAAATGGATCCAGATAAGGTAAAAGCCATCTTGGAATGGCCTACTCCAAGGTCTGCTACTGAGGTAAGATCATTTCATTGTCTGGTTAGTTTTTATAGGAAGTTCATTAAGAATTTTAGTGGCATATGTGCACCCGTGATGGACACAATAAGAGGGGATAGAAAAGAGTTCAAATGGACTGCGGTAGCTACAAGAAGTTTTGAATTGCTGAAGAAGAAGGTGATAGAACAACCTATTTTGGCACTTCTAGATTTTAGAAAGATGTTCCAGGTGGATTGTGATGGTAGTGGTAGTGCTATTGGGGTTGTATTAAGCCAAGAATGTAAGCCTATTGCATATTTTAGTGAAAAATTGAATGATGCGAAAAAGAAGTATTTTATTTATGATCAAGAGTTCTATGCAATAGTTTAGGCCTTAAAGAAATGGAGGCATTATTTATTGCCAAAGGAATTTTTTTTGTATACTGATCATCAGGAATTACAGTACATAAATAGCCAAGGTAAATTGAATTAGAGGCATATGAAGTGGGTAGAGTTCTTGCAAAGTTATACATTTGTGTTGAAGCATAGAAGTGGAAAATCTAACAGGGTTGCAGATGCACTAAGTAGGAGACAGTTGTTGCTTACAGTAATGCGGGCTAAAGTAGTTGGGTTTGATGAACTCAAGAATTTGTACCCTAAGGATCCTAATTTTGTTGAGGCATGGAAAGCTTGCAAAGATCCTGTTGCTCTAGATAGAACCAAGTGGCTAGACTATTTGATTCGGGATGGTATGTTGTTCAAGAGCAGTCAATTATGCATTCCAAGGAGTTCCATGAGGGAAAATATAATTAAGGAGAAACATAGTGGAGGGATGGCAGGACATTTTGGTCGAGATAAGACCATTGCCATTCTTAGAGAACATTATTTTTGGCCTCATATTTCACAGGATGTGAAGAAGTTTGTATAGAGTTGTCAGATTTGTCAAGTGGCCAAGGCATTTAGTCACAATACTGGACTATATCAGCCATTGCCTGTTCCATCAAAGCCATGGGAGGATATAAGTATGGATTTTTTTCTTGGATTACCAAGGACACAAAGGGGTAATGACTTAGTATTTGTGGTGGTTGATAGGTTCTCCAAAATGGCACATTTCATTCCATGCCACAAAACTCATGATGCTATCCATATTGTAGACTTGTTTTTCAGAGAGGTGGTAAGACTACATGGTCTTCCAAGGAGTATAGTTTCTAACAGAGATACTAAATTTTTGGGGTATTTTTTGAGAACATTGTGGAAGAAGTTGAGAACAAACTTGAAATTCAGTTCCACACATCACCTGTAGATGGACGGCCAAATAGAAGTGGTAAACAGAAGTCTAGGCAATTTGCTGAGATGCTTAGTTGGGGATAAACCCAAGGGGTGGGATTTGATTCTAGCATAGGCAGAGTTTTCTTACAATAACTCTATAAATAGGAGAAGACATAAGGAATTCCAAGTAGAGGATCTAGTCATGGTACACTTAAGAAAAGAAAGATTTCTCGTCAGTACTTACAACAAGCTGAAAATGAAGAAATTTGGCCCCTGCAAAATTTTGAAGAAACAAGACTCAGGAAATGCATATGAGGTGGAGTTGCTAGATGGTATTCACATTTCTCCTATTTTCAACATTGCAGACTTAACAGAGTATCATGATGATGGTGCAGATGAGGAGCTGATGTTAGAGCCATGTCCAATTCCTGCTTCTAAGAAGGAGGAGATAGAAGACATTCTATATCATCGTGTCGGTAGGAGTACCAAAAATAGGCAATATGAAGAGTATTTGGTCAAGTGAAAAGGATGGCCAATAGAGGATTCAACTTGGATTTCAGTAGCTGAGGTTTCCCATTTGGGATTTCCTCTACCATTCATAAAGTGACAGGGTCACTTTTCAATCTACCCTGGGTGTCTGATGCAGGAGCATCCAAAGGTATAAGGACAATCTTGTGTCAACCAAAAAAAATGTACTTAGACTTAGTTTCTGTTTCATGTGTTTTCATTTCTGGATACCCATTTGGGTCAAATAAAGGTTTTAACTCTCACAGTTCCACTATCAGTGTTCTAGGATAGAGTATTTGAACACCTTGGGATACGTGTAAATGCCAAAAAATAGGAGTATGTAATTGAGCCATCATTTTGGTGAACTATAAGGTGTAAATTGGCCAGATGATTGTCATTGTAATTTAGAGCATTCCAAAAAAAGAATCAGGTCAAAAGGCCCCATGGTTTGAAAGATATCGTAGTTTTTCAATTTTTGGAGACATCCTAAGAATGCTTCAAAGTCAGGTTAGGGGCATTAAATGACCTTGAATGTCATGTCCCTTTTATGGAGGTAATTTGATTTAATTAATTTAATTAATTAAGTTGTCCAAAATAATGAATATTTTATAAGGATGACTAATTAATTATTTTAATTCAATAAATAAGTGGTATTAAGTTAATTATTTATAAAGTTATCAAATAAACAAATATTAAAAGGTAACTTTATATTTAATTAATTTAATAAAGTGACTTGAATTATAAAATATTTTATAAAGTCACCTAATAAATAAAATAATGTTCTAAAAGTTTCTGGAGAAAGTGGAGAAAAAAGAATAAATAGGCACCTTGGGGTTCATTCTCGGAGGCAGATTTGTTGTTGTTGATGTTGATGTTTTTTGATGTGCATTATGGAGCCTAGGGTTTCTGTAGTAGTCACAATTGACCATTGAGAATGAAAACTCTCAATTGGTACACAATTTTGAGGGTGTGAAATAACACTTGAATTATTGCAGCTGGGAGGAAGATACTTCAGTCTTCTATTTGTGCTACATTGAGAAAAAAAATTTGAGTACAAAACGTAGTCCGAAAAAGCCAGTCCAAAAAAGCAGTCTAAAAAAAGCAATCCATAAAAATCAATCCAAAAAAGAAAATTTGAAAAAGCAAAAAAAATTATTATAGCCATCTACAATCAGCTTATTAGTTTGCATGCCAATTGTTTGACAAAATGTTAATTGGCTGTAAGTTCTCTTCTTGGCATAAATAATGTTATAATTTTGCATACCAAGTGTTTTTGTTAATACCACTTGGCAATAAGTGCATTAACACCATCATAGGTTGCATCCAAAGTGTTTGTCATCATTACTCTTTGTTGTAACAGCATATTGCAAGTAGTTTTTAGCTATATATATGCATTGAATATACTCAAAATAAGTTGCACATTCATGTTAGGTCATTGTGTAGTCAATTTTGAGTCTTCTTGCAAAAGATTCTCATTGATGCAAATTGAAGAAGAGTAATTAAAGAAAACTAAAATACTATATTAGTCATATGACCCTTGCATGTGAGTTTTTTGATGAAATTCCTTGAGCCTTTATCAGCATTTTGAGATCAAATTTGAGTAGGGTTATTACATCAAAAAGGGCCAAAAAATTGGGGATGAGTGAAGTTGGTCCATAGGGCTATAGAGTGATTTGAGAGCTTTTCAAAAATGTAAATGATTCGTCAATCAGAGCTACGGTTCAAAAGTTATGCCTCCCAAAAGGTTGATTACCATTTCTGGATTCTTCTAGAGTTGTCTCAACTTCTAACACAGCTTCTGGAGCCTTCTTTTTGGTTGGTGGATGCCAACTATCACTTTTTAGAATGTACTCCTAATCCTTAACCCTCTGGGGTCTATTTAAGAACATTTCTGGCATTGTAAAAGGTAGTTCAGAGTGGAGTTTGAGAGGAGGTACTAAAAGGAGAAATTATCTCCAGACTTATACTATTGTAAGCCCTTATGGTATGTTTCAAAGTCTATTTTCTCTGTTATGATTGTACTAGCATATTTTCACAGTTAATAAAATTTCCACTTTCTTGTTGTGTCCATTTTGTGCTTGGGTTGTGTCCCCATCAAAAGGGTAGCAGACACAACTCATGTGGAGGCTGTACATTTAAATGTTGGTACATCTAACATAGTTTTTGCCACTATAGAGAAAGAAGAAAAAGAAATGTTTGAATTGCAAAGTATATATGAAAAGGTTCTAGAAGCCTACAATACAGAAGTTATAAAAAGGATTGAACTTGAAAATAAGATGTTAGGGTGGTCTACTAGATGAAGGATCACATACCCTTGCCCACTAGTGGAACCTTTTAAATCCACTCCTCACATTGAAATTCTAGAAACTCTAGAAACACCACACTACTATTTTGTTGAATATTTTGAAGAAGAGAAGAGAAAACTATGGGCACTTTATGTAGAGTGAATTGCAGCATGAAGATAAATTGAGGAAGGCTCTTATGTATCTAGTTGACAAAATTGAATGGCCATTGTTCTATGATCAGCTAGCCAGGGTAATGTATATATATGAAGAGATCAGGGAAAATGAAAAGACTTTGAAAACCAATGTAAATAAATGGGATAAGAGGAGAAAAGAAATTAAATTCTTATTCTACTCTATCATAAGGTCTTCACATGACCATATAGAAAAAACTTATGATGTTGCTAACGATCTGTCAGAGTTTGATGACAGAAGAGTTGGATTATAGAGGAAAATTGTTGGTTATTTGAATAAGTATAAAAGTGTGAAAATTTCAGTTATTCCCATTATCCTTGGATAAAAAGAATAAATTGAAAAGTAAAGATGAGTGGGCCAAGGAATTAGATGACTTATTTTGTTTAAGAATGAATGAAGTCATAAATGAAAAAGGACATGCATGGTGGGAAACTACAATAGAAGAAGTAATGAAGGCCTAGTTATTCTTTGATTCTTTAATACAAAATTTTGTTAGCATTGATAAAGAGGCTTGATATGTGATCACGAAGAAACATGGTATTCTACATTTTAACAGGACAAATCACACACTTTTTGACAAGTGGATGGAAGATATTGCTTCTGATGAATAGTTAGAAGAAGTTGAGAGTGATGATGATGAGATACATGAAGATGAAGTACATATCATTGACACACTCCCATAGTATTAGAGGAAAGAAGAGGATAAAAGTGAGCAACCAACTTTATTTGTAGTTTCAAAGACCCACAATGATGACATGGCTAAGGAAGAAACAAGAATAAAGGTGGTTTTATTAATTCATGATGAAGCCAACAGAGATCCTAGAGTTGAGGTTGATTTGCAATTATCAGAATAGGACATAGCATTAACTAGTTTGATGGTTACATATTCCAAGGAATTAGAGTAGCATAAGAACAAATCATGGAATTAGTAGCATTTTGAGATGTAATAGAATTGGGGCCTACCAAAGAAATTCCTTATGTATAAGTTTTTTGTTACATGCACTTTTGTCTTTTATGAGAGCAAAATGGAAATATCTTTTTGTCTAAAAGTTGAGCTGTCATTTTCTCTTAACCTAAAGCTTGTTGCATCTCATAGTATATAAGTGAGATTCAAGGGCTATAGGAGGGGTCCAATTTATTATCTTTCAAAAAAAATCGTTAAGCCTGTCAGTTTAGTTTTGTTTTATTGATGAACACTTGGTGAGATATTTTCTCTACAAAATTTATGAGAATGGTATCAATATTATAGGATCTTAATGCTTAATCTTTAGTTATTCTGAGTATTATTCAATCATATGAAATTTTTTCAAAAGAAATTAATGCAAAGATGAGCTATCCCCACATCTTTTATGGATAAATCTTGTCTACATTTGTGTTATCTGGTTTCCTTAAAATTGTATGAGCAAGTCTTATTCAATTAAATACAATTTAGTCAGATTGTATCTCAAATTGCTATTGCTTTTAATTCAAAGAATTAAGTAAATGCTTCAGTAAAACTGACAAGATTACCATGATAATAGAAGGGATGTCTATAAGAATGAGTTTCAGTCAAAATTTCTAATAATATTGATTGTAATGCAATTAGTAAGATCTAGCAATTGAATATACTCTAGGTTCCAATAGATTAAGCATTGATCTAATTATTTTAGTCTACAGAAAGAGAGATCATGAAGATCCTTCAAACTTAATTTCAAAATCCATTTTATTTTACTGTCAAAGATTATCAATGCTAGTCACCACTCATTTGCATCTAATTTTTGAGTCTTAGATAGTTACTATTGCTAGATATATTTTTAAACCTGTGCAAAATTGTGACCAAATCCACTTATAAGGGATGCATATCATTTTAAAATATCAAGGAATGAACAAACTATGTATATGTAAAAACTAGGAGATGAGAATCAAAATGAAACTAAAAAGATTTTCATATAGTAGCATTCATTTAAACCATCCCTCAGGTATACCCACCTTAGTTTTGAAGAGCCTAAAGAGTAGAAAACTAGTCTTGGTTTTGATGAAGGTGGATCGAAATAATATGCATACATAATTGTTAATGGGAAGGAGTTGATCCCTAGATTTGTGAGTATTATTATCTTGGTATTGAGATTTTGTTGTTCAATAGTTAAAAATAAAACACCAACAAACTAACCACTCTACTAGTGAATTTCTTAACACATGTACTTGTGTAAAATGTATGACAATTTCATTGATCCTATTGTGTATGTGTTTGTTAGATCATTTTTTAGTACTGCTTGTGGTTATAATGGACTTGTTTCAGTGACAAACCTTGAGAATTTAAAGAAAAAGGGAGAAATGACCCTAGCACCACAAGTGTATAGTGACCCACATAGCTTGTACAAAGTGTCTTATCTATCAAGAAAAAGTTGCAGTCATGTTTTCACATGATTGGTCCCTTACTATTGTATAATATTTTGGTATTTTCTTGTACTTTTTCCTTTGAAGTCAAATTCTATCTTACTATCATATTTTCCCTAAAATAGGGTAGCGACTTAGTCAATGTTTTGAAGCTAGTCAATGTACAAGGTAAAAGGAAAGTAGATCTGAATCCCACCTAGAAACCTAGAAGTAATACATCAGTATCTCCTCAATGCCAACTAGTTGTAGGAAGGGAGTCTTCTTCATTAAGTTCTGAGTCAGAAAATACAAGGTTGTTGGGGAGAATATTTAGTACTGCACTACAAGAAGACCAAGTCTACCATGATAAAAATGTTTATTTAGTAGGAGATATGTTTTATATATCAGATATGAACCATAGATTAGGATATGGGAATGTCGTGAAAGATCCTAGAATAGTTCCATATATGGAACCTAATCTTATAGACCTTGATGATCCTGCCAATTCAGAGGAAAATTCTACAAATCCCAAGGAATTATGTTTAGAAATAGAAGTTCTAAAGAAATGGGTCATAGAAGAGGAGGCCAAATGTATCCATTTGGAGAAGGAAAGAGAGCAAGTCACCATGAATGCCATTATTGAAAGAGATAACCTACCTAGAAGGATGGCTACCTTGAAAGAACAAAGAAAGAAGTTGGAGGAAAGGACCTCAAACCTTCATGCTGATGTGTTTGGGGATATAGATACTTTAAGATCTAAGGTTTTAGAACAAGAAAAACTCATAAGTTAAAGGAAAGAACCTATCATTTCTCAAGTCCAAGCTTACAAGCCTATCCAAGTAGATCCTGTCGAACCTACTATGAAACCCATAGATAAAGGAAAGGGTAAAGCTATAGGAATTCAAATGAATGAACCCCAAGCTATATTAAGAAAATCTATAAATCCTCCCATGTCTAATCTAGACTTTGATCTTGAAAGGGCTAGGAAAGAGAAAAAAGATTTTGCAAAGGAACTTGAAAATGTTGAGAATGA
This sequence comes from Cupressus sempervirens, assembly GCA_028749045.1. Taxonomy (NCBI): domain Eukaryota; kingdom Viridiplantae; phylum Streptophyta; class Pinopsida; order Cupressales; family Cupressaceae; genus Cupressus; species Cupressus sempervirens. Next base: position 252,989,776 of record CM053789.1, read on the forward strand.
AGCTCAAGTAGTACAAACTAGGAGAAAGATTCAATTCATTAAGTATAATGTTGCTTTAGCTGCCTGACCCAACTTGTCTACTAAAATAGAAAATTATGTGCCTACTTGTGGATTAGTAATATCTGATTAGGTTATGTCTTAGTCTACCTCTATCTCATCATCCACTACTAGTATCCCAATCCCTACTATTCAAATACAACAATCGCAAGCCAATATTGCTCAAAGTCAAGCCAATATAGCAAGCACATCAAATGTTGTTGGTTTTCGAAAGAAACCAATATATATATGGAAAAGCTTAGACAAATATCATTTGTGGGGATTCTTGGTTTCCCTCATCCCATCTCTTTTGATCTAAGAGACAAAGTTGTTAAATTATTTGGAAACAATGCTATCATTGGAGAGGAACACTTGAGAGCTTTTATGGATATGTTGAATGACTTTGAAGTTGAGCATGAAGATGTACTGATGAAATTGTTTGTGCATTCATTGAAAGAAGATACCAGAGATTGGTTAAGAAGATAATCAAATGATTGCATTAGTTCTTGCAGTGATATGGAAATTTTTTTTAAAGAAAAAAATGGTGACAATGCCAACACTACTTTTGTGTTGAATGATTTTGATAATATTAAGAAGAACCCTAATGAATTTGCATTTGATTTCAATGTAAGATTATAGAAAGGAATGTATAAGTTGTTTCAGGTCATGAGACTGAATGTGAATGTTTATCTTACAACATATTTTAATACTTTTGTTACTAAGATGATTTATCGATTGAGGGATAAGGGACCTAAGAATTTGAGGGATGCTTTTAGAATTGTAGTAAATATTGAAAATAATTGAAAAGCATCTGGTAATCTTGTGAGGAGAGATGATCCAAAGCTATTCAATACCAAGAATAACCAAAAAAAGGAATTTGATAAAATCCCTACAGGCAAAAAACTTGAAGAACCCTCAATAGGTCAAGTATTGGACTTATTAAAGAAGATGAATCCATCAACTTTTAGTTCAAACACATCCGTTGTTGGTGAAAAGCTCCTCACAAATAATAACCATTACAATAAAAAATGTAGAACGCAGAATTACCCCTACACCACTCAATGGAAGGATGGTAAACCAATTCCCAACCAAACCCAGAATATAAAAGATAAGGGTACACTAGATCCTCTCCAAAGAATCTCTATAAATATGAATGATGATGTACCCTAGTGCATCATATGTCAATCACCTCATTCCCCAAACTATTGTGCAATTTATTAGTTATTCACTTTAGATCATAGTGCACAAAATGATGAGGACGAGGAAGAAAAGAACCACGATGATGTAAGCTGTAATATTGTAGGCATGTTGATGATTGTGTGGATTGTGATTTAGAGGAACATGAAGATGATGTTACTAGTCAGAGAATATCTTACCAAATCCATCATCAAAAAGTATTCTTAGATGATGAAAATTATGATAAGAATAAGGTATGTAATGTATCCTAAAATATTGAGAATGTGAACTTGAGAATGCCTTCAAAGGAGAAGATTGACAAAATTACTACTGAGATGATCTCCCAAGTACACAATAACTATAACTTGAGGAGTAGGAAAATTGGGAGTGATGCTGGAAAATCTTTTGGTATATTCATCAAGGATATTACACACAAGATGAAGGATGAGAGCAACAAAATCTATACTAAGACAACAAAGGCCAAAGATTGTAAAATCAAAAAGTGGGAGCCTAAAAAGAAAGTGCAATTTTAAACAAGTGATACCCCTAAAATAGTAGTGGGAGAAAAGAATTCAACATCTAATTTAGCCAAGAAGATTATAGTGCCTACTATTTAAAGCACTTCCACTCCAGGTATGCTTGTGAAGCTTATTGTTTCAAAACCTATTGATATGATATCTATGTTGTCACAAATTACTATCAATGTACCTTTCTCTAAATTATTCAAAATTGAGGGACATAAAAGTAAGGCCTTATCAAGGTCGGGTGGTAGGGAGTTTTTTAGTGGCTATTATTTGCCAATTGGCTAATATGTCTTGATTAGGCTATAGAAATTGGCTAAGAAAAACATCATATACTAGTTGACCGGTTCGCCCAGATTTTATAAAATACTCATATAGTGGTCGAAACATTCCCCACTATTATTATGTAATTTCAGTTTGGTAGTTGGGTTCTTCGCCCATATTTCTCTTTAATGTTTACTCTTATTTGCCATAGAATTAATTGAGTGTCTCTTTCGACGATCATCATTCGCCAAATTCCCATTTTCCAATGTCAATTTCTTTTTTTATGAGTGACACTATACTCCACAAACAACTTACCTTGATACATGTCAACATTCTGGTGACTACCTTGACAATTCTTCTTCCTTCAAGAAATGTTGGCCGAAATTAAACCTCAACCATTGATCTTGGATCATTAGATGGTCTGAGTTCTCAAATAATACATTTAACATAATTAAATTTCAAAACATAATCCGCCATCAATCTTAATAATTTTATTTTTAAAAAAATTATAATCGCCATTATTTTATAAAAATTGTCTAAATTATTAAAAAATTTGCCACCAAATATCCATCAATTGACCTATAGGAAATTATAGTACTATGGTTGAACCAAGTAGTATTCAAAAAACACCAGTAGTGGTAGAAGATAATGATATTATATACCAAATCCTACAAATGTTTTTGGATGATTCATCAGTAGCCTACATAGAAGATATTGACCCATTTTTTCTTAGTCTGATTATAAAAGGAAAAACTCTAAAGAACTACATGATAGATTCAGAAGCATCTAACACCATCATGACTTTCAAAGTCATCAAAGCTTTAGGTCTAAAGGTGGATGCTAAGCAAGGGAGATGTAGAGGTATGGATTCTAGGGAAGTCCCTATTATAGGCACCATTAATGCTTTACCATTCAAGTTGGCTACATATCCTAAAGTAGAATTGACCATGTCAGTCCTTGTGGTTGACATTCCCTCACATTGTGGGATGCTGTTCTCAGGAAAATGGAGTACAGCTATGGGGGGTAGCTTACAGTATGATTTGTCTTATGCAACTTTCCATATAGGTGATAATGCAGTTAGGGTAGATAGGGAGTCAAGGGTTAAAAATATTCTATGGGAACGAATTGATAAGGATTCAACTTGCTTTTTGGACATTGGTGTAAATTCTTTTAGGGTAGAATTAATTATTCAGGAAGTTGAGAATTTGCCTATTGTGATTGAACATTAAGTAGAGTGTTGTATGGATTCACCAATTCTATGGACTATGTATTTTGATGGGGCTAGTTCCAAAGAAGGTTCAAGGGCAAGGGTAGTCTTTATATCTCTTAAGAAAAATACCTTTAGGTATTCATTTACTTTGGAATTTTCTTGTACCAACAATATGGAAAAATATGAAGCCCTATTGTTAGTATTGAAAGTTGTTACTCACCATGGGATAGTAAAATTACATGTCATAGGAGATTTTGAAACATATGCTTCAAAAATTAAAGGTTGAAATAGTATAGAAATGTAGTTTGGGATTAGATAGAGTTCTTTAATGCATTTGGTATCTCATGGAGGGACAAAAATCAAAATAAAATGGTAGATTTACTAGCAAATGTTGCAATTAAGCCGAAGGAAATGTCATTTCCTAGAGTCTCACAAATGGAAGTTCAAAATAGACCTTCAATACCTGAAAATGTTAAAAATTGTCAAGTTTTTGAATATGAAAAGTATAATTTAAATTTCATATTGAGTGAAGATAAATATCATGGTCAAGAAATGAATTGTAGTGATCTAATTGAAACTATTAATGTGAAGGAAACTATTTTTGGCTAAGAGATTATGGAGTTGAAAACCAACAAGGTGCCTAAGGGGCTAGTGGTTTTGGAGAATATTTTTGATAATCAAGATAGAGTAAAACCTGTGACTAGGGACCGTAAGCTCCAAGAATTAGAAGAAGTAAATCTTGGTACTGCTGAGGCTCCCAAGAAGGTTTATATTAGCCAAAATTTACCACCTAAAATTAGAAAAAAATGATTGACTTGTTGAGGAAGTACAAAGATATTTTTGCATGGTCATATCTATTGGAAATATAGATGAAGTAACTGACAGGGGGGGTGAATTAGTTATGACAAAAAGAAATCCACAAATCCATTAGATGTCATACAAAACTAGTTACCACTATTACTCAATAACCAAATAGAAAAATGATGTAACTCAGTAGATGTAGTGTATGTTATCTTTAACAAAAATTTAACATTCACAATGATTAACATGCAACCATAAAGAAAATAACATGAACACATGAGGCACCAAGTAACTAGTTATTAATTTACACTCTTTTGAAGTGAGCTCTATTAGCAGCCAACCCTATTAAAGGTTACAAAACACACTGTTAAGTGTGACCTTGTTAAAGGATTTAATCACCCTACTAGGAGTGGCCTTGTTAGAGGACTTTAGAAAAATTCAATAGAATTGTCACCTTGTTAGAGGATTTAAAAAATGGTTGTTAAACCACCTCTATTAAGAGATTTAGAAATCACTGCTACAATGGTGAGAAACTAAGAATGAGTTGACCTAAATCAGATGCAACTAAATTGCTGATACAAATCTCTATTCTACTTCACTAGATCCTTTCGAATCGAAATATAAATTTTCTGCTCCTCAAGGATATCTGATCCTTCTTCAAAATTTGCTCACACCTTTTTCTTCAAACAATCAAAAGACTTGCATGCTCGCTCATTGCCCTTTAGAATTCACAACTCAACTTTTTATTTATACCATACAAATTTTCAAGTCAGCTCATTTACAAGTTACAATTATCAATAATCATTACATCAATTGGCTACAATTATTATGTGAAGCAATTAAACTTTATCTCCCAAAAAAATAATATCCTTCATTGGCTAACCCTACTTGGTAAACACTATTTGAAAGATGACTTCCAGCGTTAACCAACTAAAGCTTGGTGAATATTACAAAATTTGAAAAATCCTTTGGATATTGATTGAACTTGGTAAACACTAACTTTCTTTTGCTGACCTTGTGAGCTCAATAGAAACTGACTTCTGCCATAGAAACCTTCGATGCTCGAGTGAGCTTGGCAAACACTGCTTCCAAAGAATATTTTTAAAGAATGCTTGGTAGACTCTAGAATTTTATTTGTTGACCAATTGAGCTTGGTAGACTCTATAATTTTCTTTATTGAGAAATTGAGCTCGATAGACTTTGTCTGATAACTAATATGACATTTTTGTAACATCAAAGACAACACACAATTGAACAATTGTATCCAACAATCTCCCTTTTTGGCATTGATGGAAACACAACATGTCATAGCACAATGAAATTTGAAAACAAGTCTTTTCTAATAGAACATTTCTCCCTCTTAGATTTTACGCTACAAACTTCTCTAATGCAGTAATCTCACTCTATGAAGTAATTACATAGCTTCTTTTCAAATAGAAAATTCTCCAATAAACAGTTTCAAATTTTAGAAAGATACGATAGTAAACTCTCCCTCTTTGACAACACATGCCAAAGAAAAAACAAGCCAAATGAGTAACAATGTACCATGAGTATTGATTCATATGCAATGTTCCCATGACTATTTTGCATCAACTTATAGATCTTCAACTTGGTTCCTATTGATGCATCACTAAAACTTCATTTTAGTGAGCTTCACATAGTGGAATGACCCCTAACTTACCTCTTAGTTACAAGAATGCATCCTTAGGTAATGGCTTGGTGAATATGTCAGCAATTTGCTCCTTTGTATGGACATATTCCAATCTAATCTCCTTATCCTGCACCAATTCTCTAACAAAATGATACTATATTGCAATGTTCTTGTTTTTGAAATGCATTACTGGATTCTTTGATATGTTAATTGCACTTCTATTATCACAAAACATAACAACTAGTTCCTTAATCTCAACCTTTAGGCCTTCCAATATGTATTTAAACCAAACAATATTAGAAAAATTGATTGATGTTGCAACATACTCTGCTTCTGCTGTAGATTGGGATGTACAATTTTTCTTTTTGCTTGTCCAAGAAACCAACCTCTTTCTAAGAAATAATGCTCCACCACTTGTACTCTTTCTATCATCAATGTTCCTTGCCCAATTAGCATCAGTAAACACTTTCAAATTCATATTTCCTCCAAATTTGTACTACGATCCATAATCTTCAATGCCTTTTAAGTATCTCAAGATCCTTTTGATTGCCATCATGTGATTTTCTCTAGGTTTCTCTAAAAATCTTGCCACAATACCAATTGCAAGAGCTCTATTAGGCCCTGTATGAACGACATGCTGAAGTTTTCCAATTGTTGATCTATATTAGGTCTGATCTACCTCTTTTGATTCATCATCCTTGGTAAGCTTTAGTCCAATACACATGGGATTCCCAACTGGTTTACAATCTTCCATACCAAACTTTTTGAATATCTCCTTGATGTATTTAGACTGAGTGATATAGACACCATTCTTGCTTTGCTGAATTTGAAGACCAACAAAGAATTTAATCTCACCAAACATTGACATCTCAAATTCCTTGTTCATCTATTCTAAAAATTATTTTCATAGATCATCATTTCCTATAAATAAAGTATCATCCAAAAATATTTCTACGAAAACAATCTTCTTATCTGGTCCTTCCTTGATATACAAGCTACTATTATCATTAGTTCTTTAAAAATCAATCTGAATAAGATAGTTATGCAATCTTTCATACCATGCTCTTGGGGCTTGTTTCAAACCATACAATACTTTGTGTAATCTGTAAACCATGTCCTTCTTGTCTGGATCAGCAAAACCTTTAGGTTGCTCAATGTAGACTTCTTCATCTCGAATGCCATTGAGAAATATAGAATTGACATCCATTTAATATACCTTAAATTGTTGAAACCTTTCCTACAAGCATGAAAACTCTGATACCAATTGTTGGAAATATAGATGGAGTAATTAAGAGGGGAGGTGAATGAGTTACTACAAAAAAAAATCCATAGATCCCTTAGATGTCTTATAAAACTAGTTACTGTTGTCACTCAGTAACCATACAAAAAAATTGTATAATTCAGTAGATGTAGTGTATTCTATCTTTAATAGAACTTAAACATTCAAAGTGATTAACATGAACACATGAGACACCAAGCAAGTAGCTTCTAATTTTCTCTTTTGTAAAGTGAGCTCTATTAGGAACCAACCCTATTAAAGGTTACAAAACACATTGTTAGGTGTGACCTTGTTAAAGGATTTAATCACCCTGCTAGGAGTGGCCTTGCTAGAGGACTTTAGATCAATTCAATAGAACTATCAACTTGTTAGAGGATTTACAAAATGGCTATTAAACCAACTCTATTAAGAGATTTAGAAATCATTGCTACAATGGTAAGAAACTAACAATGAATTAACCTAAATGAGATGCACCTGAATTGCTAATACAGATCTTTATTCTGCTTCACTAGATCCTTTTTTATAGAATACAACTTTGCTGCTCCTCAAGGATATCTAATCCTTATTCAAAATTTTCTCACACCTTCTCCTTTAGAATTACAACTTGACTTTTTATTTATACCATACAAATTGTCAAGTTGACTCATTTACAAGTTACAATTATCAATAATCATTACATTAGTTGGCTACAATTATTACATGAAACAATTAAACCTTATTTTCCAAAATAATGAAATCCTTCATTGGTCGACCCTACTTGGTAAACATTGTTCCAGAGATGATTTCCAATGTTAACCAACTAAAGCTCAGTGAATACTACAAACTCTGCAAAATTCTTTGGAGACCAAGTGAACTTGGTAAACATTGACTTTCCTTTGTTGACCTTGTCAGCTCAGTAGAAACTAACTTCTACCTTAGAAACCTTTGACACCTGAGTGAGCTCGGTAGACACCGTTTCCATAGAGTATTTTTTAGGAATGCTCGATAGACTTTGGAATTTTCTTTGCAAACCAACTAAGCTTGGTAGACTCTATAATTTTCTTTCCTAACCAATTGAGCATGGTAGACTCGATCTAATAACTGATATGACATTTGTGTAACATCCAAGACAACACACAATTAAATAATTGTATCCAACAATATCATGACCTCAAGGCTTATAGGGGGGATCTATTCCAACATGTCATACCATTAAAAGATAATGTAAAACCTTTTAGAGACAAACAAAGACCAATAAATCCTATTCTAGCCCCAAAAATGCAAGAGGAGCTGATGAAGCTAAGGGATGGAGGGATAATCAAGCCAATTAGACACTCTATTTGGGTGTCAAACATGGTACTTTTCCAAAAGAAGAATGGTGATATAAGGTTATGTGTCAACTTTAGAAATCTGAATATTGGATCCCTAAAGTATAATTATGGATTGCCAACTATGGAAGCCATGTTACAACAAGTAATTGGTTTTGAACCGATGTCCATGATGGATGGATTTTTAGGATACAATTAGGTCCTAGTTAAAGAAAATGAACAATTCAAAACTACCTTTACAACCCCATGGGGAACATATGTATATCTGAGGATGCCATTTGGTTTGATCAATGCTGGTGCTACTTTTCAAAGAGCTATGGATGTAGCATTCCATGAATGTATTAATAAATTTATTTTGGTATACCAAGATGACCTTATAACATACTCCAAGAAAGCTAGTGATCATTGCAGTCATTTGGAAAAGATCTTTATCAAAGCCTTGGAATATGGGGTATCTTTAAATCCAAATAAATATACATTTGGTGTAATAGAAGGCAAGTTATTAGGACACATAGTATCAAAATATGGAGTAAAGATAGATCCTAAAAGAGTGGTATCTATTGACAAGGTGCCTAAGCCAAAAATTGTAAAATGAATACAATCTTTCTTTGGGCGAGTAAACTTCCTAAGGAGATTTGTCACAAATTTTGCTAAAATAGTAGGCACATTTCAAAAATGCTCAAGAAAGGAGCTATTATTAATTAGGATAGTGAACCTCCATAGGAATTTCAGGACATTCAGACTACCATAAAGAATGCCCCTATTCTCAAAACCCCTAATTATACTAAGCCAATGGATATATTCACTTTTGCATCTTTTCACACTGTAGTTGCAGTCTTGTTACAAAAGAATGAGGAAGGATTTGAACAACCTATTGCTTTATTTAGTAAATATTTACAGCCTACTAAACTAAAATATGAGATAAATGAGAAACAAGCATATGTTTTTGTGAAGGCTATTAAAGCTTTTATATGTTAATTGGTAGGTGCTATTGTTATTTCTTTAGTGCCTAGTGCAGTTGTCAAGGACTATTTTGTCAGCAAGAGGTCTCGGTAGAAGGTGCAGGTGGATCAATAGGATCCAAGAATTTAATATTGAAATTCAGATCACCAAGTTGGTAAGAGGTCAAGGACTAGCCAAGCTTATGGCTCAATCCAACTTAGATGCCAATCAGATCAACATAGTAGACAACCCAAGATCAATCTTATGTGATATGGACCATTGTGAATGGTATACTAATATTATTCATTAATTGCAACATATGGAAGCCCCTTCCCATTTGACTAAGAATTAAAAGAGGAGTACCAAGCTACAGGCCATCAGATATATTATTATCTAGAATGATTTATGATAGAGGAACTTTGAAGGAGTATTGCCAAAATGTGTTGATCAAGAAAAGTCAAGAGAAATATTGAAGGAAATGCATTCTTGAGTTTAGGGAGGACTCTACATGGAAAAGACCACTACACACAAGGTGATGAGAGATGGATTCTAGTGGCCTTCCCTTTTTAAAGATGCTCAGTTGATGGTAAGAAAATGTGATGCATGTTAGAGATTTACTAGTAAGCTAAAAAAAATTTAAAACACTTCATAAAAACTAGTGGAAGTTCAAGCAACATTTTAGCAATGGGGAATGGATTTTAAAGGTGAGATTTCTCCCAAGTCTAGCACTAGCTATTCCTTGATATTAGTTGCTAAAAATTATTTTACAAAATGGGTGGAGGTAGTCCCTACAAGAAATGCAACTAGTAAGGTTGTTAACAATTTTTTTCTAAATAATATTATGTCAAGGTTTTCTTGTCCTTAAAGAATTGTGACAAATAATGCAATGTGTTTTAGATCTGAGGAATTCACAAAATTTTGTGATAAATATAGGATTACAAGATCAACATCTACACCCTATCATCCACAAGAAAATCGACAAGCTAAATCCACAAATGAGAGCTTATTGAAAGTAATAAAAAGGACATTAGATGATAATAAGAAAGCTTGGGATTTTAAATTATAGTTAGCAATATGGGGTGACAAGGTGATTGTAAAGAAAACATTAGGAGTAGTACCTTGTGATATTGTGTAAGGAATCTAGGCAAGGATTCCTCAAAATAATATAGTGGGACTATATAACTATATCCAAAAATATGATGAGGATATCATTGATGACATGCCAAAAAGACTGGATGAGTTTGTAGGATTAACTGAGACTAAGAAGGATGCATCTCTCAGGAATTAGAAGTAACAACTATAGGTCAAACCACTTTATGATAAAAGAATAGTGAGTAAAAAATTTGGAATCCAATATCTAGTCCTCATGTGGAATGCCTGGATTGATGATAAAAGAAAACATGGAAAATTTGACCCTATATGGTTAGGTCCCTATCTAATTGAAGCTTCATGGGGAGGGGATTCTTATTTACTGAAGGATTTATTAGGTAACATTCTTGAGCTGCCAATTCATGGATAGTTCTTGAAGAGGTATTCTTGTTGAAATACGTTTTTTATCCATGAACAATAGTCTAGGGTTTTTTGTACATTTGTATATCCTTTGGTCCTTGTATAGTTTCCTATGCATTGTCCTTTTCATGTTGATATTGCTCCCTTAGAGTTGTCAGGTTCAAAGAAAGTTAGGTTTGTGGTCTGCTTCTCCCAAGGATTTTGAGCCCTCATTTGAATTCAATGTATTCAATGTCCCTAGATAGAACAATTGTTGGTCTGATTTTTCGCAAGATAAAATCTTCCTAAGAATTAGGTGTAAAAATTAGATAACTTCTATGTCCCCCTTATTAGGGTTTGGTTTTGTGGTTTTGCCAAAAACTTAACCTTATGTGAAACCCTCCTAAAGTAAGTTTTGTGTCCCAAATAAATGTGTTAGGTCCTTTGTATTTTAAATGTTATTGGGTAGGCAGTTATTTTTAATTTGGAATATTCTCTCAAATATATTTAAGTTTCCACTTTTTCATTTCTTGTTCTTGAAAGTTAATTACACAATCATATCTTTGCAAGATCCATGGTGGTCATTGATGAGTCTAAAAAATGTGTTTATTTTGTTATGTTTAAGATACTTTGTGATACTCCATTTATCCTTGTTTTAACACTTATAAGCCTATGTTTGATAAACCGTTGATGATTTATGGGGTAGACAAACTATGTCATCTTTTGCCTAAATTATATCTAGTATGCAATATTTCATATAAATATCCAAATGTGCATTCTTATGCTTGAATTTAGTTTGATGGATGTTTATTTTCAAATATGTCTTATATCATAACTAGCCTGATGATAAGGATTAAAGGATGAGCAAAAGAATCCAGAAGTTGGTTGCCGACAACATTCAAGGAGAAATGAGCATCAAGGAACAACCACAAAAAGGAAGTTATAACCACTCCAGGAAACATGGCAGTGAATAAGGAGGAGCTTTTATGAGCCATTACCTTCTCTACATTTACATTGTTACAAGCAGATGCTGAGGCTTCATTGCTCCCTCCTCAATTATGTTATCCTTCCTTTCCACTTCTAGTTGTTCTCCTTTATTCTCTCCTGCAGACTTAACTTAGGATGGTTACTTTTCTATTATGTAATAAAGAGTATATTCCCTATATATGTCAGGATCGACTCCTATGTGTGAATTTTTGGTTTTTAATAAGTTTTATCGAGTAAGAGAGAACACTGATTCACAGTTTGTTGCAGTTGTGTTTTACAATTCTGAATCATGTAATGACTGATTAATGAAATGAATTAGTTTTCTTTAGCTTCTATCCTACGTTGGTAGATTAGAGAAGCCAACCAAGGGGGCCCACTTGGAAGGTGGATTAGATTAGGATAGAATAGATTCATTTTACTAGCATTAGTAGTATTTTAAGTAAGATGTAGCTAGTTAATTCCTTCCTGTAGCATCACACTTCATGAACGTTCCTGCAGCACCTATGAGAACAGTTTAGTGGATGAGTCAAGATGGAATCTCTATTATCTTGTCATTTTGTTTTCAACATTCATAGATTTAGTATTTTCCTTTCCACGATAGTAGTGTAGTTTCCTTTGCATTTTTACTTTCCTGCAGCACAAGCATAATGACTCATCAAGGTACCTAGTGCACATACTATGCCAACCATTTTAAGTATACGTCCTTGGGTTGAAAATCTAAATGCACCTCATGATAGGAGAAAAGTAGTCATTAGCTTGAATAGATTATTCCCTAGCCAGGCCTAGCGCATGGCTATGGAACACTTATTGTGAGGCGATTCAGTCGTTATGTCAGATAAAGAAAATTTGAGGATCTTAGCCTATCTGACATAGTGACTACTACAAAATAGAAAGACGATGTCATAAAGTTGAAAGTGGGCATGAGATTTTTTTAATTTCTCTAAACTTTTCGATGATGTGACTAGTGTCAGAGCTATCAGTACTGGAGAAGGCACTAGTTGGAGTTTGTTATAATTTACATCTCCAAGTTTTGGTATTTTTTGGTGGGTCGCTATGTCATAACCAAAAAGTACAAGTGCCCTGCCAGTAGTAACATAGCGCCTTGCTGGAAATTAAGAAAGGTGGGAGATTATGAAACAGATGGGTGCTGTAGAGTTCCCTATTGTTAATATGGTTGTATGACTTCAATTATTTTTTAGAAACATTGGTAAAAACATGAACATTTTTTTAGGGGTTTCAAAATTTATTCATTAATTTGACAAGAATTATAAGCTTCTTGGTAATGCAAAAATAGAGGTAGATAGAATCAATAAACTCATGATTACTTTTCCTAAAACAATGGAGGCCATGAATGAGAAATTATTATTATTATTATTAATTCATATCTGGATAGGGCCAAAGAGGTCATGAAGAGATTGGCATTCATTCCCAATTTGGGAAGAGGATAATTGATTGTCCAAAAAAGGTCAAGTTATAGTGTTATCCAGAATAAGAAGACCACTGTGGATAAAGGCAAACAAATAATAGCATTCACTAGTGTTGTCTTGGAAGAAAGATTTGATGAGCCCTCTCCCAAGAGGCAAAAAATAATAAAAGAGCAACCTCCTCACATTGAAGATATTCACCTACCCAATACCCTTTCCAAATTGGGGAGGAGTAGCTTACTAGGGAACAAGTTGAATAGTTAGGATACCAAGGGGGGATATTTATTACCCAAGCAGAGCTGGATGAAGGAAACCCTCAAGAACCTCCTATGCCAAGCCTTGATTTGATAGTGCTAGCTTATAAAGGAAAGGATTCAGACTCTATAATAGAACAAGCTAGCCATGAATTTTTTTCTGATGATAGTTTTCTTAGAACAAGAGCCTTGTACCAATTTGCATGGATAGCAAATATGGGAAAATATGAGGAGAGGTGCAATAAGTTGAGAATTGAGCGAGCGAAAGATGAAATAATGCAAGAGTTCCAAAATATAACCCTTGAAGAGGGGAGATAGATGGTGAAATCATCAAATATCCTACTACTACCTAATTGGAATACAATAGATGCCCTAGTTTTTAACTCTATTTCAAATAAACTAAATTTACAAGATCAAGTTAAGAAAGAAATAAAAGGCACCATTTTTAGTGAAGACCAGGCTGCCTTAGTTATTTGGTCATTGAGGAAAGGATCTAGGGCTATTTTGTCATAGATAGATGATACTGGATTGTTGGGCAATATAATTATCAAATGGGTAGTAGATACAACTCATTTGGAGGCTGGACATTTAAATTTTGGTACATCTAACTTAGTTTTGGCCACTATAGAGAAAGAAGAAAAGGCAATGTTTGAATTGTAGAGTAAATATGAAAAGGTTCTAGAAGCCTACAATAAAGAAGTTCGAAAAGGATTGACCTTGAAAATAGGATGTTGGGACAATCTACTAGATGAAGCATCACATACCCTTGCTCACTAGTGGAACCTTTCAAATCCACTCCTCTCATTGAAATTCCAAAAACTCCATAAAGGCCACAATACTATACGACTGATGATTTTGAAGAAGAGAAGAGAAAACTATGGGCACTACATGTAGAGTTAAATGTGCAGCATGTAGATAAATTGAGGAAGGCTCTTATGTATCTAGTTGACAAAATTGAATGGCCATTGTTCTATGATTAGTTAGTCATGGAAATAAATATATGGGAAAAGATGAAGGCAAATGAAGAGACCTTGAAACCCATTGTAAATAAGTGGGATAAGAGGAGAAAAGAAATTACATTCTTATGTTACTCTGTCATAAGGTCTTCACATGACCATATTGAAAAAACTTATGATGATGCTCATGATCTGGCAAAGTTTTATGACAAAAGAGTTAGATTACAAAGGATAATTGTTAGTTATTTGAATAAGTATAAAACTGAAAATTTTTACTTATTGTCATTAGCCTTGGAAAAAAAGAATAAATTGAAAATAAAAGATGAGTGGGCCAAGGAATTAGATGACTTATTTTGTTTAAGAATGAATGAAGTCATAAATGAAAAAGGACATTCATGGTGGGCAACCACAACAAAAGAAATAGTGAAGGCCTAGTTATTCTTTGATTCTTTAAAAAAAAAAATTGTTAGCATTGATAAAGAGGTTGAATATGTGATCAAGAAGAAACATGATATTTTGCATTTTAGCTTGGCAGATGATAGACTTTTTGACAAGTGGATGGTCGATATTTCTTTTCATGAATAGTTGGAAGAAGATGAGAGTGATGATGATGATATAAATGAAGATCAAGCATAGATCATCGACACACTCCCACAAAAACAAATGAAAAAGAGGATAAAAGTGAGCAACCAACTTTAGTTGCAGTTTTAGAGGCCCACAATGATGACATGGCTGAGGAAGAAACAAGAATAAAGGTGGTTTTATCAGTTCATGATGAAGCCAGTGGAGATCTTAGAGTTGAAGTTGACTTGCAATTTTCAGAATAGGACATAGCATTAACTAGTTTGATGGTTACATATTATGAGGAATCAGAGTAGCATAAAATCAAATCATGGAATTAATAGCATTTGGAGATGTAATAGAACTAGGGCCTACCAAAGAAATGCCTTATGTATAAGTTTTATGTTACATGCATTTTTCTATCTTACGACAGAAAAATGTAAATATCTTTTGTCTAAAAGAACAAATACCATTTTCTCTTAGCCTGAAGCTTGTTGCATCTCAAAGTATATAACTGAGATTACAGGGCTAGAGGAGGTGTCAGATTTATTGTCTTTAAAAAAAAATTTTAAGCTTGTCAGTTTGGTTTTATTGATGAACACTTGGTGATATATTTTCTTTGCAAAATTTATGAGAATGATATCAGTATGATAGGATCTTAATGCTTAGTCTTGAGTTATTCTGAGTATTATTCAATTGTATGCAAATTTTTCAAAATAAATTAATGCAAAGATGAGCTATCCCCACATATTTTCTGGATGAATCTTGTCTCCATTTGTGTTATCTAGCTTCCTTGAAATTGTACAAGAAAGTCTTATTCAATTGAATACAATTTAGTCAGATAATTTCTATTGCTTTTAATTCAAAGAATTAAGTAAATGCTTCAGTAAAATTGACAAGTTTACCATGACAATAGAAGGGATGTCTGTAAGAATGAGTTTTAGTTAAAATTGCTGATAATATTTATTGTAATGCAATTAGTAAGATCTAGGAATTGAATATACTCTAGCTCGCAATAGATTGGGCACTTATCTAATTATTTTAGTCTGCAGAAAGAGAGATCATGAAGAACCATCAAACTTAATTTCAAAATTCATTTTATTTTACTATCAAAGATTATCAATGTTGGTCAGCACTCATTTGCATTTAATTTTTGAGTCTCAGATAGCTACTATTTCCATAAATATTTTCAAATCTGAGGAGAATTATGACCAAATCTGCCTATAAGGGATGCATATCATTTTAAATTATCAAGGAATGAACAAACTATGTATATGTTAAAAATAGGAGATGAGAATCAGATTGATACTAAAAATATTCTCATATAGTAGCATTCATTTCAACCATACCTCAATTATAGCCACCTTGGTTTTGTATAGCCTAAAGAGTAGAAAACTAGTCTTGGTTTTGTTGAAGTTTGATCCAAATAATATGCAGACATAATTGCTAATGAGAAGTAGTTGATCCTTAGATTTGTGAGTATTATTATCTTGGTATTGAGCTTTTTTGGTTCAATATTTAAAAATAAAAGACCAACAAGATTAGTATAGAATATAAACCATTAAAATGTAGGACTTTAGATAACCTAGAATAAGACAAAGAAAGGAGGTTAAGAATCCTCCCAAACCTTCCAAAATACCATGATAATATCAACTACTTCCTCCAAATATTTATCTTTGGATCCTGGTGGAATGACGTAGGATAATTTCTCTTTTCTTGATTTGAACAAATTTAGTTGTGACAAATCCAAGTGATTTAAGTCATCAAAATTGATCCCTGGTTCAATATAGGCATAAAAAATCCATAGATATTTAAGGAGCCAATTCTTATCCTACTCTCGCAAAATCCCTCTACATAAAAGAAAAAAAATGATACTTGCTTCCATCTTAGTTCACTCTTGATATGTTGGCTAGCCCCAAAGTACAAGACAGGTGAGACATAAACTTCAAGGAATGGAATCCTCATTTTATGATCAATGTTGAGAACTGCATTGTCTAAACCTTCTAGCCATATTTTTTCAAAAATTTTCTACCACAAATGAATAATCTCCCACTTCCCAACATTGTGCCTAGCTAAGAAACGAATAAAGGAACCTATGATAGTGCTATTTCTTCTCCAAGTAAAATCATAGTTATAAACCTTCTCACTTAAAACCCATCTTATGGCTACCTTAGTCATGTCATCTACATGATTTAGTATCTTATTCCATCTCTTTGGATTGATAGTCCCCTTAAAAGCCATAGGATGAACCTCCAGGGTGTGATAAAGATTAATGGAAAACTCTATGCCAAGCTAAGAAACCTTAAAAATTAACACCTAGGAAATGACAGCCAAAAGTAATAGTTAAGCTATTGGAGACATGTTTTAAGGACCAAACACAAAATCCCTCAAAATATCTAGAAGAATGGAGGAAATTAGAGTGATAACCATAGTGTTCTTAATCATTGTCTTTCATGTTTTATGCTTAGTATAAAACATGAGTTCTAAAAATCTACATACTTTATTCATTTTACTAGGGATCCTATTTAATGGTTATTGAATAGTCTAAATGTCATTAATTCACCATATTTTATATTTAAATATTAAAATTTAGAGTTAATATTGATAAAGGAATAAAATAATGAGCCTAATAGATAGATTCCAGAAGCAATGGGGATAGCGACATCTAACTAAGAGAACACTCTATTGGTTGAGGAATGATATCCTTTCCTTCTACTCCTCTATTAGCCAAAAGGTAATATTTTTTAAATTACTAAACGCTAACCAAAGATAATGGTTATAATTAGCATAAACCATATACTTAAACCTACACTTTAAAGTTATGTATGTTTGTGATTCAATTTTTCTTTAACCTGAATATATTATTTATCATTAGCATGGATAGAAATATTCTATCCTTAATTTAGCTATACTTGAAATCATAGGTATAAATTAACCCTTCAATTTAATAATCAAACTAGATAACCATAATCCTGAATCATACCTATAATTTACTTATTGACTCTAACTCTAAGTACAATATTTCCCTCTGCTTGTACGTAGCCCTATTCCATCCTTATTTCTACCACAAATTGTGTTTCAACCATAAGAACATTGAACTAGATAAGTGTATCCTAGCTTGAACCCTAACCATAATCCAATCCTAGAACAATAGCTAGAACAACCCTAATTGTAATATGTACATTCTAACTAAACTTCGACTAATGCATAATCCCAAACCCTTTACCTAATCCAAAAACTAACCCTAAATGTTATTTGCATAACTAGATAATATAAGTTAAGTTTCAAACCTCATTCTTAACAAAATTTTAATTAATGTTAAAATTGAATATTTTTAAGCCAAACCCTTAAATCCTACATGCTGAATTGTAACCTTGTTTCTAAATGGAAAATTTTTAATTAAAAATGTCAAATCCTAAATCTTAACCAACATATATTAATGGTCAATCTAATAAAACCTAATTTATTAATGTTAACACTTTAGAACACTTTAAAGAACACTTGTGTAAATTCTAAGCACAATCATAACACTAACCTCTTTTATAAATTCTTATAATCCTTAGCCTAATCTTGACCCTAATTGAAATATAATTTGAATCGTAATCCATATTGTAACCCTAGTAATTGTATAGTTTAATTTTATGTTTTACATATTAAACACTAGCCAAAGTTAAGGGTTTGAATTTACTTAAACCTATACTTTATAGTTATGTATGTTTATGATTCAATGTTTCATTAATCCTGATATATTAAATTAGTAGTATGAATATTATCTCCTCTTCTTTTTGATATATTCAAGTAGTTAAAGATGTATTAGGTCTCAATTTATATGGTTTTAAAGATGTATTTATATTAATATTTTAAATTTATTTTAATTAAATAGTAATTTTGTGAATTTTTACATTGTATAAATATATGTAGATTATATTTCATAGACGCACCACCATCCCCACCCCCACCCCTTCCATCTCCATCGCCACTTGCACCCCCACCTCCACTACCACCTAGTCCTCCTCCACCACCTACCTTAGAGGAGTTTCATGAGAACATGAGGCACAACTTTCATGACCTCATGCGAGATATATTTACACTATTAGGTGTGAGAATCACCTATCCTCACCTACTTCACCTTGCAGATACAATGCAAGGTAATGTATAGTCAATAGAAAACTTAGACTATGACATAGATAGCTTAAGAGAATGGAGGCAAAATATCCATGCCTTCGATTTTGATAGCTTGTCTTATAGATAGGTCCATGAGCTGAAATTAACTAATGAATATTTACAAAGATATTTTGTAAACTTGAACAAAGGTGATGAGATAAGTGAGAAAAATCCTTTTATATCTATTAGGTGGTCCATAGACCCTCGCATATGAGAGCACTCCACCACATGCTAATCATGAGGTGCCCATGTAATTTCTTAATGTAGTGCCTTCCCTCATTCACATCTTTTCTGGACATTGTTTCTATTATTATCAGACTATGTTAGACTAGTTTTATGTTGATGGATTATTAGTATTGTTTTGACGCTATCAGACATTATGTTATGGATTCAGTTGGTATATGATGAGATCATTTAGACTTTACATTTAATGTATGTATGATGATCATTACATTGTTTTTAGTTATTTTTGATGATTAATTAGATGGTTTATTATCTCATGTGCTTTGTTATGGATACTTACCCCATACTTGCAAGTGTATGGTGTGCGTGTTTGTTCATATTGTATGGCATTTTTGATGTGGTTAAGGAGGGGAGTCGTAGTCACCTGCCAGTCGGGATCTACACGATGCACCACTTCCTGCCATTGCCTATATAGCTTAGCGTTATATATATTGTATGTACATGAATGGTTTTTGCAAGTACCGGGTATCGACTTCCCTGAATTGCCAGGATGAGTGTACCCTATTACATTATCTCAATGATAAGAGAAGGGAGATAAATTCTCAAGTCCAAATCCCAAACCCTTAAACCATTTGTCCTAGTGAGGTAGGACAAGTATCTAGATATTTTATCCACCGAATGTGTCAGATGACATATTTTGTGATTTTTAACCCTTTAGACTGATTTTGTATGAATTGTTCTATGATGGGTTTTCATATTTTATCTTGGAGGTCTATGGTGAATTTTCTATTAATTAAGTCTTAATAAATAGATTTAATTAATTAATTATTTATTTGAAAAAAAATAAATATAATATCATGATCTTTGATATTTTGATTATAATTAATTAAATGAGAATTAATTGAGGGTAAATAATGAAATAAAAGAAAATTAGAAATTAAATTAATAATAATTATAAAATAATAATAAAGTAATTAATAACTAATAATAATAAAAGTTATAAAAATTAAAATGAAAGTTATAAAAATTTTAATAGAATTTATATAAAAAGTAAATTAGAGTTATAAGCTTGCCTAGGAATTAATGCACCTTTTCATTTCTCATATGTCAACAACACGACGATTAGTGCACCAATTAAGCACATGGTGTCTACAACCTTATGACTCATCTAGAAGGTTGGAAAAGACACATGCTTAGTTGGTGACACCTTCTAGTTGTTTTTAGAGACATTCTAGGTGCTTCCTAAGAGCTCTTTATATTCAGGCATTCCTAGAAGCTTAGAGACAGCATTGAAGAACATTTTGAAGCACTGGAGGACTTGGGAACTTTGAAGAAGGGAGGAGCTTGCTCTGCGAGTTTTCTGAGGAAGAGTGATTTAGCATTAGAATCCGGGTAGATTCTTGTGACTTTACTTATGCTATTTTCGCATCTTGCATTCCCTATCTTCTTTGCATCTTCCATATGTCTTTTGAGGATTTACCTATTTTGGTTGTATGCATTCTCAATATGGGTAGTTAAAATTGATTATATGCATAGATCTAAAGAGAACACGGGGCTAGGGTTTAAATTGTAGCCAAATCCATTAGAAATTTATTGAAAAAAATTAGAGAGTAAATATTTTATAGAAAACTCATAAAATCGTATATATATATATATATATTCTTTGTGAAAAAATATATATAATTTTAGACCTGTATAAACTTACATTTTCATATATATATTTAAATATATATGTTTATAAATTTTGCATATATTTATACACACACACACAGATATACATACATATATATATATATACACATATGTATATATATATATATATTTTTATTGAATTAAAAATTTGAATGAATTTCCACAGTGAAATCTCATTAAATCGCATTGCGATTTGTATTCGCGCATGATAAAGTTTATAAAAAACAAAGCATTATAAAAAAATAAAAAAATAAATTTGGAATGGGGCGGGAGGGACTTATTTCCCCACCCTTGCCAACGGCAATGACCATGTGGACTGCGGTACCATAGAGTACCTGCAGTCTACAGTGTACCTGCGATCGCAGTGTACCTGCGATTCGCAGGATGCATATAACTGTGACCGGTGGTTATTAAACTCACCTGTGTATAATATGCAGTTGTCATATGTTTTGTTAATTCAATTATATATATATATATATATAAAATTCATTTTTATATAATGATAATTATATATGTATATGTATTTATATATATGTATAAATATATATATATATATATATGTATATACATTATTAATAATAAATAATTAATATATTAATAAATGGTTTGTATTCCATCTATATTTCTTTAATAACAAATTATTTTATAATTTTATAGTTGAATAATATAGGTTCAATTTAATCTTTTTAATTTGGAAAGATGAATATGAAAAAAAAATTCAATTATTATTTAAAAATGATGGGGGTCATTATCAACAAAATGTGTATATAAAAGACATTTAGAACATTTAGAAAATTGATTCTAAGAGTAAGAGGGAAAAACCATTATCAATCAATACAATACATGGGTTGGGAAAGACATACAAAATGTTCCTCCATTCATTATCAAACATGGAAACGTAAACTGAAACCTCCACATTTAAATTCAAGTATGTAATTTTAGCAAAACCAAAACATGTGTTTGCATTATGTTTTCTTTATGCTATTGTTTTGGGTTTTGGATTGACTAGTGTTGACCAGTTATAGGACGTCTACCAGAGGCTTGGGGGTTGTGTGATTGTGATGTCATGATGATGTTTTAATCTCAATCTTTATAAAGTCAACCATGGTTATGTGATGGAATGCTCTATGTAATGTTTGTAATTACTGATTTCTATAGTTGAGATCCTTATGTATGAGACACTTGACTTAACCATTTTTGGTTCATCAATCAGTTATCCTTGGTTTATTTTCTAGTCGCCATGATGGGATTGAAATGTGATTTATGATGTCATGTTGTGACATGTTTGACTCAACCATTTTGGAGTTTTTGATCAGTATGATTTGAGATATATTTTGGTTATTGAGAACCAATGGATACTTTTGATTATCAGTGATGCTTCAGTTGCCAATAGAGAGCTATTGTGGTCATGATTTTCTATGGATGCTTTCTCATGGAGATTTGATGCTTTTATGCATATTTGATGATTTTATTATGGATTATCTTTTGTGATTTTGAGATGTATGATTCGATGAGCTTAGGGTAGGTTATCTGCTTGTAGTGTCGGGAAGTGGCTTGGAATGGGGGCCAGGGCCCTAAGAGGCTACTAGGCTAACTCATTGTAAGTTGGTTAAAAATTTTAAACATTCACACCTAATACTAAGTAAATGAAACTAAAAAGATAATTGTTTTTTTCTCACAAATAATTGTTTTGTTCTCACCCATGCCTTGAGTGCTTGTACAGACTAGGATGGGAGTAGAGAGAACGCATGGTTGTGACCTTGCATTCCATAGTATTCCTCGTTAGTATGAGAGGATACCAGTGGCCGCATGAGGATTAGTATGGACCTGTGGAGTTTAGCTAACTGCCAGGGTAACTTGTACATGATATATGCGATGACACTTTCCTGCTTGCATAGTAGGTTCCTACATGTCATTGTTGTGCCTCTAACAATTAGATGTCAATTTTGTGCTTGGAACCTTTGAGTTATTATACTTTTAGGATTCTTAGACTTATAGAGATTTATGCTATGTGTTTTGGATAGCCTGTTTGGGACTTGAGATTATCTCCTCAGCACGGTGGGAGTGGACCACTTAGGTACCACGCAGTCGGGTGGTAGTGTTTTTCTACTCTTATCATTTGAGATTCATTGAGACATCGTGGTTGATGCGTCCTTCATGATGGTGGATATTTATCCTTTCATTGATGATTAGCATATGTTAGATGATGTTATCTTATGCTTTTATTTGCATGTTAGATTACTTTCTGCATATGATATAGTATATGTTAGGAGTGGCATTCCTACTATGTTAATACTGATGATCTCTTCGGTGATTTGGAATGTTATGCATAGAGGGATGGCTAGGCCCCACGATGGTCTAATGATGCTATTAATAGTCGGGAGGAACCATGCACTTAGTTTATTATGTTTGATCTTTATGATGGATGTTTATATCTTCTATAATGATGTATCATGTGATTATCTTTACTTTGATGTATCTTGGATTAGAATAAGATGATGTACCTTATTTCACATATGTATATTCTTTTAAGCTTTTCATACCCTATGACATGTACAGTGGATGATTGAGCATTTGGAATGTAATGTATAAACATTGGACTTATCATTATTATTTCATGTGGTTGTTGTATTAGATGGTTTCAATAATGTTAGTTGATGTGGATGTAATTCAATGTTAAGGGATCCTTAAAGAATGTAATCTATTATGTATGTTATGGACATTACTATTGCTTCCATTATGGTGCTTAAGTTATATGTGGTATTTACTTTCATATTTTTAAACAAAAAATGCTGCCAAACTTAGTGAAATTCTAGGTTAATTCTTTGGATCCCTTGGCGGGGCATTATACTTAAGAAATTATGGAAAGAGTTTGAAGTGGGTTTGAAACCCAATTGTTTTCATATAAAATTATTTCAAGGGGTCAGTGGAGGGATGCCTCAGAATATGCATGGGGAAAATTCCACTGATAATACAAGGAATTGTCAACATCCCTAGCCTTTTGTTCCTCTTCCTACTCCAGTTGTTCTATTTCCTCTTCATCATTGATAAACATAATATGTTCTTACTTCATTAAGTTCCTTTTTAGAAAATTTAGTAGATTAGTGGATGCAGGCAAGGGATATTCATCCCCTTGGGCATGTTTGTACTAATTGTAGAGGTATATGCAGAGGCCCCCAGAGAGATGTTGATGCAACATAGGATGTCTATGATGCCGAGGGTGGTGATTTTAATGATAAGTCATATTCCTCTCATGGTGGTAATAGTGTTGATATTTATTTGTCATGATTTGTTGACCTTCTTTGTGGGGAGGGAGATAGTAGTTGCAAGTAAAAATTCAATTAAAATTTATAATGTACATTATTATTTTCTTTCTACATATATGCATAATTGTATTAACCATATTAATATATGTTTATTTTTAGTTAATAGAGTATGGATGATGTTGTTCCTCCTAGGAGACAATATAGTCTTTTTCAAAGACCTTTAGATGCCGGCATCCCTCATATAGTATGCATTTTGAATTACACTTTAAATAATGTAGATTGGAACTCAAATTTAATAACATGTGCTCTTCTATTATATTTATTTTATTTTTTAGGGATTTTCATCCATTACAAAGATTCTTGTATAGGTCTTAATCCATGCACCACTGAGGCATAACCTCAAATACCTACAATATGAACTTTTCAAGAAAAATATTATTTACTATTTTTATGTACACATTGTTATTAACATATATTCAACTTTGATTTATGTATAATAATGTATGTTGGTTTTACGAATAGGGGATAGATCATACTTTTCCATGTATGCCTCGATATAGTCTATTTTTGATTCGTTTATCTATTATCTATTTCAAACATGTCGATGCTTCTAGTTGTGAGGAGTAGCCTGAAATACATAATGTATGTGCTTTTTCAAGATTATTTCATTGCATATCTCTGCTTACTAACTATAATCTACAACTTTGACCCATCATTGTGTTTTTGTAACTTTATGCCATTAGATTACGTCATCATAATGGTAGTATATCTCTAGACACATATGTGACACTAGCTCTAGCACTTAGGTTTGATATATAAGCTTTATTTCATAAAAATCTAATGTAAAAAATGTACCTTTTGATTTATGTACTTTCTAATTCATGTATATATATTTTAGATTGAAGGTTTATCTATCTGTGATTTTAGGGCAATCTCACCATGAGTGTTGGTGGGACTATAGGACTAAGCCAGATGAAGGTACAAATATCATCCTTTGAGGTTGATATTATTATTTATACATAGTTCATTATGATATTTATCAAATTTTTAAAATTTATGTATTCTATTAAACATGACCTCACCACTACCACATTTAGTAGCTATGACAGTGCACCTCCTCTTGTTATAGAGGGACACCTATCTCACATGGAATTATTTGAAATAAGTACTAAATATTTAATTTTATATTTAAGGAAGATTTTGAAACCCATTTCAATTAATCATGTATATATTGTCTTCTCAAGATGCCACATAGGATGTGATGCATGATTCCCCACATGATCTGACACACGATGTCCTATATGATGAGACACATCATGTTACACAAGGTGATCCATCTAAGTCCTCTTTAGATGGAGTATAGAGGACTGCAAATCAGATAGATTAGGTCTTTTGGCACCTTTAGAATGTTTTTTTATGACATGTGTTGTTTATTATGATATACTTTGTATTAAGACAATTATCTATATTATATAAAAATTTTGACTTCATACATCATGTTATGACATGTTAGACCATGCTATACATTTGTATGACTTCTTATCATGCTAGTGTATCTAGTTTAAATTCTTATCTTATCATGCTGTAAGTATGAACCGTTTTGTTTATTGTAACACATTTTATTCATGTTATGACACATTTTTTAGTATATGGTGTACATGAACAATAATTTTAATAATTTTAATTAAATATAGGAACATTAATATAAATATGTTTGAATGTAAAATTAATCGAAAAATATAGGTTATTACTTGAATTGTAAAAGAATTTAATATAAAGTGCGCACCATTAACTCTCAAATGAAGTGAACTCCTATATTTTACACAACTAAACTCATATATTTGAAAAATAGAGTGAAGTCGTATATTTAGAACAAGTGAAGTCATATATATGTAACACAATTCAAATGGCATAAATAGAAGTGAACTCGTGTTTTTAAATATTTAAAACATGTTTCAATTTCAAAATAAAAATTTAGTTGAACATATTTCTTCAAATGAGGTCCTACAAAATAAAATTAAAAAATAATCACAATTTGAAATTTTAATTAAAGCATAAATTAAAAAGACCTATTTATACTATGTAAATATGTTTAATGTATGGACTAACTATGTGTGATTGTACAAGATGTTTATGTTGGATCAACCTTAAATATTTCAATTTTCATAAGTTGTAATTGGGACCCAAATAAGAGGTATATATAAGTTCTCTAATTTTCTATTCATAACACATACATACATTTAAATTATATAAGGATATGTAAATTACTTAAATGTAAGAAAAAACTTACATGTGTGTATTTTGTACTGTACCATCTACATCCTCTCTCTTTTGCAATGTATTTGTGATTGACTCATGCTCATTCATTGAAATTTTCCATAATACCTTATTGGCGAGTCTTTCTTTGTATCTCTCTAATTTTATATTCATTACCACAACCAAATGAGAATAGTGTAAAAACTTCTTTTTTGATTGGTAGTCTTCAAACGTCGGCAAACCATTTCTTCTTGTTACATACGTATTGTAGCTAGTTGATAGCTACAATGATAGACCCAATTAGATACTCAAAACTATGAGTATCTGCTTGATGACATATGAATTTTTTCTTAGGGTCCACACATCTTGCTAGCCAATACTCAATTTGTTCATCATTATCATTAGGTGCAATAAAATCATAAACATGTCCTACAAGATAAGATAAAGTACATAAATAAATAATATATTAATGGCATGTACCTATATTATACTAATGACACGGACACAAATAAATAATATAAATTGAAGCACATGATGACAAAAAATCTTAATTAAGTTGTGCATACCAAATTGTATGAGCTTTGAAATACGAGCATTTTCCTTTCAATACAAATGTAACATTTGGTCCTTCATTTACTATATCATCTTGAAAATATGTGTGAGTAGGTGCTAATGATTTTTGTTTCCAATCTTCAACTCATTCTATATTCTCACATTCTTCTCATTCACCTGCAAGACAAAACTAACAAAAACAAGAAAGCTCCCTTTCCATATAGTCCAAGTGCTAGAAATCAGAACTCCTAATTGAATGCCATTTATCTAACCTTCTAATTATCTCATAGTAATATCTTCAAATGTCTGATTGTAGATTTTTGACATGATCTTGTGTATAAGTATTTGTTACACGATTCAACAATCTCATGAGCATTTTTGAATTTTTTCTTCATCATATTTTAATTTCTCTCTACAAATGGCTCTCTTCACACATGAACCAATGCAATTATTTTCTCCTTTACCATGTATAGCCTAAAAAACTCCACATATGTTCAATATTAGTTTGCATATGTGTCCTACTCAACCAAAAGAACATTCTAGCATTCTTGAATTGTCCTATACAATTATCTAACCATGTCCAATGTTGCATCATTTGAAGTTATCTCTATCTTAAATTACAATAAAAGACCTTGAAAATATTGGACAAACTTAGGTGAAGGAAGTTTAATTATCACTCATATAGAAATGGCGCTCTCTGCATATTTTTTAATTCTCCTCTATAAAATTAGGTGCATGACTATAAACTATGTGAACACAAATTCCTACTTGCATTAAATTGTAATATTGTGTGTGTACCTCATCTTGGGGTGCAAGTGTGTAGTTCTCCGCAAAGCCAACAATTAAAAGTATAGTACCAATTAGAAACATATTTTCACATATGCAAAATTGTCCATCAAGCAATCTAGCATATTGAGAGTGTTTAACATATTTTAGTATGATCACAGTCTTTAAATCATCCAAAAATATGTGATAACTAACTTTACCTATAACTAGATCACACCTTCTTCCAATATTCCCATCCTTAAATGGATATTCAATAGATTTGAATCATTTTACATTAACTAATTGTTGTCAAAAAGTAGTGAAAAAAATTTCACGCAAACATTTATCTAACAAAGAAAGATTGCCACACATATCACATGTACTAGAATGAAATGCATAAAAAAAAAGAAATTGGTCATTACGTGGCTTACAAGATAAACTTGATATGAAACCCTTTATAGTTTGTGGTGGTAATTTTATACCACATTCCTGCAAAATTTCAATACTATGCATGCTTGTATGTATAGATTGATATACATCATAATGGTAACAAAATTGAATATGAGTTTTGCATAAACATGTGATTCTTTCCTTGTTAATCCTTACATGTCGTGGGTTACACTTTTCAAATGATCTTTGACTAATGGTAATAGTTAACACCTTATCATCTAAAATTTTTCTGAACAATTTAATTTAAGTCATTACCAACACGTGTTTAGGATGTGGATCATGTATATTTGAGTCAATTCTCAATTTAAAAACATCTCTTGATTTAGGTGATACTCTTGAATTATCACGTTAAATATTTTCAACCAAAATTTTGACTTGACTACTAACTTTCATGTCAACTCTAAGGAGTCTGCCACTAGAAGTCAACAAACTATTGTTGGATCACATTCAAAGTTAACCCTTCTCTTTACAAATCTTTCTAAAGATTTACAACTTGCATTAAGATATTCACTTATTTTACTAATCATTCTTTTGTTAATAGTTGATTTGTTAACTAAAGCTATTGTTATTTCTTGTTGTGCTACATTCTTCTCTTTAGAATGACTTCTCTTTTTTATAACATTAAAGAAACTAGCAATAGCAAATACAATTTGTTTTAAAGCCTCATTTTCATTCTTGGGTTTTTCATATATTCCTAATCTTTGCATTACTTGTCACATTTTAGATATTTCAATTAGTTGCATCATTAACTAATGTTGAAACCCAAATTTCTTATTATCAAAAATCTCTATATAATCTATCAGCATATGTCCTAATCTATCTCCATGAAAGAAATCTGTGAAGATCATCTAGAACATCATTAGAAAAATTAAAATTATGTTCATGTGCTACAATATCATTCAAACATGTTTGTTCAATACTTGGTATTTACATTCATATAATTATTATTTTATGTTAGCATTCCATTTTCAATGTTATTTGGAATTTGAATTTATTTTCATTTTTTCTTATTATTTCCTTTGGGGCTTGCATTTCCATTGGAGTTTGTTTTGTATGATCATTTTTTAATCTATTTATATGAAGAAAACATAAATCTTTTAAATCATAACATTCTTCTACAAAATCAACAATTTCATCATGAGAAAAAAACTTCAAGTTTTGGAGGCACACTTGTATTGAATATTTAATTAGAGTGTGCACCTAAATCTCCTTTTATTGGGTTCTCTTGTTCATCCTCTTTATCCATCATGGTATCCTTAATGTCTTTCTCTTTTGAAATAATGTTTGAAATTGAAGACCCAACATTGCTCAACTCTCTAATTCTTTTTCTTCTCTCTCATTGATTTTGTGCATCCTTCTCTTTATTTTTTGTAATCTCCTCATTTTTCCAAACTTTTATTTTCTTCATTCTTTATTGTTTTAATCCCATGTTTCCACCAACTTTGAGTTTAAATCAATAGCTTGCAAATTGTAAAAGCTAATGAGAAAACAAAATAATATGAAAGACAATCCCTATTGCAACTTGAAACTGTCAATCAATCATTACAATGATTGTTAAGTTTTTTGTGGTTCATCTTTTGGGGCCCAACATCGACTTAAGAATCGGGTGCCAAAAATTTTCGAAAGAATTGGGTACCCAATTTTATAAATTAGGTACACAATTTGTACGACAACTAAATTGGAATCAAGCACCTAGTTTTTGAATTGAGAATCATGTGTCAGATTCTAAAGCCATGGGTAGGAATTTTCCTTTGGTATCGGGTTTTTCCTTGGGGAAAGACATGGTATAGGGTTCTTGAGACCAATTCTGTGCCTTTATGTATCAAATTTTTACTAAGGAAAATATTTGATAATTTTAGTGATTGCGATAATTTTTATATGGTCTTGCTCATTGAATTTTTTAACAAAAATAAAATCCATTATAGGTCTCACTATTCTAATTTCAAAAATGTAAACTTTATAGTGTTATGATTTCATTTTCTATTTTTACATTATTTATTAATTAAAAGTGTCTCTTAAACATAAAATAGTGAGATTCAATAAAAATTTAATAACTGTTATAATTTTTCATATCTTTTAAATTCATTTGCATGTCATCAATCTACACACAATTCTTTTGTACTTAAAAAAATAAACTGGAAAAGTTAATTTTAAAAAAAAATTATATGGTATTCATACATGAGAGGTTTATTAAATTATGTTAATCATCAATTAAAAATTAATAAAAATAAAATTAAATAGTTAAAGAAAATTATTCTCATCAATATTTTGTGTGAGAGGTAACTTCTTTTAAGAAGATTCACAAAAATTCATTTAGTTTTGTCAAATTATGGTGTTTGTACATGAGTGTGGTATGGTCCTAAAATATGCATTTTGAAAAATTAGTTTTTAAAGATCCATACAAAAACAAATCTACCATATGGGTATACAAATAAATTACATATTCAAAAAGGAGATTCTCTGCACTAGAACCTTTATTTTTTATGTTTTTAATATTTAATATCTAAATGCCTCAAATTTTGGCATCAATTGACAATATATTTAAAAAAAAAGGAAAACACTTCCACGTTTTGGCTAAAAGTGAGACTCAATTTCTTGCACTGGCCCAAATATTTTATAATGTAAGTATGTGTGATTTAATAGTTGGTGGTTAGGGTATTTAGTCTAAAGGCACCTTTACCTCTCTATGGAATGTTGTTCTAGTATTTTCTAGAGCGTAGGATATAATATAGGTGTCCAATATATGTTTTTGGGGGTGCTTATCTTCTAAAATTTAGGATGTTTGATACTACTTTATTTTCTTTGTTATTTTGAAATTTTTATGTAGTTAAAGCTTAATTTTAATCAACTAATGATATGTTCTTAACATTTTTTTCTTTTAAGATATCAAAATACCCAACAAATATTTTTCTTTATAAAAATATTTTTTTAATTTTTTTTTATATAAATAAAAAAGGTGTGCTGATATGAACACATAACTAGCTCATGAAATTCATACAAAACAACATCTAGCTAAGAAAATGAGTCTTTAATATTAGTTTGCAAGGCTAATAAAATTATTTTCAATACATATGAAGGTATTTGGAGATGTGTGACCTATCTGTGTACATTTTGTGATTTAGGGGATTAAAAATTTCATATTAATTATTATTTTTTTAAATTAGAATTTGGGTATTGAGATTTTTTTTGTCTAGACTCTGCTTTTGCATTTCATGCCATCCTAATTCATAAAATAATATTCCCAAACTATCTTATAGGTACCCACTTGTTCTTTATTTCTCAAAAAAAGGGCATGAACCATGTCTTATTATTGTGGTATAAAAATGAGGTGGACTTGAATTTATGTCCTCATCTAGCCATGTTGTATATAGTGAAGTGCTCATACAAAAGGTTATTGTACACTAAGATTGTAAACTCAGTGAAATATTTCAAGATGAAATTTTCCAACTCCTATTTGTCATAAAATATAATCAAAATTATTCATAACATACACATGATGATAATATTGCAGAGATAAAGGCTTCACTTTTAACTAGTTATGTTCAAATGCTATCTAGTTTGGGTAAGGCCACTCCTTCTATAAAAGTAGTGTATGTTGGAAGATGACTATCCATTAGATTGATATTCACTTATTTTAGATGTAACTGATATATTAAAGTGGGGATAAAACTGATAGTTTGAGGCGAAAAGAAATAGTACATACCTTTGAATAAATTTTGTAATGTGTTAATAATCTTTATGTGTGTCATGTACAAAAATTATAAAGTTACTTAAAACTTATCACCTCCAAAGAAAATCTACTAGAATAATTTTTTGTATGTTTCTATCATAGTTGTGTCTAACACATATATATATATATATATATATATATATATATATATATATATATCAATAACCCTATAGAGAGGTTTTGTACACTAGATTGAAATCATTTATTACTTCCTTCTTATGCATAACTCAAGTGCAGAAAAAGTTCACACTTGCACCCATATATGCTCAAATAGAGTCTATTATGTATAACTTTATTCCTATAAGAAAAGTGGCATAAGTTGGAAGATGACCTTGCATTATCTTGATATTCATCATGTTATATTAGTATATTTGTCATAGATCTATTAGAGTAAGGAATATTTAGAAGCCATTTAATATCCACAAGAGATAATATGCCCTCGTTGGATACACTTTAGTAATGTCCTAATAATATTTGTATGTTCTCATTTACAAAAAATGTTTAAGATTTTCAAACTTATTATATGTAAAGTCAATTAAGTAGTGTGTACTTTTGTATTCTAATATCTTTCCACCAACCAACATAAGTATGAAACTGCCATTCATGAACTTTGTCTTATCTTTTGGCACCTTTTACTGCTCATGTAGAACTATTATTTTATCATTTGTTATCTATGATTGATGCCAATCTGTCTGCATTAAATTCATAGAATTTCTATCTGAACTAATCTTGTGGTTTCTTCTCCTAATCCCATTTATCTTATTTCATGACTCCATTCTCTTATATAGGGTAAATTTTATTTGATATTATGACACCCGTACAATATTATATAGCGTTGTAAAAATTATCACCTCAGACCTTCCCTTATAAAAACACGTAGATGCAAATTTCATATAAACCTTAGAAAAATAGTTATTTATGATTATCCTACACAAAACATCCATCATGTCTCAACCTTATCCATCGTCTTATATAAACACTCTCATCATTATTAGACACAAAATAATCACTAAAATAGTCACCCTGCAACATCCGTTAACAGTAATACACATTATTGTTCAACACAAATCGATCTGAGCGTGGAAAGAAAACACTTGTAAGAGAAAAATCTAGATCTTTGTTCATTTTTATCGATTAGCTTTTATATTGCATAAGGACATGCCTGTCCTCAATACTATATCGATCTAGCTCTTATCACTTATGTAATAACTTAATTTGGGACTTATAATATTGATGCCAGTTTCCAAAGTTTCAGTCAAATACTTCTTAGAAACTCTTAAGTCTTAAGTAAGAAAATCATTCCCACTTGTCAACTGTCTAGATTTACTTGCAACATCTTTTGTCTTGTATTCAATGTCTACATCCTTATCCATACCATTGCTAAATTTTATACATTATCCCTTCGTTGCATTCCACATAATTACTGTTGCCTTACACACCTCCTTGCCTCTTAACAAATCATGACCCACTTTGTATTTTCAGTAAGATAATATCCACTCATTCATATCAAACATGAAAATATCGAAATGCGTATTGTGCATATGATAGAAACAGCAACAAAAATGATAATAGAGCTACGTTGAAGCAGAGTTGATATGACTAACTAAATAATAATTACATAGCTATCCTAAACAGTGAGTTCAAATATCCTTTTCGCACAATAAATAACACAAACAACTAAACAATTCTACGTCTGCATTTTTGTTTCTCACGTCTCTCTTACAGTTTTTGTCATCTTACAGCCTCCATAAGGCGTTTGGTTTTTATTTGCAGGATGAAGAGAGCTTTGGGTTATATTACCGCTTTCCTTATTCTCACTCTCCTCCTTTTCTTTCTGCTACCTTTCCTCTTTTTTCCTCCATCTTCTATTGTTTACTCCACGACATCTAACTCCATGATATCTAATGTTAAGCACCAAACAATTAGAGCCAAATATGAAGGAATGACTATAAGAATGAGGAAAACATTGATGGACGTTAATGTGAAAGATCATAGTCCTGGCATTGGTCATGACAATCCTCCTTCCGAAACTTCTACAAAGCCTAATCAGGTATTTCTATCAAACTGAATATAAGTTTTTTGGGTTATCGTCGACTTAAAAACTATGGTACTAATTTATTTTTTACTCTGTAATTATGACAGATAGATGAAGAGCACGAATAACTGGAACAGCCTCACGTGCTTCATGGCGTGGCACTACTAACATGCTAATGAAGAAGACTTACTATTTACCAGTCTGTGCAAAATTTGGTTTGATCATGTAAAGTTGTATTTAGCCCAAGTGTGTTTTCGCGGTCTGTTCGGGCCGTTTGACAGTAGCTTTTGGCTGTTCTTCGTTGTACTGTTTTCATGTGTCTTAATCTTGCACAAAATAGAACTGTTAAGAGCTCTTGCGGCTCGTCCTTGTCTAACGACATTACACAATTGGTTTTATACGTAACAAAACTTTCTTACGAGGTGTTAGGCTGTAACTTCTGTATTGGGCTTTATCTTAAAAATACTTATACAGCTTGGTGGTTTCATGAACTTTGTAATATAATTCAGTTTGATTGTTTGAGGTTTGAAATGTAGAGAAGTTTGTAGGTTTCTAGGGGATTAATATATTTAATTTTATGAATAGTTTATATATATTTTAATTTGTTAAATGAATATTAAAAATTAAATGATGGATAAGTGAAATTATTACTTTTAATACATATGTTAATATTTTAGTTTCTAGTTTAGCTTAGCTTTATTGATTTAAAAGATATAGCTTTTGAAAATAGGATTTACTATTATTTTGATATAGCTTTAAAATAATCATGAAGCATATTGATTTTAAGTTCTTGAATTACTATTATTACACAACTTATAATAGTATATGTGTATATATACATATGTACATACATATACATACATACATGTGTGTGTGTGTGTGTATACACACATGCACACACGTGAATATATATAGACATGGACAACTATCTATACAAGTCTAAAAGATGTATTGCTTATAAAGTTATGTAATAATAGTAATTCAAGAACTTAAAATCAATATGCTTCATACATATGTGTATGTATACATATACATACACATGTATGTGTATATATACATATGTACATACATATACATAGATAGATGTGTGTGTGTGTGTGTGTATACATACATACATGTAAACAAACACACACACACACACACACACACACACACAGACATCTATCTATGTTTCTATATACATACATGTGTGTATATTTTTATACAAATATGTATATATTTATATATGTGTATATATATATGTTTATGTATATATACATATACATATGTATACATATCCATGTGCATGTCTATATGTATTTATGTATGTACATATATAAAAATACATATGTATATACATACATACATATCTATATATGTACATACATACATACATACATACATACATATACATACATACATACATACATATATATACATACATCTATATACTTATATATAAACACACACACACACACACACACACATAATAAGATAACAAAAAGTCAAGACATAAGAAATGGAGATTTAGTTAGATGTTCTACCATGACATATGTATATTTATATAAGTATATATATACTTCATATATATTAAGATAACAAAAAATCAAGACATAAGCAATGGAGATTTTGTTAGATGTCCTACCATGACATATGCCTTAGGTTCATGTTTTAAAAAAACTTACTAGCTATATAATTTACTACCGACTTGCAATTTCACATTTCTTTTTTTTTTTTTATAACTATTGATAAATATAAGATTAGAATTAAAATAAACATTGTAAAAGTCAAGAATTTTTTTATCAATGTAAATAAAAGGATACTTTGAAAAAGGTTGAAACAAGGTAAGTGATGGACAATATTGACATTAAGCATGAAATTTTAGGTTGAGAATTTACTTTATTGTTAGTATCATAGCCCATTCATGTGATTTTAATCTTTCATCCTTTTTAGATGGATTTTTTTTTTTTTTTAAATGGAGGACTCATTTCTAGTAATGTAATAAAAATCATATTTTGTCATTGTATCAAAAATACAATCTAGAAATTGGGATATGTATTATCATGCGAATGCATCATTATATTTGTGTTTATGAACACTATGTCAAAACTCCATTTCTATGTATAGAAAATGAAAATGTCAATTTATTTTGCATTAGAATAAAAAAATTAATAAAATATAAACATGGAAGGTATCAAAAGTTAAATAATTCAAATAAGAAAAATGATAAGAAATTATGATAAATATTTTTCTTTCTCTATACTTAATCAAGGGTTGAAAACAAAAAGAAGAAAAGAAAAAATACTTTGTTAAAGAGGTCACCTCATTTAAACTCAACTTTTGTATTTCCACCAACATTATAGTCTTTATTTTCAAAAGTGTCAATAAAAAAGTTTTCAAGTTCTTAGAAATGTAAGTAAAACTAGCTTATATATACCTCTATATATAATACGCTGAGAGCAATCGTTCTAGAGGTGCCTATTTTCATTTAATCCCAATGTTATTTTAATCACAATTGGAATTTATGAAAATGAAAATAGGCGCCTTGAGAATGATTACTCTTGGCATAATATATATAGAGGTATATATAAGCTAGTGGCAATCGCAGTGCAACAGGAAAAGTATTTTTGTAATTTTTCCTATTTTTTAAAGGTTAGTGCTGAATTATTTATTTCTTTTTAAATACAATTGTATAAACTTACTATAAAAATGTAATAGTGTAAACTTACTATAAAATTATTCTTGAATATTTTAAAAAAAATTTCTATATATGGTGTTTATTTGCATCACTTTAATTCAGTTTTATTTTAAACATATTGTTACATAAAATGTTATATTGAAGAGTAGAGTTATAGTTAGGGTTAGGGTTAGTGTTAGGGTTGGGGCTATTGTTAGGGTTTGAGTTATGGATAGGGTTAGAGTTATGGTTAGGAATAGAGTGACAACTAGAGATAGGATTAGCATTAGGGTTAGGGCTAGAGTTATTTTTAGGATTACGAATCTTGTTAGGGTTATAGTTAGGGTTAGGTTTAGAATTAGAGTTAGAGTCAATGTTAGGATTAGGGTTAGAATTTGGGTTACAAATATAGTTAGGGTTAGAATTAGAGGTAGGGTTAGGGTTAAGGAAACAGCGAGAGTAAGAATAAGGATTTAAGTTTAAAATATAGTTAGGGTTAGGATTAGAATTAGAGTTAGGGTTTGAGTTAGAGGTAGAGTTAGAATTGGAGTTCGACTAAGGGCTAGAGTTAGAGTTGAAATTAGGGTTAAAATTAGGATTAGGGTTAGGGTTAAAATTAGATTTATGGTTAGAGTTAGAGAAAGGGGTAGAGAAAGGGTTAGTTTTAGGGTGATGGTTAAGGTTAGGTTTATATTTAGAGTTAGGGTTGTATATAGAGTTAAATCAGGGTTAAGGTTAGGGTAAGGGCTTGAGTTAGGGTTAAGGTTAGGGTTAGGGTTAGGGCTATGGTTTTTGTTTAGATTAAAGTAAGGGTTAAGGTTGGAGTTAGAGTTTTGAGTCAAGGTTAAGGTTAGAGTTAGGGTTAGGTTACAGTTTTAGTAAAGGTTAAACTAATGATTAGGGCTAGGATTAAAGTCTAATTATTGTAGAGTTAGATTTATTGTTAGGGTTATATTTAGGGTTAGAGTTAGGGGTAGGATTATGGTTTTAAAAAAAAAAATTCTTTTTGGCATATTGTAATGTAAAATGTTATAGTCAAACATAGATATATGGTTAGGGAGAAAGTTACCATTATAGTTAATGTTAACCTTGGGGATAGAATAAGGGTTAGGGTTAGCATTAGGGTTAGGGCTAGAGTTAGGGTTAGGGTTTGAGTTATGGTTATGTTTAGGGTTAGAGTTATGATTATGGTTATTGTTAGAGTTATGGTTAAGGTTTGGGTTAGAGTTATGTTTATGGTTAAGGTTAGGGTTAGAGTTATGGTTATGGTTAAGGTTCAGATTAGAGTTATGTTTATGGTTAAGGTTAGGGTTAGAGTTATGGTCATAGTTAAGGTTAGGGTTAGAGTTATGGTTATGATTAGAGTTAGTGTTATAGTAAGGCTAGGGTTAGGGTTTAAGTCAGGGTTAAGGTTAGAGTGAAGGTTAGGGTTTGAGTCAAGATTAAAGTAAGGGTTAGGGTTAGGGTTAGAGTCCAATTTTGGTAGAGTTAGATTTAGGGTTAGAGTTATGCTCATGGTTAAGGTTAGGGTTAGGGTTAGGGTTATTATAGGGCTCGAGTTAGGGTTATTGTAGGGATAGGGTTAGGGTTTGATTCATGGTTAAGGTTAGATTTAAGATTAGGGTTAGGGTTTTAGTTAGGACTAAAGTTAGGGTTAGGGTTAGGGTTAGAGTCTAGTTATGGTAGAGTTAGATTTAGGGTTAGAGTTAGGCATAGAGTTATTTTTATGGTTAAGTTTAAGGTTAGAGTTATGCTCACGGTTAAGGTTAGGGTTAGACTTATGGTTATGGTTAGGGTTAGGGTTATAGTAGGGTTTGGGTTAGGGTTAGGATTAGGGTTAGGGCTTGAGTAAGGGTTAAGGTTCTAGAGTTATGGTTAGGCAAAAATTTTGAGCAAATATTAAAGTTAGGGTTAGGGCTATGGTTAGAGTCCAATTATGGTAGAGTTAGATTTAGAGTTAGAGTTAGGGACAAATTAATGTTTATGGTTAAGGTTAGTGTTAAGGTTAGGGTTAGGGTTAGAGTTAGAGTTAGGGTTAGCATTAGGATGAAAATTAGGGTAAGTGATAGGGTTTGAATTAGAATTTGGGTTCTTGTTAGGGTTAGGTTTACAATTAGAACTAGAGTTAGGGTAAAGGTTAGAGTTACAGGCGGGGTTAGAGTTAGAGTTAGGGTTAGGGTTTGGTTTAAAATTAGAGTTAGAGTTGGGATTAGGGTTAGGGTTAGAATTAGGGTTAGAAATATAGTTAGGATTAGAGATAGGATTAGGGTTAGGGTAAGAATTAGGGTGAGGGTTAGAACTAGGGTTACAAATATAGTTAGGTTTAGTGTTAGGGTTAGAATAAGAGTTAGGGTTAGGGTTAGAGATAGAGTTAGAATTAGAGTTCAAATAAGGGTTAGAGTTAGAGTTAGAGTTAGAGTTAGGGTTATATTTAGGGTTAGAATTAAGGTTAGGATTAGAATTAGTGTTAGAGTTAGGGTAATGGTTATGGTTAGGGTTAGCATTAGGGTTAGGGTTAGGGTTAGTGTTATGGTTATGGTTAGGATTAGCATTAGAGTTAGGGTTACAATTAGAGTTAGAGTTAAAATTAGAGGTAGTGTTAGTGTTAGTGTTAGTATAAGATTTAGAATTAAAATTAGAGTTAGAGTTAGGGTTAAAGTTAGAGTTAGAGTTAAAGTTAAAGATAGAGTTGTGATTTTGGTTGGATTAGGGTTAGGGTTAAAGTTACATGATTAGATTTAAGGTTAGGGTAAGAGTTAGGGCTAGGATTAGGATTAGAGTTAGGGTTAATGTTAGAGTTAGAGTTATATATAGTGTTAGGGTTAGGATTAGGGGTAGGTTTATAGTCAAAGTTAGGGTGAGGATTAATATTGTGGTTAGGGTTACAAAAATAGTTAGAGTTAGAGTTAGGGTCAGAATCAGGGGTAGGGTTAGAATTAAAGATAAAGTTAGAGTTGGAGTTAGGGTTAGACTTAGAGTTAGAGTTAGAGTTAGGGTAAGAATCAGGGTTAGAATTAGGGTTAGGATTAGAATTAGCATTAGAGTTAGAGTTAGGGTTAGAATTAGGGTTAGGGTTAGGGTTAGGGTAAGAATTAGAGTTAGACTTATAGTTAGGGTTTCAGTTAGGAATAGAGTCATAGTTAGGGTTAGAATTAGGTTAGGGTTAGAGCTAGAATTGGGGTTAAGATTAGAATTAGGGTTAGGGTTATATAGGTTCAAGTTAGGATTAGGGGTAGAATTAGAGTTCCAATTAGGGTTAGAGTTAGAATTAGGGTTAGGGTTAGAATTAGGGTTACAAATATAATTAGGGTTACAGATTGAGTTAGAGCTAGAGCTAAGGCAAGGGTACCAATTATGGTTAGGGCTAGAATTAGGGTTACAAATAAAGTTAGGGTTAGAATTAGGGTTAGGGTTAGGGTTAGATTTAGAGGTAGGATTTGAGCTAGAGTTAGAGTTAGAATTAGAATTCGAACATGAGTTGGAGTTAGAGGTAGGGTTAGAATTAGGGATAGCATTAGCATAAGGGTTATGGTTAGAGTTAGGGCTAGCATTAGGGTTAGGGTTATAATTAGTGTTAGTTTTAGTGTTAGTGTTAATGTTAGTGTTAGGGTTAGAATTGGGGCTAGAATTGAGGCTAGGGCTATGGTTAGGGTTAGGGTTAGAATTAGAGTTAGAGTTAGGGATCAAGTTAGAGTTAAAGTAGGAGATAGAGTTGGGGTTAGGGTCAAATTTAGGGTTAGGGATGGAGTTAGGGTTAGATTTAGGGTTATATTTAGGTTTAGAGTTAGAGTTAGGGTTAGAATTAGGATTGGGTTTATGATTAGAATTAGGTTTAGGATTAGAGTTAGAGTTACATATAGTGTTAGGGTTAGGATTAGCATTATATATAGTGTTAGGATTAGGATTATGGGTAGGATTAGGGTTAGAGTTAGGGTTACAATTAGAGTTAGAGTCATAATTATAGTTAGGGTTAGAGTTAGAATATGTGTTAAAATTAGGGTTAGATTTAGGGTAAGAATTAGCATTAGAGTTAGAATTAGAGTTAGGATTAGAGTTATAGTAAGGCTTAGGGTTAGGGCTAGAATTAGGTTTAGGGTTAGAATTAGCATTAGATTTAGGATTATAAAGGGTTAAGGTTATTGTTAAGGGGAGAATTAAAGTTAGAGATAGAGATAGAGTTAGAGTTAGGGTTAGGGTTAGGGTCAGAGTTAAAATTAGAATTATCTAGTTAGAGTTAGAGTTAGAGTTAGGTTTTGTGTTATTATTGTGGTTAAGATAATTTTTGGGTTACTAATCATATTATAGCTAATGTTAGTGCTATTATTACACTTTACCTTGGTGTTAAGATAACTGACAGGTTCAATATTAATTTGGGTTAGTTCTATTATAGTGCCCATGATTAGTGCTATTGTGATACACGTTATTAACCTTTTTAATAATGAAATCCCCCCCCCCTCTCTCTCTCTAACTACACCCATTAATATCTCCCCCCACTATCTAAATATACCCTCTCTCTCTGTAGTCTCTAGTAATGCCCCCCAATCTATCTCTCTAATCTCTAGATACACCTACTTATCTCTCCCACCCTACTTTCTAGATACTCCTCCTAATATATCTCTCCCTTTGTGATCTCTAGATACACCCCTAATCTCTCTCTCTCTCTCTCTCTCTCTCTCTCTCTCTCTCTCTCTCTCTCTCTCTCTCTCTCTCTCTCTCTCTAGGTGTGTGTATATACATATTATCACTTATAGAAAAATATAATATTATTTCTAGTTACTTGTACATATAGGGTTAGGCTAAGGTATATAATTTACTAAATGATTAGTACAATCATATATAGAGTAAGAGTTAAAGTTAGGATCCAAGGTTTACAATTTCATTTATATGACACTCGGTGTTATGGTTAGGGTTAATAAGTGGTTAAATGTTACACTAAAATAAGGGACAAGGTTAAGGGAAGTATGAGATTTAGGTGTAGTGTTGGAGTATTTGGAGTACAACTATGGTAAAATTTGGGATATATGTTATACAATTGACTCGAATATATAAGAGTCAATTTTATGAAAATTATTTCTCCATTATGATGTGAGAATATTATATATTGTTGAATTTTTAATAATGCTTATGCAATTTTTATTGCAATGATTAAGAATTGTAATCAATAAATCTCCCTATCATTAAGGAATCTATTTAGACTTATGATTTTCTTTCTTAATTAATATATTTAGTAGCCACATCCATTGAAGAAATTTTTCCCTACAACAATGAATTTATTTTTTCTTGTTCTCTTCTCAATGAAAGTTACATTGAACAATGGGGAAATAAAATTGCCAATACAACTAATTAGAAGTAAAAAATTGAAACTAGACACAAGAATGAACTATATACAAAAAAATATATCTATGATGGTGTAAATACATGTCACATTCTTCAATGATTAGGATTCTTTTGTGACCTTTATTTGAACAATGATTGTGAAATACTTCTTTCATCATTGAGGGAAACCAATCCACATTTGTAGATGTGGTGCACAAATTTTTTTATGCATCTTCCATATGCATTTCTTCCATTTCCTCAACATAGTCAATTGGAAATATTGCTTCTCTACAACTTTAATTATAGTTGTGTGCGCCTCTTTAATTATTTGTAGGCATTTGTCAAACTCAATCTCAAAGAAATTATTTGAGATCATTGAAGTAGTTAGGCTCTAGTATCCAATAATGTTTGATTCTCTATTCGAGGTATCCATAACTCAAATGGTAACCTACAAACTTATAAAAAAAAATCAACATATGGAAATAATCATAATGAAAATGTATTAATAGTTAACATAAATTCTTTCAAATGAAAAATGTTCAAAATAACATAAATAAAAATCAAAACTATTTCAAATGAAATAGTTAGATTGTAATGTTTGAAATGTGGTGCCATTGTCTTCCACTTTTCAAACATTAAAAACATAAATATTAATAAAAACCTATATATAGCATGAAAAATATTTAAATAAAGCACACATATAATCTAATTAAATAATGATAAAATATAAACTAAATATATGATTCGTTTATTTTAAATGAATCACTAACTTTAATAAAATAAAAATTTTATTGATAAGGTGACCTTCTTGTCCACATCAATGATTAAATTTAATTATGAAACATTAAAAATATAAATATTTTAAAAGATGCAAATATAAAACTATTATGAAACATACAAATCTAAAACATGGAAACCAAAAGTATTTTGAAATATGCAAATCTAAAACTAATGTAAAACTAAATTGAAACATGCACATTAAAAATCTGCAAAATAAATGTATTATCAAATATCTAAATCAAATAGTTTTTAAATCCTAAATCTAAATCAAACATACAAGGCTAAACTATATGGAACTTTAATCTACTCATGTTGAAAAACTCTAATTGCTCCAATAATCTCTGTCTCTTCCTCCCTGCAAAAATACAAAATGAAAATGAAATGAGGAGCATTTGTTTTATAATTTATGAGAGAACCCTCATATCCCCCAATAGATGTCTTTTGACATTCCACGAAGTTGTTTCAACTTCCCCCACTCCTTAAAAAAAAAGGCATGAATGTGCATGCAAAAATATATTTAACAAAAAGGAAATGTTTTATATTTAAAATTTTAATTAAG
Source organism: Cupressus sempervirens (assembly GCA_028749045.1). Classification (NCBI taxonomy): domain Eukaryota; kingdom Viridiplantae; phylum Streptophyta; class Pinopsida; order Cupressales; family Cupressaceae; genus Cupressus; species Cupressus sempervirens. Next base: position 253,033,037 of record CM053789.1, read on the forward strand.
TTATTTCAGCCCTATTTTCTTGGGTTCCATTTTTTGGCCTTATTTTTTCAGATGCTATTATTTCGGCATCCATTTGGCTTAATATTATTTTGGCTAGCTATTATTTCAAGAATTTTATTTTATTTTATAATTCAATAATGATAAAATATATACTAAACATATGATTTATCTACTTTAAATAAATCATTAACTTTAATAAAATATAAATTGTATTCATATGGTGGCATTCTCATCCAGATTAATGATAAAATTATCCTTTGAAACATGAAAATATAAATACTTAGAAACATGCAAATGTAAAACGATTGTGAAACATTCAAATCTAAAACATGCAAACCAAAACTATTTTAAAATATGCAAATCTAAAACTAATATGAAACATGCAAATATAAAATTAATTTGAAATATGCACTTTTAAAATATGTAAATGAAAAATATTATAAAATATATAAATTAAATAGATTTTGAATACAAATCTAAATCTAAACCAAACATGCAAGACTAAACTATTAATTGCAAGCCTAAATAGTTATGAACAGAATTCTAAATCTAAATGAAATTAATTAAAATTGAAATCTAAATCAAAGTAGAATATTATAACTAATTTTGAATTTCAATTTACATCTATGTCTACATCTAAATGAAAATGTAAATAAAAAATAGAAATCTCACCTTCAAAAATGTTACTCCAAAACTTCAATCTACTTCTATTCAAAAACTCCAATCTAATCCTCTAATAACCTCCACCTCCTCCTTCCTGGAAAAACATAAAATGAAAATGAAATGAGGAACCTTGGTTTTATAACTTATGAGAGGCTCCTCATATCCCCCAATAGATGTCTGTTCACATTCCATGAATTTGTTTCAAATTCCCCCACTCCCCACAAAAAATAAGCATGAATGTGCATGCAAAATTATATTTAACAAAAAAAATCATATTGAAATTATTTTGCCCCTATTTTTTCGAGGCCAATTATTTTGGGTCCTATTTGTTGGTCCCTATTTTTTCAAGCCGTACTTTTTCAGGCCCTGTTATTTTGGCCTCCATTTGGCTTCCTATTATTTTGGCCTGCTATTATTTTGGGAATTCTTTTTTAATTTTTAATTTGGAAGTTTTTAATTCTTTTTTATTGACAAAGAATCTTTTTTGGCATATTCTCGTGCTGCGTATTTGTGTTGTGATTGTATAGAACACCTCTCAGTGTAATGAATTATATTTAACATAAAATATTTATCCTATTTTTACAGCATGATTGTTCAAGTAGCATAGTAGAATGAGAATATTACAATAAAAAAAATTACCAAAAAATAAAAATTAGAATACATCAAATATATTAAAAAATAGTCAAAATAAAATATTTATCCTCCCATTATCTTGTTGGTAAACAGATTTTTCTTTCGATTTAACTCTTTAACACCCAATTTTGTGAACAACATCTAGTTACAATAGTTGGAAAGTTGTTTTGGAAAGACTAACTTTCCTCTTAATTCTCAAGTACAACTCCCTATTGCATAGTAATTTGGAATGAATTGTGTTTGTTTCTAAATCTAAAATGGGGTGTGTTCTTAACCTAAGAATAGAAAAGAAAAATGAGGCTAGGCCTAAATAGGAACTAACTTGGGTGAGAAGTGGTACTTAAGATTAAATAAGCCTTATGAACTCACACATCTTATGAAGGTCCTCAAGACATAATGATTTAGTAATGCATATTAACTAAGATTAAACCAATACTAGTAGGAAACTAACCACATAGACAAAAAGGATAACTTGAAAGAAAACACAAAAGAGATTTCTCTTGAACCTATGATAAAAATACTATCATCTTTAGTTCCCTGTCCTAAAATAGGGGAGTGAAGCTCTATTCATTCCTTGATTTAATTTAGATGAAAGTGAAAGCATAAAATTAACATAAAATAGAATGGAATAGAAAATAATTGACACAAAATAGCATTTGATTGTCTCTACAACATCAAGTATTTCACACCAAAATTAGCCGACCTTTTAGTAATCTTTCAATATAGTAAATATAGGATTCTAAGATGAATGTTGCAAAGGAATTTAAATCGGTTAATCTCTTTGAAAATGATAAATGGAAAGGAGCCAATTTGTCCATTACAATCATTGCATCAAAATACAAAATAGGTGGCACATGAATCACTACACCTTCTTTCCCTTTTCTAATTTTTCCCTATAGGCCTTGGTGGTGATAATGATTGGAATCAATTCCTCATGCCTATGAACATGTACATTAGTGTATCTTAAGAGCCATCTAGAATACTCTCTAGCTAAATCTTTGACAACATTTAACCAATGTTGTATTTCCTCCATGGCCACGTGTACACACCCGCCAAGTTTTTGGAGCTTGAAAACTCTATTCTAGTGACCAAAAGATATCCCCATCAATCTATCAATGAAGTTGGAGAAGTTCTTTTACATGACAGTTACTCCAATGATTCCCTTCCCTTGCCCACTAGTCTATGAGTTTGTATTTAGACCTCTTAGGAGTTCATAATCTCTATCTTGATCTTCTTTCACTTTAGCTTCTATTTCCTTAAGTCCTTTCTCTTTTTCCATGACCATCTTAGACTTGAATTGCATGCTCTGGAGCCATTCAAATAAAGGCCCATCTCGTTTAGGCAAGATATTTGCTTCCATAGCCTCCTTAGCCTTCATATAGATAATCATCTTTAGTAGAGAATCACAATCTTTACTCTTAGCTTTCTCTATGGCCAGGGTGGCTCTATTTTCCAAAATGTTATCTTTCACTATTTTGAGCCTCAATATCAAATTGTTAATATGCTCTATGAAAAAGAGCCCTTCTAACTTGCGTTTCCTACTCCACTCTCTACCTATTTTTCCAAAGTGTTTATCTTCTTGGAGCTAAGAGATGAGTGCTTGGACATCAGTAGCAGTAGGGTCACTAGTGACCGACATTTCAAAGATACTTGCCAAATGGGTAACCAACCTCCTGATGAAGCTATTGACTTTATGGATTTATGCCTTCATTTTGACTTTGATAATTTAAGGATTTCAAGCTATTCTTCTATCACCTCATTTGTTGACTTCCATAAGCTAGCCTTCATGTCATGTGTGACGTCCCTAAGATCCATAAAGTGTAGGGTAAAATCATCTACAAACATATCTTTGATTCTTCCTTCTTTAGTGGGCTTCGTAATTTCCATTATCAGATGCCCTATTTCAGGATCTTGTCTTAGAATGGACAACGTCTTCTACTTTTTGACATTACTCAGTGCTGATCCAGAGTAGATAGCTAGAGAGAAAGTCTCTTTGTTAGGAGCTCCTTCATCTCTCCTCTTTCTTTTTCTATCTAAGGTATACTCCAACCATGAATATATGTCAATCACTATTCTATGGCATGAGAAGATAGAGCAGATCCAAATCTATACCTTCTAGTCATGGATATAGGTCCACTAGCAATTCGATTAGTAGTACACCTATGGCATATCTAATTGGAGGTAGTCCCAAGATTGTCTATACTAAACATCTTTCTCTGGGCCAAAATGAGTGTCTTTATGGCCAAAGAAACATGATTCTTTAGGACCTATGAAATGAGTTTTGAAGAATTTAGGCCTTTCTTTGCATGAGAAGGGAGCCATCCTAAAAAGTCTCAGCTAAGTGAATACTTTTTCAGGAGGTTGATCACCTCAATCTAATCATTGTGTTGGCCCTTGGGTAATGGCCAAGGTTGCACTTGATGTCCCACCTTGGGAGGAGGAAGTTGCTACAACTATTGGAGAAGCTTGAGCAGTTATGCTTTTTCTCTAATTCCTTCTAGTTGTGGTCCATTCAACCCACTTCTTGGTCCTTTTTTAGATTAGAGCCATCATTATATCTAGCTCTTCGTCAAAATCTTCATAAGGTTCTTAACTTATCAGAGTGTCTCTTAGCCTAGTTAGGTAAGTATTTCTATATACGTTTTGGCTATCATCTTCCACTCCTTCCACATCAATATTGACTTTGTATATTTTTACCTAATCAACTATCAGTCTGGTGAAGGCATGATCATGACTCTCAAAATCGTTCTTGCAATCAACATAGTAGTCTTCAATGGTAGTAATGTGCTTGATATCACTTCTAATTTGCAACACATCCCTTGTGTGCTCATTTCAATCGAACATGGGCCTCAAGACTTTATACATCTCCAATTTATACTTCATTTGAAACACCTTGAACATGTTCTTAGCATCTAAATGGGTATCATAGATATAAGATCCCACCCTCATGGGAAACTCATACCCTTTCTTCTATATACTCCCACTCAACATGTTCACTTGAGTAGCTTATCGCACGATCTCGATCAGCATGATCATATCACTAGGATATCTTGACAACTTCAAGGGGAAACCATTGAAAGCTACAAGATGCAAATAAGAAAAGGATGAGAATTGGATGAAATAACTCCCAAATTGGCTGATGGCTACATTGGCTTTAGGACTAAATCTCCTTTCTGTACATCCCTGTAGCTCTCTACAAATCCTCATAGTGAATGCATCATTAACATTCACATATTCTACGTATCTATTTTCCAATTCCAAGCATGGATAACACTCATAAGATTTCACATCATCAAGAAAATTTTCCTCTCTTGGGAAGCCTACCCCTAATTGCAGTGAGGCCAACATATAGATGAGGAAAGAGGGCATCGAGAATTTATTGTAAAACTTTGTGGCATGGAGAGAATTGGACATAATTTCACTTACCTCATAAGCCCAATCAATATATTGGGTGTTAGAGAAGATGACTTGCACTAAAAAGAAATATTCCTCAAGAAATTTTAAAGCTTCTACGCCACCTTTCAATCTGTGCAGAAGGACCAAGATGTCAATAATATTTGGTTTGAGGTTGGTTCCAAACAAGGTCTTAGGAACCTTACTCTTGGCACTCTATGATTTTTGGAACCATGTCTACATGATTTCTTTCCTCCATATCAACTTATTCATGCAGAACTTAGAGACAACCCCTCCAAAGGTTAGGTCTAACAATTCCTCTCTTTCAAGTTCTTGAAAGAAATTCATCATAGTTTTCTTATCAATTGAAATCAACACTACGTTATCCAATATTACAATCTGCCTCATATCTAGGTTGTAATGGTGTATATATTTGTAAATTAACTCTAGGACCTTTACTGCAATCAGAAAAACTAGCTACCTTGACCAACCCACATCCTTAGAGCTTCTCGATGATGGCATGAATCTACATAGAATTCACACTTGTTTTAAAATCCCCCATCTCATAGAAATGAAGAGAGGTATTTGTGAAATTCTACAATTGGGATTTGATAATGTTCAACCCGTAAAAATATGCGAATTTGGTTGCCATTTTATTGATAACAAGACTTCAACTAAGAGAATGAAAAGAATACCTAATGCATTAGATACTAGTAGGGCTTTTCAAAAAAGTTATGCATGTTAATAGAATAGTGGTTCAAAGAAAGAGTAGTTGTTTATTTAATTGTTCATGTTTCCATATATAGAGGACCCTCATTTCATCTGTTGATCTTTAGAATTCATTCCACACAAACGAATTGAAGAAGAGATCCACTGAAATAGTAAATTTTGAGGTTTAATGGATATCTAGGGGTCTTTTTACTATTCTATTGGCTCAATGGTAATTTTCTATATCTTCATAACTTACTTTCCTATTTTACTTTTAAGTTTCAAGAAGTTAATAGTAGAGTACTTTATGGGAAAATATCTGCTGGGTTGAATTCTGCTAATCAACAATTTTCTGTAATGGTTAGATTCTTTCTATTTCCATTCTGAGATGTTTTATGCACAAATTACAAGCTTAATTTTCTTTAAAATTTGAGAAATTATCTTCACGGCTTGAAAACCCACTGAGGAGAAGATAATTTGTGTTTTTCCACCAATGCTTCCTTTTTTATTGACCTTCAGACCATTGTCCTTTTTCGGTCCAGAAATGTTGAAGTGAGGTGTGAAAATTTTGTAATGGTCCACTTATCATTTTTTTTCACTCTAAATTGCCTTTTCAGAAAACCAAATTCATAGGTTGAATACTTGCCAAAGAGAAGTTCATTCTAAGTTTTCCACTAGAGACGATTATGAGAACCATGAGGAATCTTAACATTTTCTAAAGTCATAATCACAAAGTGAGTGTTGATTAACCATAGGATATCTTGATATTTTTTTTTCTTTGATCCATGTGTGTCATTTGGTTCCTTTTGAGGAAACCCAACTTCATGGGTTAGAAACCTACTAAGAAGAAGTTGATTTTTGAATTTCTGCTAGCATCTGCTCCTTTTGAAAAAGGAATAGATCAAAAGTGAATGCAACTTTCAATTGATCACTGCATGAGTAACATGAATCTCCATTGAACCAGGTCCTAACCTACCCATAATATCATTTCAAAAAAATGAAGAACCACCTTACTATGAAATGAGGAGAAGGGGAAAAGGAGAAATCTGATGAAAACTTGTTCAAGCTAAGAGGGATAACACCTGGACTCAATGACAACTAAGAAATTACTCCTCTCACTATAACATGGGCATTCACTTTTGCTAATCAATTAGGGAATAAAAAGTGGGGCAACATATCTCATTCCTCATGAATATTGTAGGGTGACAACCAAGTAGATTCCTATAAAATCATACATAATGGAAATATATTATCATTTGATTGAATTGAACTAAGAAACTAAGCACATCATAGAGAAAATTCCATAATTTTTTGAATAGTGACAACTCAAATTATTATTTTAGAGAACATGTAATTTTTTTATTTGTCTAATAGATATGGAAAAATTTTACTTAAGTTATCAATACATCTTGACAAATGTGTAATGCTCTACTATGTCATGTCATGTCGATGTTATTATTTTTCTTAGAAAAGAAAAGCTAGCTTAGGTATACTACAAGCATCAAAACATTAATAAATACAATAGTATAATATTAGTAAGATTGATTAAATATTCTATTAGTTTTTATGTATTAGATAGCAGCCAAAAAAAAGGTCTCCCTCATAGTAAAGAGGGTTGTAGAACAACTGATAGTTACCCCTACAATCTAACCAATACCTTTTTTGGACATAAAAAACATCTTAATGATTAAGAGAATATCAAGCATCTTCTTAGTATCAGTATGAACCAAACTCCCCATAGCATACATACAATACAAAAAAGTAACCTAGGAACATAAATTACAAGTGTTATTATTAAAATATTTAATATCTACTAATATAAAAAAATGCCACAATGGGCATGAAGTTCACAGTTAACCATAACATAACAAAAGAATAAAGAAACAATGACACAAGGGCTAGTTCCCCTCTTTCTCTTCCAGGTCCTCTCCATGTTTTCCAAAATGTGGGAAGGGCTAGGAGCATCCTTACTCCTAGAGCTAGGGTGTATGAATTTCATCATCCTCTTGGCGGGTTTCATTTGTCTCCATGGATTTGTAACTCACTTTCTATTTGGGGGGTGTCTTAAACTTTTCCATTTCAAGCCTTTTTCTAGATCTCCTTACAACTTTATTTATTCTCCTAGTATTAGTATTGTAGTCAATAATTGATATTTTCTTGGTAAGTAGGGGAATTTTTTCCACCTTCTTCAAGGTTGATCTAGGGCTAGGGTCCATAGAAACTTGAGGTGTCATAATGGCAAGGGGATTAACTAAAAGAGGTAAGTATAGGGTGAGTTGTAATTTATAATGTTTTAACATGAGGGCCTGGTGTAGGATATACACGGGTTTTCCTTCTTCAAACTTCTTGCTAGCATTAAAAACACTATGCTCCATCTAATGTAAAACAAAGCATGGGAAGGAAAAGAAGTCCTAGTTCCTCAAGTGATTTAAAATAGGGAAGTGGTAATAGTACAACACCTAGAACTAGTCTTCAAGCATAATGTAGTGTATAATGGCCTAGCACACAATATCCCAAGGTTTGGGTAGTTCCTCCCTCAAGAAAACACCACACATGCAAACAAGCTCCTCCTTAGAGGAGAATAATTTCTTCAAAATCATTTCATTAGGAACTCTAGGTTATTTATGCTAGATCCTACCCTTGAGAGACAAACTGCTAACCATCACAAGAGCTTCTCCATCATTTCATAGGTCACTAGGATTGATGTTCACCTTCCTATTATTCTAGATGATGAAAAATTGCAAGGGCACATGCTCATGATACTCTCCAATGCATTCCATGAATGAAAGAAAACAACCTTCATACAAATAGACCCACACTACCTCATTATCCTTGATACATTCTTCAATCTCATCTGATTCAATGTGATTTGCACTAGCACCCATGTCTTCAATGAGATCAATCACCAAATCCTTAGGTTGTATTGACATCCCCTTATTGTAGGATGAAACATAAAATCTAAGGTAGTTCAATTTGATATAATGCTAAATGTGAATATGAGGAAGAAATTGATTACTATCATATGATTATAGGACATCACCATTTCTAATATCCCTCCTATTTTAGCATGTGTGAATTTTACCTTTTCCATTAATGATAATTGTTTCCAACTATAACCATTATGTGTGGAGTGAAGTGCAATGGAATTTCCATTATATTTATTCACAATACATATCTGTTCTAGTTTTAACTCTAATAAAATCCTTGCAAATCATCCTCTTGCCATTGTAATTAATACTTACAGTGAGGGAACCCCAAATGGAAATAATCACAACATATTCATGAATATTCTAGAATTTATAGCCCTTAATTTGAGGATTTTCCTACCTGCTTGGATCCATACCAATGTGCCAACTGTTTTGTTTCATCATATTGTAGCGAAATGAATTCATTCCCTTTCTATCATAATTTTTGTGGATGGAGGGGTCTAGGTAAAGCCATCTTGTTCATCTATTCCATTGACATTGTGACCTATTTTAGTTAGGTCATCCATAACTTTGTTACCTTCCAAATCGATGTGGGTCACATGGCCTTCATGAAGCCCCTATAACAAGTGAAAATTTCCTCTATAGTTTTTTTAATTTCCTAGCTACATTGGCATTCCTTCTTCACATCTTTGATAATTAATATAGAATCTCACTCGATATCTAGTCTATTGATTCTTCTAGCTTCCACTATGCTCATTCCCATAGTAGGGCCAAAGCTTTTGATTCATTATTTGACCCCCCTCCATAGTTCTTAGCATAGGAAATTTCTAGCTTCCCAGTACTATCCTAGAAAATGCCACCAAACATAGTTCTTCTAGTAATAGCTGAGAAATCAAAATTAAGTTTCATCCATGATTTTGGAGGGGGGAACCAAATTGCTTTACATCTAAGAAAAAATTTAGAATTGTTAAATCTTGGCACCTTCTAACATAAGTCCCAAGAAGTATCCCATTTCATTTCTTTGTCCTACAAGGGGGTTTGGGGGCAGGGGGTTGCAATGCATGATCTTACTACATTCCTTTAGGAGCTTAGTCACTCATTGAAACACCACCAAGTTAGCCATAGTTTTGTCCTATAAAATACCCTTGTTCCATTTCTTCAAAATTTTCCAAGACACATAGTGTGGGATGCCTCTCAAGAAGGTTTTGAGATATGGATGATTACAGGCTCCAAACTACCTAATAAACTAATAGAGGTCCTCATTAAAGAACCACTAAATCTCCCACATTAAGAAAATCTACCTGTAGACCTCCAAAACAAAGGAACAATGTATGAGGAGGTTTTGAATATATATTTTTACATTATAACATAGCACAAAGAAGTACCTAGGAGTTTAAAATTAGAGAGGAATTAGATGAGAATTTCCTATAAGGATGTTGAGAGTAACTAAACTTTCACAACAAAGTTAAGGATTTTGTCTTTCTAGTCTACAAGCTTCATATGTATGTATTCAACCAACCCATTACCGTTCTACAAAGATAACTCTTTAATCATATGAGGAAGACCAAGTAGGTGTTAGGTAATCTTTCCTCCTTGCATTCCATGGTTCTAACCATTTTTCTCCTCATGTCATTGTCCATATTAAAACAATGTATACACTTTGATTTTTTGATAATTCACTCGTTGACCTGAAACCTTCTCATATTGAATAAGAAGGATCTTCCAAGGCCTTTCTTCATTGACAAAAGAAAGGCCAAACTGGAAGGTGTCATCAAAACTTGCACAAGCACTTGTGAATGGCTCAAGTAGGTAGTTTAATATGGTTCAACATGATGTTAGAGATGATCTTATAAACTATATTGTAGAGGCTTATGTGTCTCAATTCCTCAAAACATCTTAGTTCATCCATATTTTGTATTAACATAATGAAAGACTTGTTATGTTACTTCAACAAAATTAACTATTCTAAAAAAGTCCCAAGAAACATGAGAAATAACATATTTGATAATGTCCCAAAACTCTTGAAAGAATCTAGTGGGAACCCATTTGGTCCTGGTACTTTAAACTGGTTCATACTAAACACTATTTTTTTCACTTCATCTTCTGTAACCTTGACAATCAAGGCATTATTTATTTGATCATCAACAACCAAATTCATAGTCCAAGTTCAAATATTATCCTGAGTGTAAATATAGGTTCAATTTGTTGGGGAGTTGTCAATCTCCTAATAGTATTTAGTGACCCAATTCTCCATCATATTCTCCTCTAAGATTTTTTGACCATTATTATCCATCAATCGACTAATGGTGTTCTCTTTTTTTCTCTCTTTGACACTGACCTATGTGTTGGGATTCAAAATCACCTTCCTAATTTGAGTACCATTTCAAGCTTTTGAGCCCTATAAGCACTTTTAATGCATGTGTACTTGACTATTTGTTTGAGGCCTAAGAGGTGTTCAAAGTTTCTAATAGATTTAATTCAATATATCCAATTGCCCAATAATGATAAACTATCATTCTGAGTCATTTCGTGAAATTAGTTTTTGAGCAATGTTCATTTTCTACATTTTTGTTGAAGTCTCAAACAACGATAGGAAGCCTAGTTTCCTTTTTAATATCTAACAACTAGTAATGTTTCATGACTCACTAATTTAGAAATGTTTAGAATTTATATCAAAGAATTTATGTTTCAAATTTTAATTCATTTTAATAAGTTTTGACTAGGTTTTGAAACCCTCGAAGTTGGTTGATTATTATTGTCATGTTGTTGTAAATTGTTCAAAATTCTAGGAGGCCTTGTTTAACCAATTATAACTTTGACCTAGTTGACCAAAATGAGAAAATTCCTTTTGAATTTCATTCTAGAGGTTGAAGACTTGTTATGTTTTAAATTTGAGCTTATATAAATCTATTTGATTAATTTTTTTATCACGATTCCATATGCAATTTGTAAAGTTTTGGTTGTGTCATAAAATGCAGATTGATTAGTAAGCCTACTTGAGATGCCATAACTTTGAATCCATGATAAGTGAGATCAAATGGATTATAATTTTGTGTTCTACTCTAACAATTCTTAATTATGCCAATTTGAAAGTCTTGATGAATCTGTCTACACACTTTCCTAAGTCCATTTCAATTGTGAAAATTTTTACACTGTCATTGTTTCTAGTTCAACAAATCCAAGTAGCCCACTTTGGGAGTTTTCCAAAATTTTCCACTTATTCATCATGAGCCCTAATCTTAGATTTATACTCTCCTCATGAAACTGAATTAATGCCCCAGTTTTCACACCTTAAAGTGTTAGTTTGACCTATTTTCAAAGCTAAAACCAAACATGTTATATTATTTTCTAACATGTTTTCTTGTGTGCAGTTTTGAGGAGACAACTTTGATGGTCAATATATTTTGACGTACAGGTCATTGTAATATGAAATTTGACAGGCTAAGAGAATGTAGAAAAAGAAATTATTATGTCTAATTTTAAGGCTCAACCAAGTGTTTTGTTCAGTTTTTAATGCCAGTCAATAAATCCCTTGACAAGAAATTGAGAGTTTGCAGAAAATGATAAAATGATTTTTAATTGGTACATTAGTGATGCAATTTGATCTCAATCAGTGCAAGATATTCTTTAGATGAATTTGATATAAAATTTTCTTGGAAATAGTTTTTTTTAGCCATACCTACTTTGGGGTGCAACTGATTGCTTTAGATTAATGGAATGATTTGGTATGCTAAAAGGGTTCAAGAGTTGGTATTTCTAAGAGAAATACCGTCTAAGTTTTTTGCATGAAATAAAATATAATGAGTTATTTAAAAATACCATCAAAATTAATCTTAGAAGACACTCAGTCCAGTTTTCCTAATTCTTAATTACCCTAAAAGATATATGATATTGGATACTCCATGGAGATGTGTTGACATGGAAACTCAATTAAGACAAAGTGAGAAGTATTAAATAAAGCTTTAAAATTCATAGATCTGGTACCATTCAGAGGATGTTTTGATATGCCCACTATTGAATTATCTACCCAAGTTGTTTCTCCCATAAGGGAATGTGTTGCATAGGGAGAATTTTTTTTTTCAGCAATCCTCCAATGCCCAAAGTGAAACATTTCCTCTTCTATAAAAAGTGGTGATTCTTTTCACATTTTATTCTTTGGATTATAGATTATGACTCTTATCCCAATGTGAGTTTTCCTCCTTTCTTGCAAGGGACTGCTCCATATGGCATTTCGCATCAGAGTGGTAATTGGGGTTTAAGAACAATGGAGTGCCTCCTTCGAAGTATGATTGCTTATGACTTCTAGCTTGTTCAATTATCATGATGGTTGATTCTTCTCCCTAGCCAATCATCACACTTGTAGCAAGGGTCTAAAGTCATCTTTTTTATTTGCTCTTGGTTATGGCTTGTAGATAGATCCCTCCCAAAGATAGCTTGTTGTAACCATTGGTTGAGAAGGCAAATGTGCCTAGTGTTTGAGAGCGTGTACCTTTTTGCCTATTGAAAGATAATGACCAATTAGTTTAAGGCATGCTATGAACAAGGAAATCTAGTGTCTTTTGATGAGGCAAGGATGTGCCATTAATATTGTTACTGGACTATGGTGTTTTTGTGTTTTTAGTATTAGGGGTTTTCTCCATTATTTTGTGTGGACACGATACCATTGTCTTGCCATCCTCCACCACACATAGGGGTTGGAAATTTTTATTTTCAATGAGCTTGGACTATGGCCCTAAAATTTCCTCCCAATGGTGACATTGGTAGATGGAATGGTCATCAATATTGCCTCTTTGTTGGTTCGATCTGTGATGAACAACTAGACAAGTTTAGATTTTTCAATATGTTGAGCTCTTGAATTTGTGAAGGATTTGGAATACGCTTGTTCTAACCTTACTCAAATAATTTTTGTGTGTAGATAGATCAAATGGTAAAATGGAGGTCAAAAGGATTAGTCCCACATTAACTAGGCATGCTATTTTTTAATGTTTAAATACCAACACACTCATATCATATAATTTCTCAAAGACATGGATCTTTTGGTAAGCCAAAGACTCCTTGCATAGGGCTCATGGCCAGGTTTGTGGAAGAAAATAGGGAAATTTTGACCAAAATGCTCTAACAAGGATGTTGATGTGGATAGCTAGACAAATGAAATCATGACACATGGATCCATCTTGATGACAAATAGGAATGTGACAAGTGGCACAAAAATCAAGGTCCAAATTGGAAGCTCCAAATTTCACCATGTGGCGAGATCTGACGGTCGATGCTTCCTTGCATTGTGAAGTTGCTCTACAATTAGGCAAAGTGGGGAAGCACCTAGCTGACATGTGGCAGTAGGCTTGGGTTAGTGATTATGTAGTAGACATAAAATTCAAACCAATAAAAGATTTCCATTTGAAGGTGACATGGCAAAGGTCTAGGAAGTGATGATGTGGCATAGTTGACTATGTAAGGAGAGCCAATGAAATACTCTAATGTAGTGGACCAGTCGACTAGTCAAAGGGTGCCATGTAGTGCTAGATGGGAGGTGATAGAACAGGTGACCAACCAAAGGCATGCTATCATATGTCTGATGGTCAAACTTGGGTTGACCCAAATTCAAAAAATAAGAGGGAAAATTCAATAGGTGCAAAAAATATGTTTTAAGAGGTTCTTTTCTAAAAAGGAACATGCACATGGATTTTAAATATAAAAGAGATATATAGTAAAGTTTGGACTTTAGGTTTATTTCTACAGAAGAAGCCATTGGTTCAAGTTATGCAAGGTTTTCTTCTTGGTACTCAGTTTTCAACCACATTTAGGTATTGAAATTCAAATTTGATTTTTAGCAAGGTGGCGAGCTGGATGAATACCAGAGGCAATAAAAATGTAGTTAGGGGAAGATTTCTTCACCTCCAAGTAAGTTAAATGAAGATATTATCAGCATTTTAGATGCCTATCTGATATTTTTGCAGAACAAGGGTTTCTCTACAATTAGAGGAGACATTTTCAAGTTTGTTACAAATAATGATGAGAATCACATCAGATTTTGTTTGTAGAAAGATGAGAGATACTTTGCAATAGTAGGGAATGAAGATTCAAGTGGGCACACATCACTTCCAAATCAAAACTAGGATTTCATTCTTTTCCTATATCTTTCTCTTTCTCATTCATTGTAAGGTTTTTAGTTTTTGATATGTTTCATTACTCTGATACCATATTCTTCAACATTTCTCATTATAGTGGACATCAAGTAATAGAACATAGATAGCTCAAATTTGTTAGGTAGTTTTATGTTTCAATTTCATGCATCCTTTATGTATTGATTTCAAGGAGTAAAATAAAAGTGTAGCAAAAATTTAGTCTTCTATATGAATTTTGTCTCTTGTTCATCCTATTTTTGATCTTATGTGATATATGTACAAGGTGCATATTGTCAAGTTGTAATTTTTTTTAGATCATATTGTTAGAGTAAATAATTATTTATTAATTATATATTCTTTTACTTAAGTTTACTTAGGTTAATGCATTTAGTTAATAGTTGTAGTTGATGAGTTTTTGACAACATGGGAGTTTGTTCCTATCTAAGTTATACTTATCTCCTCATCTTGTTCGATGATATCCCACCTTTTGTGGACTTATGCTTAGTTGTCAACCTTATCTTCTAGCACTTTCTAGCTTGTTCTACAAGATTTATTAAGGCCTTTATATTTGGTCTATCTCATTGTATTTCACAACTTATTTTGAAGGCATATTGTATAGCAATACATTTTTCTTTGTTTGCAATATTTTCTCTCTCAGTCCGTTTAGTTTTTCCAAGCTCCACGTCTTTCTTCTTTGGTTTCCCTTCGATAGGTTATTTGCATGCATGCGATCCTAGTGAGCTATGAATTTTTATTTCATCAACTTCTACATGGTATCAAAGCCTCTCTGCTACTTCTTGGTTGAAATAATTTTGAAGCCACGATTCAGAGACACAAAAACTAGTTTGTTTGTGATTTTATGTTCAATTTGGGGGAAGAGCATTTTTTTGGAGCACTTTGGGCCTAAATAGATGCTTCCATTGAGTTTAGAAAGCATGTTACAATCAGGATCCATATAAAATTTTTCCATTTTGGACATAGTTGATCCAAGACGAAATATTGTTTTGCCTAGGAGGCTGTACCAATGCATTTATTGTAGAGCAGACAAAAAAAAGACTAAAAAATCATGCCCAGGCCACACCACCACACCACCACCCAATGGCCACTTCCATGCCACCAAGACGTAGCTCGCACACTACGACCACCTATAGAACAATCACAACGTGGCCACCGCTCTGCGAACCCCACCGCCTGGCTAGCCTAACACCCTCCCAATGGTGTCCCTGGTTTCCTTCACCTCTACTCTACTTCTATAGCACCTTCACCTATCTCTACCACCTACAAACTGCCTCTTTATACATCCACATATTCAATGAAAATTATTCTATTCTTTGGCTCCCACGAGGCATGGGTTCCATTTTGGCATCTACCACATGGCCTCTACCATGTCATCTTGACATGTCAACCTCTTGCCACATGGATTCCATGTGGCACACCACATGGCCTCCTTTTTCATTGTAACAACTAAATGGCTATCGATTTTAACATAGTGGAATGCTAATGTTAGCACTGTACCATCACACCTATAGGCTCGCTAGGGTCTTTTTTGACCCACTTGCAATTTTTTAGCTATAACTTGAGCATATGGAGGTATTTAGAAATTTTTTAGCTATAAGAATCACCAAAAATCTAGTTCTAAGATGGAGACATTGATGTAGGTTTTTTATAGTTCTCATATAGTTTTGTTGCTCATTTTTGTAGTTGAACTCTAAAGTTCTATTTCTCACTCTGGCAAGCATATCTTTTGCATCCCATATCCATTTTTTGAAAATGTTATATTTTTGAAAAGCTAGTTTTGTCATCATTTTAGAAATGCTATCATTTCCTTTAGATTCTACCCCATGCTCTTTTTATCAATTTTGTTGACATTTTTGCTCTATGGTTGATATCTTGGGTGTTCTAGGTCCAAGGATCATTTTCATGGCATGGGATCTTTTTTTTTGGGTTGTACTATCTTTTGTATTAGCTTTTTTCATTTTCCAATAATTGTAGCTATCATTTGTAAGAATCTTTATGCACATGCATTGAGATAAAGTGCCACTCTTGCATTTCGAGTTCAGGAACATTGTTTTGAGATAGTTGTACTTGCACTATTTTATAAAGCACCTTGGGGGGAATAGTTGTTGCCATTTTTGTGCCCTCATCTTTTGTCAAGTGAGTGTCCCTTCCATGACATTATCCCCATGTAGACTCGGTGATGGTGCCTTTATAGGTGTTTGTACCTCTTCAACTCTCTCATTTTTCTTAGTTCTTTCTATAGAGGATTTTGGCCCACTTTTTTAGTTGCCTATCTTCTCACCCCATCTGCATTAAGGGGGAGTTATTCTATTGTTCTAATGCCTTCTTGGTTCAATGGTTCAATAGTGTCAACTATGTATTTAGTATTTGATCCTATATACTAGGTGATTGTAGTAGCTCGCTACCTATGCATTTCGGTGAGATGGATCATCTACCATATAGATATGCTCAGTTTTTGCCTTCTTCTTCCATGGAGGTTCTTTAGATTAGTAGTTTCTTTCCAATGATAGAGTTTGTGGCTTTTTCATGCTTTAGTGATGCTCTTCATGGTCTTCTATTTTTTCCATTTTTTGGTACATTCCACTAGTTGGAGGCTTCTTCAGTCCTTCACTAGGTTTTCTTACCTCTTTTTGGGGGAGAGTTTTTCCCATGTGGTTTTCTCTCTTTCCCCATTTTTAGAGGTTGCATTTCTTTGCATTGTTCATGGGTACCTAAAATGGCTTTGTTGCTAGGACCCATTCTATGTTTCATCTTAGTTTTTGTGAGCTTAAGGCATTCCCCTAAGTTGCACTTAATGGGTGGTATTAGAGTAAATAAATATTTATTAATTATTTATTATTTTACTTAAGTTTACATAGGTTAATTGATTTAGCTAATATTTTTGGTTGATGAGTTGTTGATAAGAGAGGATTTTGTTCATATCTAAGTTGTACTTATCTCCTTACCTTGTTTGAGGATATCCCACCTTTTTTGGACATACACTTAGCTGTCAATCTTATCTTCTAGAAATTTCCAACTTGTTCTACAAGCTTCCTTGAGGCCTTTATATTCGGTCTCTCTCATTATATTTCGCAACTCATTTTCAAGGAATATTGTATAGCAATACATTTTTCTTTTCTTACAATATTTTCTCTCTCAGTCCATTTAGTTTGTCCAAGATCCACCTCTTCCTTCTTTAGTTTCCCTTCAATAAGTTATTTGCATGCAGGTGATCTTGGCAAGTTGTGAGGTTGGCTTTCATCAACTTCTACACATATATGTTGATATGTTTTTCTTATGACTCAAGGAGACATGTAAATGCTTGGTTTATCATCATAGGGTTGCAAATTTCATGAAAGGATAGGTCAAGTATGAGATTCAAAAAGATGCATATGTCTAATTCATAAGGTAAATGTAAAGATTGGGAAAGCCCTTATGTATGGGATATGTGAATCACTTTTAGGTATGTGTGTTAAGCATTCTTGGGATAGCCCAAATGATAAGGCACTAATCAACTATAGGATTAAAGTGCTACGTTGTTCATAAGAAGCGAAAAAGTGTAGCCCTCGCTTGGCTTATCAAGTTCTTAGGTCATATAATTACCTATTTCATGTCTACGATTTTTGCATAAGTGTTAGAAGATTAAGGGTTTTATTTTCTTTTCTTTACATTCAGTGTATTCTTTGAATATTGGTACAATATGAAGAATCTATAGGTATACCTACCTAGGTTTTGCAGAGCCTGAATTAGAAGAAAGGCGTAGCCTTATAGTTGGCTTGGTGTCTAAGAGGATATGTTGCAAATGGGAAGTATTTTCCCCTAGACATATTATGTTCTTATTGAGATAATTTGAAACTGTGGCATTTTAAAATACCAAAACCATGGAAGAAGGTCATGTTTCTATAACCCTCCTCTAGCTATTGTACTTTTGATTATTTTTTTCAAAAGACTTCACCATGCTTTAACAAAACTTTCCATTTAGCTTGACATTCTTTCTCCAATTTTTTATTTTCCACGGATGAAGTAACACAAGCCAAATTGGCTCCAAGGTACTCTAACTTCTTTTTGGTGATATTATTTTCCTTAAAGATATTACCAAATGAAGATTTATACTATCCTTTAACATATTTGCAGATACATTATATTTTCCTAATAATACAAAACATGGCTCAACCTTGGACAAGAATGTTCCACCATCAAGCAATACACTCATTGAACTATGGGTGTGAGTGCCACATTATCTCATACCTAAAGGGTCTTCATCTACTTATTTGGTTTATGTTCCAAGAGAATAACATCATATAATCATTAGATATGGTCCTCAAGTATGTCATTAAGGAGGTATGTAGGATAATGTCCCAGTCCACTGAGACAAGAACACAATCAAGCCTAAGTTGAATTAGGTTGTTCCCTAGTCTACTATTTGACTTGGTAAAAGGGGTTCCATGTAGATTAATATCAATAAGATCATTTTTCCCTAGGAACTCTTCCAAGTCATACATACTCTTAGAGAATTCCTCCAAGAAACCCATTTTCTCTTATAGATATAGGGGTATATTGAATTTTCCCATACACAAAGTATTCTCAATCTTCATAGAGTTGTCAAATTTTTCTTCCTCTTCCTAGATAGAAATATGCCCATTTTGGGTGTTGGGGGCATAAAAATTAAACATATTCCAGTTAATATTTTTCGAGATGAAGCCCAAAAAAATGAAATGGGGGCTTATAATGATCTCTTTAGCCATGATATTGTTTTGATTCCAAAGAGTCACAATTCCTCCCAAAGAACTTGTCACACCACTATAACAAAAATTTTCTCTTGGCCATATATAGTCTTCCACTCTAGAGAACACTCGTGCCATCATTTTTACCTTCTACAAGATAATCATGTCAACTTTTAATTCCATGATCTTTTATTTTACTTCATAATTCTTCCTAGGGATATGAAGCCCTCTCACATATAAGGATATTATCTTCATCTTTTCTATAATTGAATCTCATTCACAGTCTTTTATCTCCCATGTGCTATATCTCTGACTATCTCCATTTGTCAGAGTTTTTTGGTTGGGAATCTCTCCACTTTCATAGTTGTCCCAACATTAACTTTTTTCCCACCCCTTTATTTCATTTTGGGGATGATCCATCAAGAATCACTATTTGGGTTGCAACCATTAGCTCTAGTTTGGATGGAGGAATGAAATTAAATAATAATTAGGAGGGAAACTACTAGGGTACCATCCAAAAAGGGTGAGTCATTCCTCTTTGTTGGGGAGAAGTTACAAGGTTTTTTGGACTAGTATCTCCCACCTTCATTTAGGTGGTTCAAAAAATATTCTCCATCCCCATCAATTGTTGTGTGACCGACTTGATCTACAATGTCAAAATTTCTCCTTCCTTAAGTTTTGGAGCTACATCACCCTTTGTCATAGAGGTAATTCCATATATCTCAATATCTTTTAGGTTATTGGTATCTCACTTCTTAGAGGCCCTCTCCATCCCCTTTTCTTTAGTTCATTATTCTTTCTTCATCATAGGTCCCTAATCGTTACTTCAGGAATCATCAACCATTATTTGCATGCTCTTTGAAGACTCTGTGTTGACTATTGTTTCTAAATTCTTCAAGCATTCCATCATAACCACTCCAAGTGAGGAGATTTTTTTCCTTAAGCTACTCATGATGCCAACAATCCAAAACCAAGTGGAAAAACATATTATAGTTTTGCTAGAAGGGTGCAATATTCTCCCATAGAATCAGTTGTGACCAAAGACACCATTTCAACTTTAGAGCCACTATGGTTAGAAAGTGTTTATTCATCTCTGCATTCACACATATTAGTGAAAAATGCTATTTGGTATTGGAACTGGTAGTTAGATCAACCATGATGAAGTTTCGAAAAGAGTCTCCAATCCAACTAAACACTTATGATGGAGAAAAAATATTACTTTGAAATACTAGAGAGAAGCTGTAAGTACAACTATCCATACCTTGAACCATGTACAAGTCAAGAAAGGTACTCATTCAACACCTTTTGAACTATGGTATGGATACTCACCAAATTTCAAATATTTTAAGGCATTTGGAAAAAAATTGTATATTTTCAGACATTTTAGGAATGGCAAACTAGATACAAAAAGTGAAGAAGGTATATTACTAGGTTATTCCACAAGAAGCAAAGCTTATAAGTGTTTAAATACTAACACTAACAAAGTTGTGTAAAGTGAAAATGTGAAATTTGATGAATATACAGAAGTATATGAGGCTGAACCTATGAAGGAACTAGAAGAATAAAAATCATTTGTATAATTTTATGAATGTATGCCTGCTGAAGAAAATTTTGCAAATCAACCTACAAACCAACAACATGTTTTAATGACTACTGAGTCACATACTATCAATGTCAAGTTTCATTTAGGAACTGAGCTACATTAAAGTTTTGAGTTATAGAATGAATCTAAGGCATATTCTAATTCTAGGATTAGTGTACATGAAAAAAATGATAAAATACCTCATAGAGATGTACATAGTGATTAAGAAGTTGAAATACCAAATGAAGAAACTAGAGATGAATAAATATTATCCAAATATGTCAAGAGACATCATCTTTTTGCACAAATATTTGGATATATAGATGCGAGACCAATGACAAGGAAGAAATTGAGAAATGATGAATGTTTACTAAGCATGAAGGAACCCAAAATAGTGAAATATTCCTTAGAAGATGTGGACTAGAGCAAAGCCATGGAAGAAGAGATTGAACAAACAGAGAAAACAAAAACATAGACTCTAGTTCCTAGACCAAAAGACCAAAATGTGATTGGCACCACATGGGTATACAGAAACAAGTTTGATGAAAATGATGAAGTCACAAGGAAAAAGTCAAGATTAGTATGTAAATGATATGCACAAGAAGAAGGGATTGTCTATGGAAAAACATTTTCCCCTATTGCTAGATTGGAAGTAGCAAGAGCTCTACTTGATTATTCTGCATACAAAGGTTTCAAATTTTATCAAATGGATGCAAAATCTACAATTCTAAATGGTATATTAGAGGTAGAATTTTATATAGAACAACCAAAAATATTTGTTGATGTTAACAATAAAAACATGATATGCAGATTACACAAATCTTTATATGGTTTGAAACAAGCACCAAGATCACGCTACGAGAGACTTCATAATTATCTTGTGAGGATTGGATTTGAAAGGACTGATGATGCAAATAATCTATACTTGAAGACAAAGAAAGGAAAAGGCATTTTGTAATATGAATTTTTTGTTGATGATAACATATTTAGAGGTCAAGATACTTTATGTAAGGCTTTTGCAAATGAAATTGAAGCAATAATTTGAGATGTCTATGTTTGGAGAGATCAAGTTCTTTGGGGGTTTGCAAGTACACCAAATGAAATATGGTATAAACATCACTCAGTCAAAGTATGTAAAGGAGATACTAAAAACTTTTGGATTGTTCGATCCCAAGCCAACAAGTATACCTATGGTGAAAGGACCTAAGTTGTCAAAGAATGATGATTTGACTGAGGTGAACCAAACATTATATAGGTCTATGATTGGAAAATTGCAATATGTAGTACATAGAAGACCTGATATTGCTTTATCTATGGGGATAGTTGCAAGATTATCTACTAATCCTAGGGAGAATCATTTGATGTGTATAAAGATGATAATGAGATATCTAAATGGAACTAAGGAACATGGTCTATACTACAAGAAAAATGAGAAATTTGAATTAAGAGCCTATATTGATGCTGATTAGACTTGAAATATTGATGATAGAAAGAGTACTAGTGGAGGAGCATTTTTCTTACAAAAGAGGCTAGTTGCATGGACTAGTAAGAAATAAAATTGCACTTCACAATCTACTATTGAAGTTAAATATTTTGAAACTACTATAAATTGTAAAAACATTGTATGGATCAAACAACTACTCAAAGGTATGAAGGGAGAGATTACTAAACTAGTGATACTTTATTATGATAATGCAAGTGTTATAAATATATCAAAGAATCTTATGATGCACACAAAGACTAAGCACATTACACTCAAGTATCATTACTTGAGAGAATTATTTCAAGATAAAGAGGTCAAGATGGAATATGTTTGATGTCTTCAAAAGGAATTACCTAAGGATGCTCATGAGTATCTAAGAGGTAAACTAGGGGTGATACCACTATCAAAGGCTATCTAAGAAAATAGGAGGAGTTCCCTGCATCAAATAAGTTAATTACCATATGTTACAAATTGATGCAATGGATCTTACTTTAGAAGCTGCCTAAAATAATCATAGAGCTGAAACTACAAATCAGTGACAAGAAAGGTGAGAAAGGGAAAAACTTAAGAAGTTTATATTTGCATTTTAAGATGAGAAGTCTTTGGAATTATTGTCAAAGAGGGAGAAACACAAGAGATTGGGAGATATGATAGAGATAAACATTGATCAAAACAAAAACATTGAATATAGACATTGAACAAAGAGGGAAAAATTTTCACTTCTGAAAAAGAAAGTGTATTTGTTGATTACATCTTCCTAGTAAGAGGAATGACATAAGAAGTAATTCAAATGGAGTCATATGGATTACAGAACAAAGTTTGGTAACCTATTCAGAAGATGAACATTACTAATAGAGGGAGAGATTTCAATATAAGGATTTTTTTTTTGGTATTTTGTTGGTCTTACAATTTTAACTAAGTCAATTTGATTGATCAGTTTGGTTTGACATCAATGCCAAAGAGGGAGATTGTTGAAAATAGATTGATACAAATATGGTAAATGTGAACTTCAATCATTGTTTTGTCACTAATGTCAAACCTACTAGTTGTTGGTAATACAAATTTTTATATGATTTATGTACTATCACTTATTTGATTAGTGAAGAGGATTTGATCAAAAGATGTAACAATAGAACCTAGAGGAAAGGTTGAGTTATGATATGAAAAGGAGTACAAGAATTAGCTAAGATAGTGATAACATAGTGCATTGATAATCTACTTAATGTTGCAAAGATTTTTTATACTAAGCAAGTTTAGAAGAGCAAGTTAAACAAGGTTTGTCTACCAAGATTAACTTAGTAGATAGTAGGTGTCAAGTAAAGTCAGTGCAAGGTAAGAAAATATTATTTGGAGCAAAGTCTATTTTAGTGTATGTCAAGTAAAAAGGTTGATGCCAAGTGAAGCTTAGTTGATTCTAAGAACCACTAAACTTTAGTTCATGCCAAGTGATTTTATAGAGGATGTTGAGAAACAAAATATGTGTTGAGCATCAGAGGTGAGTTAATGTTGAGTGTCAACATTATTTGAATGATCATGAATTTGATAGATCTAAGAACTAACAATTTATTTTTCTTGGATTGTGTGAACCATGTGGAAGATAAGGTTGATGAGTTGGTGGCATAGAATCCATGGTAAATCATTTTGAGGAAAATTCAAAGAGGATTGAAGGAGAAGTTTCTAGAAAGGGATGAAATAAAATGAGGGGTAGATTCATTGAATCCTACCTAATATAAGCTAACCCTAAATTGGAAAATGGAGAATTAATGACAAAATATCATAATTCTCTATTTATAGGGATGGATGGTCAGAAGCAAAGGTTTTCATGTGTGAGAAACTAAGGAAGAAATGGAGTCTAGGGTATTAATTCATTTAGTGACCTAAAAGAAGAGTTTGCATTGGCATGATGATTAGGAAAGCTTAAGGATATGGATGCTTGAAGGGTGAACAAGCCATCAAAGCTGAAGTTTTTGAAAGAAAAGCAGAATGGGGGACTAAAATAGAGATATGTAATATACAAATGTAGTTGTAATTTTTTATCAGATCAAGCCTTACTATTACTCTCTAATAATTGTAAGCAATCTAGGGTAAATCCTTTGGATTAAGGATGACCTAATAATCATTTGTAAATCCTCTAACTCACTGACATTCCAAGTGAATCGTCTAAAGTCCTGTAACAAGGCTCACTCCTAATAGGGTGATTGAAATCCTTCAACTAGGTCACATTTATCAGTGTGCATTAAAACCTTTAACACGGTTGGCTTTCATAAGGCATCACTTCAAAAGAGTAAGAAAAAGTAGCATGTTACTAGTAGTTTTTCCCAAATTGGGTTTCCACATAAATCATTGAATCAAGTCTATTATTGAATCTGTTATGTTTCATGTTTACATTTCTACAACTTGATTTGATAGTAACCTACAAGTTTTAAGTGATTGCATAATCTTATGGATGCATGCATGATAATAAATGTTTTATGGGTTCACTAAGCTATGAAAAATTTTAATTGTACATTTGGACCTTGGATAACTGATTCACCCTCCATCTTAGCTATTTGAAAGAATTCCAACACAATGTTGAACATTAAATATAACCATACACAAAGAGAAATCATGACATCATTATTTTTTAAGTAGGGAAACCTTGGCCAAGGGAAAATCCCTGTGAGGATGATACCGATAAGATAATCCATTAAACAAAAGAATCCTATTAAGGGTATTAATCCTAATAGGATTCTATGAAATAGATATAGTGTCTCGAGTCCTTGTTAGAGGACTAGGCCCTATTAAAAGCCTCAACCCTATTAGGAGTTTCTTAACCCTATTAGGAGTTGGTAGATCAAGTATAATGTATGCAAGAAGAGCCCACTACCCTAGCATGCAATATATAGATACATTTCTTCACAATAGTAGATATACAAACAATATTATCATACTATTGTATCTCACACTTTTTTTGAACATACATTATATCTCACATCACATAAGGCTCAAATATCATTTAAAATTTCTTCACATATAGTTTGCATCATATTCTTACTCATTATTTGCACAAGAGATGATGTCTATTTAATCTCAAAAATTAATAAATCTTTGCTTAGCCTACCCTAATTCTTTCACATGCTTTACCAAATATAATATAACTTTGGGTAAACATCTAGGATATTGGTCCAACATGATCAAGTAATTATTTTGTTTAGAAAATAATTCCTTAACCCATATACTCCAATTAGATGTCATCCTCTATTGATTACCTGAATTGGTAATTTAATTGTAACTTGCTATGTACTATTTGTATAGTTCTATGCACTAACATAAATAATCATAACCCTGTCTACCATTGATCCTCAACTGTGCATGAACTAATGCAAAATATGTCATCTGTAAATACTATATTTGTCTTTACACTACTACAATCTACTAAACATGTGGACAATTTTATGACTCTAATTGCATAAATGAAATACTAAATATCTATTTCCATAAATGACAACATTTAGAAATTTATCTAGCCATATTTCCAACAATCTCTCCCTTTGGAATTGATGGAAATGTTTGGTAAAATTGGCTAAGTCCCCGATTGATATCATACAAAATAAAATAAGTACACAATGTAATTACACAAAATTGACTACAACATAGAAAATTTTATTGATGTTTCTATGGATCATCACACTCCTTATCACTCCTTTACATAGGTAAGATCCCCCTTACATATACATACTTTTCTTTTACAGACATATACATATATAATATTCCTTACATATACTTCTCCACCTTAAACGTCAATGGAAAGGATGTCAAAAATATGTATACAAAATTGTGTTGCCTTTCTCTAATCAACTTGATATTCTAGCTATACAATCTGTAGAACCAAGTTTTAGTCTCTCAAGATCTTTCTTCTAGTTCTCCTTGACTATGTCGAATATACTGATGAGTTTGCAAAGTGCATATGATGAAATTTCAACTATTCTCAAGTTATTATAGGAAAATTTACCATATGATGCCTTACTTGCAAGACACTCCTCCAATTTCCTTTGTAGAATATGAATTTTGGGTGATAAATTTTTTCTAAAGGTAGAGAATCTTCTGATTACTTTCTCCTTCTCAATTTTAATGCCTCTAATTGCATTTTGAATCTTCTCCATTTGAGTTCCAAAATTTTCATTTTTTGCCGTTGGTAGCTGCAGTCTAGTAGTGAGTGTTTGAATCTCACCCATTTGGCCTTTGATCTAATTATCAAAATCTTACATGTAATTATATGAAATTTTGCATTGCACATACAAATTATTACCTTCATATGTGCTTTTCCTTAACTCTTTAATGCACATATCAAATATTTTTAGATCACTTCTAACATTTTTGCAAACTATATCAACCAGTGATGCACCATGGTTTGCTTGTTCTTGTACTAAAGAAAGTTTAGACAAGGTTGTGAATTCTTCAACAAATATATTTCACTAGTTCTTTTTCCTTTTTCTGTAAGTCTACATTTCTGACAATTGTGTAGACTACTTTATGCATTTTCTCCAAGACTTCTATCATTGTTCTTTCCAAAGACTTCACTGATTTTTTCTTTACAAGTAATTTTCTCAAAGATCTCATTAGCCCTTTTTTATCATCATAATCATGAGATACTACTACTATTGTTTCTGTTACTAGATTTTCTACTAGAATTAGTACAACTTCTTTCAGTTTTGTACTCTTCTTTTCTTCCTCAACTTTCTTTCTTTCTTTTTCTAATCTCTTTTAATTTTCAATTAATATGGCTTCTTGCTATTTTCTTCTTTTATCTTCTTTCTTTCTCTCATCTTATTTCTTTCTCTTCACATCTTTTTTTCCTAATTCTTTATTTCTTTCTTCTTCCTTTGTCTTTCTCTTCTCTTTATATTTTTTTCCTTCTTCATCATCCTCTTCATCAAATCTTGAGAAGGTAGTGATATTAATAGCAATGTTAGTTCTAAAATTTGTAAAAAAAAATTCTTTGGAAAAAACTATTATATACATACTATCCACTTCCATGGATCGAGTATCAATGATTATGTGAGGAGGTGAATAGGTTTTATGTGCCTCTTCAACTTCTTCTTCACCATCAAAAGGAGTGTTGGCCTCCACATAAACCAAACTTGTAGTTTCAGGCTACACAATCTCCTTGGTGATTTTAGGTGTGGATCTCATATATTTTACTACAACTTTTTAAATTTCTTCCCTAACTTCTTCATAGTTACCTCCCATAAGAAGAATTTATTTTCTTTCATTCCTCAACAAAGCTTCTAAAACTTTTAAGATATTTTCAATTTATTTTTTAATACTTACTTCACACAAAATTAATTAACCATATTATCTCTTTGCTTAGTGTTCTATTTTTCTATTCTTCTTTTCTTGTTAAGCAATATATTGTACAAATATTTTGGTATCTTATTTTGGATACTATGAAATCTCTTATTCCTCAAAATCATTTTCCTTACAATAGAATTTTCTAGCTATCTCCTATCTATGTCATTGTACAATCTATAATACTTATTTAGTTGAACAAAATTGTTAGTATTTATAATTTTCATATTCAAACTCTCAACTTTAGAATTCTAGGATTTCATACTAGTGAGTTTCCTTCCTTCCCTAGCTACCTGTTCAACTACCTTGTATTTAGTTTCTTTATTAGATTCCTCAAAATCACTACTTTATAGTGTCTTTCTTCTCTTTCTAGATCCACTAGTGGTTTTCTTGACCCTTTTATTGGAGGATGGTGTTGGTTCTTTCTTAAGATTCACCAATATCTCTAATTTTCTCTATCCAACTATTGTAGCATCTTCTAGTTTCCTCTTAATAGGTTAAACCTACACAACTACTGCATATGGTGTAGTAGCTATTTGTGAAGTAAGCTCTTCTATTGTCACTCCTTGAGATGGTGCTACAACAAAAATAGGTGTGGCTTCAAACACTTCACCTTTCCCACTAACTTACATTTCCATTTCTATGCCTTCGATCTCATCAAATTCTTCCCTTGTCATATGGGATTCCTTAAGAAGGCATTCTATCTTCTTCTCCACATTATTTTTAATTTCTTTACTATGACGTTTAGAATGAACTTACCCTATCTTCTCTTCATAGGTAGCCCATCTTGGAAATTCAATGTCCCTTTTGGGTGTACAATAATCTGAGCACATCCTTCAATCATTTAATATCACATGGGTTCAATAAACTCCACTCTACATTCTACTACCTCCATACAAGTAGTGTCAATATCTACTATGAAACATATTTCATATTTATACTTCTCCACCATAGAAGGAGGGATTCTATACCTTAGCTTCATCTCAGATTGAAAATTTTTCACCATTCTGTCAATTTCACTATCTTCAACATTCTTTAATCTATCCATGAAGCACTTTGTAACCATCTTCAATGAAAATTAATGACTATCCCAATTTTCCATATCAAGGAATTGCTTGTTTACATAGAAAAATAAGCATGTTAATGAGTTTTGAATCTAAAAAATGTAGTCTTAGACTTCTTCAGCTTCATAATATTATTCAACAATTGGACTCTCACAATCTCACACATATTTACTTTCTTTTTCTCAACTACCATTATCTGAGTTACATGTATGAATCATGCAACCACAAAGTTTACTCTATAACTATGATTCATTTTATATCCTATATTTTTTCTCAATAGTTTGACTCCTTTTTCTAGGGTCATGTCAATTTTCATATTCCTTCCATCAAACTTAGTATACAAGTTGTCTCAATTTTTTCTCACAATCCTATCATTCACTATGTTATAGCCTTTGTTGCTTAAACATATGACTTTATGGATTAGATCATCGTCAATTACAATAGGAACATCACCTTGTTGGAAATATAAGGTAGGCTAGATTACTAAGAGGGGAGGAGTGAAACAAGAATCAATAAAATTTTAACTCAATTCACCAATTAATCGTTCATATATTGCTCTGATCTAATTGTATGCATGAAACAATGAAAGTAATAAAACATTCATAACACTTTGACACAAGATATGGTGACCCAAAAACCTTCCCAATAGAAAGTAAAACTAGGGTGTGGATGATATCCAAAAGCTTTAGTATTGCAGTATAAAGATGGCCTGTTATGGCTTACAATTGATCACTTATGGTGATCTACTCTGTTAGGAGTAGTAAGGACTACGAGGTCCACCTTGTTAAATGATTTACAAACATACAATGAATTATGCACTTTGTTAGGAGATTTATCAAAACACTAAGTCCACCCAGTTAAATGGTTTGACTAATGCACCTATTAGAATGAATTAGTGGCATCTCCAATCTACAACTATGATTTGATGAAATAGATTCCTTGAATTGTGATGATCACCTAACTATGATAGATAAGTCTCTATTATACCATATGTTGGAAATATAAGAGGAGTAACTGAGATCCGGGGGGTGAATCAGTTACTACAAAAATAAATCCCAGATCCCTTAGATGTCAGAACAAAACAATGAACTTTGAAAGCTAAACTTTGTTGATCCTCAACAAACACACAAAGATGTTGTAATTCAGTAAATACTAAGAGTGCTCAGTAATTACTTAACATTCAAATCTTAAGATGTTAAGTGTTATTACTAATTACTTTAACTTATTTGCAAATATAAGAAGAAATAGCAAGAACACGTTTGAACCAAGATTGGGAAAACCAATTTGGGAAAAACCACCAATTGCAACTAGTTACTATTTTCACTCTTTTGAAGTGAGCATTGTTAGGAGCCAACCATGTTAAAGGTTACAAAACACACTATTAGGTGTGACCCTGATAGAGGATTTAATCACCTTTTTACGAGTGGCATTGTTGGAGGTCTTTAAAAAATCCAATAGAACTACCACCTTGTTACAAGATTGGTTACAAAGTAAAAATGATATGACTTGATTTGAATGCAACTGAATTGTTGATTACAGACCTTGATTCTAGCTTGTACTTGATCCTTTCTAATTGAATGTATCCTTTTAGCTTCATAATGATATTCTAATTATCCTTCTAATTTTCTTCCCTTTTGCATCATTAGATCTTCAAAAATCTTCCAATCATTCACACACTTCACACACATTCTAGCTCACAACTTGACCTTTTATTAATATGTTTCACTTTGTCAAGTCAGCTCAAATATAGTTTAGAATAGTTAATATTCATCTTCTCAGTTAGCTAGAACTATCAAATAAATCAATTGAACTTAATATGAAAAAATAATAAAATCCTTTTTTAGTCAACCCTACATGATAGACACTAACTCAAAAATGATTTTGCTATGTTAACTAACTTAAACTCAGTCAACACTGCATACTAGAAAATTTCCTTTGGTAACTGAGTTGACTCAGTTAACATAGGTTCCATCCAATATTCCTTCATTAACTAAGTGAGCTCAGTTAAAACTCATCTTCTACAAACTTTCGTTTGATGCTAGAGTGAACTTCATAGATATTGCCTTCTAAACTAGGAAAATTATAGATTGCTTGATACCCACATAAATCTATCTTCAATGCCCGAGTAAGCTTGAAATACACTAATTGGTAATTATATGAAATTTTTTGTGACATCAAAGATAATACACAATTAATCAATTTTATCCAACAATATCCCTCTTTGGCATTGATGGCAACACAACATGTCATAGCACAATGCAATTTATGGATCAAGAATAAAGTAAGGAACACGTCCTTAGTTTCATTCTAATTCTCATCCATGAGAACTCCCTCTATCAGTATGAACTCTATTTGCCTTCATTTTCTCCCTCCGTCAAAAAAATTTTGTCTGCTAGAACTTCAAGTCATTGACAATTCTTTCTATGACAACAAAATTTTCCCTCTTTCTAACAACAAAAAAATTTCTATAGGATATGATAGTAAACTTCTCGCTCTTTGAAATCTCACCCCAAAGACAATACTCCATGTGTTGGGTGATGCGATGTGCTCCCCTGCCCATAGGTGGTTAATTATGTGGTGTTCCATGTTCACTAATAGTCATGGCTTTTGGTGCAACGGTAAATGGGCCCCACAATTGGTATCAGAGCCTGGTTTTGGCTTGGTCATGGGTTCAAATCTCCCTAGTGCCTTCCCAACCTACGTAAGCACCTGGTATGCACGTTGAGGGGGAGATTTTTGGGTAATGCGACACGCTCCCTTGCCCACAGGTGGTTAATTATGTGGTGTTCCATGTTCACTAGCAGTCATGGCTTTTGGTGCAAGGGCAAATGGGCTCCACAATTGGTATCAGAGCCTAGTTTTGGCCTGGTCATGGGTACAAATCTCCCCGGTGCCTTCCCGACCTGCGTAAGCACCTGGTATGTGCATCGAGGGGGAGATTGTTGGGTGATGCGACATGCTCCCCTACCCACAGGTGGTTAATTATATGGTATTCCATGTTCATTAATAGTCATGGCTTTTGGTGCAACGGTAAATGGGCCCTACACCATGAATATTAATGTACCTTAAGTATTGATTCATTTGCAATATGCTCTTGGTTAATGCATCACTAAACTTCATTTAGTGAGATTCAAATAGGGAAATGACCCCTAGCTTACCTCTTAGATACAGAAATGCATCCTTAGGTAATGGCTTGGTGAATATGTCTACAATTCATTCTTTTGTATTTACATATTCCAATCTGACTTCCTTGTCTTGCACCAATTCTCTTAGGAAGTGATCTTTTATAGCAATGCTCTTTGTTTTGGTATGCATCACTAGATTCTTTGATATATTAATTACACTACTTAACATATGATATATTGATTTCTACCAAACAATATTAGAATAATTAACTATTGCTACCACATATTCTACCTCTACTATGGATTGAGAGATACAATTCTATTTCTTACTTGTCCAAGACACTAGTCTTTTACCAAGAAAGAATGCTTCACCAATAGGGCTTTTTCTATCATCAATACTTCTTGCCCAATCAACATTTGTAAATAATTTTAAGTCCAAATTGCCTCCTATTTTGTACAAGAAACCATATTCTTCAGTACCTTTTAGATATCTTAGGATTGTTTTGACTGCAATCAAATTCTATTCTTAAATAATTGCTCATAATCTTTCCACCATACTGACTGCTAATGCAATATCAGGCCTTATATTCACAACATACTACAATTTTCTCATCATTGATCCTATATGTGGTCTAATCTACCTCTTTGTAATCATCATTTTTAGAAAGATTATGTCCAGTAGACATAGTAGTTACAACTAATTTTAAATCTTCCAATACAAATTTCTTTATTATCTCCTTCATATATTTAGATTGAGTAATATAGATACCATCTTTCTTCTATTGAATTTGTAATCCAACAAAGAATTTTATCTATCCAAACATAGACATCTCAAATTTCTTACTCATTTCTTTTGAAAATGCCTTTCACAAGTCATCATTTCCTATGAATAATATGTCATCAACAAATATTTTTGCCAACACAATCTTCTTGTTCGGTCCTTCTTTGATATATAGACTACTATTATCTTTTTTTCTTTAAAAACCAATCGATACAAAGTAGTTATGAAGTCTTTCTTATCAAGCTCTGGGAGCTTTCTTAAGACCATATAGTGCCTTGTGTAATTTTCAGACCATATCCTTTTTGCTAGGATATACAAAACCTTCTAGCTATTTAATATAGACTTCCTCATCAAGAATTCCATTCAAAAATGTAGATTTTACATTCTTTTGATAAAATTTAAATCCTCTGTAAGCTACATATGTTAGTAAATTTATAATACCTTCTAATCTTGAAATATGAGTAAAAGTTTCACCATAATCAATACCTTCTTCTTGAGAATATACTTTACATACCAACCTTGCTTTGTTTCTAGATACTTTTCCATCTTCATTTAGCTTATTTCTGATCACCCACTTTGTGTTAATTACATTTTTATCCTTGGGTCAAGGAACAAGAGTCTAGGTTTTGTTCTTCTCTATTTGTTCTATTTCATCATTCATTGCTTCAATCCAACTTTCATTATCCAAAGCATCTTTAAAATTTCTAGGTTCAAATTCAGCAAGTAAACATGTATCTTTTAATTTGTCTCTTGTCATTGTTCCATCTGATTTGTCTCCAATGATTTGATCAGGTACATGATGCCTTCTGACATATCTTGCTAATATAGGTTCTTTGGATTTTATAATCTCATTATGAACTTCATTATCAAGCTTGGGTCCCATTGTTTGTGATTTGGGTCCATTAGACTTGGTAGCTTCTGATTGTGACTTGGGTCCTTCTGACTATGACTCCAATTGCACTATCTGAAACTCAGTAGCTATTGGAGATTTTGGTGACTTAGGAGGTGAAGCTTTCTTTCTTTCAAATAAATTTGGTAGGGTATTAGGTTCATACTAAACAAATCTTCTATAATCCTTAGGCTCTTTACCTCTTTCTTCTTCACTCCTTTCTGCAAATTCATCAATTCTCATATGTGCACTTTCTATGATTTTATGAGTAGACAATTTCAAACATTTGTATGCTTTATTTCTATAGGAGTATCCTAAAAATATGCCTTCATCACCTTTGACATCAAATTTACCTTTTTCTAGATTCTTTCAAGATATAATGTTGGCTACCAAATACTTTAAAGTAACTTACATTATGTTTGTAGCCATATTATAGTTCATAAGGAGTTTGATTCAAATCTTTCTTTAGCTATACTTTGTTCAAGGTATGAACAATAGTGTTTGTAGCTTCCTTCCGGTATTTGATTGCAACATTCTTTTCTATCGTCAATGTTCTTGCACAATCGATGACGGATCTATTCCTTCTTTCAACTATACCATTATGCTCTGGTGTACCAGGGGCTAATACTTATCTTCTAATTCCTTTTCAATGTAGAATTCATTGAATTCATTTGAGATAAATTCACCACCTCTATCTAATCTCAAACATTTTAACTTCTTTCTAGTTTTTTTTTTCTACTCTTTCTAGATACCACTTAAATTTTTGAAAAGCTTTTGATTTTTATTTTAGATACATTATAGTCATCATTATAAAATAATCATCATCAAAAAGAATAAAAAACTTTTCCCCATTGTAACTCTTCATTCCAATAGGTCCACATAAGTCTATATGTACAAGCTCTAAGACTTCTTCAAAATGATAGCTTTTTCTTTTGAAACTAGTGTTTCCCATCTTACCAATTTGATAATTTTTTGCATAGACCCATATCAAGTTCAGGATTCAAGCTAGGAATACCACACACTCTTTTGTGTTTTCTTATCTTAACTAGATAATCAAAGTTTACATGGCAGAGTATTTTGTGCTATAACTAGCTTTCTTCTGTTTGAGCAATAAAACATGAACTTTCACTGAGATCAAGATAAAATAGATTACCTTTTGTTTGCTTGCCAGATCCAACTAGATTTCCTTTACCATCGAATAATTTGGCCTTTGCATCCATGAATTCTACCTTGAATCTAATGTTATTCAACTATGCCACACTCGGTAGAATATGCTTTAGTCCTTCAACCCAATAAGCAATATCACATACAAGTTCATTGGTCAAAGGGACACAACCTCTTTCTTTTATGTTACAAGGTTCATTGTTTCCAAATTTCACACTACCACCATCATAATATTCCATGTGCTCAAATTTTGTCTTGTCTCCAGTCATACGATGTGAGCAACTACTATCAATAATCCATGTATTATTTTTGCTAACATGAAAGGTAAGTGTCATCTTATCTCCTTCATCATTAGATTCATCATTTAGAGAAATATATACCATTCCATCTTCATTGTTATTATATTTTTTAGCCATAAAACAAGATTTCTTACCTTTGTCCTTGCACCTCTTGAATTCCTTCTTGCCTTTGTACTTGTTTCTTTTCTTCTCATCCTTGTTCTCCCTATTTGGACACCTAGCAGCAATGTGACCAATTTCTTCACAAGAAAATAAGATTAGAGGAATCTTGCTTGTGTACTTTCCTTTCCCTTTGGAGTATTTCTTTCCATGTAGGGCTTCAAAAATTTCAAGATCACTATTAGAAATTTCTTCTATTTCTTCTTCACATCATGATTGATTGACATTTAATTTCTTGCTCTATTCTTTGAGTGAGAGTTTGGCTTCAAATGCAAACTCAATATTTTTGGAACTAAGAACATAGTTATCATATTATCCAACTCAAAATCTATCAATCTTCGAACTAGAGCATCCAAAGTTATTTTGTTATTTGGATCACATCTCATTTCTTGAATAGTTGAAACTCTCATTGCATAAATAGGAAGAAGGGTTCTAAGTACCTTCCTTATAGCTATTGTGTCATCAATGTCTCCTCTAGATGCTTTGATTTCACTCACACTAGCTTTGTTTCTTTCCACATATTTTGAAATGTTTTCATCTTCCCTCATTTTCATCTAATCAAATTGTCCTCTGAGACTTTCTAGTTTGGATCCTCTTATATTGTCATCTCCTCCATAGATGGTTTTCAATTTGGTCCACATTGCACGAGTTGTTTTGCAGTCTTTTACTTCATCAAATTTAGCATAACTGAGAGAAAATGCAATATCAATCATGATGATGTAATGATTCTTCTTTTCAACAATGTCTTCCACCGATAATGTTCTAGTAGGAGTCCAATATTCAACATCAAGACATTTACAACCTAAATTACTCATAGTTGCTAGATGTAATCTCTTAAGTCCTTGCCATGCTGCAAAGTTGTCTTTCTTCAACTTGGGAATCTCTCTTTTGTAAGACATCTTGATCTTTATCTTAGGTCCTTGAATACTTCTCTACAAGCAAAAAATCCTCTAATACTAATTTTTGGAAATATAAGAGGAGTAACTGAGATGGGAGGGGTTAATTAGTTACTACAAAAATAAATCCTAGAACAATAAACTCTAAAAACTAAACTCTATTGATGCTCGAAAAACACACAAAATGGTGTAACTCAATAAACACTAAGAATTCTTAGTGATTACTTAACATGAAAATATTAAGATGTTAACTTTTATTACTTATTACATTAACTTAGTTGCAAACACAAAAAATAAATAGCATGAACACACTTGACACCAAGATTTAACATGGAAACCCAATTTGGGAAAAAACACTAATTGCAACTAATTACTATTTTCACTCTTGTGAAGTGATCCCTGTTAGGAACCAACCTTGTTAAAGGTTACAAAACACAGTGTTAGGTGTGACCCTGTTGAAGGATTTAATCACTCTATTAGGAGTGGCCTTGTTAGAGGTCTTTAGATAATTCAATAAAACTGCCTCCTTGTTAGAGGATTTATAAATAGTTGTTAGGCCAACTCTGTTAAGAGATTTAGATCACTATTGCAATGGTTAGAGAGTAACAATGACATGACCTAATTTGAATCCAGCTAAATTCTTGATTATAGATCTTAGTTTTGGCTTGTACTTGATCCTTTCTAATTGAATGCATCCTTTCAACTTCACAAGGATATTCTACTTATCCCTCTAATTCTCTTCCCTTTTTCATCATTAGATCTTCAAAAATATTCCATGCATTCATGCACTTCACACACTTTCAAGCCCATAACTTGACCTTTTATTTATATTTTTCACTTTTTCAAGTTGGCTCAAATACAACTTAAAATAATTAATATTCATCTTGTTAGTCAGCTAGAAACATTAGATAAATCAATTGAACTGAATATGCCAAAATAAGAAAATCCTTTGTTAGCTTACCCTACTTGATAGAAACTAACTCAGAAATGGTTTGTCTATGTTAACCAACTAAAACTTGGTCAAAACTTCACACTAGAAGAATTCCTTTGGTATCCAAGTGAGCTTAGTTAACACTATTTCTATCCAACATTTCCTTCATTAACTAAGTGAGCTTGGTTAACACTCATTTTTTGTATACTTTCCTTTAACACTTGAGTGAACTCAGTAGATATTTCATTTTGAACTAGGCAAACTTTGGATTGCTCAGTAGCCATAGAAAACTACCTTCAATTCTTATGTTAGCTCAACATACACTAACTAGTACTGATATGACATTTTGTGTAACATCAATGAAAAGACACAATTAATTAATTATATCCAACACCATATACTTCTTGTAGCCTTTAATTTATACACTTCTAATATTACTACTTCATATACTCAATTAATTACATGTTTGGATATGATACAATAAATTACATATATATCAATCCAACTAACTACTTACTAAAGTGGGATACAATAAAGAATTCATCATAATTCATAAAGTCAACCCATTGTTGTAACTTAGGTTCAGAAGAAAAACTTGGTGATGTTCTAACACTTGACAAACATTGCTAATGCTTAGCATACTCTATCACTCAGATGAAGTTGGACCTTAGTCCATACTAGTTACCTTGAGTAGAATGAACTCAGTCAACTCTGTATGACTCAATAAACATTGAGAAACTCGAAAGATACAAAATGACTAAGTTGAAACTGCATGACTTAGTCAACATTGGATTCACTTTATTAACACTATGAGCTTGATATACACTATAGAACTTGGTTAACACTACAGAGCTTAGTTAACACTATGATCTCATCACTTCTTCTTGATAGCTTAGTAGGCACTGCTATGCTCAAGGTATACTATAAACTATCTTAAATTCTTGGTAGACATTATGAAGCTCAACATCAACTGCACTCTGAATACTAAGCTCGATAGTGACTAAAAAGCTTGGTTAATACTATTGGATGAATAATAAGCTTTGTAGAAACTATAGAGTGTGGTAGCAATGTAAACAACTAACTAAGTTTTAAGTCAGTAATAGAAAAATTGATGTAAATGTCAACAATCTCCCCCTTTGGCATTAGTGACAAAAATAGTTATCATACCCAAATTTGAGTTCTCAAAATTACAAGTCAAAAACTTACTTTATCAATGTTTTTATTTCTTAAAATAAAATTTGACTTACTACTGGTATAGCTTGGTAAATTGATTTTCTTTATTTATTTTTCAAAATTGCTCTTGTAAACATTTTACTAATTATCTATACATATGCTTAGTTGTATATTGATACTCCCCCATGCATATAACTAGAGTATAATATTCTTCTCTCCCTTTATTAATAATATACATATCTTCTCCCCCTTTTTAACATAAATGAAAAAGGTGTATAATATCAACAAGTTAATACCAAAATGTGACAAGAAATTAGTGTCTCCCTTCAAAATGATTGACATTGTTTTGTACCAATTCTCTTGCAATGCCTTACTTGTATTCAAGGCTATTTGTACCTCTATTGGCAATTCAACCATGTGTTCAACTATGGAGAAGTTGGTGTCATCGAAGAGTGCCTTTGCATGTGCAATGTGTTTTTGTAGTGCATCCATGTTTGGAAAATCATGCCTTGAACTTTTGCAAGTGTGGCCCTAATTTTGTCTTCTTCTCTGAATAATTATGCTTGTAGATCTATTAAGTATCTTATCTTTGTAAAGTATGTAAAGATATAACTAGGATCAAGTTATAGCTAGTGTGCACTTACTTTCATATTCTCATCTATCTTGGATAAGTTATCCTTATTCACCTTTGTGAAGATAGACGTGTCACTTGACAAATAATGAAACAACATTATAGGCCAATGTTTCTAGTGAAGTAAGAGTAGTAGAGAACCCTACTTGATCTATATAAATTTTTTGTGCTACCTACTCTAAAACTTGATTTTCAAATTTTCTCTTACCTATCTACAACAAATTTTCATGTCTTTTTAGTTCTTCATTGTACTTGTGGATAATTTTAGCTAACTGGTCAAGAATAGGTTACTTTCCATCAACCTCAATATTTAGAGAATCAACAAATATTCTCTTTATTTCCTTTGCGACTTAATTATTATTTTTTTCTCTCTTATCTAAGCTTTTTTTTTTTAGCCCATTTCTTCCAATGTTATCCATTGGTATCCATCTCTTCTAGAGTGAGGTTAGAGCTATCCCAATTTGCAATAATAGTTTCCCCATCTAGATAAATTTCCTCTTCTTTACCCTTTTTTGAATGAATGACAACATGAAAAAATTCTTTTCCATTATTCAAAACTTTAGTGCTCAATTCAAACTTGTTCTCAATTGTCATTGTACTTTCCATGGTGGAAACAATAGTTGAAAAAGTAGAAATTGCACCAACAACACTAATAGTAGAAAAAAAAAATTAACAATAGGAATATCATGTTGTTGATTTATCAAGCCCGTTCTAGTTACTTCAATCATTGAAACAATCAGTAACGCAATTCTAGAGATTAGATGTGTGTTTGGTGTAGTAGATTTGACCTCTACCAACTTGATAGAAGCACTCTCTGAGCCTAATTGCACTAAGGCTTTAATTGGAGAGTGAGGAAATGAAGTCATAACTAATGCACCAATATTTTCTGCAATGGACTCTTCAATACTCTATATTTATGGAAGGATTCCTCCAATGGCTTCTTTCTCTTCCTTCCTCATTATAAAGATTGAAATCATCTATCTTATCATCTCTAATTTCTACTTCTTCTTCAACATCATCTTCACCATCTTTTTCATCAACATGCACAAAAATGTCACTAGGCTTGTGATTCCCATAGATGTTCTTCTATGTGGTAGTGCTAGACTTCACCATAGATTCAATGTCCTTAACTAATATTAGACATGTATTGAATTTGGGTGTAAGCTTCTTCTCATTTTCTTTTAGTGATTCCTTCATCTCTTTCTCACTAAGACTTAGTATAATATTTCTAAAAAATTTTTCAATAACATATTTAGCAACATTCATTGCATGATCCTATTGAGGTTTTATTGCTTTCAAAAGAACATCAAGAACATGTTGTCTAAGCTCATCTAGTGAATACTTCCACTTTCTCAATTTTTTCATAAGTGTATCCTCAATTACTTTTTCTCCTCTTTTCTCCTACTCTCATACTTAAGAGACTTAAAAAAATTTGTACCTATTCCTTTCTCCATTATCACCAATCTTTTCTAAAGAGTTGGGGTAGACCTCTAAAAGATAATCTTCTTAAATTTGGCAGATCTACATGTAAACATAGCAGGAGAAAACATGGCAGCTTTGGTTATTATATATCCTTTCCTTTCCTCTTTCAAGGATCCTCTTCCATAGGTTCTACTTCCTCTACTTTATCCTCTTCATCTTCATCTTCTATATCATCTCCTCTACCCTTTGAATGCATGAGAAGAGATTTTTATTGTTTAGTATTCTTCATTATTTTCTCAATCCCTTTCCCTCCTCTACTCATCACTTGGGGTAATTTTATCTCAAGATCAATCCTAGTCTTAGCCTCTTTATACATACTATAAATAAGTTGCCTTGAGATCCACAAGCTCATCTAGTAGAGCTTCAACTATATATTTAGAGTCATCAATCTTAAGCCCATGCTACTATAGGTTTGACATCCTGAATGTAAACCCTATCATAGTCAACCATGAAACATATGTCTTTCTCATAATCTTCTACTAGTTTCTCGGGTATCCTATTTTTTTTTTTCGTTTTCTCCTTGAATGTCTCAAAATAGTTATCCATAATATTGTGAAAATTTTCTCCCATTTTTGCTATGAATCGATTGATTTGGTATAATACTGGAGTATCTTTCTTTTGTACTAAAATACCTTTAGAAGGTAAAAACTTTTGAACATAGAAACATAGACATGTCAAAAGAGAACTAAAATTATAGAGATTATTCTTGGAGACTCTATTGCTCTCCATATTCTTGCTTAATTGACTCAACAATAGCTTAGTAAGGTCAAAGGATAATTTTTTCTTTACCACCTTGTATGCCTAGTCCATCGCTTCATAGGACACACTATTCAACCAGCTTGAGCTATAGATTTTATGAGCTATCACATGAATGCAAAACTTTAATTCCATTTTATTCATACAACTAAGCTTCATTCCTCTTCCTCCCATTTGGAAAGAGTCTTCTTTTTCAATTCAACCTGACCTAGGGTTTTAGTGATCTTAGCCTTGTTCAACATGGGCAATCTAGTGATTTTTTCTATCATCTTCTTGGTTATGAAAATAGGATGATCCAACCATAACTACATGATATGAACATGGCTAAAAATCAGTCTGATCCACTTGACTTGAAAATCTCTTGGCACATGTAAAATACATATCAAACCCTTTGTCTCCAAATGTTTGTGCTTAGGTATTTGATGCATGATACTCTAATGCAAGAGCATGTTGCATGGGAAAATTAAATTTAAAATTTAAAAAAAAATTAAATTTTTTTAAAAAAAATTGTGGAGGAGAGAGAAAGTGACGAAAATAGAAAGAGAATAATAAAAATTGAAAAATAGGAAAAAAGGGAGAAAAGAGGAATTTCTATTTTCAAGGTGCATAGGTGGCATAAATAGAAAAATAATAAAAATAGTTGTCATTCCATTATTCGAGGTGTGTAGGTGGCATCTTAAGAAGTTTGTGGAAAGTTCCTTAAATCATGCATTTAATATTTGTTATGATCTACAGAAGAAATGTAATTTTCTAATTGGGCCACATGGTGGTGCTTAGTTGTATTTAGGTGGAAATTCTAGAAGGTTGTGGATATTGTAGAAGGTTGTGAATAGTCTAGAATGTTGTGGATAAATCATGCATTGGGTGGTAAGTGTCTATTTAAGGAAGGCTTATGTTCATTTGTAATCAAGCTCTTCGGTTGTAATTTCTTGTAAACACTCTTCAAGTGTAAGCTCTCAAGGTGAAGCTCTTCAAATTTAATTTCTTGTAGAAGCTCTTAGTGAGAAAATATCTCTTATATTGTAAGAATTTGGAGTCCTTTCATTTGAAGGATATTATAATGGATTTTAAGTATTAATGGATGCTTTATGAAGCATTCTTGTCATCTCTTTGTCTCCATCTTGTTGTATTTGTGGTTGTGAGTTGGTGGTGGTAGTTGGTACCTACATCAGTGGTATCAGAGCATACCTTTGTTAGTGGTAGCAGAGTGTAGCTTCATCAGTGGTATCAGAGTGGGAGTTCTTGAGTGTGCGGAGAGATCATCGAACATGAGGCAGTTTGCACCATGACCTTGAGTTGGGTGAAGTTTGTCAAGAAGTTCTTGATTGTGTAGACAGATTGCCAACTATGAGGTAGTTTGCACAAGGTTCTTGTGTTGCACTAGATTTGTCTTCTAAAAGACTTGATTATGGAGAAGAGAAAGAAGAAGATGAGTTTTGTGATTGGATGGATTCTAAGGATTCCTTGACTTCAAAAATTTAGAGCAAGAAATCAAGGGGCATTCCTAGGTGATTTGCAAAAGCAAGTGAATGAATTAGAAGCTGAGTTGTGGAAGAGAAGAGTGCATTACTAGAAACGAGACATTGATAATTATTTGGATGTAGAAAAGAAAGATGATCCAATGGAAGAGCAAGAGGATGAAGAGGAATTTATTTGTGAACTAGAAGTTAAAGAAGATGAAAGAGAAGAGGAAGATCATGAAGATAACCATATTTGTGCGTTGAAAGTAGATCAAGATGATTTGAAGATTACAACAATGGAGGAGGAGTATAGTGCCGTAGTTGGAAATCAAGCAAGTGAAGTTACTACATGCCTTGTTGAAGACATAGAAGAAGAAATCAAAGATGAAGACATGAAGACATGGGATGTTGTCTTCGAGATGAGTTTGAAAGATATTAATGATCATTTGCATGAGGATCTTGTTAGTCATGTGTGGTATGCAAAGGAAGATTGGTATGGTGTTGCTGGGCTTATTATAGGTTTGATTAATGAGGATGAGATTTATACTCGGACAAATTTCATTGCGAAGGAGTATTTTCAGCAGTAAATAGTTGTTCCAGCCAGGTGTTGGAAAAGAAGAAAGAAGGAAATATATCAGCACCGGATACTTGTTTCAGCTATGTGTTGGAGGAAGAGAAAAAAAATTTGTCAATAGTGGCTACTTCATTTTTGTGAATCCATATTCACAAAATTTTTCCTACCATGGAAGTTAGATGCAAGAGCATCATGCATCAGCAAAAAAAAAAATTTTAAAAATGTGGAAGATTTTCATGTTGGTTTTCTTGTCCCTGTTGAGGTGGAAGCTTGTGGTGAAGATGAAGATTGTTGTATATCTTTCTTTTGGCATCAAAGTGTGGGACACACTTTTCTATCTACCAAGGGAGTCTGATGCAGGAGCATGTTACATGGGAAAATTAAATTTAAAACTTTAAAAAAAAAAAATTGTGAAGGAGAGAGAAAGTGACGAAAATAGAAAGAAAATAATAAAAATTGAAAAACAGGAAAAAAGGGAGAAAAGAGGAATTTCTATTTTCAAGGTGCATAGGTGGTGTAAATAGAAAAACAATAAAAATAGTTGTCATTCCCTTAATTGAGGTGTGTAGGTGGCATCTTAAGAAGTTTGTGGAAAGTTCCTTAAATCATGCATTTAATATTTGTTATGATCTACAAAAGAAATTTAATTTTCTAATTGGGCCACATGGTGGTGCTTAGTTGTATTTAGGTGGAAATTCTAGAAGGTTGTGGATATTGTAGAAAGTTGTGGATATTCTAGAATGTTGTGGATAAATCATGCATTGGGTGGTAAGTGCCTATTTAAGGAAGGCTTATGTTCATTTGTAATCAAGCTCTTTGGATATAATTTATTGTAGAATCTCTTCAAGTGTAAGCTCTCAAGGTGAAGCTCTTTGAATGTAATTTCTTGTAGAAGCTCTTAGTGAGCAAATATCTCTTATATTGTAAGAATTTGGAATCCTTTCATTTGGAGGATATTGTAATGGATTTCAAGTATTAATGGATGCTTTATGAAGCATTGTTGTCATATCTTTGTCTCCATCTTGTTGCATTTATGGTTGTGAGTTGGTGGTGGTGGTTGGTACCTACATCAGTGGTATCAGAGCATACCTTTGTCTGTGGTAGCAGAGTGTACCTTCATCAGTTTTAGACTACCATGCACACATAGTTCATTGTATGCCTCATTCACATCTAGGGTTCCAATCTCCTGAACAGACCAATAATAAAATTATTAGATATCATGGACAAGAAGTACTTGGGGTGGAATTTGGGATTTCACTCTAGTGGGTTTAATTGCCTCTATAATTTGTTGACTCAATTTGAATGTGGAAGTCCTATAGTCAGCTCCATGAACCAACATTTTAGAGCCTTTCTTAACATTTTTACTTGAAGATTCCATCACTCGATAAGGTTTTCAATAAAAGAGTAATTTTCAATAGAAACTACTAAAAATCACCTAGAGGCTCTAAATTCACTCTTTCCTCTATGCTCTGAAAATTCATAGTGAAATAGTATATTCCATTTGAATGTCCTTTTGAAAAAAATAGTCTTTATGATTCCCATTAATGCTTCATACACATATTTTCTTAGT
Source organism: Cupressus sempervirens (assembly GCA_028749045.1). Classification (NCBI taxonomy): domain Eukaryota; kingdom Viridiplantae; phylum Streptophyta; class Pinopsida; order Cupressales; family Cupressaceae; genus Cupressus; species Cupressus sempervirens. The sequence goes on from CM053789.1 coordinate 253,077,554, forward strand.
GATAGGTTATCCTCCATTCTATTTGGTATTTAATGCTCTGAAGACAACTTCAACTCAGTAAGGTCTCCTTGTTTGGTAAGAACTACCAACTTGACATCTGTATCATAAAAATTATATGCGACCTGACCTTTCTCAATAAGGTCTTGCGACATGACCTTGCTCTCTAAGGTCTTGTACTTTCATCATCACTCAGTGATCCTTGTATATCTTGAATGTTGATATGCATCCTTCATCTTGCTAGCTTGAATTAATGTTTGATGACTTCTTCTGAATCCTAGTTCTAGTGATCTTGATAGGGAACTAAGTTGAGGTGGTTGAGCCTCCCAAATTATTGACTTGGGCATCAAAAACTTTAGGACTTTAGCTTGCATTCTCTAGATATTTTTGCACCCATTAATTTTGTTTAAAGAGGGATAAACACTTCGACCTAGAGCTATGAACTAGTAAGGCCACAAATAGAGGACCTCATCCACAGTAGATTTGAACATTGATGGAAAGGATAAGAACTTAACAACTTAAACATCACAACGTGCCACTATTCGTAATTGTTGCACCCATTGTTGCCTCAATTATTTTATGATATTTTCATCTTTGGCTTTATTTTATTCTTCTATTCTACCTATTTTTATGTAGTTCTTGGCAAGGTGTCCTAGTTTTGTACAAACAAGAAATCTATTTGTAGTATCTTTTTTTTTATATGATGTTTCACACAGTTTTCTCCAATGTGCCCAAACTCACCAAAATAGTGACATATACACCATATGTTGTAGTCCTAGCCAAATATTTATTTCACAATGTGCACTACCGAGTTCCACTTCTTGGTATTACACTATAGATTTGTGTCCTTTCTTGTTGCAATTGTGACAATTTCCTTCAAACTTAGGTTTCTCTATGCATGCACTTGATCTATGACCATGCTTATTCTAATTGTAACACTTTCTATTAAATTTTTCTTTACCATTGCTCCAAAAGTTATTTGATGTATGGCATATCTTACCACAATGATTGTAACTAGATTTGAGTTTGTTCTTTTGATCTCTTTTTTGAGATGATTCAACTCCTTCTATATATCCTAATCTAGTTTTTCCTTTATGTCTATATTGAGCTTTATGGTTCAACTGATTCATGCTTTCTTGAGATTTCATCATTCTTTCAAGTGTTTTCTTTTCAATACTGACTTCATTCTGCAGTCTTTCATTTTATGTCCTTACATTGACAAGCTCTTTATTTATATAATTGACTTGATCAATAATGTTCATTTCCTGAAGGGACACTTGTTGAATTTCATTATCCTTTCCTTCTATCTCTTCTCTAGATTCATCCTTTTCTTCCATGACTTCACATAATCTAATTGATTGGATTTCTTTCTCTCTTTATAGCTTTCTGACTTCTTCTTGAAGATTAGAATTCTTCTCAAGTAGATTTTTGATTTTTTCATTAGCTTCATCTAAATTTGTCTCTAGACACAAGTCTTCAAATATCTCTTCAATGTAGAGATTGTCATCCATTTGTTCTAGAAGATCTTTCCTTCTTTGCAATGATTTAAAGAGTTTCTCCTTTGCTATCTTGAATTGTCCAATAGATAATTCAAGATCCATGTTTTTATTTTAAGTAGCCTTATCTAGCCTACATACCTCCATTGCCTCTAATCTTTTCTCAAGCTGTTAAACTTATAATTTGAGAACCAACTTCTCTAATACTAATTGTTGGAAATATAAGGTAGGTTAGTATACTGAGAGGGGATGGGTGAATTGGGTAGAAATAAAACATTAACTCACTTCACCAATTAATCGTTCATATATTATTCTAATCTAATTGCATGCATAAAAGAATAAAAGAAATAAAGCATTCATAACACTTTGATGCAAGATATGGTGACCGAGAAACCTTCCAAATATAAAGTAAAACTAAGGTGGGTATGATACCCACAAGCTTTAGTACTATAGTATAATGTTGTCTTGTTAAGGCTTATAATTGACCACTTTTGGTGATCTGGCCTGTAAGAAGCAATAAGGACTATGAGGTCCACCTTCTTAAAGGATTTACAAAAGTAAAATGAAGTATGCACTCTATTAGGAGATTTAGAAAAATAATGTTAATTCCACCCAGTTAAATGATTTGACTGATGCACCTGTTAGAATGAACCAGTGGCTGATCTCTAATTTGTAACTATGATTTTTTGAATGAGATTGATTGAATTGCAATGATCGCCTGATTGTGATAGATAAATCTATGCTTTACCATATATTTCTTATAGCCTTTAGTTCACACTGTTGTACTTATATTTTTTTGTATTAGGATAAAAGAAAAAACTCGTGTCACCCTTTTTTAAAGGAAAAGACTAACAAAAGTATAACTTTTTACCTTCAATGACATTAAACTGGTATTATTATTTAGAATTTAACAATGAATAAAACTAATGAAATGTGTAGAAATGGATAAAGTTTAGGATAATAATTTATTTTTTTTTTGAAATAAGAATTGATATATATATATATATATATGTATATATGTGTATATATATATATATATATATATATATATATATATATATATATATATATATAAAGTCGTTGAAACATGCTAAAAATTAAGGGTTTAGTTCCCACAACAAAACTATATGTAACTAAACTTATTTTCATTTGAACTCAAACTATGTTATAGATAACATATATATCTAGAACAATCAAAAATAAAAATTGACTTTCGTCCTTTATTTTCTCTTTTATAATTATCCAAATTTCAACTTTCATGAAATTGATAGATTTCATCTCCCACCACATTTTTCAAAACAAATCTAGTCTAACTAGAAGAAAAATTATACATTCTGAAAGAGGATTCTCTTCTCTAGAACATCATATAATTTTTAAATTTATTTGATATAATTTAATATATTTTCTTTCTCAAAATTGACATATTTTCAAGTGTTAGAACACATGCTTGTAGAAATTTTTAATTACAATATATTATATCTAATTAAAACTCTATAAATTCTATATTAGAATATTCTTGACTTTCAGCTCTATAAAATAGTGTTTATATGTTACTAAAAAAATATCATAAAAATAAGTAAGAGTTATTGAAACATCATTTTTCTAAAATAATTTTATTGCTTTATTAATTGGATGCAAACTAAATTTAAACATGTATTTAATAGACATTTCAAATTGTAAAAGTGTGAGACCATATATAACTTAGCTAGAATGAATTTATCTAGATCATATGTTTGAGAAAAAGTGATTTTTGGATAGAAATACCAAAATTTATTTGTTCTAATAAGTCAACCTAAAAGGTGACACAACTTTGTACTTTTACCAATTGTCAATAAATTACATGTTTGGATATGATACAATACATTACATATATATCAATCCAATTAACTAATAATTGGAGTCAACTACAATACCAAATTCATCATAATTCAAAACATCAACCCATCATTATAACTTAATTTTAGAAGAAAAACATGATGATTTTCTGACACTCAATAAGCACTATTAACACTTGGCATGCTCTAGCACTAAGTTGATGTTGAATTTCAGTCCATACTAATCACTTGAGTAGCATGAACTTTATATTTGTATTAATCACTATTTTAATTTTTAAATTAAACTTTATAAGAACCTAGAATTTTGTTTGGTATATTCTTATCACTTAGATCATTTTCATATACATGAGAAACCTATAATGATTTTCTAGTAATGATAAGTACATTTTTTTTTTTTTTTTTTTTAAATATGGTTTGGATCCTATATTCTATTTTTTACGCTCATTTTTTGGTAGCTTACATAAATTCCCAAAATTGATGAATGTATCCATCTTGTCTCTTAATTATTTTTTTACAAATAGTCATTTTTATGGAAAAAGATTATGTTTATGATGATTAGAATCTTTATAGCACAAGAAACTATTTTAGTGATTTATCTAATGGTTCACTCGTGCCATTCTTTGTGATCCACAAGCCTTATGTGGTCTGTAATTATTGTGTGCATATGTGGATCTAGTGAGAGTTTCTTTGGTGCATGGTCATATAGAGATAGTTCATGTAGCCATTAGTAAGATTACTAGCCTCATATTTTTTTTTACACAATTGTTAATGTAGTGGAATAATTTTCTACTAGTGGTGTGGTATTCTTTTGTTATCAAGTAGAATTGGTTTCTGCATGAGCATCTATATGGCTAGCCAGTATGTAAAGAAATGTCTTTCTTTTCATCCAATTCCTATTTCATGATTGTTATTAAAGAAAGGGTCTATCTACCCTCAAGCTCATTTTAGCTTCATTATTTTGTTTTATTAAAGTAGGCAAAAGAAGGGTTTTGAGCGCGAATTACAAAAAAGAAAACTAGACCTTTTGTGCTCTAAGTCATTACAACTGATAATCATAAACCTTAATAGTTCATCTTAGAGTATCGATCATTAAAGAGGGCCATAAAAATAAGAGTATTAAGACTATGTCACAAAATTACATGCATAATAACAATAACAAAGTGTTGTCATAAACTATTAACTAAGTAGCATAAAAACATAAACATAATGGAAAGAAAATGCCTAGATACACAAGGCCTATTTGATGTTCTCCCACTCCACAACTAAGTACTCAAGATCTTGTGTCTAGTTATGTACATCCTCCACATTCCTTATCTCCACATGTATGTTTTCCTTCTGTATCCCAACTCTCTTTGGTTTTCTTTGACCTATGATGGTATCAAAGACAACCTTCCTCATCATCTCTTTATGAACTCTACAAATAGTGGATATGTGTTGGAAATAATTCTTCAATTATATGTTGTCATTTATGCTACACAAATGTTAGTATTAACCAAGAAATGAAGATATTGTAGTGTTAGCTATACCTATTTCTATGTTGAACAAGTAGTCAGGTAATGAAGACATTTTAATATTAACTAAGTAGTGAATTAATAAAGGAAGTCATGCTTTTGGTATTAAAAAGGTTCTCAAGCATCAAAGGATGTGTATTATTAACCTAGCACTCAATCTCAATATTGACTAAGTAGTAGTAGAATGAAATTATCAAATAATTGATTGACTGAGGCCAACTATTTTGATGTTTATTGATTATTTGAAAGGGTATAGAGATTTGAATCTATGAAGATAGTTGCTTCATAAATTAGATCAATTTGATGCTACCTTGTAACCATTATAGCAATCAAGAAATATCTTAATGGAGTAGACATAACATTAATTTTGTAAATTCTCTAATAAGGTGATATATTAAGATTGAAGTGTTTGAATACCTCTAACTAGGACACTCCTAACAAGGTAATCTAAATCCTTTAACAAGATCATACTTAATAGTATGTTATCTACACTTTAATATGGCTGGCTCCTAACAAGGATCAGTTTAGAAGAGTGAAAAATATTGTAACTAGTAGCATAGTGGTTTTCCCAAATTGGATTTCCATGTTAAATCTTGTTGACATCTCTATTCATGTCATTTTTTTTATGCTTTATGTTTATGCAACTAAGTTACTAAAGGTTGAAAAAAATTAATTATCATAATATTTCTTTATAAACCTAGTGACAATAGTGTTCTAGTGTTAACCTAGTTGGATAGTATTGCATGATCGATGAAAAGTTTGATTTTATATCTAGGAATAGGGAAAAAAAAAATTGGTAACTAATTCACCCCTCCCTTCTTAGTTGGACTCTTCATTTCCAAAAATTGGTATCAGAGCATTTGGTTCTTGTATGAAATATTTCAAGGACTGAAGCTAACTATCAAGATGTCACACAGAAGGGAGATTCCCAAGCTTAGTAGAGACAACTTTTCAACATAGTAGAAATTGATAAAGTTGTGACTATCAAGCATTAGTGGTAGTGGTATATTCTACCTAGAAAAAAAATATGTTCCACCACCTAAGCCGATGACTATGGAACATATGAAAGAGGAAAAGGATCACAATGTAATGATGATTGATATAGATTCCTCTTTTAACTATTCTTAATTTGATGATGTTAAATATGTTCCTATAAAATTTGAAATATGTGACAAACTATGGAAAGTCCATGGAGGTGATAAAAATGTGCAAATAGACAAGGAAAAAACTTTAAGAGGCAAGTTTGATTGAATGGAAATAAAATAAGGTGAGAACATTTTCCAATACAATGAAAGAATAAAAAAATGTGTGAGTGGAATTAGAGCTATAGTAGGATTGATCACTGATCAGACTATGGTCAGTAGGGTACTAAGAACTCTTCTTCATTTTTATGCAATTAGAGTTTTAGAAATTCAAGAGATGAGATGCAATTCAAATAATAATATAACCTTGCATGCACAAGTGTGGAAAGACTAACTTCTTTTATGTTTGATAACTTTGATAGATATGCTCCTAATCCTAACAACTTTGAATCTGTATTCAAATAAAAAATAACTCTTGGTAGAAAAGGAGGAAACTCAAAAAAAAAAAAAAGATTGATAGTGATCGAGAAGATGAATTTGATGAAGACCTTGAAGTAATTGAATTGCTACTTGCAAAAAGAGTATCAAAAGGGAAATGAAAATTTAGAGGTAAAATTCCATTGATTTTTTTCTCATGTGCAGAGCTTGGTCATATTGCTGCAAGATGTCCAAGAAAAGAAGATAAAGATGAGAAAAGAAATAAAAGTTTCAAACACAAGAAAGACTTCAAGAGCTATAAGGATTAAAAAGACAAAGATAAGAAATTATGCTACATTGCTAAATATTCTGATAGTTATGATAATTAAGAAGTAGTTTACATTGTTGTTAAGGATGGATATGATAATGAGGAAAATGGAAAGATGATTCTTATTTCTCATGTTAGGAAAAATTTTACATGGATCATAAAAAGTGGTTGTTCTCTTCACATTACTCATGAAAAAACTAAGTTTGAACATTTAGAAGACTATGATGGTAGAAGTGTTAGGTTTGGAAATAATGAACCATGTTATGTTAAAGGAAAAGGAATCATAACATTAATTGAAGGATTGAAAGTACATAATCTACTTAGTGTAGCTCAACTAAACAATATAGGATATAATGTAGAATTCATGAATGACAAAGGTAAACTATTTCATGGGAAAGAAACCCTGGTTAGGACTAAAATTTAGAAAAAATGGTATCTTGTTTTATCTAGAGATTATTGAAACTACATGTTTATTGGTTAAAATAGAAGAAATTTGGCTATGGCATAAAAGGATATGTCATATTAATTATGATAACTTGGTTACCATAAGAAATAAAAAAGAGTAAGAAGAATACCTTATATGAAGAAACCTAAAATGGGCACATGTAAACAATGTTAATTTGGGAAGTTGAGTAAAACAAGTTTCAAAAGTATGTCTTATAATTGTAAAGAAGTTTTGGAACTAGTTCATATAGATCTTTGTAGACAATGAGGTATAGAAAGATACTATGGAGACATAATTTATTTTATTTGTTAATGGCTATTCTAGAATGATAACTGAAATGCTTTTGAAAGATAAATATGATGTGTTTTAAAAGTTCAAATGATATTTTGATAGAGTTGAGAAGGAAATATGGAAGAATCTAAATTTCCTAAGATTGGTTAGAGGAGATGATTTCATCTCAAATGTATTCAATGAATTCTACAGTGAAACAGAAATCAAAAGAAAGGTATCAACACCTAGAACTCGAAAGAATAATTGTAGAGTAGAAACAAGAAATAGATCCATCATGGAATGTGCAAGAGCACTAATGACTGAGAATAATTTTGCACCAAAATATTTGAGAGAATCAATCAACAAAATTATTCATATACATAATCAAGTTCAACTACATAAAGGTACAAAAAAATACCTTATAACTTATGGTGTGGGTACAAGACTAATGTTTTTTTTTCTTTTTATCTCAAATAATTTAGAAGAAAATGCTACATCCTAAAAGATATAAGAAAAGGAAAGATTGATGCAAAAACTAATGAAGGAATATTCCTAGATTATACCAAAAAAAGTAAGGCCTACAAATTTTTGAATCTTGCTACTCATAAATTCATAGAAAGTTCACATGTGAAGATTGATGAGTTTGTAGAAATATGTGAAGAAAAGAGCACCAAGGAGCTTGAACTCTACAAAAAGTTGATTTAGTATGAGGAGCAATCTAAAACTTTACCAATAGTTGAAAACAATGAGAAGAAAAGTGAACCTAGAATATCATCAATAGTACAACCCAAGTCCTATACAAAGGTACCTGAGTAACATATAGCTCAACCAAAGTCATGGTCAAAAGAAGTGAAACTCAAGTCAGAGGAAGTACAACCTAAACCATAGGCAATACAACCTGAGTTACAACCCAAGGAGCATGAGAAAAAGGTTAAAAATCGTGAAGAATTAAGTGAACTAAGTTCAACATCAAGAAATAAAGATAGAATTACATGCAAAATATGTTAGAAGACATCATGCATCTAAAAAAAAAGTTTTGGGAGAGACAAATGGCATAATGAAAAGGAAAAAATTAAGGGTACATGGTTGCTTAGTGAATTTGAAACTAGATCTATAAAATATGCATTAGAAAATGAAGGTTTGATAGAGCCAATGAATGAAGAAAATGAGAAAATATAAAAGAACAAAAAATTATATCTTTTACCTAGACATAAGGATAAGAATGTGATGTGAACAAAATGGATATTTAGAAATAAGTTGAATGAGAAAGGAGTAGTAATGGGGAAAAAGGCATGGGCAGTATGTAAAGGTTATGCTCAAGAAGAAGGTTTTGACTAAGGAGAAATAATTTCTCATGTTGTAAGATGTGAAGGAGTTAGAATAATTGTAGGATATGTAGCACAAAATTGATTCAAAGTACATTAGATAGATGTAAAATGAGTTTTCTTAAATGGAATCTTACAATTAGAAGTCAACATTGAATAACGTGAAGGTTTGATTGATCCAAGCAAAAGAGTCATGGTATGTAAACTTCACAAAGCTCTATATAGACTAAAGCAAGCTCCTAGAGCATGGTATGGAAAGGGTACATGGATATCTTGTAACAATTGGTTTTAAAAAGTTAAATGACAATAGTAACTTTTATATTAAGGAAGAAACACAAGATTAGATATTGCTTGTTGAAATATTTGTAGATGATATCATATTTGGAAGACATGATATGTTATGTAAATCATATCCTATAGAAATGATGAAAGAATTTGAAATGTCTATGTTTGGATAGATAAAATTATTTATTGGTCTACAAGTTAATCAAATGAAGTATGGAATATACATTACTTGGTCAAAGTACATCAAAGAAAAATTGAGAGCACTTTGAATGGAAGATTCCAAATTAGTTGGAATACCTATGTCTTCTAGACTTAATGTTTCAAAGAATGATGATTCAAAAGAGGTGAATCAAACTATTTATAGATCAATGATTGGGAAACATTAGTATGTTGTATACACTAGACCTAATATTGCATTGGTAATTGGCATAGTTGCAAGGTTTTCTGCTAACATTGAAGAAAATCACATGATGGTAGTAAAAATGATTCTAAGACCTAAAAGGAATGAAAGAATACTATTTATCTAGTATAAGAAACGAGGAAATAATGAGTTAAGAACTTTTATTGATGCACATTGGGAAGGAAGCATTAATTACAGAAAAAGTGCTAGTCGAGGAAAATTCTTTCATAGAAAGAGATTAGTATGTTAAACAAGAAAGAAAGAGAATTGTGTTTCTTAATCAACAACATACGTAAAGTATGTTATCAGAGTAGTCAATTTTTCTAGCATAATATGGAGGAAATCAACGAAATAATATTATTGTTAGCCATATTTTCCCTCTCACAAAAAAATGAGTTTTGCCTATCAAGCATGGCCAATTGTCGTATTTTTTAAATATTCAAATGATCAAATGCTAAAGGGTACATCTAAAACCTTGATTTTTATTTTATATCCTATGTTCAAGATTTTTATGCTTTACCACTTTGGAGTTCTTAGCTATGACCATGCAATTATTATTCATCACCTAGTCACCGTAGTCTATGGCTTTACCATCAAGGGAGCTATGAATTTGTGACATGATGTTTTGAGTGGTCAGAATGAATTTTTAGTTTAGGAGTTAAATATCCAGTTGTGAGTGGTGACATAGAGATTTCTCTTTATCACTCAGTCATAGGCTTATGATCTTAACTCAGGATTTAAGTGCAATGTCATGACCCTTCCTCATTTGCATGATTGGAGAGAGTTTAATGATAACTATGGTCAGGATGGAAAATATGTGAATAACCTTGTCTGTATCATCTCTAGGGAAAGTGATGGATTAAAGAGTCAAGCTATGAAAAATTGATAACATGAAATTAGTAAACAAGGTGGTCATTAAAACTTTGCTAGAGTTATGGCCTGAAGTATATTTAGTACTTAGATCATGTGGTTCTTCCTATTCACATGGTCACAATGAGTGAAAGATAATCTTGAGCTAAGGTTACAGATTTGTCGCATGGTGCCATATGAATCAACACTGATGATGTAGTAGCACTAGATTGGTCAGAAGTACTAACATGGGTGGTAACTATGGTTCTCCCTTGATCATTTGATCTTCCAAAATCAAGGCATGTCAGTATATCACTATTAAAAATGTATGATGAAAATATATAGCTATATAGAAATGATGTAACATGTGTCTTAGTAGGCCCAGTTGGTGAGTAAGTAGTGGTGATTAGGTTCACATTTTTGAAAGGTCTCATGTATTTTGTGTTATATCAATTTCATGCTATGAATGCATGACCAAGGCATTTTTGTGACTTCATATCATCGCACGGTCAAAATTTTGTTATGCCTAGACCATAGTGATGGTGTAAATGGTTAGGATCATGCATTTATTGGGTTACAAAAGTTAGTGAAAAATGTTGAAGACGAACTGCAAAGTAGCAATAGATAGTTGATAATGGTTTTGCAAGTAATAATAACTAATGAAGAAAGGTGGTTGTAAAGCCACAATATAGGGTGGTTAAAGGTCAACATAAGTTTGAAGAATGGCCAGGTGACAAAATGATAGAATATGACTTGTCCATATGGTAAAGCCTAAATATTGACTCTATTTGACTGATGACATGGCTGACTTGGCATGCTAATAACAAATAAAATAACTCTTTGATAGTGTATCTAATCTTTTTGATTGGTTTCAACCATGCCTAATAAATGTGAAGGGACACTCCATCAATACCTAATGATCCATCTACTTAGTCAGAAGAAGAATGATTTTCATTTATATCTTCTCAGGATTTTGTTTGGTGAATGAAGTGATTTTTCTACACTTGGACGTGTACCACAATCAGATACTCTTTTAAATTTGTAGTGATTATACTCTACAATCTTAAATGTAGTTATTGATTTTTCCCTTAGGGTAGAAGCTATCTAACTTATAATTGAACTATAAAAGAAGAATTTGTAACCCTTCTTAGGACTAGTCATTTTTCTTCTCTAATTCTATAATAGTAGTATTGTATACCTCATTAGTATAATTTTATTTTTCCTATGAACAAAAATAATCTTCTTCTTTACTTCATTCTCCCATCAACATTAGTGCAAAATATTCTTGCCTTTGTCAATGTTTTTTTTTCTTCCTTCAATTTGCATAACCATATCTATTATTTCCTTTGAATGTGATAAAGTGAAGTTATTTCCTTGTGGCATTTCATTTGGTCTCTGATTTGTATGTGATTATTGGATTAAGAAAAAGGTTGAATTAGTGTATTTCAAGGTTATATTGATGAATAGTTCATTGTTAGGTAGAGATATGATTGAACAAACTATTTTGGTATATCACCCCCTTAAGATTAGATTAGGTAGTTTTCTTTCATGCATTCCTTCTCCCTTTTCCTCTCAAAGAGTAATTAGGTTGGAAGATTATTTCCATAGTTTCAAAAGGTTACCTTTAGGTAAAAATTCTAGGAGATTATTTCCATCTTTCAAAAGGTTAAGGTGGACTCAATCTCATAGTTCAAGTCTCATAGCTTGGAGATTATTTCCATGTTTCAAAAGGTTACCTTTAGGTAAAAATTCTAGGAAAGGGTGCAATATTTTGTGACAACAATTTTTGGTACATAGGATGTGACTAACATTTGAAGTGTTATAAGTTCACTGGTGTCAAAGAAGAAAAGTTCCAATACATCCTGAGAAGATAGTGTTGCTCTCAATATTTTTAGGCCTTCAAGAGGCTCATGTTAAAGAACTTAGTGACTTTATTCTATTATACATTTGGTTTCTAGACTAGGTTGTTTTCAATACACTGAGCTCTCATTTTCAAACCTTAAAAGAAAGAGAAATAGATTATCTCTATTACTAGTTAGGAGTGCATCAATAGAACATACACTTGAAAGATCTCTTTGTACTCTTCCTGTTGATAGACCACATCCTAGGATTCCATCATTTCATTTAAATAGAGCATTATTCCATATGGCATTGCCTAGAGCACATGCATTTTCAACTTTTAATGGTGGGAGCCCTCTCCTATTGGCTCAAAAACATAATATTCTAATATAATTTCTTAAAAGTATACCTGATTTTACTAGTGAAACTTCCATCTCCCTTGTAAAACATATTTAAGATATTTTGAATCTCTACAATATACATGGTATATAGAGAACAATGTTTTTGTTACGCTTCTATATTCATCCTTAAAAAGCAAGGCATTACAATGGTATAGAGGTTTTCCTCATAACTATATTACTAATTGGTATGGTTTAGGAGTAGGGCTTCTTAAGTATTTTGAGCACAAAAGTGATCACCTATCACTTTTAGCATAGCTAACAACAACCAAGAGAGAAACACATGAATATATGATAGATTTCAATTAAAAATTTCAGAAGACATGGGATCGAATACCTATTGTATTAAATCCTTCCCCTAGTAATGCATTCTATATTACCTAAGAGCCTTTAACAATGGCATTTCTACCACTCTGCATGCTGCAATCTATGGGATCCCTCTCCTAATAGATCTAGAAAGGGTAGAAGAAATTCTTGCTCACCCACCTTCCCACCCATAAGAAAGGGTTGCAAACCTTCCTTGGTAGAATTAAATTTGTAAGAAGATTCCTCCATGATCTTTCTTCTATAATAAGGCCTCTCACAACTATGTTAAAGAAGAACTTAGTGTTCATTTGGACCAAAGAGGGAAAGACTGGTATTGAAGAAATCAAGTAGTCAATTGTATTAGCCCCTACTCTGGTCAACCCCAATTTTGATAGAGATTTCATCCTCTACTCCCTTGAAGGAAATTCAATCATTCCAACTATTCTTATATAGTTAAATTATGAAAATTTGGAATAACTCATTGCTTTCTTTGGTGAAGGGCTTAATGATTATGAGGAAAGATACAATTATGTAGAGAAATAGGTCCTTGTTATTTTGAGGGCTCTCAAAAAATTTAGACATCTTTTGTCTCACAAAAAAGTCCAGCTTTTAGTTCCACATGAAAGTATAAAGGATTTCCTCTTGATCAAGGATATCAATGAGAACAGAGCTGGATGGATTACTAAAGTCATGGAATATGACACTAATATTAAGATCACCAAGTTGGTAAGAGTTAAGGGATTGTGTGAGCATATGGCTTCATCTTTTGAAATATATAAAGAGGCTTCCCTATTGATCCAAAAATCAAAAACCAATGGAGAATGAATATTAGACTGATTGGTTGCAAGACATGACCACCTTCTTGGTAGAAAGAAGATGCCCCAAAGGCCTAGATAGAGCCAACATGAGATAGTTTAGGTTGTAGGCCATTGCCTATGACTTGGTTAATGGAATATTATTCAAAAAGGATTCTGATAGAATCCTATTAAGGTGTATACTAGCAAGTTATTGAAGGAATTTTATGATGGCCCTTTGGTGGTTATTTATCATCCAGAGTCAATGTAATGAAGATAATGAGGGCTGGTTATTATTGGCCCACCCTATTTAATGACTACCATAAGTGGGTAAGGAAGTGTGAGAAATGTGCTTTCTTCTTAGGAAAGCAAAGATTGGTTGCCCTTCCCCTCCATCCCATTCAAGTTGACCAACCTTTTTCCCAATGGGGTTTGAACTTCATTGGTCCAATAAATTCATCTTCTAGTGCTTGCCATAAATGGATCTTAGCATCCATAGACTATTTGTCAAGATGGACTAAGGTAGTGGCATTGAAGGATGCAACAAAGGCCTCAGTAGTTGAATTCCTTGATGGAATCATGACAAGATTTAGTCTTCTCTCAACTATCATACTTGATAATGCTAAATCTTTTATTTGAGGTCACATATGTTCTTGGTATCTAGAATATGGGATATATTTGAGAACTTCCTCAAATTATTATCCCTAAGACAATGGCTTGGCTAAATCCTCTAATAAGAATCTCACTAGGATCAGGAGAAGTATAATTGAGCACAATTAGAGGTGTTTGAGTTTAAAATTAAAGACTACCCTTTCAGCTAATAGAACTACACCTTATAGGGCTATTGGGAATTCATCTTTCATGTTGGTATATGGAAGGGAGACTAAACTTCCTATCTCACTTGAGTTCCTCTTTCTTGAATTAGCTCATCAATTAGAGCTAGTTGAACATGATAACATGATTGTCAAAATGGTGGAATTAATGGAGCTATAAGATAATAGGAAACAAGCTCTATAGACCTTTTCCTCAAGTGGGATGTAGATAGAGACAAACTAGATAGGTATTCTAAGTTTGATTATATCTGGAGTAGACCTCATGTTATCACTAGTTGCAAGTAGGCCAATGTTTTCTACCTATCCAGGGCCAATGGTGATGTTCTATCCATTCTAGTTAATGAGATTTACCTCAAACCATGCTTCTAGAGAGGGTTTGAATTTTTTGTATATATTCAAGTAATTTCTTGTTTTCAATAAGTGCACATGCACATGTTGTTTCTTCTTGAGATAGGAGCTTTTGACTTTGCAGTTTTAGAAGAGGTAGAGTTATTTTTTTTTGTACTTGCAAAAGTCATAGTTCTTTTGTATTTCTATTTTTTTGTAGACTAATTTCTAGTTTTTTTTGACTCTACAATCCAATGGATGCTTAAAGGCCATTGGTCTTATACTTAGATGGCTAGTATCTGCTCTAAGTCACCATAATCATTAGCCATATTTTCCCTATCCCTAAAATTTGAATCTTGCCTATCAAGCATGGCCAATGGTCATATATTTTAAGTATTCACCTGATCAAATTTTAAAGCGTACATGTAAAACATTGGTTTTCATTTTATATCCTAAGTCCAATCTTTTCATGCTTTAACCCTTTGGAGTTCTTAGTTGTGACCATGTGATTCTCTTTCATTTCCCAATCACTATAGTCTAAGGCTTAACCATTAAGGGAGCTTTGAATGTGCAACATGGTCTTTTCAGTAGTCATTGTATCTTTTTGGTTTATGATGCTAATATCTAGTTATGAGTGGTGACGTAGTGGTTTCTCTTTATTGCTAGGTTGTAGGGTTATGATCTTGACTCAAGATGTAAGTGTGATGTCACAACCCTTCCTTAGTCATGTGATCACAAAGAGTTTAATGATAGCCATGGTAAGGATACTGAAGTCATGAATCACCTTGTGTGATTAGTCACTAGGGTTAGTGATTTGTTAAAGAATCAAGCTACAAAAAGATGATAATATGAAATGAGCAAACCAGGTGGTCATCACAACATTTCTAGAGTTATGTCCTAAAATACAGTTAGTACTGCAATCATGTGTCTCCTTTTGTTGGCATTATCATGATGATTTAAATATAATCCTAGGTTAAGGTCACAAATTTTCAACATGACACTATATGGATGAACTTCAATGATGTGGCATCACTAGATTGGTCAATAGTACTAACATGGGTGGTAACTATGGTTCTCCCTTCATTTTTTGATCTTCCAAAATCAACACATGTTACTATATCACTATGAAAAAATGTACGATGAAAACAAATAGAAAGATAGAAATCATGTAACCTATGTCTCAGTGTATCTAGGTGGTGAGTCAGAATTGGTGGTTAGGTTCATAGTTTTGTGGGGTTGCAAGTATTTTTTGTTATATCATCTTGAAGCTATAAATGTGTGACCAAGGAATTTTGGTGACCTTTCATAATTTTATAGTTAGAAGGGTATAAAGACTAGACTACAACGATGGTGGAAAGGGTTAGGATCATGTGGTCATGGGTTTGTAACAGTTAGTGGAAAATGTTTAAGAAAAGTTGTGAAGCAATGATAGATAGTTGGTCATAGCTTTAAAAGTAATAACAATTGATGAAGAAAGGTGGCTACAAAGTCACAATAATAGGTGGTGAATAGATCAACATAAGTTGGAAGAATGGTCAAGTGATAGAATGATAGAATATAACTTGTGCACATGGCAAATCTTGAAGATTGACTCCAATTTATTGATGATATGGCTAACATGGCATGCTGATAACAAAGGAAGCAACTCTCTAATAGTGGATCAGATCTTTTTGATCTCCTTCAATCATTTTCATCATTCCCCATGCTTGATAAATGTGAAGGTGCCCTTCATCGTCACCTAGTGATCCATCTACCTAGTCAGAAAAATAATGGTTTCAATTTTTGTCTTCTTAGGATTATGTTTGGTGAACAAAGTGATTTTCCTACATTTGGACATTTATGAAGATTAGATTCTCTTCTAGATTTGTAGTGGTTTTTCTATACAATCTTAGATGCATTTGTTGACTTTTTCCTTAAGGTAGAAGTTATCTAAGTTATTCTTGAAGTATAAAAGAGTATTTTGTAACCCTTCTTAGGGTTGGTTAGTTTTCTTCTCTAATTCTATAGAAATAGTTTCTATACTCTATTACTATAATTTCATTATGTCTATGAGTGAACATAATCTTTGGCATTACCTCATTATGCCATCAACACTACTATAAAATCTTCTTGCCTCTATTAGTGTTTTTTGTAGATTCTTCAATTTGCATAACAATATCTATTCTTTCCTTTTAATATGATAAAGTGAAGTTCTTTCCTTATGGTATTTCATTTGGTCGCTGATTTGTATGTAATTATTGGATTAAGAAAAATGTTGAATTAGTGTATTTTGAGATTATATTGATGAATAGTTCATTGTTAACTAGAGATATGACTAAACAAACTATTTTAGTTTACCACCCCCTTTAGATTTCATTAGGTAGTTTTCTTCCATGCATTCCTTCTCCCTTTTCCTCTCAAAGACTAATTAGGTGCACCCTGATGGTAAGGAATTTGGCCTTCTCTAAAGACTCAATCTAATAGTTGAAGTTCCATAGATTGGAGGTTCTTTCCTTGTCTCACAAGGTTTCCTTTAGGTAAAAGCCTTATGCAAGGGTGCAATATTTTGTGATAATAGTTATCTAGTGTGATAATACAAGTACAATCAATCTATCAAAAACCATAGTGATGTACACAAATACAAGACACATTGCAATCAAGTATATAAACACCAACGAGTAGATAGAAGATATATTTATTAAGGATTTACCTAAGGATGCATTTATGTATATAAGAGCTAAACTAGGGGTTATTCCCCTATCTATTACTTAGTGAAGAAAATGTAGTGATGCATCAGCCAAGCTCCATTAAAGTTCTATCAAGTTGATGCAGTTTGTGACACTTCAGGTATGAAATAAAGATCATGTTGCATATGAATTAGTACAAAAGGTACATAATAATTTTAAATTTTACATCCTTGGGCATTTTATGTCTAATAGAGTATATTCTGACCAAGGGAGAGTTGATGTCAAAGTAAAAGACGGAGAGTATTTTTACCTCATATGGAAAATACTTAGATGATGGAATGTACAACAAAAGGGGAGAAACTGATTAAATTACATAGTAGAGTATTGATAGATGTAAGAGCAAGAAATCATTTAGATGCAACTGAGATAAATCCAAGAAAAATCATAGAGGGAGTTAGTATGGATGAGAATCAAAATGAATCTAAGGATATTATCTAATTTTTGATACTTATATTATTGTATGTCGACATGTTGTGTTTCCATCAATGCCAAAGAGGGAGTTTTTTGGAAAAAAATATTCAATTGTATGTTCTCATTGATGTTACAAAAATATCAATATTAACAAAGGAATCAAGAGTTTGTGGTTTTGATCATGCATATTTCAATGTTTATCAACTAGTTGAGTAATAAAATAATTTTAGAGTTAATTAAATATTCACTTAATGAAGGAAATCATACTTGCAATATTAACTGAGTGTTTGGGTATCAAAGGACTCATCATCCTAAACAAGCATTCAATCTCAGCATTGATTGAGTGAAAATAGAATGTGACTGTCTAATAGTTAGTTGATTGAGGTTGACCATTTGGATGTTTATTGACAATTTAAAAGGGTATTCAAGCCAACTTGTCAATGATTGTTATATATAAGAAATTTCAAGCTGTGAGGATATAATGTAAGAAGTGGAATAAGAAAATGATGGATATGTGAGTGAAAGAAAAGACATGATAGGAAAGTGTGGAAGACAAGATGAAAATAACATTTGATTAGTAAGGATCTAGAAGTCACACTAGAATAGAGATCTAAATCTATAAAGATAGTTTCTTCATAAATCAAGTCAATTTTTTAACTGTATCCATTTTGGGAGTAAAGAAATATCTTAACAATGTTCACTTAATAGTCATTTTATAAATCCTCCAACAAGGTGACATTTCAAGATTGAAGTTTTTGAAGACCTCTAACTAGGTGACTACTAGTAAGGTTATCTAAATTCTCTAACAATGTCATACTTAACAATAAGTTTTGTAACCTTTAATGGGGTTGGATCCTAATAAGACTCACTTAAAAAGAGTGAGAAATATTGCAACCAGTTGCAGAGTGGTTTTCCAAAATTGGGTTTACATATTAAATCTCAATGTCGTCCATGTTCATGTTATTTTCTTCATGCTTTATGTTTCTAAAACTAAGTTACTAAACATTTAAAAATATTAATCATCATAAGATGTCTTTTTAAAATGAGAAATAATAATATTCTAGTGTTAACTGATTTGGACAATATCCCATGATCATTGAAAAGTTTGATAAATGACAGCTAGGAATAGGGAATTGTTTTTACGATAGTTGATTTACTCACCCCCTCCTAGTTACACTCTTCATTTCACACAGATATTGCCCTACCAATCTCTATAGTAGTTATGTCATTAATAAAAATTTTGTTAAGTGAACTAACCTTGGTATTGAGGTCCAAAATTTGGGATTCAATATCTTTTTAAACCATTTCAATACAATAAGCCTTAGGAGGCTAGGGATTGAATGAAATCCTTCATTTCTCTGTCAAAGGGATAGGGTTAGAGTTATCTTCTTAAAATCTATGATCAACCTCTATATGATCTTCCTAAGTTTCTAGTTCTTCCTCCTTATACTCCTTAACCTCTATTTCAAATTGATCCTTAGTGGCATTGTTTCTAGCTTTCCCTAGTGCTTCTTCAATCTAAGTCTCATAAACCTCCTCATTCTAATGATATTTTTTTCCTATCTATATTTTTTCCCTTTCTTGTGCCTTAGTCTCATACTTGTGGACCATCCTACTAAAGATTGATGTAAAGGTAAGGGTGGTGTATGGATGAACCAACTACAAGTTCATAAATTTGGGAAAGTTAACTAGTGTTCCCAAGGCCTTAAGTACTTCAATGTCGTCAAAACCTAAAAAGAACTGCTCACTAAGGTTCTAAGTCATAGGGTTGATATATTTTGATGGTAATAATTTGGATTTAAGGATACTAAGGGTTTCAAAACATTCAAAATTCTTTAACCATTCTAAAATCTTTAATTTTCCTTCAAGGCCTAGTTGTGCCTATTAGGCCTCTAGCAATAGAGATCCTTGATTTTCTCCCAACTTTTCCAATGTCAAAACTTGACTCTATTGGTTTTCAGATACCCATTTGGGCTTTCTTCAACATATCGAAAGGTTACCTAGGGTTCCATTGTACCAAACCCTTCCATCATTAAATTGTGACTATAAAATGCCTAAATAGTGAGATATTTAACAAAGGAATCATTAATTATTTACAGTTCCTTGTCTCCCCATGTTACAAAGTCTCTTATTAGATTATTAATGTAAGATATCCAAGAGGAAATAGACTCAAATTGTCTGCAATACCCAAAGCCCAAAATTACTTCCCAAAACCCTCAAAACTAGGGCTTTCTAATTAAATGTTGTTCTCACACTTTTGGAATAAAAAATGGGTTCTTTCACCCTATCCTTAATATAATAAATTACTTTCAATCATTAAAAAGTATCCTCCAACAACTAGATCTCCTATTGCTACTCCATACCTACATTTCCACTCACCATTCACCCTTGCTTCTTGGGTGATCCCCATCAACAAACTCTCATCTACACATGTCATTGTTAGAAAATTATTGTACAAGTTAGGGATGACACATTCCATGAGATTTAATAATATTATTCATGGAATGATCATCCTATCATTAGTTCTTATCAAAATTTAGAAAGAAAGAGCATTATTCCTAATATTGTTTGCATTGATATTCAAGACACGATATTACCAAGTGACTTCAAAGCATTGGAAATGAATCTTTATGAAAAATAAAATATCCTCTAACATTAGAACACATTCTTATCTTAGAGATAAATAGAAAACATCAAGATTTAATCAACAAAATGGCATTTTTATTTATCTTTCATGCATAGTCTGTAGAAAGTGAATGTTCTAGAATTTTTCTTGATGTACAATGCCTCCAACTAAGCATATTTACCCTCCTAAAAACTACCCCTACTAACTAGTTTTAGTTTCCAAGATTGGCTATGCTTAAAACTCCCTAAAATGACTTTCCCCTCAAAATGAAGTGATCGTTGGGATTCAAAAATTTGAATTCTCCAACTTACAAATAATTGAACAAAATAACTATTTAACTTCTCAAACTTGTCAATTAGGTCCTCTATACTATATTAACAAATCGTAGACCCACCTAAGAGTTATTTTAGTGCATATTTCCCTAATACACCTATTTTATCATCAAATATCCTTAAGTCCTTAAGAAGCTCTTTAGGACTCATTACATCTTCAACATTCTTGAACTCTCCAAAAGTCACGATTGGCTCAAAAACATGGCACTTCACTTGTTCGTATGCTTTTTTGTCATTTATCCAATTTTTGTCTTTCATAAGGACCTTTGCATGTGTCGATGCTCCTGCATCATACTCCCCTTCTCCAATAAAACTCTTGTCCCAAGAGTTGATCTTCTTAGACCAAGCATTGACATGTGTGTTAGTTTCTAGTTAGTAGGGTTGGGGTAATATTCTAAGGTGACCTATCTCTTCATCAAATGTTCTACACTCTCATACAATGAATTATTAAAAAATAGGATACCTTATTAACTATCTGAAAGAAGGAAAATAATATGGTGTTAAGGCCTTTGTTGTTGATCCCTTCTATGGATTATACATATGCCTCCCTACTACTTCTATAGTTCTAGATAGTGACTCAATTATTGGACATTTCACTACCCCAACTTGCACATAGTGTAGATCCAAAAGCTCTTCTCCCTTAGGATTTTTTTGACTTCATTGCGGTTGCACTTCCTTCATGTTATTCCATATAGTATCATATTGAATTTGTACCTTTATTTCCTACCTAAAACACACAATGATGGGATCTTCTTTCTCCTTAGACAAAGATTGTAACTTATACCTCCTTACCTCATATTGGGCTAAGTAATTTTTGTAAAACCATCATATATATCTCTTCTAGACCATTGCCAAGATCTTGCTAAAATTAAATGTTCACAACTCTTATTGAGAACATCAGACCATACCTTATCCCAATGGTTTCCAACTAAAAACTCAGTCATAACATGATCACTAACAAGTATATGTTGATTTATCTTCATCTATGTAGCATAATATGGTTGAGGATGTGGAAAAGTTCATAAATTCAACTTCTCAACAACTTCATAAGGCACTACATTATGGCCTACCTCTGAGTCTATAATAAACTAACATACTATCATAACCTCATAATGAAATATGACTAATGTAAATATAAATATTATTTTTAATACAAAAAAGGTAATTAATTTTTTATTAAAACATTATCATACCTTGTTAATCATTTCTAAATATCAACCATTTGCATTGCAACAATATGAATGCATAAAATATATCATATTGATTTATTACCTATAGGTAATGGTAGAAAAGATAATAATAATAACATATACTATTGATAAAAGTCCATAATTGTAATTATATTAAATGATATAATAATTAAATACTTTATCCCTATCAACTAACACAACTAATAACTAAATAGTTAATGGTTCACAAGTCAAGGGGTTGTGACTAGTAACCATTGAATGAACATATTAATAGGGGTTAGATTAAATGAGGAAAGTGCATGAATATTTTGGAAAATACATGTGAAGGATAAGGAAAGAGTTAATAAACCCATTCAATACAAACTTGACACATCTAGTCAAGGTACCATAAAAGACCAAAAGTACAATAGTGGGCATGGAATCATGAAGAGTAGGAATCAGTGCACATATAAGAGTGAGTTTCATTGTGCATTGAGCTAAGATGACAAGAGTAAACATTAAAATGAACCCTCCACATGTCATCAAAAAACCTTAGAAGGCTAGGGAATATTTCTAATTCAGAAGTTGTGGGTCACATTTGATACAAAACAGAGGTACCATTAGTAGACCCCATAGAAGATAAGGAGGTTGGCCCCCAATCCCAACAAGGTAAGTTGGGTAAATTTTCTAGGAAATTTTTATTATGTTCTTCTCTACATTATAAAGTCAATAAATATACAAACACTATTTATGAAAATATGATATGTTATATTAAATTTATGGTGATTATATATGTTTGTTTAAGAATATATATATATAATATTTATTTATCAATTTAAGTTATAATTTTAAAGGATATAATATAATCATTGACAATATTATCGAAGCATATCTTGGTGGAGGGAATTCATTATGAATGTCATAACTATTATAAAAATTATTCCACCAAGGTAATTAAGAGTGGGGGAGGGGGTAATCAATTATCCAACAATTAAAACATTTAACTTCTTTAAAAAAACTTATCCATTCAACCAAAGTAAAAAAAACCATTATAAGATCCACATAGACAATTACACCAAATATGTTGACTAGGGAAACTCTTGATCAGAGGGAAAACCCTAGTGGGAATGATTCCCACAAGATGATGTACTGATATAAATATTCCTTATTAGATGATGGACCCTATTAGGAGTCTATTACAAAATTTAGTACATAGATACCTTGTTAGGAGACTTTGAATCCTTATTATGAGATTTCAACCGTATTAGGAGTTGTGCCAACCTTGTTAGGAGTTGTGGTACAATGTATTGAAGAAGAGACCACTACCCAAACTACAAGAAGAGCTCACTGCTCAAACACTTTTACATTCTCCTTTTATTTTGTTCTATCAACTAAACCAAACATTGTTAAACATTGTAGACTAGGTCATGAACCTCAGATCTAAATATCAAACCTCAAATCACTGAACAAAAACCTTAGCAATGAAGTTTCCTTGACTTTTCCACTACTCTACTCAACTTTGCATTCCACTCTTACTACTTCTCATCATCAACCATCAACCATGCTATATGATTAAAGGAAAATTTCCTTCCTTTATATTGAGTCCATAAAACAATTCCCTAAGTCAGATGTTAGACCTTCTCAATTAATCATTATAGGACCACATTAAGAACACATTACACTTAGCGATAACATTAATCTTCTACCTTGAAACTTTAATATCTTTCTATACATGTGATATTATGATCAGATATCTTAGCCCCATCATCACCAACATGTCTTCTTCAAATACTCAACCTCAATTCTTAGAATAACAACTTTGCTAATAGATATAACAAGTTTACCAAAACATGCCTTTATAAACTCTATCTCAAAACAGACATCACCAAAACTTACATAACTTCTTCCAAATTTACCATTTCTTTTTTTGACATTAACAACATATATTGGATACTCATAAATATCTCCCATATCCTTGGATAGTTAGAATACTCAAGTGGCCATGCATACCAACTTGATTTTTCTATTGTTCTTTTGTTAGATACCATGGAAAATTGCTATGTTGACATCAATAACAAACTTAGTCATGAATCTAACATGTCATCATAGTAACATATCTACAATACTCCCCCATAGGAATGTCATCATAATTCATGCGTCTAAAAATCTTGCAACAATCTCCCCCTTTTGCATTGATGGCAACAAATATGAAAAACATCTAGTTCAAAGAATACCAACAAAAATAAATTGTTTATCTTACTTTTTGAATCCTCTTCATCAATCATTCTCCCCCTTTATATACCTCAATGTACTTTTTTTTCAAACTATCATTTCATGTTGTGCTTCTTCGAAATGTATTGTACTTATTCCAAGCTTCTCCAATTTTCATGATGTACATGTTGTTTTTCATGTTGAATATCTCCCCCATTAACATCAATGTCTAAGGTTTCAACAACAAACTTTACTACATCAAACTCTACAAAAATTGACTCTTTCCTAGCTCAAATGTAAAAAGGCACTATTCAAAACAATATCCAAAAGAGTCCTATATGACTTTTTCCATCACAGATACTCCCCAATATAGGAAGCATTAGCATTTAGTCAAGACAACAATGTTACTCTATTAAACTAAAATAATGTACTTTTGCATCTTCTACTCTTATGTAAGAAGGGGCATAACCCCAAGCATACCTCACAAATTCTCAAAATTCTCTTTGGGAAGAGGCTTAGTGAACATATCTAGAATCTTCTCTTTAGTGCTCACATACTCCAATATGATTTCCCTTTTTGCAACTTTCTATCTCAACATGTGATATGTAATAGAAATGTTCTTAGTACTTTTTTCATCTCTTTTGCAAACTTCTCACTTTCTTCATCATTTCCTCCAAATATTATAACATTAACAAATATTACCAAAATCATCAAACCATCATCAATTTCTTTCCAATAGAGATTATTGTGTACCATACCTTTTCTATACCCAAACTTTGTCAAATGCTTGTCCAACCTTGCATACCAAGTTCTGGGTGTTTGCTTCAATCTATATAATGCATTCCTAAATATACATACTATGTCCTTGTCATCTGTCAAAGGAAAACCTTTAGGTTGTTCAATGTAAACTTCTTCATGTTCTCCATTTAGAAATGCTGACTTGACATCCATTTGATATTCTTTCAATTTTTTTGTGCTACATTGGCTACGAATAATCTTACTACTTCTATTCTAGCCACTAAAGCATAGGTCTCCTCATAATATATTCATTCTTGTTGTGAGTAACCTTTACATACCAATCTTCCTCTATTCCTTACAACTTTACCTTGTTCATTCATATTCCTCCTAAATACCCATTTAGTTCCTATCACATTCTTGTCTGCTGGTCTCAAGACCAATTCCCATGTCTTATTCTTTACTATTTGATCCAATTCCTCTTTCATATCTTGTTTCCAATAATCATCTTTACATGCTTCATCTACATTCCTATGTTCAACTTGATATATCAAACAGAGCTCTTTATTGACTCTACTTCTTGTCATCACAACTTTATCTTTGCTTCCAATGATCTGCCTAGATCAGTGATTTTTGATCATATTCTTTCCTAAAGTAGGAGTTTTTATCTCAACTCTTGGCTCTACTAAAGGTTCTGAGCTTTGTTCCTACCTTAGCTCTCCTTCATTATGAAAATCATTGTTAGTCTCAAGATACACTTCATCATTCTTTGGCTTAGTAACAACATCATCATCTAAATTGTAGTCAAATATTATCTCTTGTATTCTAAATTTCTCATCAATTTCTACATTCACACTTTCCATAATAGTCTTAGTTCTCTAATTATAACATCTATAAGCCTTCCTTTTCAGTGACTAACCAAGAAACATACCTTCATCACTTCTAGCATCAAACTTACCAATATCATCATCTCTTTTGATATAACACTTACTCCAAAAATTCTAAAATAATTAAGTGTAGGTGAGTGACCAAACCATAGTTTATAAGGGGTCTTGTTTTTTTTCTTCCTGACTTGTACTCTATTCATAGTGTAGACTATTGTATTCATAGTTTCTTTCCAAAATGTCTTGGATATCTAATTCTTAGCTAACATAGGCCTTGCATCTTCTATTATTGACCTATTTCTTCTTTCTATAATTCCATCAAGAGTCCTCAACTGAACTCTTTCTTCTTCTGTAGGATCAAATCTTTGTTCTTCAATATGATTCCCATTCTACAAATCAATGTTAATGATAACTTCCACATTTTCTTTCTTAGCCTTTGGAATAAGAATAGCTAGAAAAGTTGTCTCTTCTACTCTCAATTCACTCTTATCATCATAATCATTCAAGAATCTTTCCATACTTGCTTTAAATTATTAATCCTCATCAGAAAGTGAACGCTTTCTAGTTTTTCTTACTCTCATAGGGCATGTAGATGCATAATGACCAAACTCATTACATATCCAACAAGAAAAAATTTACATACCTTCTTGTTCTCTCTTTGTAAGTAGATCAATACCTTAGTTTATATTTATGTCTTCTTCTAATCAAGATCTATCTTCTCTTGTGCTACTACTCCATTGTATACAAAAGAAGAATTCTAAATCTAAAAACTCAATATTCTGCTCCTTATACAAATCTGATAACTCACCAAGAATTTCTATTATTTAGGTGTCAAAATTTCCTCTATCAGATGTAGGACTATCTTTCCTAAAAATTCTTTCCATGGACCTCCCAAAGTTGTTAAACTTTATCTTCAAGGACCTGATGCACTAATACCAATTGTTAGAAAAAATAGTCCACTAAGATAACTGAAAGGGGGAGGGGTGAATCAGTTATCCAAGAATTAAAATATTTATTTTCATTAAAAAAACTTAACCATTCAACCAAAGTAAACATCAACCATAATAAGATTCACATAGACAATTACACTGTATATGTTGACTAGGGAAACCCTTGATCAAAGGGAAAATCTCAGTGGAAATGATGCCCACAAGATGATGTACTAATACAAATATTCCTTGTTAGAGGATGGACCATGTTAGGATTCTATTATAATATTTAGTGCATAGAGTCCCTATTAGGAGACTTTAAATCCTTGTTAGGAGTTCCAATCATGTTAGGAGTTGTGGTACAATGTATGCAAGAAGAAATCACTACCAAAACATGCAATTTCAACTACAAGAAGAGATCACTACTCAAATTTTTAGTTTAGTATTATGTTCTTCTTTTCTTTTCTTCTATCAACTTGAAAAAACACTATTAGACCTTGTAGACTATGTCACAAGCCTCAAATCAAAATATAAAAGCTTGGATCACTCAACAAAGACCTCGACTATGATGTTTCCTTCACTTCCGCGTTACTTTGCTAAACTTCCCATTCAACTTTTACTAGATTGCTCATCATCAATCATCAACCATGCTATATGATAAAGGAAAACATCCTTCCTTTATATTGATTCCATAAAATAATTTCCTAATTTACTTTTTAGACCTTCTAAATTAATCATTATAGGACCAAATTAAGATCACGTTACACCTAGAGATAACATTAATCTTCTAATTTGCAATACGAATATATTTTTGTACATGTGATATTATGGTAATCAATCTTAGGCACATCATCTTCGACATGTCTTCTTCAAATCCTCAACCTCAATTCTCAAAATAAAAATTTTGCTAAGAGATATAACAAGTTTACCAAAACATGCCTTTGTAAACTCTATCTCAGAACAAACATCACCAAAACTTACATAAATTCTTCTAGAATTATTGTTTCTCCATCCAGTATTAACTAAATAGACTAGATACTTAAAAGTATCTCCCATAACCTTAGATAGTTAGAATACTCAACTAGCTATCCATACCAACTTGATCTTTCCACTTTTTTTCTATCAAATTCCATAAAAAAACTACTATGTTACCATCAATGAAAAACTTAGTTATGAATGTAACATATCATCATAGTAACATATCACAGTACTCCCCCATGGGAATATCATCAACATTCATGGTTTGAACAATATTGCAACAATTACTTGATTCAGGTATAACCTGGTGAAGGGCATTCATTATGAATGCTACAACTTGATTTGGGTATAACCTCATGAAGGGAATTCATTATGAATGTCCTAAATTGATCCAGGTATACGTTGGTAGAGGGAATTCATTAAAAATGTCATTACTTGATCTAAGTATAACTTGGTTTAGGGTATTCCATATAAATGTCATAATATAATCCAACGAAATTTGGTTGACAATATTGGAATGTTAGTTTGGTTAATTTATTGAAATATAAAATATTTGAATAGATTCATTGTAATATTTATTATTGTTAGTGTAAATAATTAAATATTATTACTCTTTACTTAATTTTACTTAGGATAATG
The DNA here is from genome assembly GCA_028749045.1 of Cupressus sempervirens. NCBI lineage: Eukaryota > Viridiplantae > Streptophyta > Pinopsida > Cupressales > Cupressaceae > Cupressus > Cupressus sempervirens. The sequence continues at coordinate 253,105,931 of CM053789.1, forward strand.
TATTTTTATATTAGTTTTAATGTAGACACCTAGGAATATGCATAGTCATATGAGTTGTCTTGTTGAGAACATAGGAGTTAGAAACTTATTAGAGCACATGGTGTCTACAACATCTCTTTATGAGATTCACCTATGTAAACTTATCCTCTCATCATCGCACAAACTTTTGCACTCAATGGAGGATAATCCACTCTTGGTGTACATGTGCTTAGTTGTGATTCTTATCTCTTTTCTAACTCATTGTCATTCTAGTTGCCTTTATATACAAGGAACTTCTAGTGTGTATTCATCTGATATCCAATCATCAAATATCCATGATCATTTTGATCATTATTGAGATTCTCATTTGATCATCATTAGTCTCTCTTGTGTTATCTATTGAGCTTCTTGATCTTGGTGTTGAATTATTGCCTTAGGAAAATTCTTACATGGTATCAGAGGCATGGGAGCTTCATTGCATAGCCATTAGAGAGATTTTTTTTTTGTAGGTCAACATTGGACCTTGCTAGTGCAAATCAGGTATTGGTATCACATTCAGAAGGTCAGAAACCCCCAAATCGACTTTCGTTTCACCAAAATTGGACATCTAAGGTGAAATCTAAAGTCATTTGATTTTTGAAGGCACAATGGCGGTGATTCAAGAAAAATAATTATAGAGGTGATTTTCAAACAATAATATCTCCCTCATACGAACTCCTTTTTTTGAGTAATTTTTTTGATTTGGGGTAGAATTCCATGATTTACACATTGGTGTAGGATGTTTGATATCTCTATTGATGAATTTTTCTAAGAATCACAAATCCCAATTTTTTCAACTTCAAAGGGTTAGTTTGGACTCATATGCACACATATTTAGGTGTTTTTTTTTTAGATTGCATGATTTATTATCTACGTTCTAGATCTAGTATCAGTTTGGAGTAATTTTGAGTAGATGTAGTACTTTCATATTTTGGTCTCATTTTGGCCTATTGACACTTGTAATTTATTAGATCCTTGAAATATTTTGTGTCTTATCTTGTTGAGTCCGATATGGCTTCATATTGGTTGTTGTAACCAGAAAAATCAAAAGTCCACTTAGGCCCTAAATTGGCAAGTGGCCATTGTAATTGCACTAAATATAAAGTGCCAAATTATGCAATTGGGGGGGGGGTTTCTTTGATTTTATTTTGCATTTTGGGGGTGCATACACTACTTGATCTCATGGAGTCATGTCAAAAGTGTTACTTTGGTTTAAGATTCAAATTGACAAAAATGAATTATCAGAAATGGAGTGCTTTGATGATTGATCATCTAAGAGAATATAAGGAAGTGTTTCCTTATCTATATTCGAAGATATTTCCTACTAATACCAATTGGAGAAATCTTTCTCTTCTTATTCACTTTATATATAATAGTATGAGTAAGGAATCTTTTGCTCCTCTTAGTAAGGCAAGTAGTCCTCATGATGTTTGGATGTGTCTTAGGGAAGCATATGGAGGTCCATGAGTCCCTACATTACTGGAGGACATTCTACCTCCAGTCACTCTAGTTGTGGTACCTAAAAATCTAGTTGAGAGCATACCTCTTGATGCTCATATTGCTTCTACCAATCTAGTTCTAGCCACAGATGTTGTTGATTTAGTGCAACGGGAAACACCGTGTCTTCTTATTTCAGCTTCATGGGATGACTTCCTTCTAGACATTATAATGTTGTTTATGGAGTCTTACATTAAAGATGTGGGAGACATTATTGATGAAATCCATCTTCTCTTCACTTTTTGTAAGGGAACACTCAAACCCTCAACTACTTGATCTTTCTTTTGAGACTATCATGATCGTGGACACTTCTTTTTAGTAGTTGAAGGACTCTTTTACTTCAAAGTAGACATATCAATCTTTGGAGATTGTATTCTAGTTTCCTCTGAAATCATATCTTTTGATGACTCTTTATACTAGTTTAGGAGCATTCTCTACTACACCTATGGCACCACTTCTTCCTACAAGGAGGAGCATCATTTAGTTTTCATGGTCCAACTTCTTTAGTCATCAAGGAGCTTCTTTCATTGGTGTGCATTCATCATTGAGGGGAGGCTACATTGCTTCACTTCCCATATCTTCCTATAAGGATTATTCCTTTTCTTTGGAGTTTGATTCACTTTCATACATGGACATGTTACCTTGTTTGCTACCTTCTTTTGGGCATCCACCAAATTGGCTTGTGGCATCTACATTCATCAAGGACTTGTCAACATATGAGTAGACTTCAGAGGCAACATCCATAACATACTACATATGGATTCCTCATCCATTTTTGCATCCACAATGGGAAGTATACATGCACCTATACTTGGTGTATCTTCTTCTTAAAGGGAGAAATGTTTCTTATAGGCATTGGATTTTTTTTGTCTTCATGACATCCTTGCAGGAGATTATTCAATATGGGGTATAACATCATGTATTTTTTCTTATGGGGGATATATGCTTGTACACACATGATCTATTAGGGGTCTTGATTACTCCATCCTTTCATTCATCTTTTATTTCTTCATCTCTTTTTTTGGAGGAGGTTTTTCCCATGAGGTTTTCCCTCTTTCTCCATTTTTAGAGAGATTGCATTGCACTTGTACATGGGTACCTATCATGACCTAGTAGCGAGGACCCATCATGAATTTTCATCTAGATTTTGTGAGCTCAAGTGAATTCCCCTATGTTTCACTTAAGGGGGCTGTTAGTGTAAATAATTAATTATTATTACACTTTATTTAAGTTTACTTAGGATAATACATTTTTATATTAGTTGTCATGTAGACACCTAGGAATATGCATAGTCATAAGAGTTGTCTTGTTGAGAACACATGAGTTAGCAACTTATTAGAGCACATGGTGTCTACAACATCTCTTTATGAGATACACCTATGTAAACTTATCCTCTCATCATTGCACAAACTTCTATGCTCAAAGGATGATAATCCACTCTTGGTGGACATGTGCTTAGTTGTGATGCTTATCTCTTTGCTGACTCCTAATCATTCTAGTTGCCTTTATATGCAAGGCACTTCTAGTGTGTATTCATCCGATATCCAATCATTAGATATCCATTATAATTTTTATTGTTATTAATATTCTCATCTAATCATCATTAGTCTCTCTTGTGCTATCCATTAAGCTCCTTGATCTTGGTGTTGAATTATTGCCTCAGGAAAATTCTCACAAGTATTATCATGTATCCCATTCTAATGCTAATAGTGAGGACATTACACATAACTTACCTTGGATAAAAAAAAGTGGATCTAAAAATGGCTGGATTGTTTGGTTTTCCTCTTCCCATTAGAAAATATTCTCCCTCTTTGGGTAAAACCACTATGTTTCTAGACTCCTCTTCTTCTTTTGTTATAGTGACTCTCTTATCTAAGCCCTTGTCTTCAATCCACTTTGGACATCTATATGATTGATGGCCCAATTCATTACAAGTGAAACATCTCCTTGTGAATACTCCATCAAATATTCCTCGATGTCTTCCTCCCCTATATCCTCCTCTATAGCCTCCTCTAGCCCCTAATGTGTATCATTTGTCTTTGTCTTTATCACAATTCTTCTGAACATTAGTAGTACCTCTACCACCTATTCCTCTCATTGATGAATTTCCTCTTGTGTTATTCTATCTCTCTTTCCTTTTCCTAATCTTTTCCATATCCTTGATGGCCAATTTTTAGCACTCTTCAATTGGTCTAGGGGTAGCAAGACTATGTTCAACTTTAATATTGAACCTAAGTCTCCCCATGTACCTTACAATCTTTTCTTCAATAACCATCATGACTCACCTTTATGTCCAATTTATGAAACTCCTCAATTTACTTTTGTACAACCATGACTTTTGGTTTAAGACCTTTCGACTTCTTATACAATTGTACCATATAATAATTTGGTATAAATTCCCCCTTCATCATATCCATCAAAGTGTACCAAGATGTAATTTTTGGGTAACTATTCCTCCATCTCTCTGCTTGAACACAACCCAACCATAGTAGATCTTGTACCTTAAAATTTGACTTTTTTGTGTTCAACTTTTCTCCTTCTTTAGCATCCTTAGAATCAAATAAAGTATCCATGGCATTGGGTATGTGTTGGATCATGGTCAATCAAACAATGCTCTTAAGTGGCAATAAAAAATTAGCAAATAAGGATTATGTCAAACTTGACGTGCAATTTTATACTCATTATAAGATTTATATCAAAAAGTTGAGAGAAAATAACCTTTATGAAATTGAATTTAGTTTCTAAAGAACTAGGCCATATCTGAAAAATAAAATAAAAATTTGATTGGTCAAAATTTTGAATTTTAATGCAATAGTACAAATATTTTAGGAGAAAAATAAGAAGTAGATGTCTGTCTAACCACCTTAATAAAAATAAAATGATAATTTTTAAAAGTAATTTTCTAGATATAATAAGCTGACTCATGCCTAGACATGATACATATTTTTCAATATTTTTATTCGAAATAAAAAAATAACTATTAATTTTCTACTTCAATATTTTTGGAATAAAAAACTGTAATGTTTAGCCACCTTAACTAATTGAAAACACTATAATTTTTTTATTATAAAATTTTACACCTTATAGAATGTGATGCATCTTTTGGATTTCAAAAATGTTGTACGATTTGAAAATAATAGTTATTTTTCAAGCAGTGTGCCAATCAACACTTTACACATCAGTCCATTAGAAAATAAGTAATATTTATTTATTGAACTTGTAATTTGACTAATGTTAGATTTATGAAAAGCTAAGAACATTTTTAAGAAATATTTTTCATTTAATCAAATGTTGGTGAAACACAAGTTGGACCAACTACATGTTTGAAGTAAAGAACACATAAGAATAGGCTAAAAACACATTTTCAAAACATTTTTAAAGTTGACCATATAAGATTGGTATCAAAAGATATAGTAACCCTTATAAAAGTATTAATCATTATCTTTTAGTATCATGATGGGTGGGAAAAAATTTGGAAGAGATTTTGAAATGATTTAAGGAATTTTAGAACTACATATTTTTTAAATTACCACTTTTTTTCACACCATGATCACTCACATACCCCACTAAACCAATCTATCAACTCTTCATCATCCATATTTCATCCATACATAGGAAAATCTTCTCTTTCCCTTGTATCTCCACTCTTTATAAATTTTTCTAACTTAGCCATCCTTACATCTTTAGGATGTTATTTTTTTTCCTCTTTGGGTGCTTCTTTCTCTTCTTCTTCAACTTATACTACCTCATATTGTCTTCTTTATTTATCTCTTTTCTCTAATTTCAAGCATCTTTCCATCATAATCTCTACTGTCTTATCATTCTCATGGCTCTCCTTTTCTCTTTGTTCTACCATTGTAACTTCTTATTATTAGCCAACTCTTATTTTACTATGCTTTCCAACTCCACAATTTTTATCCTTGTGGGAAAGCCTCATTATCCTTTAGACATGGTTCCTAATCTCCTTGACAAGATGGATCAACTCAAGCTGTTGTACTCAAAGGATACTTCAACTCTACGGTATAACTAAGGATCCAAACTAAAAACGTTTGTAGGACCAGTCTCCCAACTTACAAAGGATTCTTACTTTTTATCTTATACCACTTGATGTAGAGGTAAGGGTGGTGTATGGATGGCCCAACTAGAAGTTCATAAATTTGTGAAAGTTAACTAGTCTTTCCCAAGGCCTTAAGTACCTCAATGTCTTCAAAACCTAACAAGAACTCCTCAAAAAAGTTCCAAGCGCTAGGGTTGATATATTTTAGTGGTAATAACTTGTATTTAAGGATTCTTATAGTGTCAGACTATTCCAAATTATCCAACCATTCTAAACTCTACAAATTTCCTTCTAGGCCTAGTTGCCCCTATTAGGCATCCAACAATAAAGATCCTTGATTTCCTCCCAAATTTTTCAAATCCCAAAATTAAATCAATGGATATTAAGATACCCAATTATCCATTATTTAACATATAAAAGGTTTACCTAGGGTTCCTTTGGACCAAACCCTACTATCATTAAACTTTGTCTCTAAAATGCTTAAAAAGTGAGCAATTTAACAAAAGAATTTGGCTTCCTTACACTTCCTATTATCCCTAATTTAGATAGTCTATTTTTAGGTTATTAATGTCACATACCCAAGAGGAATTAGACTAAAAGTGTCTGCAACATCAAAAGCCCCAAATTGCTTCCCCAAACCCTCAAAACTAGGGCTTTCCAATTAAATGTTGTCCTTACACTTCTAGAATCAAACAAAGTTTTTCTGACCTTATTCTCAACATAATAAATAATTTTAAATCATTAAAAAATACCCTCCAATGGCTATAACTCCTACTACTACTCCATACCTATATTTCCACTCACCATTCATGCTTCCTTCTTGGGTGATCACCATCAACAAAATCTCATTTATACATGTTAGGGTTAGAAAATTATTGTACAGGTTAGGGATGAGTCATTCCAAGAGAATCAAAAATTTGATTCATGGAATGATCATCCTATCATTAGTTCTTATAAAAAACTATGAAAGAAACAAAAATATTCCTAATGTTGTTTGCATTGATATGCAAGTCTAGGCATCAAAAAGTGACTTAAAAGAACATGAAATGGATATTTACACAAATTAAAACATCCTCTAATGTTATAACACCTTATAATCATAATTACATATATAAAAAATTAATGTTTCATTAGCAAAATGGAGATTTTATTGATCTTCAATGCATAGTCCGTACAAAATGAAGGAATGGTTATTGATCTTATAGTGTCAAACTATTCCAAATTATCCAACCATTCTAAACTCTACAAATTTCCTTCTAGGCCTAGTTGCCCCTATTAGGCATCCAACAATAAAGATCCTTGATTTCCTCCCAAATTTTTCAAATCCCAAAATTAAATCAATGGATATTAAGATACCCAATTATCCATTATTAAACATATAAAAGGGTTACCTAGGGTTCCTTTGGACCAAACCCTACTATCATTAAACTCTAGCTCTAAAATGCTTAAAAAGTGAGCAATTTAACAAAAGAATTTGGCTTCCTTACACTTCCTATTATCCCTAATTTAGATAGTGTATTTTTAGGTTATTAATGTCACATACCCAAGAGGAATTAGACTAAAAGTGTCTGCAACATCAAAAGCCCCAAATTGCTTCCCAAAACCCTCAAAACTAGGGCTTTCCAATTAAATGTTGTCCTTACACTTCTGGAATCAAACAAAGTTTATCTCACCTTATTCTCAACATAATAAATCATTTTAAATCATTAAAAAATACCCTCCGATGGCTATAACTCCTACTACTACTCCATACCTATATTTCCACTCACCATTCATGCTTCCTTCTTGGGTGATCACCATCAACAAAATCTCATTTATACATGTTAGGGTTAGAAAATTATTGTACAGGTTAGGGATGAGTCATTCCAAGAGAATCAAAAATTTGATTCATGGAATGATCATCCTATCATTAGTTCTTATAAAAAACTATGAAAGAAACAAAAATACTCCTAATGTTGTTTGCATTGATATGCAAGTCTAGGCATCAAAAAGTGACTTAAAAGAAAATGAAATGGATATTTACAAAAATTAAAACATCCTCTAATGTTATAACACCTTATAATCATAATTACATATATAAAAAATTAATATTTCATTAGCAAAATGGAGATTTTATTGATCTTCAATGCATAGTCCATACAAAATGAAGGCCCCAGAATGTTGCTTGGTATACAATGCCTCTAATTGAATTTCTTTACCTTCCTAACAACTATGTGTGTGCTAAAATTTTGATACATGTATATGAATCATTATATCCAAGTTTTCTAAAGAATGAGATCTCAAATGGCGATCCATAGCTCTCTATTCATGCAGTGCAAGGATTTGTAATGAAGGCCCTTGGTTTGACCTACTTTATGCCCATGCAAGTACACCCCAAAACAATAAATTCAAATAGGAAAATAAAGAGTTATACTCTCCATGATCATCACATACATATGAAAATGAAGATGCATACTAATCTAAATGATTACAATAAAAAGAAATGCAAGAAAGAAAATCTAATCTATGAAAGGAAATAACAATGCAATATTAATATCAATGAGAACAAATATGACTCTAAGATAATATGAAAATTAAAGGATGAAACTTGATGATGGAAGCCATGGATACATGAGAGAAGAAGGCAATAAGAAAGAAGCTGCAATGAAGCTGCAATATCCAAATCTTAAGGCTCAAACCCTAATGCTCTAACTCCTTCTCCAATAGCAACTAACATCTATTCTTCTTCCTATTATTATCATTGGTCTTCTTATTATTATGAAATGAGAAGGAGAGGGCTCCTTACATAGTCATCTATGGAGGTGGGAGACTTCTCACAACTAATATGGGATAATGGAGTTTGGTCTATGTGACACAAATTCCACCAACGAGAAAATAGGAGTGCTTGAGAAGAAAGTGGAAAGAGGAAAAAATGGAATCTCACTTAGAAATATGTCCATTAAAGTGTCGAGAAAAAGGATTTATTTATTTAATTTACTTTAATATATTTCCTTTTTTTCATCACAAAGAGATATTTAAATGAGGAGTGGTATTTTTTTTTTTTATCGGTAAGAAGCTGAAGCCAAGATTAATGATTATGTATTTCATCTAATTATTATTAGTTATTTATTTAACTTAAGGAGATTCAAACTCAAGACATACTAGATACGAGGCTCATAATTTACCATTGTGTTGTAGGCTCTTGCCTAAGTGAGGATTTTATTTAGTTAAAAGGGATTAAGTTCTTTTAATTAAATAGGAAATATTTTATTTAATTAAAAGAAAATATTTCTTTTAATTAAATAAGATTTAGAATAAGATGATCAAACCTTATGAAATATTGAAATAATTAAATTAATTGCAATTTGATCAAGGAAAATGGTTTGAATTGATTTAGTAAAATATCTCAATGCATTAATTTAGGAAAGTGATAAATTGAAGAATGGGAGCCCATAGTCTAGGTGACCATTTTAGGGTGCATACATTTGCCCCTCATTTACTAATGTGTGATCATTTTGGGAACACATGTAGTCAAAGAATGCAGTTGAAGTGTGACATTGACTTGGGATAACAAAATAACACATATGTGTCATCATCTTAGCAACACATCAAGATGAAGAATACAAATTTTGATAATAATTTTGTCTTAATAAAGACAAGGCTATCCCAGAAGGAACAAAAAATAATAAAGTTGAATCAAGGATTGAATTTTGATAGGTATTACCCCCTTGTGATCAAAACCAAAATGAAATAGATGAGAAATAGAAAATTTGTAAAGTCAATTAAATCAAACTAAATATATGGTTCTTGATGTAAGATGAAAAATATAAGGATCTCAAAACTAAGGTAAATTATAAAGCCTGAATTATTATGCTCCAAAGTTGAATTAGAAGAAAAGAAGTGGGATGAAAGAAAATGGAAGATATAAGTTTGGAAGAGGTGGAAAGAAATAGAAAAAAGAAAGAGAATTTTCCTCAAGAAAAAGAACACTTCAAAATCAATCAACTATTTAAGATAGAAAACTTAGATTGAGATCATGAAAGAAGATAAGGAAATGAACATCGAGACATGACTGTGGTTGATTAACATTCCCCAAGAAAGATAAAGGAAACCCCTCTCAAACTCATAATGCAACCTAAAATTGCAAATTAACATGAAGTCTAACAATGTAAGCTGCATGAAAATGCAAAGGTGTACTTGTCATAGAGCAATTTTAACATTAGATTTTGTGTTCATCATTCATTAGAGACTATTATGGAACTTATTTTCATCATTGGGTCATTATTAATGGACATCAAAAAATCACATAATCATCACTAGTCACAAGCACAATTATGAACATATGAATGTGATTTATATCAAATTGGAATGTGGAAAGATTCCAATGTAAGCATCAAAGACAAAAACATCAAGATGAGTTTGATGATAGCTAACCCAATTTAATGTGGCAAAACCATGCTTGCATCAAGGCATAGATGTTGGGATGACCATAAGAATGGTTGTGCTTAAAATAGTCAAGGATGATGCCTCAATCCTCCTAAGTGTTTCAAGGGGACAACAAGAGACACTCTAGAGTTTCAGGACCACACCCACAAGAATTTTTTTATATATAAACATGCCCCATGCCCCAAGTCCTCTAGTCCATGACATCCCTAAAAGACTATTAGGGAGAGAACACTCAAAAAATACATCATTGTAGTCAACAAACAAAAGAAAAATAAGCCAACAAGTCTCAGGAAGTTTTTAGTTTTAGTGAGTGTGTGTAAGTCACATGACTACTTTCATTAGGATGTCAAATCTACTAGTGAGAAGCATCACAACATCCTAGATTATAGAAAAGGTATCTAATAAGTGTTAAGAAACACTATTTGCAAGAGTTTCCAAAGAAATGCCAACACAACAAAGAGACCTTAGATAAATAAAAAGACCACCTATATATATATATATGGTTCTTTTAGGACTTTTTATAATCCTTTTTGTATTTTTGAGATATTTGGATTTTTTTTGGTGATATAACAAAGGTCTTATTTTTAGGGTTGCACTAAAATGATCATTTTTTTAGGACATTTTATGCTTTCTAGGATTATTTTAGGATCATATATGATTTTTTTTGGATTTTTAGAATGACTTGGAGATTACTTGCTCTCAAGCAAGATAAAATCATTTTTTTTCAATCTCTAGTAAGGTGTACGGTATGATGGAACAACAAGTTGGTGGATATGATAGATAAGCAACGAGTGTATGAAGCATGTGAAAGTGATCCTCAAGGCCTGACTCCTCAAGAGTACCCAAACTAGGGAAAGATAGCCATATGAAGAATGTGTCAAGGATAGAAAAAGAAAATGATGAAAGGATATAGCATGTGGGATAAGTAGTGGAAGCTAATAAGAAAGATGGCATAAAAGTGTGTAGTCCAAAAAAATAGGCATGTCAAGAGGCCAATGAGAGCCATGTTTTTCTTTGTGTGATCAAGACCAGGGATCAAATGGATAGAATAGTAGTAGCACAAAGTAGTAAGAATGAATGTAAATATGTAGACTACGAGTGAATGAACAAGCACAATAGGGAAGTTCGTGGATAAGATAGCTAATATTCAAGGATAGCTCAACATTGTCAAGATCAAAGAGGAAATATGGGATAGATGGATTATGGAATAATTACACATGATGCTTGTTTGCCAAGTTTTCATTACGTTACTTATTCAAGGTACCACAAGAAGTGGTTTTCACTATAGGATGAATTTACTTCTCTTTAGTTTTACTATCAAGACGTATGTTAACCAAGTTTTCACCAACGCAAATTTTCATATATTTCTTTTATTTATTTATTTATTTTTTTCTTTTGAATTTATTTCTTTTTTCTTTTTTGGAAAGAGCTCAAGTTGTTTGAATTTGGATAGTGCTCCTATAGGAAATATGAGTCATGATAAGCCAAGACCATAGCAAGGTATGCTCAAAGATGCTAAAAGGGTGATGAAAAGGAGATGGTACATAATGTATATGGAGGAAAAGGTTTTATTCTTTGGAAATATAGAAGGAACATGAGTAGTAGGTAATTGTAGGCTTGAAAAAATTTCATAAGGGTAGTTGAGAAAGTAGGAAATATCAACATTGACACATAACTTGAAGGGTTGTGAAATGGTGGAGTAATCATGGAGTAAATAGCTTGCAGTTTAGATGTATGAGGAAGTAAGAGAATTTTGGGAGGAGATGGAGTGGAAGACTTTGGAAGCTTAAATTCTAACTTTGAAGTATTCTCAATATTAAAGTCTTTCAAGTGAGACTTGGGAATCCATATAGCTTTAGATTTTTCTTTTCCTTTGGTTTCTTTAGAACACATTTCTTTAATGATGGATTTAAGAACCCATATTTTCTTTGATTTATCTCTTTGGATAGTAGACCTTTGTAGTCTCTTGAATGTTTTTTCTTTCTTTATATTCACATGTGGATTCGATTTTTAATGGATTCTTATGTTTGTTCTTAAATTGATCATCCAAATTGCATTCAAAAGACTTGGAATTTGTCGATGATTAAGGATTATATGACTTGTTCATATGGATAGATGAATGATAATTCAGCAAGGATGAGTGTCTTTGTTGATCTTGAGGTATGATAGGAGATCTAGGAGATGATATAGGAGTGAAAGTAGGAGATGGTGGAACATATGTTCCCAAAATGGATGGAAGGTTTGAAGGCTTTATCTCTAACGGATAAGGACCAAGGATAGATTTAAGAGATGTGAAAGGATATTGAATAGGGGTATTAGCATATTTAGAGTGAGCAATATGACCAAGGCCATCAATAGAATCATGAGTATTTGAAGATTGAGTGTAGTTTTGAAGTGAATATGAAGTAGAAGAAGAAGGGATTCTTTGATCTTGACAAGTTTCTTTGGATAAAATAGGCATAGAACTTTGTTCACAATTTTTAGTAAGCTCTAGGGAAATAGTGGAAGTAGTGTCTCCATCAAACATAGGAGGTGGGTAAGACATAGGATATGGAGGGGTGACATCTTGAAGGAGATGAATGGGTGCTTGATCTTGATCTTTCTTGAAACTTTTATTTTTATATTTTTGAGAGTCCTCTTGGCATGGAGCCACTTCTAAGGACAAGTGAGTATATGAGGTTTACATGTTAGGATGTTGAAGGGGTAATGAAGGACTGGATAAAGTGGGAATATTAGACATAGTGCCGCATGGAGGTTGAGGATGTTTAGTCTTTGTAACATGAAAAAGGTTTTCAGCCTAGTGTAAATTAGCTTGAGTTTTTCTTAGAGGTAGCCCTTGAGGATACTCATAGTGAGTGTGGAAAGTATTAAACTCTCTTTTTGTTGGAGTTATGTTGGATAGCTTTGAATCTTTAGGAAGATCTTGAGTGTTAGGAGAAGTGGAGGTATGAAGGAAACCATCACTTGCCATAGGTTCATCAACATGATCTTGCTCAGAGAAGTATCCTCATCATATAAATAAATTGTGGAGGTGGGAGGCTTCTCATAACCAATATGGGATAATAGAGTTTGATCCATGTGAGATAAAATTCTACCAATGAGAAAAGTGGAGTGTTTGATAAGAAACTAGAAATAGGAAGAAAAGGAAACCCACTTAGAAATATGTGCATTAAAGGGTACGGAAAAAATATTTATTTATTTAATTTATTTCCTTTCTTTCATCACAAAGAGATATATAAGTGAGGATTTTATTTAATTAAAAGGGAGGAAAATATTTTAATTAAATAGGAACTATTTTATTTAATTAGATTTTTTTTTTCTTTTAATTAAATAAGATTTAGCATAAGATGATCAAACTTTAAGAAATATTGAAATAATTAAATTAATTTGTAGTTAAATCAAGGAAAATGATTTGAATTGATTTAATAAAATATTGCAATGCATTGATTTAGGAATTTGATAAATTGAAGACTGGGGGCCTAGAGTCTAGGTGATCATTTGAGGGTGCATACACCTAAGAACTACCCCAACTGATTGGGATTGGTTTCCAAGCTTGGTTATGATTAAAACTCCCTAAAACCACTTTTCCTCCAAAATGCACTAACCATTGGAATTAAAAAAATTGAATTCTTCAACTTACAAATTACTGAGTAAAACAACTATTTAACTTTTCCAACTTTCCTATTAGGTGCTCGAGACTAAATTAACCAATCCTAGACCCACCTAAGACTTATTTGAGTGCACATTTCAGTACTACACCTATTGTATCACTAGAGATCCTAAGGTCCTTAACAAGCCCTTTAGGACTCATTACATCTTCAACATTCTTGAAATCTCCAGAAGCCATGATTGGCTCCAAAACATGTCACTTGATTGGTTCATATGCTTCTTTGTCTTTGATTCAACTTTCGTCTTTCATAAGGACTTTTGCATGTGCTGATGCTCTTGCATCAAAAATGAATTTGTCATTTTTAGTCTAATGCACATGATTTTTGCTTCAAGTTTGAAGGACGATAGATAAATTTGATGAGTTAATGTGAATCATTTCATCTTTGAATCTTTTTAATATCAATTTCTATAGATGTTCTAGGTTGTCATCTCCTTCACTAATTAAGCATGCATTTGATTTGATTGAGATTTCATAATCAAAGATAAGGAGACATTAGCAGCTTCAAGACACTAGCTTCTTCTATGAATTAGAAGGCATGTTGCATTTTCACATTGGTTTGTTTCAACTTCTTATGGGAGACAACTCCTTAATATGCATTATCTTCATGTTATTAACATTCTTAAAGGAGATTATTCACTATGTGGAGTTATATAGTCTCACTCATTCATTCTTATAGAGGCCTATCAATTAGATTATCACGATCGATATAATACTTGGAGGTTATTGGTATAATCCAAAACTTATTTATACCGTAACCTATTATTTATGTTGATTTGTGTTATCTTTATTAGAGAACAATTTACTCAAAAAAAAAAAAATTCTCATGTCATTTTCTTTGAAAGGGGTTTCCATTTAGCTAACATGATAAGGTTTTTGAGCCCATCTTGCATCTTGCTCATTTTGCATAATATTCTTCTCCCAAAAGAGCAAATATAAGGAGTGTTGGAGTGGGGCTTCACTTATATACTTGTCTAAGTTTACTCTAATAGTAACTAATTAATGTTTAATTATCTCCCAGCTTTTAAATTCAAATAATTGTACCTTCCTCTTTCTTGTCATAATGAATCCTTCTTATTCTAGTGAATAGTTCTCTCCTTGAACGTTTAGGCAAGTTGAAACCTTGGCATGTTTTAATTAACTTTTAAATTAAAAATCAAGACATAAATGATATTTAAATACATTTCAGTACACAAATAGGAATTGTAAAGCGATAGAGTTGTAGTGATCACAAAGATGATAGCGACATATCGAAGGCCATCATTCTTCTGATAATGTTAAATTTAAATCTGAATAATCTTAAATTGCCGACACATTTCTAATACTTCTAATATAATTTAGAAAGCGAATGCTATTTCATAAAGTAAGATAAAATAAAAAAAACAAGATATGGTTTAGTATTTCATACAAGCCATTATATCAATCTTTTAGTCATATTCCACAGTTGAATAACTGAAAGCGACCTGTCCACTGTCCTAAGTAACGTTCAAAATCTTGAAAGGCCGCGTATGAATTTGTTATTATTCACGTTGGACCGCATCGTATTCGATACTCGGCCTCTCTCAGTGCGCCTAGATTCATTATGTCCATTCAAAATCTAAAACTACACCATTCGTGCACGCCTCCATTTTTTGAACTGATAAATCATAAAACAATCCTACATAGTTGTTGACCAGTGATCTTGAAACAGACAAGATATTACAGGATAAGCATGGACGATATCTGAACTGTTCAAGGAGATCATATTCATTGAATCGTGCGCTTTTTTATTAGCGATGCGCATTATAATTCACAGTCAGCTATACAGGTTGTTGTCTTGTTCTATGTTATCAAAGGAAAAGCAGAATATAGTATTAAACCTTGACTTTATAAGGAGTTGGAATAATAAATTCCTCCGGGAAAACATTGATAGTTGTTTGCACTATTGAAAAAGTAATAAAGCATTCGACATCCGTGGAATCCATCGCCTTCTCCGATAAAGAATATCTGAGCTTATCTTCTCCTTTTGTTTCAGACCACTAATCAAACAAAGGATTCCATAGCACGTGATGATTGTGAAAACACATTGGAATTCTTTATCAAGAGATAATGGCCACTTTGGTAACTCCACCTGATATGGTGTTTAAGGTGGTTCAACTTGAAATAACACCCACTCTTATAAAAGTATAAAACGAGTTGACGCAGACAATAAAGCTTTTAAATGACTTAATGGTTCTATAGGGATCTTCCTAAAATTTAGATAGAGAAGAGCGTCGGTGAAAGAGCAGTTGATCATAAACAGAATAATAAATAGACAATAAAAATTCAAATACAATAATAAACAAAACGAATAATGAAATCACCAAATCGCTAAGTTGATAAAAGAGATTGTAAGGAGCTGTTTTAGAGTTTGTGACTCTTCTACAGCCGGTCACTATCACAATGCCTCTCGATGTCTTTGGCAGCCACCCTTAAACATTACACATTAAGGGAAGAATTAAGCTTGGGAAAATAAAGTCAATTTTGACTATTTAACACTTTCGGTCTAGAAATTAAGCTTAGTGTGTGATGTTTAAGCCATTCCGTCTTTGGCAACACAAGTTTTTAACTTTTTCATGTTTGGTGTCGATTTTCTATGCAATCATTTTTATGGGTTCAGAGTCTAACTCAAAGTAGAAAGTTATGGTAGTGTTGATTTGGCCACTAGATTCATTGATGCCATCTTATTATAATTCTATAAACATTTGTTTCAAATGTTATTATTATTTATTATGTCTAAGTTTCCTTACTTTCTTGTTAATGTAGTTCAATCTATCTTTTTTTAATTTGTTATTTACTTTTCTAAATACTTAAAATATTTTATTTAATCCTTCTAGATATCATATTTTTGTATGACTTTGGAAATATTTAAATATATCAAAATGTTCATAATACTTAATAAGCATTGGGATACATCCAAAGATTCTCTCTATTTTCCTCTAATTAAATCAATTATTTTAAGATTATACCCATGTCTAATAAAGAAATTGAAGACAAAGAAAGGTGGTGGTTAAACGATGTTTCAAATTATGAAGTTTGGTAGTTAATCCAACAATCCCTCCTCAGTGATACCCGAAGAGATTCAAACCTTTCTCTTATACCACTTGTTACAAGCTAGAAAGGAGGAGTTTAAACCATGTCACAAATTGTGATGGGAAATGATTTGGATTAGTCAAACAATACCGCCTCAATGTTATCCAAGGAGATTCAAACCTGTGACCAAGCTTTTATTCCACTTGTTATAGCCTAGGGTTGTTGTTTCACCAAAAAATTAACTTCTCAATGCCTTGTACAACCACAAGACTTATAGAACATAGTGGCTAGTAAAACCATATTGCTAACCATGAAAAAGAATAGTGGAAGTTACTCCAACACATAGTTGATGGAAACTTTCAAATAATTCACAATATTTAGAGATTATTCTCTATAACTATCATAATATAGAGGGTCAATATTTGTGTATATATTAGAAAAATAATAAGTCATTTGAATGTAAAGGTACATAATATTTTGATCCATTTATCTAATGTACACTTATGAGGACAACTATGTCAGACATGACTATTAAACTACTAAAACACTGGTCTTTATTTGTATTGGCACTTCAATGAATAAACCTAGAACCCAAGTCTACATAAATGATTCATTTATTATGAAATATGCTTATATTTAATTAACATAATGTTCATTTTGATTGTATGTAATATAATTTACTCATCATTGACAAATATTCTATATATCCAAACTCAAAGAAATAGGATTATTAAAAAAAAAAAAAGTGATGTCTCTTTTAAGGCACAATTTGAATACTCAAACGTGGAAGAGTAGTTGAAAAAACTGTTATACGATACACTTTTGAGTAGATACTAGTTAAAAATATTACAACTTCTGTTGCTTTTAGGAAAATATATATATTTTTAAGTTGGCTACAATTGCAGTACTCTAATATTGTATGCTTTTTATGAATTTGTTAAGATAACAAGAGTTGTTTTTTAGCACAGATCCCTACCTAAAGTGAAAAGTATAAATAAATAAACATTAATGAAATGAAAGATATTATGAGTTTATCTAGATTGATTAGTGTATTTTTCAAACTGTAACATCATTGAAAAATAATAGAAATAAATTATTTTGGGATACACAAAACTAAAGCAAAACATCATTTTAATGTCCACTAAGATAAAATGAATGAAGTTAAAGAAATTAATATAACTACATATATATAGGCAAAAAAGTGTACAACTTCATAGAATACAATTATACAAAACATTGTTTTGATTAGTTTTTTGTCAAAGAGTTATATTATAACAAATAAGAAGTAGATTCTAACTATCAAATATTTTTTAATTATAAAATCAAAAATATATCATTTGAGAATTTGAGTTCGCTAAATTGACTAAAATAACAAATGTTAAAATGCAAACAATAAATGAACATAGAAAGTCAATTAAAACTAATTTTAATTATATATATTTTTTAGAATAACTATTATAAAAATGAAATATTTTTAGAGACATGTTTTTTTACATATTTCTAACTTGGATTGTTTTAAATAAAATTTCTATATAAAAAATGTGTGCCATTTGTTCAACTAAAGATTGTTTGATTACTTGTGTGCTCTCTATCCAACTAAAGTTCTATTTCTTGCTTGTGTGATCTTTGTCAAGCTAATGTTTGATGATTTAATTACTATGACCTATAGATCAAAATATTTCCACATTGCCGACTTTGTAAAATTTTGGAATTTTAAAGTAATTTAGTATTATACTTTTTTAATTTTAAAACTTTATAATTGAATTTATTTCTTAATTAGAATTTTAACAGTTTTTATTATTTTATATTGCTTAGTTTTATGATTAACATTGAAAATTATCTTTTGATTGGTTTTAAATTTATTTATTTTAGGAAATTTATTTATCAAAACTTATTTTTAATACTAGAGTTTGTTTTGAAAGTTAAAATTGTTCAATTCAAATCTTAAATTTTAAGTCTAACTTTGATTCATAATATAATAACTATATAATTAATTGTTATCACTAATACATTTTATTTTAGTATGAAAATTAAATACTAAGATATTTTTAATAAACTTTTCTACTTAACTACTATGCTAATATTGTGATTATTTGAATAATTTTATATTTAATATAACTATTTTTAATTCAAAATTTAAAATTACTTACAAATGTATAGATCAAAAGTGTGAACATAATTATTGTAAAAATATTAATTTATGCAAAAAAAATTATAATTAATTCAATTTAACAGACTCTAATGTTTTTTATGTAGAATAACTTCATGATTGAAACATAACTTGTAGGTTTTCACTTGAAAAAAACAAATTAAATTTCTTCACACTATATAAATTCATAAATCGTAAGTGCCAACTTCTGAGCATGTAGTAGGGAGAAAGATCAAGTTATGAAAGTGATAATTTATCCAAAATAAGAGAAATGAGAAAGGGAAACTCACATTAAACACATTTATTAGAAAGATTGATATAGGTAGATTAATGGAGGGGACTACAACGGATGCAAGAGGGTACCAAAAATAATAGGCAACAACTTCAAATAACTAAAAATTTGACTCCACAAAATCATGTGCAAGAGCCTTAAATGAATTCGATGTATCTAAAGATAAAAATTTAATCGTTTAAAATTTCTTATTAATGGGGACACATGTAAACTTAGACCTTAGTTCTCAGAAATTTTGAAATTCATAAAAAAATACAAACTATCCCATTTATGCTACACTAGAATATGGTCAACACAATATATAATATCTACGCAAATCATGAGAGCCTCTATAATAAAAAATAATATTATGAAGGGGATTAAAGCCATATTAGAAATTGTAGTGTCATATTTCATCGCATGACCAAGTTCATTAATGATTCAAAAAAGAACACAAGGTAAATGTTAATAGCAAATTGAAATATTCTTCAACAATTCTAAAATCCATATACTAGCATATTTTTTTGGTGCAGGGAGAAACAAAATAACTATAGCCAAAGGCACACCCAACTATCGAAACCACCCTACAATAGTTAAGATATTGGAAAACACAACACAAGAACAACATCAGAGAGAGAGAGAGAGAGAGAGAGAGATATCTTTATATATTCATCAGATAATCAACATATGTGCCTAGCTACAAGGCCTTCTAGGTTATGACCAACTACAAAAATACAAATTTCAAATTCATGATTCAACTTCAAGTTCACACTTCTAGACACATATCAGTTCCTTCCAATCCTATAAGTTTTCTAAACCCAATCCTAGACCTCCTTAAATACTTGTGTAGCCACAAGTTGGCCTATCACAAAATTGAATCTTAATTAAATGCATGCATAGCCACAAGTCATCTTACATCAAATATTAACTACCCATAATGTAATTAAATGTGAGCTTGAGGCCAGCCCAAAATGGAACTAGACACAAACTAGTTGGCAAGAAAAGACTTCACAAAACACTAGCAATCGACAATCACACGAGCTCAGCACCCAAAGAGTCAATCAACATTAAATATGAACTCAACATCCTCCAATGCTTGGCAACCATGGAGGACTTGACAACAACTAATAATTAGCACTCAGCAATAATTAGAACTTGGCAGCAACTAGTGAAATGAACAAAAGTGTAGGATCACAAGGCAACCTAGGATGCTCCTACATTAGAAAACTAGGGTTGGAAGAAATTATTCTCTTGAATCATTGATATGTCACAACATGAGCTAAATCCAACTCAGATTGAGAAATCCATAAAGCATCTTCAATATGTTTGTTCTTCCACTTCACAAATATTCCTAGTAATCTTTTCCTTGTGTGCTCTTGCCAAGTATCTAATCCAATATTGGTTCAACTTCTTCAATCTATTTCTTAGGATAATTATTTGATATAGAAACTTCATCATCTGACTCGCGATACTTATATAAATAAGCAACATTGAATATAAGAGATATATCCATGTCATCAAGAAACTCAACTTTATAAACACTACCATTGTCAAATTTCTTCAAGATCTTAGAAGGTCCAAACTTCTTCATTTTCAGCTTTCTTTATGTTCCAACAAAAAATCTTCGTTTCTTCAAATGAACCATCATCTCATCACCAACTTGAAAAACATGATGTGTTCTAGAATTGTCAGCATTCTCTTTATACTTTTTTCCAACGTCAACTTCCCTTCCTTATGTAAAGATTCCATAAAATCAGCAAATTCTTCCACTATAGTACTTCTCTTTTCTTAACTAGTAACATTTCTCAAATTTGATACTCCTCTAGGTTGCATTCAAGTAACAATCTCAAAAGGTGTTTCCCCTATACTCCTATTCACAAAATTATTATATGCAAATTCAGCTTGTGCCAATACCATCTCTCAATTACTAGGCTTATTCCCAACTAAACATCTCAACAAATTACCCAAGCTTCTATTAACAACCTCTGTCTGTCCATCTATCTATGGATGGAATGCAGAACTAAAATTCAACTTAGTACCCATCTTCTTCCACAAAGTCTTCCAAAAATAACCAACAAACTTACTATCTCTATCAAAAATAATACTTCTTAGTAATCTATGCAATCTGTTAGTCTCTTTAAAGAAAAGTTCACAACATGCTTAGCATTTGATGTCTTCTTGCATGGTATGAAATGAGCCATTTTAAAAGATCTATCCACAACAAAAAAATATAGAATCACACCCCTTCACTGTTTTAGGTAATCCAAGAACAAAATCCATACTGATGTCACTTCAAGGTTTTTTAGGAAATATAATAGGTGTATACAAACCAATATTCTTACTTACTCATTATGCAACTATAAAAACTCCACAACCCTTCACAATTTTTTTAACATCCTTATACATTTGGGGCTTGTAATACTTCTCCTTCAGAAAACTCAATATTTTATCAATTCCAAAATGTCCATGAAATCCACCACTATGTTTTTCCTTAATCAAATTAACTCTCATAGAACTTCTAGGAATACACAATTTAATAATTTTAAACAACATACCTGCTCAAATGAAATATTCATGATACTTACTTATGTGATCTATTATATTATTTGGTACTCTACACTCTTTCCATGCATCGAAAAATTCATGGTCAATATCATACAACTCTTTCATTCATCAAAACCAAGAACTTTAATCTTCATCTCAGTCAATAAAGTACATCTTATGCTCAATACATCAGTAACTCTTTTAGTAACTCTACTCTTATGCTCGGTAACAAATGTAAAATTTTGCAAGTACTCAACCCACTTCATGTGTCTCTGATTCAATTTATGTTGACTTCCCAAGTACTGCAAAGCTTTATGATTAGTATACAACACAAACTCCTTAGGAATCAAATAACATCTCCACTTCAAGGCTTGAACAATAGCATAAAACTCTTGGTCATACATAGAATATTTCCTTTTAGCATCATTCCACTTTTCACTAAAGGAAGCAATAGGTTTACCTTCATAACTCAATACAACTCCTATTGCACTACCACTAGCATCAAATTCAACTTGAAATATCGTATTGAAATTAGTCAAAGAAAATACTCATAACTCAGCAATGTTTTGTTTTAAAGTCTCAAAACTATTATCAGCTCCCTATGTCTACTTGAATTTATTTTTATCTCCTCTCATTGTATTAGTCATGGCAATACAAACAGAACTGAAATTTCTTATGAACCTCCTATAA
Source organism: Cupressus sempervirens (assembly GCA_028749045.1). NCBI lineage: Eukaryota > Viridiplantae > Streptophyta > Pinopsida > Cupressales > Cupressaceae > Cupressus > Cupressus sempervirens. The sequence goes on from CM053789.1 coordinate 253,128,300, forward strand.
AAAGTAGCCAAACCATGAAATGATCTTGCCTCACCCACATTCTAAAGTGTAGGGCACCCCAAAATTGCTTTAACCTTCTTAGGATCCATCTTCAAACCATCACTTGAAATAAAAAATTCTAAATACACAATCTCCTCTTGCATAAAAGAACACTTTTTTAGATTAATCAACAACTTCTCCTCTTTCAACCTATGCATTACTTGTGTAACATGCTCAAGATGTTCTTCCTTGTTCTTGCTGAATATCAAAATATCATCCAAATAAATAGTTACAAACCTACCCAAGAATCTTTTTAGAACTTCATTCATCAACCTCATGAAAGTACGAGGTGCATTAGACAAACCAAAAGGCATAACCAACTAGTCATACAAACCATCTTTTGTCTTCAAACTAGTTTTGCACTCATCACCTTCTTTGATTCTGATATGATGGTAGCCACTCCTCAAATCGAACTTTGTAAAATACATTGCTCCATTCAAAAAATCCATTATATCATCCATCCTCAACTTAGGAAACCTATATTTCATTGTGATCTTGTTAATAGCTCTAGAATCAATACACATTCTCCAATATCTATTCTTTTTAGGTGCCAATATAGTAGGTATATCACATGGGGTCAAACTTTCTCTAATCAAAACTTTTTCTAATAATTCATTCACTTGTTTCTTAAGCTCTTTATTCTCTATAGGTGTTAATCTATATGGTGCTTTGTTTGGTAAACTAGCTCAAGGAATCAAATGCATACAATGACTTATACTTATTAGATGTAAACCATTAGGAATATCCTCTGTAATAATATCTTTATATTCATTTAAAAAAATTTCAATTTCTACTGGTACTTGGCTTCCACCAATTTCTACTATTACTCGATCATTACTAGCAAAACTTGGTCCTCTAGGAATTATAGCAAAACAAACTTGGTGCAAATTTTTACAGTAGTACAATTTACCTCATCTAGACTTTCTACCAAATGTAGCAATATTTTCTTCTTCGAATTCACCCAAAGAGTATATTGATTTAATCTTCCATCATGTATAGCATATCTATCATATTGCCAAGGTCTACCCAACCAAATATGGAAACAATCCATAGGCATAATATCACACAAAACTTCATCAAAGTAATGTTCTATCTTGAACTTCACAATACATTGTTCATTTACCATTATCTTATGCTCATCTTTGATCCATGAAACATGATAGGGTTTAGGATGCTTTAGTCTCTACAACTGCAACTTGGTAACCAGCTCTTCTGATGCCAAATTTGTAGAAATTTCACTATCAATGATCACTTTACAACATTTTCAAGCCATCTTGCATCTGGTCTTAAAAAGACTTTCTCTAAGGATAGGTTCCTCATCACTTCCCTTATTACATAGGGTTCATCTCACCATAAAATTTTCACTAGCCTTAGGTCCACTTGGTAAACCCTCGTCATCTCCTTGAATCACAACATTTTTTATTCCTTGTCTACTTTCAGAAGATCTAAATTCAAAAGATCTATGTCCCTCTTTACCATATTTGAAGTATTTAACATGAAAACCACTTCTAAAATAAGAATTATGTCTTCTTTGGTAAGAACCAATACCTCCTTAGTAGGGATCATCATCTTTCCATTCAGTCTTGCCTTTGTCATCATTCTTCCATTTAGATTTTCTTTTATCTTGCACAAAGTTGTCAGATCCACTACCTTCTATACAAGATCTACCTCTGCCTCTCTTGAACCTACCACCTCTACATCTTTTTCTTTATTCATGCTTCTTTGTCAAGATCTCCTCAGCTTTCAAGGCATATTGGTATGCTTCTTCTACACTTTTCAGTTTCACAAAACATATTCCATCTTGAATTCTAGATCTCAATCCATTTATGTACCTTCCAATTTTCTCAACATCATCATCCACATGTCCAAATCTGATGTCCAATCTATAGAATTCTTTAGTGTTCTCCTTTACATTCATATCTCTCTATCTCAAATTTAGCATCTTTGTCAACAAGCTAACTTGGTAATCAACATGAAGGAACTTTTTTTCTTTACTTTCTTTACCATCTTCACCCAAGTTTTAATCTTCTCCTTTTCTCTTCTTTGTCTATCAGTTTTCAAGTGCTCCCACCAAAGTGAAGCATGACTTTTCAACCTTGCAACTATAATCTTCACCTTCCTATTATCATGAGTTCTTTCATACTCAAAGAACTTCTCCATTTTAGAGATCCAATCCAATGCAACATTGGTGTCCAATTTTCCATCATATTTGAATTTTCCCTAGATAATACTCTTAGCAACCTTGCTTTATCTTGGTATTCTTCAAGTTCTAGATTAGCGTTTGGTGCTACTACTTCATCATCACTTACATCAACAAGATGTGCTACTATCCTCTAGGTTGTTTCTATAGAATCTAATCTAGCTACAATTTCTCTCAATGTATCCAGTATTGCATTATCAATATTTCCTCTACTTCAAACTATCTTTACAAATCAAGTTCCTATAAGATCATAACCCTCTGCAAGTTATAGGTCAAATCCATAGATGTGCAACCCTACAAACCAATTCACTTAGGGTTCTACATTATCTAATCACCACAAGGGTGAACCTCAAACTCTAATACCAACTATTCTAGGGAGAAACAAAATAAATAGGGCCAAAGGCACAACCATCTATCCAAACCACCTTGCAAGACTTAACATAGTGGAAAATACAACATAACAACAACACCAACGAGAGTGAGAGAACAAGATGTTTATAAATTCATCAAATAACTAGCATACATTCCCAACTATAAGGCCTTCTAGGTTACGGCCAATTACAAAAATACAACTTTTGGATTCATGATCCAACTTCAAGTTCACACTTCTAGACAAATATTTCTTCCTTCCAATCCTCTAAGTCCTTCAAGCTCAATCCTAGACCTCCTTAAATACTTTTGGCACCATAAGTTGACCTATCACAAAATTAAATCTTACATTAAATGTATGCATAGCCACAAGTTGACTTACACCAAATATTAACTACCTATAATGGAATTAAATATGAGAAAGGTTGGCTCGAATTGGAACTAAACATAGACCACTCAACAAATAAAGACTTCATAAAACACTGACACTTAGAAATCACATGAGCTTGGCATCCAAAGAGTCACTTGGGATTAACTACAAACTCACCATCTTCCAACACTCGAAAACCAAAGGGTCACTTGGAAACAAATAAATGCTCAACACCCTACTAAGAAATCAACAAGAACTAAAAATTAGCACTCACCAATAATTGGAGCTCAAAAAAAACTAGCAAAATGAATAAAAATGGAGGATTACAAGGTAGCCAAGATGCTCTTGCATCATTTTTATAACAAAATAAATGAATTTTAGAATTAAAAAAACTTGGATGAGAAGCTAATTCTTTCTAAACTTCATTATCAATCTCTAAAAGTTGCACTACTAATAGTAGTACTCATGAATGATTGTTTTAAAAACTTGTCAAATCACTTATACAAATCTTTTACCATATTTTGTAGTTCAAAATGTTCTTACATGAAAGAATACAAAAGAAAATTAACAACCTATAATTCTAGTCAACAAAGGTTTTAAAAATGTACAACACTCTAAAATACTAACACAAATCATCATGTGGTCTTACCCAACGCTCTATTGTATATACATTAAGATGATCTTGCATTTTAAGGTACCATTGTCACTATGCAATAAATCCTATAATTGACATCCACCTCAAATCATGCAAGAAAATAATTATCACAATATTTTCCTTGCTATGACATGTAAGAGATGCCTTGGAGGGACATGTGAACACCCATAGCAATATTATAGTCTAAGAAATATAAGTTTGAGTATCTTTAAACCTAATACAAAATTCAATTGGATACTAGAGGTGAAACATCATGTCAAGAATGTGGACCATCTACAAAATGAAAACAACTAACATTTTAAGGCCCAAAATTTTTCGCTAATATTTTTGTGAAAAAATAAAAAGCCTATCCAAAGAAAATGTTAACACCCAATAAGAAAGAAGAAATTAAAAATTTAAATACCACAAAAAAATATAAATTCTTCCAGACCATAGGTTTAATGGAATTTACACGATGTCCAAAAAATAATATTATAGTTGGTACCTAAAACTATAGTATCCTACTTTAACAATAGGCTCTAATAAGCTAGTGTTAACCACACTACCGCTAAAGCTTATCAAAAGTCTATACAAGGGCCAATCAAAATCATTTTTATTTCAAAACTACTTAAATTTAAATTTCTAATCGCTAAAAATATGTTTGTATACATAATTAGAATTTCAATCAGGGGAACTATTTTTCTTCATAATATCAATGAACAAAATGGTATTGTGCACATTGTAGTTCTATTAAACACCATAGTAATAATATTCCTTAAAAATATTTCCATTGGCTCTAATAGGGTAGAAGAGTTATTACCACTCTAGATAATATTTCCTTTTCAATTTATCTAAAATGTACTCCATTTTAATTAGGTAAAAAAAATAGAAACTAATTATTTAATTATAACTAATAAACTTAAAATTTTGATGAAATATACAACACACTAGAAAAGAGTACCAAATATACTTTAAATTAGTGAAAAATCAAATGTAAAGGTAAACAATTTTTGTTCATGAAATATTTAATAAAAAATTCAGCGAACCATATTTAAAAAAATATTTTAATGAATTTTAAAAGCACTCTCCAACTCTACCTTACTCCTTCATCTATGTATATTTTCTATGATTACTTTATTAGAATATTCATAGTTCTCTCCCTCCAAATTATGTCACATCACATTAGTTGTCATCAATGTTTTAGATAAGTATAGATTGTTGGGTCTAAATTATTGGCAAGAGGTTCTCATGGCTCCATCAAGATAGTGTCCAAAGAAATTAGTCTATAGATTATTGCACGAGGTGTCTCTTGTTCTACTCTATATGATTTTTTTCCCTAGCACTATTCTTAAAGGCTTTTGAAAGGTTAGAAAAAATGACTCTATTTGGTTAGCTTGTGGGTAGAGTTCCTTTTCAATGTGTGCTTATGAATTGGGTCACCAAATCTTGATTCCCTCATGGGGTAGACTTAGATAGTGCTCTGAATTTCACCAAAGAATTTTTCATGTTCTGCTTTGGTAACCATTTTCATTTTGAGGGTGCTCTCAATCATGGACACTAGTTTCTTAGCACTTCCTTCCTTGTCTTTTAGTATTAGTTGAGAGATTTTCTTTTACCTTTGATGAAAAAAATATCAAATTACTTGTTTGGGTACAATTTTCTAGTTTTTTTTTTGTGTTCCTTTAATTTCCAAAAAAAATAAAAAAATCTGAGATTCTAGGTAGGGTGGTATACTCAAAGCTAGATAATTTCTATCATGCTCATACCCATTAAATGGTTTGTGTTGAAACTGATCTTTCCTAGGAATTATAATAGATAATTGAAAATTAATTTGATACTTGAATAATTACGAGCTAAAAATTAATGTACTTAAACTTACCAAATACTTTCTTGCATTTCCATTCTATACATCACAAAATAAAACATTCCCCTTAGATTTTTAATAGGTTCAAGGCTCCTCCTAAGAACCTAGGTTTTTAATGAGCACTATAGGCTTCAAAAGATGATTTTTATTGCACTACATAGGTTCATAAGGAGAAAAAAAAAAAATTGTTTCTTTTCTTAAGAATAATTCTATAATCATGCCACCTTGAGCGAATGCCATGAAGGCTTTCTAGAAGATAATTATACCTACTAGAAATGCACATGAAATCATATTGATTCCTTAGAATTTATAGAGTACCAACCATTTATGAACCCCAACCAATACCCCATAATATTTTTGTCTCTTTTCATTGAGGATCTCATTGTGATACTAGGTATGATGAGATTGATTATGTCACAAGAGGGATGTAACATATTTTCCTACATAATTTGTACCAAGCTTTAAAATTTGGGTTGACTTTTTGCACAATATTTATTGATTTCTTAAGGCCAAAGAAACTATACATTATCGTTTCTGATGAATTTTATTTATTATAATGTGGGAAATATTTATGACCACCCTTAAATAGTATGTTTGAAGATATTTTTTATTGATTTCCTCTGATATATAACTTTTTACTTTAGAAAACCAACATACTCAATTTTCATCTTTTTGTGACTTTCTTTGTCATATGGACTCAAATATTTGATTTTAAATCTTCCTATTGATATATGTTAAGTGGTGTGATCACTCTAAATTTTCACCACACTATAAAATTATAATTGATGATGACAAATAGAATCATAGGCTTATTTGGTTGTGTTATTCCTATTTAATATTACTAATCACTAATATTTGTGGCTCCAAGTATGTTGTGGTGTCATATATTCTATAAATCTATCTCGATAACTTGTTTCCATCTATTACTTGGGTTTCATGTGGTGTTTGTAATATTATAGTTGAGGTGACTTCTTATAAAGGTAGCTTCTCACCTTTTTTTAGATAGTTGACGAAAGTAAAACATAGTTTTAGATGTAGAATAATTTGGGTTTTTATGATTCCATTTTAAACTACTTCCTCACACATGTTCTTTTGTATACTTGGAGTAATTTCACATATAATTCTAATAGGGTTTTTGAAAGGCTAAACTATTTGATGATATCCTCTCCATATTTTCTTTTTTCTTTGATGGAACCCAAATTATTTTGATCTATACCTCTATGAGATATTTCTTTGTAAAACCATTGTCTCATTTAAACATCTATTAAAGTGTATGGTCTCAATCCACATTCCTCTCCACCTTCTTTCATTTTGGAAGGTTTATTATTTAATCATCTTCTAACTCTACCGCACACAAGGAATGTTAGGAACATTTTACTAGATAACTTAAAGAGGGGGTGAATCAATTATGTCCACTATTCCTATAATCCCTTCAAACACTTTAGTACCAAAGGGTAGGTGCAAGATCATGGTGTGCCAAAAAGTAGCGATCTGAAAAATCTGTAGTTCTGAAATATCTCAAACCATTTCAAAATCTATTCCAACTTTTTTCCTGACCATCCTAATACTAAATGAAAACAATTAATATCATTATAAGGTCTACTATATATTTTTATACCAAATCTATATGGTCAACTTTAAAAACATCCTAAAAATGTGCTTTTGGCCTATTTTTATGTGATTTTTACTTCAAACATGTAGCTGACCTTTTTTTTTTCATCGAAATTTGATGAAATGAAAAGGGTTTCTTAAGAATGTTCTTATCTTTCTATAAATATAAGGTTTGTCAAATTATGAGTTTAGTAAGTAATTATTACTTATTTTCTAATGGAGTTATGTATAAAGTGTTGGCTAACACACTACTTGAAAAATAACTATAAGTTTCAAATGGCACAACATTTTTTAAATCCAAATGATGCATCACATTCGATGTTTCTTCTACTATAAGGGAAAAAAATGAAAATTTGAATTTTATAGAGTTCTGAATTAGTTAAGGTGGTTAGACACAAGAGTTTTTTATTCAAAAAATACTAAAGTCAAAAATTAATTAATTATTATTTACTTAGAATAAAAATACCCAAAAGTATGTGTCACATCCAAGCATTAGTCTACTACTTATATCTAGAATATTATTAAAAAATATTATCATTTGATTTCGATTAAGGTGGTCAGACATACGTCTACTTCATATTTTTGTTCTGAAATTTTTGTAAATTTGCTTTAAAATTAAAAAATTTTACCAATCAATTTTTATTTTTTTGAGATAAGTCCTAGTAGTTTAGAAATTAGATTCAATTTTCTAGTGATTCTTCTCTCAACTTTTTGATATAAAGTTAATAACAAGTACAAAATTGCATGTCAAGTTGACTTAACCCTAATTTTTTGATTTTTGATTGCCACTTAAGGGCATAGTTTGGTTGACCAAGATCCTGCACATACCCCAAAAATACACACTACTATATGTCAACCTAAATTATGATGGTGAGTCATTGAAATTACAATGACCACCTATCCCCCAAGTGATAGAACCATGAATTAGTTCCCATTAGATGGGAATTAGACATTTTCTATCACAAATTGCAATAGGAAAGGCATCTATCACAATTGTGATAGATAAAAATGTGGCAACTTGGAAGAAGGAATGGAGAATAGCTCATGTTGATGTTGTCACAATTGTGATAGTACATCTTCACACTTATGACATCTTAATATTATAGTTTCTCATGGAAATTAAGATTTCCATAAAAAAAATTTACTATGGAAGAGACATTTAATTTTTAGGACTAGCCATCATAATTTAGACATTCTTGCAACAATCGTATTGTACAAGAGATGATTAGCCATCAGGACATGTCATCGGAATTCTGATGACTAGTGAAATTAGTTTTAAAATAATGTTTAATGTAATGCCTACGATTTTTTTTTTGTCAGAGAGGCTTCAAGCTCATTACCACTCATAACTTCTACTAAAAGGAAAGAAACTTTGAAGGTTGAAGAGAACACATTAAAAATAGCCTCAGATAGAGTGGTCTTGCCAATGCCTCTGCTAACCGAAATGCCTAGTTGAATTGGTTTGTTAGTAAAATGTAGTGATAACATCTGCTTTGTCTTCCATACATGGTTGGAAAGTCTAGCTTAGATCTATGGGAGTGATTGGGGTATGTTGTTCAATGCCATCATGACAGACATAAATTTCTTTGCCAATTTTTCTTCATACCTGCAAATATGAGACGCTATTCCTAAAAGATAAAGAAATAGGTATAGCTATAAATAAATGGAGGGGGTGAAAAAAGAAGCATGCTATATTGAGTGCATACCCTGCATTCATGTAAAGTGACCATCTAGATAAGGAGAATATGTAATGAAGAGCTTCCCTCAATTCATCAATTAATTACTTTAAACTCAAATCTACTTGGAAGATTAGCTTTACTTCCATGTAATATCTTTTGAAATCCTTTATATATGTGGTCTTTTCTTTGAAAGGATAGCAGATAGGTGAGGGGTCAACATCATAAAAGAGAGTTATTATTGTTAGAGTTAATGTTCCAACTATTCAATAAAAAAATATTGTACATGTGAAAAACATTGTTGAGTTGCTGGCAACACAAGTTTAGTTTAGGTGTGAATCAAAGAGTTCTAGTTTGAATCAAGTTTTTATTGTATATTTTTTTGAGTTAGGTGTCCATAAGTTTTAGTTAGTTTTCAAGCTTTTGTATGTTGTCAATCATGTAGTAGTTTGTTATCAATCTAAGTAGCAGTCATCTAGGACTATTTTTTGGTCAACTATTGTATAAATTTGCATCTATTATTCAATAGATTAATAAGATAAAAGTTCTTTCTTCTCTTCCTTTTTAGTATTGTTTTATTTTGCCAATATGGTATTAGAGCTATCTTCCTATTAATTTTTTTCTATTAGAGAAGTTGTTAAGAAGATGAGGCTAGGAGAAGAACCACTAGATGATTATGTTTTGATTGAAAAAGTTGTTTGATTTTGAAAAGATCAATGGTTTGAAAAATAGAAAAACATGTGGTTGAGGCTAGATGTATGCTAAAATAGCTTGAGGTGCTATAGGATTGGAGAAGCTATACCTTTAAGAGGGTTAAGAGGCATTGCATGTGGAGATGGTGTGTCTGATAGTTCAGGGAGATTTAAAACTTTGGAAGCTTGGCATCGTAGCTTTACGAAAATTATGAGATATTTCATGTGAAGATGGCATGTCCAATGGTGTTTCAAAGTTGGATGGTAGTTGCTTAACTATGGGAAAGTCTTACTCCTCTATCACATATTGTCAAAGTATAATTTATACATAATGTTTTTGTTAGTTGTCACATTAAGTTGGGGGTGCTAGAGTTAATAATTCAACTATTCAATAAATAATTGTTGCACATATGGAAATCCTTGTTGAGTTGTTCGAAACACAAGTTTAGCTTAGGTGTAAGTCAAAGAGTTCCAATTTGAATCGGGTTGTTTTTGTAGATGTGCTTGAGTTAAATTTCCATAAGTTTCAATTAGTTGTCAAGTTTGTGTATGTTGTCAATCATGAAGTATTTTGTTGCCAATCTAATTAGCACTCATTGAGGAATGTTTTTGGGTCTACTATTTTATAAATTTGCATCAAGAAAAGCATGAATTCTAGTGGTTTTTAATTCTTGAAAGAGATGATCCACAAAGGATCTTTAGATATCAATCCATCAGGATGTTAGACAATACTAGGGATATTACAATAGTGAAATGCATTTTCATGAGAAATATATAGATTCATCATAAATATATGTTTCTGATTGTCTTCACCAAAATGTATCTCTAATCTTTAATTTATGTTTCAAAAAACTATTTATAGTTAGTTTTTCACAAATTAACTTTAAAAAAAAAATTGTTTGTCAACTCTGAGATATCCAAGGATCCAAGAATGATAATGGAAGATAATATAGTGGAATGTAAAAATAATTACAACTTTTTAACAATAATGAACCTTAAGGTACAAAAAAAAAATATAACTTTATTTCCTAGGTAAATGAAACTCCCAAAGATATACATTGAAGGTGATTCAAATATAATTATCTCCTCTTCTTTCCATCACACATCCTCAAATGGTAAATTAGCCAAAATCCTTAAAAAAGCATGAACTATAATGGATTCCTTCAAGGAATGCTCTATCTCACACATTCTCTGAGAAGGTATTAAATTTTCAAACATTCTCACAAATTAGGGATGTGACCTAGAGAAAGTGGACTCTTTCCATCATAATAATCAACTATCTAAATTTCCCAAACTATAAGAGAAATTACTAATGGAGTAATTAATCTATAGTCGAAGATGAAAGGATACAAGTTCAATAGTTAGTCACTCCTAGTGCTTGCTTAAGTTGATGAATTTAGTTGTGGTGGGGATCTAAATTGGTATTGGGGAGGAATTTCAAGACTTCTTCAGGTATAAATCCACATGCATCAAGTGCCTTTTACTCATTGTTTGTATGTTCACATGTTGGTAGTGGTAAATCCAACCAATGAAAGGGCATGGTGGCATCAAATGTTACAATCATTGACATGGCATCATCTAAATCATGGCACATTTAAGAGTTTACATCTTGTGATTGAGTGGATGGTACATATGTAAAAGTATAAAGTTGTGTCCCCTTTCAGGCTAACTTATCAGAACAACTAAATTTTAGTATCACTATCAAAAACTTAATTTATTTAAACATATGTTCTAAATAAATTTATTCCAGCTAAATTATATATGGTCACACACTTTTCTAATTAAAAATGTCTATTAAATGCATGTTTTGTAGTAGTTTGTATCCAATTACTAAAGAAATAAAATTATTTTAGAAAAGTGGTGTTTCAATAAGTCTTACTATTTTTTTTTGTATTTTTAAAATAACATATAAACACCATTTTATAGAGCTTAGAGTCAAGAATATTCTCATGTAGAGTTTATAGTGCTTTAATTAGATATAGTATATTGTAATTAAAAAATTCCACAACCACATATTTTAACACTTGAAAAGATGTTGGTTTTGAGAAAGAGAAAAATATTAAGTCATATAAAAAAAATCTAAAAATTATATGACATTCTAGAGGAGAGTGTCCTCTACTACAATGTATAATTTTTCTCCTAGTTAGAATAGATTTGTTTCAACAAATGTGGTGGGAGATGAAATTATTGATTTTAGGTGAGTTGAAATTTTAAATCCATATAAAAGAGAAAATATAGGTCTAAAGCCAATTTTTATTTTTTATTGTTCTAGATATATATCTTATCTATATAATATAGTCTAAGACCATAGAGAAATAATTTTATTTCTGTATAGTTTTTTTGTTGGAACTAGACACCTAATTTTTTGTGTTTTTCAGCATCTAAAATATTATCTAAGAAAATTAGTATTCAAATATATCAATTCTTATGCCAAATAGTTATTAAAAATTATAATCCTAAAATTCATACATTTCCACACATTTCATTAGTTTACTTCATTATCAAATTCAAAATAATAATATCAATTTTATGTCATTGAAGGTGAATAGTTATACTTTTGTTAGACTTTTCCTTTACAAAAGGGTGACACGGGTTGGTGCTTTTACTATTGTATAATCTAGAACTTGGTACTGATACAATAGAAAAGGTAAAGGGAATAAAAAAGTTCTAACTTAACAATAATCTACCATATCATCTCATTATGATAGTTACATATAAGCACCTACTAATGGTTTTTGTATTGATAATTTGGTGAATATCAATTTTATTCACATGAGCAAGTACTAGACCAATCACTTTTAAATCATTTCACCCAGTAATGTTTAATTAATAGTTTGTTCGCCTACAAAATGCAAATATTACTCACATTTGATATTAGTACAAGGATGCTATGTTAATAATTAGGATGACTTCTAGTTCAAATTTATTTACAATCCCTCTTCATTATTTACCATTAGTCAATTCTTATCAAATCTAGCCTAATTTGGGTGTTGAGTTCCATCTAGTAGCTGAATTTTTTGGTTAAACATGGATTATGGCTTAAGGAATGATAGAGTATACATTTTAGTGAACAAGTGTGAGAGGTTGTTTGATGGTTTTATGTCAGATGATTTGAATAGTGATATTTTCAAGATGGAGTGTCCCCATTGTTCAAGAAACATTAGGAATATTCTAGGAGATGAAATTCTCTCCTAATGGGGAAAAAAGGTTCATCTTCCCATCACAACTCTTATCCATCTTTGTGTCAAAATTTACCTATTCCTTTCAAATAAAGATCAAGTTTCAGGATTTTGGAAGGAGAATAATTCAGGTGGGCCTCATCTTAGAGAAACAAATTGCTTGTGCTCTCCAACAACATGACCTATGGTCAGGCTTGACTCATGTTGGGCATATTTTTTCAAGAGACCTCTTAAAATAAAATGTTGATTTTGTCAAGATCATAGATGAAATTGGGGCTTCTACTAGCCTCAGTCTCATTCACCTATTTTGCAATGTTGCATATAGAGTTGGAAGGCAAGTAAGTGCTTCCATCATCAACAAAATTTTCAACAATGTGCATGCTATTTTGGAAATTCTAGATAATGTGCACCTTTTGGAAACTCCCTCACAATTGGGTAATGAATTTCATCCCTAATAATTACAACACGATTCCACATATATTGGCCTTTTTCTGAATCCACACTAGTTTCCTCCTATCTTCTTATCGACTTCCAATGAACATGACATTGTGAGAAGACTATTAAAAAATATTGTCATTTTAAAGAAATCTTTGACTCCCATAAAGACCCCTATCAACACATCTAGTGTGTAACTATCAATTATAATTTTCTTTGTTTTTAAATTATATAATACTTTATGGTGATTTGCCTCATAAAGTATGAATTGCTTACTACTTCTAGAAAGAATTTTCTTATTTAATGTTTAATTTTTCCAATTAGTCTTTTTTTTATATATTATTTCAGATATGAGTTTCGAGGAAGCAAATCTTGTGCCTAACTTAATTCTCAAGAAAATGAAAAGAAATGAATACTAGGACAATGACAAGAAGCAATAGTTGCAAATTGCAAATTGTAAAAAAAATGCCACAAACCACAAATAGATATTTAGGAAGGTTGATGAATATTCAAACTAGTATACATAGTAGGTAATAAATTTCCTTATTTGTGAGTGATGTGTTACCATTCCATCTAGTGTTAAGTGTGTACCTTAGTTTCCTTTTGGCAATTTTTACATCTATTTATGATGCACCAAGGAGTATGTAGATCATTTAATAAATGGTTGGGTTTTTTATCTATGTGTCATCATGCCACCGAAGGTTGAGGAATGTACCTTAGTAATTTTCTTGTGTACTTTGTGACAAAAATCAAGAACAAGAGGTTATCAAATTGAAGAGAGAGGAAAAAGTTAAAGGAGGCTTTTATGTTGAGCTAGAAGCTAAGATATTGTTCATTATTCATATCCAAGTGTAAGTAGTTAGTTTGTAGTAAGTATATACCTTCTACTTTCTTGGTCTTTCTATAGTGATAGATTCAGTAGACTATTCTCTCTCTAGTCTATTTTTCATAAAAAAAGAGCGAAAGTTATTTTTCCAGATTTTATTACAATATATCTACATCTCTTCTATTTTAAATGAAGAGGAAAACAAATTTATTAGTCTTATCCAAAGTCTAATATAAATTTTTAGGTAGTATTTTTTTGTTTGTTGAGTTTCTTTATTTTCTTATTCAATATCAATGACATGCATCCAAAGAGAAGAACAATTTTGTGACTTTTCTGTTTGAGGTAGGTGGGTCTTTATTTAGCTGACCTACCTATTTTGCACTTTTTGTTTCTAAATAGTGGTTAGTGATTAGTTTTAGATATATATACAATATTTCGATGATATCGACTTGCTATGACACTTCATTCCAGATCTTCAATGGTGTGTTTCTAAAAGTGAATAAAGCAACAATGAATATGTTGCATTGGGTTGAGCCATATGTGAGCTTTGGGTATGTTCTTGGTCAGCTATAAGCATTATCTAGATTAATTATTTCTTATTTCATAGATTCTTGTGTCTAATTTTATTTAATTCTCTTTCTTAATTCTTTTTAGATATCCAAATTTAAAAAGCATAAGAGAGCTTATTTACAACAGAGGTTATGGAAAGGTTGATAAGTAGTTGATTCCTTTGACTAACAATTCTATCATTGAAAAGGTACTTATGTTCATGATGTCTTTTTGTATTAGTTAGTATGTTTTCCTGGTCCTTATTGTTTCTACCTTGTTTGTTGTGAACATGTTTTAGGTAAAAATGGCATAATCTATATTAAAGATCTTATCCATGTAATTATTACTATTGGACCCAACTTCATGAATGCAAACAATTTTTTGTGGCTATTTAAACTCAACACTCCATCTAGTGGACTGAGGAAGAAAAAAAACCACTACATTGAAGGTGGTGATGCTAGAAATCATGAAAATTCATACATTAAGATTAAACTTTTAGTTGTTAGTGTAGTTTTTTATTTTTCCTATTTTGATAGGTTTTCCCTACACTTTTAATAATCCCGCTTAGGTTAATAAAGCATGTCTTATTAGGTGAATGGTTGTGAGGTGTCACCTTCCTACATGTGAGCATCCATTAGCTATCTTGGGAAGATATTTCTCTATCTTTAGTCCGATAGATGATTGCTCCTCATTGGTTGGTGTTGCCACCTCCTCCCTCTTCCTAGCCTATATAAGCATGCTACCTGGCTTGTATTTGCATCTCTTGTTTTTGCATCCTCTTAATGCTATTTTGCTTCTAGCATTTGCATTACTCTCTTGGAGACTAACTCTATGATACTATTTTGATTTTGTATCATTTGCATTCATAGTTTAGATATTTACTCTTTGCACTAGCTTTCTGGGTTATTAATCTTTTCAGATTCTAACATGGTATTAGAGCTTTTCTATGTGCAAGAGTAGATTTTAGTTTCCTTATTTGAGAGATTCGGGAGGGGCAAATAAACTTTATTGTAGTTTTTTGAAAAATGAAGTATGCTCTTCTCTTGCATCTTTCGATGATCCTGAGAATCAGAAAACTTTTGACAAAAACAATTTTTTTCTGGGGTTTCAATCTCAAATCCGACAACCAACTTGCATATTTGCAGTTTTCAATCAATTTTGAAGGTTCCAACATGCCATTGATGGACTTGAGAAGTTGATCCAGCATTTTCATGTCATATTTTGGTTGCTAGGGTCAGTTTTTGATTTTTAGAGTCGTTTTTTACTGTTAAAGGCATCTGATTTACACTAGAGCAACATCTTTGGTACGTTAGCAAGAAAAACGCTTTCTGGGTTTTGTTCGCAGCCCCGAAAAACCATTTGGGTATCTTTTAGATTTTGTATGCAAGCTGTATATTTTTCAAAATCGAGCATGCAAAGCTACAGCCATACCACTCTCCGTTGTCAGTCGCAGATTTGAATGCAGTTTTCAAATGTCTCGTTCTTTCTCATACGGACTCCGATTTTTATGATTCTTGTTATGAATTTGGTTATTTTTTTGTACTCTATCCACTAGTGGAGTTTTTTTTAAATTTTCATGCATGAATTCTTCAGAAATTGTAGATTCTTAGCCGTGACTTTGCACAGTTCTCATTTTGAAAACTTCAGAGGATCATAAATTTCTCATACAACCTCGTATTGAGGCGATTCTTCTTTTGAGAGTGCATAATTTTTTGAGTAGATCACAGTGGTGCTATTTGTTTGCTTGATTATTGTGCCCAAGTTTCACTTTTAGCATATGCTCTTCATGAGGGTTTGTAATGCATTAAAATCAAGACCACTAAGTATCTCTTTCTAGTGGTAGTTGTAAATGCACTAAAATAAAGTGCCAAATCATATTTCCTTTGGGGGGTTCTTTGATTGAGTAAAAAGGGGCGGGGGGGGGGGGGGGCATTGTCGTGGCTGGGTTCTCTTCTTTTTAGCATTTCTTTGCATTTCTTTATCATGGATCAAAAAAATACGCCCATCTTAACTCCCTACAATTACTTTGAGTGGAAATCATGCATGAGAATTCACTTAAAGAAAGATGGATTAAATAGGATAACTATGGGACATGAAACTGAACCTGCTAAAGATGAAGATAAGCCTAAGTGGTTTAACAAATGTGATGAGGCATTTGGAACATTGTGTTTGTCTGTTTCTCCTAACTTGCTATTTCACATTGAGTCTTTGGATACACCAAATGAAGTATGGACAAAGCTAGAAACACTATTTGGCACACAAGATTCAATGAGGGGTCATATGTTGGAAAATGAATTAATTAGTTTGAGCCCAGGCAATTTCACCACAAACCAAGATTTCTTCACCAAATTGAAATCACTAAGGCTGCAGTTAAAACAATGTGGAATTGAAAAGAAAGATGAACAACTGATTCTCAGTATTCTCTCTAAGCTAAGTTCAAAATATTTTGTGTTTGTCTCTACCTTCTATGCTACTAAGGGTGCACTTGGTACTCAATTCACCATGCCATCTCTAGATGATTTTGCTGTCAACCTCACTCGAGAACAGGACAAGCTAATCCAGATGGGCATTCTTAAGTCCTCTAAGTCACATGCCTTGGCTACCAACCAAGGCACAAAAGAACAAGGACAAAGTAGTAACAACAATAGTAAGGACAAGAAACAAAAGGATAGCGAGGAGAAGAAGGATCAGATGCTGGTTTCTTCAAAAGCAACTATTGATACACCATCTTCCAAGGGTGATAAGCCTAAGAAAGAAAAGGTCAAATGTGCCTATTGTAAAAGACCTGGTCATGATGAACATAAATGTTTGCAGAAACAACTTGATCACTTGACATACATTCTTGAGAAGAATAATATTAGTGTTCTTGAGTCTATCAAACAAAGTTATAATGAAGGGTCTAACAAAGAAAAAGAAAATAGCAAGGGGAAAGGAAAGGGAAAGGCCCTTTTTGCAGTTGCTTCCTCACCATCCACTTGGGTTCTTGATTCGGGTGCTTCACACCACATAGCTTCATCTAAGGAAGAACTTGCATCCTTGGAGTCATGTACTATGCCTTCTATTTTGATGGGTGATAACACTCTTGTTGAGGTGTGTGGGAGAGGCTCTATTGATGTGGGGGATGGCACATTCCATGATGTTCCTTATGTACCCTCATTGTCAACTAATCTCCTATCGGTACACCAGATCACTCACACAGGTTTAGACAAGCGAGTTGAGTTCACTCCTGATTCAGTGGAGATATGTGAGTTGCACATTGATTCTACAGTTGTAGTTGGGAGAGCAGATCATCAATCACGACTCTATATGTTTTCTCACTTTGTTCTTGATCCTCCTTTGACTATTTCACTCATTCACTCTAATAATGTGAGCAGATTATGGCATGAGTGGTTTGGCCATCTTAACTTCCACTAATTGCATCAGCTTAACTAGCAGAGCATGGTCATAGGGTTGCCTTCTACTTTGACATTGGAGTCACTTGGAATACATGATAGATCTTCTGATGGGTTAGATTCACTTGAGCAATCTTCTACCTTCACTTTTGATGCAGAGAGTGATTCAGAGGACTCACGTCCTTCCTCTCCTAGTCATCATTCATAGGTTGATGATTCTCCTCTAGATTCTCCATCTTTTGGTCCACTTTGGGCTAGAGAAACCTTGCAGTTTGTGTGTGATTGGGTTGGGGATCCATTAGACACCAAGCAGACTCGTTCACAATTCCAGGATGCTCTACATATCTTCATTGCTACTACCTCAAATTCATAGTCCTTTCATGAGGCTTCTGGTATTTTTGAGTGGGATATAGCTATGCAGGAAGAGTATAGTTCCTTGATGAGGAACCACACTTGGGATCTTGTCCCTTTTCCTAAGTGAAGAAAACTTGTTCGATGTAAGTGGATCAATCGAACAAAATTTGCAAGCTTTTCTGGAGGTGCGGGATGCTTCATCTTTTGGGGGGGCCTCTTCCTCTCACTTGGAGTCCTAATTTTCTTTGGGGAGTCTCTTTTCTCTCTCTTTTGGTGGAATTTTATGTACATGGGTACCTCATCAGACTTGACTTGCTGGGACCCATTTCTACATCCACCTAAGCTTCTCTTATGGGGGGGGTGTTAGTGTAGTTTTTTATTTTTCCTATTTTGATAGGTTTTTCTTACACTTTTAATAATCTCACTTAGGTTAATAAAGCATGTCTTATTAGGTGAATGGTTGTGAGGTGTCACCTTCCTACCTGTGAGCATCCATTAGCTATCTTGGGAAGATACTTTTCTATCTTTAGTCCAATAGATGGTTGCTCCTCATTGGTTGGTGTTGCCACCTCCTCCCTCTTCCTAGCCTATATAAGCATGCTACCTGGCTTGTATTTGCATCTCTTGTTTTTGCATCCTCTTAATGCTATTTTGCTTCTAGCATTTACATTACTCTCTTGGAGACTAACTCTATGATGCTATTTTGATTTTGTATCATTTGCATTCATAGTTTAGATATTTACTCTTTCCATCAATTTTCTAGGTTATTAATCTTTTCAAATTCTAACATTAGTCCCCAAACAATTATGAAGTATGTAAAGTACTTCTTTGATCAATCACCACAAACTAAAAATCTTCCACTTGGGGATTGATCAAACTCCATACTAGACAACAATCTCTCACTTGGAGACTGATTCTATAGCAATACCACTACCACATGGGGCTCCCACTAGATCAAACCACTCTAGACTCTACTATTATTTTATTCTCGTTCAATTTAGAAGACAAATCAAAGCTGAATAGGAGTTTAGCTTCTCCCTTGTCACTACCCTTGTAGACATATCCTTTGGATTTTCATCTATATGTATATTATCCTTCTTTAACTATCCATCATCCAAAACTGAGCAAAATAAGTTGTACTGCAACTGAGAAAAATAAATTGTACTGCAACTGAATGTGTTTTGTCTTTGAATGGAGTAGAATTCTTTGCAAGATGAATGCCACTCTAACTATTTGTAAACAAATAATTATCCTTCTCTAGATACACCAATTATTCCAATAATAACTAAAGCCATATCATCTCCTTGGTTGCCTCTATAGTAGCAACATACTCTACCTCTATAGTGGATAAAACATTAACCTTCCATAATTGAGAATTGTAGATTACAACTACACCATCAACAGTAAATACATAACTTGAAGTACTTTTCCTGGTATCTATATCCCATGCCAAATCTGAGTTAGCATATTCTTGTAAATCAAGTAGTAGAGCCCCCAAAGTGTGAACACTTACTAGATGTACCTCTCAAATATCTAAGAATCCATTTAACTACATTCTGGTGCTCAAGCCTGAGATGACTCATATACCTGCTAACTACTCCCACTACATGTGCAATAATTGGCCTTGTACATACCATAATATACATAAAGCTTCCTACAACTCAAGCGTAAGGCACCTTAGACATTATATCCTCCTCTTCTTGTGTCCTGGAACACATCTCCTGAGTCAACTTCAAATGACTAGGTAAAGGTGTGTTGATAGCTTTAGCATTCTCCATGGAGAAATGTTGCAACACCTTCATAATATAATTAGCCTAAGAGAATGCCCATTTCCTATTCTTCCTATCTCTACAAATATTCATACCAAGGATTTTTTTTGTTGTCCCCAAATCCTTCATAAAAAATGAATGTGCTAACTATTCTTTTAACCCCTTAATGTAATCCATGTTAGATCTAGCTAAAAGTATATCATCAACATATAAATGTAAAGTAATGTAGATTTCATCATCCAATCTCTTAAAATAAACACAATGATCTAAATGACACCTACTATATCCATGCTTATGCATAAAATTGTCAAATTTCAGATAGCATTGCCATGGTGCTTTCTTTAAGCCATATAAACTTTTCTTCAATCTGCACACTAAGTTCTCCTTACCTTTAACCTCAAATCCCTATGGCTAACCCAAATATATCTCTCCATCTAAATCACCATAAAGGAAGGTTCTTTTAACATCAAGTTGCTCCAAATACAAATCTTTAGTAGTCACAATACTTAAAACAGTGCAAATAGGAGTCATTTTAACAAAAAGAGAGAATATCTCATCAAAATCAATGCCCTTTTTCTATGCAAATCCTTTTACAACTAACTTGGCTTGAAATATTTTCTTATCTCCATCTTCTTCTCTCAATCTATAAACCCCCCCCTTTTTTTATAAAGCCCTTTTACTAGGAGGAAACTTACATAAATCCCATGTCTTATTTTTCAGGAAAGAGTCAATTTCATCTTTCATTGTAGACTCACATTGAATCTTAGTATCCACCTGCATAGCTTTAGCATAACACTTAGGTTCACCAAAATCAGTAAGTAACATAGAATACAAAGAGGGAGAAAATATTTTTAGAGGTCTCCTTAGCCGTGTTGACCATCTAACATTCTTTGGTGTGTGTGATATTTGGTTTTGTAGTTATTTCACATCATGCAGAATTGTAGGAACATCATCTTTTGGGATTTTGAAAATCGTAAAATTGTAAAAAGTAGGGATGTCATATTTAATGAGAAAGATCATAATAATATTGAACATTTTGTTTGGTGTATGTAGCCGAAGGATTGGGTGAACCATGTTAAATCTTGTTGTCTTGTGTTCTCTTTTGTGCAATCTATTTTTTATGATATTCTTTATATATGCATCTAATTGTTATTTATGTCTATGGTTTAAGCCTAGCATAGAGTAGTCAAACATCCCAACATTGCTCAACTATGATTAGACTAGTCAAGTATCCCAATATTGTACAACTATTTTATGTCATGGAAAGAAATACCAAAATCTATTTTAATATGGAATATATTGTAGGAGAAATATTAAACAAAGTTACCAAAGGAAAGATAAAGGAGGATGTACCAAGAAAATACTTCTTACAAGTTAACAATGTAGTGGACTTTTGTGACAACATGGGAGTTTATTATAGATATTTCAAACTATAATAGGTTAGTCTAGATCAAAGCACCAATCTAAATGTCTTAGACTTTGGACTAAGTTGAATCAATCAAAAACTCCAGCATGATGGTCTATCACATATAGCTTTTGGTATTCCTACATATGTTTGACAAGAGATGATTACAAAAAAAGGCTTTGATGTTGCCAAGGAAGATGTATGGTCATGAGTAGCTATTTATTTTTTTGATGACTAGTTGTGTACCATTTCAAGATCCTAATCTGATGGTCATGTATAATAAGATATAGAATTTGATAAATTAAATGTTTTTATTTTTCAAACTTAAGGAAACTATATTACAAAATCAAGATGTTGGGACAAATGGTTTGTACATTTGAAACTAAAAAAGTAAATATCCAAAATATTAATCCTTGTGAATAATAATTTTTCTCAAGATAAAATGTTGTAATGAGAATGTGACAATAATATTCACATTCCCATTCTATAATTTTTTTAGAAAGGTTGAATCATACTATATACCTCACTTCATATTTTTATGCAATCATAGTAAACCTGTTTACATTATATATGAAAAGCACAATCCATTTGTCACCATCATCAAGCACTAGAGCAACAAAATCTAATTTTAAAAAGCTACCATAATTAAAAGAGTTGACATAAGTTCTAGATAATTTATACACTTAATCATTTATTTTTTTGGTCATGCTTAAATGGGTCTCCACATCTCCATATTGTAAAGAAAAAATACCATGGAGTCCAGGCTACAAGATTCAATCAATAATACTATCTCCCCCATGGAGGAATCATCTATCAAGCTACAAGGTTGTCAGATGCATGAACATTTTCATTAGGTTATTGATGTTCAATAATGAGATTTCTTACATATTTAATCTCATAATTTATAGAGTTCTCATACTAGGTATTCTTCTTCCTCTATTGACTAATTTCTTATCTGAATTTATATTGTTGGATGATGTTTAAAATATATGTAAAATGATTTTATTAATTTCCTATTTAATGTGGCAATGTGTATGCAAATACAAAAATATAATTCATGTTCACTTTATAAAAATGTAAGAGCCTAAAAGTAAATTTAATCATATGTATAGTTTGCAACAATAACCTATCAATTAACTAAACATTCTAATGCAAAATTATAGATATAAATGGCATCATACCATTGATTTGATAAACTTGTGAATGCCACTTTGAATTTAGAATGCATGTGTAGTTGCATTCTATATGCAATCATAATAGGCGGAGTTGAAAAAATGCACCACATTTACTTTTATTTAATTGGTCTATTAAGTTTTTAAAATTATAAGCCATCATGGACATTAAAAATATAATAAGCT
Organism: Cupressus sempervirens; assembly: GCA_028749045.1. Taxonomy (NCBI): domain Eukaryota; kingdom Viridiplantae; phylum Streptophyta; class Pinopsida; order Cupressales; family Cupressaceae; genus Cupressus; species Cupressus sempervirens. Next base: position 253,151,022 of record CM053789.1, read on the forward strand.
AGCAGATAGAAAGTCTTGATTTTCTTGCATAATGAGCACATTACCCTTGCGTATAAGAGTCAAAGTTATAATGTTCATGATGGTCTATAACTTAAAATACCTAAATAAAGTACTATAAAAAGATGCAAACCTATTTCCTTTTTTTAGCTCCACCTAACGTTGTATGAATATAAATTGAGATTGCATATTGAACTATAGCCTCCTTTTGCATTGCCTAAAACAAAGAGATTCACATACTTAATTGTCATAAAATCATAGGTTAATGTTGAGCTTCACTTGGTTTTGAGAATATTTTAATATTCTATACTAATTATAGACAAGTATGCGAAGGTTAAATCACATTCCCCCCCACCAAACATTTAAATTCCCCATTAACATCTAACTTTAATTCATTCATTGTATTAAAATAAAATGGAACATTCATGAATTATCACATGATAACATTAATTATCACATAAGTTTCATTATAACATTCACATTAACATTAAAATATAAGATTCATTAGAACTTTCACATGAACATTCAATAGAAGATAAAGAAAACATCTAGACATAAACATCGGCCATTATCAAATAAGTTACATAAGATTACATGAATCATTTCATTTTTCTTTTCCTTTTTTATTCCTTCCCTATAATGTAGTGGAGTCATATTGATTGTTGGAATTACAATAGGAAAGGTAAACTTCTTGTGGGGGGTGAATCAATAGTTTACACTTGGACCCATAAAACATTCACCATACATTCATCACATGCATTAAATAAGTAAACTAAGTTAACATGTAAAGCATATACATATAAATCATATGAACGTATAAGCATTCACACACATAACACCAAATATGATTACCCAAAAACCCTCCAAGTGAGAAGGTAAAACTAGGGTGGGGATCACACCCAAAAATCGTCACTACTATAGTACTAAAGTGTATCCAATGAAATTTACAATGTTTTGACCATTAAACATGATGTACCCTATGAAAAGTTTTCCCTATTAAAGGCTTACAAAGAACTTTAGATCTCACCTTGTTAGAGGATTTCAACACCCTGTTAGAAGTGTTCCTTGTTAGAGGAGTTCAACTTATAATCAACTAAGTACCCTATTAAAGGATTTCATATAGCTTGTTCAGACTACTCCATTAAGAGATTTAACTAAAATCGCCTATCAAAATATTTTAGCATAGATCCTGTGGTTGGAACTTGCTTTCCTGATAATGGATCACCTCTAAATAATGTCTTCTTGATCCTTCATGATCAAATGTCTCAATTTTGTATCCTTTCTGTATCCTATATTCTTCTCTAACTAATTCTACAATTCACTCTTTCTTCATAACTTCTAAGTCACCTCGAATGCCCTGCATGTAAACTATCTTGTTTGCTCCTTCAATTCCTTACACACTCACTAAAGAGATTAGGAAATTGTCCTCCTTAAGAAGACTTAGGTGCCTTAGGGTTAGGTATGAATCTACAGTTGAGATTCATCTATTTTGCTACTTAACCTTCCCATTTTTCTGATTGGTTGCATGTAATTGCATAGGGAATTCAAAAAAGATATTTTCCTTATCTCCGAAATATCAAAATATAATCTTAAGTCAGATGAAATATAGTTTACATAGTTATTTGTGCCATTACAAAAAAATATGTCAAAATTGTATCACTTAGCATATGAAGTCTCTAATGCTTGGCATGCATTGATCCTAATACTATTACTTAGCACCTACATTGCTTAGCATCCATTATTTACTTGACTCCTAAATCACTCATCATGGTCTATCTTCTTGACACTTGAGTGACTTGGCACATGAGTGACTTGACACTCATTGCAACTTGACATGGTCTAATATTTACATGTTCTGCTCAACATGTATTACTAGTTCGGCATGAACTAAATAAATTGCTTAAGTGTGTTGACACTCACTTGTCAAAACCAATATAAGATAAAAAATCTCTTCATTTGACATGAGTGTCAAAAAAATCTTGAATATAAATTATCATTGTTTTAATCTTTTGAGCATAACATATCCATGACTCAACTTATATATAAAACTTTAAAATTCCAAAATTTTGCAATAACTTGTATACCTCAATATTTCATAACTACCCTTGAGTTAATATGTCTATATTGTATCCAAAAATTCTATGCTCCCTTTGAGTAGATGTGTCTCTACTAATACACTTTGACTTCAATATGTTGTGTTACTGACACTCTTTCATCTAATATTCTTTCCCTTAGTTGATATCTATCCATTTTTGTTGTTTTCTCCCCCAAAAATATATCTCTGCAATGATATATCCCCCCCTTCATCCTTATTCTTTTCTATTTTATTATCCATGCTTCTGTGCTCCCCATTTCTTATTTCTCTCCCATAGTATTTTTCTCCCCCCCTTTTTGACATTTATGTCAAATGGGGTATGCACCTATGGTGTGTTTGTCCAAAAAGGATTTATGGACGTCGATTATTATCTCAAGGGATACATCCAATTTATCACATGCAACATCCAATGACATAATTTGGATTGCAATCTTGACAGAATGTTGTACTAGACTATCTAAAGTAGAAATATTAGGGTCTTTCTTTAGTAGAGTTTTTACATAGCCTAGCTCCGTGTGCAATATCTCCATGTGTGGGGTGAGGGTAGTTGTATGCTTGTCATTTTGGCTCTAATGATAGTCTCATTTTCTGTTAAGAAAGCTAAGGGACTTCGTCTTTGAAGAAATTTCCTAAAATGCTTCTCACTCTGAGCTACATTTGTAGGTGGACTTGCACCTAATTCATATATTTGACTTTTTAGACATAGAATGTGACTTCTTATCTCTTGGGTGAAGAATTTAGGATTGCATATTTTTGTATATAATGAGAATATATTCTCAAGTACCTTCTTCACATCCTCAACCTTGGTTGCCAATGCAACTTGAGTAAGTGCTATATCACCAGATATTTTCTCATTTACTCTATTTTGGAACATCTTTTCTAACCATTCTAATAGTTTTGCACTTGTCTCAAGGTCTTTATTACTTACCTTCTCGACTATATCTATTAGTTGTTCTATTAGTGGCTTGGTCTCTTAAGGAGTTGGTAGACTAAATGCTTCTAGAAAGATGTCCTTTGTGTCTTGAAGTGCTTGCTTATATCTGTGTTCTCTCCTAAGCATTTCTTGATGCTTTTTCCTTTCTAAGGTTTTCTGTAAAATCCCTATTTGTTCCAATGTCATAGTATCATAATCATACTTTTGAGTAAAAATTTCTTCATCAAGGCTTATATCTCCACAATGTATTACCTTTTCATCCTTTGACAAGCTTGGGCTTGGCATTGAGTTTTGCAATGGAGTAGCATTTGTGCTTGACTTCTAAAGAGTTTGTGTCAAAGGAGTGCTTGATGTTGGTAAAGCTACTAGTGCTTCGATGGGCACTTGTTCCTTCACCTTTTGTTCTGTCTCTTCAAGCTTTCCCTAGTCTATCGCTATGACTTGACTTGCACCTTGTTCTTGTGTTGTAGGTATAGATGAACATATATGTCCTATTTCCTTCTATTGTCCTTTAGTGATGTCTCCCTCTTCTACTTTCTTCCCAATAGTAACAACCATAAAAATTGTATCAACCTTTGTAGATGTAGCTTCTTGTATTTGGACCAAAGGTTGTACATTAGTAACTAAAGGGATGATTGATGGTGATTCTTGTCGATTCACCTTTTCCCTTGTGACATCAATTACTTCCTTTTAACATGATTGCCACATAGTTTGTCTTCCAATGTAGATTGATCTAATATTTTCTTTAAATATTTTGCAGTAAGAGGATTGATGTTCTAAATTGATGGATTAGAAACATCCTTGACAGTAATGGTTTTAGTAGTTTTGATTGTGTAATGGGGAGGACTGACACTCAACAACTGTTTGTCATGCACACACTATTCTTCTTGTTGTTGCTTAGATGTTTCCTTGACATGTTCATGATTTTTTGTCTCTCCTCCAACTATGATATCTTTGTCATCATCTTCCTTATACTCATCTTTTCCATCATCTTTATCATCATATTTACCCTTTGAAGGATCAACTTCTCATTTCGTGACAATGGTTAATCCATAAATGAGTTTCCATATTTGTGTTGATTTCTTAACATCTTCAATATTATTTTGGAGAATTCTAAAGGCTATGTATTTAGGTGTGGACCTAACTACATATTTTTTTATTGCCTTAGCAATTTTTTCGTTAGTCAGCTCAGGCATTACTTTAGCTAGTGTTGTTTCCTTGATTTGTCTTTCCAACTTTAGACAATAATGCCATTTTTGTTCAACAATGTCATATATATTTTCTGGTATTGAGTTGGCAAATTCTAGTGGTGTGGTCCTGAACTTTGACATCACAGCATATAATGCCTCTTCCACTTGGTTTTTCTATTCTTTACCCAATTTATCAAAATCAATATGACTAAAACCTGATAAATCTACTCTTTTTTAACATTTTCACATAGATTCTCAAGATTTGAGAGAGGATTGTGACTCACCGCCTTGAACTGGTTGTTTTCATCTAATTTTTTCTTCTCTTCATTAGAATCTTGTGAAACCACATACTTCCTTCTCTATCATTTTTATTCATGTCCTCCTTGTTCTATTTTCTTTTTATTTTCCTTAGCCTTTTGTATTGTAGCACATGTACTGGCTCTAATTGTAGGTGTAGTGGGTTTTTCCTGACTTGGTTTAAGAAGTTTCTTTATCCTTTCCACTAGTCATGTGTTTTCCTTTCTCTTCTTTTTCTTAGTAGGAGTAGGTGCATCCTCAACTTCTTCTCCCTTGGAACCTTTAGTCTCGTCCTCTTCTTTGTCTTCTCCCATGCCTTGTCTTAGTGTTAGAGGTTCTTGAGCTTGAGTTTGTTCTTCCTCTTCATCCTCTTCTTGTTCTTCCTCTTCCTCCTTGACACCCTCTCCAATTTTGTCTTTTTTACTTCTTTACCAGCTTGTCCTTCTTCTTGATTATGGAGGTAGTCTTCAATTCCATGGCAATCTTAGATTTTACCATCTCATAGTCTCCAAAAACTTTTGCAATTTTATCTACTTCTTCTACAAGTACAATTGTTATGGCTATAGAGGCTTCATCCACATTGACCTCATACCCTAAGGGTCTCAACCATCTTACCCTAGGTGTGGCAGTTTGGACAAATGTGTAGTCATCATCAACAAGAAAACTTACATCATTATAATGTTTCTCAACTAAGGAAACTAGTATTTTGATTCTCTGCTTCATTGAATTTTTGAAATCTACAAAGTAACTAGTCATTGAGGATTCAAAGCTTTCTCCTAGTTGCTAAATGCATTCACCTATCTATACTACAATTGATCTATTAGTCTTCCATCCTACTATTCCAATTGAGGGAAATGTGTTTTGTACATAAAAGAATATAAAAACTAGTACATAACCAAACTTTCATTGTGCACTTTTTTTTTTCCTTATGTCTCCAAGGTTCTCCATTAGTTGTTTCAATTGAAGATCAACTAGATCATATGTATGATCTTTCTTAACAATTTCATAACCATAATCTGTAGCTATGCAGGGTACACTATTCAATATACTAGATTGATAGAATTTATGAGATATTACCTTTATAAATTGATAAGAGGATCTGTGATTGTATCTATAGTCATACCTTTCTTATTCTAGACTGCTCCAGTATTCTTTTCAATCATCTCCATGGAATCACTACTGAGTGTCTTAGGCTGATCTAGGGTTGGGTAGCTAGTAACCCTATGATTTATTCTCTTATTTATTTTGATTGGTCCTCCTTCTAGCCATAAGGAACCATCATGAATTTGGCTCAACACAATTTGTATCCACTCCATTTTAAATATAGTAGGAAAATGCAGGGCTCATGTTAAACCCTTTTTCTCAACAATTTTGAATTCTTCTTTCAAAACACCATTTTCACACAACTTGTCGTATGCACCTCTTATCTCCATGCCACTAATGCTTCCTATTTTGCAACTGTAGCATTTCTTCACATCTTGCACCATCATCACATTTGGTAGGATCATAGACAATGTTCCAAAAGGGTCTTATTTATAAGAAATTTTAGGAATGGCTTTAAATATAGGTTTCTTAACTCCATTACTAACTAGCTAAGAATTTAAAACTTCCTTTCCTTCAACATTTTTTGAACTAGATGCCATTTTTTCAAGCTAGGGTTTATGAAAATTTAAACTGTGTAGCTTGGGTCTTGATAAATACCTTAGAAAATCTGACAAACTAGCAATGAATCACTACAAAAATATTTTGCAATTGCTTCTAACAAATTTTAGGTCGCCTCTAGCTCTTCTCACTATTTCTTGATTTTGAAATTGTTGGAGTTTTAAAAAGGACTAAAACTACTAAGCAACAAAATGCTTAATAACAAGATGATAATACTCATACAATCTAAAGGTCAGCCAATTCTTGTTAACAATTTCATGTGTAAAACATTTGGATCCAACTTCTACAAAACCAAAGGTGGTTTTCTACTCTTTTGGCTTTGCAAAACTAGGATGGGTATACCCAGGGATGATTATAACTGGAACAACTGTATGAGGATTATTCTTAGTTTCATTATAATTCTCATTTCAAAATCCTCAAACATATACATAATTCTTACTAACTTGATAAACACATCCCATAAAATAGATATGGCCAAGAATTCTTCTATAGATCTATAGATGTTCTTAACAATAGTGGCTAACTAAAGCTAAAACATTCTGTGCAGACAAGTGCTGGCTAGCTTTGAAGGTCTACAGGAAATAAAAGTAAAATTGATTTAATTCTTCATTTTTGACAACCATTTGTTACATACTTCCCCTTCAGCTAAATTAATTTGACTAGTTCCTAATCCATTGGGGTTCAGAGTTTATAGAAAATTCTTAGATCTAACTTGTTGCCTCACAAAAAAATTTATCAGCAATTCTTATCAAAATTTATCATTCAAAACCCTTTCCATTACTAAAGAAACTGTATCACATTCATAAAATATTTTATTTAATCCATTGAATTAATAGCAATGATAAATAGATATACAACCTAACTAGATTGCATTCAATTTCACAAGCCTTTACTTATACAATATCAAGACAACCAAGTAATTAAAAGGAGACAAGATTCATAATGAACTTATATGGGGACAGTTCACAATTTTTATTCATTTTCTTTGAAAATGGTATATCATTTACAATAGACTTAGAATGACATTTTGAAAGAAACACAACTCATTATATTCATGTATTCTCAGAGAATTGACAGAGAAAATACATCATAAACATGCTTTTTTAAAATTGGACCAAAGATAGACTAAGTATATCACTTAGAAAATTAGAATTCAAACCATTATTTAGCCTTGGAATCTCACTTAAATAGTGTGAGATGCAACAAGGTTTAGGCTAAAAGAAAAAAGATAGGTGTCCTTTTAAAAAATTGGGCATATTACCCCTTTTCAAAAGAAACCAAACACCTTAACTAAAAAAGGAACAAATAAAACAGTAGCAGATGATAGCTGGAACATAAAATCTTCAATTTTGTCCTTTTCTCTAACTACTCCCTGTTGGTAATGCTTTAATCTCGACGATTGCTTCCTAAAAAAATAATTCTCTTTTGGTGGGCCATTCGCATTCCTTAACCGTCATTAGTTCATCAACAGTTTTTTGCCACCTAGCATCAGTAATCACCCTTCCTTCTATGGTAAAGCTATTCATTGTAGTTTCAATCTTGAAAAGGATATCAATTAGTTTATTGAAGAGACATTCATCAATACCATCTTGGAAAATAGATACCACTTGTGACAAGTCTATAATATGATCAAAAGAACTAGACCAGTCATTAAAATATTTTAGCCTACCATCAGAATTGATAACATAAAGAATTAAAGAATAGAAACCATTTGTTGGCACTTTCAATTTGCTTTGAATTACTACCAGCTTCCCTGTGAAGGTTTGTAATAAGTCTTTCACTTTATTTGGGAGATCTAGCTTTTTAGCTAACAAGGGTATGAACTTGTCAAAGAATTGCATATATGGCCCCCATTGTTGAAAAATAGGCTCAAGCCATTTGATTGCATCCTTGCATACCTATTCTGTAGATTGAAGATTGATGAATGTATTATAAGCAACTTGACATATTCTTTTTAGAATGCTTATTCTATGATTTAATACATTCATCAAGGCATTTTTCTTGGTGTCACTATTAGATTGGGACAGTTCTGTTTCCACACTAATCATAAGCATTGGCACTGTTACCCCTATAGGTATTTCTTTTTTTTGGGCCTCTGCTTCTACCATGTGCCTTCTTTCTTCCTCTCACCTTGGTGCATGTTCTGCCTCTGCTGCTACCTTGAGTTGTTCTTTGAGGGATTTTGTTTTTGTTTCCAAAATTTTAATTTTTTCCTCCAACTCTTCTATTCTTTGTTTCTGTACATGGCTCATTTTGAGCTCTTCATCATATGTTCTTCTAATATCAAGGCATTCATTGCACATTGTAGCTAACTTATCCTCAATTTCATCAACCTTTTCTTCATTCATGAGAGAAAAATGTTTGACCAAGTTGGATATCTCCTTCCCAGTAGTGCTCTCCATTGTCCACATAATCATATTGCCCTGAGTAGTTTCTTCTATATCCATCATCTTGGGCTTCTTAGTGTCAGGGGCCACACTCCATACTGCTAAGGTTTTTGTGTCCACATTAAAACCTGACCCTCTTTTAAAGCCTTCACTACTAGTGGTCTCATAACTGATGGCCTTGTCTTGTCTTCTCATTTGATCCAACACAAAGGCCTTCTCAATATCCCAATGTAGTATTAGAATCATACCACTTCTATGTACCAATTCTCTAGCTTCTGTAACAGTCATTGTTTCACTCTCAAGATCATAAGACAATAATTTTTCAACTAACTCCTTATTTTTCTCTGGATCTTCTCTTGGCATGAGACTCAATGTGAGTTCATTTTGTTTGATCTTATAGAGAAAACTTTTAAACTCTGATGATTTAATGAAATCATAATCTTCCATGAACTTTTCAGATTGAATTAGCCTATCATCCAATCTTGACGCTGCAATTTGTAAATCAGTAGAAGCCTTCCCTACTTCAGTAGCCCTTTGGTGAAAATAATTTTTCCTAACATCAGCAAAATAATCACTATTTCTAGACATGACTTGTATAGATTTGTTTACCACCTTTTTAGGGATGTGCATTGTCTTTTGTCTCTTATCTCCTTGTGGTACCCAGGCTGAAGTTGATGGTTGCTCCTCTTCTAACTCAATTTCCAATTGTGTATCTGGCTCAGGGGATTCTCTATCTATAGTGGCTTCCTCTCCCTATGGATCATGAGGCATTTGTGACATAATATGGTCAAATTTTTCAACAATCTTTCTCAGATTATTAGGATATGGAAATTTTGTATAGAAACCCTTAAAATCAAGGTTGTTTCTCTTCAAAGCATTCTCCACTCTCCTTATTTCCTCATATTTCCTTAATAACTCATATGCCTGCCCTGTTGCTACTATGTTGGCAATTAGGTTCCCTATAGGGATTGGATTGCTTGGAGGTAGAATAAAACCCCTAATAGCCTTAACCTCATTTGTAATATAATTGTCAGGGTCATACATCCTATAGGGCCCAGTAACAGATTTGTATTGACCTAAAAACTCACTTAATTCCTCAAATGCATTTTTTCCTATCTCAAAATCTCCTACTTTAAAAGCTCTACACACAAAAGTAGGCTTATGCAAAGAGGGAGGGATCATTTCTCTATTCATCAATAAGAATTGCCAAAAGAATTCAATAATAGCCAATCTGGGGGATAAATATTTTTGCAGTAGATGAGGAGGCTATGGGCATGCAAATACTCTGATTAACGTACATTATTTAAAAAAATATATACTCCCCTAGTTATGATCTAATTTTTTTTTTCATCTAAGAAAGAGGGCCTAAGTAGAGTCTTCAAAACATTAGGTGCCCTAAAGAAAGCATGATCTAGTTGCCTCATGATAACAGAACTGAACAAATTAAAAAACACTAGGGCATTTGAATAAAACAAATCCTTATGCCAAATATGAGTCTAGATTTGCATAGGTAACTCACCAAATTCATCAAAAGTTTGATCAATGAAGTCTCCACTAATGTACCCAATGTTGCTATATAGGATAAGGTGCATCAATAATGAATAATGGTGGAACTTGAAGTCTTTCATCTCTCCTTTCTTAGCATCACCAATCTGCATGTGCATACTATCAATGATAAAGGCCACATAATCATACTCCTTATGATGAAAAGGATCATGTCTATCACATGCCATTAGAAAAAGAGAACCATATACACAATCCTCTACACCATCACTTCCCAACACTTTGTGCAACCCATACACTATATTTTTGAAATAATTCTTGAACCTACTCAAAGGTAAAAAGTCTCCCACCTTTCTTGGAACTAACCCTACCTTCTTAACTCTGTAAGGAATATGTGGCAACATGACATTGTTTACAAAATAGGTTTTATTCCTGACAAATTTGCAATGTCAATAGGTACATCCATTTGTCCCATCAATCCAAAAGCCTCAACAAAGAAGTTCTATCCAATTTACATAATACACTCCCATTATGCCTGTGGAAATTCTTGGTTACTGGATTGTAGGAGTTTATTAGGGCTTTTATCAAATCAACATCAATGAATACTTCTGGAAAAATCAATTTTGCCATATTTCTATTCCAGGGGTTACACATTGGTACATTTTCTATTCTATTCTGATAGAAGTACATAAAAAGATTGTAACTAGTCATTCTAGGGCATTGAACATCCTTAACAAAAATGTAAGGGTCTCTGAATATATGATCATTTGTAAAAATTGCATTTGACAACCCTAGAAGGAGTTTTAGCCAGTCTTCTGCATGCTTGTTTGGTTTTGTGACCATTGTCCTCTTTTCTGTCTTAACAGTAGATTTCTTTCTTTTTCCTTCTGGTGTGACTTCTACAACATCATCACCCTTGTCTTTGATTTCAACTTCTTCTTCATGTATCTCTTCAACTTCTTTTTCATCCATGTTTTCCTTCAAAGTATATTTTGGATTCTTTGACAGTAGCACAAAATACACAAAGCTCTAAAACTTTCAAATTCCAGAATAGGACAGAAAACAATCTACTTCATAGTAGTAAATACAATGACAGTTAATCAATCTTCGATGATTTAATCATACATCTATTAACCTTTTCAATAAATTTAGTATGCATGAACTTTAAAACTATGAATGCAAGTTGCCATCAGGGTATATCAGCCACAAAATTTGATTCTAATGTACTTTTCAAAGCTTTATTTTACTTGGCTGCAGTAATTTTGTCTTTTTTTCTTACCTGTCACGACACATTAGTTGTTTTCTCTTTAAATAACTATCTTTCGTTCTTATGCTGAGTCAAACCTTCAATCTTCATAATGTCGGAAGTGCCCTTGATGGATCTCTATGTTCACTCAGAGATGCTTTAGTATACACTAATCATAAGAACATATTGACGCCTTGGCACTTTTCTGAAAATCCCTTTTACGTTCTTACGATGCCTTTTACCCTAGAGGATCTCAAACTTGTTCACTGGATTCTTCCATTTTTACGACTTAGACCTTCGTCATATAAGCGTAAAACCATTATCTTAGTCCTTCTTCACCTTTTATGCTTATACGTAGCCCTTCACACCGCAGGATCAGAATCCCTTTGACTGTCACCTTTGATCTCACGATTCAACAATTCTTCATATGAGCGTAAAGCTCTTACTTCTTCTTTCCTTTTTTCCTTTTACATTCACACGTCCTCGTATCAGTAGAAAACCTAAAAAACTCTTCTACATCACTCCACTTACTTCATTTCTTGAGACACTGTAAGACTTCTAAACTTACCTTCCATTCTTATGATTTAGCTTTTCTCGTAGCATCAAAATACCTTATGGCTCTCTTTGAACAATCCTTTACGCCTCTATGAAATCCATTTATCTTGTATGCTCAGAGAGCCTTCCAAATTGACATCTCACTCTTATGTTTACCTTTTATTGTAAAAATGTAAAGCCTTCTCTTTTATCTCCCACACTTACCATTTTATGCCTACATGCTGAGACTGAACTCATGACTACAGAGATAAGATAAAACAACCCTTCATTCATATGCTTTCCTGGCAAGTGTAAGGGTGTAATGACAAAAAATGGCCCTCTCAAATATCAACGACCCAGATTTGATCTTAGAAAATTTTTAAAATAACATTGCCATTGATTTTGTGCACATGCAAAATTCATACTTTAAGTTATATGCCACGTGGGCTGGGCCCATCTGACATAAATGTCGTGCCTTCATCTGATTCGCTACAACTGGCCCTTCTGACACTTCAATAGGTCCCACTCGATGCCTTTACTGGTAGAACAAGGCTTTATGATTGTCTGTAAACCCAAGAACGTATGCACGTAATCACATTTGAACCTTACTTTCGCTCTTACATTTACCCTTTTACTCGTAGAACCGTAAAACTTTTTCATGCACCTTTCAAATAAAGCTTTACACCATTCTGAGGTATTATGCTATTCATTGAAACATATATGCCTAGATCACAAATCAATACCTCTCTGCCCCTTCTCTCAAACTACTTACTCATAGCCTCGTAAAAAGTTCATTCAAAGCACAATAAACCTTTATGCTTCTTTGCTTACAAAACCATTCATATGATCAGGAAGGCTCTGGCCAAGCAATTCTGCTACTACGGAAAATAAGAGTGTATCCCTGTAGAACATGAAATCCTTTATGCTTCTTTGCTGTGCTACAAAACGTGACCATGGAAACAAAAGAGAAAGGCATTTTGCTCTTATGTGAAACCTTACATTGTAAGATTGTAAAGGACAAACTTAAAGCATTTTATAACTTCTCTTTAGAAATTCAAAGGGGAACCTAGGGTTTTCAGATTTAGGGAATTTTCATGGCTGAGTTAAGAGACCAACCTTCAAAAGTTAATAGGATCTACCATCACATGAAGCAAGACACAACTAGGGAAACCTTAAAACTTTCAAAAATATGAGGAGTGAAAACCCTAATCTGCTTTTAAAAAAAGACCTAAATGATTTTTCACCAAAATTTCTAGAAAATTTTCATAACTTTTGCAAATGTAAAAAATCATACCAACATAAATCATGAAAAATGAGCTTAAATTGATCATATACCCTTTAAAAACCTTATAATTATCTTTAATTGCTTACATAGCTATAAGATTAGTAATAACCAATTTCAAGTTCACTTGGCATCTATTGATATTTCCATCAGTTATTAGCTACTGTGAGCTCAATATCAACTACATAGTCTAATAGCTTGGAATCAACTAACAATCCACTCGGTACATATAGGAAAAATTTCATGAAAAACTTAAAGATTTGTCTTGAATTTCTAATAGCATCTTTCATCTTTATTCATGCTAATGTATTCTTTTCAGTACTATCTCCTTTTGGAATTGATGCATGATATTAACCTTTAAATATTAGTCTCACATACCTCTTGTTTGTCTAGTTTGATGAGGTGTGCTCACCTGCCCCATTAGGTGAAGTGATCCCTTCTCCATTTGATGTGTCACAAACATCTATATTTTTCCAAGTATTTTTCATCTAATCTCTAATGTGTTCAACATCTGCCTTACCTTTACCTTTATCAAATTCACAACTTGGTGCCTTTGACTTAGTTGGACAATATTTACTGATGTGACTAGTCTTCAAATAGCTAGAACATGTAGTTTGACTTAACCATCTTTTGTAATTTCCATTGAAGTGTGTCCTAATACATTTCTTAGGAACATGTCCATATTCTTGACAATAATGATTGCTATATATCTTGTATTATAATCCCAATTATAAGAGTTCTCATTATTTCTTACCTTTGTTGGCTTGTTTGATGACCACATAGATTTGGGTCCACATTCAAAAGTTCTATGTCCATACATCTAAAAATTATAGCAATATCCTTCAAATCTTTGTGTATGCATGATCCTAGTTCTGGATTCATGTGCTTGATTACCTTGCTTATTGCACTCATGACAATGAGTCATGTTCTTAGGCTTGATATTCTAATTTGTATTCTTGCTCCTACACACATTAGTAGTATGACATTTCTTACCATAATTGTGATGAGTAGGTTTGGAGTTCTTACCTTTGGTGTTACTTTCTTCTTGATCTTTGGATGATTCTCCTTCTTTAGTTCTTCTATAGCCTTGTCCTGATGTGTCATTGTTAGATATAAAGGGATGTCAATAATTGTTCAAAGTATTTGATGGCTTCATTTATCTTGTTGAATTTTAGCAAATGCCTTTTCTCTCTTTAGGTCACTCTATAATTTTTTATTCTACAATTTCAATATAGTAATCTTAATGTCCTTGATATTCAATTTATAATTGGGATTCATCATTTCACTTAGAGTATCCAATTACATGTTAGAAATCTTGGTTATCTCTATTGACTTCTCTTCCAATCTATTGATCACAATTATTTTATCTTCTTCAATCATGGCTTTGTCTTCCATATCTTTCTTCTTTTGTTCAGTCACCTCACATAACAATATAGCATGTGATTCTTGTTCTATCTTGAGATTTTTTATTTCCTCAACTTGGACTCTACTCTTTTCCATTAGATTTACAATTGTTGTGTTAAATTCATTGGAGTCACCATCTACAAATAGCTTAGTAGTGTCTATCTCTTTGTATAGTGTGTCATTCTCCACAATAGCAATCTCTTTCTTTCTCTTCAAGGATTTCTTTAGGTCCTCTCTTGCTTCATTAAATTGATGTAGTATAATATGTATTTCAATCTCCCAATTTTCAATAGTCTTTTTCGACTTATAGACTTTCATTTCAAGAAATTTTCCCAAAGTAGGAAAGCTTTTGTTTTAGAGAACTAGCCTCTAATACCAATTGTTGGAATTACAAAAGGAAAGGTAAACTACTGGGGGGTTGAATTAGTAGTTTAAACTTGGAACCATAAAAAATTCACCATACATTCATCGCATGCATTCAATAAAGAAACTAAATTTATATGTAAAGCATATACATCTAAATCATATAACCATATACACATTCACACACATACCACCAGATATAATTACCTAAAAATTGTCCAAGTGAGAACATAAAACTAGGGTGGGGATGATACCCACAAATCTTGGCCATTGTAGTAATAAATTGTATCCAATGAAAGTTACAATGTTTTGACCATGAAACATGATCTACCGAATGAAAGGTTTGCCCTATTAAAAGCTTACAAAGACTGTTAGGTCTCACCTAGTTAGAGAATTTCAACACCATGGTAGAAGTGTGCCTTCTTAGAGGACTTCAAGTTACAATGAAGTAAGCATTCTATTAAATAATTTCATACATCCTATTAGGAGTACTCTCTCAAGAGATTTAACTAAAATTGCCTATGAAAATTTCTTAGCATAGATCCTATAGTTGGCACTTGCTTGCCTAATAACAAATCACCTCTAAACAATGTCTTCTTGGTGCTTCACAATCAGATTTCTCAATGTTGTATCCTTTTATATATCCTCTGTTATTCTCTAACTAATTCTACAATTCACTCTTTCCTTATAACTTCTAAGTCACCTTGAATGTTCTACATGCAAACTATCTTGTTCGCTCCTTCAATTCCTTACACACTCACTAAATAGTTTAGGGTTTTATCATCATTAAGAAGACTTAGGTGGCTTTGGGTTAGGTATGAATCTATAATTGTGATTCATCTATTTTTCTACTTAATCTTTCCCATTTATTGATTGGCTACATGTAATTGCATAGGGAATTGAAAACAAAGATTCATCTTTAGCTCCAAAATATAGAAATATAATCTTAAGGTGGCTCAAAAATGGTTTACATAGTTGTTTATGGCATTACAAACAAATATGTCAAAACTGTCACTCAACCTATGAAGTCTCTAATGTTTAGTATGCACTGAACTTTATACTATGACTCAACACCTACATTGCTCAATATCCATTATTTACTCAGCTCGTAAAACACTCAACATGGTCTATTTGCTTAGCACTTGAGTGACTCGACACTCATTGTAACTTGGCATGGTCTAATATTTACATGTTGTGCTTAGCATGTATTGTTAGTTTGGCATGAACTGAGTAAATGGCTTAAGTGTGTTGATGCTCACTTGTCAAAACTAATCTGAGATTAGTATCAATATTGTGATCAATATTTATTCTCATCCATGGACGTGATCTCACTATATTTTGTAAAGGTGGGTCATCTAAACAATAAATAGAATGGTTAAATATTTTTTAAAAAATTGAGACTTTAAAGATTTTAAATAACACTGTAGCACTCTTTACCTTGTCCAAACACAACATCTTGCCTACAAACTTGAATGTCAACACTCATTAGGAACAACTTCTACATCCCTTGCAATTGCAATAAAAGATGTTTTCTAAATCCCAACACATATTATATTATTTTTTTATCACTAAACTGAATGCAATTTAAAATGTTTACTTATATTAATAATTAATAAATAAATAATTGAATAGAAAATATATACCTTTAGAATTACAATCCACATTTGAATTGACACATCCATGGTGCTTGGTTGGTGTATCAGGAGTGGCAAGATGCAATCCAATGTAAGTAATTAGTGCATTTATTAAAAATATATACATATAAATAAAAGACAAATACGAATAAAAGTTAATAAGCCCCCACCACTATTGTTGTTTTCATCATTGTCATCATCATTGATCATCATCATCCTCATCCTCATCCTTGTGATCAGTAGAAGCATCATCATCATGATTAGATTCACTAACAACAATACAACAAAGAGAAGATTTGATTGGGATCCTTCGTAAAGGGTTGTGTTTTCCTTCTCAAGTAGTGGTATATCATGGAAAGCCTCAATGTCATCCTCATCACAATCATCATCATCATAAGAAGCAATAACAACACCAGTACCAAATGTTTCATGGATCAATCCATTCATACCATTATCTTCAAATTTATTTTCTAGCGCATAATCGTCATCTTCCATGGTATCATGATATTCTCCTTTAATACTCACACTTGCATGTTCCTCCATATTCATACCTCCATGTTCCTCTAAGATTTGATGGTCTATATTATGTTCTAGCCTAGGGAGATCAACCTATACAGAAATGATGATAGTCTAACCCCCATTTTATGGTTCATATGTATATTAATTTTGCAAAAACAATGTAACAAACAAATTGCCAATGGACAATAACCAAACCACCCTTTAGTGCGACCATTCTCTCTACAATATCTCTTAGATGTTTTGATTATGATTCTTCTTGTCTTTAAGCTATTACAACTCTTCCAAGGATAATAACATTTGTCATTGCCTTCTCTTTGAAAGTTAGACAAAAATCTAGCAATTGTCTCCCTATTTTGATCAAATTTCCTTGTATTATCTAGCATGATCCCTCTTCATGGGAATAACTTATTATTGTGCCCTTATTGAGTTGGTTGTATTTAATGTTTATATCTGCAAATATAGTTTTGAAAAAAAAATTGGTGCAATTAATGTGTATATCTGTAAAAAAGTTTGACATATTGTACCTAATGTTTATGTCTATACATATGGTTTTGAGGAAGGTATAATTATTTAACAAGGTATTTCATCCTTGAACAACATTAAAATCACAATGGTTTTCTTTAGTGAAATGTATTAAAATGTGCCTATGGGTTATAGGGCACCTAATATATATACATATATATATACATGCATACATATATATATATATATATATATATATATATATATATATATATATCTATATATATACATATATATATATGTATATACATATACATATATATATATGTATATATATATGTATATATATATATATATGTATACATGTATATGTATATATATATGTATACATGTATATGTATATATATATATGTATATATATATATATATATATGTATGTATGTATACATGTATACATACATATATATATATATATATATATATATATATATATGTATGTATACATGTATACATACATATATATATATATATATATATATATATATATATATATATATATGTATGTATACATGTATACATATATACATACATATATATACATATATATATATATGTATAGATGTATACATACATATATATATATATATATATATATATATGTATGTATATATGTATACATGTATACATACATATATATATATATATATATATGTATAGATATATATATACATATATATATATATATATATATATATATCTATACATATATATATATATATATGTATGTATATATGTATACATACATATATATATATATGTATATATATATATACAATTTGACCATAGAATATCATTTGAGTACTTTTTAATGTAAATATATGTTGTTTTTATGAATCCCAACAAGTAAGTTGTTAAACTTGATCTATAAATATGAAATATTTTTATCTATTTTATCACTCTTTCTTCTTTACATTTCTAACCCAATGATCCCAACTCACCCCTATAAATATGCTCCATTTATATCTCCATCTATCACATCAATACAACTTCCATTTCATATTGATTAACTATTTAGACTATTTGTCTCCCATTTATATCCCCTGACACATTTGATCATTTGAGAAAATAAACTATTTGATTCCTTCTTGTAAAAATGAGGAAGGTCTTAGTCAATTATATTGTTGTATGAATTGTTTGTGGAAATTTTTAATGTGTAGATAATTCATACAATCATCAAAGATTTTTTGTGTTCAATGGGTATGTACACGATCATGGTCAACCCAATTATGTTATTAAGTGACAATAAAAATTTAGCAAATCAAGGTTATGTCAACTTGACATGCAATTTTCTAATTGTTATAGATTTTATATCAAAACGTTGATAGAAAAGAATCTCTAGAAAATTTAATTTTGTTTCTAAACTACTAGGCCTTATGTAAAAAAAAGTAAAATTTGATTGGTCAAAATTTTGAATTTTAATGCAATAGTACAAAATTTGAGGACAAAAATAATAAGTAGAGATATGTCTGGCCATCTTAATAAATATCAAATGATAATATTTTTTTAATAATATTCTAGATATAAGAAGTAGACTCATTCTTAGATGTGACACATATTTTTGAGTATTTTTATTATAAAAATTTAATTAGTTATTAATTTTTACATTAGTATTTCTAAAATAACAAAACTCTCATGTTTGACCACCTTAACTATATAAAAAATCTATAAAGTTTTATTTTTATTTTTTTCCTTATAGTATAAGAAACAAACTATGTGATGCATCTTTTAGATTTCAAAAATGTTTTACCATTTGAAAGTTATAATTATTTTTCTAGTGTGCCAATCAACATTTTATATGTAACTCTATTAGAAAATAAGTACTAATTACTTATTGAAATCATAATTTGAAAAAAACTTATATTTATGGAAAGATAAGAACATTCTTAAGAAGCTCTTTTCATTTCATCAAATTTTGGTATAAAAAAGTCATCAACTACATGTTTGAAGTATAAAACACATAAGAATAGGCCAAAATCACATTTTTCAGGATGTTTTAAAAGCTGACCATATAGGGTTGGTATCAAAAGATATAGTAAGCCTTCTAAAGGTATTAATTATTTTCATTTAGTATAAGGATGGGTGGGAAAAATGTTGCTAGATAGAAATGCATTGAGGCATTTTAAAACTACGTATTTTTAAGATTGCCACATTTGGGCACACCATGATCTTGCACATACTTGAATGTTGATTGTGTGAGCGTTTTAATGTGCTTGTGTTTCTCAATTTTGGTATGCTAAATGTGTTTATCTACTATGATTGATGAAAGGTACAAGTTATGCAAAGCTTGTGAATTTTCATACCTTTATGCGATGATGTGAACATTGTTTAACTGTGGATCTTTTTGAAATCCATTTAAATCTTCCAAATTAGTAGCTGGTACAAAATATTTGAGAGCATACACTTGACTTTTAATCTCCATTTCCCCTTGAGATTCTTTCATGACAAATTTAATGTTTATTTTTTCTTTCTTTTGATCTTTCAATTAAATGATACATGCTAAATCTTAATTATATGTAGATTATTGGACAAGTTAACTTTATGGTTGACATGTAATGGATAGGAATAATATGTAGGTCCACATCATTTAGAAGGATGGAAGGTTCTTAGTGATGCTCCTTTACAGCTATTTGTTGATTACAAAACATAGAAAGATTAATAGATTGTGGGCCAATAAGTAAATGAATGTAAGAAATGTGCATGCACACACACACACACACACACACACACACATATACATATTAACATGTGCTCACATAAATATTATGAATTGATTATTATTTCAAAATAATAGATAATTTCTAGTTTTATTTTTATGAAATAACTTATTAATTTTCCTAACCGTTACATAAGATATTTATTCTACTAAAAGAAAACTAAAATCTATATGTAAAGATCTTACGTTACTACTTTTATTAATAAATATATTTCTCATTAATTCTTTTAACATTGATTTTACTTTCCATTAATATGTTACTTTTTTAAAAAAAATCAATACTAAAGTTGAATTAACATATCTAAAAACAAATTCAACTAATTTTTTCTATTAAATTCAATACTTAAGTCTATACAAGTGAAATACCTCAAAACAAACCCAAATGATCCAAATGATAACAAATGATACACATTCCTTTCTCTATTTACTTAAATTGTGAAAATAGAAATGAAAGCTACCAATTTTATAACACAATTGTATGTTGATTTTAGATATAGTAGAGGAAGATATTCAAAAGTCTGATCAAAATTGGAGTTACTAGAGAGAGTTTGTGGCAATACACTAGAAGAAGGAGTAACTTTAGAAAAAGATTGTACAAATGAAACAACAACTAGACAACATAGTTGATATTATGGGTGTGTTAAATAGAATCCAAGAAATTTTTGTAGTAGGCACTATGACATTGGAGGCACCAAGTGTCTTTGAGAATTTATAGTCCAAATATTGGCAGGACTACAAGTTGTGCAATTTATCATGTATTGCATGTGCATTTTGTTTTCCATTTTTTATATGGAGTGTTTCAAGGTTGTGAATTAATTTATCATCCTTTTCATAGTTAAGAAAATTCTACAAGGGAATGACCCTCATTATTGTGGAATTTACACAAAATTGGAACTTTCTTTTTCAACTCTTTACACTCAACCCTTCACTGAAGTTATTCTTCTAGCAAAGAGAAGAGCTGATACAAATTCCTTGGAGCCAAGGGACATTGAACCTATGCTACATTTTTTGGACACATAGGAGAAGTTAGTACTGGCTTGAATACTTTAAATTTTTTTGGATCATATAGTTATTCCGAAATTAAGAACAACTGTAGATACTTGGACCCCTCATAGGGAGATTGTGCCAACATATGGAGCCTTTATAATCAATAATTTTTTAATGAATTGGGGAATGTCATTCATGGTTGACATGCAAGTGATGCATCTGTATATACACTTTTATCACCTTTGAAAATTGTATTTGATCTTGCTAGCTAGGAACACTGATTGTTCATTTTATTGTACCTAATCTAAAGAAAACTCTA
The DNA here is from genome assembly GCA_028749045.1 of Cupressus sempervirens. Lineage (NCBI taxonomy): Eukaryota > Viridiplantae > Streptophyta > Pinopsida > Cupressales > Cupressaceae > Cupressus > Cupressus sempervirens. The sequence continues at coordinate 253,172,610 of CM053789.1, forward strand.
TAGGAATTTGTAACTGACCTAGCTAATTAGAAACTAGACCAATTTAATTGTTTTATGACTTGTTTCTTTCTATAAATATCTTCTATGATATGTTTTTTTTCTAATTTCTTGTGAACTTTACCTATTTTTTCCTATTTGCATTATTTTTGTACAAGATCTTGAGGTAAGTCACTTAGCACTGGTCGAGTGAGTTTTATTCATTTATTATTTGGATTCTAGAATATGTATTCAACTATAACAATTTTTCTACTCTACTAAGATTTAATAAGAACCTTAAAAATTATCTCACTATATATATAGTGAGATAAATGTCTTGAAGGAAATATGTTGGAAGATTCCTTAGGTATGTATATTGAAGCATCTCAAATTTCTATTTTTGAAACATAAATTTTCATATTTGATTTCATTTACCTCACTATATTTTACACATACTGAAATAAGTGTCACTTATGGTCCTATCCCACATGGATGCACTTGGCTTAATGTGTTACTTAATGTTTCTAAAAAAATTTCTAGACATGAAACATATTTCCATAGACAAAGCTGAGTTCAAAAATATTGTGTTTTTCATTTTCCAAGTTAAATTTGACTATCAAAGATCAATCATAGGTCTGAGTATATACAAGTTTTAGGGAAACATCTACCACTTTGTAAGATATATGTTTATGTTTAGGTTTTAGCAAATACCCAATTTTAGGCATGGCCTTGGTAATAGTGTACTATTGTCTATTTATCTACTTTAGGTTTCATATAAGATTTGTTAGGGTTATTAATATTCCATTTCAAATATCCATTTTAATTATAGCACTAAAAAGAACTCAAAGGAATTGTACACTTTCTTATCTAGAATCTTCCATTAATATTTTAAAGCAGAATCTTAGCATCTGAAGTTGGTCCATCTAGGAATGCCACATCCTTGTTGATGATCAAGCTCATTCGATGCCATTGACAAAAAAAAACATTTTAATAAGTTTAAGATCTCTTGCAGTGAGGAAGATATTGAAATTTAGTGTAAGGCTAAATAAAGAGGAGACTACATTATAAGAAAAATACAATGGCAACAAAATACAGAGAAAGGGAAAACATGAAGAGCAAGGGCACGACTAGGAAATCATAGATCTCCACACTAATCTCCACACTCTTTTGGAACTTTCCTAAAGCTCTAATTTGGAGCTCTCCATAAGCTTTCATGCACAAATCTCCACAATGGATCAAATGGCAATGATTAATGTCTTGTTTTCTTCACTTGTAATCAAACTGACATTACAATTACAACACCAACAATGGTATTGTGACAATGTCAGTGACAAATTCAAAAAAATGCAAAAATCTCCTCAAATTACACTGTTATCACAAATTATCATTGCAATTCTACCCCAAATGTTGTAGTGACTTCATAAATTTTGTAATAGCTCAATGAGCTTTCTCATTCACCTCCATAATTAAATCATATAATCAATTTACTCCAAATTATTTAGTTACTATTTTTTTAGTAATATAACTTAGATTTTAACTATCATTTACCTAGTTTTGATCTTTGTGGTATGTTTTTTATTAGTGTCAAACACTAAGTTCTTCATTAGGAATTTTTTTTTGTCATCACTATAATTGAGCCATCCTACTAAGACCAAGCAATCTATAGAAAAGTCTTGCATGTCATTTAGTTCAAGACAAGAATTTACTATCGCTAAGCAAGCCTTTTGTCATTGAGTATTCCTATACAAGCCAAGTTGATTAGAATACTATATAAGATGATCTTTCTAGAGTTTATTCATGCCATGACACAAAGTATGAAATGAGAAAATAGAATCCAATGTGAGACCTCATGCTGACCCATCATAGCATAAAAATTATTACTTGCATTTTGATATTTTGACACTTATTCGAGACTTTTATGGATAGTGGTTTGTTTTATCTATTGATTTTGACATTACAATTGTGTTTTGCACCTATGATATGTACTAAGAACCTGATATTATGAATGGAATGGTTGAACACATATGGATACAACTCTATGACATGATAGAATTAGATTGTGATATGATGCAAAACATAAATTTGATTATGATGATTTGTGATTTAATGTGATATCTAGATAAATGTTGATTTGATTATGATCATTAATGATATGCCAATTTTGATATTTTAACATTTTGAATGATTTATTTGAAATGATTAGGAAAGGTAATTTAATTTAATTATGTTAATATGGATTATGTAACATTTGACTTATATGCATGTATGCTATAAATTTTTTATGACCTCTTTGGCCTATTGATTCTTGAGTTTAATGTACATGAAGTGAAACCATGGAAATATTTGGGGGAAACAAGTTCCAAACCTATGTGAGCATAGTTTAACCAAAGTGAATCTTTGGAAGATTCAAAATGCCCCATAGTGAAAGTATTTTTCTTCATAAATGTAAGTTTTCTTATATGTAGAAAATTTTAATTAGAAAGAATCATTATGGGCGTGTCATGATGATGTGGAATGTGCCTTTGTGTGTTGCTTGACACTTGTGGATTTTGTGTGCAATGACATGTCATCAACGGTTTCAGTCATGGTGGAATTTTACCCTAAAACTAATTACCTTGCTAATGAGTAAGTAAACCCATTTGACAAGGTGTAGGATGGGTCACAATCAAAGGAAATTCGAAATTGGACTTGACTAGGGCTTAGAGGGGTCATTAGGTGATCCCAAAGTGTCTTTTATGTGAAAATGAGTTGCCCATATGATAGTAAAACATGTTAGGGACCTAATTTTGACCATGATAGTTGTTAGGTAGCCTCGAGGGGCCCTTTACCACTACATTCTTCTATCAATTCGAAAATGGACTTGTCACATGTGTTGTGTCCCATGTTTTCATTAAGTCAAATATAGAAAACTTAAGAGGGAGACAAGTTTGTAAGAAGAAGTGGTTGGGTGTTTTTTTTCTGAAATAGGTAGTGGGAAGGACTTATTACAGAGTCTTGGAAAAATTAGTGGGGTGTTCACCTACTCTCTATGTTTAGAGATAGTTAGGCTTTGGAGGGAGACTATGGGAGGTTTCCAACATCTATCATTGCATTTAGCTTGGACCAAGGTTGGTGTTCAAATGATGAAAAATTTTCTTTCTTTTAGTATTTCATAATGAATCAACAAGTATGGAATAATTGCTATGGGATCATGCATTCTATTCTAAATCTTTGCATTGTATTATGAATCTTTGCATTGTAAAATTTGGCATTGTCTTGTTATGGTGTGAAAGTATATTGTGTTCATGTAACTTTCTTGGCTTTTCTTCTTGATATATATATATATATATATACATATATATATAGTGGATTTCAATGTTAAGTGTTAATGGTTGTGAAGGCTTCAGTCACCCTTGGGAGGGAAGAGAAGTCTTGGATGAAGGGGTTAGTTGGGCTAAACAATGTAGTAGAGAGGTTCTTCTCATGGAGAGACGGGGGGGGACAAGGGGGTGGCACTGGAATTTCATGGAGTATGGGCTCCATTGAAGCCATTGTCTTGATATTGTGATTTGGGGGTGATAAGTGGAAATATGAATTTGGGCATGATAAGTAGAAATTGTGGAGAGAAGCATGTATGGTCCAAGCCTTGTAAAGGCATGGTGAAATTCAATGTGTGTGAGTTGTATTTACATGGAAAATCTCGTTATTGAATAGCCTAGCTTCACACAATATTTTTATGATTCAAATGGTGAATCAATGTGTAGGCCATGGGAGGGATTATTTGTGTTATGTGATGTGTTTCACGCATTGACAAGTGATGTGTGTGTATGTATCCTATTTGGACCTTGTTTCCCCTCCTCGGTGGGTGGTTTCATAGAAGCCTTGGATAAGAGTTGAGCCTGCATGGTTCCAAGTTTTGTGTTGTTTGTAGGTTTCAAGAAGATGGTTCCTATGAAGAGATTAGGGTTTTCGTCTTAGAAATTTTGAAAAATTAAGTGTGTAGAGAGAGAAATCTTCCCTTGTCATCACAAAGTTTGTTGTGATGTTAAGTCTCCATTTTTTTTTATATGTGATGTAAAAAGAAATTTTTTTATTATTGCATATTGTTGAATTTGTGAAGTTGAGAAATTGAAAAAAGTAGCCTTTGCAAGGAAATATTCATTGTTAGTTTCACTCTATGTGATTTGATGTATTATGGAGAAGTTATGTGATGAGACCTTTCTTCTTATGTTGATTGTAAATGTGTTGGTAGAAATATTTCATAGTTGTAGTGTGGAAGATTATTATGGACATAGTTGATTCAATTCAAACATAGGTGATTGATTTGAAAAATAAAATGTTAGGAAATAGAAGAAAGTTATTATATTTTAATAGCTCATTTTATGTGTATGAAAATTAGTTCATTTGGGTTTCAAGTTCTAGGTTAGATAACACCATCACATCACCATACATATACTAGGATTAAAAGAAAATTAACTTGAGAAAAATACATAGTACAAGTCTAGGAGGAAAAGCATGGCGTAGGTGTAAATTTTACCCCTCTAGAAATTTTATGAGGATGAGAAAATAAAAGGGTATCTATTATAGATCAATAGTTTATTTAGAAGGAATATAATAAGAATCTTTTTCTTAGAATCTTAATAAAATAATGCATAATGCTCAAAATAATAATGACCACCTAGTCCTAAATATTTTAAGAGAATATTTCCATAAATCATGTCACCTTTGGCCACTATGTTATAATACAAAAAAAATGATGATTTGAGTATGAATAAACAAAGACTATGTCAAATCAAGAAAAGCCTAGACATTTATCCCCCTAGACCTAGGTAATACTCAAATCCTAAGTGCCTTCCATTCTCAAGTTGTTTAAGTGGATGTGATGAGGTACTTGGTGGGAGGTACCCACCAACATGAAGTCAGCCCCCTCTTTTCTAAGCACCTCCACCTTGGGGAAAGTGTTAAGAATCCTTCTAGGTGGTTGGCGCCTTGAGATAAAAATGACTTTAGCCTTGATTTTAATTAATTCCTTGGGACCCCTTTCAAGTGCATGAAACATAGGGTATATACATACTAACATAAGCATTTACACGTTGGATAAAGGGAAAAGGTCTCCACCCTTGATCATAGCACTTAATTGGGTGAAGGATCCTAGGGGTAGGTGCTATACTAAGAGAGGGTGTCTTTTCAAAGGAAAGTTAGGTGCCTAGTTTAAAGTGGGGAAGTAATGTTTTAAGTGATAATGTTTAGGGTTAGATTAATATTTGGGTCATGTGTTAGAGGTTAGGGTAAGGTATGTTTTTTCTTTGCATGGGTTAAGTGTGGATCTATTTTTGTGAATGCATGTGGTTGTGATGTTTTAGTAAATTAATATTTTAGTTGTATTTTTTGGGTTAGACTAATAATTTTAGATATTTAATGAAATATAAAAGGGTTAGGAGGTGAGTAGTTAGTAGGTGATAAAGAGGGGCTTAATTAAACATAGGCTTTTAAGTTGTTTTGTGTTACTTATTTATTTTCATTTGATCATAGTGAAGTAGTAAGGTAAGATGAAGGGAGTAAATTGAAAAAATAAAATAAAATTGGCAATGCCTATTTGGAGCTTGTACATTTTCTTAAAATATTTAACCCATTAATTGATAATGTTATAGACTTAATGGATTGACCTTCATATAACCCAATTAGGTGTTAATCAACACTAAAGAGTTGATGATCAATAATAAGACCTTAGAGGAACTAAATTAGTAATAACAATAATACAATAGTACATGTAAAAATATGTTGTCAATAGTCAAATTAATGGTGCTAGAGTACTTATGAACTTAATGTAATAACAACATCCAAAAAACTCATTAAAATTGGTATAACGAAATAATAGAAAAATAAAAATAATAAAATAGAGTCGATGATTAATCTAATAGTCTAGTTAGTAGTACTTAACAGGTAAGTCATCATCATGATTGAGGTTAACATAGAATAAATCATAGGAAAGTCATTAAAATGGTCCTACCATACCATTACAACTAGAATAGTTTTGGACATGAAATGTAATGAGTTAAAGTTATTTACCCAAGGCAATTATAAGATATTTGCATAATCAGTATTATGGAGCCATTACAAGAACATGGATGCAAAAATTGTGCTTCACATTTACATAATAATAACCTCAATTCTAGGATAGGGTGTGATTTCCAATATGATAACATCACCTAACTATTATGAGATAAGTTAGATTTCCAATTAATGATAGGAAACAAATTGGCCTCCTATGAGAACTTTGAGTCCTAAATTTTGAATGAAAATGAATTCTTGCTCATCAAAACAAAAGTTCTTATTCATTTCCAAAACTCAAAGAGAAAATTTATAATGTTCTTAATGATACGAAAATTGTTATATCTCAGTCACCTCGTAGTTTGATAGAATTTCCATAACATAGTATAGGTCATTCTCATGTTATCATTTAGTTCAGCTTTTAAAAAATGTGTTTGTTGTGTATTGCCTTGGAATTTTCTAGGCATGACATTGTAGGATTAGAGCAATTGGTTACAACTCTGGAGCCTAACACATTATACTTAACTCACTAAAGCTACGATTTGTGTGTAGGATGCCTACCATTACCTGTAATGGTCTTCAAAGGGCTAGAGTTCCTAGGGGTGCACAAGTGGCATCTAGAGGGAAAAAATATAGAATTGGTAGTCTCCCAACTAGAAAACCTCAAAAATTCAATCAATTGTTCACAGCCATTTAGAGCCTTATTGGTATAGTGCAGGAAAGGATGCCACCCATAGTTCCATAGCACAAAGAATAAGGAATAGGGGAGCATAGAGATGATAATAGGGAAAGAAGGAGTCCCCCCCCCCCAAGAGATGTAGAAGAATTGGGTGACCATGAAGAGGCCTCGATTAATTAGATTGAACCACCACTAGTTATAGGGCCACCAATAGTGGTGGGTGCACCTAGGGACTTAGGCAATGAGATTATGGAATTGATCAAACTCAAACCATCTCTTTTCATTGAAACCACAGATGGTGCACAGGTAGAGGCATTGTTACAAAGCTTAGAAAAGTGTTTCGAGTTGTGACCATATGGGAACAATATAAAGGCGTGAATTTCTATCCAATTATTGCAAGAAAATGCTTCCAATTGATAGAAACAAGAGGAGACCATATGTGTAGTAAGAATAGAAACTCTTACCTAGTAGATATTTGTGGCCAAGTTTAGAGATATGTATCTTTTAGAACATTTTAGATAGAGTTAGATTGAGGAGTTCCATGACCTCCAACAAAGGGGCCTTACTATAGCCCAGTATGAGAGTAGATTTCTAGAGCTGCTTCCTTATCTCAAGTACATTAAGGATGAGAAACTATAGATCTATCTATTCACCAAGCATCTTAACTTGCCTCTTTAGAACTAAGTACACTTGGCCTTTCCTAACACCTTTAGAGAGGAAATTGAAGTGGCTTTGGTTGCTGAAGATGTTCATAATAAACCAGAGTTTTAGGGTCAATTTCATAACTTTGTTCCTTCTTAATAGTCAGGACATTAGAGGCCCCCTTGGAAGATAAATCACAACTACATAGTAGGGTCCTCTAAGGTCCAATAGACACAGCAGGGGTTTCGACAAGACACTAGCCCTATATCAAAAGAGTGGACATAGATTATTTATGAACAACTAGCTTGGACTCAAAAATCATCTAGAGGTAATTATGGTGGACCCATTAGGATGAGGGTTTAGATGCAAGCACGATCATAGGAAGTTTAGATTCATACTCAAGGTTTGTGTTACACTTTTGGTAATATAGGTCACCAAGAAAAAGAGTGCCCACAATTTCCAATAGGACATTGTTGATATGGGGGCCCTTCAGAACCCATAGTAAGAGACCTAGGAAAAGCCCATAAGGTCTTTGAAGTGAGTGATGCTCATCAAATAGAGCACTGAGCTATATATATTGTGGGTATAGTTAGGGACAAACAGATCGCTAAAATGGGAACTCAATAACTTTTTGTTTCAATAGACCCTCAGACTTCTAGGCAAAGTGTTGAACTAGGTTAGAATCTAGTGGAATTTTTATGATGAGTTCACAACTTTATGGGAGGATGCAACATAGATGAAATATCAGTACCCATATTCCTTTTGATGAAATCTAGGAGGAGGTTCATGACAAGGTGGGGAGGATGCAAGGCCTCACCTTGACCCATCATAGTATAGAAATTCTTACATGCATTTTGATATTCATAACTTGATATTTTGACACTTATTCAAGACTTTGACAGATAATGGTTTGTTTTATCTATTGATTTTGACATTATAGTAGTGTTTTGTGCCTATGATATGTACTAAGAACCTGATATTGTGAATGGAATGATCGAACACATATGGATGCAACTTTATGACATGATAGAATTAGATTATGGTATGATGAAACTATAAATTTAATTATGATGTTTTATGATTTAATGTCATATGAAGATAAATGTTAATTTGATTATGATGATTTGTGTTATGTAGATTTTGATATTTTAACATTTTGAATGATTTGTTTGAAATGATTATGAAAGGAAATTTAATTGAATTATGTTAATATGGTTTATGTAAAATTTTACTAATATGCATGTATGATATATATTTCATATGAACTCCTTTGAATACTGATGCTCCAGTTTAATGTGTAGGAAGTGAAACCATGGAAATTTTTGGCAGAAACAAGTTCCAAACCTATGTAAACACAATTTAACCAAGGTGAATCTTTGGAAGATTCAAAAATCATCCTTGTGAAAGTATTTTTCTTTGTAAATGTAAGTTTTCTTGTATGTGGAAATTTTTAATCATAAAGATGCATAGGGACATGTCATGGTGATGGGGAATGTGCCTTTATGTTTCACCTGACACTTGTGGATTTTGTGTGCAATGACATGTCATCTAGGGTTTTGATCATGGTGGAATTTTATCCTAAAACTAGTTACCTTACTAATGAGTAAATTAACCCACTTGACAAGCGGTAGGATGGGTCACAATCAAAGGAAATTCGAAATTGGACTTGACTAGGGTTTTGAGGGGTCATTAGGTGGTCCCAATGTGTCTTTTATGTGGAAACGAGTTGCCCATATGATAGTAACACAAGTTAGGGACATAATTTTGACCATGATAGTGCCTAGGTATCCTACAAGGCCATTTTACCATGCATTCTTCCATCAATTCGAAAATAGACTTGTCACAAGTGTTGTCTGCCATGTTTTCACTAAGTCAAATATAGAAAACTTATAGGGAAACAAGTTTGTAAGAGGAAGTGGTTGGGCATTTTTGCTAAAATAGTTAGTGGGAAGTGCTTATTAGAGAGTCTTGGACAAATTAGTGGGTTGTTCACCCACCCTCTAAGTTTAGAGACTGGTTGGGTTTGGAGGGAGACCAAGGGAGCTCTACAACAACTATCATTGCCTTTAGCTTGGACCAAAGTTGGTGTTCAAACCATGACTAGTTTTCTTTCTTTTAGCATTGGATAATGAATCTTCAAGTATAGAATAATTGCAATGGGATCATGTACTATATTGTGAATCTTTGCATTCTAAATTTTGGCATTGTGTCATGATGGTGTGAAGGTATATTGTGTTCATGTAACTTTCTTGGCTTTTCTTCTTGATTTTCATTTTTTTTTTGGATTTGAATGTCAAGTGTTAATAGGCATAAAGGCTTCACTCATCCTTGGGAGGGAAGAAAAGTCTTGGGCAAAGGGGTTAGTTGGGCTCAACAATGTAGTAGAGAGCCTCTTCTCTTGGAGAGAAGAGGGGGAATTTTCATGGAGTATGGGCTCCACTGAAGCCATTGTCTTGATATCATGATTTGGGGGTGATAAGTAGAAATTATAGAGAGAAGCATGTATGATGCAAGCCTTGAAGAGAATTGGTGAAATTTAATGTGTGTGAGTTGAATTGAAATGGGAAATCTCATCTTTGAAGAGCCCATCTTCATCCAATGTTTTTATGTTTCCAATGGTGAATCAATGTGCCAGCCATGGGATGGATTGTTTCTATTATTTGATGTGTTTTATGCATTAACAAGTGATATGCATGTATCCTATCTGTACCTTGTTTCCCATGCTTAGTGGGTGGCTTAATAGAAGCCTAGGATGGGAGGTCAACCTCCATGGTTTCAAGTTTTTTGTTGTTCATAGGTTTTTAGAGGATGGTTACTATGAAGAGATCAGGGTTTCTCTCTTGGCAAAGTTGAAAAATGAAGTGTGTAGATAGAAAAATCTTCCCATCTCACCACAAAATGTGTTGTGATGTTAAGTCTCCATTTTTTTTAAAATGTGATGTAAAAATAAATTTTATTATTATTGCATATTGTTGAATTTGTGAAGTTGAGAAATTGCACAAAGTGGCCATTGCAAGGAAATATTCATTGTAAGTTTCACACTATGTGATTTGATGTATTATGGAGAAGTTATGTAATAAGTCCTTCCTTCTTATATTGATTGTAAATTATTTGGTAGAAATATTTCATAGTTGTAGTGTGGAAGATTATTATGGACATAGTTGATTTAATTAAAACATAGGTGATTTATTTGAAAAATCATATGTTAGGAAATGGAAGAATGTTATCATACTTTGATAGTTCATTTTATGTGTATGAAAATTAGTTCATTTGGATTTAAAGTTCTAATAAATCCCAAGGTTAGATAAAACCATCACATCATCAAAAATGTTCACTAAAATTCCATGGTGGGATTAAAAGAAAATTAGCTTGAGAAAAATACATAGTAATCTAGGAGGAAAAACATGTTGTAGGTGTACATTTTACCCCTCTAGAAATTGTATGATGATGGGAAAACAAAAGGGTCTCTATTAGAGATCAATAGTTTATTTAGAAGGAATATACTAAGAATCTTGTGCTTAGAATATTAATAAAATAATACATAAGACTCAAAACAATAATGACCACCCAGTCTTAGATATTGTAAGAGAAGACTTCTATACATCATGTGACCTTTGGTTACTATGTTATAATAAAAAAAAAATGATGATCTATATATGAATAAACTAAGACTATCAAATCAAGTAAATCTTAGACATCTACCATTGTAGACCTAAGTAATACTCAAATGAAAATCCTCCCGCTCAACCCCCCTCCCCCCACCCCACCACCAATTAATAATAAAAATTCAAACAACCCCCTATAATTAATAATAAAATTTTAAACAAAATAGAAAATCTGAACAATATCCTAAGCACCTTCCATTCTCAAGTTATTTAAGGGCATGTGATAAGGTACTTGGGGAATGACCCACTGACACGAAGTTAGCACCCTCTTCCCTAAGCACTTGCACCTTGGGGAAACTATTTGGTATCCTTCGAGGTGGTTGGCACCTTGGGAAAAAGGTGACTTCAGCTTTGATTGGAATTAATGCCTTGGGACACCTTTCAATCACATGAAGCACAGGGAATATACATAATAACATAAGCATTTACACCTTGGGTAAAGGGAAAAGGTGTCAACCCTTGATCCTAGTGCTTGATTGGGTGAAGGATCCTAGGGGTAGAAGTTATAGGAAGAGTGTGTGTTATTTTTTAATTGTTAATGTTTAGGGTTAGAGGTATATATTTTTCTTTGTATGGGTTAAGTGGTGTTAAGGGTGAATTTGTTTTTTTCAATGCATGAGGTTGTGATGTGTTAGTAAATTAATATTTTAGTTGTATTTTTGGGTTAAACTAATACTTTTAGATATTTATATACTTTTAGATATTTACTCAAGTATAAAAGGGTTAGGAGGTTAGTTAGTAGGTGGTAAAGATGGGCTTAATTAAATAAAGGATTTTAAATTGTTTTATGTTATTTATTTATTTTCATTTGATCATAGTGAATTAGTAAGGTAAGATGAAGGGAGTAAATTGAAGGAAAAAAAAACCAAAATGGTAATGCTTATTTGGAGCTTGTACATTTTCTTAAAATATTTAACCCACTAATAGATAATGGTATAGACTTAATGAACTGACCTTTGTATAATCCAATTAGGTGTTAATCAATACTAAAGAGTTAATGTTCAATGATAAAAACTTAGAGGAACTAAAGTAATCATAACAATAATAAAATTGTGTGTGGGTGTGTGTGTGTGTGTGTGTGTGTATATATATATATATATATATATATATATATATATATATATATATATATATATATATATATATATATATATATACATTGTTAATAGTCAAATTAATGGTGCAGGAGTAGTTATGGACTTAATATAATAACAATGTCCAAAAACTTGTTAAAGTTGGTATAAAAAAATGATAAAACAATAAAAATAATATAATATAGTTGACGATTAATCTAATAGTCTAGTTAGTAGTACTTATTAGGTAAGCCATCATCATGAGCAATGATAACATAGGATAAATCATAGGAAACTCATTAAAATGGTCTTATCATACCATTATAACTATAATAGTTTTGGACATGAAACACAACGAGTTAAAGTTATTGACCTAGGGAAATTATAAGACATCTCCATAATCATGATTATGGCGCCATTACAACTATATGGATGCAAAAATTGTGCTTTAAGTTTACGTATGCAATACCCTAAATTCTAGGATAGGGTGTGAATTCTGATATGATAACATAACGTAACTATTATGACATAGCCTTGATCTCAAATTAATTATAGGAAACAAACTGGGATCCAGTTGAAACTTGGAGTCCTAAATTTTCAGCAAAAAAAAATTCTCCCTCATCAACAAATTTTTTTTATTCATCTCCAAAACTCAATGAGAAAACTTTATAATGTTCTTAAGGATACATGAATTTTTATATCTTAGTCACCTCATAGTTTGATAGAATATTGATAACATAGTATAGATCATTTCAAGCTATCCTTTACTTAACCTTTAAAAAAAAATTGTTCATTGTGTTTTGCCTTGGAATTTTCTAGGCATGATAACCAATAGATTGAATTGATATTAGTTATTACAATGCATCATAGTGTTCATCTTTAGAGTAAGAAGGTTTTGGTATATTTGTTTGGAATGGTAGAAACACTAAGGTAAACTATTTCTAGCTGGCTTAATGCATGTTTTAATGATTAAGGAGCCAATCATGGAGATGATTATTCTTTTTTTAATGGATCATTAATCCATATGATAGATGATTAGACAATCTAAGTCAATGGATGTATTAAGCAGAGAATGTGAAGGATCTAGATCATTGATTTTGATCGAGAAACTTCCATAGATGGTGTTAGTCAAAAGAATAGTCTTGACAATTGAGTGTCAACACACTTAACCATTTTCACTATATATATGAGTACACAATGTATGGTGAGCTAGAATTTCAATAGGTTTCAAGCCATAGTTGGTGTCGAGAAAGTCAGAATGTAGTATGTGCTGAGTGATCTAGGAAATGTTCATATGCCAAGCAATATAGAACATATAGGTGCATAGAAAACCAAGAAAGTAACAGGTGCTGAGAAAACCAAGAAAGTAATAGGTGTCGAGAAAACCAAGAAAGTAATAGGTGCTGAGAAAACCAGGAAAGTAATAGATGTTGAGCAATCTAGGAATCAGTTCATGCCGAGCATTAGTAATGCAATGAGTGTCGAGTAACTTAGGATCAACATAAGAGTTTGTGCTTTCACAAACTAAGATGTAAACCATTTTTGGAGCTGACTTAGAGGGATTTTGAAGGAGAAAAAAGATAAGGATGAATCATTTACATTCCTTATGCGATCTGCATGCAACAAATCAAAAAAATGGAGAAGGCATGCAACCAATGAAGAAAATGCAAGGTTTGAGTGAGAATTTGAAATTCAATATGGATCATAGATCCATACCAAACCCTAAGTCTTCATATTCTTTATAAGGAGGTTGAATGCACCATTGCAAATATGGATGAAAATAGTGTATGGGGAAATTATAGAAAAATTTCAATGTGAAGAAGGAAAGACCTAGAGGAATAGAGTAGAAATTTCATATCAAGTTAATCAGAATAGTAAAAGGGACAAGGAGCACTTATAGAGATCAGCTCAAGGAAGGATCAGAATGAAAAGAGTAGATCTAGTACCTAAACCCAATAATTTGAGATTGCATTCAATCAGGTCAAATGTTCTAATCCTCTCTCACAATTGTGTTAGAGGTTGAAATCCTATGTTGATATGTTATCTTAATAGCTAGGTAGAAGTACCTAAGGAGAAGGTCTAGAAAATCCTATGTATTAGGTGGGTTTAACAACCTATTGTAAATCCTTTAATAGGGTGACACTTCATGTAAGTGTTTGTAAATCCTTTAACCAGGCCACTATTGAAATAGTGTAAATCCTTTAACAGGGTAGGCTTTTTACAGGACAGACCATCAGAAGTGGTTGAACATTGATTGTTGCCCTGACTTTTGTGGGTGTCATTCCCACCCTAGTTTTACCTACTTATGCCTGGAGCATTTCTAGGTTACCAAATCTTTGTGTTATGTGTTGATGCAAGTTTTTCATTTCATGTTTATTTATATGTTTACATGCATGTACATTACTTTTAGTTATGTGTTAATAATGGTTTGAAAGGATACAAGTTGGTACTTGAGACTCACCCCGCCTCTTAGAAGTACTCTTCCCATTTTGAACATTCCAACAATTGGTATTAGAGCACTGGTTCTCACAAAGAGAAGCCTAATAGCTTGGAGAAAAAGGTCAAAAGATGGAAGTCTTCAAACTTGGGAAGATGATTGACAATCAAGTGATTGATGTACAACTAGCTCTACACAAAGTAGAGGAAGTCAGGGGGGAACTAAGAAAATCCTTGAAAAGAAGGAAGGAGATAGCCATAGCTGAAAATGACATACACTACAAGGAGATTGACACATCACAAGTTTTTTTCAATGGAGATTCCAAGGAATTTGATGCAACAATAGTAGAATTAATGGAGAAAAACATGGCTCAAGCAAAAGAGATAAGATCTCTTAAGATAGAACAAGAATCACAAGCCATAATGCTTTGTGAAGTGACTGAACAAAAGAAAAGAGCTATTGAAGACAAGACCATGATAGAAGATGATAAGAGAAACCTCATCAATAGGCTAGAAGAGAAGACAACTAAATTTGGAAAGATCTCAAACATGTAGTTAGACACCTTAAGCTAGATGATGAATGTTCATCATGAGCTAAACATGAAAGACATTGAGATCTCTACCTTGAAAATGTAGAATGAACAATTGCAGAATGAATTGAAGAGAGAAAAGGAAATAGAAAAAAGTTACAACAATCCCAAGGAGGCCATCAAGTACTTTGAGGAATTGCTGAAATCACCAAGGGCTAGTAACGATACTTGAGGACTTGGCTACATCAGCACTAAAAAAGGAGAACCATCCAAGGCTATAGAAGAAAGAAAATAAAAAGTAAGAACACTAAACGTACTTATTATTTTTGTGCTAAAAAGGGACATACCTCTAATGTGTGCAGGAGAAAGAATAGTCATCAGCATGATAAGCCTACAAATGCAAAATTTTGTCACAAATGCAAAAAGCAAGGACATTCACCAAAAAACTACAAAACCAAGATCATGCAGACACCAAGATTTGAGGTTCATTGCTACAACTACAAAAAATATGGACATAGAGAATTTGAATGCAGATCAAAGCCTATGTGGACACCTAATCAGCCTACAAGAGGAATCAATCTTCCACATCACTACAACTGGGATTATAATACCAGGTATAGCTATCACTATTGTCAAGAGTATGAATAGATTCCTAAAAATTGCACAAGGACACATTTCAAGGGAAGTTAAAGCAGATGGTTAAACAAAACTACATGTTTTATTTTCTTGAAGATTAGTTATATTAGTAGAAACTATCCTACAAAGTCAAAAGCACCAAAAATAGAAGTCAATAAAGGAAAAGAAAAGATTGATGTTGAACAAATAAGAGGAAAAATGAACAAGACATGGAAGAAGAAAGGTGAATGCAACATATCAAATGGAGAGATCACTTCACCGAAGAGGTCAAGTGATCACAACTCATTCAACTAAGCACAAGATAGATACATGAGGTTGATACATATAAAGATGTATCATAAATTAGCCCAAGAAATCATAGACGTACTTTAAAGAAGAAATATCCATGAGAAAAGATGCCAAGTTAAAAGTTAGAAGATGATGTTGAGCTGCCTTTGGTTGCCAAGTAAAATTCTAGTAAATGTCAAGTTGAACAGACTAGTGGATGTTGATTAAGAGATGTTAGTAGCTACCAAGTAGATGAGCTTCAATGGAAGCTGACCTGATAAAATATTTGGAAGCTAAGTATACAATTGTAATAAAAAATGCAATAAATGCTAGGTTTATTAACCTAATAATGTTGAAAATTGTTCATTTTTGAATCATTCTAACACAAAGCGAAGTCAAGCAGAGTGAAGAGGTGGTTCTATAGTGACCAAACAATAACTTACAATAATTCTAACAATAATTCAACTCAATTTCATCGATTCATAAGTATTTCATTCAAGTGTTGGGCTATGTAGAGTTTGAAAGCTTATCTAATTAAAAAAGCCCTAGTTTGGTAAATGATGACATCTAGGTCAAAAACCACTAAGGAGAAGGAGAATCGTGAAATTCAACTAGTCACTAATGAAGTAAAATAGCTAGAATTTAGACCCATTCCTAAAGTTACTTATAAAATAAATCTTGTTAGTGCCCTATCTATACTTCATGATAAAGTCATCATGGTTCAAGATGTTCAAAAGTGTTATAATTGTAAAGTTGGAGCCATAGGAGATATGGATATTTTCAATGCATGTGATAAAATATGTGAAAATGGAAAACTTAAAGATAAATTCTCCATAGTTGAGAAGAAGGGTCTGAACAAAGCCCTAGTTTTCCCTATTGTTTTCAAAATAGAATGGATACACATTGTGTCGAGCAGAATCCATGATGGATCCTTTTGGTTAGAGATAGGGCCAATAAAGTTTACAAAGAAAATTGTTCATAGGGTTACTGGTATTCCAACCCTATATCGGCCAAAGATCATGAGAAGTGACAAAAAGGAAGCTGTAGAGAACACTGGTGCAAAATGGAATAATAGGGGAATGACAATAGACACCATCAAAAAACCCCTACTAGATTTTTCTATAAGAGTCATATCCCAAAAATTCTATTAGTCATGAAGGCTAAACAATGTACGATGTATAACAGTGGATGTTGCCTATAAATTGGTGAAGAAAGATCATACATATAATCTTGCAGAGCTCATGTTATAGTAGATCAATGAGAATTTGGGAGCTATAAAGAAGTCTAAGGGTGCTCAATGAAAATTTGGCTTAGTTTTGGCTTGTATTTTTTTCAAAATAAGACCATTGTTGAGAAAATCAATGGATTCATTGAGCAGATGGGTGAGAATTTTGATGCCCAAATGACTAGCTACTTTGAGGACTTCAAGAAGTCCATGAAATAGAGAATGAGGATACTAGTTTCACTAGTTGAGTAGCATAACAAGGACATTTTATTTCTTGTGGAAATTGATTACATGAATATACAAGTAGTCATACTTAGAGTGAGATGTCTTAGGCTACTGGGCTATGAACTTGATGTTGATCAAGCCTCAACAACAATAATAGCTCTACTTGAAGAGGAAAACATTTTGGAACCTATGACATTGTCAAATCAAGGGTGGTGACAGATCTCAAGATAGCCATAGTAGTGAAAAAGAAGGACAAATTGATCAAGAAGATCAAGAAAAGATTTGGAGTTGAAGAAGCAAGTACTACTAAAGAAGAGGAAGTAGATGAAGAAGAGGATGACAATGAAGATGATGAAGAAGAGCCTCGACAATTGACACAAGGTCTAGATGAGGATAAAGAGGAAGGTGCCAAGGAAAAAGAAGCCGAGGAAGCACCTATCAGAACTAAAATCACCAAGAGGAAGGCTAAAACTCCACCTTCTCCTCAATCCAAAGAAGATAAAATGGAAAAACCTGTACCAAAGAAGCCTACTACCAAAGCCACCACTAGAGCTACAACACAAAAGGCTAAAGAAGAGGCATAAAAGTAGAATAAAACCACCAAGAAGACTAGGGAGGAGCCAAGAAAGAGAAGAAAATATGTAGCTCAACCTAATTCAAATGAAGAAAAGATAGAAATAGATGATAATAGTCAGTTTAAAGTGGTAAGTCACCCACCAAAGTCTTCAATTGATAAATTGTGTACAAAGATTAGAAATGATGACTTAAAAGATTTGAAGAATTTAAATTTTAATAAGCTCACAAAGGAAGAGCAAAATAAAATAGAGGAATCTATGTATACTATGATGGTCAAGTACAAGCACACACCTCTAGAGCTAGATGGCTGAATGCCCAAGGAAATGTACAAAATTGTTGAAGACAAATGGCATTTATTCTTACAAATGGAAAAGGAAGTAAGGGAGTCTACTTTAGCCATATTTTTGCTTGACTTGACTAAGGGTCAAATAACTAATGTAGTCAAGAGGCACAATAGTAGATTTACTCCTAAGTATAGAAAATTTTGTATTTAACAACCTATGGTAAATCCTTTAATAGGTTGACACTTCATGTAAGTGTTTGTAAATCCATTAACTAGGTCACTATTGACATAGTGTAAAGCCTTTAATAAGGTAGGCCTTTCATAGGGAATACCATCAAAAGTGGTTAAACATTGATTGTTGCAATAATTTTTGTGGGTGTCATCCCCACCCCAGTGTTACTTCTTATGTCTGGAGGGTTTCTGGGTTACCAAATCTTTGTGTTATGTGTTGATGCATATTTTTCATTTCATGTTTGTTTATATGTTTACATGCATGTACATTGCTTTTAGTTATGTGTTAATAAGGGTTTGAAAGGATAAAAGTTAGTACTTCTAATTAACCCCCACCTCTCAGAAGTACTCTTCCCATTTTGAACATTCCAATAGATGGTTACATAAGGAGGATCCAACCCTCATTTTTAGAAGTGTGTGAGAGAAGAAAAGTTTGGATGCTATAAGTGATCCATGAACATAAATAATATAGAGTGATCAAGAAGAGAAATGAAGGGTATAATATAGATATATCATATTAGTGATCATATTAAAGATTGGAAAGATGAAAGTCATAATTAACATATTAAGTACAAATTGAAGTATCAATTAATGATACATTCTACAATATATTTTAAGGTAACTATACTAATAGATTGATCCTAATAGACCTTTGTAATTTTTTTAAATAAAGTTATTACTCAGTTCTAAGTTTAACTTTTAATCAAGGTAGACTAAATAAGGTTTATAAGCTTTGAACGAGGCATGCTCTTCAAAGGGTGGATAATCAAAAGTGATCAGAAGTATAACCCTAATAGGAAAACTTTATTGCTATAGTAGTAAATATTTTTTGTTTTCATCACCACCAAAGATTTTCCTTCACCTTAAGTGTTTCTAGATCACCACAATGTTTTTGTTATGTGTTGATTATTTACTATCATGTTTATGGATGTGATTATCTAGTAGATACAATACATCATTGTTGTAAATGTTTATGTGATTTATAATATTGTTGTTAGATGGATTAGAGTTAAAGCTATCGAATTAGATATATGTTTTGATGGGTAAAAGTTTTATAGATCTTGATTCAATCCCTCCCCCCTCTATAGTATACAACTTTCTCAATAGACTTCAAACAACTAGTATTAGAGTCTTGACACTTGAGTGTCAAGAAAAATCAAAAGCTTGATATAAAATTTTTCTATAGCATCTCAAAGTAGCAAGAAAAGAACTAAAGACATCCTTAAAGAGAATGAAGGAGATGAAAATTTAATAGAGTGATACACAAGATTAGAAGGAAGATAGTAAATCTCTACTTGATAATGGAAATAGCAATGAAAGTGATGTAGAAATAGCATATATATTGGAGAGGAACAACACATTAAATGAAGAGATAAAAGGGATAAAGAAAGAACATGAAATATAGTTAGTTAGACTATGTGAAGTGACTGAATACAAAAATAAAGTTGAAGAAGATAATAAGGGATGATGAAGAAAAAAGACAAATGACTAGAAGACTTGATGAGAGGACAATCAATGTGAAGAAACTCACACACATGTAATTTGATGTTCTCAACCAACTCCTAATTATAAATAAATATCCCAATAAGAAAGATGTAGAGATATAAAATATGAGATAGAAAATATTATCATCTAAGGAACAAGATGATATCTGAAGAGGAATTCATTGAAAGGTTGGTTAAGCCCAAAGAAGCTATGACATACTATGAGGAACTAAGGTCACAAAGAAGAACCCATGACACATATGGAATATGCATTACCAAGAACTTATCATCTATTGAGGAAGAGGAATTATAAAAAGGTGGATAACACAGGAAAGAAAAGAAAAAGTAAAAAAATGTACATTGTATCACTATGGAAAACTAGGTCACATAATAAATGTTTACAGAAGAAAGACTAGAAAGTCAAATGCTAAGACCAAATTCAATGGATATTGTTAAAACTAAAATAATTAAGGGAATCAAACATATGAGTGAAAATAAAAAGATTTCAATACACTAGGTGTACCTAAATTTTAAGGGTACTACTTGAACTATGAAAGGTATGGACATAGAGCTCAAGAATGTGGATCAAAGGAAATACCTAACTAGACACCCATGAAGTAAGAAAAGACCCTTGATAAAGGTAACTCGTAAAATTAGGATTAGAATACATGGTTCAATTTTGATCTATGTGGTGAATATGGTCATATTGCAAAAACTTGTATAACACATTTCAGAGGTAAATCCAAGACTTGGATGAAGGGTAGTATAATTTGTTAAAGCTATCAAAAGATTTGTCATCTAAGCAAAAATAATAAGACCAAATCATTAGCACCTAAAAATTAAAAAGACAAGGGAAAAGAAGATATAAATACTAAATAAGTGAAGAACTAGATGAATCAAAATTTGAGAAAGAATGAAAGTAGCAGTAGTTGAGCTACCCATGCTAAGATCATCCAATTCAATGGATCAAGTTATCATGCGATCTTAGACTAAGTAAAGAAGGTATATGATGAATTATATTTCAATGATATATCATACATTAGTTCCTATTGTATAATATAATGAAGTCCATATCTTCATGAGGTCAGATGCATTAGGAAAGATCTAGAATGTGAACCGAGAAAAGAGTAAATGCACCTAGTTGGAGCATAATTAGTGCCAAGCATTAGTAAAAATTTCAATTATGACTGAGTTACACTATGGAAGAAGCTCCCAAATTGATTCAGATGAAATGTTGACCAAGCTAGTGAATGGAAGTATAAATGTTGAGTTGTCTTAAGCAAGCCAAGATAGTTTTCATGTATTTTGCATTTACCTTTTAAAGTGAATAGAATTAAATGAATACCATTTTTATTGTTTGAAGGTATATAGTTTATGAGTTCATTTCATTTCATGAGGCTATCAAATTCTAAGAGACAAGAGCAAGATGATTTCAAGGAATATTTTCCAACAATTGCACAATGATTCTAGTATGTTTCATAAACTAAAAATTGTATGTGTGTAAAGTTAATTTGAACAAAATTAATCAATTTTTGAAAATATTTTATTTTCAAAACCTTAGTTTGAAAATGACATCATCTACATATCCATGTGTGAAGAGGCAAACATTGAATGGAAATAATCTATAAATTGTCTACAATGATGCATGCCCTCCTCAAGTATTTAATGTATATCCAAATATTGTGATGAGTGGAGGCTCATTCATAGTGTTGTCTTCAATTACACCTATTTTGATCATGGCTGACAATGTAAGGTCATGATACATGTGAAAAAGTGGAAAAATTGTTGATTTTGAATTGAAAAACACATATGATAAGCTATATGAAAATGCAGTGTTGTGATGAAAAAGAAGTCATGGCCAAGAGAGGGATAGCTTGTATATTAGAATGCCCTAAAGTATTCAAGGTTGAAAGGCTTAAGATAATTTTGACTAGGTTGCATGATATGAAGTTATGGCTCAAGAACATGCCAGTTAAAATAAGAAAATCCATCATACATCACATAACTAGTTACCCTACCCTTAACTGAGTGAAGATTATTAATTGTAAGGAAAGAAATATGATTGAGGACCTCACAATGGAGAAGTAGAATGGGTAATGTATATATATTAATATAATAAAAGATCTAATCATTGAGCTTGTAGTCTAAGTGATTGCACAAGATTTCTATTAGTCAAGCTTTTTGGATAGTGTACCTTGTGCACCTATTGACATGGTATATAAAGTAGTCAAGCATGACTATAGCTATGAATTGGTCAAGCTCCAACTGATATAGCTTGTATAAAATCTCATGTAAGCTTGGATCTCTCATATTATTTACATTATTTTATGTTTAAAACTGAATTTCCATGATAATAGATTAAGTATAGGATAAGGATTGACCCTAGATCAAGTAGATAAATGACAATATTGAATAGCTAGGTGAAAATTTTCAATCTTTTTGGATGGATATTATGAATACTTCCAAAGGAAAATGAAAAATAGGTCAAGGATATGTAAGTTAGTGGTTGATAAATATTATGATCATATATGTTTTATGGTTAATGTCAACTATACATATGTAAAACTAGTTATACTAATGGTAGTATGGCTAAGTTTTATGTAGTATAAAGTTAACATTGGTGAAATGTCTACTTCTATTATAATACTATTGGATAAAGAAATTTACAAGGGTCAAGAAATTAGGTACATACAAAACTAAAAAGATCAACATGATGATGTAGATGAAAGTCCCTAACATGGGAAAAAAGAGGAAGAAAATGATCCAAAACTTAGAAGGTAAGCTTGGAGAATAACCATTGCAAATAATAGAAGGAAAAGGAAATGATCATGGTAGTGTCGATTATGGTGATGAAGGAGATGAAGGAAAAGGAAAAGAACTTTTTTTTCCAAGCCATTGGCAACAAATTTTAATTTTAATTTTATTTTTTATCATATGGTAAAAAAGAGCATGAAGAAAGTAGATACACCACCCACATCTACACCAAGAAGAGTCACTAGATAAGGATGTAAGGAGGCAATTCCTACAAGTGCTAAATAGAAAAAAGAATTAGTAATGAGAACAAGGCTAGTTAAGGGAAAGACTCCTAAGAAGAGGATATCTAAAGAGAAGGAGGTTGAGAAAGACCAGCAGAAGAAAAGACCTAGGAGAAAAATACTTGTCAAACCTAATGAAGAGGATGATTATGTTGAAAGGATTACGTATGAGGACTTGAGAAATTTTTGGGTTGTACCAAGAAGAACTCCTCAAGACATAGATAGGGCATGTAGAGAAATTTTTTGTGGATATGATGCTAACTTTTAAATATACACCAATATAATTAGGTAAATAATTTCCTAGAGAATTATATATTAAAATTAATACAAAATGGAAATGGGCATCAAATACTGAAACAAAAGTGAGGGAGTCTACATTAGCCCAAGTTATGCCAAATTTAGGGAAGAATCATATAGCTATAGCTATGAAAGAATATGAAAAGAAATTTTTACCTAAGAGAAGGTCATATAAAATTTTGAAAAATAGAATTGAAGATGTTTTGTAGGAAAGGAAAACTATTTCAAAGAAATTTTTTGGGTTAATCAAAACAAAAATAGAAGAAGAGGTAAAGAAAAATGAAAGAGTTGAATTAGATGACATGGATGACATCTAAATTGATGATGAACAATTGGTAAAAATAGGAAATAATATGGCTTAAGAAAAGGTATGTAATGAATAGAGATGGTCACCATTGAGCATGAAAATAATGCCTCTACATTTCCCATTGTGAGTAGATTTGTCAATGAGCTAGAAAAGATAGTGTCTATCAAGTTCAAAAAAGAGGAGAAAACCCCTAAATCTATCAAATACACTCTATTGGACCACAATATAATATTACAGTAGATAAAGGAATATCCATAAATTGGTTATCAACAATCAACTTGATAAGAAATAGTTACTATCACAAAAGAACCTCTACTTATTGTTGATACATATGTGAAAAATTTCAATGAGGCATAGGTTATAGTTACTAAGTAATAGAGTGGGTCGACTCAAGGAGAAAGAAAGGAGTCAATGAGTTTGGATACTGAAGTATAGAAATCTACTATAGGAAATAAAGTTCAAATTGTATCAAGACCTCTTATAAGGAGACATGTCAGCTAAGTTCTACTAGTGAATTTGTTAGGATAAAGGAACAAACAACACATGAGGAACCCAAAGGTGTCTAGGGAAAACAAGGTATTGTTCAAAGTATAATTCTAGCTATTCAAACTCAAACTATTCAATTTTCAATTCTAAGCTCTAGTACTCTAAAGTCAAAAGGAAAATGGAGGAAGAAGAAGAGTTAGTAGCCTAGAAAGCTAGTGATAATAAATGAATTAATAGTGGTTCCAAATTATGACATTGATAACTTAACTTATGAATAGATGCAAAGATTGCAAGAAGTATTGGAAAGGACGAGAAGAAATAAATATTTAAGAAGGGAGAAACAACAGAAACAAGTGTTGCATGAGATCAATTGTACATTATTATAGTCATTTGATATTTGACAAGCTAGTGAAATTGGATAACGTTGTACTAATTCCAAAGTTATGGTGCTAATTACTAAACTTATGAATAGATGAAAACCTTGAAAGGTCTATTGGCAAGGAAGAAAATATAGGAAGAGTTAAGAAGGGAGAAACAAAATAAATAAGTGTTCCATGATATTAAGGGAATTTTTTAGATGCATTTGATATTAAAAAGATTGATGAGAAAGCCATTGTTATTTCTTAGCTAGTACAAATTGTTGAAAATGTCAATGATATAGATATTGATTCAAATGATAAGATGATGAAATGCACATCAAGAAGGTTTAATATAGAGTGATAGACAAGGTTTCTATAGAGATTTCAATAAGGAGAATGCATCTTTCAAATCTTGTAAATAATATAAAAGAAGTTGTGAAGTGTTGGAAATATTCAAGACTAACCTAAGTTACTGAGAGGGGAGGAGTGAATCAGTAACTTCTAAAACTTCAAAAAATTCAACTCCTAAACTAATAAACATTTAATCCACCATATAAACCTTGATCTAATTGCATGCATAAGAAACTAAAAATATGATAGCATTCATAACATTGTAACACAAAGACTTAGAAAGTAAAACTAGGGTGGGACGATACCCACTACTTTAGTATTGTAATATAAAGTTAGCCTATTAAAGCTTACATTGATCACTTCTAATGATCTACCCTATTAGGAGCAATTAGGACTACTTGATCCACCTTGTGAAAGGATTTACAAACGTACAATTAAGTATGCATTCGGTAAAGAGATTTACAAAAAACTATTAGGTCTACCTTGTGAAGTGATTTGATTGATGCACCTATTAGGATGAAACAATGGATGATACCTGATTTTCAACTTGGTTTGCTAAATGAGTTTCCTTTAAGTACTCATCAACTTATTGTGATAGACATTACTTTGATGATCCTTATACTATTGTAGCCTTTGTAATTCACTCTTTTTGTTTTTCTCTAATTTAGTTCACATTCACACCCTCATATACTCTCATACATACTCCATATATATACACACACACACACACACACAAATTATACAAATTACAAAGCTAGCCATAATACAAGTTCCTAGACTGACTCCATGAGGTATTGATACTCAGTGTCCACTATCAATGCTTATCATTGTCATACACTTAGTAGACATAGAAGATCAATCCATATTGATCACTTCCAAGTAGTT
The DNA here is from genome assembly GCA_028749045.1 of Cupressus sempervirens. Taxonomy (NCBI): domain Eukaryota; kingdom Viridiplantae; phylum Streptophyta; class Pinopsida; order Cupressales; family Cupressaceae; genus Cupressus; species Cupressus sempervirens. The sequence continues at coordinate 253,198,288 of CM053789.1, forward strand.
TTGAACTTGGTCTGCATTGGTGACTTAGTAGATACTGTGAAACTTGTCATACAAATTGAGTCTCCTAATTTACATTGTATGACTCGGTAAACACTATGACATCAAGCTTGGTATAAACTAAGTCACTGGGTTAACACTAGAATCACATCATATAAATTGCAAACTTAGTGAACAGTGCATAGCTTAGCTTGCATTGGTAAATTTGGCATACACTGAGATGCATGATTTATAATGTTGATCTACACTATAACTGTGACTGCTCAGTAACCACTAAGATTTTTCCAAAGAACTTAGTAGCAACTAAAATACATGGCAAAACACTATGAACCATATAATGAGCTTGATAGCTATACACAATCTAAATAAGTGTGTGTCACTAACAATGAACTTGACTAATATATCAACAATCTCCCCCTTTTGCATTAGTGACAAAAAAACTTATCAAAACTAAATTCAAAAAGGTTTCCTAAATATGTTTTATCCATTCCTTAACTTGATAAAGTATACTATTTTTGAGATTTTTTTCAAAATTGATTTTGTAAGGGATATATTTGTACACAGTAAGGCTCCTCTATACATCTTCTTGCCATATAAAATATATCTCTCTGTACACATCTTACTCCCCCATTTATTTTTCAACTTATTGCATGATTTTCCCCATAACACATGTCTTTCTCCAATATATATTTTCTCCCCCTTTTTGACATTAATGCCAAAGATTTATTCTATTTATTTACATAGTAACACCAAAATGAGATAGAAAATCTAAATGTACCTTGAGAATAATCACCAAGGTGTTATCCCAATTATCTTGTAGAATCTTGCATGTGTGAACTACCACTTGGACTTCTGCTAATAGTTCTATCATGTGATCTATAATGGAGAAACTATTGTCATGGATGAGAGCTTTTAAATGTACAATATGTTTCTAGAATGCATCCATGATGGGAAGAATCATATTTTGAATATCAATCAATGTGGATCTTATTCTTGCTTCCTCTCTAAGCAGTTCTACTTACATATCTAACAAAAATCTTATCCTTTGAAAATGTGCAGAGCTTGAACTAGGGTCAAGTTGCAACTACTAAGCACTAGCTTTCAAATCTTCATCTTTTTTGGACAATTTTTACTTTATTTCTTTTGTGAAACTAGAAATATCACAAAGCTTTCCAAAAATTGATGACACATTCGTAAAGGATGTGTCTAAATTGACCAAAATTGTCAAAAGTTCTACTTGATGAATTACTATCTACAGAGAAATGTACTCAAACACTTTATTATCAAATTTCTTCTCTACTTTTTGTAGTAACTTTTCTTTTCCTTCAGTGTCTTCATTGAATTTTTGTACTGCCTCTACTAGCTAACACAAAATTGGCTGAGAAGAGACCACCTCAATACCTATAGCCTCTACAAATATATCTTCAATTATTTAGATTCCTTATCTCTCTCCTCTCTTAGTTTCTATTGTTTAGACTTTTCATGGATGAGTTCACCAAATAACTGCATTTGGTCTGAGGTGACTTTGGAAATGTCCCAATTTGGGATAACAATTTCCTCATCTAAATCAATATCTTCCTCTAGCTCTTTTCCTTTATTCAAAAATTTTGAGCTTGGTTGAACCTTGGGCTCAATTGTCCTTACACTTATTAGTTTCATACCCAAAATAGAAAGAATTGTAGATATGCTAGGACTAGCTGTGAAAACTATTACTGTACGTACTAAAGTAATGTATATAGAAATACATGAAGAATCAAAAATTGGTTTTCTCAAAATTGAAGTGCTCAAAACTAAAGTACTCAACTCAGTAGATGAAGAAGGAATCTATAGATTAGAAGATGAAGTGGAAATCACTTCTGTTAGTGATTTGTTGAGCTAAGTAGGAGGAAAGAGTGATTGGATGATTGGATTAGTATTGGTGGTCACAATCAAACTTGTTGGGGTAGTCTCTGCACTTGATGTGCTTACTAGTTCTCCTTGAGAGTGAAGAAGTGAGACTATGACTATTGTAGCTTTCTTAACTAGATTAGTGTCCTCATCATCTAGCTTTTCTTCCTCAATATCCTCTTTTCCATGACCGTCTTCATCTTCTTCATTGACAAAATGAGTTAATTGTTCAACATTCTATTCTTCATCATAATCATCTTTGACATTGACTCAAAAATCACTTCACTTATGTAACAAATAAATATTATTCTAAGTGTTTGTTGTGTTCTTCACAACATGCTCAATGTCCTTGATCAAAACCAAACAACTATTAAACTTTAGAGTCAAATTTTCTTCACTTTTCTTCAATCACTCTTTTACCTCAGCATTTGATATACTTGGTAATAGCTGCCTCAAGGTTTTCCCATATATGTCTTTGATAATTTGCATTGAAAAATGCCACTTTCACTTTATCTTTTCTAATAACTCACTAGGAACTTGAGAAGCAAGCTAGTCTAATGAGTGTTTCCACTTAACCATTTTATTCAACACTAGGTCTTTAATCAACTTCTGCTCCTCTACTATCCTCATCTCATATTTGAATTATTTGAAATTTGTTACTCCTACTCCAGATTTCAAAAAATTTAATCTATCTTGGAAGGTGGGTAGAGGTTTTTTAAATACAATGCCTCCTCCTTCCTTGTTAGAATTCTTCCTTGGATATTTCCTTTTAAAAATTGTAGTGGATGACTTAATTGGCTTGGTAATAATTACCTTGCCTTTATTCTTTAGTGGCTCTTCTTCTTTAGATTCTGCCTCCTCTAGTTCCACATCCTCTTCTTACACATCTTCTCCTTTACCCACAGTTATCAAAAGGGTTGAACTAGATTTTAGTTTTACAATTCTTTTCTTCTCTTTGTTTACAACCTGAGCAAGTTTTGTCTCAAGTTCAATCCTATTTTTTGCTTCATCATATGTTCCAATATATGCAGCCTTAGGATCAACTAGCTCATTGACAAGGGATTCAATGATATCTTTGGTTTCATCAATATTGATCTCATAACCAAGAGGTTTTACCCAAGAAATTCTAGGCTTAACTACCTAAATGTAGACTTTGTCACAATCCACCATAAAACATATATCATTCTTATAATCCTCAACTAGTTTCTTGGGGATTTGGAACCTATTATTCATTTTTCCTTTGAATACATCAAAATAATTATCCATGATATTATTTTAATTTTCACCCTTCTCTGTGATATACTCATTTATCTGATAAAGAACATGCACATATTTTCTCCATAATATAGTGCCTTTAGAAGGAAAGAATTTATGAACATAAAAGAATAGACAATTCAACAAGAAACCAAACTTACATGGGTTGTTCTTTGAAGTTCTTATGCTTTCCATGTTCTTGTTGAACTATCTCAACAATATTTCAATAAGGTCAAATGGCAGATTGTTCTTTACCACCTTGTATGCCAAGTCCATAGCCTCACATGACACACTATTTAAACTACTAGAGCAATAAATCTTATGTGAAATGACATGAATACCAAACTTCAGTTCAATATCATAAACATTTCTGATTTTCATTCCTCTACCATGCCATTCTACTAGGGTTTTCTTTTCCAAATCTACCTAACCTAGGGTTTTTGTCATTTATCCCTTGGCTAGCATTGGGAGGCTAGTGATTTAGTGAATCATCTTCTTTGTTATCAACACTGGTTGCTCAAACCATAACTAACCATTATGCGCCTGGCTGAGGATAAACCTAATCCATTTAACTTGAATTTTCTGGGGCATGTGAGAGATATGAGTTAATCCTTTGGTTTCTAGGCATTGGTGCTTAGGTTTCAAAACTCCATCCACACATAGTTGGCCTAGGACATCATCCATTTCCAATGTGTCAATTTCCTAAATAACACATTCGAAATGAGTGGAAATATTTTTAACCAAAAGTACCTTTAGAGGAATTCGCGATTGAGCTCCACTTAGATCTAGGGTTTTGGTGATCGTAGGAGTGAACTTGAAATCAAGTGCTTTCCACTCTACTCCATGAACCAACATGTAAGATCCTCACTTAACCTTTCTACTATTGGATGTCATCCTCACTCAATAGAGTTTTGTAGGACTAGAAAAATGGTTAGAAGCATAACATACTATGAGCAAATCACAAACTCAATCAACATACATTAACACCCACTGGTCTACCATGAAAGCCAAACTAAACAAAAGAAAGCAAACATAATAAAAAACTCCCTTTTCTATTTGTAGATCCCATGTTCTTCTTTCTTCTCCAAATGATTTTAGCTCCAAAGTTTCCTATAATGCACACAAGGTTGAAGCCAAAGCCTATGATGTGGATAATGCCATGAGAATACTTGAAATGTAATTTTATGTAAGAGAGAGAATGCAAGATGCAAAGAAGTAGAGACTCAAAGATTCAAAGATTAGGACTTTCAAAACTTAAGCATTTGGATTCAAGGACCCAAAATGAGAGAAAGAGTGTTCATTTTATAATCAACACTCAAAGTGAGGGCATTGGATTTTTCACCCACAGACATGCGATGTGGAAAGAGATTCCTATGACGCATATGACCGAATATGCCAATTGTGAGATTCTATGACACATGCAAGTCAAACTTGGCTAAATGTGGAAGAGAATCTATGATGTGTCATAAGACACCTCAACCCACTTAAAGCCAAGAATGTATGACAAAGAAGCCAAATAGAGACATGTGTAAGAGGTAATAATATTTGATTATGAAAAATCTCGGCCAAGTGCCAAAGGAGGATCCACAAGGTGTCACATCCAAGTGTCATGATGATGCAATATTTTATGGAATATTTGAATTAAAAATCCTCTTATTCCACAAAATAAGAATTAGTAGAAAATGGATTTAATGACGGAGAATGGAACTTAGGAAATTGAGAATTTCCATGGTTTTTAGATGATGAACCAATTAATTAATAAAAATTAATTAATTGAAGATGATAATTAGGAAGAATAATTAGAAGGAATCATAGAATAAAATTATGGGTTATTTAATCCTATAGAGAAAATTAGCAGATGATTTGCCAAATTGATTAAATGAATGTGACAGTATCCTTTGATAAAAATGTAATGATGATGGATATGGAATAAGATGATGACTAGTAGATCAAAGCCATGATCAGATTGATTGATTGAAGTTGATAACATGCCAAGGACACATGACATGAATTGGTTGATATGTAACATTTAACTGACATTGTAAATGCTACAGGATTGAAATTGATTCATAAGGTTTGATCATAATAACACCGATGAACATTGTCAATGTTATTAAAATGGTTGATGATGTCATGATCTAACATTGAAAGCCTTAGCAATGTCAAAGATTGAATGATATGAATATCACTGAGAGCCATGATAGTACTAAGGTCAGATTGATAAGATTGATAAGTTGATAGGTTTCCAAGGCACTGAAAGCCACAACAATTCCTAGGAGTGGATAAATGATGATTAAGTTGAGATGTTTGATATGTTTTGGGTTGATTAGGACCAATTTTGAGTGATTTTGAGTTGATTTGGGGTGATTCCAAGTTGATTTGATATGATGTGAAAAAGGATACAAATGATGAAATATGGTCAATCTAGCCAAAAGATCAAAGTTAGTAGAATGAGAAAATGGGACAAATTAGAATGATGAAGTGATGATACCATAGATGTGAATAATTTTTGATCATCTATAGGTTGGAAGGAATTCGAAAACTTTTGCTAGAAATTCACTCAAATCACTTGGTAGCTCTTAAGATCACACTTTCACAATAGCACTTGTAATTTCATAGTAGGAAATCACTTTGACTTCATGCATTTTGTTAAAAAATTTCCATAAATACTTATTACGGAGGTAGATCTATTAACATCACATTGACCGATTGTCATTCACTATGCTTGTATTAAACACTCAGTGAAGTTTTTGTGACTCAGTAACCATATGCATATTTATCACTCGGTAGAGAAGATAAATTAGTAGACACTTGCACTTGGTGATGCCTTTGTATCTAAATACTGATTTGGATCATTTCACTCTTTCAATCTAGACCTATTTTGGATGTCTTCTTTGATAGCATGGTTTTAGTTTCTCTTATGAGAACTTAAGTAGAAATGATAGAGTCACCCAATTCTTGAGTGACTTGTTTATTACTCAAACTTGTATCATCAGTAGACGTAGGAACCCATTGCTGTCTCATCTATTTATGAATGTTATCAAATTTTTCCTTTTTCTCATCTTCAATCCTACTAGTACTCATGTAGTCCTTGGCAAGATGACCAAGTTCTGTACAAATGAAATATCTTTTAGTAGTGTCTCTTTTCCTCAAATGATGCTTTACACAATTTATTCCAATGTGTCCAAATTATCCACAATAATGACATCTCTACCAAGTGTTATAGTTCCAACCAAATATTGCTTTCACAATTTTCTCTACTCGATTCAATACCTTGGTTTTTCATTTTGATGACTTGTGTCCATGTTTCTTGCATTTGTGACATTTGCCTTCAAATCCTAGTTTCTCTTTGCATTCATTAGCCTTATGACCATGTTGATTGCATTTGTATTATTTTCTATTGAATTTTGCTTTTACATTGCTCTAGCATTTGTTTGATGTATGATCTATCTTACTATAGTGATTGCAAGTAGGTCTTTGGTTCTTTTGAGCTCCTTGCTTGGATGATTCTCCTTTTTCTATATATCCAATTCCCACTTTTCCTTTTTTCCTATAGATGTTTTTCTCATTCAATTAATTCGAGTCTACTTGAGATTTCATCATTCTTTCATTGATTTGCTTCTCAAAGTTTAGATCATTCCTCAGTCTTTCATTGATTTGTCTTTTACATTTTAGATCATTTTTCATTCTTTCATGTATTTGTCTTTTATAATTTAGATCATTCCTCATTCTTCCATTTTCAAATCTTAGGCTCATGATTTCCTCATTTGCATTGGAAATTTGATCAATAAGGTTTTCTTGCCAAAGGGATTAGTTCTATATTTCATTGTTCCTTCCATCTATCTCTTTTTTTATCATGATTCTTTATTCCATGGCTTCATATAACCTTATTGACTGATTTTTTTATTCTCTTCTTAGTTTTCTTACTTCTTTTTGTAGGGATCCATTCCTTTCTAAGAGTTCTTCAATTGCTTCATTGGCTTCTTCTAAATTTCTTGAATGAAGGTCTTCAATTCTTTCATCAATGTATAGATGATCATTCATGTGAATTGCAAGTTCTTTTCTTCTTTTCATGGATTGAGAGAGTTGTTCCTTTGCTTTCTTGAGTTGGGTAATGGCCATTTCTAAATCTAGCTTCCCATTGTCAATAGTTTTGTCAAGTCTAAATATCTCCATAGCTTTGATCTTTACTCAAGCTATTAAGCTTTCCCTTGCGAACCATAATGTTTTGACACCAATTGTTGGAAATATTCAAGACTAAGCTAAGTTACTGAGTGGGGAGGGGTGAACCAGTAACTTCTAAAACTTCAAATTTTAAACCAATCAGCATTTAATCCATCATATAAACTTTGATCTAATTGCATGCATAATAAATTGAAAATATGATAGCATTCATAACACTATGACACAAATATTTGGTGACCCAAAAACCTTTCGAATAGAAAGTAAAACTTGGGTGGGAATGATACCCACTACTTTTGTACGGCAATATAAAGTTAGCTTGTTAAAGCTTACATTAATCACTTCTGATAATTTTCCCTATTAGGAGCAATGAGGATTGCTAGTTCCACCTTGTGAAAGGATTTATGAACATACAATTAAGTATGCACTAGGTGAAGAGATTTCCAAAAGACTTTTAGATCTACCTTGTGAAAGGATTTGACTAATCGACCTATTAGGATGAAATAGTAGATGATCTCTAATCTATAACTTGGTTTGTTGAATGAGATTCCTTTAAGTACTAATCACCTTGCTATAATAGATATGACTTTACTACTCCTTATATTGTTGTACCCTTTGTAATTCACTCTTTCTACTTTTATTTGATTTATTTTGCATTCACACCTTCATATACTCACATAAATACTCCATACATACATTGCACATGATACAATGCATTACATATATATCAATCCAATTATACAAATTACAAAGTTGGCCCACATGAAGACAATTGGGTTCACAAGACTGACTTTGTGAGGTTTTGATACTCAACATCAACTTTCAATGCTTGACATCATCATGAACTTGATAGATGTAGAAGCTTAGTCTATACTAATCACTTCCAAGTAGTCTTGAACTCTATCTGCACTTGTGACTCAGTAAATACTATGAAACTCATCATATAAATAGAGTCTTTTGATTTACATTATATGACTCAGTAAACACTATCACATCAAGCTCAGTATAAACTGAGTTACTTGGTTAACACTGGGAAGCTTGGTTAATACTAGACTCACATCACATACATTGCAAACTCAATGAACACTGCATAGCTCAACTTGTACTATCAAACTTGACATACATTTTGATGCATGGTTTACACTATTGATCTTCATTGTAATTATGACTACTCGATAACCACTAAGATTTTTCCAAAGAACTGAGTAGCAACTGAAATACATGGAAAAACACTATGAATGGTATAATGAACTTTGTAGCCATATACAATTTGAATAAGTGTGTGTCACTAATAACAAACTTGATTGATATGTCAACAGTGAAGAATGTTAATTATTTCTACAAAATGCTATGTCATGTTAAATTCTTTACCAATAAAAGTCAAGAGATAATAGATATCAAACAATAATATTTAAAGTCTATAAAACATTATTTTAACATGGATGAGAGTTCAAGTATATTTCATTTTGAGATATTACTATTTGTCCAAGCTAGGTTAGTTGAGTTGATCACTAATGATGGAAGAATAAGGGATAAGCTTATTTTTATACAAATTATTTGGATATCTCACTTAGAAGTCGTGGAGATAGAGCTTCAATCATTGATGAAGGTATTTTGAAGAAATCCAAATCTTATAGCTACTAATAGTTTGGTAGATCCAGCTGCTCAGCTAGAAATAAAGATTCAAGTTTTGGAATTTGTCAAGATAAGTTTGGATCATGCATTGGGCATGCTACTATAGATTTATAAATCATGCCTGGATGATAATGACATTACCATTCCAAAACCCTAGAAACCATAAGTGTCAAAAACAAGGGGGAAGTGACATGTATATATTGAACATATTGTATGTAATAAAGTTTTTTTGAAGACCAAGTCGTAATAGAAGGGGGAGTACTATTTTTTAGTTTTGGACTATAATATTTTCATCATGACAAAGTGTTTTTTCCACTAATGTCAAAGGTGGAGATTAATGATCCCTAAGGTCTATTTTTTATTAGTGTAAAAAACTTAGTCATTTATTAGAAAGATTTGGTCAATTATCACTATAATTGAGCCATCCTACTAAGGTCAACCTATATACATAAGACTTGCATGTCATTTACGTGAATCCAAGCAACTACATTGGCCAAGAAAGTCTCTAGTTGAGGAGTAGTCCTATGTGAGCTAAGTTATTCAAAATAATATTTAACCCCTTATTTCTAGACCTAGTTCATGTCATTTCACATAGTTTGAGCAAAGAAATCCAAGGACAACATTGATACTAATTATGACTAACCACCAAAGTGTTGATGTGCCAATCAAGCCAATTTCGGTATATTTGTTTAGAATGGAACACACACTAAGGTAAACCATTTCTAGACCACTTAATGCATGTTTAAATGATCAAGGAGTCAATCATGGATAAGGTTTTTTTTTTTTTTTTTGATGAATTATTAATCCCTATGCAAGGTGATTAGCCAATCTAAAAAATGGAAGAATTAAGTAGTAAAAGTGAAGGATATAGATTGTTTATTTTCATTTGGAAATTTTCACATATGGTTAAATAAGGAGGATACAAACCCTATTTTGATAAGTATGCGAGAGAAGAAAAGTTTGGATGCTATAAGAAAACTATGCAGGGAAATATGATAGGGAGTCCAAGTAGAAAATTCAATAAAAGAATATAGATATATGAAATTAGAGATCTTATCATAGATTGGAAAAAAGAGATATATAACCAACATATTAAGTGAAAAACAAAGGATTAGGTACTGATACATTCTAACAAGTGTTTCAGGATAAATATCTTAACAAAGTGGTCCTAATAGACATTTTAAAATTTCTTAACAAAATTATTAATTAGTTGTAAGTTTATATCCTTCAATAAAGGTAGACTGAACAAATCTTATAATTGCTTATCAGGATAGACCCCTCACAGTAGATCATTACAAGTGATCAAAATTATAGTCCTAATACGTGAACATTATTTTGATGGTAGTGAAGAGTTGTGGGTGTCATCCCCATGCTAGGTTTACTTCACCTTAGATATTTTTTGGGTAACCAAAATATTAGTATTATGTGTTGGTTATTTAATTTTATTTTTATGGATGTGATTAGCTATTAGACCTAATACATCATTGTAGTATTGTTGTTAGAATGATTAGAGTTGAATCTATCAAATTTGAAATTTGTTTCAAAGGATAATTTATTTTTAGGTGTCGATTCACCACCCTCCCACCCCTCTCAATCTCTAACTTTCCTAGTAGACTTCCAACACCTAGTTATTTCCGAGTTGCATTGAAAAGTAAATAACATGAAAACAAATTGAAACATAAAAACATTTTCATATTTGAAAACATTATTTTTAACATGGAAACCTTGATAAGGGGAAAGCTACCTTCCACTAGTAACCAAAAATTTTTACTCTTTCAAAGTGAATTGTGCTAGGATCAAATAATGGTAATTTTTTACGTAGACAATTTTAATTTGACCTTGTTAGATTTATACCAAACTATCATCTATATCTTATCACTCATTGGTCCTATCTAAAGATTGGCTTTCTCTAAAGAACTTATAAACACCAGTAATCAATGTTACCATATAGGATTTGGTATACTTATTAGCTTCTCTTGTTTAACAAGATTTTTCTACTAAAAATATTAGAACCTAACTTGATACCAATTGATTTGTTAGGTTTACCACTACATTGCTTTCTCAAATTTCATTTCTACTTGGTCTCTTTTTGATCTCTATCCTTTGATATGTTTACTTCCCTGATATGATCCATCATTATTTCAATTTTTTTTAACTCTTCTTTGATCTTCTCATTTCTCTTCTCAGTTCACCTCACTCTTCTTTCCTCTTGAAAAACGTTTCACTTTTATCTTCTTTCTTAACATTTGATCAAAATTTAGCCAACATCATAAATATCCAAAACATATGTTCAAATACTCCATTGATAGTAGTCTATGTGCTTGTAGATTCCAAAAATTGTCTCTTAATAATCATGATTGTTGATCTAATATTCATTGCAAATAGTCACTTAGAAAATAGAAATTTCATAGTACTTTGTGTGCATCATTATCATTCTTCAATCTCCATCATTAGTTCTTCATTGTATTTTACCAACCATAGATATTGTAACAAACTTTGATACATGTCATTGAACTTCTTAAACATTCTTTATTTCTACCAAAAGTAGGCCTCATATTTAAATTTTATAATTAATTTTTTTGTATTGCTCAATGAATATAACATTTCACTTGGGTAATACATCACTTAAACAGTACTAAACTCACCTAGGTAACCCTAAAATTTTGTCATTTCTTGTATATCTCATTAAATTACAATATTACATATTAAAAACTAATAAAACCAATATTACATTATCTCTATACAACTCACTCAAGTTCCCATTAGATACCATGGTTATCAACTCTGTCAACAACACACCTTCTTCAAATCCTCTTCATGAATAAAATTGATATTGATCTTTATTGAGTTAGCATTATCTCTAATCAAAAAAGAATTTACATGAATGGCAACATAACAATTGATATGAATATTTTACATACATTCATAACATTCACAGTTACATTATTAGTTGCAACTTACACCTTCAAATAACTCCTAGTCAACTGATAGATTGAATTAAATGGTTTAAATTCCTCTTTCTTTTATAGAAAAAAATCTAACTTATTTTCAATATTATTTCTATTCTAGAAAAATCAAGTCTTTTAATGTGTTATCTTAGAACTTTTGAGCTTATCCCTTTTGAGTAGAATTATAGTTAAAGGTGGTAAAACTTTATAATGCAAAATAGATTTCTAAAACTTAATACTGTAGGGAAGAATAGCTAAAGGAAAATTTGTAGCAATTTTATCTAGGAGTTTGTTCTAGTAAAATAATAACTACCTTGATACATGCTAACATTACAACTCTATAATTAATATCATCAAAGAAGGGAATTCCATTCTAATTAATTTTCATAAAATTCTGCAAGATTTTGTTAAACATTGTAAATAGGCTTTCACCAACCATGATATCATTAAAACTTCACTAAAGGATTTAGTGCATTGTTGATTGTATGTCTCCATTTGTCTCCCAAACTCTCAAAGAGTTTTAGCAAGGAGATTCTATCTTTCCAAGACCTTATAGAGGCATTTTTCTTAACTTATTTTTATAAAAAAATCCCTAGGTTGCAATTGATTTTCTTTAGAATTTTTGAGAAGTTTACATTGGAATTTGTATGAGTTTTCTTCCAAAATATTTATTTATAATATCTTCAAATAGAAATTTTGGAATATAAATAAAAACTAGAAACATCAAATTCATACCAAAGATGGCGATCATAGGGATATTTATAACTAGAACCCCATCGTGTCGATCAATAATTTTCTATGAAATAATAGAACACTCATTTTCTTTAGAAGTATGACATCTACTACATCAATTATGCACATAGAATGAAATGGATTCATTCAATCATGGTCAACATATTATTTTACTCAAAAATATTTATTCTATGACCAATGATGCTATTCAATGGGCATTTATACTTACTGTGTTGTTTCTTCTAGTGTACAATACTCCTTATATTTCTTGTACTAAAAATATTTTTGTGGATCATTAATTGCCATAACACTACTATTTTTTTTCTTAAATAAACTGACCTTCTAAGGTTTTTTTTTTTTTCTTCTACTTTGTATTTTATACCTATCAACTATCTTTGTTACTTGATTGCATCTTCTACATTATATTTGGATGAGTTCATGGAGTTTCTCTACCCAATTCAATATCATATACTTTTGATGGATATTCCATTGATGATTTTTTTCTCACCCTCATAGGGGATGAGGTAAATTTTTAAAAAGAAATTGAATTAATTGATTTTTTAATTTAATTTTTATTATAACTTTTCCATTTAATAGAATTACACCCTTTATTACTTTTATTCTTTCCTTTGACCAACACAACAATTTTCTTAGTATCTTTAAAAACTACTTCATCTTGGTGAGGTTCTGTATTACTTGGTTAGATCTTTTTCCTTCCATGGATTTTTTATATAGATTTCTTGACATTATTCTTAAATAAATATAAAATCCAAGTTTTCTTAAACTCTTTGGCTAGAAAATTTCAAGTTTGTTCAAAGATTTATTCTTCCATGCATGTTCATTATTCTTCATGTTGGCCTCCTTCCAAAGAATCTTATATCAAGTTATATAATTTGTTTACAGATCTATTATGGGCATCACATATTCAAAGGAATATTTTATTTGATTTCACATAGGAGTATAGTTATCTACCTCTTCATTACAATAGGCTAGTGTTGACTTTTAGTGATTGTTCAGAAATGTACTGTAAAATTTTAGCTATCTTGACAAGGATTTTGGAGTTGACTCATAAACCATTTTCCAAGGATGACTAGTAAAAATTTTTTAGGGTTATTTTGTTAATCCAATATAAGTTTTGTAATATTATCTTATTATTATGATTTTTTAAGGTGAATATATAGCCTATTGTAGAAGTAATGAGTTGTAAGGGAGATTCAATATTGAATAGGTTGAAGTTATAGGATAATATATTTAACTTGATTCTAGGTTGGAATATCCTAGGGATTGGGTGGACCATGTTAAATATTTGTGTCATCTATTCATTTATCTAAGAATTATTCCTTTTTGATATTGCTTATATTTTCATTTAATTTTTATTTCTATACAAGTAACCCTAACAAGTGGTATCATAGTAAGGTTTTTTTAGTTATCATCTATAGGAAAGTAATAGGATTGAGTGAAAGAAAAGGGAAATGAAGGTAAGCTAAGGGTTGAGAATTTTATTGGCTAGAACTCTCAATTATAAAAAAATATAGATGGAATACTATATTTATAAAAAGAATTTATGAAATCAATTAGTAGGAATGTCCAACAGAGATACAAATATGATAGATTAGGACTCTGATATTTTTGATACAACAACACTTGGAATTATTCATTAATGGCTAATAAAATTGGTGGCATTTAATGTATAAAAGTGAATATAACTAAAGAGTTAATAAAAACTCTAGCAAGTTGTAAAGTCTATTGTTGATCATTTCAATGAGTTTAAAATAGTTACCAATAAATTGTTTTTAGTAATATTCAATTTTGATGAAGAAATTATGTCTCTCTTAATTATGTGATTTTTGTGTAAAAGATGGAATGACTTGGTAATGTCTATCTGTAACTCTATTTTTGGTTATAATTGTTAGCCTCAAATGATGATGTGATAGATAGACTATGAATATAAATAATATAGTGATATCAATTGTTAGGTTGTCATTGATGTAAAATTCTTTGTTGGCTAGACATTATGATACTTTAGTAGATTTCCATTGTTAGAATGTATATAATAGCTTAGAGGGGGGGATAAGGAATTATCCAAGGTCTACATGTACCAATTGTATGACAAACACTTCAACTACTTTAGATTTAGAATTCATTATATTGGTCTCTATTATAAACTTTTAGTAACATAAACTAGCAATAAATTATCCTAAATAAAATAGACTTGAAGAATGTAAAGGATTAACAGTAACTCATCATAAATAACATCCACACAAGTTTGGCACTAGGATTTAACAATGAAATTCAATCTAGAAAAAACCACAAATAAAATGTCACCAATATTTTCACTCTTCTGACGTGATTTATGTTGGGAGCCAACCCTACTAAAGGTTACAAAACACACAACTAAATGTAATTTCATTAAAGGATTTAATCATCATGTTAGGAGTGGCCTACATTAAGGACTTTTGAATATTCCATTAGAATTCCACCTAGATTAAATATTTACATATGACTATAAGGTCAACCTTGATTAAAGAATTTCAATAGTTATATAAAGGATGGAAAGTACCAATAGGTTTTTATGATGATCATTTGACTGACTGTTATGATGATCTATGTCTTAGATTCAATTGGAAAACCTTCTTGTAGTCATCCCTCACAAATTTGTTCATCCTCCTACTTAAGTTCATCAGTTGATAGCATCAAAAACTTCACCAACCTATCTGGGCCTTCACACAGACTCACACACATATGAGCTTAGCTCTTGTACCTCCTTAAATAGTTATTTCTATTATTTTTCTACTTAAAGAAACTAACTATCAAAAAAATGACACCCAATACAAAGAAGAAGACACTACTAGATTTTTTGAGAATGGAAACTCAAGTTAATTTGATGTAGTAGTTGTAAATCTGATGGAAAAGAATAATGTCCTAACTGAAGAGGTCAGAAATCTTAAGATAGAACAAGAAGTCCAATCAGTATTTCTGTGTGGTGTAAGTAAATATAAAAAGAAAGTTGAGGAATAAAAAGGATCATGATTAAAGATGACAAAATAACACTAACTAATAGACTTCAATAGAAGACATCTGATGTACAAAATCTTGCTAACATGCAATTGGATACAATGAATCAATTGATGATTGTAAACCATGAATTGAATGGAAACAACATTGATATCACAAACCTAAAGTTAAAAAATGGTAAAATGAGAAATTAACTAAGAAAAAGGAAGGAATTTCTTGAAATATTAAACAAACCAAGTGAATCCATCAAAAACTTTGAAAAACTGATGAAATCTTGAGTACTAAACAATGATATTGTTGGACTAGGATACACCAATACTAAGAAAGGAGAAACATCTAAAAGTGGTGCAAAAAAGAATAAAACATTTAAGAACTACAAACCTTCTTGTCATAATTGTGGACAATGGGTCATACAATAAATATTTGTAGGAGAAAAATTGTCAACCAAGACCCCAAGAATAATTATAGAGGATACTACTACAACTAAAATAAATAAGGATATCAAAAAATAATACAAGACCAAGACCATGAGAACTCAGAGATTTAAAGAATTTTGCTAAAATTTTCAGAAGTAAGGACACAAATCATATGAATGCAAATCTAAGGCCAAGTGGACATCAAAGAAGAAGACAAAGGTACAAAAAAATGGATAGTACAATTGACACTCTTGTCAATAATATGGACATGTTACACAAAATTGCATTAGAACACATTTTAGAGGAAACTACAATAAATGGGTGAGTGAGACTACATGCTTTAGTTTTCTCAAGCCTAGTAATGTTAGCAAAAACTATCCAACAAGGTCACCAATGTTGAGTAATGAAAATAGTTAAGGTAAAGAAAAGGTCAATGTTGAGAAGGTAAATGTGTAGATGTATAAGACATGGAAAAATAAATAAGAATGTAGTACATCAAGATCATATGAGGTCACTCCATCCAATGGATCAAGTCACCACATCACCCTCAAATAGGTAATAAAAGGTATGTGTGGGAATTTTTTTTGAAAAATTATATAATACATCAATTCCACAAATCTATGGTCTAAAAAGATCATGAACTAAGATGCAATGTAGTGATTAGAACCTAGTGGAAATTTATAGGTTTTTTTTTTTTCTATGTTGGTGTCGAGCATACAATATTTTACTATTGTTGCCAAGAAAGGGAAGGAATAGTAGTTATAGCCATGTTAAGGAGACATGGTAGTAAGTGTCAAGCTTTCTATGTTGACCCAATATGTTGAAAGTCCTATGGTAAAAATTCCTACATTTGTATAAGAACTCAACTTTTAATGTCAAATATTAAGGGTTATTAGACAATTTTTGACACAGTTTCACAAACTAGAGTTTATAGAGCACACAAAGAGCATGAAGGTGAATTGAAAAAGAATATTCCAGTGTTTCCAAACTAAGTTCAACTACTACTCAAAATTTTTCATTAGATTTGAAAGGTATTGAACCATTACTAAGTTACATTATTTTATCTCTCACAAACCCTAGGTAATCAAAATGGCATCTAGCTCTTTTGCAATTTTTAGAAAAGAGAGGAAAGTGGTTTTCAATGTTTAATTGATAAGTAATGATGTTAGATAACCCAAGTTTAGTGCTATTCCTCAAATTTCTTACAAAGGATATCCATTTGGTCCATTATCTATGATACCACCAAAGGTTCTCATGATTCAAGATGTTAGATGTTGTTATACTAGAGAGATTGGAGAAGTAGGAGATAATGAGATAAGAGATGCCTACAAAAAAAAAATGATAATGGAATCTTGAGGGAAGAATACAAAAAAATTTCAATGGACAGGGTTAACCTGTGCCCTAGAATTTCCTCAAATGTTCAAGATTGACTGACTTAGAATTGTTCTAAGCCACATACATGATAACTATATTTGGTTGGAAGGTGGACCAATCAAGATAACTAAGAGAAATGAGTATTAGAGTCCCATACCCTTGATAATAATACAAGTGTAGTGTGGAATAAGAGAGGGATGACTATAGATACCATATTAGATCCCCTAATTAGATTTATAATGAGAATAATCGCTCACAAGCTCTTTTAATCTAGCTAACTGAATAGTGTTTCATGAATGGTTGTTGATATGGGTTACAAGATAGTAAGGAGAGACCATTCCTATGACCTTTTTGAGTTACAACTACAATAATTGTCAAAAAAATAAGACACCATGAGGAAAGCAAAAGGTGCATCATGGAAGTTTGGTTATTTACTTATTTTCATATTCTTTTATGTGCTAAATACCTTCCCCACCTTTGGTCAACTTACTTGGAAGACCAATAGGTCAATGGTGCAATTGATTTTAGAGTTTATTGAGTATCTTTGAGATAACTTTGAGTTAGTAATGACTAGTTATTTTGAGGATTTTAAGAAATCCATGAAGCAACGATTCATGATTTCTATGTCCTTATTAGAAAAAAATAATAATGATGTTTTTTTCCTAGTGGATGTAGACCACACATATGTGAAAGAAGCAATACCTAAGGTCATATGGCTAAAACCTTTACCACATGAGATCAATGTAGATGAAGCCTCTATAACAATTATATATTTATTAGTAGAAGATATTGACAAGAGTGTAATCTTATTTGGAAACTATGAGAAACCCAAATATAGTATCGCAATTGATTTGAAGATAGTTGTAGTTCTTAGAAAGAAGAAAAAATTGTGAAGAAGCTAAAAGAGAGATTTGGTGAAGGTGGAGAAGAGGAAGAAGAAGAAGAGGATGAAGAGGATGAACCAAGCCAAGCCCCATTAGAATTAACTCAAGACCTCAGTGAAGATCAAGGTGATAATTCAAAAGGTGTCAAGGGAGAAGAAGTTAAGGACAAACATAACGAAAAGAACAAGAAGATAAAAGCTAAGGAGTAGATAGTGGAGAAGATAGAGAAGCCTATGAAGAAGCCACAATAAAAGTCAACTATACCTATGACTAGTTCAAGAACAAGAGAAGCCACTATTAAGGAAATAAAAGTGACAAAGCCTAAAGGTAAGAGTGTAGTTGATAGAGTAGAGCTGAGTGAGCCTACTATGAAGATGTAAAAAAATATTGAGAAAGAAGATAACACCTTATAAGGATTCACATGTAGAGAAGACTAAAATAGATGATTTGAGTCATTACAAGGTGGTAAGCTACAATCTCTCTTCTAATATTTTAAATTTGTGTGAAAACATTACTAGAAATATAGATTTATTAGGTTTCACACATGTAGATTTTGATGAATTAGGAAAAGTTGGCACGAATAAAGTAGAGGAGGTCATATATGACATCATGGCTACATCTAAGACAACTCCTTTAGAAAATTCTAACTCTTTATCCAAAAGTATATACAAAGAAGTTGAGAAAAACTAGAAATATAGCTTGCAAATTAAGAGGCGTATCAATGAAACACCATTAGCTCAAGTTATGCCAGAGTTAGATAAAAGAAAGATTGGTAAGGCTATCAAAAATCATAAAAGTAAAATTTCCCTCAAATATAGAGCTTTCCATACCTTGAAGAAAAATATTGATGATGTGGTTAAGAAAAGTCCTTCAATGTGGAAATAAATATATGGGTTAACCACTCCAATAGTCATAGAGAAAAGTAAGAAAGAAATGCAAGAACCTTAGAAGAATGATGAAGCAAAGAAAGAAAGCCTAGTCAAGGAAGATGATGTGGTAAGTACCGAGGAAACAAAAAAAGAGGCCACATTTGAAGATGAGTAGAAAGATTTACAAAAATTACAAGAAACACCATTTGAAATATCAAGGCCAAGTTCCAGTACACCCAAAATTGTTGAAGTTACCACATTTGAGGATGTAAATTTATATAAAATTACTGAACTCCCAAAGTTTGATTTAAACTCAATCACTATTGATGAAATGAGTGTACTATAGGAAGCTCTTCAAAGGAAAAATAGGCAAGAAATATTAAGGAGAGAATACAAGAAGAAGAAAGCCTTACATGACATTAAAAACATATTGGTGTAGGGGCACTAGATTCTAAATAAGGTGGTCAAACACTAGGGAGGAGAATATTGAAGGTCAATAAGTGTCCAAGATGACACAAGATATTTTAGATAGTCTTAGCATGGATTTACGCAAGTTGATTTCATGTTGTAATAGGGTTATAAGAGAAGTCAAAGGGTGATCAATGATTGGCCAAACATTATGAATTGAACAAAAATCATCATTTTCAATTTTCTAAATCCTTTTACATGTTTTGCTATAGTTTCATAGGTATTGTGAAGTTTTTGTGTTAAGATTATATAAAAATGTAAACATTGCAAAAATTGCATTAAAAGTTGTCATGCAACTTTTTTTTGCAACTTTTCTTTCAAAAAATCTAGAAGTCCAATAGTTAGAGCTTTGTTTCAATAAAAAATGAGTAGATAAAGTTGTAAGGTCAAAGGAGAGGACATATAAACTATTTATCTTTCACCTAAAGAAGGTTGGAAAATTACATGTATAGATTTGGAATGAAGATCATATAGTTTTAGAGGGAAAATACACACAATTAGAAAGAGTCCTTCTAATTTTGTTACAATATTGATAGTAAGTTATTAGTTGCATTGATAGAAAGTTGTATCTTTGTTAATTAATAATGAAATTAACTTACTTGTTCAAATAAGGAAAAAATATTGTTGGTTTGAAACTTTTATTGATATGTTGTTTACTCTAGATTGTGATAAAGGTTTGTACGTATATAATGTGTTTCTCTTTATATTCACCATGAAATCTCCTAATATTTGGGAAAAAGAAAGGTTTTGGTTTCTAGAAGATGTTCATGGTGAGTTTCTTGGTGTTCCCTACTTGACTAAGACACAATAGCAATATTTTGGGTTTTTTATTCATTCTATTAACATGTTGATGGATAGAGAACATAGCACAAAGAACATTTTATGAAGCTTGGAGATTGGAGCTTTGGTGGAAAGTAAGGAAGAAAGATGAAAATCAATATGGAAGGAGAAAATGCATCATGGGTTTTTACGTTGTAAATATAAAAGGCTAAACTATGTTTTTAAGCCTCAAAGCCTAGAATCTAGGGCTTCAGATAAAAGGGATTAAGAGTTGAGACCTATAACCCATATTAAGGATTTCTAGATATAGTTTTTTGTGATATAATATATTCCTTAATTTTTTAGGGAATATTTTTCTAAGTTTATGAAATTTACTACAAGTGTGGGTGAAATAGGAATACTAGGCTTGAGCCCCTATTAGGCCTCCTAGTGCAAGTAGTGTTTTTGTTGTATGGAGAAGCCCTAAACCTATAAGTTGCTAAAGAATCTTGGAAGAATAGTAGAGAAGGATGTATTAGGGTTTATGGAAGCTTATGATCAAGGAGGATGTAGGGGAAGTGAGGTGGGGCTGAGGATTTGTGCCTTATGGAAGGTTTTAGACTACTTGGAAGATAGGGTGAGTTTGAGAGAGTGAAGTTGGTGTGTGGAAAAGACCATTTCATCTCTACCCTAGTGTTGAGTGGGTATTAGGAAAAGTATAGCATGATATCCTTCAATTTTACACGTCTTAATTTCATCATAAGTGGTATTAGAGCTAACCTTCAAGCATGTAGTTTGAATGTTTGCACTTGATCGATGTTCTACATCAAGGATAGAAAAAATGGTGACAAGTGTGGAATTGGCCAAGGAACTTCAAGTATCAAAAGATAAGATTCAAAAGTTGAAATATAGGTTATTATAGTTTCAAAGAAAGATAGTAGTAGTGGAGAGAGAAACTAAGAAGATTGAGGAAGATCTCAATAAAGGTGAAGAATGGACAGATGAAGAATGGACAAATGAAGAAGAAGAACAATATGTTGATAATGAGTGTAACAACATTCTTGCACACTAGGCAACATTTGGAAAGGTTTTAGAGACCTTGGGAAGTAAATCTATTGATACTCCTATTTTTAAAGGGAAGATGGACCATGATGCTATTATGGATTTGATGGAGGCTCTTGCGAGTCACTTTACATGTCATGGAATATTAGAAGGGAATGCAATGAGGATATCTTAGTCAAGGATGTATGGAGCAACACTTACCTGGTGGAATTTTATTCAGGAGGAGAGAATCAAAGAAAGAAAGAATAGAATTACCTCTTCGAAGGTAATGTCTAACATGATTGGAGATACCTACATTCTAGATGAATATGATGTTCAATTACACACAAGAAGGAAAAATCTAAGGAAAAGGAAGCTAAACTGTAAGTGCATACATAGAAGAGTTTCATAGGATTTGCATCAAGTCAAATGTGGTGGAGCTAGATAGTTTGAAGGTGACTAGATATCTGACTAGTTTGAGGTATAACATACAAGAGTAAGTTTCAATCCTATGCCCAAAAATATTAGTAGAGTGTTTTTTATTACTAGTAATGGTTGAAGAGAAGATAAAGAGGAGATTGGAAAGTTCTAGTAGGGGTAGAGGAGGAAGAACTAACTAGAAAAGAGGAAAAGGAAATTTCCAAAGGAGACCAGAAGACAATCAACAAAATGGTGAAAGTATTAGCATAGGTCAAAGTTCAAAAAGATGGAATCAAGAACTCGAAGGAGAGAGAAAGCTATTTAATAGAGGTAGAGGTTATGAAGGTGGACAATGTAGGAGCTATGGAACCATCTACTGGAAATGTAGATGGAGTAACTAAGATGGGGGGTGGGTGTGAATTAGTTACCACAAAAATAAATCCATAGATCCCTTAGATGTAAAATAAGTTACTTACTATTGTCATTTGATAAACATTCACAAAAATGTTTTAACTTGTTAAGAGTAATGAATGTTAACTTTAGTAGATCTAAAAATGTATGAAATGATTTGCAATCATGAAAGTAAAATGCATGAACACATGAGGCACAAGATTTAACGTGGAAACCCAATTTGGGAAAAACCACCAATGTAACTAGCTATTGATTTTCACTCTTCTAAAGTGATCCCTATTAAGATCCAACCCTATTAAAGGTTTACAAAACACACTATTAGGTGTTACCCTGTTAGAGGATTTATTGACCCTATTAGGTGTGGCCTTGTTAGAGGACTTTAGAAAAATTCAACTAGACTCTCACCTTGTTAGAGGATTTACAAAATGGCTGTTAAACCAACTCTGTTAAGAGATTTTGGAATCACTACTACAATGCTTAGAAAGTAACAATGAAATGATGCTAAACAAGATGCAACTAAATTTTTTGATTACAGATTTGTATTCTGCATCAATAAATCCTCCTTGATCAAATATAGCTTTGTTGCTCCTTAATGATCTTTGACCATCCTTCAAAATTCACTCTCACAATAATCAGTCCACCTTCACATTAATATCACATCAAATTCATCACACTTAAAATTTGCAACTTGACCTCTCATATATACCATTGAGATTATCAAGTCGGCTCAATTACAAGTCACAATCACCTATAATCATTACCATAGTCAGCTTAAAAAAATTAAGCATTAAATCATAAATTAAAAAATTCCTTTAGTGGCTGACCCTGCTTGGTAAACACTGCTCTAGAAAAAATTTCCTAAGTTAACCATCTCAACTTGGTTAACACTGCAAGTTTTATGAATTCCTTGCGCTGCTAAATGAACTCAGTAAGAACTGAATTTGCTTCACTAACCATGAGAGCTCGGTAAGGACTGAATTTCCTTTGCAAACCATGAGAGCTCAGTAAGAACTATTTTTTGCCACAATTTCCTTTGATGACAAAGTGATCTTGATAGAAACTGAATTTCCTTTGCTAACCTTGAAATCTAGGTAACAACTGTCTACACAATATAAAGTCTAAGAACACTCAGTAGACACTATAAATCTTCTTGCAAACCAACTAAGCTCAGTAAGTGCTAACAGATGACTTGTATGACATTTTTGTAACATCAAAGATAACACACAATTGAATAATTATATCCAACAATCTCCTTCTTTGACATTTATGGCAACACAACATGTCATAGCATAATGAAATTTGATAACAAGACTTTCTCTAGTAGAAGGTTTTCTCCCTCTAGAATTTTATGCCTCAAACTTTAGTTATCTTTAGGAAAACTCTCCCTCTTGCATAAACTCCCTTTCTTGCAAATTTTACAAAGGTATGATAGTAAACTCTTCCTCTTTGACAACACATGCCAAAGACAACAAAACTCAAATGAATTTCAATGTACCTTAAGTACTGATTCATATGCAATGTCTTCATTACTTTACTACATCAACTAATAGATCTTCGACTCTTTTCCTATTGATGAATCACTAAAACTATATTTTAGTGAGCTTTAGATAGGGGAATGACCCCTAACTTACCTCTTAGATACATGAATTCATCCTTAGGTAAAGGCTTTATGAATGTGTTAGCAATTTGTTCCCTTGTATGGACATATTCTAATATGATTTCCTTATCCTACACCAATTCTCTGACAAAGTGATACTTTATTGCAATGTGCTTGGTTTTGAAATGCATCACTGGATTCTTTGAAATGTTAATTACACTTGTATTATCACAAAACATGACAACTAGTTCTTTAATATCTACCTTCATGCCTTCGAATAATTGTTTAAACCAAACAATGCTTGAATAATTTACTGCTATTGCAACATATTCTGCTTCTGCTATGGACTAGGATGTACAATTTTTCTTTCTACTTGTCAAAGAAACCAATCTCTTTCCAAGAAAGAAAGCTCCTTCAATTGTACTCTTTCTATCATTAATGTTTCATACCCAATCTATATTGGTAAAAACTTTCGAATCTAGATTCTCTCCAAGTTTATACCATAATCCATAATCTATAGTGCCTTTAAAATATCTCATGATCCTTTTGATTTTCTTCATGTGATTTTCTCTTGGTTTTTCTAAAAATCTTACGACAATACCAACTACAAGGGAAATATCAGGTCTTGTATGCACTACATACTGCAACATTCCAATCATAGATCTATAAAATGTTTGATCCACTTCCTTTGATTCATCATCCTTGATAAGTTTCAATCTAGTACACATAGGAGTCCCAACTGGTTTGAATTCTTCCATACAAAACTTTTTTAGTATCTCTTTCATGTATTTTCATTGAGTGATGTAGATACCATTGTTGTTTTTCTAAATTTGAAGACCAATAAAGAGTTTGATCTCACCAAACATTGACATTTCAAATTCCTTGTTCATTTGCCCTAAGAATTCTTAACATTGATCATCATTTCCTATAAACAAAGTATCATCCCCAAATATTTCTACCAAACCAATCTTATTATCTGGTCCTTCCTTGATATAAAAGCTATTGTTATCATTAGTTTTTTTAAAAATCAATCTTAATAAGATAGTTGTGCAATCTCTCATATCATGCTCTAGGGGCTTTCTTTAGACCATACAATGCTTTATGTAATTTGCAGACTATGTCCTTCTTCTCTAGATCAACAAAACCTTCAGGATATTCAATGTAAACCTCTTCATCTAGTATACCATTTAGAAATGATGACTTGACATCCATCTAATAAACTTTGAATCCTTTGTATGAAACATATGCACGTATGGTCCTGACACCTTCCAATCTTGCAACAAGAACAAAAGTTTCTCCATAGTCTATTCCATCTTCTTGAGAGTATCCTTTACATACCAGTCCAACTTTATTCCTTGACACCTTACCATCCCATTTAACATGTTTCTGAATACCCACTTAGTTCCAATCACATTTTTGTCTTTAGGCCTAGGTACAAGAGTCCATGTTTTATTTTTCTCTATCTTCTCTATCTCTTTATTCATAGCCTTGGTCCAACTTTCATTTTTTAATGCATCTTTGACATTGCTCTATTCAAAATCAGTAAGTAAACAAGTAACTTTCAACATACTTCTTGTCAAAGTTCCTTCAAATTTATCTCCAATGATCTGATCTGGTTCATGATGCATCCTAACATACTTAGCTAATATAGGTTCCTTTCCTTTTGAATTCTTTTAATTTTCATCGTCTTGTACTTCAGCTTTAGGTTTTGACTATTCTATTTGCTACTCATGTCCTTCAGACTTGGTAGGCATTGGCTCGATAGCATCAGAATGTGACTCAGGTTCTTGTAGCTTAGTTTGAATTTCCTGTAACTCGATTACTAAAGACTCTGGAGTAGAAGATTTTTGATTGATAGGTGTACCCAGCTCTATATCAGGTTCAATGAAAAAAAATCTCTTGTAGTATTTTGGTTCCCTTTTTCTTTCTTCTTTGGTTCTTTCTACAAACTCATCAACTTTCACATGTGCACTTTTTGACCTTGTGAATAGACAAATTCAAACATCTATATGCTTTACTCTTGCAAAAATATACCAAAAATATTCTTTCATCACCATTCACATCAAAATCACCTTTTCTAGATCCTTTCAAAATGTAACATTTTCTTCCAAATACTTTTAGGTAACTTACATTGGGTTTGTAACCATAACATAACTCATAGGGGGTTTTAAATTATAGCTTCCTTCTAGTATTTGATAGCAATGCTCTTTTTAGTCATTAAGGTTCTTGCATAGTCCATGATAGATCTATTCCTTCTTTTAGCTATTCCATTTTGCTCAAAAGTTCTAGGTGTTGATACCTATCTTTTGATTCCTCTTTCAATACCAAAGTTATTGAATTCATGTGAAATAAATTCACCACCTCTATCTGACCTCAAGCATTTCAACCTTTTTTCTATTTCCTTCTCTACTCTAGCCAAATACCATATGAACTTCTCAAATGTTTATGATTTTTCTCTTAGGTACATGATAGTCATCATTCTTGAGTAATCATCAACAAAAGGAATGAAGAATTTTTCACTAGTATAGCTTTCAATTCCAATAGGTCCACACAAATCAATATGCACAATTTCTATAACTTTTTCAGACTGATAGTTGTTACTTTTAAAACTAGTCTTTCCCATCTTACAAATTTGACAATTCTTGCATAGACCAACCTCAGGTTTCTTTATATTAGGAACGTCTCTTACTTTTTTGAATTTTCTTATTTTCAGCAAGTTATAAAAGTTCACATGACACAACCTCCTATGCCATAACCAAATTTCTTCAACTTGAGCAATAAAACATGAACATTCACCAATTTCAAGATAAAACAAGTTACCTTTTGTTTGAGTGCCTGATGCAATCAACCTTCCTTTACCATCTAGAAGTCTTGTTTTTCCATGCATGAATTCCACTTTGAATCCATTATTGAGTAGCTATGCCACACTCAATAGATTGTGTTTAAGTTCTTCTACCCAATATGCTTTATCACATACAAGTTCTTTGGTTAGTGTTAGTGAGATTCTTCCCCTTCCTTTTATGCAACAAGGTTCATTATTACCAAACATCACACTACCACCATTATAGTCTTCAAAATGTTGAAACTTAGTTTTATCACTAGTCATGTGATCAGAACAACCACTATCTATAATCCATGTATCATTTTTGCTCACATGAGAAATAAGAACCATTTCCTCATCATTATTAGACTCACACTTCACAGAAATGTAAATAATTTCATCTTCTTCTTCATCATCAAAATCATTAGAATTCTTAGCCATGAAAAATGTTTTCTTACCTTTGTCCTTGAATGATTTGAAGTCTTTCTTGTCATTTCACTTGTGACCTTTCTTCTCATCCTTCTTCTTCTTATTTAGGCACCTAGTAGCAATATGTCTAATTTCTTAATAAGAAAAATAGATTAGAGGAACATTACCTTTGTATTTCCCTTTTCCTCTTGAATATATCATTGCTACTAGAGCTTCAACCACCTCAAGATCACTATCTAAACTCTCTTATGATTCTTCTTCACTATCTGACTAAGAATCCATTATCTTCTTTCCTCTGTCCTTGAGTGAAATCTTGGCTTTAAATGTTGATTCAATGTTCTTTGTAGTTGGAACACAATTATCATAGTTATCTAGCTCGAATGCAATCAGTCTTCCAACTATGGCCTCTAAATTAATCTTATAATTTTCTTCACATCTTCTTTCTTGAATTGCTAAAATTCTGATTTCATAAATGGGAAGTAATGCTCTAAGAACTTTACTTATAACTATTTCATCCTTGATATCTCCTCTAGAAGCTTTGATTCCACTAACACTTGCTTTGACTCTTTCAACATATTTTGCAATCTTTTCATCTTCTCTCATCCTCATTTGATCAAATTGACCTCTCAAACTTTATCTTTGGCTCTTCTCACATCATCATCACCTCCATAGATATCTTTTAGCTTGTTCCACATTTAAAAAGTAGTTTGGCAATCCTTGATATCATTAAATTCTTCATAACTTAGGACAGATGCAATATCTATCATCATGTTTTTGTGAGTCTTCTTTTCAACAATATCATTGACAGATAATGTGCCAGAAGGTTCTACATATTTGGCATCAAGGTACTTCAACCTTGTATCACCAATAGAATCTAGATGAAGTCTCATCAGTCCCTACCATGTTGACAATTTGTCCTTGTTAAGTCTTAGAATTTTCCTCTTGTAAGACATCCCGATCTTTACCTTAGATCCTCAATATCTTTTCTTTCAAGCACTGAAAGCTCTGATACCAATTGTTGGAAATGTAGATGGAGTAACAGAGAGTGGGGGGGGGGGGGAGGGGAATTACCAAAAAAAAATAATCCACAAATCCCTTAGATGTTAAACAAGTTACTTACTACTATCACTCAATAAAAATTCACAAAAATGTTGTAACTTGGTATGAGTAATGAATGTTAACTTTAACAGATATAAACAAGCATGAAATGATTTGCAATCATGAAAGTAATATGCATGAACACATGAGGCACTAGATTTAACATGAAAACCCAATATGGGAAAAATTGCCAATGTAACTAGCTACAGATTTTCACTCTTCTAAACTAAGCCTTGTTAGGAGCCAACCCTATTAAAGGATTACAAAAAACACTATTAGGTGTGACCCTGTTACAAAATTTATTTACCCTATTAGGAGTGGCCTTATTACAAGACTTTAGAATAATTCAACTAAACTATCACCTTGTTAGAGGATTTGCAAAATGCTTGTTAAACACACTCTATTAAGAGATTTTGGAATCACTACTTCAATGGTTAGAAAGTAACAATGAAATGACCTGAATAAGATGCAATTGGATTTTTTTTATTATAGATCTCTATTTTGCACCATTAGATCCCCCTTGATCAAATATAGCTTTGATTCTCCTTAATGATCTTTAATCATCCTTCAAAACTCACTCTCACAATAATAAGTCCACCTTCACATTCATATCACATCAAATTCATCACACTTAAAATTTCCAACTTGACCTCTCATATATACCATTCAGATAATCAAGTTAGCTCAATTACAAGTCATAATCAACTATAATCATTACCATAGTCAACTTAAAATAATTAAGCATTAAATCATAAATTAACAAATTCCTTTACTGGTTGACCCTACTCGATAAACATTGCCATATTAACCATCTCCACTTGGTTAACATTGCAAATTCTATGAAATCCTTTGGTTACCAAGTGAACTTGGTAAGAATTAAATTTCCTTCACTAACCATGAGAGCTTTGTACAGACTGAATTTCCTTCACAGACCATGAGAGCTCCATAAGAACTATTTTCTGCCACATTTTCCTTTGATGACCAAGTGAGCTCGGTAGAGACTAAACTTCATTTGCTAACCTTAAAAGCTCAGTAAAAACTATTTGCACAAGGTAAATTCTGAGAATGCTCGGTAGACATAGTAAATCTTCTTGTAAATTGACTAAGCTTGATAAGTGCTAATAAATGACTTGTATGAAATTTTTGTAACATCAAAGACAATACACAATGGGATAATTGTATCCAAAACCATCATGTGTTACTCATGTGGCCAGCTAGGGCACATAATGCCTCAATGTCTACTCAAGAACACAAATTCCTCTAATCACAAGAGAGATAGAAGAAATCGATTAGTAAGGGCTGATGAATCTTGTTGCAGAAGTAGTC
The DNA here is from genome assembly GCA_028749045.1 of Cupressus sempervirens. Classification (NCBI taxonomy): domain Eukaryota; kingdom Viridiplantae; phylum Streptophyta; class Pinopsida; order Cupressales; family Cupressaceae; genus Cupressus; species Cupressus sempervirens. The sequence continues at coordinate 253,227,851 of CM053789.1, forward strand.
TCACACAAGTCAAAAGTGCAACACTAGTATTTAATGGTGAAAATATGATGTTGAGGAGGACTATGTAAAAATTTCCTCTTAAAATTGATCCACCAAAAATAAAATCATTGTTTATAACTCAAGGTAAGGCTTATGGAAAGTTGTACAAAAATATTGTTGACTCTGGAACAATAGAGAATGTTGTATCCTTGAGATGGCTGAAAAATGTAAACTTTAATTGTTATGTCATGCGGCCCCTCATAAAATTTCATGGTTAAACAAGAACCATAGATTTTATAGTTGAATAATAAGCATATCTATAGTTTTAACTTGGAGAATATATAAGGATAAGGTGCTATGTGAAATCATTCCTATGGATTCCTATCATTTGATCCTAGGAAGACCAAGGTAGTTTGACATAAAGGAACAATATAATAGTGAAGAAAAACACATATCAAATAGAGGAGAATGAAAGATAATTTAAGATGGAACCTTTGCTTGATCATATGGTGAAAGACCAAGATGATAGTGTAATCGAGCTAATCAGAGGTAAAGAGTTCCTACAATTGACTAAAGATGATTATTTTCAAGGATATTCTTTATTTTCTAAGCCAAAAGAGCAAATTATAAGTAGAGAACCATACCTCTAGTTGTGGAAGATTTATTAACACAACATCCTTCCATAGTTATAGAGGAGAAACTAGAGTATTTAAAACCTATCAAAAGCATAAGTCATTAGATTGATTTAGTGCCTAGTGCAACCTTGCCCAAAAAACCTTCCTACAAGCTCACACCATAGTATAATGCAATGGTAAGACAACAATGTGTAGATCCATTAAAAATAGGATTGATGAGGAAGAGTTTGAGTCCATGTGCATGTCCATCAGTTAATCTACCACCCAAGAAGGATGGAAAATGGAGGCTTTATGTTGATTCAAGGGAAATTAACAAGATCACAATTAGGGATAGTTTTTCCATGCCTAGAATTGAATATCTAATGGATTATCTAGGAGAATAATGTGTTTATTCTAAGTTGGATTTGAAATTAGGATATCACCAAATTAGGATCAGATAAGGGGATGAGTAGAAAATAGATTTTAAGACTAATGAGAGACTAAATGAGTGACTAGTGATGCCATTTGGCTTGAGAAATGCACCTAGCACATTCATGAGATTAATGAATGAAGTCTTGGTACAATTCATTTAAAAATTTGTAATAGTAAATTTAGATGATATTAAGATATTTAGCAGGAATACAGAAGAGCATTGGGGAATCTTGAAATAGTGATGAAAAATTTGCATGAGGAGAAGCTACATATCAAATTGGGAAAATGTGAGTTCTTTAGATCTGAGTTAGTTTATCTTGGTTTTGTGATTTCCAGAGGATGGTTAAAAATGGATCCTAGCAAGGTAGAAGATATTTTGAATTGGCCAAGTCCTAAGGTAGTAGGGGATGTGAGGATTTTTCATAGCCTAGCTACCTTCTATAGGAAATTCATTAAAGGTTTTAGTGGGATAGTAGGTCCTATACTTGATACCATAAAAGAAGTGATCAAATGCTAGTTTAGGTGGACTAAAATACTAGAGAAGAGTTTTCAATTTTTGAAGAAGAAAGTTTTAGAATTACCTACATTAATGCTACCTAGTTTTGATAATGAGCTTACTATGGAGTGTGATACTAGAAAATATGCTATAGAAGAATTTATTATCCAAGAGAATCATCCCATTCCATTTTTTTAAGAAAATTGAATGAATCAAAGAAAAATATTCTACCTATGATCTTTAATTCTACTCCATGCTTCAAGCACTTAGGAAATGGAAACACTATCTCATGCCCAAGGAGTTCATAGTATATACTGCTAACCATGCCCTCAATTTCCTCAATAAGAAAGATTAACTCCACCATAGACATGTTAAGTGAGTGGAGTAGATTTAAGAATTTACATTTCTAGTCAAACATAAAAAGGGAATAACCATCAAGGTGGCATATGCTTTGAGTAGGAGATTACTAGTAGTCCAAGAAGTGAAACTTTAAAGTGTGGGATTGGAGCAAATCAAAGATCTGTATAAAGAAGATTTTGACTTTGGTGAGGCCTTTAACACTTTTCTAGAGTATGCTAACACTTTTCATGATGAATTTGTTGATTATGTTTTGTAGGATGATTTACTATTTAAGGGCAGTAGGATATGTAAACCTAAGTCATCAACTAGGGAAAGTATCATCAAGCGAAAACATAATGGGTCTCTTGGAGGACATTTTGGAGAAGGAAAGACACTAGAATAAGTTGCACGGTTCTACTATTGGCCTAGATTGTAGAATGAACTTAGGAGGTATGTGTACAGTTGTCTAATTTGTCAAAGAGCCAAAGGTACATCATTAAATGCAGGTTTATATCAGCCTTTGCTAATACCCACAAAACCTTGGGAGAGCATAAGCATGGACTTTGTCCTTGAGTTACCTTAAACTACTAGAGGATTAGATATGGTCTTTGTAGTAGTTGATAGGTTCACACAAATGACTCATTTTATACCTTGTAGGAGCAACCATGATGCATCTCTGATTGCAAACCATTTCTCTAGAGAAGTAGTTAGAATTCATGGACATCCTATGGCAATAGTGACTAATAGAGACAACAAATTCATTGGGCATATTTAGATAACCTTGTGGAAGAAACTTGGCTTACATTTGGCTTATTCATCAGCTTATTAGCCTCAAACTAATGGACAAACTTAGGTCATGAATAGGTCATTGGGGATTTTATTTAGATGTCTCACAAAAGAACATGGTTTGGTTTGGGATCAAGTAATTAGTCAAGCTAAATATCTATATAATTATTCGATTAATAGATCAACTAGAAGAACACATTTTGAAGCAATATCTAGTTTCCATCCAAGAGTAGCCATAGAACTAAGAGATTTTCATGACATAAATTCTAGAAGTCTCATAGGGAGACACTTGCTGAATTGGTGAAGGCAATGCAATATCAAGTTGAGGATAATTTGGAGAAACTAGTAACTAAATAGAAGGACAAGGAAGATCAAAAGAAGAAGGAGATTATTTTTAAGGTTGGTGACCTATTGATGGCTTTCCTAAACAAGGTTAGGTTACCTAAACCAGTAAAAAACATACTATAAATTGAAAGATATGTCCCTACAAAATTTTACATAAATATGGGAAAAAAGCTTATGAATTAGAACTACCACAAGGGATTGGCATATTACCCATTTTCAGTGTTGTAGACACAAAATTTTTGGAGTTGAGGAAAGCCAACTTTGAAGACACCCAAGATCACTTCCATGCAAGAACCTATCAAAGAGAACCCAAGAAGAGGAAGAGCATGGAGCAAGGGAAAAACCCTAAATGGACATGAGAGACCACAAGTATGCAAACACAATGAAAATGTATTTACAATGAGAAGTAATGTAATGTGATGTTATAATGTGATGAAAATACAAAGAGAGAGAGGTCGTTAATAAAGACCTCATGGAAGCTTGTAGAACAAGCTTGAAGGTGGTAGAAGATAAAGATGACAACTCAGCACATATCCACAAAAAAGGTGGAACATGCTAGAAGGGAACAAACTCCCGTGTTGTCAACAACTAACCACAACATGCATTAAATACTAAGTATTAAATAAATGCATTAACCTAATTAAGCTTAAGTAAATAGAATAAATAATTGATAATTAATTATTTACTCTAACACCGCCCCTTAAGTGAAACTGAGGGAAATGCCTTAAGCTCACAAAACTAAGATGAATGCAGAATGGGTCCCGGCAGCGAGGCCATTTTAGGTACCCAAGTACAATGTAAGAAAATGAAACCTCTGTAAATGGGGAAAGAGAGAAAACCACATGGAAAAAACCCTCCCCCAAAAAGAGGTAACCTAGTGAAGAACTAAAGAAGTCTCCAACTAGGGAAATTGTCCCTTAAAATAGGAACAAGAAGTGATCATGAAGAAGCATCACTGAAGCATGAAGAAGCCACAAAATCTATCAAACTACTGATCAGAAGAACCTCCATGGAAGAAGAAGGCATGAACAGAGCATGTCTATATGGTAGATGATCCATCTCATCGAAATGCATAGGTAGCCAACCACTGTAATCACCTTGTACATAGGATCAACCACTGAATACATAGTTCACACTATCGAACAATCAAACCATGGATGCATTAGAACAACAACATAACCCCCCCTTAATGCAGATAGGGTGTGATAATAGGCAACTAAGAAGGTGGGATATATCTCCTACAAACAAACCGAGAACAAGGAGAGAGGAAAAGAGGTACAGACACCTGTAAAGACATGGTCAAACTGACTCTACATGGGGCTAATGTCATGGAAGGGACACTCACTTGACAAAGGGAGAATGCCTAAAATAGCAAACAATAATCCCCCCAATGGTGCTTTATGGAAATAGTGCAAGTACAACTGACTCAAAACAACATTCATGATTCTCAGAATGAAAAAGTGACACTTTATCTCAGTGTAATACAAAAAAGTGCTTCAAAATGATAGCTACAATGATCAGAACTAAAACCAAGTTGCAACAAAAAAAGGTATAGCCTAAAAGAAGAGAGTCCATTCTAGGAAAATGATCCTCATGCCTAAAACACTCAAAATATACACCATATAGCAAAAATGCCAAAACTATGATAGAAAGAGAAGAGGCCAAAAAATAAGAAAAATGGCTACATTCCTGAAAAGGTGACAGAACCAACTTTCCAAAAATATAAAGTTTTCAAAAAAGAGGCATGGGACATAGACGATATGCTTGCTAGAGTCAAAAAAAGAACTTTGGGCTTCAACTAAAAAAATGGGCAATAAAAAAGCATCAAAACCTTAAAATACTTGCACCAAAGTCTCTATCTCGGAATAAGCTTTTTGGCACTTCTTCCAGATCATAAAAATACTTCTGTATGCAAACGTTATGGCCCAAAAACCACAAGTAGATCCAAAACAAAATCAGGAGAGGTGCATGCAAGGATGGATGATGCAAGCACTGACCTCATGCTAACATCAGAAAACTATGCGATTAAAATCAATGGCCTACGGCCCATCACGGCAAAAAGGAGCCACGTGGCAGTTAGCTGATGTGGCAGGGGCCACATGGCAATGTGCCACATGGCGCCTATGCACCTGTCACACGGAAAGTGGCTCAGAATCCACGCGGATAAGACCACATGTACTAGTTGACTGTGCAAAAAGTATGCTGACTAGATGGCTAAATCAGACAAGTAGTGGACGAGAGTGCACAAACTTGCAGACTGGCGCAGGTGGAGAACATGGAACCACCGAGTGAAAACAACACACAACGGAGAAGAAATAGCCCATGACAAAGGCTATGCAGTGGCCGAGTTGCTGATGCAAAAAATAGGTAGAGGCGCAGTGGCGGTTAAATGGAAGAGTCGCTGGAAGCGGTGGTGACTGGGCAGCCTATGGGATGAGCAGCTTAGGTGGAGCTCAAGTGGAGCACAGGAGGAGTGTTGGTGGCCCCGTAGTGGCCGCTAGGCTATGCCGTGACAGTGTGGCTAGAAATTTTTTTAAAAAAATTTAAACCTCCAACCGTACGATCTGTACGAAGAAGCCCTCAAACTAAAAAATTTTGCCTCTCGGAGCTTTGTCTCCAAGATCGACAAATTTTATATGAATCCTGACTGCAAATAGCCTTCCGGATCTAATGGTGATGTCTGTTTGGGCCCAAAGTGCTCCAAAAAAATTTTGATCCCCTGATTTGAAGAAGAAATGCACAAACAAACTAGGGTTTGTGACTTCAAATCACAGCTTCAAAATTTCTTCAATGAAGTAGCAGTAGGAAGGCTCTAATACCATGTTGGAGTTGAGGAAAGCCAACTCAAAAGATGCCCAAGATCACCTATATGCAAGAAACTATCAAAGAGAAGCCAAGAAGAGGAAGAGCATGGAGCAAGGGAAAAACCCTAAATGGACATGAGAGACCACAAGTATGCAAACACGATGAAAATGTATTTACAATGAGAAGTATTGTGATGTGATGTTATAATGCCATGAAAATAAAAAGAGAGAGAGGTCATTAATAAAGACCTCATGGAAGCTTGTAGAACAAGCTGGAAGGTGGTAGAAGATCAAGATGACGACTCAACACATATCCACAAAAAAGGTGGAACATGCTAGAAGGGAACAAACTCCCATGTTGTCAACAACTAACCACAACATGCATTAAATACTAAGTATTAAATAAATGCATTAACCTAAGTAAGCTTAAGTAAATAGAATAAATAATTGATAATTAATTATTTACTCTAACAAAAATTATATAAAGGAGACAACAACAATATGGATTCTTGTGGCAGCAACAAGGTAGATGCTTAAGTAGAATGGATAAAGGATCTCCCACCTAGCAAACCATTAAAAATGGAGTGCATTTTAGATACCAAGACAATAAAAAAAAAATAGGACCAAGACATATAAGGAATATTTTGTTAAATAGCAAGGCTTACCTAAAGTGGAAGCAACATGTATGACTAAGGAAGACATTATCAAGCATACCACAACTCTTCAGTATTTGGAAACTTAAGTGAATTGAGTTTGTCAAATGAGGGGAGTATGGTGCATGGTTCCTAGGTTCTTAACAAGGTGGTCAAACACTAAGAAGGAGAATATTGAAGGTCAATAAGTGTCCAAGACAACACAAGATAGTTTAGACATTCTTTTCATGCATTTAGGAAAGTTGATTTCATATTGTAATAGGGTTATAACCATGATCAAAGGTGTAAGAATTTTCCATAGGGAGAAATCACCCAAGATCAAGGAACTCAAACACAAGCACAAAATAGACCAATGTATGATCAAAGTAACAATATGATATTCAATTGATGTAATTGCATGTACATATACACTAGGACTTCTTGTATATAAAGGGCTCCAAGATGCATCCAGAATGTCTCTAGAATGAGCTAGGAGATAAGAATTACATCTAAGTACATGTCCACCAAGTGTAGATTATCCTCCATTAAGAAAAGAGTTAGTGTGATGGTGATAGGATAAGCCTAAAAAGGTGTGTCATGTAAAATTATTTTTTACACACCATGTGCTTAATTAAAAGTGTGAAAATTTGTGTTATCAACATGACAACGTAGTTAACTATGCAAAATCTAGTATTGTAGACACTGTGTGATGAATTAGTTTTGCTTACTTCTATGTTCTCACCATGACAACTTGTATGATTATGCAAACTCCTAGGTGTCAAAATAATAAATAATAAAATAATGCATTAACATAAGTAAAATTAAGTAAAGTGTAATAAGTAAATACTTATTTAGATGAACACCCCCCCTTAAGTGCAACTTAGGGGAATGCACTTAAGCTCACAAAAGCTAGGATTAAAATGCATGATGTGTCCCGACTACTCGGCCATGTTAGGTACCCATGTAAATAATGTAATGCCATCTCTTATAAAGTAGAGAAAGAGGGAAAACCTCATGAGAAAAACCCTCCCCCAAAAAGAGAGATGTAGAAACAAGATGCATGGATGCATGGAGTAATCAAGACCCCCCCCATTATGACATACATAAAGTATATACAATAGAGAAGTATGAGAAGAAGAATAAGAAGAAGAAGAAATGAGAAATGGTAGTACACCCCCCCCACCCAATGTAGAATGCCAATCAATGATAACTGCTCCAATGTAGAAGCTCATCCATGACTACTGAATAATGTTCTTCCCCTTTGGAAGAAACAATATCATAGGTACATATGAGATGCTTCCCCTATTGGTGTTTGAAAATGTTACCCATTTTAAATTACCCTAATGAAAACAAAACACATCTAGGGGCAGCTAACTCCAATTTTCTACATGCCCATTTAGACACCATGCCAACTATAAGGCTAGACACTTCTTCTTTAGGTTGTGCAAAACCTAGGTAGGTGGATGTATAGATTCTTTATATGGTACCAGTTATGAAAGCATAGACTGAATCTAATGTAAAGTATATAAAAACACCTAAATCTTCTATACTTAACCAAGAATCACAAGCATTAGATAGCTAAGAACATAACTCATGAAAATAGCAAGCTAAGTGCAGGTTAACATTGAATAGCTTTCAACATAAAAGGGAAAATTGATTTAATATATTGATAACAACAAGACCTAAGTATGAGCAATAGAACCTAATGATCCTATCTTTGATCAGTGCCTTATCTATTGGGTAATTAAAATGAATTACAATAGTACATCTCCTAGAAACCTCTGACATAATTCCTACATCAAGATTCCTAATCTATCTTTCACCTTGTGAATAGACATCTGCTTCATATTTGAATCTCATACTCAAACAATCCTTTTATGAAATTAGTAAACCATGTGATAAACACCAAGAAATTACATGGCTCTTTGTTTCATAAGCAAGGTACTTCAATTACATACATCATTAAATGAGATGCAACCTAATCTATGGTCTTCGATAACAAACTAGAAAAGATTATAGATCCACAAATAGGATACAAAATTCAAACTAAATTTGAAAGCATCGTTGCTCTTTATTTGCTTTCCTTGAAACCAAATACATGAAATGTACAGAAATTAACTCATAAAGAACCTGATAGATTTCAACTATCTGCATAGAACTTAATTGTTGTTCATACAAGAAGAAATGCTAGGTGTGTGGTGTCATAGTCATGGGAACACATCAAAAATTGGATCCAAAACTTGGTATCTCAGTAGTGACTGGTATTCCTCCGAAGACTAGAACCAACTAGTTTCTCAATGAAAAAATTAGAACCCTTACAATGAAAGAAAGATAGAAAGATATAGACAAGAAAGAATTCCTAGATTTGATTTGAACATGATATCTGTCTATTTGGAAAACCTTCTTAATAGGTTAAAAAAACTCTTTAATCTCTCCCCTTAACTAGTGAATCAAATCTTTTCATTTTACCTCTCAAGGGCGTCAAATATCTCAGCAACCTAATGATGAAAGATCACAACTGATTTTGACATTAAAATGAATTCATGGTAAAAAGTGAAAACTAGTTGAAATGTAACTTCTAGAATGCAAGAAAATGGTTTAAGGATGATTTTCTTTACATTGGGATCTCAACAAGAGCTTAAAAGTATCCTCTAACAAATTTTGATGCTCCATTATCAAATATGCATGTTTTTCTACCCATGCCTTGGATTTTACAAACTGGCTTACAGCTCGAACTAGTGAGCCTTTGTGAAAAAATTGAATTTAGATTTGGAAAATTCAGGTTCTCCCAGTTCTAGTGGTATATTGGAGCATCTATTTTGGTTAAAAATTACCCCAGTTATGCCCTTCTAAAGTTTAGGTCCCATTTACAAGTTTGCATAACATTTTTACAAAATTTAAAACATCTTACAATAGTTTGAACTATATTGAAAGTCTAAGATTTTATGTAAATTACCTGCACGTGAAACCAGAAAACAAATGAAAATAAACTTTTCATTTGAGACCTTTGATTTTCCCAGCCCTTCCAATCTGGGTCAAACTTAGTTTGACCAACCTGGGCACATGTCATCTTCTGATTGGCTTGAACCTGACAAGTGCTATGTGTCACACTCTAACTGGCCATTCACATCAACACCACATGTCATCACCACCTTAATGCTCGCTATGTCACCATGTTATCATGTGAGCAACTTCTCCTTGGTGAGATAGCGAGGACCGCTAGATGTGCCACGTGGCATGATCTCCTTCGCTTATCTATGAACTTGCCATATCATCCTGCTTGCTCCACTTGGGATTACCTAATTCGTTGATTGCATTGTAGGTGAGACCCACGTAGCATTTTGAATCTCACTTGATTTTGGAGTTTTTTGGCGACCTCGCTATGTCACTAGCCAAATTTTTTGAGATTTCCCGACTAGCAAAGTAGCGAGGCGTTGGATTTTTGAATTTTTTGGTCACCTTCCTCTTATGCTGACTTCATCTCTATTTTGCATTTTCCCAGTCAAAATTTAACCTTTGACTGCATTTAACTAGCTAGCTGACCACGGGCCCACTTGCACTTTGTAGCTTCCAAAAGTGCCTCTGTTTAAGATAGCAAGCATAATGTAAAGAATATTATTTAAAATACAATATCTCCTCCTGCACAAGAAATATGGGATATTGTGGCTATCCTCAGATAGCTTCCTCTTATTGCACATAGCATTTTCTTTATTGCACAAGTTGTACCTTTTCTTGGACTATGTTTTCTCATGTTTTATCTTCCTATACTCATCCATATTAACACTTCTGCTGATTGGGCTTGCTCTATTCTCTATGAGACTTCATATTTAGGTCAGCTCTACTATCTCATTTTGAATACGTGCTCTTTGATGGTATCCTTAGCAATCTAAATGTGTGGGCCTCTTTTTATTTCCCTACCGTAGCCTCTACACTAATCCCTTGCCAGGCATCTCCTTATATAGTGTGGGTTCTTTCTAAACATAGCATGAATCTTCTTTGTGTTAGTGTGTTCCTCTTCATTTGATTATGGATTTTCCTTGGCATGAAGTGTTGCCTATTTCTAGAGTTCTCTCTTTTCATGCATGATATCCTAGGTTTGACGCCTATGAATTCCTCCTTTTCAATGCGTGGAAGACCTTACTCTTGCATTTTTCATGGTGTCTCCCTTCAAAATGACTCCCCTGCCTATTGCCACATTTTTAATGGTTTCTCCCCTTTAAATTCTAGCTTCATGGAACTTTTAAGATCATTGAAATGATTAGAATTCCACACTAAGAAGTAAATTCCCTTTTGAAGCCCTACAACTCTATGCACAAATAAAACCATGTGTAATTGAGCCCTCCAAGGAAGTGCCCTAAAAGACAACTGTTGTTCTATGCCTTGACTTTCCGCCTACTAGCCTAAAGGAATCACCTTGGACACAAGTTGATAAAATGTATCCTCTCCATATTATATCTCACATCCATGTCCACAGCACTACACCACTTTCTCACTACTTCCCTCACACTAATTGGCTTATAGGTCATCCTTCAAAAAAAATGCCCATCTTAGGAAATGAAGAAAATTTGATAGTGGACTCACCATCCACCATAGGCTTCTTGGTAGCATTGGCATTTTAAAGGCTATTTGAGCACTGATGTTCCTGCTGTGATGTGCTAGCTAGTTTCACTTGTTCTTTATTTGTGGCTTCTTTTATATTGTCGTTCTTGCTTAGAATCCCATGCCTCCTCTTCAATGCATATCCCATACTCTGAATAGGCAGTGAATGCATGTGCCTTTTAATTGTAAATCCTTGTAATGTAAAGTTTTTTGACAACTGAGCGAACACTCCATTGGGTGGGATTTTGAATGAACAAAAAAAATGTTATGATGCTTCATAGATGGATGCAAAGTTTCTTCATTTAGCCCTTCCAATTGATAGATATATCTTTCAACAAATGTGAGGATTGGAAAATTTTTGAAGAATGTTTTGAATCTACACACATCCAGATCATAGAACATAAAATATGATCTACAAAATCCTTATAAAGTAGACTTTGCATACTCCATGGCATTCAATCCAACCAAAGGTGCATAAGCCATCCCGGTGCTTTGTACAATAGGGTTAACCTCATTTGGAGCACTTCTTGCTTCCTTCATATCTATCCTTGTATTGGAGTTCCTCATAGCCTTTTTTCATTTTCCAACACACTGCCTCTTTTCCTTTTTTACACAGCAATGAACTTTGATACATATTTGATTATATTTGTCCTTTTGTATTCTAATGTGTGCATAGTCCCTTGCTTTTAAATGGAGTTAAAATAGAAAATGGATGTTGCAAAATGTGAGATAACTTTAAGAAACTGTAACACTACCCCTTTGAAAACTCCTCTAACCCCGGGTCTGTATGTATGCAATCAGATGAAATTAGTTGGGCCCTAAAGTGGGTCTGAATAAAAAAAAATTTGTTTCCAAATAGCTAAGTTCTCAAATTGACCTACTAAACATCTGACATTGACTAGATTTAAATTCGATCAATGACCCATCAATTAAAGCTCATTTTACTAATGATTTGAAAACTACCAATTTAATGCCAGAGGGTCCCTTGACTAGCCTTAAAAACTGACTAGGACACCTAATCGGGCTTTGAAAATTGGCACATTGATTCTTTGTTCTGCATACTCTTACCCTGTCAAATCTTGTCTCATGAAAAATTCCCAATCAAAAGACATCCACTATCAAATTTGACCTCTTAGAATCACCTCCACATAAACATGTTAGAAAACACTAAACTGGGTTTGGAATCAGCTTCAAAAATTGGGTAAACTAACACTTGGGGAAACAAAAATTTGGATGCTGGTTCACTGTAATGAGGATATTATGAGTTTGGGATTTGGGCTCATCACAAATAACAAGATGCATTTGGCAAGTGGTCAAAGTGGGATACTTGGAATTTGTAATTTGAATCAAATGGCAGAAAGCATTTTTGTGAGTGGAATTGACTTGGAAAAGTGTGCAAATGGATTTGTCAAGACTTGCAAATTGACACACTTGGATTATTTTTAGAGGATAACATAGGAGTAAAATTCATTCAATCTTACGAATCACAGGTTTCAAATTATAACATCTTGAACAAGGGTTCTGACAAATCTACAAATGTTGACACTAGTAAAAAGATAGAAATTACGTTTGGAATCTCATTTGAAAACTGATCAGACAGATTTGTCATAAGCTGAAACTTGAAACATAACAAGTCTCTTACATCTAAAATGCCATGCAATAAGAATTTGAACATTTGGGTTAACTACGTCAAAGTTATAGCATGTCAAACAAGGCTTCCCAGAATTATGTGAAATGTGCATCAGCATGACAAATTTAAATGACCAACTTTGAGGGATTCAAAACCTAGGCAAAAAGACTTGAAACAAATCAAAATCTGAAATATAGGCTCTCTAGTATGGACACTGGGCACTGCCAAAGTGGTGAGTCATGAAAAATTTATGGGTGTGACATATTCAATGGCAAACCCAACTTCATGTCATTGTTTGACACTTAGGTGAAAATACAGATTTGACAATTGCTCAAAATGGGACTTCACGAAATGGCTCAGAATGGAAATTTAACTTCATGGAACAAGTAGGCATACTGAATGAAAGGTTCTAAAAGCATTAAACACCTTATAGGACTCAGACTAATAGCTGGGTATGTGGGCATCAAAAAGTGTTTATAAGGCTCAAAATCTCAATGGTGCTCAAAATTTGGGCTATAATTTTGAGCACCAACATCTCCAATGTGTAGAAAGAATCCTAACGATGAATGGTGTCTTTGAAACCTACTCAACTATCTATATGTTGATACTAATGGTCACCCCTTCTAATATTGCTAAAATGAACAATATCAGATCTAGCAATCATGAATGTGGAACATATCCAAATGAACCATGTGTCTCCTCAAATGATAAAGACACCTCCTACAAGTTCTGTATATAATGATCCACAGTCATATCAACCTGATAAGATTGATCATGTATAGAATGGACAAAAGGGTCAAAGTATTCTCTTGTGACAAACGAAGAAGGGTCTTCTTCATCAAAGAGAAGATGTATATCATCAATGATGTCTCCCAAATCTTCTATGAATGACTCCATAAACAAACTTGAAATATCTGTTATGTAGTCATCCTCTAATGCTAGAACTAGAAGACAAGGTGTACACAACTATACTAAATTACATAGATCTATGACTATATCAATGTAATTATGTGGAACGTTTTGATGTTGTGACTAGTTCCTGCATCTATCAACAGGATCCAACATATCTGAATCTATTGAATCACTATCACTATTTTCACTATCAGTTTCCACAATTTATGAAGTATGGATATCTCATGAGTCTCAAAATCCATAAGTCTATATGCCTTAACACTATCTTCATATTTGATGAAAGTACAAGACTTTGGTGGTGGTTTGCCTCACAATAGGTGTAGTGACATCTTTTATGATGTCTTTCTTGAAATTTGTGAATAGAATAGATATCTTGAGCTTTGAAATACCTTGATTGATTCCTTTAGTGATTGTGGAATGAGGTCCCCAAACTTTCTTCATAGTTGACCTTGAATAGTTTTGATATATTTTCTTGAGGTCATCCCAAGAAGATTGATATTCATCACAACTAGCCATTAGGTCTAGTGTTTCTAGACAATTATCATACACATCGACTCTCAAAAAGACTAGCTTTTGTGAATCCTTAGACAACACATGCTGAGGTTTCTTTTGTAATGTATACAAGAAACATGAAACATAGCCTTCCAATGTTTCTTCCTCCTTTTGTGATATCTTGAAGATTCCATCTCCTCTTGAACTAGATGCTTTGCACTACTCTTTGTATTTATCTAAAAAGAAAGTTTTCCTTTCATCCCAAGTTCCTATTGCATTGGCTCCTAAGCCCATGAACCACCATAGAGTTGATTCTTTTAGTGTTTTTGGAAATAACTTAAGCTTATGGACATCAATGTTGTAGTCAAAGCTATGACAAAGTATGCCAAACTCAAATAAGAAAGTATCAAGGTTTTCAGTTGCATGGTCATAGAACTTTGGAAGAGTATCTTCTAGTATATTCTTGAGATTAGCATTATATATGAGGCTTGGAAGAGGAAATGGAAAATTAGGTTGTGCCATTACTATAGGTATTATATTATGAGGTTGCTAATGAAAAGGAACATTAGGTATTGGATTGTTAACAACTAGTGGATTTGGAGCAGTACTATCAAGAAAATTGGCCAAAATTTCAGGAAACAGTTGATGACCACATGTATCTATAGGTTCTTCTCTTGAGGATGATTCTATAGGAAAAACAAGGCTTGTGTCCTCAAAAGGAAAACTAGCTTCTTGTTCTTCAATTTCTTCATTCAAATTAATAGACACTCATGGAAGAAATCTACCATATTCATCTTGTCATCTTCCTCTTCGATGCATGCAATTGAATTTTTCACACTGGTGGAGAAATTTTTAGGACTGCAAATTCCTAAAAAAATTGAATTAAGAACTATGACTCAAAAATGATCCTATCTTATCACCCCCCCCCCCACAAAAAAAAATGATGCCAAATATGGTCTATCTCACAATAGATTTATAATAATCATGTCCAAGGTCATACTTAGGAATATTATATTCAATCTAAGGACTATTTTCCCTGCCATGAGGTGCATTTAATTTGTCAACCCAAGGATATATACTTGAAATGGTTAGCACGATATGTGTACTAGGTTTCTTAATGAGTCATTATGCTTATGTAGAAGGAAAATAACACACTTAACTCTTCATTGAAACAAATGTAGGAAATACAATTAAATGCTAACTTATATTCCAACTCAATTCAACCACTATAACTATTCTTACAAATGTTGTAGGAACACTCACAAAGTATGATGCTACAGGAAGGAACTTATAACTTCTACCTATAATACTAGAAATACTAAAAGCAAGTCTATACTAATTTAATATAATTCACCTTCCAAGTGAGCCCCCTTGGTCAGCTTCTACTAATCTACTAACATAGAGTGTAAACCAAGAGTTGTTTCATTAATTTCCAAAAATTCCTTACATGAGAATGATACATAAAATTATAAAAAAAAAACTCATTGCAATAGTCAACAATTTCTTTTTATAAAATTTCTTCTAACCTCCTAACACTATTGATTCGATCCCTATAAATAGAGGATGGACACTCATTCAAAATAGGAAAGAAAAAACTAAACAACCACAAATCCGTCGAAGAGAAAGAAGGAAACAATTCACAATATGAGTAATAAAGTTTGAGCAGCCAATCTGACACAATAGTGAATGTAGAGAAAATATAGCAATTCTTCATAGCTCCTCCTCCATAGTCATCATTTCTTTTGGTATCGTTATGACTTCTTCCACTCCACTACAACTGAACCTCAGCATTTTCTCCTTTAATGTCATTGGCCATCTTTGTTAGAGTAAATAATTAATTTACTAATTATTTATTCTATTTACTTAAGCTTACATAGGTAAATCCATTTATTAATTAGTTGTAGTCTATGAGTTAGTTATAAGTTGTTGACAATACGGGAGTTTGTTCTCTCCTATGTCATACTTATCCTCTCACATTGTTCGAGCACTTTCCACCTTATGTGGATGGATGCTTAGTTGTCACACTTATCTCCTAGTGTCTTCTAACTTGTTCTAGGAGATTCTTGGAGCTCTTTATATTTAGGCTCCCTCATTGTATCTAATGTCACATTCAATGTATTGTAAATACATATCTTCTTGTGTTTGTATATGTGGTCTCTCATGTCCATTTAGAGTTTTTCCCTTGCTCCACGCTCTTCCTTCCTTGGCTTCCCTATGATAGGTTTTCGCATGTAGGTGATCTTGGGTGTCCTCGGAGTTAGATTTCATCAACTCTAACATGGTATCAAAGCCTTCCCGTTGCTGCTTCATTGAAGGTTTTTTGAAGCCATGATTTGGAGTCACAAAACCTAGTTTGTTTGTGCATTTTTTCTTCCAATTGGGGGATCAATGAATTTTTGGAGCCCTTTCAGCCCAAATAGATGCTGCCATTGGATTTGGAAAGCCATTTGCAGTTAGGATTCATATAAAACATCCTGATTTTGGAGACAAAGCTCTGGGAGGCAAATTTTTTTATATTGGGAGGCTGTATTAACAAAATTGGGGCATTTATTGTGATTTTTTTATTAAAAAATAGCGCCACCACCATACCACTCATAGCGACCACAGATGGCAGCATCGTGGCCTGATTGCTACCTGGGGGCCACCTCAACACAGCTCCTCCTACACCTCCACCACATTCTGCTAGTAGCGACACCTCCTTTCCACCTCCACTCCACCTTCCAATGTCAGCTGCTCTACTCATCTAATTCAGTCACTACCTCAGCTTCTATGTGGTGCTTGTTTTCAGCCTTGTCAGTAGCTTGTGTGGACATTTGGTTCAGTCAGCAGTCCATTCATCACCAGCAGCCTAGTCAGCACCACATAGGTGTGACATGTGGCACATGTGCCATGTGGCATGTGTGCCATGTGGCACATGTGCCATGTGGCATGTGTGCCATGTGGCACATGTGCCATGTGGCACATTGCCACATGGCCCTGTCATGTCACACTAGCCACATCAACAAGCTACCATGTGGTGCCCATGTGGCACTACCACATGGCTGCTACATGGCCTCTTTTTTGCATTGAAAGCTAATAGGCTGTCAATTTTTTGCTAGTATTTTTCTGACATCAACATGACATCATCCCTGCATCAGCATACCTTGCCTTGCACATCTCCAGGGTTAGTTTTTTACCTACTTGTGGTTTTTTGGCCATCACTTTTGCATACTAAGGTATTTTTTTGATCCGAAAGAAGCGTCAGAAAGCTAGTTCCAAGACGGAGACATTGGTGTAGATATTTTCAAGTTTTGATGCATTTTTATTGCCTATATTTTTAGTGTAATTCTAAAATCCTATTTTTGACTCTAGCATGCATATCTTTTGCATCCCATGCCTTTTTTTGAAAACTTTATATTTTTGGAAAGTTGATTCTGTGTAATTTTTAGAAATATAGTCCTTTTTTCCAATTTTTGGTCCATGCTCTTTCTATCATATTTTTGGCATTTTTGCTATATGGTAGATATCTTGAGTGTTTTAGGCTCGAGGATCATTTTCTTGGCATGGTTTCCTTTGCTTTAGGCTATACTATGTTTTGTTGCAGCTTGTTTTCAGTTTTGATCATTGTAGCTATCATTTTGAAGCACTTTTATGTATCACACTGAGATAAAGTGCCACTTTTGCATTCTGGGGGTCATGAGCATTTTTTTGAGTCAGTTGTACTTGCACTATTTTTATAAAGCACCATGGGGGGGATATTTTTTTTGTTGTTTTAGGCTTCTCCCTTTGTCAAGTGAGTATCCCTTGCATGACATTAACCCCATGTAATGCCAGTTTGACCCTATCTTTATAGTTATCTATACCTCTTCCTCTCTCATCATTCTTGGTTCATTGATAGGAGACTTTTCCCACCTTCTCAGTTGCCTGTCATCACACCTTGTCTACATTAAGGGGGGGTTATGCTATTGTTATAATGCATCCTTGGTTTGATCATTTGATAGTGTAAACTATGTATTCAGTGGTTGATCCTATGTACAAGGCGATTACAGTGGCTGGCTACCTATCCATTTCGGTGAGATGGATCACCTACCATATAGACATGCTTGGTTCGTGCCTTCTTCTTCCATGGAGGTTCTTTAGATTAGCAATTTGGAAAATTTTGTTGCTTCTACATACTTTAGTGATGCTTCTTAAAGGTCACAACTTATTCCTTTTTTAGGGGACATTTCCCTAGTTGGAGGCTTCTTCAGTTCTTCCCTAGGTTACCTCTTTTTGGGGGAGGGTTTTTCCCGCATGATTTTCTCTCTTTCCCCATTTTGAGAGGTTGCATTTTTTTGCATTGTACATGGGTACCTAACATGGCCTCATTGCCAAGACCCATTTTTCATTTCATCTTAGGTTTGTGAGCTTAAGGAATTTCCCTAAGTTGCACTTAAGGGGGGGTGTTAGAGTAAATAATTAATTTAATAATTATTTATTCTATTTACTTAAGCTTACTTAGGTAAATGCATTTATTAATTAGTTGTAGTCTAAGAGTTAGTTATAAGTTGTTGACAAGATGGGAGTTTGTTCTCTCCTATGTCATACTTATCCTCTCACATTGTTCAAGGACTTTCCACCTTATGTGGATGTATTCTTAGTTGTCACACTTATCTCCTAGCGTCTTCTAGCTTGTTCTAGGAGATTCCTATAGCTCTTTATATTCTGGTTGCCTCATTGTATCTAATATCACATTCAACATATTGTAAATACATATCTTCTTGTGTTTGCATATGTGGTCTCTCATGTTCATTTAGGGTTTTTCCCTTGCTCCACGGTCTTCCTTCCTTGGCTTCCCTTTAACAAGTTTTTGCATGTAGGTAATACTGGGCATCAAATTAGTTTCAAATATCTAACACACATTTCAATGGTTATATGAAATACTAAATTCTATATATAACATTGGCAAAATCTGACATACTATCTACCTATAGGTTAATGGTTCTATTCCAAATTTTAAACATCAGTTCAAGTAAACACAAGTTCCCAAATGTCTTAGTTATATTAAAATAGAGTACTAAAGTTTTCATAAAATAGAGGCAATAAATAGCATCATTTGGTGGTTGTGCCTTACATTCCTTGGAATATATGTTTGCCCATGTTAGACAACCAAAAAATTTGAAGTATTTCACAACTAGTTTTCTGCTACACCATGCCTCAAAAGGAGTCTTTCCATCTAAGAAATGATGAGGAAACCTGTTAAGTATGTGATTGGAACTACTCATAGCTTCATGTTCAAGTGATGGATCAAGAGACTTGGCTTGAATCATACAACTTTCCATAGACTTAAGAGTTCCAATCCTCATTGCTACAACATTTGTCTTTTGTTGATTGAATGCTACTGGATTCTGAAGATCAATACCCTCAAGTTCACAACAGCCTCTAATTCTTGAGTTAACATATCTACTTTTATTGTCCATACGAAGAACCTTGATGGCTTTCCTTGACTTCTTTTGAACATGACTCTTGAAGGCTAGAAACTTATCAAACACTTCATTCTTGTGATCAAGAAAGTAGACCCATGTGCAGTGTGAAAAGTCATCAATGAAAGTGATGATGTAGCGACCCTTGCTAACTAATGTTACTACAAAAGGACCTACTAGAACTATGTGAACCAACTCAAGAGCAACTATTTCTCTCCAATACTTCCCTATATCAATCTTCTCTTCTAGATGCATATCCATTGAATAGGTTGAACATTCACCCTAAGAAAAGTTAAGTGTATGTAGACATTTGACCATATTGTTTGAGCAAACTTGATGAAGATAGTGGAAAGCAAGATGTCCATATCACTCATGCCATAATTTTATTTGTGATTGAGATTGTCTTAACAAGGCATGTGAAGGAGACTTAGGCATAAACTGGGAGAAGGAATAAATCCTTTTGTCATGACTTTACCCACTACAACCAATGAATTATCCTTAATATTGTGCACCATTATTGAATCAAGAAGGAACTCAACTTTATTACCATCTTCATAGTGACTAATTTGGTAGATTGAAAGAAGATTAGAGCTAAGGTTGGGAGCATAGAGAACTTTTTTGAACTCCCCAATTTCTACTCAACTTTTCCTTTCCCTTTAACTTCCATTTATTTATCATCCCCTATAAAGGCCTGAGGTACCTTAGACTGCTTCAATGAAGAAAATTTTCCTTTTGAAGAACCCATATGATATGAGACATCTAATTCAAGAGTCCATTCCATTGAAGAACTTGAACTAGCCATAAGTGCTTGCCCTTTTCCCTTTGAAGTGGATGGAGTTGAATCCTTGGAAGCATTTGCAACATTGATTTTGTTCTTCCTAAGTAGGTTCTCCAACTCATTGATTCTCTTAGTTTTGCAATGATGCTCATCATGATTTGGTTTCTTGCAATATGTGCAAAATAGTTTATCCTTCTTATCATTGTTTCCCTTCTTATTGGAAGAATAATTTCCTTGCTATAAGGAGGTAGATTTTTGTGTCTCTGATTGCGATTTTTGCTTCCCCTACTTTTTCATGTCGTTGGTAAAACTTTTTCCACTTTGATTTGATTGGTTCTCATTAGTAGCCACCAATGCTTTGGTGTTTGATGAATTGAGAATTCCCATATCTATCAACTTGGATTGTACCAACATCAAAATTTCTAAAAAGGCATCAAATGTAGGCTTGTGAAGGAACTTCCCATGGTCAACCTATCAATGTTTTAACTTGAAACAAAAGATGCATACTCTAAAGGTAGCCTATTCAAGATGTGATTAATCATTCAATCATCCTTTATAGGATTACCACAATCCTTAAGTAGTACTCATAATTCATTGGCTTTGCTAATATAGTCTTGAATTGTGTCAAAATTCTTAGGATCCAAGAGAAGTAGGTCATCCTCAATTTGGAATCCCTTTTCCTCATCAACCTTACCATAAAACCCTTCAAGTTTGTCCCAAGAACCCTTGGCTTCCTTAAAGATTGAAATGTGGAGAAAGAGATCTCTATGAACACAACTCTTTATAATTCTTAAAGTCTGATTGTTTTTAATTTCCCAATCAAATAGTGTTGTAGCATCAATGGGTTTGGTAATTGTACCATCAACATATAGACTTGAACCCTTTCCCATTAATCTACTCTATACAATATCTTTCCATGTAGTATAATTGTGTGAAGTTAGAAGTGAAGTTTTAGGTGAACCCATGATGTATAAAATTAAAACAACACAAAAGATAGACACAAGAAAAAACAGACACCCCCCCAAAAATGATGCTTTTGGCACCTTATATGTAGTGCATTTACAATAGGCCAATTGTCAAAATATACAAAGTGTACTTCTAATTTTTCTATTTACAATTGCCTCCTAAGGTTCAAATCTGGTATTAAGTAGTATAGCTTAGATATACAACAATTTTGAAGAGTAATCAAAGAAATACAATGTAGAAAAGGACCTAATTATGAAAGTGATATTTTTGTCTATACAACCCTATAGTTTGATTGAAATTTGAGACAAAAGTTGAAAAATTAAGCACTTTCAAAAAAATGGAACCTAAAAATGTGTCTATATGAGCCCATATGGAGTGTTTGAAGTTGAAAAATGTAGGATTGGATAGGTAAAATCACCAAAAAATATTATTTCTAACAAATCCATGCACCAAAACTAGAAAATAATAGCACCACTAAAAAGTTTAGAAAATTCTAGCCAAAATAAAAAAAATTGC
The DNA here is from genome assembly GCA_028749045.1 of Cupressus sempervirens. Classification (NCBI taxonomy): domain Eukaryota; kingdom Viridiplantae; phylum Streptophyta; class Pinopsida; order Cupressales; family Cupressaceae; genus Cupressus; species Cupressus sempervirens. The sequence continues at coordinate 253,249,612 of CM053789.1, forward strand.
ACTTGATTTGGAGTCTGGACGACTGAGTTATGGCCTCCCAAAGTCAAATTGTCAAATCAAAATTGAATCTAAAGAGGGGTCTAGGTAGCAAATTGCAAAGTTAAAATTCATGGTTAAATGGCTATTGAGGTAGTGTATTCTAGGCTACAAATGATGGTCAAACAAACATCAAATTTAATGGTGTGACAAGCTGATGTCAGTGAAAAAGATGCCCCTAGCTAAAATGGAAAATGATGTCACTGTTGACATCAACAATATTGATAGTTGATGTGTAAATATGCATGGCAGGTATGGCCAAGTGAGGTGGTAGGTTGTGTGGCATTACATGTGGATGTCTGCAGAGCCAACATGGCACTTAGTTCTCGTTACTAACAAAGCATTTATGACAAGGACACATGGCACTTAGTAGAAGAGACCATGTGGTGAGTGTATATTTTCTTATAGGATACCATGTGGCATTCAATGCTAGGGCCATAGAGCTATCAAAAGTAGTTGTTTCTAGAAAACTAAAGAGTCAATGCCAGTGAGTTGGATAAATTGTTGTTGATTGGGAATGGTGACAGAGGAAGTAGACAACGCCATGAAGTCTTCAGTCATTGGTAAATCATTTTTTGGTGCTGAGAGTGAAGTATCAATAAAGGTTTATACTATCAAAAAATATTGTTGATGGGTGGCAATCTTAGTCCCACATCTATTGTGCATGCAATGTTGGAGATGTATAAAAACAAAGTCCACTAGAGTTAATATAAATGAAGTCCTCGTGCTATGAGAAACTTACTGAATAATGTGTGATCCAAATTTGTGACCTCTAATTTGTTGTAGGAAATTCATCTACAAATACTGAAGGAATATTCTATAATTACAATGAATATTCCTTATGGGAGCTAGGGTTTCACCACCTAGTTTTTGCAAAAAAAGTTCTTTGCACACCTGGTAGCCCAATTTTTTTTTGAAAAATTCTTATGGAAATGGTAGAGAAAAAGTTTAGATCTAAAAAATAATTTAAATAGATCTAAAAAAGATCATACCGGATTTGCAAATTGGGCCTCTGGGTGTTGGTTTGCAAAAAAAACTTTCCTTAATTTTGACTATGGCCTAGGGTAGGCAAATTTATAGTCAAATTTCATCGAATCAACACTCCAAATGCAATGGTGAGGTTTGATTTGATGCTAGATGATCCCAATGACTATGATATTATAGATCTAAATTGAGGTCCTTGAGTGAAGCAAGAAACTAGTCTCCAATAGCTATGTGAAGAAAAATTCCCTTAGCTCTAATACTATGTAAGAATTTGACTTAGGGAAAAATATCCAAGATCAAGGAACTCAAGCACAAGTAAAGAATGGAATAAAGTATGATCAAAATAAAAATATGATATTCAATTGATGTAGTTGCATGTACATATGCACTAGAAATGACTATATATAAAGGCCTCTAAGATGCATCTAGAATATCTCTAGAATGAGCTAGGAGATAAGCATTGCAACTAAGCACATGTCCACCAAGTGTGAATTATCCTCCATTAAACATAGGACTTAGTGTGATGAGGAGAGGATAATCCTACAAAAGTGTGTTACATAAAATTATGTCAACATTACAACTCAGTTAATTATGCAAACTCTAGTGTTGTAGAAACCATGTACTAAATTAGAGTTGCTTACTTTTGTGTTGTCAACATAACAACTCATATGAGTACGCAAACTCCTAGGTGTAAAACTAATGAATAATAAAATAATGCATTAATCTAAGAAAACTTCAGTAAAGTGTAATAAGTAAATACTTATTTACACCAACATAAGGGTGATCTACAATTGGTCAAACATTGGGAGTTGGCTGAAAATCACAATTTTCAAGTTTCTTAATTATTTTACATGTTTTTGTGTGTTAGAAACAATAGTCTACCAAGATAACTAAGAGGAGGAGGGGGTGAATTAGTTATCCAATTAAAACAATTGTCAACCTTCACTAATCACAATCATTCAATCAAACTAAAAAACAACCATAAAAAGATGCACATACACAATAACAATAGATTTGTTAACTAGTGAAACCCTTGATTAGAGGGAAAACCTCAAAGGAATGATACCACACACACACACACACACACACACACACAAACATATTCCTTGTTAAAGGATGGAACCTGTTAGGAGCTGTAGAAGGTAGAAGGACCCACTATCAAAACAACTTCTAGGGAAAGATCAATGAACTCATTGTGCAACTAATCTCTCAAGTATTCCTTATATATATATATATATATATATATATATATATATATATATATATATATATATATATATATATTCCTTGTTAAAGAATGGAACCTGTTAAGAGTTGTAGAAGGTAGAAGGACCCACTATCCAAACAACTTCTAGGGCAAGATCAATGAACTCATTGTGCAACTAATCTCTCAAGTATTCCTTGAAGAATAATTGTCTATACTTTGATTTAACCTCTTTCTTCTCTTCTATCAACTAGATCAATCACTATCAAATGTCATAGACTAGGTCAAAAACCTTAGATCAAAATATCAAACCTCAGATATAATAATGAAACCTCAACAATGAAGCTTTCACAAACTTTTCTTTGCTCTTCTTATCTTCACATGATGCTCTTTGTTCTTCTTGCAATTATTCATACATTCCATACATGATAAAGGAAAATTGTCTTCCTTTATACTGAATCCATACAATAACTCCCTAAGTTTGCTATTACACGTTCTTAATTAATTATAATAGGACATCATTAACAACATGTTACACTTAGCAATAATGTTAATATTTCCCCATGTAACTTGAATAACTTTTTGTACATGTGACATCATGATGAGTAAGCTTAGCCATGTTATCTCTAGAATTTCTTCTATACATCTTCAACTACAAATTTTCATAATATCAATTCTACTAAGAGATATAACAAGTTTACCCAAACATGCATCTATTGAAGTTGATGAATGATTAACCCCACAGCTCCTAACAATCACCTACATGAAAACACATGTCTCAAAAATGGAGAAGCAAAAAGTTGTGGAGGTTGGAATTCCAAGATCCACAGATGAAATATTCTTGATGAGAAAAGAAAGAGATTGTTATTATCAAAATTGAATGAATAAAATTACAAAGAGATCAATCCTTATAAAAGGAGATCAAACTCCTAACTGGGTGAAAACTAGGTTACATAATAATAATTAATAAAATAATTAATTATTGTATGTCTAAAGTTTAGCCTAATTAAATTAGAGATAATAAGTGACTTAATAATTAAATCAAAATGATTTAGTTAATAAGCCAATATCTTATTACTCTAATGCCCCCCCTTAATATAAACTTAGGGAGTAGCCAAAAACATAGAAAATACTACTGAAAGCAAATTTGGGTCCTAACAATAAGGCCTGATGAGATACATAAGAACAACGGAATCTCTTTAAAGTGGAGAAATAGAGAAAACCACATGGGAAAAACCCTACTCAAAAAAGAGATAGAAAGAATGTTCCAAATGATAGGAAAAATAGATGATCATGAAGAACATCATTGAAGCATGGAGTTGTAAACATTGCCAAACTAGTAATATGAATAACCTCGACTATATAGAACATGAATAGGTAGAGAAGACTAAGTCTAAAGAGCTGATCAATCAAAGATGGAAGGTATCTTCATGGCCTCCAAAAATAGGAATGAAACAATGTTTATGTCGTAAATGATCCATCTCACCGAAATGCATAAGTATCAAGCCACTGTAATCACCTTGTACATAGGATCAAATACTAAATATATAGTTCACTCCATCAAACCAAAAAAAAAAAATAGAACCAACATAATCCCCCTCTAACACTAAGAGGTGAGATATGAACACTAAAATTGAAAGCAATATCTAATGGGGATAGAAAAATTGGGAACACTGAGAGTGCAAAAGAAATACAAACACCTATGTTGGCATGTATTATTGACACATCATGAGGCTAATGTCATGGAAGGAAAACTCACTTAACAAAGGAAGATGGTGAATATGACCAACATACAACCACCCAAGGAAATTTATAATGTAGTGTGACTACAACAAAATGTAAAGATGTCCAAGATCTTGAAATGCAATAGAGTGACACTTTATCTTAGTGTGTTTGCAAAAATACTACAAAAGGATGTCAAAAAAGATCCAAAGAGACATATAGTTGATTTAATAGATAGCAAAACTCATGAAAAATCATTTGAAACAACAACATCAATCCCTAAACCTGAAACAACCAAGAAAAAAAATGAATGAGATGTACCCGAAGAAAAATTTGGAAAATAGAATGTCTAAAAATATGTCTCTTAGAGTGGAAAAAATAAACTTCTAAATTTGGCTGCCAAAAGAGGCCACCAAACAATATCAAAAATCTAAATAAACTACACCATCATGACAATCTCAAAATAAGCTTTCTGGCACTTATTTTAGATTGAAAAACAAAGTGTAGATAAGCAAGTTATGGCCCAAAAACCACATGCATGTCCAAACAATGCTAAAGAACAAACAAAAAATAACTGCCTCAGGATCTATGCCAAATATCTCAAAATGTTTGTCAACTAGTACTATAAATTACCTTGAGAAGTGTGTCAATTCCATACCAAAAATATCTTGATTTGCATGCCCAAAAATCTTGATTTATGTGCAAAAAAATCTCAATTTTTAGTTTCAAAAATTACAAAATCACTACCTTAGGAAATGTGCCAAAAGTCTTCATTTTGGAAAAATCTCAAATCATATGCCCCAAAATTTCAATTTTCATAGAAGAAAAACTCATTTTTGTGGGAAAAATCACAAAATCAATGCCTCAAGAAATGTCCAAAAAATTTTGATCTGTGAAAAACATCTATTAGCATGTAACATATAGAAAATCACCTCCTTGGGAAATGTGACAAAAAATGGAGTAAATTTTTTTGTCTCAAATTCCAATTGTGTTCAATTTGGACAAATTTCATGTGAAAATAAATGTTTCTGGATGCCCTAAGCTCAATAGTGATGTTTCTTTGGGCTCAAAGTGCACTGAAAGATGGTGACCACCCAAATTTAATTAAATTTTTTTTTTAAAAATGAAACCCTCCAAATAGAAAGGCACAAATTGTAAGCCAAGATAAACTTCTAACAAACAGAACATGAGCATTAAGATCTAGAGCTTTGGTACCTTGTTTAAGTTGATGAGAGATCAACCCAACATCTCCCAAAATATGCAAACACCTACCATTAAAAGAGAGAAGAAAAAATGTATGGAGGTTAGAGTTCCAAAATCCACAAATGAGACATTCTTGATGAGCAAAGAAAGAGATTGCTATTGTCAAAAGTGAATAAATAAAATTTCAAAGAGATCAATCGTTATAAAAGGAGATCAAAATGCTAATAAGGTCAAACCTAGGTTAAATGATAATAATTAACAAAATAATGAATTATTATATGCTTAAATTTTAGCATAAGTAAACTAGAGATAATAAGTGACTTAATAATTAAATCAAAATAATTTAATTAATAAGGCAATATCTTATTTCTCTAAGAGCTTGCTATAAAATCTATCTTAGAACAGTCATCATAAAACATTGCATAACTTCCTTTAGACTTAATCTCTTATGATTCCAAGGTTAGTCTCATATTCTAGACACTTAGTAGTATTTCCCTTTAACCTTGCTTAGTGAAAATGCTCAATGATCTATCTTTTGGAAATATTCAAGATATGACATGTTACTAAGAGGGGAGGTGTGAATTAGTAACCTCAAAACTTTAATACAATTCAGCACTTTAATCCTATATATTATTCACCATTCATTCACCTAATCTAATGTATGTATGAGAAATCAAACATTCATAACACATGTACATAATGATTTGGTGACCTAGAAACCTTCCAAATAGAAAGTAAAACTAGGGTGGGGATGATACCCACAAAACTTCAATACTATAGTATAATGTTTTCCTATTAAGGCTTACATTGAGAACTTCTAGTGATCTTCCTTGTTACGAGCACAAATGACTACTAGGTCGACCTTGTTAGAGGATTTATAAATATACAATGAAGTATGCACTCAGTTAAGAGATTTACAAAAGATTGTTAAGTCTACCTTGTTAAAGGATTTAGAAACTGGTTCACCTATTAGGATGAAACAATAGATTTGACTTACAACTTGTTTTTTGATTAGATCCTTGAAGTTCATATCACCTTTTGTGATTGATGAATCTTTACCATTCCTTGTTGACCTTTCTGAGTAGTTTTCTCTACTGCTAATTCGTAATTACACTTCTCAAAACATTATATGTCTATTTCTTGATACTCTCATGCATGCATTTTAAATGATATAATACATTACATATATATCATTCCAATAATTATAATTTCAAGGTTGGCTAAAACACAAGTGAACAAAACATTACTTAGTCGGCCCAATAGTAAATAACTCGGGTTCATTGAACTAACTTGGTGACCTTCTGATACTCAACATCCACTACATTACTCGGCATTTTCATGCACTTAGTAGAAGTGAAGGCTCAATCCATACTAATCACTTGACATAGTTTTGAACTTGGTGAATACTAGTGACTCAATAGATGTAGTGTTACTCAGTAGATACTCTAGGTTAAGTTTACCTTTCTTTACTTGGTAAAAATTATAACTTCCATGCTTGATTTACACTAAACTCTCATGACACAATTTGACTACTCAGTAGACATTGAGATTCTTGGTGGATACTAAGATGCTCGATGGATATTGAGATGCTTGGTGGATACTGAGATGCTCAGTGTAAACTACTGAACACTTCTAAGCTCAGTGAGTGTAGGAGACTGAGTGTTGAGCTTGGTAGCTATATTGATATAGATAAGTGTTGTCACTAATGGCAATAGTAACTTAATGCCAACACTATCCATATCAACTTAATCTTTTCACTATTCTTCTATCAAGTACCACAAAAAATTGCTATGTTGACATTAATCATAAACATAGTCATAAATGTAACACATCATAATGATAATAATCTAGTTATGTTTCTAGAATACTCCCCTATAGAAGTATGCTTAGAATTCATCCTTCCAATAGTCTCCCCCTTTTGACTTGATGGCAATATAGATGAAAAACATCTAGTTCAAAAAATACCAACTATAAAAGATTGTTATCATTTCTTGTCAAATCTTCTTCATCAATCATTCTCCCCCATTGATATATGTCAATGTTCTATATATCATGATGTAATCTCTCCCTTCAATGTACTCTATATCAAAATATATTTCATGATGTAATCTCTCCTACATTGACATCAATTTCAAAGGATTCAACAATTATCACACTCTACAACAATTGTCTATGACTTGATGAATTGTTCAAAGACACTATTCAAAACAACATCCAACAGGAGTCCTAGATGACTCTATCCATCAAAAATTCCCCTCTATACAAGAAGCATTAGCATTCAATCCAAACAAACAATAGTGCTCTAAAAAACTAGACTAATGCACTCTTGCATCATCTACTCTGATGTAGGAATGGGCATAACCCTTAGTATACCTCGCAAATTCTAAAATGTCTCTTTGGAAAGAGGCTTGGTGAAAATATATACAATCTTCTCTTTGGTGCTTACATACTCCAATCTCATTTCCTTTTCTAAAAGTTTCTTTCTTAGCATGTCACATTCAATAGAAATTTGATTAGTTTTAGTATGCAACACTATATTTGAAGACACATTCACTATGCTTGTGTTATCACAATATATGACAATAGGTTCATTAAATTATATCCTTATATCCTTCATGATTTGCTTCATCCAAACAACTTAATTAAAATGGTTTGTTGTTCCAACATATTCTACCTATGCTATACTTTGTGAGGTAGATTCCTATCTCTTGCTTAACCAAGAATCCAATCTTCCTCCAAGAAAGAAGGCTCCATCATTGGTGCTCCTTTTTTCATCCATACTACTTAACCAATTATCATAAGTATAAGCATATAAAGTGAAATCATTAGATCTGTCATACCACAATCTAAAATCTAGTGTTGCTTTTATGTATCCAAATATCCTTTTGACTATTGGAAAATGTGCATCTCTCATATCAGCTTGAAATCTTACAAAAATTCCAACTACATTTTCTATATCCAACCTTGTCTGAGTCAGATATTGCAACCCTCGAGTCATAGATCTCTACTTCTTCTACTCAAAATTAGTGTCTCATTCTTTGTAGATAACTTGCATCTAGTTACCATAGGTGTTCCAATTGGTTTACATGTTTCCAAACCAAACCTTTTTAGTAGATCTTTTAAATACTTGTTTTGGAAATAAAGATTCCTTTTTTATCCTACACAATCTGTAATCCTAGGAAGTATACCATCTTTGCAATCATGCTCATTTCAAAGTAATTCTTCATTTCTTCTAAAAACTTGTCATTTTCATCATCACTTCCTCCAAATATGATATCATCAAAAAATATTACAAAAATCATCAATCCATCATCTATTTCTTTCTATTATAGATTACTATCTACCATACCTTTGCTAAATGCTTGTCCAACCTTTCCATTCCAAGTTCTTGGTGCTTTCTTGAAGCTATACAATTCATTCTTTAGTTTTCATACCATTTCTTAGCCATCTATTAAAGGAAAACCTTTAGACTAATATATGTATACCTTTTCTTCAAGTTCTCTGTTCAGATACACTAACTCTTGACATCCATCTGATACACTGGATTTTTTATGTATTGCACAGGCTCAAAATAACTTTACTACTTTAATTCTTGTAATAGGAGCATAGGTTTCATCATAGTCTATTCCTTCTTGTTGTGATTAACATCTACATAACTATCTGGCTTTGTACATTACAACTTCACCTTGTTCATTCATCTTGTTCCTAAATAGCCATTCTGTTTCTATCACATTCTTGTCTGCTAGTCTTGGACCCAATTCCCATGTCTCATTCTTCAATATCTAATTCAATTCTTCTTTCATAGCTTGCTCCCAATAGTCATCTTTACATGTCTCATTTGCATTCTTTAGTTGAGCTTGAGATATCAAACATAGTTCTTCATTGATTTTTCTTCTTGTCATCACACCTTTATCTTTGCTTCTGATGATTTGCTTTGGTGGATGATTCTTTGTCATATTCTTACCAAAATTAGGTGTTGTTAACTCAACTCTTAGTTATTTTCAAGTTTTTGAGCCTTTTATTTGATCACCTTCATTCTATAAGTAATTGTTAGTCTCAATGAATACTCATCATTCTTTGGTTTACTAACAACATTCTCATGATTAGAATTATAATCAACTACTCCTTCTTGTATTATAAATTTCTCATTAACTCTTACATTTTCACTTTCAACCATAGTTTTCTTTCTTAGATTATAACATCTATAATATTCATTTTTGAATGAATAACCATGAAACATATCTTCATCACTTCTAACATCAAATTTACCAACATTATCCTATCTTTTGATGTAACATTTTCTACCAAATCAACAATAATCATGAAATACCCTTAAGCATAGAATCCTTTAGTCTTAATAGGACATCGAACATCTATGTCTACAATATCTAACATTACTATAGTCGTAAACTTCTTGCTAGGAAAAGAATTTTTGGTATGCTTTGCCAACACACACTCCTTGAAAATTGTGTTAGTAGGCTTTATAATCTTAGGCAAATATCTAATTGTAAACATACTACTAGTTTTCACAATGCTTCCAAAGTTTATATGAAAAGATCTCTTATGCCATCACCAACTCTCATATACCTTTCTAGTCAAACATGTTAGTTCAATTGGATTCAACTCAAACACATTACCTCCAGATCTAGTTCATACTCTAATTACCTTTCTATCTTTGTCTCTAATCATGCATGTCTTCTCTATGAATTGTAATTGATAAACTTTATCCACTAGTTGTCCAACACTCAAAAGATTGTGTTTCAAATGATCGACAAAATATATATCCTTAGATTTAGTCTTACCATCTAGAGTTAGAGATCCAACACCTTTAACATGGAAAGTTGGAATGTTCATATCACTAGTCATACGATGTTCATCTTGCTTGGTTCCTCCTCGAGATCTGATACCTATAGTAATTTTCGATAGCCTACCTAGCTATGTTCTTATAGATTCATCTTCCATCATTTTAGCATCTTGAAATGCACAAATCTAGCATTGTAGTCTCATTTTCTTAGAATGTTCAGCACCTTCAAAACTATTTTCCAAAGCTTTCTAAATCTTATGAGAATTATTAAGTGATTTTACATGGTTATACTCAATTTCAAAAAGTAAATACAATAGTGCTTCTCTATCTCTCATGTCATACATGAAAAGTTCTCTCTCTTCCTTGGTACAAGTTGGCAAAGCAATTTAAAAAATAATTGACTTTTCTAATTTTGTCAAAATCTAATATCTTGGACCCATACATAATAGATGTGTCTTCATCATTTCCTTCTAATTGTAATAATTTATTCCATCAAACTTTGAACTATCTTTTTTTGAATATGTTAGCCATGGATCTCCAAAAGTTGTTAAACTTTATCTGCAAGGACCTAATGCTCTAATACCAATTGTTAGAAAGAGTAGTCCACCAAGATAACTGGTGGGGGGGTGAATCAATTATCCAATTAAAACAATTATCAACTTTAATTAATATTAAAAATTCAATCAATGTAAACAACAACCAAAATGAGATGTACATACACAATTAGACTAGATTTGTTAACTAGGAAAACCCGAGTGGGAATGATGCCAACAAAGATATACTAATATATATTCCTTGTTATAGGATGGACCATGTTAGGAGTCTATAAAAACATTCAATAAATAAGAGTCCATATTAGGAGACTCTGAATCCCTATTAGGAGATTTTAAGTCTATTAAGAGTTGTAGAAGGCAAAAGGACCCACTATCCAAACAGCTTCTGGGGCAAGACAACTATAGAATATGATGAGAGTTGTAGTGAAATAGGAGCTATATTAAGTTAAGAAGGTAAACCTATTGCTTTCTTTAGTGAAAATTTGAATGATGCTAAAAGAAAATATTTTGTGTATGATCAAGAATTTTATATTAGTGGTCAAACCTTGAAGAAGTGGGGACATTATTTGATTCCTAAGGAGTTTGTGTTGTATACTAATTATAAAGCTTTATAGTACTTCAAAAGTCAACATAAATTGAATTAGAGACATATGAAGTGGGTTGATTATTTACATAGTTTGACATTTGTAATTAAGCACACGAGTGGAGTTACTAATAGAGTTGTTGATGCATTGAGTGGAAGATGTTTCTTGTTGACTGAAATGAAGGTTGAAGTTCTTGGTTTTGATGAAATAAAAGAGTTGTATAATATTGACCCTAATTTTTTTAAAGCATGGAGAGAGTGTAGAGCACCAAATTTAATAGATCACACAAGTAAGTATGATGAGTATTTCATTCAAGAAGGTATATTGTTCAAATGTATTTAGTTGTGTATTCCTAGAAGTTCTATGAGGTTGAATCTAAGTAAGGAAAAGCATAGTGGTGGATTGGTTGGACATTTTGGAATTGATATGATATTGAGTTTGTTGAAAGAGAAGTATTATTAGCCAAAAATGTATAAGGATGCTCAAAATTTTTTAAAGAGTTGTGGAGTTAGCCAAATTGCAAAAAGAGTGAGTCAAAATAATGGTTTGTATACACCTATTACTGTTCTTAAGAAACCTTGGAGTGAGACGAGTATGGATTTTGTTCTTGGATTACCTAAAGTAGTGAAGGGGTATGATTCGATACTTGTTGTAGTGGATATATTTTCTAAGATCAATCATTTTGTACCATGTAAGAAGATGTGAAATGCTAAGCATGTTGTTGAACTTTTCTATAAAGAGATTATGAGATGGAATGGATTACCAAGAAGTATTATTTTTCACAAAGATAGTAAGTTTGTTGGTTATTTCTAGAATACTTTGTTGAAGAAGATGGGTACTGAGTTGAAATTCCGTCAACAAATAGATGGATAGACAAAGGTTGTGAATAGAAGTTTGGGTAATTTGTTGAGATGTTTAGTTGGAGATAAGCCAAGTAATTGGGAAGTAGTGTTAGCAGAACCTAATTTTGCATATAATAATTTTGTGAATATGAGTACATGACAGACACCTTTTTAGATTGTTACTAGAATGTAACCAAGAGGAGTATTAGATTTGAGAGATATTTCTATTGAAGAGAACAGAAGTGCTATAGGAGAAGAATTTTTTGACTTTATGGAGTCTTTGCATAAGGAAGTAAAGTTGAGGTTCAAACAAAGTAATCAGAATTATAAGGAGAATGCTAATAACTCTAGAAGACATTATGATTTTGAAGTTGGTAATGAAGTGATGGTTCATTTGAAGAATGAAAGATTTCCTATTGGAACATACAACAAGCTGAAGATGAAGAAGTTTGGACCTTGTAAAATTTGGAAGAAGTTTGACAGTGGTTATGTTTATGAAATCGAGTTACTTGCTGACATGGATATATATCCTATATTCAATGTTGAAAATTTATATAAGTATTATGAGTTAGATGATAAATTTTTCTTATTAGATGGTTATTCAAAGAAGAAAATTGGAGAAATTGAACATATATTCGACTAGAGGGTTAGTGAGAGCACAAAACTGAAAGGATTACTATGAATATTTGGTGAAGTGGAAGAATAAACCTAGTGAAGATGCCTTGTGGATTTCTTAGTCTAAGTCAGATTGTGAGATCTCGATGATTAAGGAGAATCATTTCTTCCAACCCTTTGTTTTTTGATGTAGGAGCATCCTAGGTTGCCTTGTAATCCTCTAATTTTCTTCATTCCACTAGTTTCTACCATGCTCTAGTTATTGTCGAGCACTAGTTTTCCTCGGTTACTAAGTTTTAGTTACTGTCGAGTGATTCCTTTTGTTACTGAGTGGGCCTTTGGTTGTTGAGTGCTTCTTTTGGTTACTGAATTTTCCATTGGTTTCTTAGTGGTATTTTGGTTGTTAAGTCCTTTGTGGTTACCAAGCATTGGAGGATGTTGAGTTTATGGTTCCTACCAAGTGATTCTTTGGATGTTGAGCTTGTGTGGATGTTGAGTGCTAGTTTTGGAAAAGCTTTCATTTTGTGAATAAACTATTTCTAGTTAGAGTTTGGGCTGACTTTTCTCACATTTAATTTGGTATAGATAGTTACTATTTGTTGTGAGTCAAATTTTGGCTTTTTTATGTTTTAGAATTATCTATAAGCTATTTTTCCAAAGTATAAATAGAGTATTTATCCCTAGAGTTAGGGGGAGGGAGTTAAGAGGAGAATGTGAAAGTTTGGAGAGATGATGGCATATGTGTTTGGAGCTATGAATTTGATGTTGGATCTTTGATCTTGAATGTATATTAGATATAGCTATAACCTATAAGGCCTTATAGGTAGGGATGTATGCTAATTATTTCATGAATCAATAAAAGAATTTTTTTCTCTCTCTATGGTGTTGTCCTCTTTTTGTGTTTGCTTCTATTGTGTTCACTCTACAAGGTTGGTTTTGATTGTTTGTTGTGCCTTTGGCCCTAGTTATTTCTATGCCCTTCTTGCCTCACTATGTAATATAATATGAGAATAATAAGTAAACTTAATATCACATCGAACTTCATCAAAGTATTATCCAATCATAAATTTCACAATACATTGTACTCTTGGAAATATCCTATGCTCATTTATGATCCATGAAACATTATAGGGTTTATGACACTTTAGCCTCTACAAATGCAACTTTTTAACCACCTTCTCTAATGCCAAATTTATTGAACTTCCATTTTCAGTGATGAGTTTACAAATTTTACTAGCTATCTTACATCTAGTATTGAAAATACTTCTTCTATGAACAAGTTCATTTTCCTCAAATTTCTCACTACATCAAGTCCTTTTTGTCACATTTTATCTAGACTTGGGGTCACTCTTAGGGTGCACAAACTTGCCTTGTACCACAACATTTTTGTAATCATGTTCATTCTCACTAAAGTATCTACACTTGAAGTATATATACCCTTATTTATTACATTTGAAACAATAACCATGAAATTGACCTCTAAAATAATAATTACCTCTTCCTTGGAAAGAACTAGTACCTCCTTTCTATGAATTACCACTTTTGCATGTGTTCTTGTTACATTCTCGTTAGTTTTCCATTTAGATTTCTCCTTAACTTGCACATAATTGTAAGATCTGTAGCCTTCTCCAAAGGACCTTCATCTACCTATCTAGAATCTAATACCTCTACCTCTCTACGTTTTTTATGCTTCTTTGTCAAGATCTCCTCAACTTTAATGGCATATTCATATGTTTCATCCACACTTTTTAATTTCACAAAGCTTATTTCATCTTGAATCCTAGATCCTAATCCATTTAGATACCTTGCAAATTTCTTAACCTTATCATCCACATGTCTAGATCTAATGTCTAAATTATAGAATTCATTAGTGTTCTCCTTCATGGTCATGTCCTTTAGTCTCAAATTTTAAATTTTTTTAATAAGATAATTAGGAAATGAGCAAGGAAATGCATCTTAAATTTATTCATGATTTTAAACCAAATTTTAGTGTTCTCTTTTTGTCTTCTCTATCTATTAGTTTATAGATGCTCCTATGATAGTAAAGCATAACCTTCCAACCCAATTACTACAATCTTCAGCTTCTTATTATCATGAGTACCCTCAAACTTGAATAACTTCTCCATATCAAAGATCCAATCGAACATAACATTGTTATCTAATTTTCCATCATAAGAAATAACTTACGCAATAGGCTTTGAATGTACCCTATACAACACGCTCAACAATAGTTCCTATCATGATCTTCTCGAGGTTCTACATTAGGGTTTGGCTCTATTGATTCATGGTCACTCACATCATCAATATGCACTTCTCTCCTTTGGGTTGTCTCTACAAAATCTAGTCTAGGTACAATCTAACTCAACATGTCCATAATAGTAGTGTTAGTGTTTCCCCTACCTTGAACCATGTTGACAAATACATTCCTACAAGATCCTGTAAGTTAAATGTTAAATCTGCATATAATACACCCTACAACCAAATCCAACTTAGTGTTTTACATGATCTAATCTCCTCAAGGATGGACCACAATCTTGGACACCACTTGATACGAGGGTATAAAAATATGGGGCTAGAGGCACACCTAACTCACCAAACACCCTATTGAGTAAATATGGAAGAAGAAAACAATACAAACAAAAAAATAGGAGAGAAGAAACAAAAAATACTTTATTTATTTATCAAAATATCAACATACATACCTAAATATAGGTCTTCTAGGTTACAACGAACAAAATTTATAAAGTTCCAAACTTCAATTTTTTATAGATCCTTCATTCTAATTCTATTAGCTTCCTAAAATATGGACTTCCTATTGGATACAATTGTTAATTGTGTATTGTCATTGATGTTACACAAATGTCATATCAGTCATTAGAAAGAGTCTATCAAGGTCAGATGATCAGCAAAGCAATTTATAGTGTCTATTGAGCATTCTTAAACATTACTCAGTAAAGTCAGTTCTTATTGAGCTCACTCAGGCATCAAAGGATTTTGTAGCAAAAACTTAGTGTTAATCGAGCTCCCAAGGTTAACGAAGAAAAGTTAATGTCTACTGAGCTCACTCGGTTATCAAAGGAGATGTGGTAGAGAGTTAGCTTCTACCGAGCTCACAAGGTCAGCAAAGGAAGGTCAGTACTAACCGAGTTCACTCAGTCTCCAAAGGATTTTTGTAGGATTTGTAGTGTATACTCAGCCTCACTTGGTTAACACTAGAAAACCAATCTAGAGTAGTGGTTAACGAGCTGGGTCGGCCAGTGAAGTATTTTATTATTTTTATATTAAGTTCAAATTTTTGATGCAGCCAACTGATGTAGTGATTTTTTTAGTGGTTGTAACTTATGTTTGAGCTGAAAGGTATATATTTAGATGTTCAAGTTGTCAATTAGAGTGTGAGTATATGGATGAGGATGGAATAAGTGAATATTGAGCAAATTTTGATGAAGAATTAGATATCCTACTAGAGCTGCAAAGTTGTATTCAATCAATAACGATCTAGTGAAGCCAAACAAAGATCTATAATCAGCAAAAGATAAGTTGCATATCATTCAGATTACTTCATTGTTGCTTTCTAATCATTGTAACAGTGAATCAAGAATCTCTTTACAGAGTTGGTTTAACAACCATTTTGTAAATCCTCTAACAAGGCGACAGTTCAGTTGAATTGTTCTAAAGGCCTCTAACTAGGCCACTCCTAATAGGGTGATTAAATCCTCTAACAAGGTCACACCTAACAGTGTGTATTGTAACCTTTAACAGGGTTGGCTCCTAATAGGGCTCACTTTACAAGAGTGAAAATTGGTAACTAGTTACTTGGTGGTTTTTCCCATATTGGGTTTCCACATTAAATCTGGTGTCTCTTGTGTTCATTTATTTAACCTTTACATGCATATTAATAACTATGAATGCTAGATGATTAATATATAGTTAACCTACCTAGTTACAGTATTTCTACACTATTTACCATGTATCAGCAGTAAGTAAAGAAATCAAAGGGATTTTTGGAATTTTTTTTGTAGTAACTGATCCACCCCTCCCCTCTCAGTTGCTTCATTTATATTTTGAACAATTGGTATCAGAGCTTTTTGTGCTTACAGGATAAGACTTCAAGGATCCAAGCCAAAGATTAGGATGTCTTATAAGAGGGAAATTCCAAGATTTAATAGGGACAACTTCTAAGCATGGAAAGGGTTGATGAGACTTCATCTAGCTTCTATTGGAGATACATGACAAAAATACTTTGATGAAAAATATGCAAAACCATTTGGTACACTATCTATGAATGATATTGCTGAAAAGAAGACCCAAAATATTATGATGATAGTTATATCATCTGCTCTAAATTATGAACAATTTGATGACATCAAGGACTATAAATCTCCATTTGAAATGTGGAAAAAGCTAAAAGAAATCTATGGAGGAGATGATAATGTAAGAAGAGCCAAAGTAGAAAGTCTGAGAGGACAATTTGATCAAATGAGGATGAGAGAGGATGAAAATATTATAAAATATGTTGAAAGAGTCAAAGCATGTGTCAGTGCAATCAAAGCATCTGGAGGAGACATCAAGGAGGAGATAGTGATAAGTAAAGTTCTTAGAACTCTACTTCCCATTTATGCAATCACAGTTTCTACAATTCAAGAAAGAAGATGTGAAGCAAATCACAAGATAAATGTAGAGACCATAGTTGGAAGATTAACTGCATTTGAACTAGACAACTTTGACAACTATGTTTCAGCTTCCAAGAACATTGAATCAGCATTTGAGGCCAAGCTTTCATTCTAGGAAAAAAGAAAAAAGAAAAAGGAATCTCAGTCAGGAAGTGAAGATGAATCAGACCAAAGTTCAAACAATGATCTTGAAGTGATTAAAGCTCTACTAGCAAGGAAATATTCTAGAGACAACAAAAAATATAAAGGTAAAGTTCCTCTAATCTACTTTTCATGTGAAGAAATTGGTCATATTTTTGCTAGGTGCCCAAACAAGCAGAACAATATGAGAAGAAAGGCTTAAAGTAAAATGGCAAGAAAGACTTCAAATCATTCAAGGATAAAGGTAAGAAAACATGTTTTATGGCTAAAGATTCTAATGATTCTAATAATGAAGAAGAAGATGAAATTGTCTACATTGTTGTGAAAGATGAATCTGATAATGATGAGAAATGGCGTTCATTTCTCATATGAGAAAAAATGATACATGGATCATAGACAGTGGTTGTTCTCATCACATGATTGGTGATAAAACTAAGTTTGAATACTTTGAAGACTATGATGGTGGCAGTGTAAGATTTGGTAACAATGAACCTTATTGTATAAAAGGAAGAGGAAGAATCTCTCAAACCAAAGAACTTATATGTGATAATTCCTATTAGGTAGAAGGACTAAAGCATAATTCATTGAGTGTGGCACAACTACTCAATAATGGATTCAAAGTAGAATTAATGCATGGAAAAGAAAGACTGTTGGATGGCAAAGGAAAATTGATTGGATCAGGCACTCAAACAAAATGTAACTTACTTTATCTTGAACTAGATGAATGTTCATGTTTTATTGCTCAAGTTGAGGAAAGTTGGTTATGGCATAAAAGATTGTGTCATGTCAATTTTGATAACTTGGTAAAGATAAGAAAATTCAAGAAAGTAAGAGTCATTCCTAATATAAAGAAATCTGAGGTCTGTCTATGCAAGAATTGTTAGATTGGTAAAATGGGAAAGACTAGTATTAAAAGTAAAAACTATCAGTCTGAAGATATATTAGAAATTGTAAATACTAACTTATGTGGACCCATTGGAATTGAAAGCTATACTAGAGAAAAGTTCTTCATTCTTTTTTTTGATGACTACTAAAGAATGATGACTATCATGTATCTAAGGAACAAATCAAAAGCATTTGAGAAATGCAAATGGTATTTGGCTAGAGTAGAAAAAGAAATAGGGAAAAGATTGAAATACCTAAGGTCAGACAGAGGTGGAGAATTCATTTCACATTAGTCCAATAACTTTTGCATTGAAAGAGGAATCAAAAGATAGGTATCAGCCCCTGGAACTCCTGAACAAAATGGAATAACTGAAAGGAGGAATAGATCTATCATGAATTGTGCAAGAACTTTAATGATTGAAAAGAACATTGCTATCAAATACTGAAAGGAAGCTATCAGTAGTGCAATTCATACCTTAAATCAAGTACAGCTTAAAAGGGACTCATTCAAAACTCCCTATGAGCTATGGTATGGCTATAAACCTAATGTAAGTTATCTAAAAGTATTTGGAAGTAAATATTACATTTTAAAAGAATCTAGAAAAGGAAAATTTGATGTAAAAGGTGATGAGGGAATATTTTTGGGATACTCTTGCAAAAGTAAAGCATATAGATGTTTGAACTTGTCTACTTACAAAGTCATAGAAAGTGCACATATCAAAGTTGATGAGTTCGCAGAAAGGACTGAAGAAGAAAGCAAAATGGAACCAGAAGATTATAGAAGGTTTTTCTTTCACTGAACCTGATACAATACTAGTCAATCAAGAATCTTCTACTCTTGAGTCATCAGTAACTGAGTTAAAAGAAGTTCAAACTGAGCTACAACAACCGGAGTTACACTCTGATGCTATTGAGCAAGTGTCTACCGAGTCTGAAAGACCCGAGCCAATATCTACTAAGCCAAAATAGCCAGAAGTTGAAGTTGAAGTACAAGAGGATAACAATGAAATTCTTTTAAGAGGCGAGGAACCTGTATTAGCAAAATATGTTAGGAGACATCATTCAACAGATTATATCATTGGAGATAAATTTGAAGGAACCATGACAAGAAGTAAGTTGAAAGGTACTTGTTTACTTGCTGATTTTGAATCTAGAAATATCAATGATGCATTGGGAAATGATAGTTGATCGAGGCTATGGATGAAGAGATAGAACAGCTAGAGAAAAATAAGACATGGACTCTTGTACCTAGGCCTAAAGATAAAAATGTGATTGGAACAAAGTGGGTATTCAAAAATAAGTTGGATGAAGATGGTAAGGTATCAAGAAATAAAGCTAGACTAGTATGCAAAGGATATGCTCAAGAAGAAGGAATAGACTATGGAGAAACTTTTGTTCCTGTTGCAAGATTGGAAGGAGTCAAAAATTTACTAGCATATGCTGCTCACAAAGGATTCAAATTTTATCAAATGGATGTCAAGTCAGCATTCCTCAATGGTATACTGGATGAAGAGGTTTACATTGAACAACCTAAAGGTTTTGTTGATCCAGATAAGAAGAACATGGTCTACAAATTACACAAGGCATTGTATAGTCCGAAACAAGTCCCTAGAGCATGGTCTAAATGATTGCATAACTATCTTATTCAGATTGGTTTTCAAAGAACTAATGATAATAGTAGCTTGTATATAAAGGAAGGACTAGATAATAAGATTGTCTTGGCAGAAATATTTGTAGATGATACTATTTTCATAGGGAATGATGATCTTTGCAAAGAATTTTTAGAACAAATGAACAAGGAATTTGAAATTTCTATGTTTGGAGAGATCAAATTCTTTGTTGGTCTTCAAATTTGCCAAAAAAAAAATGTTATCTACATCACTCAATCAATATACATCAAGGAGATATTGAAAAAGTTTGGTATGGAAGATTGTAAACTAGTTGGAACTCCTATGTGTACTGGATTAAAACTTATCAAGGACGATGAATCAAAAGAAGTAGATCAAACATTGTATAGATCTATGATTGAAAAGTTGTAGTATGTAGTTCATACTAGGCAAGATATTGCCCTTGCAGTTGGTATTTTAGCAAGATTTTTAGAAAAACCAAGAGAAAATCACATGATGGCAATCAAAAGAATAATGAGGTATTTGAAAGGAAATGAATATTATGGTTTATGGTACAAATTTGGAGGTAATTTGGATTTGAAAGTGTTTACTGATGTTGATTGGGCAGGAAACATTGATGATAAAAAAGTACAAGTGGAGGAGCATTCTTTCTTGAAAAGAGGTTGGTTTCTTAGACAAGCAAAAAGAAAAATTGTACATCTCAATCTACAATAGAGGCAGAGTATGTTGTTGCAATAGTAAATTGTTCTAATATTGTTTGGTTTAAACAGTTGTTGGAAGACATGAAGGTGGAGATCAAACAACTAGTTGTTATGTTCTGTGATAATACAAGTGCAATCAACATATCCAAGAATCCAATAATGCATTCCAAAACTAAGCACATTGTAATAAAATACCATTTTGTCAGAGAATTGGTGCAAGATAAGGAGATCACATTTGAATGTGTTCATACAAAGGAACAAATTGCTGACATATTCACAAAGCCATTACCTAAGGATGCATTCTTGTATCTAAGAGGTAAGTTAGGGGTCACTCCCATATCTAAATTTCACTAAAATTAAGTTTTAGTGATGCATCAATGCATATCAAGTTGAAGATCTATCAGTTGGTGCATCATAATCAAGTAATATTGCATATGAATCAATACTAAAGGTACATTAAAATCCTTTTGATTTGTGTTGTCTTTGGCATGTGTTGTCAAAGAGGGAGTGTTTTATTGTCATATTTTTTACTATCATATCTTTCTCAAAAAAATTTGAGAAGAAGAGTTTTCTATAGAATTCTTTCACAGAGGGAGATTAATGAAAGAGGGAGAGTTTTCTATCTAATAGAGAAAGTTGTTTTGACAGAAAAAGACTTGTTAAACTTGTTTTTCAAATTTCATTCTACTATGACTTGTTGTGTTGCCATCAAAGCCAAAGAGGGAGATTGTTGGATACAATTGTTAATTGTGTATTGTCTTTGATGTTACACAAATGTCATATCAGTCATCAGACAGAGTCTACCAAGGTCATATGATCAACAAAGAAATTTACAGTGTCTACCGAGCATTCCTGAACATTACTCAGTAAAGTCAGTTCTTACCGAGCTCACTCGGGAATCAAAGGATTTTGTAGCAGAAAGTTAGTGTTAACGGAGCTCCCAAGGTTAACGAAGAAAATTTAATGTCTATCGAGCTCACTCAGTTATCAAAGAAAATGTGGCAGAGAGTTAGCTTCTATGAAGCTCACAAGGTCAACAAAGGAAGGTCAGTACTAACTGAGTTCACTCGGTCTCCAAAGGATTTTTGTAGGGTTTGCAGTGTTTACCAGGCTTCACTTGTTTAATACTAGAAAACCATTCTGGAGCAATGGTTACCAAGCTAGATCGGCCAAGGAAGAATTTTATTATTTTGATATTAAGTTCAATTTTTTCATGCAGCCAACTAATTTAATGATTTTCACAGTTGTTGTAACTTATATTTGAGCCGAAAGGTATATATTTAGATGTCCAAGTTGTTAATTAGAGTAAGTATATGGATGAGGATGGAATAAGTGAATATTGAGCAAATTCTGATGAAGGATTAGATATCCTGCTAGAGCTGCAAAGTTGTATTCAATTAGTAAGGATCCAGTGAAGCCGAATAGAGATCTATAATCAGCAAAAGATAAGTTGCATATCATTCAGATCACCTCATTGTTGCTTTATGATCATTGTAACAGTGAATCAAGAATCTCTTTATAGAGTTGGTTTAACAGCCATTTTGTAAATCCTCTAACAAGGTGATAGTTCAGTTGAATTTTTCTAAAGACCTCTAACCATGCCACTCCTAACAGGGTGATTAAATCCTCTAACAAGGTCACACCTAACAATGTGTATCGTAACCTTTAATAGGGTTGGCTCCTAATAAGGCTCACTTCAGAAGAGTGAAAATTGGTAACTAGTTACTTGGTGGTTATTCTCATATTGAGTTTCCACATTAAATTTGGTGTCTCTTGTGTTCATTTATTTAACCTTTACATGCATATTAATAACTATGAATGCTAGATGATTAATAACTTGTTAACCTACTGAGTTACAATATTTTTGCACTATTTACCATGTATCAACAGTAAGTAAAGACATCAAAGGGATTTTTGGAATCATTTTTGTGGTAACTGATTCACCCCTCCCCTCTCAGTTACTTCATCTATATTTCCAACACTTCCCCCTTCATTCCTAACCTAAACCTAAACAACCCTAATTATACTTTCCAAAATGTCTTATAGAATATTCTAGATCATTACATAATTTAAGGCCAACCTTAAAATGGTACGCACACATCTCAATAAAATATCTTTAAATTAAATTTAGTGCTCAAATAAGATAAATAAGTCCACTCATGGTAGGAAGCAATCATGCACAAACTTAGTCAAAGAAGGAACCAAGCATAAAAATATGTCAAGTTCACCCAACTAATGAAAGAATTCTCAACCACCAAAGCACTCAGTGTGTGATGTCCCCATTCTAGAATCTAATAAATAAGTATTATATATGAAGAGTATAATATTAATAATCACTAATTCATATAAAATATTACTATATTATAATTATATTGAGAGACAAATATAAATTGTTAAATATTATATAATTATAAATATTAATTATACATAGATACACACATACACACCAATATGAATATTATTTGTAATTAGATATTTATATGTCACAAATAATTAATACATACATACATACATACATATATATATATATTTGTATAACAATAGTAAATGACATTATATCCTTGTTATATATTAAAATAATATTTAATTTAAAAGATTCATATATTATTATAATCTTATATATAATTAATATTAATCTATATATAATAAATAGTTATTAATAAAATAAACCTTATTAATATATAATATAATTATTAATATAGTATAACTATTATTATGAAAAGAGGTGACCCTTTGAAAATACACACACATATATATATTGAATATCACACAATCAAAAGGATATCATATAGAAAAATATGAAATATTATCAAATTATATAAATAAAATATCAAATCTGAAGATGCTCCAAAAATGGAACATTACAAGTGGTATCAGAGCATCTTTCTTGCCAGCCTGTGGAAAAAATTTAATTCAAAAACACTAGAAGGTATATGGAAAACTATAGATTGTCATCAGGAAGCATGGAAGGAGAACATAAGACATTGCCTAAAACTCCTCATCTATAGAACCGGCCAAGAGACCAACATTAGAAATGTAATCACAGTAATTGAAGTTCAACAACTGCAAATTTAGACAATCTCGCAAGCACACAAGCACTAAATCTTTCATAGCTAAACCACTAATATCAATTGCCAAAGAGATGACCTTTGTATGATGAGAGTTTCAAGCCAAGAGTCTTCCATATTTCGATAGAATCCTAGAAAAACATCCTTTCAAAAAATAAATGATGTATAACAATTGCCATAGCCTATAATATACCATCCCTTGCTTACAGCTTCAATGTCTCCAACTACCAATACTGCTATGCCAATTATGTCAATTCTCAAATCTCTTGGTGGCATTGCAAAGGATTCATACCTGTCAATTGTCTCACAAATATTTTGAAAAGAGAGCTTATTATTAATGAGGCCAAATTCATCATCTTTATGAGCGTCGAAGCTTCCCCATACCTATAATAAAAATGTGTCAAGTTTTGTTATATTCATTTTTTGTCGAGTGTCAAATGCCCAATGTTGCGAACAATTTATGTTTGTAATAAAGCCAACCATAGAGCGTCTCAATTTGATAAAGTCTGTTGTTGGTTCAATGTTGCTAAGTTAGATAGTTGCTCACTACGGTAGATTGGTTCCTCTTTTGGGTGGTTTATTTATATTGAATGTCAATAGTAATGTTTGCAGCGGATGGGAAATGTTGATTAGCACCAACAAACTCAAATTTTGAAGTTGATTTGAATATAATACAGTATATTGCTGGTTTGAATATGTTGTAGGACCATAAAAATTTTCTTCCGACTTATCTTCGATTACTTTTAATGTTGAAATGCTCACAGTACCTTTGTTAGCCATCAGAGGCTAAATTTGGGATTCTATGTGCAATCTATTCCTTTGTTTTCTGTGCCAGGGAATGCGAATGTGAATGGGACAAGCTTTAGGTTGCTCATTTTATAAAGCCATCATTGGATTATGATATGTGACTATTTCATGCGTGAACAAGAGTGGATAATGGAACAATATCTCTGCTTCCTATTGGGAATTTGTAATCAGATCCAAGGTGAATGTTTTAATGGAAGTAACCCAAATAGGAGATTGATATTGAAACACATTAAAATATATATGAATATGATTAGTGAACAAAAAAATACCTATGAAAAAAACATCATGAATATGACAGCCAATATTTCAATGAAGATCATTGAGATTGTGATATATAATGATATTAGGCTAAGTTTGATTGAACATAAAGGAGAAAATTTAAGATATTGTTCTGGAATCCTCAATAACATTTATAGCGTGTAATATATATCAAACACTATGGCCCAAATGATATATCAAAAATAGGGTCATGGATCAAAGGATGAAACCATATCAAAAGATAAACATACCAAATAAAGGTTTTAAAATATATATATATATATATACTACATGCCACTAGCAAGCATATGGCAAGCATACACAGTTCATGTCAACACATATATTCAAACGACAGAGGAAGATGATAAAGAAGAAACCATATTTTATGGGAATCACTTTGGTGAAAGAATTATAATTTAAAAATCTAAATTGAAAGAATTCCTCTACAGCGAGATCTTAGCCACATGGGTGAATAGGCTAAGGATAGAAGATAGATAAGAAATAAGTGGAATGAATCAAGCAAGTGTTTGAAAAGAGAGAGAACGTCAGCACTGATATTTAGAGACCTCGGAATAAAATTAAAGAAATGGTCTTATATAGTGCAAGGAAAAAATGGAGAGCACTAATAAGTATATACAAAGTTATAATGAAATCACTGTACAATGGTCTTGTCAAGCTTCGAAGAGAAGTTCCATTGGCTTGACTAAATTAAGAGACTTTAATATGGAAAATGGATATGAAGGTTACTTCATGCTTTTAAATGGCCACTCAAAACATAAAGGTGATGAGGTAAATTATATGTTTCCTTCATATATTATGAAATAATTGTTACTATCTTTGTTATTATTGACACATTTGGATATTTTGATGAATATTGAATAGTATATTTACTATCAATAATTCCAACCAAATAAGGAAATGACATTGATTTTTAAGTTGATAATAATCAAAGAATGTTGTTAAATAAAATAAAATTATCTAAGGTCATCATCTTCCAAGATAAGATAAGGCCTGCAGTGGAACGGGCTGGGTGTTGCCACTCAGAGGTACTGGGTAAAGCCTATAGGTACTGAGTAAGGCCTACAGTGGAGCGAATATCCCAGGGTACATCATACAAAGGCACTATCTTGGAGATGATTGTTCGAGAGAGGTAATGATAATGAGGGAGAATGGTAAGGCCCACTAATTTGGGTAACAAGGCACCTCATTATGGTTTCTCCTCCTATAGTTGAATGATAAGAATAAGTATTTGATATTTCAAAGATTATGCTTTAAAAGACTTCTTATTGGAAAATAGTTGATAGAATCACCTTAAGATCATGATTCTCCAAGTTGAGATAAGGCTTGCGGTTGAATGGGTTGGGTGACATCACTCGAGGTACTAGATAAAGCCTACATGTACTGGGTAAGGCCTATGATGATAGGATATCCCAGGGTACATCATACAAAGGAACCTTCTTAGAAATAATGATCGAAGAGAGGTAATGATAATGAGGACGAATGGTGAGGCCCACTGGTTGGGTAATAGGGCACCCAATTATGGTTCCTCCTCCCATATTTAGAAAATGATGAGTTAATAAATGGATTGAGACTATAAACACCCTCTTAGGGGATTGACTTATATATAATGTGTACTAATGATTTTTTAGTTCTAGGTTCACAATTAAGGAAATGCATAATGTGTGTCTTATGTGTTTGCATTATGTTTACTCTGTGTCTTCATCTATCTACATCGTGTCTACTTCATGTTTTCATGATTTGTCTACATCATGTATGCTTCATGTTTTCATTCAATGTATATTTCATAAATTTTTTTGGCCTTTGAATGCAAGTATGTTTTGTGTCTATGACAAAGCTTGTGTATGAAAGATTTTGCTTCAGGGCAAGCGAATTCGAGAGGGGAGGACTGTGATGTCCCCATTCTAGAATATAATAAATAAGTATTATATATGAATAGTATAATATTAATAATCAGTAATTCATATAAAATATTACTATATTATAATTATATTGAGAGACAAATATAAATTGTTATATATTATATAATTATAAATATTAATTATACATATATATATATATATATGAATAATATTTTTTATTAGATATTTATGTCATAAATAATTAATGCACATATATTTGTATAACAATAGTAAATGACATTATATCCTTGTTATATATTAAAATAATATTTAATTAAAAAGATTCATATATTATTATAATCGTAGATATAATTAATATTAATATATAATCATATATAATTAATATTAATCTATATATAATAAATAGTTATTAATATAATAAACCTTATTAATATATAATATAATTATTAATATACTATAACTATTATTATGAAAAGAGGTGACCCTTTGAATAAATAGAAAAGTAGGAAATATTATCAAATCTGAAGATGCCCCAAAAAGGGGACATTAAATAGTCAATTAAGATCAACTCATAAAATAGTGAACAACTTGGGTAATATTGACCTATTCAGCCAACAATGAACTTTGACAGTAACTATAGCTTGATAACCACTATGCCTTGTAATGGCTGCAAATAGACACATCATAGTAAAATTATCAAATACAAAAAAAATAGTAAGAAAATCTAGGATAGTCATACTATTGAAAATGGAAGGAAGTAACAGAGAGGCGAGGGGTTAATCAATTACTACAAAAAGAAATCGAAAAGTACCTTTTAAGATGTCAACACAATATAGAACCAAATTCTATTGAAACTTGATTAATACTAAATATTTTTTCATAACTTGGTTAACACTAAATATATTGCTTCCACTCAGTTAGCATAGAGATCTTAAAATATTACTGTGAATAGGCTTTATTAACTTTGTTGTAGAAACATAATTCAAATAACATGAAAACAAGAGATATAGATATTTAATGTGGAAACCCGATTTGGAAAACCCACCAATTGTAACTAGTTACTATTTTCCACTCTTCTGAAGTGATCCCTATTTAGAGCCAACCCTATTAAAGGTTATAAAACACACTGATAGGTGTGACTGTATTAGAGGATTTAATTCGCTGTATTAGGAGTGGCCTTGTTAAAGGTATTTAGACACTTGAATCTAGAAATGCCACCTTGCTAGAGGATTTACTAAATAGCTATTAGGCTAACTATGTTAAGATATTTGATTCACTACTACAATTATTAGAGAGTAACAATGACTTGAGTTGATTGATGATGCAACTGACTATGCTGATTCAAATCTCAATTTCAGCTTAACTATTTGATCCTCCTTGATTAGAATAATCTTTTTAGCTTGGTCAACTCATATGCTCTTTCATTTACATATATCCTTCAAACTCACTTTCTTAATTCATTTTCTCCAATTCCATCTTTCAATCCTCAACTTCACCTTTCATATATATGATTCACCTTGGCAAGTTAGCTTGAACAATCTTTTAATAAATAAAACATTAACCCTTAAGTTAGCTTGTATTAACCAATAAATTTATCAAACTTAATATACTGATAGTTGGCTAATAAAAAATTGAGTACTTCATCAAAATTGATAATCCCTTTGTTAATCGACCCAACGCATTTAGAACAAGATTTCTAATGTTAACCAATCCAACTCAATTAATACTAACATTATCCTAACTTTTATTTTGTAGCCAAGTGAAGTTGGTCAATACAAGATTTGTTTCATTAATAAACTAAACTCTGTCAATACTATCTTTCAACTTGGCTATCACTAAATGCTCGACATACATAGGAAACTACCTTTTGATGCTAATTCAAGTTCAACTATCACTAATTTCTAGATAAAAGGCTTGAAATATTGTGTAACATCAAAGACAACATACAATTAAATAATTGTTTTCAACAATCTCCCTCTTTTTAATTGATGACAACACAACATGTCATAATATAAAGAAATTTAAGAGAAAAATAGAAGTAAGGATAATATCCTTACTTTCATTTTGATTCTCATCCATGAGTACTCCCTTTATTAGTAAGAAATTTCTCTGACATCAATCTATCACTTTGTAATGATTTTATCTAAAATGAATTTGTTGATGACAAAAATATCTCCATTTACAAAATTCCTACAAAATTTCCCTAATATCTGATAGAAAATTCTCCCTCTTTGACATCTCATGAAAATGACAATAATCAATGTATTTTCCATATACTTCATGTATTGATTCATATGCAATTTTCTTTGACAATACTGGATCAACTTGTCTGATCTTTGAAATTCTTTGTTAATGCACTAGTAAAATTATATTAGTAAGCTTCACATAGGAGAATGACCCCTAGCTTACCCCTTAGTTACCAAAATGCATCCTTAGGTAGTGACTTGGTGAATATGTCTAAAATTTATTCTTTTGTATTCACATATTCCAATTTCACCTCTTTGTCTTGCACTAATTCTCTCAAAAAATAATATTTTATTACAATATTCTTTGTCTTGGTATGCATCATTGGATTATTTAATTACACTTGTGCTATCACAGAGTATAACTATTAGATCCTTGATTTCTTCCTTGATACCTACCAACAATTATTTGAAGCAAATGATGTTGGTACAATTAACTATTGCTGCAACATATTGTCCTTATGTTGTAAACTAAGGAATGCAATTCTATTTCTTGGCTACACAAGACACTAGCCTCTTTCCCAGAAAGAATGCTGCATTGCTAGTGCTTTTCTTGTCATCAATACTTCCTTCCCAATAAGCATTAGCGAAGGTTTTTAATTCAAATTTCCCTCCTTTCTTATACCAAAAACTATAATCATCAATACCTTTTAGATACCTCATAACTCTTTTTATTTCCCTCATATATTTTTTCTTTAAATTAGTAGAGAATATTCCCACCATACCAAATGATAATAAAATATCAAGTCTCATGTATACACATACTAAAGTTTTCCAATCATTGATGTATATGTAGTCTAATCTACCTCTTTAGAATCATCATTATTGGAAATATTATCTCTAGTAAGCATAGGTGTTCCAACTGGTTTTTCTCCCTTCTAAATTTCCTCAATATCTCCTTGATTTGTTTAGTTGCCAAAACATAAAAGAAATAACATGAACACAAGACACACCGATATTTAATGTTGAAACCCAATTTGGGAAAACCACCAATTGTAACTAGTTACTATTTTATACTCATCTAAAGTGAGCCCTATTAGTATCCAACTATGTTAAACATTATAAAACACACTATTAGTTGTTACTCTATTAGATGATTTAATTCCCCCTATTAGGAGAGGCCATGTTAGAGGTCTTTAGAAACTTCAATCTAGAAATGCCACCTTGTTAGTGAATTTTTTGAATAGTTGTTATGCAAACTCTATTAAGAGATTTCATTCAGTCCTACAATTATTAGAGAGTAACAATGACTTGACTTGATTGCATATGCAACTAAATTGGTTGATTTGGTTCTCAAAAAATTATGGTTTGATTACTTAATCCTTTTTTATCAGAATGTTCTTTGTAGCTTGGTGGACTTGGATGCTCTACCCTTTATAGATATCCTTCAAACTCTCTTTCTTAATTCATCTTCTTTGATTCCATCTTTCAATCCTCAACTTAACATTTCATATATATGATTCAACTTGTCAATTCAGCTTGAATACTCTTTCAATCAATCAAATATCAACCCTTAAGTCATCTTGTATTAACCAATAGATTTGCCAAACTTAATGTATTGACAATTGACTAATACAAAATTGAGTAGTAGGTCAACACTAAGAATTGCTTTGTTAACCAAGCCAAGTAAGTTAAAACATGAGTTCTAACATTAACCAACCCAACTTAGTAAATATTGACTTTATGCTATTTTCCACTAGTAGCCTAGTGAACTTAGTCAATATAGGATTTTCTTCATTAACTAGCTGATCTTCGTCAATATTATCTCTTAACTTGGTTATCACTAAATACTCAAAACACACAGGAAACTCCCTTGAATGCCTAAGTTAGCTTGGCTATCATAGATTTCTTGGTAAGGATTTGATGATTTATGTAACATGAAGGATAACATATTATTGAATAATAATTTTCAACACCTACATCATGCACTCTTTCATTGAAGTTGAGAAATTAAACATAGTTATTTATGTACTTTGTATTATTTTCATGAATATTCTATCTTTTCTTCCCATAATATAATTACCAGGATGAATCTTTCTCAAATTCTTCTTTGGTGTTGGTATCATTGTCTCTAGACTTGCTTCTGGTCTAGGTTTAGATCTTGGTTCCTCTCTCTATTCCACAACTTGAATGTCATTCTACAAATCATTGTTATTCTCATAAAGAAACTCAATGTTCTCTTGGTCCACCTTAGAATTAGCTCCTTTATTAGAATAATAATCATCAATAATAGTTATTGAAGTTGTCCTTTTTACTACTTTCTCTTTCTCAACTAATCAAAACTCATCATCTTCATCGTCACTATCATTAAATAATTCTTCTATTCTTGCAAAAAATTTATCATCATGAAAAGGGTTAGGATTAAACCATAGATAGAAATAACAATTAAATACAAATATAACCAATATTAGAAAATAATAAATCACACAAAAAAGAACACAAGGTACCAAGATTTAACATGGTTCACCCAATTCTTGAGCTACGTCCACCGAATAGGAAGTATTATATTATTACGATCTAGTGATTACAACCTGATTACAATTTGTAATCCCTTATAGCTCAATATCACCACAAGAACTAATTTTCACATCACCACAATGAAACAATCCCTAACCTTAAGCCCTTTGAGACAAGTATTCTGATGCCACTTTAGGGTTACAAAATGTTACCCATATGTCAGCCATATGTTGCCCATATTTCAGCAACACCAAACAACTATCTCCCACTTGGAGATGGATCCTACAGCTATACTAATACCACATGGGGCTCCCACTGGATCAAATCACATTAGACTATGTTTTTCTTTTATTGATGTTCAATCTAGAAGATGAATCGAAGAAAAAGAGGAGTTCAACTTCTCCCTTGTTACTATCTTTGTAAACACATCTGCTAGATTGTCAAATGTATGTATCTTATCTATCATTAACTATCCATCCTCCAAAATTGACCGAATGAAATGGTACCACAACTGTATGTATTTGGTCTTTGAATGCAAAACTAAATTCTTTGCAATATGAATGCCACTTTAACTATCTATAAACAAATAATTGTCCCTCTAAGGGTGTCCCAATTATTCGAAGAGGAACTAAAGCCATATCATCTCCTTAGCTACCTCTGTAGTAGCTATATACTCTACCTTTGTAGTGGATAAAGCATTAACCTTTTGTAACCTAGAAACCCAGCTCACAATTGAGCCACCAACAATAAAGACATAACATATAATACTCCATCTTGTATCAATATCCCCTACCAAATCTAAGTCAACATAGCCCTGTAAATCAATAGTAGAGGCTCCAAAGTGTAAACAATTATTATATGTTCCTCTCAAATATTTGAGAATCCATTTGATGACATTCTAATGCTCAATTCCTAGATGACTCACGTACATGTGCAATATCTGGCCTAGTACATACAATAGCATGCATCAAGCTTCCTACAACTAAAGCATAGGGTACCTTGGACATCTTATCATTCTCTTCTTATGTCTTAGTACACATTTTCTTAGTCAACTTCAAATGACAAGGTAAAGGTATGCTGACAGCTTTAGCATTCTCCATAGAGAAATATTGCAACACCTTCTACACATAATCAGCTTGAGATAATGTCAATTTTTTATTTTTCCTATCTCTGCAAATCTTCATACCAAGGATTTGTTTTGCTGCCCCCAAATCATTCATAGAAAATGCATGTGCTAATTGGCATTTCAGAGCCTTAATGTGATCCATGTTAGACCCAACTATAAGCATATCATCCACATATCAACATAAAATAATGTAGCTATCATCATCTAACCTCTTAAAATAAACACAATGATCTGAATGACACCAATTGTATCCATGCTCATGCATAAAACTATCAAATTTTAGATACATGGGTGAGGTTCTTAC
This sequence comes from Cupressus sempervirens, assembly GCA_028749045.1. Lineage (NCBI taxonomy): Eukaryota > Viridiplantae > Streptophyta > Pinopsida > Cupressales > Cupressaceae > Cupressus > Cupressus sempervirens. The sequence continues at coordinate 253,282,328 of CM053789.1, forward strand.
TTCAATCCATATACACTTTTCTTCAATTTGCACACTAAGTTCTCCTTACCTTTGACCAAAAATCCCTGTGGCTGAGCCATATATATATCGCTTCATCCAAATCACCATGAAGGCAGGTTATTTTAACAACAAGCTACTCTAAATGAAAATCTTCAATAGCCACAAGACTTAAAATAGTATGAATAGAAGTCATATTAACAACAAGAAAAAATCTCATAAAAATCAATTCCCTTTTTCTTTGCAAATCCTTTTACAACTAACCTAGCTTTAAATCTTTTCTTACCTCTTTCCTCTTCTTTCAACCTATAAACCCACGTATTTGGTAAAGCTATTTTACCTGTAGGTAACTTGCATAAATCCCATGTCTTATTCTTTAGCAAACAATCCATTTCATATTTCATTGTAGACTCCAACTAAATCTTAGTATCCACTTACATAACTTCATCATAACATTTAGGTTGACCAACATCAATAAGTAAAATTGAATAAAAAGAGGGAGAGAATCTTTCTAGAGGTCTAATTTGCCTTGTTGACCATCTAACATTTACCAGAGTGTATGGTATTTGTTGTTGCAGTTATTGCACATCATGAGAAATGGCTAGAACATCAACTTTTGGAGTATCATCTAGCAATACATTATCATCTTCTTTCTTCTCATATGGCTGCAACAGATCTTTCTACAACCCTTTCTCATTGAATATGACATCCCTACTTCTTAAAATTTTATGATTTTAAAAATCCAAAAGCCTATAACCAAATTGATTAATTCCATATCCATAAATACACATTTCTTTGACATAGCTTCTAACTTCATTCTATTTTCAGAATCTATGTGAGAAAATGCTTCATAGCTAAAGGTTTTGAGAAAAGAATAACTCACCTTCTTACCAATCCATGCTTCCTTTAGAATACCATAGCCAAAAGGAGTAGAGGGACCTCTATTAATCAAATATATAGTAGTATTGATAGCCTCCACCCACATGTGTAAGGGCAACCCAACATGTAACCTCATGCTCCTTGCACAGTCCATTATAGCCATGTTCATGTGTTTAGCCACTCCATTTTTCTGTGGAGTCCTTGGAACCATTTTTTTTCTACAAATACCATTAATGGAGCAATAATCTTCAAATTCATGACTGCAGTACTCACCACCATTATCAGATTTAAGACATTTTAATTTCTTACTAGTCTCATTTTCAACCAAGCATTTCCATTTCTTAAAAGTTTGAAATACATCAGATTTCTATCTAAGGAAATAAACCCATACTTTTCTTGTTGCATCATCAATAAATGTAACATATTAATGAGAGCCACCAAGGGAAGATATCTAAGCCTATCCCTATACATCTGTATGCACAAGCTCTAATTTCTCCTTCTTTTTTTCCTTCCCAGTCTTTACAAAAATCACTCTCTTTTATTTTTCATACACACAAATTTCACAAAAATCCATATTAACACATTTTAGACCTGGTAAGACTTTCTTTGAATGAAGTACTTTCATACCTTTCTCACTCATGTGCCCAACTTTGTTGTGCCACAATGCTATATTTAGAATCTACAACAACTATTTGTTCTCCCTACTCAACTGCATCAATTATTCCTGAACATTCATTTTTCTTTGGAATAATTAAAGTAGAAGAAACAATATGTCCTGTACAAAGATATAAGGTGACTACTTTCACACCTTTCGCTACTACAAGGGAACCTTTTGAAACCTTCCAATTTTTATCATTAAAAGTAACTACACAACCCTCATCACCAAGTTGCCTTGCTAAAATTAAATTCCTACTCAGCCTTGGAACATGTCTTACCTCATGTGGTAGCCAATGATTCCCATTCTGCAGCTTAATCTTAATTTTTCCCTTTCCAACAATTTGATAGGGTTCATTGTCCCCCAACTAAATAAGTCCAAAATCCCCTTGGACATAATAAATGAAATAACCTCTTTGAGGTGTAGCATGAAATGAAGCACTAGAATCTAAAACCCATGAATCATCAACACTTTCTAAAGATAGAAGAAAAGCATCCTCTTTAGATTTTTTACTTACCACATTTTCCTCCTTGTCTCCATCTAGCTTACCTCCTTCATTTTTCTTTCAATTCCAACAATCTTTCTTTTTATGACCTAGTTTCCCATAGTGCCAGTAGTTGTTTGGTCCTTTTTATTGAGACCTCCTCCCCTTTGACTTTCCTCTTGATTTCCAATGATTTCCAGAATTACTTCCTCTCTTAGTCATTCTGCCCCTACTTTGTGCATTCAAAGAACTTCCTAATGTGGATCCACTTGAGGGTTTCTTATGAGTTTCCTCACTCAAAATAACACCGATCACATCATCATATTTTAGGGTACTAGATCCAAGAATAGAATTACTCATAGCCATTACCCATAGAAGATAATTGACTAGTAATAGTATTAAAATCATTTAAATGATCTAAAATAGATAAATTCTTCATGAGAAATTCATTGTTTGAAGCAAAGGGCTTTTCATACAGTGTTGCTAGGATTTTCATCAACTCTTTTGTTGTCTTTTTTTTTGTAATATTAAATGCCACCGATGGTGCTAGGCATAATCAAATGCTTCCAAGTGCCTTTTTCCTCAAAAGATCTCATTCATCATTTGAGATAGATCCCTAATTCTTGGCTTTTCCTTCTAACAACTTCCATAAATCCTTCTGATAAATATAGTCTTCCATTTGCATCTTCCATAACTAGAAGTTCTTCCCATTAAACCTATTAACCCTCAACTTACCCTTGTCTTCCATCACTCCCACTCAACCTTGAGACTCCCACTCAACTGTGAGACTTTCCTATAAAGGATAACTGAAAATAAACCTCACTCTGATACCACTTGTTAGGATTAAACCATAGAAAAAAATAACAATTACACATGAATATAACCAATACTAGAAAATAATAGATCCCTAGCATACCTCCACCAAGATTTAACATAGTTCACCCAATCCCTAGGATACCTCCACCAAAAATAGCAAGTCTAATATTATTAAGATCAAGTGATTATAACCTGATTATAATTTGTAATCCCTTATAGCTCAATACTTCCACAAGAACCAATTTTTGCATCACCACAATGAAACAATCCCTAAACCTAAGTCCTTTTATACAAGTATTTTTATGCCAGTTTAGGGTTACAACATGTGTGCCATATGTCAGCCATATGTTAGCCATATGTCATCGCCAAAGAATTTATGAAGTATGTATGGTACTTTCCTAGTCACCAAAAACTAATAAAAAGGACATTCCTTAGGCATTCTTGACTTGTAATGATTTCTTTTCTTGTTTACCCTCTTAGGACATTTGGATGAAAAATTACAAAAATGTTTACATTTCCAACAAAAAAAATTCATACCTTCATCACACTTCCCATTTTCCTCTTTCCAACTCTCATAGTTCAATCCATAAAACTCATGAATTTCTTTCCTAAAATGAGCCACCATTGATATCCTTAACCTATTAAACTTTTCCTTTCAAGACTTGATGCTCTGATACCAAATATTGCTTAAAAGTAAAGTCCACCAAGATTGCTAGGATGGAGAGGGAGGTGAATTAGTTATTAGATCAATACAAATTTAATTAAACTTATGAAACATCAAACATGTGATCAATATAAATATCAAACATAAGAAGATACACATATACAATAAAACAAAATATGTTAACTAGGTAAACCCTTGATCAAAGGGAATCTTTTTGTGGGGATGGAACAAACAAAATGATGTAGTAGTAAAAGTGTTCCTTATAAGTGGATGAAACCTATAAGGAGCCAATGAAATATAATTAGTACATATCAGCCCCTATTAGGAGACTTTGAATCCCTATTAGGAGATACCAAACTTGGTAGGAGTTGTGGAAGGAAGAAGGACCCACTATCCAAATAGCTTTAAGGGAAAGACCATTGAACTCACTGTTCAACATGCCTATGTATTTTTTCTTTCATAACAATAAAAATAAAATTGAACTTAGTAACTTAAACTCTTTCTTATTCATCTTACAATGTCAGTACCAAAACTAATGCAATTCACTTAAAATCTAATCCAATTCACTTTCACACATAATTTACAACCAAGCAAATAATCCTTCCTTTATACAAAGTCCTCAAAAAAAATCATTGAGTTAGCCTACATGATTTCCAAATTAATTACTATAGGACCTTATTTAGATAACACTCTATAATACATATTATTTATAATTAGAAAATAGTGTCTGCTCATAGTCTTCAAAACATATCACACTTGTGACCTTAGACCTTGTGTGCTTGTTGACATCATTATTAGACTATGTATTGTGTCTATCTAACTATGCTTAATCAGATTAGATCCCTATTTGCAGACATAATATTAACACCAAAGATCACTTCTCAAGACCTCTTTCTACAAATTATCCTCTGTAAATAACAAATAACTATCACTACTTTTTTACTTTCTATATGTACTCTTAGAAACATCATCAAGATGCAATATAAAACAAGTATGTAACTTCACTTGAACTCATCTTCAATACTCTATCCATACAACCTCAATCTTCATCTACTACTCTACCAGTATTCTCAATATGTTGACATCAATGACAAATGTAGTCTTGAATGGAACAAACATTCATGATGTCAATCTCTTCAATGCTCCAACAATACAAGAATACCCCTCCATAAGAATATCACTAGCATTCATGCTAACACACACGCACACACATAGACATATGTATATATGTATATATATTTATGTATATATATACATATACATATATATTTACATATATATGCCTATGTATATAAACACATACACATAGACACACAAATATATATATATATATATATATATATATATATACATATATATATATATATGTATATATATATATATATACATGTATACATATATATATACATATATACATATATATATATACATATATATGTATATATATATATGTATATATGTATATATATGTATATATATATATGTATATATATATATATGTATATATATATGTATATATGTATATATATATATATATCTTTATATATATGTATATATATATATACATATATATGTATATATATATATGTATATATGTATATATATGTATATATATATATGTATATATATATATGTATATATATATATATATATGTATATATATATGTATATATGTATATATATATATATATCTTTATGTACATAGAGATTATCTAGTCCATTGTGAAGAAAAAATGGTGTTTGAAAGGCCATATGAATATTGTTTCCGTCCACAATGGTTTCTTGGCCTTTATTTCCTCTAACAAGGGACATTTTGATTACATTCTATGTGCTAGTGCTTGGATGTTAAGAAAGATATCTATCGCCTTCCATAAATGGTCACCAAAATGGGACTTTAGTGATAACTTTGTTGCATTGGCCTCTACTTGTGGGTGTGTTCTTGGTCACCATCTATAGTTCTAGAATGAGGAAGTTTTAAGGGACTTGGAATCTTATTATAGAGAGATTTCATACATTGGCACTATTAAAACTACTAAATGTATAGGTTGACAAATAGGTGGTACCAAAAGGTGGGGTATATGATGCCACATTTATTTTAAAGCAACTAGTTATAAACTTCAACAAGAAATTGAAGATAGTTAGGATCATAATTTTAAGATATGAAAAAAAAAAGTAGGAGCCCTCTAAATTTAGTTTCTAAACTACAAATAGATTTCAAATGGTGGAGTTTAAGTTCCCTGAAAATGTGGAGAAAAAAAATTCATACTAATTTTCAACTAAAAATATAACATAGTATTAGTAATCCCCCTTAAATCCTAATTTCTTTGCTAAAAATTTTAATTTCTCTAGTTAGACATTAGCTAAGACTACATAGCTTATCCTAGATTTTATTGGTATTTGTTTAATATATACTTGATTCCTTCTAAATTTTTAAAGTGGAGTAATCTCAAATATGAATATTTTATTGCAGCACCCTTAGAATTGATTAAATATAATTTTTTAAAAAAAATTCTCTTTTTAAAAGTATGTAGGATAGAGTCTAGTTTATAATAAGTAACTTGTAGCAAGAAATGATGAAAGAGTGAAAGTCTATCCCCAAAATATTGTAAGTTGATTTTTGACCAAAAGGTGAGATAAATTGAAAGCAAATTAGTGATGAAAGGATTAGTATACTTTTCATTCAAAAATAATTATATGGTTAGATAGCTAACAAAGAGACATATAATCTCATGCAACATGGTCCTCTCATTATATATCCACTAGAAAATCTAATGGATGTTGCGTAACAATTTTTTTTTATGATACCACATTCTTTCTTAAAAAGAAATTTATAAAATTCAACAAGAAGTATAAGATATTTAGACTGAATATTTTAAGATATATATATATATATATATATATATATATATATATATATATATATATATATATATATATATATATATAAAGGAGCCCTCTAAATTTAGTTTCTTATAAAGTACTAATAGTTTTTAAATGGTGGAGTTTAAATCACTTGAAAATGGGGAGCACATAAAGTGATACTCATTTTCAACTAAAATTATAACATAGTGTTAGTGCTCCCACTCAAATCCTATTTTATTGTTAAAATTTTTAATTTCTTTAGTTAGACGTTACTTAACACTACATAGTTTATCCTAGATTGTATCGGTATTTGTGTACTCTATATTTGATTCCTTCTAGTTTTTTTATGTGGAGTCATCCTAAAAATGTAAAATTTTATTGTGGTATACCTAGAATTAATTGAATATATATAAAAAATCAAAACTTATCTTTTTGAAAGTATGTAAGATAGAGTCCAGTTTACAAATAAGTAACTTGTAGCAAGAAATTATGTAAGAATAAAAGTCTATGCCCAGAATACTGCAAGTTCATTTTTTACCAAAAAGGGAGATATATATTTTTTAAATTAGTGATGAAAGGATCAATATAATTTGCATTCAAAAATAATTATATGGTTAGATAGCTAACAAAGAGATGTATAATCTCATGCAACATGATTCTATCATTATATAACCACTAGAAAACCTAATAGATGGTGTGTGATAATATTGTTTTATATACTCACATGAAAACATATCTAATACCTTTTTAAGATGTTGAAGCCTTTGGATAGGATATCCATGTAAAATATAAACCTTAAGCATGGTGAAATTCAATGCCTTAGTACGGTGTATGCATTATAGAAAATACACCCTATGAAAAAGAAACAAAATTGTATAGAGGACATATATTTTCAGTTTTTAAAAGGTCATACATCTTATTTGGCATATGACTTATCATTTGCATTAACCATATTTTACACTTCTGAAATGAAAACCATAATCTAAATACCCTATTCTACCTTTTGGATTTTCCCCATTATATCTATAGGGTGTATGACCTTTAAGGTGTACGCATTATGGAATGCATGGGGGAAAACCCAAAACTAACAAATTTTTGGCCACTATATTTGAACACTTACCCAAATCTATACTGGTGTAAGCTAGGATTTGTAAAAAGAAATTAAAAAAATTTGATAATATCCCTTTAGATATAGACATTCATTCTAATTTTGGGAATTGGTTGTAGGAGATTGACTTTGAATCAGTATTGTTTTTGTTGTTTCTCTACAACACAATAGAACATTGGAAAAAGGACTGCCCAAAAATGCACAAAAGGTTTAGAAAAATGTATCTTTTAATAACATGTGTATAAACAAGCCTCATGATCATCCAAAGAAATAAGCTTTTGTGATGAAAAATGATTCTAATAACTAATTATATACATATATATATATGTATATATATATGTATATACATATATATATATATGTATATATATATGTATGTATATATATATATGTATATATATATATGTACATATATATATACATATATATATATATACATACATATATATATATATATACATACATATATATATACATATATATATGTATATAGATATACATATACATATATATATATGTATATACATATACATATACATATATATATATGTATATACATATACATATACATATACATATATATATGTATATACATATACATATACATATATATATATATATATATATGTATATGTATATATATATACATGTATGTATATGTATATACATATATATATGTATATGTATATGTATATACATATATATATATGTATATGTATATCTATATCTATATACATATATATATGTATATACATATATATACATATATATATATATATATACATATATATATTTATATACATATACATACATACATATATATATATGTGTGTGTGTGTGTGTATACATATACATATATGTATATGTATATACACACACACATATATATATGTATGTATATGTATATACATATATATATATATATGTATATGTATATACATATATATATATATGTATATGTATATGTATATACATACATATATATATATATACATATATATATATATATATATATATATATATATATATATATATATATATATATATATATATATATATATGTTGGAAATATTCAAGATATGACAAGTTACTGAGAGGGGAGGGGTGAATCAGTAACTTTAAAATTTTGAACAATAAAATTGCATACTGATATAGTCACCATTCATCCAAGTAACCTATTGTAAGCATGAAACAAAATCATTTGCAACACTTGAACACACAGATTTGGTGACCCAGAAACCTTCCAAATAGAAAGTAAAACTGGGGTGGGGATGAAACCCACAAAGCTTCGTTACTACAGTATGAAGTTGGCCAGTTAAGGCTTACAATGACCACTTCTGGTGATCTGCCCTGTTAGGAGCACAAAGGATTGCTAGATCCACCTTGTTAGAGGATTTACAAAAATACAATAAAGTATGCACTCTGTTAGGAGATTTACAAAAGACTGTTAAGTCTACCTTGTTAAAGGATTTAAAAAAATGATTCACCTGTTAGAATGAAACAGTGGATCTGATTACAACTGATTGCTGATAAGATCCGCTATGCTCTGATTCACCTTGATGTGATAGATAAAACTTTTCTTCTCCAAAACTTGACCTTGCTGAATATCTTCACAACTCAGTACACATACTTTCGCACGCATGTATTTCTTTCACACTTTCGCATTTTCATTCATTACCATTACTATTTCCATTACTCTTTTTCTCTTTTTTTTCTTCTTTTTGAATGATACAATACATTGCATATATATACCATCCAAATAAACAATACATGCAAGGTCGGCCAAAACAACAAGTGCAAATCTCTATACAAAGTCGGCCCAAGGTAAAAACTCGGGTTCACTGAACTGACTCGGTGTCCTTTTGATACTCGGCGTCCACTGCGTTACTCGGCATCATCATGCACTCGGTAGAAGTGAAGGCACAGTCCATACTAAAGACTTCAAGTAGTTCTAAACTCGGTAACCACTGGAGACTTGGTAGAAGAGATGTCACTTGGTGAACACTTCTATCTAAACTGTAGCTTGGTGATTAAAGGAAACACTCGATAGAACCTTGTGACTCGGTGATAGTTAGTTTCCTTGATAACCGTCTGAGCTCGATAAAATTAATTTCCTTGATAACCTCAGGAGCTCGGTTATCACAAAGTTCTCGGTCAATACTAAGTACATCTTCACTCGGTCAAAACTGATTCCTTTCTTTACCTCAAACACTCGATAAAAACTGGCTACTTTGTTCACCTCGATCACTCGGTAAACACTAACTTCTTTGTTCACCTTGATCACTTAGTAAACACTGAGAACTAGGTAAAGCTTGGCTTACAAAGGAATGTCCAGTGAGAGCTCAGTAAGCATTCAGAATCCAATAAGTGTTGTAACTAATGACAAAAATGTATCATAATGCCAACAATCTCCCCCTTTGGCATTAGTGACAAAAACACTTATGAGACAAAATTTATCTGACATGCTGATGACTGATTCTGAATATACATAGCTTTGTTATATACAACTCCCCCATAGAATGTACATACAGTATTTACATGAGCTGTATATCTCTTCCTTTGTACAATTTCTCTGAAAACACTTATTCACCCACAGTATACATATCCAACAATAATTATCTCCCCCTTTTTGACAGTAATGCCAAAGAATAAAAGAATATATATACTTATATAGAAACACAAAAATGAGAGATGAACTCTGAATGTACCTGAAGAATAAGCTGGAGAGTTTTATCCCATTTCTCTTGCAAAATTTTGCAGGTGGAAAGAGCTACTTGAACTTCAGCCGAAAGTTCAATCACATGGTCTCTTCTCTCAACAGCTCTGCCTACTTCTCTGACAAAAATTTGATCCTGAGGTGATGAGATGAGCTTGAACTGGGGTCAAGCTTCAAGTTCTATGCGCTCACCTTCAGATCCTCATCAATTTTATATAGTTTCTCTCTTATTCCCTTAGTGTACTCGGTAACATCACAAAGCTTAGCAAAAAGAGATGTTACATTATTAAAAGAATTTTCCATATCTGCAAAAACTGAGGTTAATGCAACCTGATTTATTGCAATGTTCTGGGCAATGTGCCCCAACACCTTATTATCAAATTTCTTTTTTGCACGCTCAATCAACTTTTCTTGTCCGGAGGCATCTTCATTGAATTTATTAACTGCCACTTCCAATTGAATCAAAATGTGTTGAGAAATATCAACATCAACACCTATAGCCTCAGTAATTATGTTCCGGGCATCCTCAATTATCCTGTATTCCTTATCCCTTTCCGATCTTAACTGCATCTGAGTAGCCTTTTTCTCAATAAGTTGACTAGCATACCTCATTTCTTCAATGGTAGCATTATCAAAGTCAATCTTTGGAATTACTATCTCTGTGTTCAAGTCAATGTCTCCAGGAATTTCCTTTCCAGTGATCATAAGTCTTAATGGTTTCTTTTGTTTGACTTCTGAGATGACTGATTTGACCTTTGGAATAGACACAACAGTAGAGACAGAAGGACTAGCAGTAAAAACTGGGATGCTTGAGGTTTGAGTGCCAATAGGATTATGTACAGGGTCAAAAATTTGAGTACTGGCCAAAAATGGTGATACACTCGATAATATAGTATCTAAGCTCACTGTGCTTGAAGTAGATGGTGACAAAATTGTAGAACAAATTGGAGTAGTCAAAATTGGAGAACTCACAGCAATACTAACTGATGATGATGGAATCGAGGAGGCCAACTCAATAGATGAAGAGGGGTTTAGCTCGGTAGACGAAGTGGTAGTCACTTCTACTGATGATACCTGGAGCTGAGATATGGCAGGTGTAGATGGTAAATCTGGTGTAGATGAACCTGCTGAAGCTGACTCCAACCTTGATGATGTCACAAGTTTAGCTGGGGAGTGAGGAAGGGATGCAATAACTGCTGCTGCAATTTTTACCGGATCATCCTCCTTATCTTCCTCTTCAGCTTCATCCTCTTTGTGTTCTTCCTCTTTCTCTTCCATCATTGCATGCAACTCTCCTGGTGTAACTGTGATGGATGGAGCACTATCTGATTCATCACTGCTGCTACTGCTGTCATCATCCTTTATTTCTACTGGGTCTACACTGGGCTTATGTAGATGATAGATGTTTTTCCACATGTTTGTAGCATCATTTACAACATGCTCTATATCTTTGATCAAAATCAAACAAGTGTGGAATCTGATCATCATTTTACTTTCATAGGTTTTCAATTTAGATTTTACCTCTGCTCCAGTTAGACTAGACCGAAGATTCTTTAGGGATTGCTCATATATATCTTTTACCGTCTTGGTGGCTAACTCCAATCTTGACTGTACTCTCTCTAGTAGTTCTTTAGAGATATGAGGAGCAATCTGGTCTGGGGAGTATTTCCATTTTCCCATTTTGTTAAGTACCAGTTCCTCAATCTGCATTTTCTTTGCATCAGTCCTTGTCTCAAATTTCAATGCCTTGAAATTTGCGATGCTAGTTCCTTCTTCCAATGATTTGAGCCTTTGCTTGAATGTAGGTGCAGGCTTGACCAATACAGGTTCCTGAATACCTCTTCTTGTCCTTCGAGTAAATACTGCAGTAGGCTGCTTCTTGGGCTTGGTAATGATTACCTTGCCTTTCTTCTTTGCCAGTTGCTCTTCTTCTGATTCTCTTTCTCCTTCTTCTTCTTCACTTTCTTTATCTTCACCTTTTCTCTCGGTGAGCATAAGAGGACCTATTGCAGTTTTCAGTTTGGCCACTTTCCTCTTACCTTTGCTGATGGCCTGTGGAATTTTGATTTCTAGTTCAATTCTGGCCTTTGCTTCATCATAAGTACCAAAAATCCGTTGCCTTGGGTCTACTGGCTCATTTACCAGTGCTTCAATGTTATCCCTTGTTTTATCAATATTTACCTCATATGGAAGAGGTTTCACCCATGCAACTCGGGGTCTAACTACCTGTATGTACACCTTGTCACAGTCAACCATAAAACATACGTCATCTTTATATTTTTCAACAAGCCTAGGAGGAATTCTGAATCGGTTATTCATTCTCTCTTTAAAGTCTTCAAAATAGTTATCCATGATACTATCAAAATTTTCTCCCATCTCTGCTATAAAATCTTTAATCTGATACAAAATTGGAACATCTTTTCTCCATTCTACAGTTCCCTTTGATGGAAAGAATTTTTGTACATAAAATAGTAAACATATTAACAGAGATCCAAATTTATAGGGGTTATTCTTCGATGTCCTTATACTATCCATGTTCTTGTTTAACTGCTTCAACATTACTTTTGACAGATCAAACTCAAGATTCTTCTTTACAATCTTCAGGGCCAAATCCACAGCTTCACACGGTACACTATTTAATCTACTGGAACTATATAACTTATATGCAATAATATGTATGCCAAATCTTAGTTCCGGATCTATTACAATGTTAACGTTCAAACCTCTACCATCCCACTCGGCTAGGGTTTGCCTCTGTAACTCATCCCGTCCTAGGGTTTTGGTGGTTTTGGCTTTGCTGAGCATCGGGAGACCCGTGATTTTGTGAATCATCTTCTTGGTTATCAAAATGGGTTGTTCCAACCACAACTGACCATTATGCACTCGACTCAAGATATACCTAATCCATTTGGTTTGGAAGTTTCTAGGCATATGCGCAATGTGAGTCAAACCTTTAGTTTCCAAATGCTTGTGCTTGATTTTGAGAGAACCATTTACACATAACTCCGCTAGGGCATTATCCATGTCCAATGTCCCTATTTCTTGAATAGCACACTTAAAATGAGTGCGAATGTCATTCATGAGGAGTACCTTGGGTGGAATCTGTGATTGAGCTCCATTGGGATCGAGCGATTCAGCGATGGTAGGAACGAGCTTGAACGTAGGTGTCTTCCATTCCGTTCCCTTCACAAGCATTTCGGAACCCTTCTTCACCTTACTGCTGCTGGTGCTTGCGGATGCCATTGCTGCTCGGTGAGTGAAAAGGTTTCTTAAGAATACTTCGCTAGAAAATCTCTTCAAATTGCTTGAACTCGCTTGAAAGCCTTTTTTTTTGCGTAAATCTTGAATTCACGGTGAAAAATGAGGTTGAAATCTTCCCTTTTGATGAAAAATTCACCATTAATGTTCAGTATGGAGGTAGCTGCGATCGACAGACTGTCATCCACTAGCTTGGCTTAAACTTCGCAACTCGGTGACCAAAAGAAAATAGGTTAAACCGACTTTAACTCGGTAAGAGAAGAACCAACCATGCTCGGTAAGTGCAACTTGGTGAAAGAAGCCTTATTGCACCCGATTGAGCTCGATAAGGTCATGTACAGACCATGATCCTGATGTATCTGAAATACTAATTTGATCATATTTTCATTCTAGGACTGCTTAGGATATTGCTTTGTAGATACAGTCCTGGTCTTATCCTGATGAGTCCTAATTGGAAATGGTAGAGTCACTCACTTCTTGAGTGACCATTCCACCACTTGAATTATCTGGCTCGGTAGACTTTGGAATCCATTGCTGCTTCATTTGCTTCCGAATATTGTCTACTTTGATTTTCTTCTCATCCTCGACTTTCTTTATGTTCATGCAGTGTTTAGATATATGACCAAGTTCTGTACATGTATAACATCTTACAGTGGTATCCCTTTTTCTTAGGTGATGCCTTGCATAGTTTATGCCAGTATGACCATATTCTCCACAATAATGACATCTACACCAAATGTTGTAGTCCCAACCAAATATTGCTTTGACAAGTTGTTCAGCTGGATTAAATGATTTGGATTTGCATTGTGATGCCTTATGACCTTGCTTTTGGCATTTGTGACATTTACCTTCAAATTTCGGTTTCTCTTTGCATTCATTGGCTTTGTGTCCATGCTGATTGCAATTGTAGCACTTTCCATTAAATTTGCCTTTTCCATTGCTCCAACATCTGTTAGATGTATGACCTAACTTGCCACAGTTGCTACAAGTAGGTTTTTTATTCTTTTGAGTACCCTATTTGGAGGATTCACCTTCTTCCTTGTATCCAAGGCCTGCTTTACCATTTTGTTTATGAAAGCTTTCTTCATTTTGCAGTTTCAATTGATCCATGTCCTTTTGAGATTTTACCATTCTCTCATTTACTTTTTTTTCCGAGATTAGATCACTTTGTAAGCTTACATTGATTTGTCTTTCAGTAATTAAGTCATTTCTCAAATTCTCATTCTCAGATCTCAGATTCATAATTTCTTCATTTGCATTAGATAATTGAGTTACAAGATTTTCAAGCTGAGAGGATTGATTATTCCTCACCTCTAAGTCTTCGGCTGCCTTGTTCCTTTGCTCCAAGATTTCGCATAGCCTGATGGATTGGATTCCTTGTTCCCTTTTGAGCTTTCTTACTTCTTCCTACAAAGATCCATTCTTTTCTAAAAGTTTGATTGCTTTGTCAGCTTCATCTGAACTACTTGATGGTGAGAGATCTTCAATCTTTTCTTCAACATACTGATGGTCATTCATTTTCTTTGCAAGTTCTTTTCTTCTTTTCAAGGATTGTGAAAGATGCTCTTTTGCTTCATTGAGTTGAGCCATGGCCATTTTTAGATCTAGCTTTTCATTCTCAATAGTTTTATCAAGTCTGAATATCTCCATTGTCCTTGATCTTTGCTGAAGCTGTGAAACTTTTATCTTGAGAACCTTATTGCTCTGATACCAATTGTTGGAAATATTCAAGATATGAAAAGTTACTGAGAGGGGAGGGGTGAATCAGTAACTTTAAAATTTTGAACAATAAAACTACATACTAATATATTCACCATTCATCCAAGTAACCTATTGTAAGCATAAAACAAAATCATTTGCAACACTTGAACACACAGATTTGGTTACCCAGAAACCTTCCAAATAGAAAGTAAAATTGGGGTGGGGATGAAACCCACAAAGCTTTGTTACTGCAGTATGAAGTTGGCCGGTTAAGGCTTACAATGACCACTTCTGGTGATCTGCCCTGTTAGGAGCACAAAGTATTGCTAGATCCACCTTGTTAGAGGATTTACAAACATACAATAAAGTATGCACTCTGTTAGGAGATTTACAAAAGACTGTTAAGTCTACCTTGTTAAAGGATTTAAAAAATTGATTCACCTGTTAGAATGAAATAATGGATCTGATTACAACTGATTGCTGATAAGATCCGCTATGCTCTGATTCACCTTGATGTGATAGATAAAACTTTTCTTCTCCAAAACTTGACCTTGCTGAATATCTTCACAACTCAGTACACATACTTTCGCACGCATGTATTTCTTTCACACTTTCGCATTTTCATTCGTTACCATTACTATTTCCATTACTCTTTTTCTCTTTTTTTTCTTCTTTTTGAATGATACAATACATTTCATATATATACCATCCAAATAAACAATACATGCAAGGTCGGCCAAAACAACAAGTGCAAATCTCTATACAAAGTCGGCCCAAGGTAAAAACTCGGGTTCACTGAACTGACTCGGTGTCCTTCTGATACTCGGCATCCATTGCGTTACTCGGCATCGTCATGCACTCGGTAGAAGTGAAGGCACGGTCCATACTAAACACTTCGAGTAGTTCTGAACTTGGTAACCACTGGAGACTCAGTAGAAGAGATGTCACTCGGTGAACACTTCTATCTGAACTATAGCTCGATGATCAAAGGAAACACTCGATAGAACCTTGTGACTCGGTGATAGTTAGTTTCCTTCATAACCGTCTGAGCTTGGTAAAATTAATTTCCTTGATAACCTCAGGAGCTTGGTTATCACAAAGTTCTTGGTCAACACTAAGTACATCTTCACTCGGTAAAAACTAATTCCTTTCTTTACCTCGAACACTCGATAAACACTAGCTGCTTTGTTCACCTCGATCACTCGGTAAACACTGACTTCTTTGTTCACCTCGATCACTTGGTAAACACTGAGAACTAGGTAAAGCTTGGCTTACAAAGGAATGTCCGGTGAGAGCTCGGTAAGCATTCAGAATCCAATAAGTGTTGTAACTAATGACAAAAATGTATCATAATGCCAACAATATATATATATATGTATATATATATATATATATGTATATATATATATATATATATATATATATATATACATATGTACATATATATATATATACATATATATGTGTGTATATATATACATATATATATACATATATATACATATATATATACATATATATACATATATATATATATATATATATATAAATATAACCATCAATAAATTTAGGTGAATGTGGTTAGTAATGATAATGCTACCAAATATAATGATATTGTGATACATATATATATATACATATATATACATATATACATATATATACATATATACATATATATACATATATACATATATATACATATATACATATATACATATATACATATATATACATATATACATATATATATATATATATATATATATATATATATATATAACCATCAATAAATTTAGGTAAATGTGGTTAGTAATGATAATGCTACCAAATATAATGATATTGTGATGTGGGAATAGGCTTTAAGGGTTCATTGAAGAAAGCGATAGGATCCCATGAACCTTCCACACAAAATCTAGGTTTTAACTAAAATGAGGCATACGTTTTAACCCTTGAGAGAGATTTAAATATTATTATTGAAAATTAGTAGGTGGATTTTTCAAGTCCCAAGGGTAAATCTATAGAGGCTAGATCCTCTATTTTGTTGCATAAGGTGCCACATATTATGCTAGAAGAAGTAATTTTGAGAGGAATTTTGAACATAAGAGGAATGGTTCTGTACTCAAGACTAGCATGCCAATGAAAACTTCTAATTATCTAATACTTGACATGATTTCTAAATCTAAAATCTCAAAAATAAAAATTTAAGCTCTTATGCTAGCACTATAGGTTGTGAAAATTGTTGAAGATGTTCAACATTGCAATGTTCTAGAAGGATCCTTACTCCCTCCATTTTTACCTTATTTTTCTCATGATGAAAATTCTTATATACAATAAATGTTGTTTTCTAAATAATTGGAACAAAATGAGGTTTATAGTTATGTTGATTATTTCCTCTCTAACTAAAGTGGGTCATTTTAGTGCTCAATGATGAGGAGGAGAAAGAAAGTTAGGTTCTCTTTTCTAGAATTCAAAAATATGGTTACATGTAGTACATGGAAGGCTAATATTAGTAGTAAAAAGATAAGGCTAGATATATGATCTAAAAGGATGTGAGAGGTTGTTTTATAAGATAAGATATTGTGGATGGGTAATAACCCAATATCGAAGAGGTATTCTCTCCAAGAAAGAAAAAAAGATTATTTCATGACATCATTTTGGACTAAATACCCCTCATAAATAAGATTTTATTAGGAATTTTATTGAGGATCATAAACCATATCCTATCTTGATTCAAGGGACTAAAATCATGAAAGAAAAAGTTAATAAAATTTCCCTTTTTCAAAGTGGTCAACTTGTGGGTTGTAGTTAAGAATGAATTACAGATTTTTGGAAGTAAAATTTTGTTCAAGGAGACATCTTAATCCCCAATGAAAATATTATTTTTATTTTATTTAATCATATTAAGGATACATTATTTTGTGTCTATAGAATCTCTTGCTTGAATGAACTATGGCTAGTTTTGGGAGATTTATGATGCAAGAGCATTCTAGGTGTAAAATCTTGCATCACTCAAAAAAAAATTCTTTTTCCTTTTCTATTTTAATAAGGACTAAAAGATAGGGTGGTTACTATTTATGGGAACTTGCTATTTTTAGTAATTTTCTCATATAAGCTCAAAATGTTCTCATTTTCTATAAGAAGGTTCATTTTAGACATATAAGCCTACCATAAATACCTAATTTCTCTAGCTTGAGTATAAGAGAAGTTATTGTGGATTTTTGGTGGAAAATTTTGGAGAAAATCTTCAAGCTCACCATTGGATGCCTTAGAGTGCCTGGATGAGGTCTGATAACTTGATGGAAGGGTGCTTGTGATGTTTTGAGCCTATAGATAGGAGCTAGCATTTCCAAAGAGTGGTTATATTATCCAATCAGAGCAATAGTTTGAGAGTTATGGGCTTTCGAACTTAGACTACTGAAATATATTAAATAATTCCTTAAAAATGTATTTATTTGACTTTATATATGTTGCTAGGGTCTGTTGGCCCCAAGTATTAAGTTTGAGCATCTAGAGCCTTCCTAGATGGCATAAAATTGCCTATTTAAGAAAGGCATGAATAGTATCTAGAATAGCTCTAGGTGATAGTTCGCAGCTTGTCTTGTAGATTATTGTAATGAAGGCACCCATGTGGGTTAACATATTGTACTTATGAATTCTATTATTATGCATTTGCTATGGAAATAAGAAGTCCATATTTTGTTCTCGTATTTTCTATTGTTTCTTTGTTTTTTATTATGGTTAATTGTATTAAGGGGATCACCCTTCATTAACTGGTATTAGAGTAGGATTTCTTGAGCTTGTGGATAGATTGCCAAATATGAGGCACTTTGCACCAAGAGTTTGTGTTGGGTGAAGTTTTTCAAGGAGTTCTTGATTGTGTAGACAAATCACCAATTGTGAGGTAGTTTGCATGACTTGCTCCTTTTGCATGAGATTTGTCTTTTGAAGACTTGAGAATGGAGAGGAGAAAGAAGAAGATTACTTTTGTAATTGGATGGATTATGAGGATTCGTAGACTTGAGGAAATTAGTGCAAGAAATCAATAGGCATTGAAAATTTCATTCTTTGATTTATAGAAGCAAGTCAATGAATTAAAAACAGAGTAGCAAAAGAGAATAGTGCATCACCAAAAAGGAAATGTTGACAATTCCATGCACATAGAAAAGAAAAAAGATCTTGTGGAGTATCACACATGTGATACAAAAGAAGAGCAAGAGGATGAAGATACATATATTTGTGAAACTAAAGTTGAAGAAGGTGAAGAGCATGAAGATGAAAATATTTTTGATCCAGTAGTAAATGAAGATTATTTAAAGTCTACAACAGTAAAGGGTACGTACAATTCCTTGGTTGAAAATAAAAGAAGTGATTGCCTTGTTGAAGACATGGAAGAAGAAAATGTGAAAGAGGTAAATTTATATGAATTATGGGATGCTAAATTTGAGATGAATTGGGTGTGATCAAAATTGTTATTTTAAAAATTTTAAAAAAAGTTAAAAAAATTTGTGGAGAAGAGAGAAAGTGATGAAAATTAGACGAAAAAAAAAAGAAGAGAAAAATGAAAAAACAGGAATTTTTATTTTCAAGGTGCATAGATTGTGTAAATATAAAACTAAGAAAAATAGTTGTCATTCCATTTATCAAGGTGTTTAAGTGGCATCTTAGAAGTTTGTGGAAAGTTCCTTAATTCATGCATTTAATATTTGTTGTGATCACCAAAAGAAATGTAATTTTCTAATTGAACCACAAGGTGGTGCTTAGTTGTATTTGGGTTAAAATTTAATATTTGTTTAAAACTAGTTGTATTTACCTTTTATCCCATATTGGTTGTGTTTTGTAACATCTTTGTGTTAGAAACGGATAATAATAGGTGGGGTGAGGGGGTGGCTGAATTAGTATTTTCAATCTTTTTAAACACAACTAAATCTTATTAATTACTTTTCTATATGCATAAGAAAGAGAACCATTAGTGCTAAACAATATTTACAACCACACAAGAAGAGAACTAATAGCACCATATTTTGTTAATTAGGGAAACCCTGGCCAAGGGAATACCTCGGTGGGGATGGAACCCACAAGATGATTCGCTATAAAAAGAATCTAGTGAAGGATGTTCACCTTGTTAGGAGACTAAGCCTTATTAGAAGCCTCAACCCTATTAGGAGTTGTTGGATCATATACAAATGTGTGCAAGAAGATCCCATTGCCCTAACATGCAACTATACAATAAGTTCTTCAAGAGAATACATATACATACAATACTGGATTATTTGTTGTACTTCATAAATATTTTGATTATCAATTTTTCATAAGAAGAATGATTGTGCACATATCAATTTGTATTAGATCTTGCATAGTATTGCACTGCATCAGAACTCATAATATTGCATTCACTTGTTACTCTTATTTCAAAAGATTGTATCAACTTTACAATCAAATTACTTCACACTAACTTTGCAAATGAATTTTTTTACTTATAGCAAACATATTGGTAAATTCTTCCTTTAGTTAGCTCACATAACATCCTCAGAGTTGGCTGAAAGAGAAATTGAAATAATTAATCAATTCATTTAACATATTCTATTGATATGCTTTGTTTTGCAATGTAACATCACTACATCACTAATTCCTTCATAACTCTATTTTGATTGGTCATACGGACATGCGCACTGGTATACATCATCAGTATCATCTCATACATTTTTGGTTAACTACACAAGAGAATATTCCAAGGGAATATTCCACTATCATGATATCAATTGTGCTTTTGTAAAGTTGTCTAATACTTAGACAATTTTCCTTTATAAATAAACATGACTGATCTGCAAAATAAATATGTTGCCATAAATGACAACCATATTACTTATCTTATTTTATTGATTAGACATATTTCCAACACTTTGATGGTAAATTTCTATTTAAGAAAGGCTTATGACCATTTGTAATCAACATCTTGAAGTAGAAGCTCTTCAAGTGCAAGCTCTTGTAGTGAAGGTTTCATGGTGTAATATCTTGGAAGCAAGCTCGAAGGCTAAAGTTCTCTTGGGGTGAAGACTCTTCATGTGGAAGATCTTATTTGGGAGTTCTCTTATTTTGCAGCATTTGTGAACTTCTTTTGGAAGAACTCATATCTATGATATCATGTTGTTGATGTTGTAAACATTTTCATGTATATTAAAAGCATGCTATCTGAAGCATTTTATCTTCTCTTTGTTACCATATTTTTTCATTCCTAGTTGTGAGTTGGTAAGGGTGGTGTGGCTCTTTGTCATTTTAATTTCACTTTGTATGATTGTGGGAAGATTAGAAAAATTTAGTTTGAAGCCCTAGCTAGATGGTAGATTGAATTTGTTGGAATTTATCAAGCAACAAGCCCTTATACATGTGCATGTTTAGAGGGATAACTTTAATTTTACAAATAATTATGGTGGTGAAGAGCTCATTCAACATAGATTGGATCAAGCTTTGATTTATTCTAATTTCCTTAGTACATTTTGTTTCTCCTTATCCTTATATTTTATGATTAAGTTTGGTCATTTTCCAATTTCATTTTGGCTAGCCTAATAGAGGCTAGAAGAAATTTTCACTTTAGTTTTTAGAAAATCTAGCTTAAACAACCTTATGATGTCAAAAATATTAAAGAGAAATGGAAAATAAAGGTTGATGGTTTGACTCTATTAAGGATTGAAAATAAATGACATTTTTTGAAGGATAGAGTGAGGATTTAGAACAAAGAGCTATTAGGAGACATTTTTAAGCTAAATTTATCAAATAAATGTGAGTTGAATAATATCCAAATGGATATTCAAGGGGATGGGGATATCAAGGATTATAGGGGTAGAAAAAAGGACATTATGGTGAAATATTTTGATATCTATGGAGGAATTTGTTGGAATTATGTTATATTTGTCATTAGTGACAACACTTATTCAATTCTAAATTATTACTAAGCTCATCACTCAGTCTATAGTTTACACTAAGCATTCATGAAGCTACCGAGTGAGTGTGCAGTTCAGCAGTGTATACTGAGCTTCACCATGTCTATTGAGTCATCATTTTGTGTGATGTGAAGCCAGTTTCTACTAAGCAATGGATCTGTAGTATTTTCTAAGTGACAACAAGGTAAATGAAGGATTTAGTATCTATCAAGTAACACCATATCCATTGAGTCTCCAATGGTTACTGAGTTCCAAGCTACATTGTGTAACTACTATGGACTAAGCTTCTACTTCTACCATGTTCATGATGATTTTGAGTAATGCAGTGGATGTCGAGTATTAGAAGTTGACCAAGTTAGCTTAAAGAACTCATGTTTTCTACTATTTGGCCAACTCAGTAATGTTTTGTTTACTTGTCACAAGAGGTGATCTATACTTCAAGGATCTAATCAACAATCAAGTTGTAAGTTAGATCTACTATTTCATCCTAACAGTTGAATCAGTTTTCCAAATCCTTTAATAGGGTAGACCTAACAGTCTTTTTATAAATCTCTTAACAGAGTGCATACTTCATTGTATGTTTATAAAACCTCTAACAAGGTGGATCTAGTAGTCCAAATTGCTCTTAATAGGGAAGATCATTAAAAGTGGTCAATGTAATCCATAACAGGCTAACTCTATATTGTAGTAGTGAAGTTTTGTGGGTATCATCCCCACCCCAATTTTACTTTCTATTTGGAAGATTTTTGGGGCACCAAATTTATTGTGTTCATGTTATGAATGTTTATCTTTCTCATGTATGCAACAAATTAGATGAATAAATGGTGAATGAGTTATATTGTTAAGTGTTGAAATGATTTTCAATTTTTAAGGTTACTGATTCACCCCTCCCCTCTTAGTAACCCAACTATTCTTGATTATTTCCAAAAATTGCTATCAAAGCTTTGTGGTTCTTAGGATAAATTTTGATAGCTTGAATAAAGATCAAGGACAATGGAGATATTCAGACTTGATGAAGCTATTGAGAATGAAAAACTAGATCAAGAGATGGTTGTAGCTCAACTCAAGGAAGCAAAAGAGCATCTTTCACAATCATTGAAAAGAAGGAAGGAACTTGCAAGATAGATGAATGAACACTAGTATTTTGAAGAAAAAAATTGAAAACTTTATCCCTTCAAGCAGTTTACATGAAGGAAATGAAGCAATCAAAGAAATCCTAGAAACAAATGGCTCTCTACAAGAAGAGGTAAGAAAATTGAAAAGATAACAAGAAATTTAGTTAATAAGAATGTGTTAATTTTTGGAACAATGGAATAAGGCAAGTGAAGACTTGGAGGCAGGGAAAAATGCAAATCAAAATCAATCCCTTCAACAAGAATGTCTTATCAATCAGCTCTCTAATGCAAATGAGGAAATCATGAATTTGAGATCTAAAAGTGAAAATTTAAGGAATGATTTAATCACTGAAAGACAATTCAATGAAAGATTGAAAGCTAATCTAATCTATGAAAAGTAACTCAATGAAAGCATGATGAAATCTCAATTAGACATGGATCAGTTAAATCAGAAAAGTGAGTAGAATCTTCATGGGCAAAATGATAAAGTAGGACTTGGTTACAAAGAAGAAGGTAAATCTTCTAAACAAGGTGCCCAAAGGAATAAAAGACCTACTTGCAATCACTATGGTAAGTTAGGTCATACATCAAAAAAATGTTGGAGAAATGGAAAGGAAAAATTCAATGGAAAATGTTACAATTACAGTAAACATGGTCACAAAGCTAATGAATGCAATGAGAAATTAAAATTTGAAGGAAATTTTCACAAATGCAAGAAACAAGGTCACAAGGCATCTGAATGCAAATCAAAATCATTCATTCTAGCTGAACAAATTATCAAAGCAATATTTGGTTGGGATTACAATACTCGGTGTAGATTTCAGTATTGTGGAAAATATGGACATATTGGCATAGATTATACAAGGCATCACTTGAGAAAGAGAGATTCAATAGTAAGATGTTATACATGCACTAAAATTGGTCACAACACTAAAAATTGCATGAAGATAGGAAGAATTCAAGATGAGAAGAAAGCCAAAGCTGATAACATTAGGAAGTAGAGGAGATAGTAGTGGATTCCTAAATCTACCATGTAGAATAGTTCAAATGATGACCATGTCACTCAAGAAGTGGGTGACACCACCATTTCCAATTAGATTCATAAAGGAGGAACTAAAACTACATCTTCAAGTTATATCTCAAGTAGTTCCAAATGCAAGAAAAGAGAAGATCCAAATTAGTATTTTAGATATAAAGGGATCAAGCCTTACCTACTGAGATCAGGAGTAATGAAAGTTTGTTTGATCATCGAGTCACAATTTTCTCCTAAGCTAGTGAGTCGATGATAGTCTATAACACACTATTTAATTATGGTACCTAGCATTAATGGTGAATTTTCATCAAAAAGGGAAAAATTTGACTTCATTTTTCACTGTGACTTTAGAATTCATGGATTTGAGAGATTTCTAGGTGCACACAAGAGATTTTGAGAAAATTTCTAGCAAAGAATTTGTTTGAAAATTTTCTATCATTTACCAAGTAGTGATGGCATCTAGGAGTATTAGTAGTAGCAAGATGAATAGAGGTTTAGAAATATTGGTTAAGGGTGTGGAGTAGAAAGCATCGAATTTCAAGCTAGTTCTAGCAGTTACAGAGACACTCAACCCTAATGGTGCACAATCTCAAATTCCTCCAAAGGTACTTCTAGTTAACAACATTCACACTCATTTTAGGTGTTCTATTAAGGAAATTGGAATCCTAGAGATGGATAGTGCCTTAGAAGAAATGTGTGTTGATGGTTTTCTTAAACCCAAGCATAAACATCTAGAAACTAAAGGGTTGATCCATACCACACACCTGCCAAGAAGCTTTTAGATTAAGTGGATTAAATATATACTCAGTCATGTCCACAATGTACAATTTTGGTTAGAGTAGCTAGTGTTAATCACCAAGAAAATGATTCATAAGATTATGAGTCTTGCCATGCTAAGAAGAGCTAAAATAGAAAAAACAATAGGTCAGGATGCAGTCCAAAGGAAAACCCTAGCTGAGTGGGATGGTACATGTTTGAAAATTAGCACTATTTTTGATGTGGAATTAAAGTTTGGCATTCATTTAATTGCTCATAAGATTTATAGCTCCAATCATTTGAACAACATGCCATGTGAGGCAGTGGATTTGACTTGTCAGAATTACTATTGAAGCAATTGAATAAGAATATGGATAGTATTAGGACATCAAAGAACAACCCTTGCAAATTTGGTTCTTTATTGACATGCCTTTTCTTCTATTTACAAATTTTTTTCCCATCTAAAGTTTGTTGTATGGAGAAAAGATGTTCCTATCTTGTATCAAATAAATGAGTTCATTGTATAAATGGGTATAAATTTTGATAGCATTATGCATAATTATTTTGAAGATTTCAAGGAAAGGATGAACAATAGGTTTAGGATTCCACCCAAGCTTGTTGAGGATTAAAAAGATGATGTGTGTTTCATGATTGACTGTGATAGAGTGTATATTCAGGAAGTCAGGCCCCAAGTTGCATGGGTAAAACCTCTTCCTTATGAGGTAAATATTGATGAAACCAGAGATATCATAGAAGCACTAGTGAATGAACCTATAGGTCCAAAGCTACAAATTTTTGGTACATATGATAAGGCCAAAGAAAGAATTGAGCTTGAAATTAAGCTACCCTAGGCAATCGGCAAATGAAAGAGGAAGATAGCCAAGATGAAAACTGGCACTGGTCCTCTTATGCTTATAGAAGGTAAAGGAGAGGATAAAGAAGAAGAAGAAGAAGGAGAAGGAAAAGAATCTAGAAAAGAGGTAGGGCTAGCAAAGAAGAAAGGAAGGGTAATCATTACCAAACCTCGGAAGGCCTCCATAGTTTTTTTCACTAGAAGATCAAAAGGAAAAGGAAAAGGTGAAGTTTTGCTCAACAAGCCCCCGCTTACCTTCCAGGAAAGGTTAAAATAGATGGAAGAAGGAGCAAGCATCACAAACTTCAAAGCTCTCAATTTTGAGACAAGGACTGATGCTAAGAAGATGCAAATTGAGGAGTTGGTACTCACCAAAATTGGAAAATGGAAGTATTCCTCAGATCAGATAGCTCCTCAGATTTAAAAAGAATTATTGATAAGATTGTAACCAACGTGGGAATTAGCTGTACAGACAAAATAAGACATATTTGAACAATATTTGAGGAATTTACTACCCAATCTCACTAATGCAGAAGTCAAGGAAGCCATGAGAGATAATGAAGGTAAAATGATGATTAGATTCCATACATGTTTGATATTAATCAAAGATATTGAGCATGTGGTTAGAGATGAAAAAAACATGTGGAAGAACATTTATCATATGTATAAGCCGAGTGAAGATCCAATGGAAATCAAGGATGATGATAGTGATGATGAAGAAGAAGATAACACTCCAAGTGTTACTTTTGATATTCAATATTATCAAGCATTAAGGGTTGATGATGAAGAGAAAGAGGAAGAAGCTAAAGAGGAAGACAAAGAAGAAGATGAAGAATATGAAGAAGATGATCCAATGAAAATAGCATAAGAAGTTATTGCTTCCCTTCCTCATTCTCCACCTAAAAATGCTACATCATCAGGGTTGGAGTTAGTTTCAGCAACTATAGTTGCAACCACTTCAGATATATCATCTTCACAATCATTAGTTGCTACCTCATAGCTCTAGTTATCTGTAATAGAAGTGTCTACCACTTCATCTACTGAGTTGTAGCACTCTTCATTAGCTCCCAAGAAATCTACTTCACCAGTATGCACAATAACTAGTTCTTTAATTGTGTTAACTTCTATAGCACCATGTTCAATAAGTTTACCAATATGTTCTACAGTTTTTTCAACTATAGCTTTAACTACACCAGCTTTTGTGCTAGTTAGTTCTTCAGTTGTAAGTATTTTAGTTTGTACACCACCTATTGGTATTTTATTTTTAGATAGTACATCAATTTTGGATACAGTTGGTACTTCTTTCAATTTTCCTTCAATTGGACCAACTCAAGTTTTTACTACAAGTCCAGCCATTTCTACTATTGGTTCCATTTCCAAGTCCAAGAAAGTAAGCTCAAAAGTAAAACCAAAGACTTCTCTAAAACTTCTACTTACTAGTAAAGTAATGGATGAAGATATTAATTTGGACAAAGAAATTGTCATTCCTAGGTTGGATTTGGACACTGCCATAGTTGATGAAATGAAACTAGTCAGTCAGCTTTTGGAGCAAAAGGAAAAGTAGAAGTAGCTTAGAGATGAAACACATAGAGAGTTTACTATAATTGAGAATGCTAAAAATATAATAATTGAGGCTATAGGTGTTGATGTTGACTCATCTCAACACATTTTATTACAATTAGAAGAAGTTATAAATAAGTTCAGTAAGGATACCTCTAGCCAAGAAAAGATCATTGAGAAGGTAGAGAAGAAGTTTGATAATAAGGTGCTTGAGCACATTGCCATTAATTAGGTAGAGCTATGTACAATTTTGAGAAATCTTGAACAATCTTTAACCAATGTAACATCACTTTTTGGCAAGCTTTGTGATGTTATCAAGTTGACAAAGGATATGAAGGAGAAATTGAGTAAGATTGATGTTGATATGAAGACACACACTTAGAGGCTATAGCTTGACCCTAGTTCAAGCTCAACACATCACATGAAGTTGAGATTTTTGTCAAATTTGTAGGCACAGTTACTAAGAGAGGAAGCTAGGATTAGGTTTGCACTGATTGATATAGAAAATATTATCCTTTCGGTTATGGACTCAATGTGGAAACAAATTGCATATTCAAAAAAATTGGTTTAGGAAAACAATTGTTCTCTAGCATATCATATGATTGAACTTTTTGTAGAAGTTCAAGTGGCACTCTCCACCTACAAAATTTTGCAAGACAATTGGGATAAGACATTGGCTCTTATTCTCAAGTTACACTATAAATTTCTCTCACATTTTGGTGTCTCTATTTGAATATTTTGCATATCTATTTGGCATTATTGTCAAAAAGGGGGAGTAAGAAAAGATAAGAGACTTGTGGAAAAAAAAAAAAATTAATAAATAAAAATTAATAATTTTTTTTTTTATAAAGATGATGTATGTACAGATAAAGGATATGTATATATTATGCCATATGTATGGAGGAGATATGTAATATATGTATATACAATAGGTTTACAAAGATCAATTTTGAAAAATCAAAAATTAGATTATCAGCGTACATAAGGCTCATAAGTGTTTTTGTCAGTAGTGCCAAAGGGGGAGATTGTTGACATTATGTTATATTTCTCATTAGTGAGAACACTTATTCAATTATGAATGATTAGTCAGCTCATCACTTAGTCCACAGTTAACACCAAGCATTCCTGAAGGTACCAAGTGAGTGTGTAGTTCAATAGTGTATAGCAAGCTTCACCATGTCTACCGAGTCATCAGTTTGTGTGATGTGAAGCTAGCTTCTATCGAGTGATGGATGTGTATTGTTTACCAAGTGATAGCAATGTAAACAAAGGATTTAGTAGCTACTAACTAACACTATATCTACCAAGTCTCCAATGGTTACTGAGTTCTAAGCTTCATTGTGTGACTAGTATCGACTGAGCTTCTACTTCTACTGAGTGCATGACAATGCCAAGTAATGTAGTGGATGTCGAGTATTAGAAGTTCACCAAGTCAAATTGAAGAACTTGAGTTTTCTACTATTTGGCTGACTCAATAATGTTTTGTTTACTTGTTTTTTAGCCAACCTTGTAATTGTAACTATTGGAATGGTATATATGTAATGTATTGTATCATTTGCAATACATGGATGGATGTATCAAGGAATGGACATGTAATGTTTGAGAAGAGTGATTGTGAATCAACAGTAGAATAGCATATTCAAAAAGGTATTCAAGAAGCAATCAAGATATATAAGTCATAAGAGGTGATCTGTATTTCAAGGATCTAATCAGCAATCAAGTTGTAAGTCTGATCTACTATTTCATCTTAACAGGTGAATTAGTTTTCCAAATCCTTTAATAGGGTAGACTTACCAGTCTTTTTATAAATATCTTAATAGAGTACATACTTCATTGTATGTTTGTAAAACCTCTAACAAGGAGGATCTAGTAGTCCAAATTGCTTTTACTTTCTATTTGGAAGGTTTCTAGATCACTAAATTTGCTATGTTCATGTGTTATGAATGTTTATCTTTCTCATGCATGTAGTAGATTAGATGAATGAATGGTGAATGAATTATATTTTTAAGTGCTGATTGATTTTAAGTTTTTGAAGTTATTGATTCACCCCTCCCCTCTCATTAACCTAGCTAGTCTTGATTATTTCCAACAGGAATTGTGTTGGAGATATATTAAGATCCTTATTGCTTAAGTTTGGAGATAAAAGTAGAAAAGAAATTCATATGAATTTATCAAACCATCAAGACCCCAATAGGATTACTACCATTAATTTTTGTATCATAGGATGAAAAATGAAAACAATATTTTTTGATGGTATTGTGTGCTTATTTTCCTTAGTATTGTCCATGAATTAGTCTCTAAATATGAAAATTAAAGATATCCTTCTTAGTTCTATTTCTTCTCTTTAGGGTGATGGTGTCAATAACCTATTGGTGTCTCTTCTCAAGTTTGAGGAAATCAAAAGACCGATTTTCTCTTTTGAAGCTGAAAAATATCCTGGTCCTATTGTATTCCCATGTTATCCTTTCCATTTTTCTGGGATGTGGTTTAATTTTGTGTTTGTATTGTTGTTAAGGATTTTACCTGGTCTAATTTTTACTTAGAGAACTTAATTCTTCTTTTCATGTTCTTATTCTTTAAAAAAATGAGAGGATATGGTGGATTCTTATAGACCATTTTGTTTATATATTTCCATTTGTAAAATCTTCAAAAAAGGTTCTCACACCAAGATTTCTTGTTTTTATTCTTTTTATGAACTATGCATAGGAGAAAAAAAATTGTAGAGTACATCTTTTGGATTTTATTGTTAAGGTGCATGAAGCTATTCACTCAATTTGTAATTCTAATAATCAAGGATTTGTATTTAATCTAAACTTATGAAAATCATATTACAAGTTGGATTTGAGTGTTTAATATAAAGTGCTCCAAGCCTTTGAAATATGTTATAAATTCATTGAACTAATAAGCTAAATTGTTAGTACCTCTTCTAATGTCGATATTGTTAATGTTTCTTTTTATAGATTCTTTAAGCTAATAAGAGGTTATGTAAAGGTGGCCCAAATTTCCCCTATTCTTTTTTCCATCATTAGCAAAACCTTGGGTAGGATTGTCAATTTCATAGTGATGGATGCATCATTGAATAGTTTGAGAGCTTCCTCTAAGAATATGGTGTACTTCCATGAGAACATTTTGGATGCTACACTTATGGGCCCTTCCTCTATTGTTAAAGTAAATGTGTGTAAGTGTGGAAACCTAGATCTAACTGCATCATTTAAGTAATCCTATTTAGTCATCTTCTAGGACATTATTGACAAAATACTTTATATTTAATTAATTAATCATCATCCCCTACTTAATTAATTCATTAATTAACTATAGTCCAAATTGATAAAATGAAATGATAACTCAAAATAAATTATCAAGTAAATCCCTATTCCTTTATTAAATGAAATAAATACAAAAATATATTTAATTTAATACCACATCCCCATTTATAAAATAAATCATTTAACAAATAAATCCCAAAACTCTAAACCAATCCATTCACCCATTCTAACCTCACTTATCCAACTAACTAACCCATCCCATCAATGCTAAGCTACTTGCCTCCTAACTCCCTCCTATGTTAAGACTAATCTGCTTCCTAAACATATGCACAACTTTAAGCATGGGTTAAGACTTTATAACCCATACCAAAGTCAAAAATCTTCTCTAACCATCTTATATTCCTATCCAAGTGCATTAATGGCTTTTACATGCCTTAAATGCCCTTAAATTCCTCTTATTTCCCTCTTCCACACTCCTCCCTCATAACTCCCTTTGACCCTCCACTTCAACCAAACAATCCTCTTGTGACACTTGTCACAAAGCTAGAGATTTGAAAAAGCACAATCCATGTGCTCCACCTTCTTTGCATCATAGCCTTCCCTCACCAATATCCCATCGTTGCATCCTAACCCTCCATCATACTAGCACATAAACTATAGATTGGACCTTCCCCCTCTTAGAAATCATCAGATTTTAATGAAAACTTCTAACGCCCCATTAACCACCACATTATAGTCATTTACATCCTTACCATGTCAAAATCCACACACACCACCATTGTTGAATCTTGCATTGATCTCCACACTTGATCACCAGCCTACCACTTGAAGCATGATCACATATGAGCATACATCCCTCATTTCAAGATGCACCAAAGTTATCATAGGTACTTAAGAAGCTTACCATTCTTATTTTGGCTTCCTCTATAGTATCTCCTTTTGTCTAATCATACATATTGCTTTTTATTTAGTTGTGAATGTTAAATTATATTTGATGTTCTTAGCATACTAGATTGCATAGCTCTATATTAAGAATTCTAGATTCATTTGTGAACTTCTTCTATTAGCCAAATCATCAATTAGGAGAAAATATTTTTATATTTTATTAGTAGTCTAAAAGAAAAATAATTGAAGATCTTTATAATATTGAGCTATTTTATTGGTTATCTCTAACTTCTTATCATCATCTCCCTCTAGGATTAAAACCTCTTAAGTCTTTGTTGTCTTTTCTATTTGACAACATATAAAAATTGTTGAGTGGGAAGGGTCTTTTCTCAACCATGCTAGGAAGCTCCACGTCATTAATAAAAAATTGTACAATCTTCCTATCTATGTTGATAGACACTATCCAGAGAGTCCAAAAATATTTCCTCTATAAATTCATGGAGGATAAGAGGAGAATGGTTTTAGTTACATGGGACAAGGTTTGCAAACTCTACAAATAGGGAGATTTTTTCTTTAGACTTATTAGATTCATAATCCTTTCTCTCCTAGCTTTTTTTTTTCAATATTTTAAGGAGATGAAAAGGACAAGAATTATAATCTCAAAAACCATTTATGTCCTCCTTCCTATTTATGCATCCCTTTCTATTTTTTGGTAATAGAATTTATTGTTCTATAATTTGGAACTTCTTTCAATAGGTTAAGGATAAAAAAATTTTGAAAGTTAGATGGAAATTAGGGAATGAGAGGAGAGTTAACTTTTAGGAAGATAGAAATATTTTCTAGTCACCCATTATCTCTATCACTTTTGATGACCACTTCAAGGATAGGTCTACTCAGTCTATTGGTAGTGAGGTCTATGACTACTACTCAAAGGATGCTTGGACTAATCTTATTATTGTGGACTCCCTCTCCCCTTTGATGTTATAACTTAATTCTTTGATTGTTCAAGACCACATTTTCAATTTCTTTTTTTTGGGAGATAATACCTCTTCTATGTCCTTGATTTCTCTATTGACGCCTATTTGAAAATTTCGGATACCCATTCTCCTTCTTGGCACAATATATGGTAAAAATTCCTTATCCCTAAAATTAATATTTTTACCTTCCTAGGTTTCAAAAATAATATCCTTCATATAGAAAATATTCATAGAAAGGAATAGATTATTCCTATCAAAATATTTCTCTACAAAGGACATATTTAACTTTTTGCTCATATCATGATCAACTATTCTTTTTTTTAGGAAGTCTAGACAATATAATTTAAAAGGTGGAACTTGTATTGGATTATGATTGGTACTATTTATGATTTTTTCTCCAATGGAACTTAAAAAAATTTCATATTGATAGGAAGCTATAGAATTTGTTTCTCCTTGTGTGGTGTAGAATTTTTCGAAGGACATAAATAATACGGTCTTTAAGGATGCCTCCCAGCCTCCTAAATTATACTTCTTGATAAAATCGATGAGTGCATTAGTGAAAATTGAAAGAACAATATTTATCTTTATAATGTTTTCAATGTTGGAAGAGGTGCTACCTTGTGCTTGTTCAAAAAGGATATTGAAAAACAAAAAGAGGGATAGTGGTAGGTGGTATCATCCCATTTATGGTGGAATAAATTGAATTTATATGGGGAAATGAAAGTTATTCTTAGCATTGCTAGTTACAAGAATCAATGGGAAGAAAGATATTGAAGGGGGGGGGGGGGGGGGGGGGGGGGGGAGGGCAGGGGGGAGGAGGGGCGGGGTGTGGGTGTGGTAGGGGTCTGAGTGTGGGTGGGGTGAATCAAATCTATAAAAAATTTAACTCCTTGAAAAAAATAATAGATTAATTACATTCACTGCTAATCCATCTCATATCTTAGGTTCTATACTATCTAATTTTAAAATACAAAGTAGATCTAACTATGGACCACATCCATCAACATGAAAGGTGAATGTAAAGACATAACACAAAGATTTGGTTACCTAGAAA
Organism: Cupressus sempervirens; assembly: GCA_028749045.1. NCBI lineage: Eukaryota > Viridiplantae > Streptophyta > Pinopsida > Cupressales > Cupressaceae > Cupressus > Cupressus sempervirens. The sequence continues at coordinate 253,315,908 of CM053789.1, forward strand.
TACTCCAAGGTGAAGGTAAAACTACGGTGTGGATGACACCCATAACTATTCACTACTACAATACTAAAGTGTGCCTATTAAGGATATATTTTTTTATTACATCTGGTGATCTACCCTATTAGTGGTCTTCCTTATTAGGAGCTTTAAAATAATATTAAATCTAACTTGATTAAAGGGTTTACACATACAATGAAAGAAAAACTCTATTAGGAGATTTAACTAGGTTTCTAAGGACCACTCTATTAAGAGATTTTACATGATACATTGGTTAGAATGTCTCATTACCTGATCCTTTGGTGATAACTTGATGCTACATTAAAATTCTCCTCTCCCCTTATCTAAATTGATCTCCTAATCCAATAAACTCTATTCTTCCCTTCACTTCTAGGTTGCTTTTTCTAATCTCTATCTCTTATCATCAAACCTAGCCTTCCTCACTATGTCCTTAACTTTATTGTACATAGATGGCCATCCTTCATTGCATTCTCTTTAATTTAGTGTTTACAATCTTCTTAAATACACAATGAGAGAAGGTTCTAGATCAAGATCAATGATCCATAATTGTCCCATTTTCCATTTAAACTTTCTAATTTTTTGATTGGTTGCTCAACCTTCCTACGGATTTACATCCTCTTACAAAATACATAATTATCTCCTTAGTTGTCTCTATATTCCTTAAATGTTGCATAGAAGTTGGTCAAAATGAATTACCTAAGTTCTTGTGCTATTACAAACACATATCCCAAAATTGGTTTACTCTACAACTGAATACTAAGATGCTTAGTCATAACTAATATTAATGTTATCCCTCAATTTCTATATGCTCGATAGTTACTGACACACTTGCCATAAACTATCTTCATGTTTCTTAACTTTCCTCATCCTTTAATAAGCATATATTTTGACTCATTCTATACTAGGGTTCTTGGAAACATTACACTTTCTCAACATGTAATTAAATATAAATAAGTCCATGTAAATTGATCTTCATTAGGTGGCTTAGTTGTAGTGATGATCAATCAACAGTTCCTAGAAAAGGATTAAGTGTTCGCAATTAATAGGAAACAAGGCTTAGAGATCAAATATTTCACCCTTTATCATTCATGGAAAATATAATTATTCATGACTTAGCAATCCATTAAAAAAATACAAAATAAGAAAATAGCACTCCAGTTTAGACTGTGATTTAGTCTCCAAAATTAATTTACTCCACTATATACAATATATGTACATGTATCTTCATACCTTTGATATGTGATATGTGATATTTTTATTTCATATATCTAATTCCCCTCATGGTATAATATTTTTTTATTATACTGATTCTAAATCTGATTTTGATTATGATTCCCCCCATTTATTGTGTCATGATTACCTTCCCCGTTGGTTTTGAGAATTATGGCTTTGGGTTTGTAAGGGTCAACTGGTACTTATCCCAAAAAAAAATGTGGTTGTGAAAAATCACCTCCTATCCATGATTCCTTTCTTGATTTTTCTAATTCTAGTACATAAGTTTGGATTTCTAGTTTGGTAGCTATATCTACTAAACTATTTGCAATAGAGAGATGTGGATCTCTCTTGACTAAGTGTGATGCAACTAATAGTTTCTTTTGCATTGCCTCCATATATGGTAGAAAAAAAGTTTGAATAGAGATTAATTTTTTTCTTATGTGTCTTTCTCTAGTCATCATCTCAGTAATCTTCCTTGAAAAAATTTCAATTTATTAGATAAATGAAAGCTTGAACTTGTCTTCTTGCTCAAAGAATTGGCTCAAGCCTTCAAATTTACTTGTACCTAATCAATTGAATATTTGTTCTTCTCAATAAAAAAATATCGCAAAGTTTTATATAGAATGAAAAAATAATCTATAAAATTCCTTCCACACCATTTTGAAAGGTTTGAAGGATCAACCTATTTTATTGCAATATATGTTGAGACAATCTCCAGAACTTTGTGGTCAAACTTTTTCTCAGAACATCTCATCAATTTCTCATTGGCCTATATGTCCTCATTATTTACCTTCTCAACTATATGAACTAATTACTCTAAAATTGGGTGTTTCTCATTCACATAAAGAATATCAAATGCATCTAGAAAAATGTCTTTTATATCATGGAATACATATTTTTACTCAAACTTCTTTCTAAAATGTTCTTGATTAATCTTATGACTCAATAATAATTGTATCATCTACATTTGTTATAGTGTTATATTATCAAGGCCATACTTGCATAATGTAATGACCTCATCCAAACTTGCTCAAGTCTTTGGTAACTAAATCTTCTTCTCCATTATTTGTCAATATGGGTTGTTGACACTCCATAGTGTGATTTGCAATTGTTTCCTTATTGCATTTGGTCCAGGTGTCTATTATTCAGAAAAAGTGTTCCCCTATTGGATAGTTGTAACCCATGAGTGCATGTAACATTTGATGCATCATGTTATACTGAAACAACAATGGGTAGTTGAATAAGGGCTTGGACAGAGTCTTGATCCATAGGCTTCTCAGTCTCTATCAGGTTAAGTCTTTCAACCCAATTGCTCCTATTTTCACTAAGCATAATTCTCAATTTTTTTGATGAAAATAGAATGAGTATAGAGAGATAAGGGTTTATATTTTTTAATTTTTCATCTACAAAGGTAACCCTAGCATGTTTTACCCTTGTCTAACTTTCTCATTGTTATCCCAAGTGTGGAATTTAATACCCTAGCATTTTGATTTTATCTCATATTGTGAAAAATATTCATAAAATAATAGTCCAAGCCCTAAGCCTATGTTTTAATTGAGTGAGATTTTGTTTTTTGTTTTACATCATCTTCTATGATATTATGACTAAGGGGATAGTGGAGGTCAAAGGGCTATGATGTTATGATATGGTGTAGTATCAAGGAGGCTTATTATGATGTGTTTGATGCTATGAAATCTCAAGTTGTCGTATGGTTGTAATGGAGAAATTTCAATATCTTGATGCTATGGGAATAATAAGATTGCAAAGGAAATATGGGACCCACCAAGGCTAGTTGGTAGCAAAGTTAGCAACCTTTTAATGGAAAACACAAAAGAATGGTGATGTGGAAAATTCGTAGAGGCCTAACATGAGATCGCAAGAAATTTCTTGAGGAGGTGGGATTTTCCAACAATATTGTGGGATCAAAAGACCAAAATATTCATTCTCTAATATTATGTCAAACATGTGAGATATGATCTAATGACTACTTCATAAGATCAGAACTGGAAGATAAAGGAGCTCCTATGCTACGACTATTGAAAGATTGGAGGGCCAAAGTTGAGGGTGTGCAATATTACGATTGTGTCATAAGATCATAAGCTAAATCATGAGGAGTGCCACATCCCATTATCTTGGAGTTTTTCATATGTTCAAAGGGGAAAATATGAAGGAATGTGATATTACGATCATATCATGAGGTCAGGAGCCCAAGGTCAAAGGTTTACAATATTATAAAATTTTGTAAGATCATAGAGTTAAATGCAATGTATTATGAAGCCACCAAATGAGGAGCTTATCATAAGATCAGGAATGTTAATATTTAAAGGTAATATGATATGCATTTTCATATAACTGTAAGCTCATACCATTGGGTAATGAAATTTGAAATGTTGAGAGGAAGATGTGAGGTCCAACCAAATGGTGATGGTCAAATTAGAACTCAACACTTGGCACATGCGGATTGGAGGGAAAGGAAAAATGAATAAAAATTGAAAGTTTAGAGATATTCAACATTCAAATGTTGAAAGGATTATAAATTGAATGATATTATATAGTTTATACAATATTGACATTTGAATTTTTCATTTTGAACTTTGTTCATGACATAGGGCCTAGAAATTCAAATTAGCATCAAAGGCACCATTTTCATCCAAAATAAGTAGTATGATATCCTGTCAAAACCAAGAGAAGATGACCTATCCATTTTTGCAATTAGTTTTGCACAGGAGGTTACTGGTTAGAGTTATGCAAGGATTTGTCTTAGTTTCCCACTTTTTAGTTTGATTTAGTTGAGACAATTCATATCTAATTTCCAATGACATACTGAGTTAAGTAAATGTAAAAGGTAATAAAAATGAAGTTATGGGTGAGTTTTGTCACCTCCTAGTTAGTTGGATAAAAGCATTATCAATATTTCATGATGCATTTTGAATGTTTTAGTGACAGAAGGGTTTTCATCATTAAGGAAGAGATATCTCAAGTTTGTTACAAAATAATGATGAAAATCAAATTAGATTTCATGGGTAGAAAGATGAGAGAGGTTTTACAACAACAAACAATGGAGATTCAAGTGAACACATGTCACTTGCAGATTAGATCTTGATTCCATTCTTCTTCTACATCGTTCTCTTTTTCATCCATTGTAGAGGTCTAAGAATTTTGTAATTTTTCTTTGTTCAAAAATGTAGTTAATCCATTTGATGTGTAGTTTTTTTGAGTTTAATTTCAATCTTTGTAACTTTTTGATGTTTTCATATCAATGATAGAATCAACAAGATATTATGAGTTTTATTGAGTTTCTTTTAGTTATTTTATCAGTATTTTCAAAGGATAATACAAAAGGGCACTTACATTACACCTATGTTATCAATCTATGTCTCCAATTTATGAGTTTGTTTATAAAAGGATATTTTATAAGAATGGGAATTGATGATTACAGTGGATAAAATTCATTTACAATTTACTTAAATTAAATCCATTGCTAATAGTCGACTCTATGTAGCAATGGATAAGGCACTGGTCATATAAACCAGACACAAACTGAAGTAAATTTTTCTATCTATGTATCAGTTTTATACTCAAATTTAAATCAATCAAATATTGTATCAAGTGTACATAAGGGTGATCATCATCTATCTATGGGAATTTATGGGTTATTGTTACCTATTGTAGCTCATCTTTGTTTCACATATATAAAAGAAATTGGACCATATATTCTATTTTTTGGGATTATGGGTAAGAGGCAAGAAGTTAATTAAATATTTAAGGTACTCCCACCTTGTTTTTGTAGAGCAAAAAGTTTAGGAAGCATTGTGCTTTGTGTAGTTGGCCTAGAGATATAGCTTATTGTGCTAATCATGAGAATTTTTTTCAGGTGGTAATAATAATCACTATTAAATCAAGAGCCAACAAAATTGACAAATTTATTGGGGACATTTTTAGTGTTATCATAAATTAGCATTATTTCAAGATATATTGTCTTCCCTCAGTAGAGTTTGAGAAAGGATTTTCACATGAGTTTTTTGTGGTTTTGTGGTTTTTTTGCATTTTTGCCTGGAAATTTTAGTAAAGTGATTGTGGTCTATTCAACAGTCATTCCCATTATTATAAGTTGGTTGGTGAATCAAAAAGGTTTTAACCAGTGTCAAGTTTAAGAAAATTTTCAGATTACAGAAGATATGAAGAACACATAGGCAAATGTGAAGAATGCAGGAATTAAATTACAAGTTGATCTTCCTCATAGAGGAAAATAGAATTGGGTTGTAAAGAAACTTCAGATGCAAAGAGGAAACCATTGCCAAGAGAAAGTAACAAGGAGAAAGAATGCTCACCTTTTTTCTAATGAAAGGGAATCCTTTTACAAAGGTTCTAGATCTCATCCAAGACTATCTGATGATGATTTCTTTAGCACTCCTAAAGTAGTATATTAGGAGAAATTTATGTTGCCACGTGCTCCTAGTTTAGATAATAGAATTAGTAATGATCTCCTTCAAAAAAATAGGAACCCTTTCATGTCAGACATTCTCTTTAAAGAGTAAGACCAAGACACTTAGTGGTTGAGAGTTTTTACGATGATAAAACTTGTAGTTGTAAGTGTACTAGTCCCAATCTTGATGAGAATGAGATTTTGAGGATGTAGCTTGTTGAGCAAGAGGTCATAGATAGGAAATTTCAAAAGAAGAGGGAAGAAAGGATTATGAAAGCATTTGAAGAAAATTAGACAATACTTAGGCGAATGTCTACCCTAAACAAAAAAATGAAATAGCAGCCAGTGCTTGGAAACCTAAAATTATAGGTCAAATTGAATAGCTTAGGATACAAGAGAAAAGGCTGTTAGAAATTTAAGATGTACCCCCAAAAGGTCTTGTAGTATAATATATTAAAAGTTATAAGACTCTTGACATTGAAAACAAAAAAGCAAGGGATGTAGAGAATCCTATTGATGCCAAGGATAAGGGAAAACAAAGGGAATTTGGTATTAAGACTAAGGAACTAGAATAGATCATTTAGATCAATGATTCTATGTCACCTTCTAATATTGAGTTGGAGAGGAAGAGGAAGGAGACAAATGCTTTAGCTAAGATATTAGAGATTGTAAAGGATGAGGCAACCATAGCTGAGATGAATAATAAGATGAAATTCCTAGAAAATGCTGGAAAGCAATTTGCAGTTCTGCTTAAAGGTAATGAAAAGGATTGATCAAATGATGCAAATAAAAACATTTCTAAGTTTTCTTCTTCTTTCTTGTCTTCTTCTTCATAGAAAATAGATCTTAATCAATCTATTCTAGATTCTAGTACCAATAATACTTTGAGTAATAATGAAAGAAATGTTTCCAATAACCCTAAGATTGACCTACAAAGATGACCTATTCAATTAGAGGGTTATAGGTAGATATGTTTTTATGGAATCCTTGGATTCTTTAACCCCATTCCATAAGAAATGATAAAAAAAGGTTACCTAAGTTTGCTAGGAATGATGCTATTACTTATGAGGATCATTTAAAGAGTTTTCCTTATATCATGAGTGACTATGAGGTTAAGGCTGAAGATATTATCATGAATTTATTTGTTTAGTCATTAATTGAGAATGGTAGATAATGGTTCAAGAGGCTTCATGAATTATCCATTGTAGAATGGAAAGATAGTGAATATTGTTTCAAGGAGAAATATGGTGACAAATAGAACCGAAGCTATATCCTAAGTGATTTTAATAACATTAAGAGGTTACCTAATCACTTTGTCATTGATTTCAATACTAGATTTTAGAAAGTGATGTACAAGCTAATGCAGGCCATGCGATTTGATGACAAGATATGTATGATTACATACTTGAGTGCTTTAGATGGTAAAATGACATATCAACTTAGGGATAATGAACCTAGCACCTTAAGACATTCTTTTATAATTGTTGTAAATATAGAAAATAATTTGAGACTCTCACAAAAGCTAGAAAGAAAAAGAGATGATCCTAGATTGTTTGGGAACAAGGGAAGTAGAAAAGAAGAACACTTGAGTTTGTAGGTGGTAGAAAACAAGAGCTTAGTGAGATGAGTCAAATTTTACATCCCATAAAAGGTTTGAATCCTTCTCAAGCTAAGACTAATAAAAATACCACTAAAAATAAGAGCCCTTATCAGTCCAATTTTAGTAGACACAATAGGTTACAAAATTTCCCTTATAATACTACTTGGAAAGATAGTCATCCTAGTTTTCCCCCTACAATGAATATCAATAATAAGGTTGCCCTGATCCCTTATCTAGAAATTTTGTAAATGTGGTAGGTGATCCTAAGTTCACTACTGAACCTACATGGTGTGTTGTTTGTCAATTTCCCCATGCTCCTAAATATTGTGCACTAGCCTTGTCATTTTCTAGAAATCATACCGAGGTAGAAGAGCATCAAGAGAATGAAGAAAATAGTAATGATGTAGGATGCAATATGTTTTGAGTCAAATTATAATTATTCTAACAATGAGTATTATGACAAAGATGTTAATGAGAAAAGACAGTTTTAGATAAATATGCAACAATAGACATTTTCTAATGAAAGTGATGTTGAGGATAATGTGTGTAACATGAAATCTACCAAGGAAGAAGTGATATTAAGAAAGCCATCTAGAGAAGAGGTTGATTAGATTACTGTACACGTGGTAGCTTAGGTATAAACTAGAAATATGGCTCAAAAAAAAATTGTGGCAAGGTGGTTGGTATGTTTATTAAGTAGGTTGATCCTAAGAAAAGGGAAGTTGTCAAGTCTAAAGAGATTCCTGCTATGAAGGTCAAAGTTAGTAGCAAGAAATGGCAACCAAAGAATATGGATAGTCCCAAGGTTCCTAAGCTTCAAAATGATGTTCCTAAGAAGTTAGAGGAGAAGGTTTCAAAGGTGCTCACTACAAATGACAAGATTCATCAAGGTGTTATAAGAATTTCTGCTAAACATAAGGAGAAAGAGAGTGTGATTATTGATGTCCCTTATGATTCTTCAATAGATATTCTTGTTGTTTTATCACAGATCATTGTCAAGGTCTCCTTTTCTGAATTATTAAGAATCCTTAAACACTAAATTAAAGCCATAGCATGGATAGGAGGTGTTGATGAGAAAGTAAACTATGATTGTAATAAGTGTCATACTCCTAAGGACAATAGAAAAGAAAAGGTAAAATAAAATCAAACTAAAGTAGTTGTGTCTCAAATTCCTCAAATTTTTTTGGATAGTTTCTTGAATCAATGTTTGCAAAATGTTGAAAGATTTTTCTTGAGTATCCTTGTGAATGGTAAAACATTAAAAAAACTACATGATTGATTCTAGTGCTTCCAATACTATTATTCCCTTTGAAATAATGAATGGATTAGACCTAAAGGTTGATACTACTCACAGAAGATGTTGTGCTATGGACAAAACAGAAGTGACTATCATAGGTATTATTAAATCTTTACCATATAAGTTGACAACTTATCTTGAAAAAGAACTCACTATGAGTGTGTTTGTTGTAGATATTCCACCTCAATATGGCATGTTTTTATCTAGAAAATGGAGTGCCAACATGGGTGGGAGTTTGGAATGTGACTTGTCATTTTCCACTTTCCAAATTGATCAAAATTTAGTGAAGGTAGATAGAGAACCTAATAGTGTATACATGATTGGAGAAGAGATAGAGGATGAAATTTTTGGATACAATTGTCTAATTGTGTGTTGTCTTTGATGCTACACAAATCTCATATCAATTGTTAGTCTGTGCTTACCAAGATCACTTGGTCATTAAGAATTTTTTTCCTGCCTATCAAGCATTCTAAGAGATTAGAAAGATTGTGTCTACTGAGCTCACTCAGGCATCAAAGGAAATTATGATAGGAAGTAGTGTTAACTAAGTTCTCATGATTAACGAAGGAAATTTGGTTAGAGTTAGTATTAATTGAGTTAAGATGGTTGTCAAAGGGTTTGTACAAAGTTCATAGTGTTAACCAAGCATTTGTTGGTTAACACAAGAAATCATTTTAGATCCAATGTTTATCGACCTGGGTCAGCTATCAAAGGATTTATTTTATTTGTGATATGAAGTTTAATTATTTCAAGTATTGATTCCAACCAACTACTGTAACGATTATTGGTAATTTTAATTTGTATTGAGCTGACTTGACAATCTAAATGATATAAATATAAGGTCAAGTTGAGATTTGAGTGTGTGTGCAAGTATACAAGTGTATTGATTGATTAAATAAAAGTTTGTGAGAAAACTTGAAGGATGGTCAGATATCCTTGTGGAGCAAAAAATTTGATTAGGAAGGATCTAGTATGAAATAGAACAGTAATCTATAATCAGTAATTTAGTTGCATCTCAATCAGGTCATTTCATTGTTACTTTCTTACCATTGTACCAGTGATTCAAAATCACTTTATAGAGTTGGTTTAATAGCTAGTTGTAAATCCTCTAACAAGGTGATAGTTCCATTGAATTGTTTTAAAGACCTCTTGCAAGGCCACTCCTAATAGGGTGATTAAATCCTCTAACAAGGTCACACCTAATAGTTTGTTTTGTAACCTTTAACCAATTGGCTCCTAACAAGGCTCACTTCAAAAGAGTGAAAAATAGTAACTAGTTACATTGGTGGTTTTTTCAATATTGGGTTTTGATGTTAAATCTAGTGTCTCCTGTGTTCATTCCTTTTCTCTCATATTTGGAAATTATTACTATTGATGTTAGATATGTTAAAGTACAACATACGCTGCATTTACTAAGTCACAACATTTTTAGTATGTTTACCAAGTGATAGCAGTAATTAGTTTTATCAGACATCTACAAGATATGTAAAAATATTTTTGTGGTAATTGATTCATGCCCCCTCAATTACTCCATCTATATTTCAATAGACATGAGAAACTTTTTTGATATAGATGTTAATGCATTCTAAGCTGAAGTTATGATATTGAAGAAAGATAAGCATAAATCACAAATAGAAGTAGAAGCTAATACAAAGATAGAGAAAGCTAATTTATGGATTCTATTTTTTTATGGTGCCTGCTACAAAGATGGGTTTGGTGAAGGTATTTTACTGATTTCTCTCATAGCAGTAACATACAAATTCTCTTTTACATTGAGTTTCCCTTGTACTAATAATATAGCAGAGTATGAGGCCTTGTTGTTAGGACTCAGATTAGCCCACAAGCATGAGATAAAATGCTTATGTTTCATAGGGGATCCTGAGTTGGTTGTGTCCTAGGTAAGAAATTTTTATGTGTCAAAAAATAGAATATTGAGACAATACAAAAATACTAAATGGGATATGATTGAATATTTTGATGCATTTGGATAGTTTGGAAAGATAACACTAACAATAAGATGGAAAACTTGCTAGAAAATATTGTAATAAACCCTGATGGCACTACATTTGCTGGTATATCCAGAGTTGAAGTCAAAACTAGGGCCTCTATTCCTAGCAATGTCTAGAATTGGAATGTTTTTGAATATGGTAGAGACATTTTGAGATTTTTAAATTGTCAGAATATGTTGTTAGGTCAAGAGGTTGATTGTGTAGCCTATGTAGAAAACATAGATTGAAGTGATATTGTCTTTAGAAATGAGGTTGTACAATTGAAAACAAATAAAATCCTAAGGGGATTCATTGTCTTAGAAACTATTTTTGATAATCAAGAAAGGTCCAAAATGGATACTAAGGAATATAATGCTAAGGATCTATAGATGATAAATTTAGGAATTGAAGAGACATCTGAGAAGGTGATGTTGGTATAAAATTGTCTCCTAAAATAAGACATGGTTTGATTGGCCTATTAAGAAAATATAGAAATGTTTTTGAATGGTAATATGATGACCTTAAGGCTTATAGAGAAGACTTATTTCAGCATGAAATCTCACTAAAAAAAGATGCTAAGCCTTTTAGATAGAAACAAATGCCAATTAATCCAACTCTTGCCCCCAAAATGCAAGAGGAACTAATGAAGTTTAAGAGACGTAGGGATCATAAAACATATTAGACATTCATCTTGGGTATCTGACTTATCCCCTATTAGGAAGAAGAATATAGATATAAGGTTGTGTATTAACTTTAGGAATCTCAACATATCTTCATTAAAGGATAATTATATATTTTTCCAAATATGGATGTTATGCTACAAAAGGCCACTGGTTCTAAACTTATGTCCATGATGGATGGATTGTTAGGATACAATCAAGTAGTTGTTAAATAATAAAAATAAGATAAAGGTACTTTCACTACTCCATGGGGTACTTATGTGTATTTCAGGATTCCTTTTGGGCTTACTAATGTTGGGGCTACTTTTCAACATGCAATGGATGTGGCTTTTGATAATATTATTGATGATTTCTTGGTTGTGTATTAGGATGATTTAGCTACCTATTCCAAAGATAAGAATGATCATTACATGCATTTAGAAAAGGTTTTTAATAGAGCCCTTAAGTATTTCATTTCTTTGGATCCTAGAATGTGTAATTTTGGTGTTATTGAGGGTAAGCTACTAGGGCATCTAGTTTGTAAACATGGAGTGAAGATTGACCCTAAAAGGCTAGAAGCAATAGATAAAATTTAGAAGCCTAAAAGTGTTAAAGAAATTCAGTCATTTTTCAAGTAAATAAACTTTCTTATAAGGCTTGTGACTAATTTTGTTGAAATTAGTAGACCAATATCAAAGATGTTAAAGAAGGGATCTAAGATAAAGTGGGATGGAGAACCTAGCTTTGCATTCCAAAAGATCAAGCAAGATATTAAGGATGCACATGTTCTTAGGTCACCTAATTATGATAAGCCAATGCATATATTTTATTTTGCTTCATTTCACACAATTGTTGTAGTGTTGTTATAGAAAAATAAAGGAGATTATGAAGAGCCCATTGCACTTTTTAGCAAATTATTAGAGAAAGTAGAATTGAAGTATGATATTAATGAGAAATGAGCATATGAACTAGTGAAAGGAGTGAAGGCCTTTAGATGTTATCTAATGGGAGAAATTGTTATTGCATTTGTCTATACTACTATTGTTAAGGACATCTTCTCATAACAAGAGGTATCTGGTAGAAGGTGTAGGTGGATTAATAGAACACAAGAATTTAATATTGATATTCAGATAACTAAATTGGTTAGAGGCCAATAATTGGCCAAACTAATGACAAAAGCTAATTTAGAAGCAAATCAAATAAACTAGTTTGATGATAACTGCAAGGATAATCTCTATGACATGGACACTTTTGATTGGTATAGAAGTGTAATATATTATTTGAAAAATTTGAAGTCCCCACCAGGATTAACAAAAAACTATTAAAAGATCCCTAAAATTGTAGGCTATAAGGTATGTTATAGTGGAGGTTAGTTATGGTGGAGGGATATAGAGTGGGTACTTCTGAAGTGTGTAGATGAAATTGAGTCTGAGAAAATTTTAAGTGATATGCATGAGAATGTGTATGGAGGTCATTACATGGCTAAGAACACAACCCACAAAATTCTAAGAATTTTCTTTTGATGTCCAACACTCTTAAAAGATGCCCATGAGTTTGTTAAAACATGTGATGTTTGTCAAAGATTTGGTGGAAAGAAAAATTTCTTTGGAAATTTACCATTAAGACCTATAGAAGTACACACAACATTTCAATATTGGAAAATTGATTTCATTGGTGAGATTCCAAATAAGTCCAATGGTGGACATTCCTAGATTTTAGTAGCTATTGATTATTTTACTAAGTGGGTTAAAGAAATTCCCACTACAAAAGAAACAAGTAATGTAGTGACTAGAATTTCATTTTGAATAATATTATAACTATATTTGGATGCCTAGAAAAGATTTTAATCGATAATGCTATGTATTTTAGATTTGAAGAGTATAATTTTTTTTCCAGGAAGTATGGCATTACAAAGTACACATCCTCATCTTATCATTCCAAAGGAAATGGTCAAGAAAAATTAAGCAATAAGAGCATATTGAAAATTATTAAAAGGATTCTAGGAGACAACAAGAAGGCCTAGGATTCAAAATTGCCATTAGCTTTGTGGCCTAATAGGGTGACTATGAAAAAGACCATTGGATGTGCTCCTTTTGATTTAGTTTATGGCATATAGGCTACACTTCCACAAAATAATTTAATGGATATGTATAAATTTGTTCAAATTTATGAAGATGATATTATTTATGAAACACAACTCAGGATGGATGATATCTTGCAACTAGAAGAAACAAGAATATATTCCTCTATTCATAATGCAAATTTGTAGTCACTGATGAAAAATCTATATGACAATAGGGCTCATAAAAGGAAATTTGAAACATTTGATATGGTGTTGATGTGGAATGCTAGAATAGAAGATAAAGGAAAACATGGTAAGTTTGACCCCATCTAGCTTAGCCCATATAATATTGATGATAAAAACAATGAAGATTCATATTTTTTGAAGGATTTAACTAGAGGTATTCATGAATTGCTAGCTCATGGATAATTCTTAAAGAGATATTTTTCTTAAGATATTTTTGTTTCCATGAAAAGTAGTCTTACAACTTCTTGTATATCCTTGTATATTCTATACATCTTTGTAAATCCCTATAAATGTCTCTGTATAGTGTTTTTTTCTAATTCTATTTTCTTATTTCCATGCTCTTAGAAGAAGTTGTCTTTCTATATTAGGTATGTGGTCTACATTACCAAAGATTCTAAATTTTTGCATGGATAAAAGTATAGAGAAATTAGGGTCTATAAGTTTTAATTTTTCATCTATAGAGGAAGCCCTATCATGTTTTTCCATTGTTTGATTTTCTCATTGTTATCCCTATTATGAAATATAGTGCTTTGATTTTGTCTCATATTGCAAAAAATTTCATAAAACAATAGTCTAATCCCTAACGCTAGGTGTTAATTCAGCAAGATTTCATTTTTGTTTTACATCATCTTCTGTGATGTTACAACAAAGGGGATAGCAGAGGTCAAAGGGCTATCATGTCACAATATGGCATAGCATTAGGGAGGCTTATTCTGATGTGTTTGATGCTACAAAATCTAAACTTCTTATATGATCATAATGTAGAAATTTCAAAGTCCTAATGCTATGGGAATCGTAAGATCACCAACGAAACATGGGCCCCACTAAGGCCAGTTGGCAGTGAAGTCAACAACATTTTAATGGTCAATGAAAAAGAATGGTCACATGGTGAATTCATAGAGGCCCAACATGAGATCACAAGAAAGTACATGAGGACATTCAATTTTACAATCATATCAGGGGATCAAAAAACTAAATTATTCATGCTCAGATGTTACACCAACCACATGAGTTACAACCTTATGATTGCTTCATAATATTAGAAATGGAGAATAAAGGAACTCCTATGTTATGACTATCAAAAGATTAGAGGGCCAAAGTTGAGGGTGTGTGATATTATGATTGTGTCATAAGATAATAAGCCAAAGGATATGGTTTTGAGGAGTACCACATACCATTAGCTTCAAGTTCATCGTATGTTTCAAAATGAAAATATGAAGGTGTGCAATATTAAAATCATATAATGAGGTTGGGAGCCCAAGGTCAAAGGTTTGCGATGTTACAAAATTTTGTAAGATCGTAGAGTTAAATGCAAGGTATTGCAATGCTATGAAATGAGGAGCTTGTCATATGGTTGGGAATGTTAATAGTTAAAGGTAAGATGATACATATTTTCATATAATCATATGCTTGTAGCATTGAGTGATGAAATTTCAAATGTTGAGAGGAAGATTTGGGTCCTAACCAAATGGTGATGGTCAAGTTTGAATTCAAAACTTGGCACATGTGGATTAGAGGGAAATGAAAAAGAAATAAAAATTGAAAGTTTAGAGATATTCAAAATTTAGATATTGAAAGGATTATAAATTGAATGATATTATATAGTTTATGATATATGAACATTTAAATTTTTAATTTTGAACTCTATTCGTTACCTAGGGCCTAGAAATTCAAACCATCATTTGAGGCACCATTTTCATCTAAAATATGAAGTATGATATACTGTTGGAACCAAGTAAATATGAACTATAAATTTTTGCAATTAGTTTTTGCACAAGAGGTCATTGGTTAGAGTTATGCAAGGATTTGTCTTAGGTAACCACTTTTTAGTTTAGTTCAATTGAGCCAGTTTCCAGTGACATGGTGAGTTGATTAAATGTAAAAGGTAAGAAAAATGTAGTTATGGGAAAGTTACCTCCTAGTCAATTGAATCAAAGCATTATCAACATTTCATGATGCATTTCAGATATTTTAGTAACATAAGGATTTTCATCATCGAGGAAGAGATATTTCAAGTTTGTTTCAAAATAATGATGACAATCAAATCAGATTTCATGGGTAGAAAGTTGAGAAAGGTTTTACAACAGAAAAAAAAATGGATGTTCAAATGGATATATGTCACTTCCTAACTAGATCTAGATTCCATTCTTCTTCTATATCTTTCTCTTTCTCATCCATTATAGAATTTTTGTAATTTTGCTTTGTTCAAAAGTGTAATTGGTCCATTCTATGTGTAGTTTTTTTTAGTATACTTTCAAGCTTTGTAATTTTTTTATGTTTTCATATCAATGATAGAATTAGTAAGATAGTTTGATTTTTATTGAGTTTCTATTAGTTATTATATTAGTCTTTTCAAAGGATAATACAAAAGGGTAGTTAAACTATATCTATGTTATCAATCTCTGTCTCCAATTTATGAGTTTTTTTACTTTGAGATTAGTTAAATAAGGTTTAATTGATTAAATGCAATATGTATAGGTTATATATTTGTTTTACCATTCTTTTAATTCAACAATTTAAGGAAATGCTTAAATGAATCAGTAGGGTCTATGATTTTATAAAAGGATATTTCATAAGAATGGAAATTTATGATTATAGTTGATAAAATTTAGTTACAAGTTATTTGAATTATATCCCCTACTAATAGTTGACTTTGTGTAGTAGTGGATAAGGCACTAGTCATATAAATCAGAGAAAAAGTAAAGTAAATTTTGCTACATGTATCAATTTTATACTCAAATCTAAATCAATCAAATATTTTATCAAGTGTATAAGGGTGTTCATCATCTATTTGGGGGAATTTATGGGTTATTGTTAGCTATTGTAGCTAATCTTTGTTTCACATATATTAAAAAAATTGAACCACATCTACTATTTTTAGGGATTATGGGTAAGAGTCAAGAAGTTAATTGAATCCTTAAAGTACTCCCACCTTGGTTTTGTAGAGCCAAAAGTGTAGGAAGCACTGTGCTTTCTGCAATTGGCCCATAAAGATAGTTTCTTATGCTAATCATGAGCATTGGCTACCTCTAGGTATAATAAATTTTGTTTTCTACTGATAACAATAATCATTATTAAAACAAGAGCCAACACAACCTACTTAGCTCCCTCAACATGAGGTCCCAAGGTATCTCAAGAAGATTGATCTACTTTACCTTTCTCTGTTTCTTCCTTTGCAATTACATGAGTGGGCATGGGTGGTGGATGTTTGAGTATAATAATTGCATTACCCTACTACTCAACACTAATATCTAAATCAAAAACTATGATAGATGTCACTTGATTACCATTAGTTAGGATGTTAACAGTTGGTGCACTATTAATCTATGGATAACCCTAGATTTGTATTAGTATGGGATTAGTCCATGGAAGAAGAGTATCTAAGGTTTTAAGTGCAACATATTTTAGTTCATCCTTAGTCTCAACACTTACATTATGTTGTTTTTCGTCAAATATATCTTCTATAGTGAAAATATCCACTTGTTAACTCTCTATTTCCTTTGTGTTTATTGTCTATACCAGATTATATCATGCATCATTATCTTCCTAATTATCCAATTCAATTGCATCTTTTCCTTCTTCTTCATTCTCCACTATTTCTAATGGAAGTAACAAACCAAATGATTTCTTCTATACCAAAACATTTTCTTCTACAACTTCATTTTATCTATTCCTAAAAATTATGTAATCTCTTATCTTTGGTACAAATTTCTCAGCAAAACATCTTAGGGAAATAGACATATGCATCTTTCCTAAGTCAAGTATTTTTTAATCCAATGTGATTTCCCTAATTTTCTTTTTAGTGGATAATGTCAACTTCCATTTGGAATCTAATTTATTGTATAAATCTTCAAGAATATCTTGTCCTAACTCTTTAGGCATATATTTGAATTTTTCCATCATATCTACCATCACCTTCTCAATGTTCTCCTAGTCTTCCTTATTCAAAGAATTATATTTAATATGTTTAAGTCCTTCTATGCTAGTATATTTTCTTATCTTTTCACATATCTGGTTAATATCCATTGGAGGTTAGCTTAGAAAAAATTGAAGTTTTCTTAGATCATCCTACTTCTTTCTCAACCTCTTTTGTAGACTCTTCTTAGTCCCTTTTGTGGTATATTTTCTCTTTGCAATAAGTTTCTACATTTTAGCAATTGGAGCTTGAGCTACTTTGGATCTTGTTATTATTCTTCTTTTAAGCTTAGGTATAGGAGGGGTAACAATTTTCTTCACACTCTTCCTTAGATCTGTCTTCACCTTAAGATGAACAATTAAAATCTTCTTCTACTTGTTTTCCTTGGACTTGGAAATAACTAGATTTTTTCTCTTTGACTCTTCCTCCTCTTATTCTTTTTCAAATTTTGCATCTTCACTCTTGCCTTATGTTATCTGGACAAGTCCTTCACCAAATTTTCTCTGAAGATCAGCTATCATATTTCTTCTTTTTCTATGTATCATGGGAACTTTAGTTTACATCATCATTTTAATCTTGGATGACTCATAATTTCCAAAGAGCTTAGCATTCTTGTCAATTTATTCAAGTAGAAGTGTAGTTATGAATGTAGAGACTTCATCAACATTTACTTCATATTGTGTAGGTCTCGACCATGCAATTCTTGGTAACACCACTTGTTCGTAAACAAAATCTATGTCCACAATGAAATAGATATCTTGGTAGTAGTGATCTATGACTAATTGTAGGCTTATCATTTTATTCTTCATCTTAACCTTAAAGTCATCAAAGTAATCATCCATTATGGTTTCAAAATTTTCACCCAATTAGTCAATAAAATGATTGATTTTTCTAGTCACGAGTATACTTATAATCCATACAATAGTTCCAATGGTAGAAAATAGATTTTGTATATAGAAAAATATACAAACTAGTAGTCATCCAAACTTATAGGATTTACTCTTGGTCTTTCTTCATAATTTTATAACCTTGATCAATTGTGATTCTTGGGATAGTGTTCAACTAGCCAAGCTAATATAGATTGTACACAATTACTTGCTATGAAAATTCAAAAATAGTGTCGTTAATTCTATCAATAGACATTCCTTGTTTGTTCCACTTTCTCTTTGTCAGATCTTTAATGATGTTCTTCACAACATATCTCATTGTCTTTACCCTACCTTCTAACGAAATTCCATGTCATGTACTTGGACCATTACAATCTTTATCTATTCCACTTTAAATACCTTTGGAAATTCTATGGTACAACTAAGCCATTTAAAGGCAATAATCCTGTTATCATGTTTCAAGATTGCATTGTAACATAGTTGTTTATCAAACGTAGCTTGCAACTCATAATCTCACATCTCGCCAATTTTACACATGTAAAATCAATGAAAATCATATACCATTAATACTCCTGGAGGAATCAATGACATAGCACCTAATACATCTCCAATCATCACAATATAAGGCAATGACTTAAAAATTGGTGGAGGACATTGATCATTCCTTAGAATTTTTATGTTTCTTTCCTTTACCATTTCTTTTCTTGATGTAAATATGAAAGTTGTCATTTCAAAAATGGATTTTTGAAACCTAACTTTGACAAGTTAAGAAATGACTAAACTTGGCACTTCAAATCTTTCCTATTTCATTCTACAATTTTTTTATGGCACATTGAGATTTACTCACACTTTTTCTCAAATCTCTCTCTAATCACCTTTCATTACATTGATTACCTCTGAATCATCTGTCCTCTCTAAATCACCTTGTAAATGAAAATGAACTTAGAAAATTTGATATATACCTTCAATCCTTTGAATACGTTCTTTAATAAATCTATTATACTTTATTAGGTGCATTATAGTTGTCTTGGACTTCACATAACCTTTTTGTTCATACCACTTTCTTTCAATCACTTGGTCTTTATTATATTTGCATGATTATCTTGGTCACTATACCAATCTTAATCTTTATGAAGGCATGACTCACATACAATTACTCAGTCAACACTAATACTCAACATCTACTATTCAATTGAGTTCTTTTTCTCAATTCTTTTCTCAAATTTGTCCTAGTACATCTTGATTCATGTTGAGATGGAGTTTTACTCATTTCTCTTGTTAGGAGTTGTTATATAATTTTGCATTCAAGTGTATAGTTTGTTACATACCTTTTATTCTTAGTTTAAAATGGTATGATCACCTGATCCCTTAGATTGGGTTATCTTTTTGTATGTAAAATGTGGGCCTTATATCCTCACACACACTTCAACACAATCATTATATGCAAAACCATCCCAAAATGAACATTGAATTGTTCATCTAAAATAGTTTAAGAAATCAACTTGTTGCCTTCTAACTAGAAGGATTATGCCATTGCTCTGAGAATGAGAAGTAGGCAACCAAACCTCTAGAATGAAGGATGTTAAGATATATGAGATATGCAAGATTGATATATATGATAATTCATGGTTAAGCTAAGAAATAAAGAAACATATTATGCTGAATGAATGCATTCTAAGCTAATATGAGATTGCAATGTAAGAAATTAAGATAAGAATGCAAGAGAAAATTGAGTAGATATTTCAACATAAGTTTGAGGCAAATTCCAAAATTCTACCTCTGTAATGAGGAATGGAGGGGTAAAATACAAACCTATGTCATCCTTTTGTAAAGGAAAGGGCTAACAAAAGTATAACTGTACATCTTCAATGACATTAAATTGGTTTTATTTTTTTGAATTTGAAAATGAAGTAAACTAATGAAATGTATAGAAATGGATCAATTTTAGGATTGTAATTTTTAAAAAGTATTTTCAATAAGAATTGATACATTTTCCTAATTTTTATACATGATTTTTTAGCTGCTAAAAAATGTTAAAACTTAGGGGTCTAGTTCCCACCACAAAATTATATGAAAATTAACTTATTTAACTTTGATCTCAAACTATACTATCGATAACATAACAAGGAGAACATTGAAGTATAAAAAGTGGCTTGAGACCTATATTTTCTCTTTTATAATTATTCAAATTTCAACTCATCTAAAATTGATAGCTTTCATCTCCCATCACATTTTTCAAAACGAATCTATTCTAACTAGGACAAAAATTATATATTCTAGACGAGGAGACTCTCCTCTAGAATGCCATATAATTTTTAAATATTTTGATACGAATTAATATTTTTTCTTTGTCAAAATTGACATATTTTCAAGTGGTACAATACGTGCTTGTATAGTTTTTTCAATTACAATAAACTATATCTAATTAAAGCACTATAAAATCTATATGAGAATGTTCTTGAATCTGAGCTCTATAGAATGGTTTTTATATGTTATTAAAAAAATTAATAAAAAATAGTAAGAGTTTTTGAAATGCCACTTTTCTAAAATAATTTTATTTTTTTAGTAATTGGATACAAACTAGTATAAAATATACATTTAATAGACATTTCCAATTGGAAAAGTGTGAGACTATATATAACTTAGCTTGAATAATTTTATCTAGATCATATTTTTGAACAAAATTTATTTTTAGATATAAATACTCAAATTCCATCATTCTGATAAGTTAGCTTGAAAGGTGACACAACTTTGTACTTTAACCCAGAGAGCTTCTTTTATAGAATCCATGAGGTGATTGACGGTTAAGATTAATCAGAATGGACAATCAAGATTGAAGAGGACAACCAATCATAAAGGAAACTTCCTTATGAAAAGGGAGTTAACTAGTTGCGTTTGAGTGATAAAAGGAGTTAGCTAATTCCTTTTTGACTCATAAAAGAAGTGAGCTAGTTTAATTCCTTTTCTGATTTTAGTTCACCCAAAGTTTCCATTTTTAAACTAAAGAGAAGATTTTGAAAGAATATTTAATTTAATAAAATAGAATATGACCTCATAAAATGGATAAACTTTAATTAATTGAATAATTAAATTCAATAATTAAAAAGAGGATATATTTTATTAAATCAAATATATTTAATTCCTTTGTACATTACCTAAAGATGTAATTTTAATTTAATTAAAGTAGAAAACTTATAATTAAATTAAATTAAATTAATAGGCTTATATAACTAATTTAAGTTCATACTTAAGAATTAAATAAATAATGTGATTAATGAAAATTAGGGTTTTCTTCATTTGATACCTCGGTTGAGTAGTGATTATCAGAAATAGAATTGCCTATTAAAATAGGACTTAGGAATAGTTAAATAAACCAAACTTGGTTAATATGGAAATGTGGCAATTTTGGGGTTTTACATTTGTCCCTCCTCGAATGAATGTGTGAGCAGCATGTTTGATTCAAAGAAATCAAAAGTATGAAGCATAGATCAAGAAATGAGATTGGTTTCAAAATTGATGACATGAAGACCAATTGATAAGCTCTTAAAGGTTATCTCTACAATGAAGCTTAACCGTAAATTATCCAAATAGAACACCTAGATACCCAGATTGATAAACTTTTAAAGGTTATGTCTATAATGAAGCTTAACCTTAGGGAATTCAGATAGAACACCTAGATACCAAAATCAGTAAGCTTTTACAGATTATATCTACAATGGAGTTTAATCTTAAGGGATCCAGATGGAATACCTAGATACCCAGATGATAATCTTTTAAATATTATCTCCAAAATGGAGTTTAATCATAAGGGATCCAAATAGAACACCTACATACCTAGATCAATAGCATAAAGATTGTTAGATTTCATAGAATTGGTCCCAAATGAGACTCAACTCTTAAAAATTTGGGTTTAGACTATCCTAATAACTATCCATTAAAATATGACAAGATTAGTCATGATTCATAGAATTATCTTGATGATTAGGCTTAATTCGTAGCAAAAGTTAGGATCACCTCCAGAATGAAACTTAATCCTTACCAAGAATTTGGAATTATCTCTAGAATAGAACTTAATTCCCTAGAGTCTAGATAGAACACTTAAATAGTGGTCCATAAAAGATAGTAAGATCCAATCATGAGTCATAGAATCATCCTCAGAACAAGATTTGATCCTTAAGAGTCAGGGTTTAGACTATCCTAATACCTATCCATCGAACTCTGACCAAAAATATTATAAGATGTGATAAGTTGATCAAACGATATGATAGATGACATAGATGTGAGATAGAAGGGAATGATATGCCCCTAGTGATGAAATGCCTCGAGTGATGGGGACATAAGATTCAAATTGAGTTGAAATTCAAATTCAATGATGTAATCATCCTGCTCCGTCAAGAGTGAAATCAAAAGATAACACACCAGAAATATGATATAGAGTAGTAGAGCAAGAGATACAAAAGATTTTTTTTTTTCAAAAGCATATAGAAGAGATTAGAATGATTAGAAGAAAATTTATAGTCAATTCGGAGTGATTTTGAGGTCCAAAAGACCAAGTTTGAACAAAGGTTGATCAAAGTTGATATGAGTTGACTTGAGTTGACATTTTCCAAAATTTTTTGAAAATTTGGAAATAAATGGGATTTGAAAAGATTCCAAGATTCAAAAAGTATCAAAAGAATGGACCGCACATGAATCGATAATGTCGGTCCCAAAATTTTCAAATGCAATTTTTAGCTATTTAATTGTGTCAGATTTTGAATTTGATCCTAAAAATGGATTAAGAGCAATCAGATTATTGAGGGGATGATTTTTACACAAATCAAAACACTTTACAAAATTAGGTCAAAACTTATATAAGGGCCCATAAGGTCATTTTCAAATAATTTTCATTTTTGTCTTTATTGAAGAAGAGAGCTTTGAGGCAAAATGGTGGTCCCCATGTCTTCTTATCAATTCAAGTGCTTCCGATGACATAGCCAGTTGATGGACTATGGACATCTGGTGAGTAGTCAATAACCTTCCCTCACATTAACTTTTTCATGTTTTAAGATGCATTTTAGCATTTTTTTAGGGTATTTTAAGTTTTTTTGTGTTGGTTCTCGTGTGAGGATGTCTCTCCTTGTGCGAAGCCTATCTATTCTCGTGCAAAGAATCAACTTCTTCAACCAGTTCAATGGGGATTCTCACATGGGAGATACCCTTTTTTCATGTGAGGATCCCTAAATTTTAGGATTTTTTTTCATTGTTTGAATGTTCCTCACATGAATTTTTGCATCCTCATGTTGCAATCTGGGACGAGGACATGAGATTTCACACAAAAAACTAGTGCCAATTGCAAGTTTAAAAGTTGAAATTTTGTTTTTTATCATTATAATTTTGCACTTAGATTTTGTCATATTAATTTTTTAAGAAGAGATTAATCACTTGCATGTTGTATTTGTTTGTGTGTAAGTTACCTTTGATGATATCAAATTTTGATCCCATTATCCACCATATGGAGCTTTGTTATAGTAGCTTGATCATATAGATATGGTAGATTGGGTTTATCATATATGTTGGATTCCACTAGTGTTGGTGAATCATGGCCTACTGATTGCACTAGTGGAGCATTTCTATTTAGAGATAAACATCTTTCATCTTCCATAGGGGGAGATGACTATTACCCCAAAGGACATCTACCGTATATTGAGGATCCCTTTCCAAGGGTCAAGAGTGGTCTACAACAAATTTTTGTGAGTGGGTACAAAGGCGCTATAGGGAATTTTTTATTAGGACCTAATTATAGGTAGATTGATCACAAGGGATGAGATCGTGTGTACATATGGTCCCACTGACAGATTAGCATCAGTTTTGGGGATTTTCATTAGCTATTTATTGATGCTTGATAGAAGCAAACATAGATTAGAGTGTGGATGAGGCAATATGCTCCAGAGGATGTTAGACATTCCAAGAGATATGGGTGGGTATAGTGCATGCTTGCACACATGTATCATGAGGAGAAGAGCATGGCCATCAAATTCTATGTTCTCCATATCTGGGAATGAGAGCATCTACCCATTATAAGACCCATTTTTGAGGATGAGAAGTAGTTGATGGAGTTGTACATTTGTATATATAGATGCCATCTTACCCACAAAACTCTAGGGAAGATTGAGTAGTGGATGGCACATCTTGATGACTTGGTATCTATTATACAACACCCTTGGAGAGAGATCAAGGACTGGGATGATGCACCCTAGGAGCTAAGTTATATGTTTGCATCACAACCATTGATAGGTCATTCTATATAGATAGTGGAGAGATTCCCACTTACTCACATGTGGAAATAGTATGGGCATCCTTAGGACATCTCCTAGGAGTACTACTCATATGCATGACTACTAAGAGATTTGGGCCATGGGTGGTTGCAGAGGTTAGATCCAGGGAGATTAATGATAGATGTCATCAATTATGTTTTGATAGAGTGGGACTATATGCCAACAGTGGTAGATGGAGGGATGATGCCAACTTACCAGGTGTATTTTGTGAGCCATCCCTTCCCATGCTTTATAGATCTAGTGGGGATGACCACTCTTGGACCACAGGGACCACAATAGGTGTAACACTAGGTTTGATAGGTATAGATCCCACCTCAAAAAATGGGGATAGATCTAGGTGTAGGTGGTAGTGGACTAGTCATAGTTGATGACAGAGACCTCACACAAAGTAGCAGTAGCCAATTGAGTAGAGGCTGAGCAGTTGGATGACAAGATGTGGGACCAACATACTATAGGGACCTTGGAGGCTTTTAGAAGGGCCAAAGAGCATATACAATAAGCCTCGTGGTAGTTAGAGAGCTAAAAATGTAGGTAGCTGTTAGAGATATGCAAATAGCTGAGTGGGATCTTGATATCCATGGGTTGTGAGATTAGCTAGAGTAAGTAGAGAGGATATTAGAGCAACAACATGATAAGGTCCATCTATATTCTAATCCAACAACATATTACTTTGTAGCATATGTGGTAGTAGTACCGGATGAGGCTGAGGAGGTGCCTAACTTTTCTAGTATGCTTGAGATTCAAGAGGTGTGCATCATGCAGCTAGACCAAATATGTCTCCTTTGTTGCCTCCTCCTCCTCCTCCAAGAAGTTAGAAAGCACAAGAAAGTTAGTTTGATTTTCTCCAATTTTGGTTTGGCTCTATATCCATTGGTGTGCCAACACCATTTTGCATGATTTTTATATTGATAACACACAAGTAGCATTCATTTTTTCCCTAAATGTACACATTATATATACATACATACATACATACATACATACATACATATATATATATATATACATATATATATATATATATACATATATATGTATGTATATATATATTTATATATCTATTTATATGTATATATATGTATATATATATATACATATATATATATATATACATACATATATATATATATATATATATACATACATATGTATATAAATATATATATATACATACATATGTATATATATATATATATACATACATATATATATATATATATAAATACATATATATGTATATATATATACATATATATGTATATATATATATATGTATGTATATATATATATATATATGTATGTATGTATATATATATATATATATGTATGTATGTATATATATATATATATGTATATATATATGTATATGAGACTTTGATTTGAGTACCATTGCATGTGTCACTTTTTGTCTTCATAGTTTGTTGTATACGAGATGTTTATGCTTATGATTATTAATGCAATTATGATGTGATGTATGAATGCCAACATGATTTAATATATGAATATATTATAGATGAGATGGATTATGAAATTATGTATGAAATGCAAAATGTGAATGTACTGCCATCTTATGTAGTGTTCTATTTTTGTTGCAAGTGACATATATCCCATAAAGATCAACATGGAAAAACCAAAAATTGAATGCTTGTAAAGCTATGAAGAAACATGATACATTTAAAGAAGCTAACAATTCCTCATCACAAAGGATGCAAGTAAATCAATGATCAAACTTATTCAAGAAAAACATGCAATACAACCCTATGTTAGATGCAACCTTAAACTAGATGCAACCATATTTCTAGTTACCAAGCTTCAAAGATTTTCATCACTAAGCATATAGTGAAACCCCATATGTCATAAAATTCCCACCGACATTGCAATCATGGAAATATGAATAGGACATATGTTCTAGTTTTGTTAGGATTAAATGTAAGTATTCAAGGCACAATAAGCCAGAATGACTAGAACATTTGTTCCTTTTAATATAGCAAGCAAACATAAGCATCAAAGCATAAATGCTAGGATGACCAGAATGTTTCTTGTGCATAGACACATAGGAGATCCTTCTTATGCTAAGTAATCAATAATTTTTATGTCTACAATGACCTTTTATTTTGTAACTTGAGATAGAAATGTGCTTAGTATACTCATAGTGACCCATACGTTCACTTAGTAGGACAAGTATTAGTATTTACTATAGCATAGAGAATTCACTCAAACGAGTAGGGAGAAGAACCAACCTCACTGATTTATCCATATAAAAGGAGTCAAGGTACACATGGCCATCCAATACAAGATGGAGGCTCTTATAGTGAACACTCCAAATAGAGAGAAAAGAAAGAATCAAATCATTGGAACTAAATAATAAACAGAAAGAAAAGAAAAGATCATTACCCTAGACCTCACTACTTTAGTCGAAAGTGCCATCATAGAGTTGTTCAAAGAGACATGATAAAGAAAAAATGAAAAACAAATATAGAAAAGCTTAGAATTTTCTAAATAAATTCATCATTTTGAGTTCAATTTTTGTATGATAGGATTGATCTCAAGTGTCAATGTTTAGAACATGTTTAAAAGAAATCTTTTTAGTAGGTTGACAATAGTAGGCAAACATAGTTAGAACAACTGGTGACTAACTTCAAAGAGGAATCTTTAATAAGAATAACCTTGGTAGGAACTGAGTGACAGTGGATAGACATAGTTAGAACAACTAGTGACTGACGCTTAAGAGATTATTGATGAGAGCAATCTCAAAAAGTGACAATAGCGATAGTAGGTAGATGCAGCTAGAAAATTTGGTGACTAATGCTTAGGATATTATCTGTGAGAAGAATCTCAAAAAATGAAACTAAAAACATTAGGAAGATGTAGTTAGAACAATTGGTGACTAACATGAGAGAGATCTGCCATGAGAGGAATTTTAAAAAGTGACACTAGCAATAGTAGATAGACGCAGTTAGAACAACTATTGAGTACCACTTAAGAGATTATCCATGAGAGGAATCCCAAAAAGTGACACTAGTGACTGTCACAAGAGATTCCTATGACACTATAGGGTGTTGGCCCCAAATTATGAAAATATTCAATCCATGGATACATGGGTGGAACCAACAAACTAATGCAGGAAAGAAACTATACATAAGCCTAAAAATGCATTGTAAGATATATCATTGGGAACAAGAGGCACCTATTTACCAAGTTTTCACCTTCTTGGCATAAATACTATTTTTTCTATAATGATGTATTTTTCCAAGTTTCCATCAATGGAAATTTTCTTGTTTTTCAAATTTTTTTGTATTTTTATCTTTTTGATTTTTTTGTATTTTCTATTTTGTTCGGTATTACCAAGGATCCTTTTGCTAAGTTTTGACCAAGGTAATGATTTTTTAGGACTTTTTGCAATTTTAAGATTTTTTCAAGACATTTAGATATTGACAAAGATCTTTTGAGATTGAATTCATTGTAGAACCACTTCATGGAGAGTGTTGATGGGCTCCTTGAGCACCTCTCCCTTGGCTATAGAAAGTTGGTAAGCACTAGATACAAACACTGTAGTGACTATGTAGGAACCAAACTAGTTGGGTTTGAACTTCCCCTTTTGTACCCTTTGTTGCTGATTTTAAGGTTTTTCTCTCAAGATGAGATTGCCCATTTGGAGTTCATGTGGCTTTACTTTCTTATTGTAACTTCTAGACATACACTATTGATAAGCTTGAAGATGATCACACACCACTTGTCGATGTTCATTTAATAATTTTAGCTCTTGAAGCTGAGATATTCTATATTCATAATCAATAATGAGGCCCTTCATGAAGATTCTCAAAGTAGGAATCTCAATCTCAATACGAAGTACAATATCCACTCCATATACTAAAGCAAAGTGTGTTGTTCCTATTGTAGTTCTGATACTTGTTCTAAAAGCCCATAAAGCTGGATTAATTTGAAGGTGCTAGTCCCTTCTAGATTTGCTAATTGATAAATGAAAAATCTTAAGGATTTCCTTCTTCGATGCTTTCACTTGACCATTACCCTAGGGGTATTAAATAGAAGACCAATGTTGTGTGATTATAAAATTTTTGCATAGCTCCTTAAGATCCTTGTTTTTGAATTGTCCTCCATTATTAGTAATAATAGAGGAAGGTACACCATACCTACATATGATATAATTCATAATGAATAAAGCCATAGTTCTACCAATTTCTATGGAAAGAGGGACTGCCTCTACCCACTTAGTCAAGTAGTCTATAGTAGTAATGATAAACGTATGTCCATTTGAGGAGGATGGATGAATTTAATCCACAAGATCAAAGGCTCATTGTCGAAATGACCATAGTGTCACAAATGGAATTAGATCTCTAGCTAGAGCATGAATAAGATTCCTGTGGAGCTGACATTGCTTGTAGGACTTAGCATATTTGATTGCCTCTTGCTCCATATTTGGCCAATAGTAACCATCTCTAATAAGTTTACAAGCTAGTGTCAAGCCATTTGAGTGAGATAAACAAATGGCCTTGTGTACATCTATTAATTTATGTTTTGACTCATCAAGCTCTACCATCGCGAACTCTCCTAAACAAGTCATTACCAATAATAACATACCATGAAGCATTATAGATAAGGTGACATTTTTCATTTTGGGTAAATTGTTTGGTCATGCAAGTAAGAGTATATATTGTGGTAGTAGGATGAGTCATGTCCTAGAATACAACAAATCATCCTAGATTTGGGAGAGTCATAGGTATGGTAGAGTAATGTTTTCACTAGGAACTCATGTTGAAGATCTTTTTTTGGCATTTGTAATAAGGAAGCTAGAGTACCTATGGCATCACCACCTTTCTTGTCTTCCCAAGGAATTTGTTCAAAAGTGATATGAGCAAAGTATTTGTTCAAGTCATCTACCATGCACTTGCAAGGAATCAATTTCTCATCCTTTGTTTGATATACATCATTGACCTAGTTGATTATAAGCTATAAATCACCAAAGATGTTCAAGAGACCCACTCTTCATTCAACTACAATCTCCATGCCATTAATGAGAGCTTCATACTTTGCAATATTATTTGTACAAGGAAACATAATCTTGTATGACTTAGGTAGTCAGTACGTCTATGGTGTGATGAAAAAGAGCCTAACACCCAATCCCTATTGTGTGAAGGAACCATCAAAGAACATCACCCAAGTTTGATGTGTATGTGTTAGAATTGATTCATCAAGAAAATCAATATTCATTGGGAGAAGACTCTATATCAGTGCTTCTACTAGCTTATCAACAATTGTTTGTCCTTTGATGGCCTTTCATTCAACATACTGAATTTCAAACTCACTTAGTATCATGACCCATTTAGCCACTCTTCTGGTTAGATTTGCTTTGCTACGTAAGTACTTAAATGGATCAATTTTAGCAACTAATCATGTAATATGGGAAATCATGTAGTGTCTCAACTTTTGGGAAGCAAAGATGACTGCCAAGTAGGCATTCTCAATGATTTTGTAATTCTTTTCATAGGAAATCAGTGTGTGAATCAGATAATAGATAGCTCTTTCCTTTTTATCATTTTCTTCTTGTGCTAGTAAGATAACCAAAGATGATTATGCTAGTGAAATGTACAAGATGAGAGGCTTCTTGTGAATAAGAGGCATCAAGATTAGTGGATTAGCTACTAGTTCTGAGATGAATCTATAAATAGATTGAAGTCTTCCTTGTAACTAACTGATATTATGAGGTAGAGGCATGTCCATGATTGCTTGAACTTTCTCTAGATCAACCTTGATTCCTTCACAAGCACAATGTAGCCAAGTAGTTTCCTAGATGCTACATTGAATGCACACTTCTTGTGGTTAAGTATTAGACTAAATTTCTTCATGCAATCTAGGATATGTCCCAAATCTTGAAGGTGAGTATTGTGTTTTGTGCTCTTAACCAAGGTATCATCCACATAGTCCTCTATGGTCTTATGCATCATGTCATGAAAAATTGTAGTGACTACTCTCTAATATGTAGCACTGGCATTTTTTAAGCCAAATGACATCACATTCCACTAGAAAGTTCCCCATACATAAGTGAAAGCCATCTTTTCCTGATCTTTTGGTGCTATTTTGATCTAATTATAACTAGAAAAACCACCCATGAGTGAGTACATCTCATAGCTTTCCATCATATCCACTATCATAACAATGTTAGGGAGTGGAAAATCATCCTTTAGACATGCTAATTTTAGATCTCAAAAATTTGTACAAACTCTTATAGAATTTTTGTGCTTGGAGACTAGAACAATGTTTGATATCTATTCAATGTAATCAATAGTGTAGATGAAACTAGCTTTTAGAAGCTTCTCTAGTTCAACTTTGACAAGCAATGCAACATGAGGATGCATTTTCCTAGGTTTTTTTTTGAATGGTTTAACTCCTGGTGCAATAGAAAAGTGATGCATTGTGAGATTGGGATCTAATCTTGGCATGTCTGAGTATGTCCACACAAATGTTATCTTTTTCTCTTAGAAGAAAGAAATGAATTCCTCTCTTTCTTCTTGAGATAGTGACTATGCCAGATGTATCATGTGAGGATGTTCTTATATTCCCAAGTTGACTAGTTGCATTGGCTCTATCAATACTGATAATCTTTCTTGTAAAAAACTAGGATGTGCATCATATAACTCATCCATAGGCACCTCAAATAGGTTTTCACCCTTGGATACATCTTTTATTTTTACTTTTTTAGGTTTCAACACTGCCACAATGTGGTTTTCACCATCAAACCTTTTATTTCTTTTCTTTCTTACTGTATGACTGATATATTTGATGTCATCTTTAGTCATGTTGACACTTTATTTGCTAGTGGAAGATGTTACTTATTTGACAACATTTAAGTAGTATGCAAGAGCATAGTCATTTTGGAATATAGGTACTTCACCAAATGCATTAGGATTCTTGTCTATGAGTTTGAGATAGGTGAGTGAAAGAGGAGTTATAGGTTCAATATCATTCATGTTATAATAATCAAATGCTTGGACAAGCAATTCGAGACCTAGAGAAACTTCATCTGCAAGTGTGTTCGAACACCTTTGAGTTGTAACATCATTAATCGAAGAATTAATGACACTTATTGGATAAGGCTCATCCATCCTAACTCGAGACACTTTTCCTACTTCGAGGAGATTTTCATAGACATTAACTTGATCTATGTCTTTATCTATAGTTTCCTCTAAGAGAGAGTCAAATTCATATTCCTTAGAATCTATGCTACATGGTGATAGACTGTAGAATTCACCAATAGTTATAGGGACAAACTCTCCTTCATCATCTAGATTTTTACAAAGATACACAATGTGTAAAGCATGAATAGACTCTTCTTGTTCTTGTTGGGTATTATGTGGACTAGTAGTATCATTAGAGGAAACACTATCACCATCCATGGTGCTGACATGTGGTAAAAAATCATCAAGTTCAACAAAGAATTTAGCAAGATCATCAAGAATGGGATAAGGATAAGGATTATCATAATCAATATTTTCTTTATGGGCATTAGACTTAGCTTGTGACTCATTTTTAGATGAATTTTCAAGTTTTGGTACAAACTTGTTGATCCCTAGATGAAAGGGAATGTTTTTGAAGACTAGACTAGATGTATCTTGGTCCTCCTAGCTATCACTTTGACTAGATCAATTAGACTATTTTTAAAGAATCCAATAGGACCAGTTCCCTTATAGCCAAAGCATTTCATGGGTCTAAGACCTCAGCCATACTTCTCTTGATTAATTCCATGAAACTACTCTATAAGGTCAACTAGAGTTTCCTCTTTATAGATCCATTCAGCAATAGCTCTATTTTCACTTTCCTTCTTGAGAGGTATTATAGCATTGATAAGTGTACCATTATACTTGGTTTGAGGTGTCAATACAAAAGGTCTCTTAACTTCAGATGGTCTCCCATAGTGACAGGGAGACTTAGCAAGAGATGTCAGACATAGAACTAGTTGTATTTGATATTCAACCATCCTAGTTTCTTTTAGCTTGAGTGATTGCTCAATTTTCTTCAATTTTTCATCATGATAATCCATAGATTCCCTATTAGTAGGTACAAAGTTTTTGAAATATTTCAACATGTTAGAGGTATAGCTAGTACTTGTAGCTATGGTGACTTTAGATCCATGAAGTGGGAATTTTACGCATTCATGGTAAGTGGATGGCAAAGCACGCATCTCATGTATCCATGGTCTTCTTAGAATAATATTGTAAGCCAAGGGAGTGTCAAGGACTTGACAAGTGCCATTCCTTTCTACAAGACCAACATGGAGAGGCAACAACACAAGAACTAAAGCCTTTCATTCACATTCATCATATACTTTGATAGTGATCTTGCGGTAGGGGTTAATAGACTCTTTAGAATATTCTAATTGTCTGAGCAAGGCAGCAGAGACAATATTCAAACCAGCTCCATTATTGATAAGCACATGTTAGACATGTTTCTATTGTATTGTGACCTCAATGTGTAAAGGTTGATTATGTGGATGACTCAAGGAATTTTCATCCTCTTCAGAAAAGGACATTAGTAAGGTGAAGTTAGATGACCTACCATAGATTGGAACCTCTCAAAATCAAGATCTTGACAGACACTTGCCTAAGTGAGGGCTTTGTCAAGAATTTTTCTATGAATAGGCAAGATTTTGAGTAGTTCCAAGATCATGATTTGAGCATTTTTTTATTGTAACTGATCAAGTATACTATAACTGGCAAGTTTTGTTCCTTTTCCAAATGGACCTACAAGAGGTTTCTCTTTGTGTTGTTCTATCTTAGGAGCATAAGGTGCAAGGCCTTTGTGTACTAACTTGGTGTGAGAATGTGTAATAGCATTGTAAAAAGTTTTTGATGACTCGCTATTATATGTGTTGGAAGTAGGACCTCTTAAGACAAATGGTGTCTTAGGTTTAGTTTTTTCTTGTTTAACCTTGATGGCAATTACATCACAATACTCAACACTGACTAGTTTAACCATATGGTCTATCTCATCATCATTGGTAGAGTATGTATAGTTGGTCTTGTTGTTAGGCTTCATTTTTGAGTTTTCCCCTTTTCATATTAAGGTAACGGCTCCTTGGAAGTCTTGTGATCCAAGTTCTTGTTATGTCCATCTAGAAGAATGTCATCATCATTGATTAGGTCTTGTGTTTTCTGACACAAGTTGATACCGTTGCTAGTTTTATGACCTTTTTTTTGGTGGTATTCACAAAATGAATTTTTATTCCACCAGGGTGGCTAGGTTGTGGATCATAGGGACAACAATTGTGCAATGGAGAAATGACTTTTTTTGTAACAAAATCTTGTAAACCACATCCAAAGGTTCACAAATATGTGTAAAATCTCATTTAGGGAATGTAGCCCATGAATTCCTTGGTTTGTTCTCAGATGTATTATTATTAGGAGGAGGTTTCTCAACATTCTTGGATGCTCTAAGATTATCCATAAGATTGAATGTTGCCTTAGCAAGTTTAGTAAAAATTTTGTCAACAACTCTGTCATGTACAACCTCTCAATATTTGTTTGCATATCTAGATTTGTCTTTGTTTGAGGTTGACCCTTGTTTAGTGTCATTTTAAAATTTATTTTACCCTTTCTTGACCATGAATTCCTCTATTTGAATAGCTTTTGTGACCAAGTCTTAGAATGTATGTGGAACTTGAAGTTGAACTCTATATTCAAAATCTCGTAGGAGGTTATCAATAAGATGTCAAGTTTCTTTATTTCTAAGATTTTACATGACTATTTGGTGTATATTTTTCTCAATCTCTGAAGTAATGTGAGGAAAGGTTCCCCAACTCTTTGTTTTAAGTTACACAAATCTTGAATGTTAACTAGGTGTTATATGTTGTGAGAGTAATATTGGAAAAAAAAGTTGGCAATCTCATTGAATGTTTTGATACCAATAGACAAGTGTGACTACCACTCCATAGCCTAACTACCTAGACCTCTTTGGAATAGATGGACGAGATATGTCTAATTATGCATAAATTCCATGGAAAAGGCACAAAATTCCTACAAATGATCTTGTAGATCAACAGTTCCAAAGTATTTATCATACTTAGTTAACTAAACTCCTCTCAGAATAGGAGGAATGTCTATACACTTATCAAAAGTAAATTGGAAAAGAGCATCTAAGGTGTATGTTTTTGTAGGTTTCTCTTTATCATGCATCATTTGAGTTAATGCTTCTTCCATGCTTTTTAGTTTCTTTTGCAATTTGGAAGTCTTAGTTTCCACTTCATGTGTAATGATGGTTTCAACATTAAAGTGATAAGGTATCTTGGCTCTCTCTTGGGTAAGTTTGAGAAATTATTTCTCTTTCTCTTCATTAAGAAAGATTTCCATGACGTTTTAAAAGTTTTTTTCCTTATGAAATTTCTCAATATGATCAAGAAGTACTTCTACCTCTTCTTCATTCTCATTAGTAAAAGGTTACCAATTTCTTTCAGTCCTATGTTGATCTTGGTCTCTACTATGTTCTCCATGTTCTAGTTTTGGTTGAGCCATTTTAGGGATGTGATAAGTTTTAGTATATGTTGGTTGAAAATGTTGCTTGAATAAGAATTTAGTTGTGTTGTTTGGAGATGTATGACATTTTCTAGTTTTGGGATCCTCTTGATACAAGTGGTTCCCATTTTGTTGTAAGTTTATAGAGAACATTCTCCAAACATGAGATGATCTGATAGGTGAGGGGGATCGTGAAGATTCCTCACTAGATGAACTAGAGATAGACCATGTATGAACTAAAGAGAAACCTCTATTGCAATTAATACCCATAGCTTTATCTCATCTAGGTCTTTGGGGATAAAAACATTTCCACTTCTTGTTGCTACAGTCATAGACAAGGACAAAAAGAAAAATATTAAACAAGGACCACACTAGATCATAGTCTCAAAAAGAAAGATAAGTGTACTATATACTAATGTACAAGTCATCTAAGTAATGGATAGAATAGCCAAAGATTATGACTATTGTGACACAAGGTATGACAAGCACAATAGAACAAGGATAAATTAAACAAGAGACAAGACTAGTTCGGCATGTAAGTCACAAGTCATTAGCTAAGAAAGAAGCCTCTATTTGATACTATTTATCAATAGAGAAGAGGTAAAATGATACAAATAATAGACCAAATTTAGAGTGTAGGTAGCTCTAATAGAAAATTTTGATAGTTCACAAGCATAATTATGCACGAGCATTCCAAGGAAACCAGGTGAAAAGACACAAAGACCAATGTGAAGATTTAGAATAGAAGATTTTACATGTTTTTCTCATGTGAGGACTTACGTAGGGCCATGCAAGGATGTGCTAACTAATAATAGTATAGGGTTCTAAGAACAAGAGTAGTTCACAAGATCTAACCCGAAGATTCTCATAGGCACACATGAAAATCGTTCTCACACAAAAATTTTGAAAATTGGGCTCAATAAGAGAGACAGGACTAACAAGATACTAAATTTCAAAGATATTTTTGCAAGTTTTAGATAGTTCTAGATAGATTGTTAGCTTTTTTGACAAATTTTAGACAAGTACTAAGATTGTCTTCAAGTTTTGGACAACACTTTGGTTGTTTTGAACAAATTAGTTGGTGTTTAGATAAACATGGGAAGCAAGAAGTAGTTTCAAACAAGCAAACCTACGATGAAGGAACTCAAAGGGGTAAAGAAGTCTTGACCTTTAGTTTTTTTGATAGGTTTGGAAAATGTTTAAAGACATGATAACAAACATGGTTTTATCACTAAAACAAAAATTGGTAGAGAAGGCATAACCTTTGTCCCACAACTTATGTACATGCACACACCTCACACATCTATGTCACCCCACTAAAAGGTGCTTGAGTTTTTGATGTATTCAAAGGCCTCAAGAACACATATACTAAATGAACACCCTTGTGGTAGGGGTAAAGTACATATACCACCTTTAAATGCCCAGTTGCATGCCTATGGTGAGTTCTATAGGAGAGATTCTTCCCCTTCCTTGCACAAAGATTATGCCTCCTTTCAGAGGTGAACTGGGTAGCAACTAACTAAGAAGTTTTTACTTGACTTCCATTCATATTAATCCCTACTAGCTTCAAAAGTGATGGTTAGGCCATTAGCCTATACCAACATCTGAAAGTGCACACACTTGATTAGCAAGATTGGGGTTGACGTTGACCAGTGCAACAAATAGAGCCTCCTCTTGATATGTGATATCAAGAATCATGAGGAAGAAATTAATATGGCCTTGGCATATTTTATCTACAAAGATTCTTTTTTATACTAAGTTGGAATCTTTGGCAAAAGGAGTGTGCTTAGTTGGGTCATTTTCAGAGGCTAGATCGCTTCGGCAGGCCCTCTAAAAGTTGACTCAAATTGGTGGTTCAAATCTAGGGGTCCAAGCTTTTGATTTCCCTCAAGTGAAAGAGAATACTCCTCTACCTTGTCACCTTAACCAAACACACAAGACATTTCAATCACTAAGTTGGCTTATCGATCCCACCTTGTCTTATTTCAAGACTTTGATTACCTAAAAGGAAATCATCATCTCTTCATTAAAGGATTCATTTGGGAGAGCCACTAACGTGCTTGACTCCCTTAGATGCCATCTTTCCAAGGCTTCTAGGTTTCTAATTTACCCTTGGTCATGACCTCCAAGTGGTAAAGAGCATACTTCCCTATTCCCCTATCTTGCACACTATGAAGTTCACAAGCCCTATTTATACTATGTGTAAAAAATAATAAAAGAAGAAACAACATTTAAGTGGGTTTGAAATAAGTCTTTGTCATACATATCTTCAACAAGCATATTGCATTCACACAGTTGGCAAAATGTTTAGATAAAATGTGTCTTTTTCAAGCATCCTACAAACCACAATTATGCTATAGAAAAATAGAAATCCAAAAAATATGCTTCAGAGGAAAATTGTTAGTCAAACATCATTTAAAATTGTAATCTCAAAAACTATGCTATTTTAGAATTTTGTGCAAAATATTGCATAGACCTACATGAGGAAACAGAGTGCACTTCATGAGAAAATATGCCTTTATGCACTTCTTCACATGAGAAAGTGTAGAGGAAGATGCCAAATCTTCAGGTCTTTGCATGAAAATGAGATTTCTTGCTCAAAAATCTAAAAACTTGTGCAAACGAATGCGACAAAACAATAAAAAAATGTAGGAAAAATAGAAAATGAGGCCAAAAAAATTTGATATTTCCTACTCTGTGGTGGGCACTAGAAATGTTTACATGAAATATGTGCCTTGGATCCTCACACACACTTCAACATCGTCATTTTATGCAAAACCATCCCAGAATGAACATTGAATTGTTCATCTGAAATAGTTTGACAAATCAACTTGTTGCCTTCTAACTAGAAGGATTATGCCTTTTCTTTTAAAATGAGAAGTGAGCAACCAAACCTCTAGAACAAAGGATTTTATGCTATATGAGATATGCAAGATAAATCTAGATGCATAGTTAAGCTAAGAACTAAAGAAATATATTATGCTAAATGAATGCATTTTAAGCTAATATAAGATTGCAATGTAAGAAATTAAGCTAAGAATGTAAGAGAAAATTAAGTAGACATTTCCTCATAAGTTTGACAAAAATTCCAAAATTATACCTCTGTAATGAAGAATGAACAACTTCTTTTATAGAATTGTGGAGGTGATCAATGGTTGAGATTAATCACAATGGATGATCAAGGTTGAAGAGGAGAGCAATTCATAAACAAAACTTATGAAAAGGGAGTTAACTGGTTTC
The DNA here is from genome assembly GCA_028749045.1 of Cupressus sempervirens. Taxonomy (NCBI): domain Eukaryota; kingdom Viridiplantae; phylum Streptophyta; class Pinopsida; order Cupressales; family Cupressaceae; genus Cupressus; species Cupressus sempervirens. The sequence goes on from CM053789.1 coordinate 253,354,299, forward strand.
TTTTGAGTGATAAAAGGAGTTAATTGATTCCTTTTTAAGTCATAAAAGGAGTTAACTGATTTAATTCCTTTCTTGATTTTATTTCACCTAGAGTTTCCATTTATGAACTAAAGTGAATATTTTGAGAAAATATTTAATTTAATAAAATAGAATATGACCTCATAAAATGGATAAACTTTAATTAATTGAATAATTTAATTCAATAATTAAGAAGAGGAGATATTTTATTAAGTCAAATACATTTAATTCCTTCATACATTAGCTAAAGAGGTAATTTTAATTTAGTTAAAGTAGAACACTTATAATTTAATTAAATTATATTAATTGTCTTATATAGCTAATTTGATTCAAAACTTAAGAATTAAATAAATAGTTTGATTAATGCAAATTAGGGTTTTCTATATTTGACACCTAGGTCAAGTAGTGGTTGTCAAAATTAGATATTGCTAGTAAAATAGGACTTAGGAATAGTTGATTACACCAAAGTTGGTTAATATGGCAATGTACCAATTTTGGGGTATTACAATCTCGGCTTCACTTGATCAACTACTTTCATCTTCTAACTTCTTTATCCATGTTTGATTAATCTCTTTCTTTGTTTTCTCTACATCAACTTTAACTTTTCCCTTGATGTGTTCATTTCTTGGTGGTCATACTCAGGTTCTTCCATTCTTCCTAACATGTCCAACCTTGTGACAACTAAAACAATCTAAGATTAAATTTAACCATTTCTTTTAATTTCCTCTTAAATATGTCTTAATGCAATATTCTAGAATGTAACCTTATTCTCAATAGTAATAAAAATTATACCATTTGTTATAATTCTAATTATAAGTATTAACTTGTAAGATGCATGTGTTTTCTTCTTGGATGTCCAATTACATTTTTCCTTGGATCTACATTCTTGACCTCCATATCCATATTTAGAATACTTGTAGAAATTACATTCAAATCTAGGTGCAATAGGTATATCACTTTCCTTTGATCTACATTCATGTGCTTGGTGTCATTATTTCTTGTACTTAAAATAGTTACCAGTAACCTTAGGTTTAGGATTTTTCTTACCAATATTGCTCCTACAAGTGTTTTTTGTTTGTTCCAACTTCTCACGGTGATGATATGTAGGTATTAATTTTGGTTTCGTATTCATTTTCTCTCCACTCTTGGATGATTCTCTTTTGTTACTAGACAAAGACTGCTTGATATGTCCTAATCCAGTGATGTCACTAGATGACCTTGGAGATCTCATCGACTCTTCAAAGTATCTTATAGCTTTACTAGTTTTGTTCATCATTTCTAATAGTTGCTTCTCACATCTTAACTCATTCCTAAGTTGTTCACTTTATGATCTAAAATTTGCAATCTTAATGTCCTTTCTATTCAACTCCTAATTTTAAAGTATTAATTGATTCATCTATCTAGCTTATTATTTGTAAGCTTATGCACATTAGATGACCTATCTTAAAGTTAACTAGCCATTTCTCTCTTGTCTTCTTCAAACATGACTTTTTCTTTTTCAACTTTATTTTTATATTTAGTCACATCACATAGTCTTAGAAATTGGATTTAATGTTATCTCTTCAATCCTCTAACTTATTCATCCAAAAAGATGTTGTTCTCCAATAGGCCTGCTATTGATGGATCACTTTCACAAATATTCCCACTTTCAAATATTCCTTTTGTGTCTACTTCTTGGTAGAGTGTATCATTTTGTTGAATGACCATATGTTTCCTTTTCTTTAAGGATTTCATTAACTCCTCTCTTTTTGTTTCAAGTTGATGTAGTAAGATCTAGATGCCAATCATCTCATATTTAATAGTCTTTCCCAATTTGTAATCTTACATCTTAAAGATCTAAAGTCTCATGTTGTTAGACTTCTTCTAAGAGAACAAATCTCTGATACAAATTTTTGGAAGTCTTACTATGAAGCAAGATACTGATTTGAAGGGGTTGAATTAGGATAGATTAAACTTTTAATTCCTTGAAAAAAAATAACACAATAAATGCATTCATTCCTAATCCATCTTATATCTTCGGTCATATACGATGTAATCATAAACTATAAATAGATCTAGCTATACATCACATCAATTAATATGGAAAATAAAAGTAAGCACAAAACACAAATATTTGGTTACCCAAAAATTGTCCATGCGGAAGGTAAAATAGGGGTGTGGATGATACCCTCGAATCTTCACTAATCTGGCAATAAGGTGGGCCTATTAAGGCTACAATACTTGATCACTTCTGGTCATCTACCCTATAAATGGTCTTCCTTGTTAGGATATTTAAAATACTATTAAGTCTACCTTGATTAAAGGACTTAAACTTATAATGAAGTAAGTGTTCTTAGTTATTATATTTAACTAGGTATGTTAGGACCACTCTATTAATATATTTACCTTAATACACTTGTTAGAATGTCTCAGTAGTTCATCCTTCGGTTGACACTTGATGCTAGATTATAGATCATTATTACCCTTGTCTAAATTAATGTCCTAATTTGATAAATTCTACCCTGGCCTTCATTGTTGGTTTGTTCTTTCTGATATCTATCTCTAATCATAAAACTTAAGCTTCTTCAATTTGTCCTTAGTATTCTCACATATACGTCATCATGCTTTGTTTCATTCTCTGTGATTTAAGATTTGAAGTCTTCTTATATAGACAATAGGATAAGATTCTAAATAAAGATCAATGCTCCAAAATTCTCCCATTTGCTACTTAATCCTTATAATTTTCTAATTGGTTACTTTTCCTTCCCATGGATGGATTTACTTTAACAAAATATGTAATTATCTCCTTGGCTATATCTAAAATCCATAAATATTACATAGAATTTGACCAAAATGATTTTCAAAAGTGTTTTTTTACTAAAAATACATAGGCCAAAACTAGTTTGCTTGGAAATTGAATATCCTGACACTTGGTCATAATTAATATTCATGTTTTTCCTAACCTTCTATATGCACAATTATTACTGACCCAATTGATATAAACTATCTTCAAATTGCTCATATTTTATTTTTGTTTACTAGGTGTATATTGTGACTAAGCCTTTACTAGAGTCCTTGGAAACCTTAAACTTCTTTGACATGTAATTATTTAATATAAACAAGTCCTTGTAACTCAACCTTCTTTAGGTAGCTAGGTTATAGTGATGACTAACCAATATTTCCTAGAAAATGACTAAGTTTTGGACAATAATTTAGGGAACAAGGCTTAGAGATCAAGAGTAAGAAGAGATGATAAGGATGACATATTGAAGGCTACTACTTGTTTGCATGGGTTTAAAACTAATAATTTGGTTGAATCCATCGATGTTTGTTGTGGTCTTATACTTGTGGATTTATGTCACTCTAAAACTACTTAGATTGAGGGGGACTTACAAAATATTATTATCTTTCTTAAAAACAAATCTAACCATTCTTGCACAATTGAAAAAATTATGAATGAAACCACAAATATTGTATGTAAGTTTTATAACCTGGTCATTTGAGACATATATAGGAAAGGAAATAAAGTTGTTGATAATATGGCCAATGTAGTAGTTCACTCTTATGCAATCATTACTTGGAATAGAAAGGAACATTTAAATAAATATTTAAAGTGCATTATTTATTTTAAAAGACATTGTGAATATTTTAACGTATTATATATTTCTAAATTGATGATCAAAGTGTATTGAGAGAAAAAAATTAATAGTGTTAGATTATGGAAAAAACAAGTTTTGAAGGGACCTGAAACAAGTTTTGAAGGTATCAGTATTAAACACCATCTCGTTTTACAAGGACCCGGAACCTAAACTTTACCAAATAATGACAAAAAAGAAAAGGTTTTACAAACAGTGAAACTTGAAGAGTTAAAACAAATACAAACAAACCTAGGTTTTTCAAGGACCTAGAACCTAAAGTTTAAACAAAAAGCTAGTCCAAATAAAATTAGAGCCAACAAGATAACTTGGACCAACAACTAGCACACAAGCCACCTAGACCAGAAACTACATCAACTCATTAAAGATCTTCACTACCTCCTTTCCTACCTTTGTAGTACTCCAAATAATTTCAACCATGGTAGAGATAGGAGCTTCAATAGCCTTCATCTTTATTCTTTTCCTAGTTCTCTTAATTGGACCCCCTAGACTCTTTACCCCAATAGTATCTAGAGACATAATCTCCTCATTTCTTTTCTTTCCCAAATTTCTCATCATAGCACGTAAACTAAAAGTAACAAGCTCTATCCTTTGACCACTATCCTTGATTAATTGACAGAGTTCTAGCTTATATTTTTTTGGGGAATATTACCAACTTGGCTTTCTAGATGGGTTCTCATTACATGTTCATGATCTAGCTCTTTTTGCATACCCCCAAATTTTTTCTTTAGCACCATGATCTCATTATAGAACCATTAATCACCTTAAAGAGATGCATCATATTTAAGCTTGGTACTATGAGGAAAGGGTAAATTTGCCTCATAAGAATCATACCTACACCCATCATCAACCTTATTTGTAGAGTGAATAGTAATATCATTATTTTCCTTTATATTGACGTAGGTTTTAGTGTTTGCAACATACTTCTCCTTAATCTCCTCTTTATTCTCCTTACTCAGTCTACGCTATTTCATGACAAGAGATTTTTTCCTCATTTTTCTTTTTTGATTCCATATAAATTGTATCCTCACTATTAACCCTTACAGTAGAAGTAGGATATGCACTTTGTTTTCCTTCTTCATCCTTTAAAGCTTCTAACCTTACCTTAGACTTAGTTTTCCTATCTTTACTAACATCCAAATTGTAGGTAGAAATGCCTTTGCTCCTAGAGTAACCATCTAAATTCAAGTTGAGGTCACCCATTTTTATTTTATCATCATCTTCAATAGAATTGTTGGACTTCATAACTTCCTCCACATATTTCTTCTTAATCTCCCCCTTTTCCCCCTTTTTACTTTCTCACTTTTAATTCTGTCCTCACTTTTAATTTTCTTTCAATGAGGATCATTTCTAGTTAATTTCTTCTTCTTCTCCATAATTGGAAATGGTTTCACTACTTTTTTTTATAGTACTTTTCAATAATAAGAATTAACCCCTCATGGAGCACAAGACATGACTCCTTCTTCATATGGGCTTCAAGACTTTTAATTTTTAAAAAATGGGAAAGATATTATGTCTTTATATTTAAAGTGATTTCAAAACACAAAATGAAACTTGTGAACCCTCTTAGATCTACCATCAAGGATGAAACACACATGAAAAAATGATAAAACATCCCTACATATAACCTTAATCTAGCTTAGGTCATAAAAATCACCACTATTCTCCATATTTTTCTCCTCTTTATCACTTTTAGGGAATTTTTTGAAGGTAGCATTCAAAATTCTAGTCATCTTCCTAAACATAAGTCCCTCCGTTGGAAGATCCATTAGCTTAGTAATAAATTTCTCAAACAGTTTTAGAGTAACCACATGCATCATAACCCTATATTCAATCTAGTGTTTCATAAAATACTCTATAATGTGGGGCTTATAACCATGGAGCTTCAAAATATATTTTGTAACTTTCCCTTTTTGTAGAATATTCGACACAATCGAATTCACCTTCCATTCCTTGCAATTATTTGGCTCTTGTTTTCTACGTTCCACTCCCATCTAGTATTCAACTTTTCATTGTAACTAATCCACGAAATTATAATAATTAAGAAAAGTATATTGTATTTGATTTCCAAGTAGAATTTTAACCATACTTACATGCCAAGTACATTCTATAATTGCACATTGGTACTTCCTTAGGATACACAAGAAATTTTCCGTAAACCCATGACTTCTCATCATAAATTTCTCAATCTTCAATAATATTTCCCTCAATTGAATTTATCATATCATCATTGAAAAAATTCATTATTTCCCTATCCTTACTTTGGTCATCTTTCCAACTCATCATTATTTCCCTATAGACTGCTTGATTCACAGTCTAGTAAGAAGATTTCTTACCTCCATGAAAAATATGAGTGATACAAATATTATCAAACTTTTTCATTAGGTCTTTTATTTCCATTACACTACCTTCAATATTCCAAGTTATTAGACTCTTGGTATTCAACATGTTGACAATATTAAGAGAATCTGCTTCCAACCATAAGTTCTAGAATGCAAAATCCATAGCCATCCTTATCGTGAATAAAGAAATCATAGCCTTGGGTCTATGACTAGTTGACTAGCCTATAAGAACTACAATAGCATCCATTACTCTATTGTATTGGTCTCTCAAAGCACCACCACATAAATATTTTCCAAGATTCCCTTTGGCTAAGCTATCAAAATTACCTTTAACCGATCCAAAAGGTGGTCATCTCAATGTCACATGATATCTCTAATAATCTTATTTAATTTTAGTAATTTTATTCTTCATATGATTACTTATTTAGGTATCAACAAAAAAATTTCTCTATGATTTGAAATTCTCTTTGATAGCTCTAATAATATTTTGAAGCAAAACCCAATTAGGAGTTTCCTTAATTTTTAAAAATTATATTTTTCCTCTCTTTCTAGATAGCCCACTAGAGATGAGCAAGAGATATCTTCAAGAGAAAACCAATGTTGCCATCCTTAGTAGGATATATTCTATTGGTTTAAAGAATAATTTTGACAACTAAGTGTCAATACACTTAACCATTTTTCACTATACACACCGAGCAAAGAGTAGGTGCCGAGTGATATCAAGTGCCAAATAATATCAAGTGTCGAGTTATTCAAGTGTCGAGTGATATCAAGTGCCAAGTGATATCAAGTGCTGAGTTATTCAAGTTCCGAGTGATATAAAGTGTCAAGTTATTCAAGTGCAGAGTAACATAAGGTGTTGAGTGATACAGTTTTGTTTATGTGCCGAGCTATCCAGGAAACAACATGTGCTGAGCATCAGTAATGCTTTAGGAGTCGAGTAACTCAGGATATCAGCATAAGAGTTTGTAATTGCACAAACTATGATGTAAACCATTTTTGTAGCTGACATAAGGTAAATCTTGAAAGATCTAGAGATAAGAACGAATTTTTTACATTTCCTATGCAATCTGCATGCAGCCAATTGTAAAATTCAAAAGGCATGCAACCAATCAGCAAAAAAGGAAAGTATTGAGTGGGAAATTGAGATTAAATGTGGATTGTAGATCCATATCTAACCCTAAGTATTTGAAGTCTTTTTAAGGAAGCCAAAAAATTCACTGTAATGATGATGAGAGAAGGAGAATGGTGTTAACGGAAAAACATAATGGAATTCAATGAAAGAAGACATAGAGAGTAAGAGTAGCAATTCAATATTCAGTTGATCAGAACAAAGCAAAGGAGACGAACAAAAATCAGATCTTAGAGGATCAAAATTAGAGAGAGAGCTAGAACAAGTGCTTGCATTCAAAAATCGAGGATTGCAAACTATTAGGCTTATTATACCTAATACTCTCTTACCATTGTATTAGAAAGGAAATCCTATGTAGATAGGTTCGTTTAATAGCTATTTGTAGATCCTTATCAAAAGGTGATTAAATCCTTTAATAGGGTGAAACTTGATGTTAATTTTTTGTAAATCCTCTAACTAGGTCACTATTGACACAGTGTAAATCCTTTAATAGGGAAAACCATCAGAAGTGGTTGAACAATATTACAGCAGTGAATTTTTGTGGGTATCATCCCCACCCCAGTTTTACCTTCTCATTTCTGGAGGGTTTTTGGGTTACCAAATTCCAGTGTTATGTGTTGTTGATGCATGTCTTAGTTTCATACTTTCATCATGTATTTACATGCATGCAATTTACTTTCAGACAAAAGTTTTATTGGATAAAGTGTAATACCTCTTATTCACCACCCCCCCCCCCCCCCCCTCTCATCAGTATTCTTTCCATATTTGAATATTCCAACAATTTTTATTAGAGTAGATTAGGGTCTCACAAGAAAAAGCCTAACATCTTGGAGGAAAAGATCTAAAGATGGAAGTTTTCAAACTTGGAAAGATCATTGAAAATCAGGTGATAGATGTGCAACTTGCTCTGCATAGCTTGGAGGAATCTAGAGATAAGTTGAGAACCTCATTGAAAAGAAGGAAGGATTTAGCCATAGCCAACAATGAGATAAACTACAAGGAGATTGATACCAAAAATATATTTTCCAATGGAGATACTAAAGAGTTTGATGCAGCAATTGCAAAACTGATGGAGAAAAACAAAGTCCAAATAGATGAGATAAGACCTCTCAAGATGGAACATGAATCACGGGCCATAATGTTATGTGAAATCAGTGAACAAAAGAAAAGAGTAGTTGAAGATAAAGCCATGATGGAAAATGACAAAAGGAATCTTGCAAACAGACTTGAAGAAAAATGTACTAAATTAACAAGGATTTCAAACATGCAGATGGATACACTTGCCCAAATGATGAAACTTCATCATGAACTTAATGTGAAAGACATTGAGATCTATACACTAAAAATGCAGAATGACTTAAGAAGAGAAAAGGAAATTTTAGAAAGCTTCAACAAACTCAATGAATTCATCAAGTATTTTGAGCAATTTCTGAAATCCCCAAGATCAACCCATGATACATCAGGACTTGGATACAACGACACTAAAGTTGGAGAATCATCAAAGAGTTTTGAACAAAGAAGTGACAAAGGTAAAAATGTCAATCTTACATGTCATTTCTATGGAAAGAAAGGACATACATCTAATGTATGTAGAAGAAAGAATTCCCATCAGCATGATAAGCCTAAGAATGTAAACTATTGTCATAAGTGCAAGAAGCAAGGTCATCAAGCATATGAATGTAGAACCAAGACTATTAAGACATCAAGATTTGAGGGTCATTGCCATAATTGCAAGAAATATGGACATAGAGCTTTTGAATGCAGATCAAAGCCTATGTGGACATCAAATCAACCAGCAAAGACATCAAACCATGAATTTTGGGACTACAACACCGGGTACGGTTGTCACTATTGTCAAGAATATGGACATATACCCCAAAATTGCATAAGAACACATTTTAGGGGAAACCACATGTTTCAGTTGCTTAAAAATTGGTCATATCAGTAGGAATTTCCCAATAAGGTCAAAGGCACCAAGTTCTAAGTTTAACAATGGAAAGGCAAAGATAGATGTTGGACACATCAGAAGTGAGATGAATAAGACATGGAAGAAGAAAGATGAGTGTAGCACATCAAGTGCAAAGATCACTTCACCTAATAGATCAAGTGATCACACTTCATCAAATTAAGCAAGAATGGGTGTGTGGGATTGATAAACAAAGTTACATAATACATCAGTACCAAAACATAGAAGAATTGGAAAGAAGAAATTAGCATAAGCAAAGATGCTAAGTCAAAATTAAGAGTCTTTCAAAATCTATCAAAATTGTGTTCAAGTGCCGAGTTGCTAACAGCGACTGAGTTGATAGATCATGTTGAGCTATGAAATATCAATGGGAGCCGAGTGAAGTGAAACACAATGAGTGCCGAGTCATGTCAAAATCCTTCAGGTACCAAGTAGATAGTTGTCAAAGCACTAAGCATTAATTACTCTATTTTGAAGACTACATAGTTTGATTTTCGATCATTTCTTACCATTCAAAAATGAAGCAAAGATGAGAAGAACGTAGAAGATCAAGGTCAGCTTAGAAGCCACTTGTGAATATTTCCACAGTTATTCAGCATGAGTCTCATTGATTTGAGGTATTTTACTTAGGTGCTGAACTAAATTGTGTTTATAAACTTGTTTAAACTATAAACCCTAGTTTGGCAAAAAATGGTATCTGGGTCTAGAACCACTAAGAGAAAAGAGAGTCATCAGATATAGTTGGTTAGTAATGAAGTTAAGCAACTAGAATTTAAGCCCATTCCAGAAGTTGCATATAAGAATGGTCTTGCAAGTGCATTATCAGTTATTCCTGATAAAGTTCTTATGGTCCAAGATGTTCATAGATGCTATAACTACAATATTGGAGCCATAGGAGATTTAGAAATTCACAATGCATATTGTAAGCTATGTGAGAACAAGATACTAAAAGATGAGTTCTCAATAATCGAGAGGAAAAGATTGACCAAAACCCTAGAACTTTTTAATGTTTTCAAAGTTGAATTGGTACGTATAGTTTTGAGCATAATACATGATGGAGCCTTTTGGTTAAAAACAGGGCTAGTGAAATTCACCAAGAGAACTGTTCATAGGGTTACCGGTATTCCAACCCTAGATCAGCCAAAGAGCCTGCGTAGTGATAAAAGGGAAGTAATAGAGAGAAACATGGGTGCTAAATGGAATAATAGGGAAATGACTATTGATACAATCATAGAACCCCTACTAGATTTTTTTGTGAGAATCATCTCACACAAATTCTATCAGTTAAGTAGGTTAAACAGTGTGCGTTGTATAGCAGTTGATGTTGCATACAAATTGATCAAAAAGGATCATACCTATGATCTAGAAAAGCTCATGTTTCAAAAAATGAATGAGAATCTGGGAGCTATAAGGAAGAGCAAGGGAGCTCAGTGAAAATTTGGATCAGTTTTGGTGTGCATGTTTTTCTATCTAACAAAAGAATTCCCTTCTGTGGGTAAGGTGAGATGGAGTCCAGACAAAATAATTGTTGAAAAAATCAATGGATATATTGAACAGATGGGTGATAATTTTGATGCCCAAATGACTAGTTACTTTGAGGGCTTCAAACAATCCATGAAACAAAGAATGAGGATCCTAGTCTCATTGACTAAAAAATATGAAAAAGACATTTTTTTACTTGTAGATATTGATTATACCTATATACAAGTAGTCATACCTAGAGTAAGATTGCTTAGGCCACTAGGCTATGAACTCGACATTGGTCAAGCCTTTGTAGCAACAACAACCCTCTTTGCAGAAGAAGTTGATAAGAAGGCAAAAGCCTTTGGAACCTATGATGTTGTAAAATCAAGGGTGATAATAGATTTGAAAACTGCCTCAGTGGTAAAGAAGAAAGAAAAATTGGTAAGGAAAATCAAACAAAAATTTGGTGTTGAAGAAGAAGGAACAACAGAAGAGAAAGAAGAAGACATTGAAGATGAGGGAGATGAACCACAAGGTCTAACTCAAGGGTTAGGAGAAGATAAAGAGGAAAGTGTTGAGGAAGAAGAAGTCAAGGAAGCACAAGTTGAAACCAAGGTCACAAAAAGAAAGGCCACAACTCCTCCTACTCCTCAACCCAAGGGAAAGAAAGTAGCTGCTCCAGTACCAAAGAGACCTACTACAAGGGCTGTAGCACAAAAGGCCCAAGAGGAGGAAAGAGAGAAGAAGAAAACTCCAAAGAAGACTACTACCGAGCCAAAGAAGGAAAAAAAAAAAAAATTTCCCAGCTTGAAACAGATGAGGAGAAGACTGAGTCAGAGGATAGTAGCCAATTTCAAGTGGTAAGGCACAAACCTCAGACTACTATTGATAAATTATGTTCAAAGATCAAGAATGATGATTTGAAAGGTTTAAAGAACCTAACTTTTTCTAAGCTCAGCAAAGAAGAAAAAAATAAATTAGAGGAATAATTGTATGCTATGCTGGCTAAGTATAAGCACACACCTCTAGAATTAGATGAATCAACGCCTAAAGAATTGTACAAAATTGTAGAGGATAAATGGCATTTTTGTTTACAAATGGAAAGGGAGATAAGGGAATCAACATTAGCTAGATTGTTTCTTGATTTGACTAAGGATCAAGTAACAAATGCAGTCAAGAGGCATAAAAATAGATTCACTCCCAAACATAGAGCTTTCAACATTTTACAGAACAAAGTTGAGGAGGTAGTTACAAAATCCACAAGATTATGGAAGATAGTTTACAAAAAAATAGAAGATGTGTATAATGAAGAATATAAGGTAGAGGCAAGTGTCAACATAAAGGAGAAGAAGGCATCAGGAATCAAAAAAAAAGAAAAGGAACAAGTGGAGAAGAAGGTTGAAGAAGAAAAGGAAGATGAAAAGGCACATACAGAGGAGAAAGAGGAAGAGAAAGATACAACTATGCAACAAGATCAAAGTGTGCAAGATACATAGGTATCCCCTCCTAGTCCTCCTCATGCCACCATCAAACTTGCAGAGATTATCAAAATAAATGATGTTACAAACACTTCAAGTCCAAACATCAATCCATTAACTGTAGAGGATTTAGAAATCCTTGATCAATCAACACTAGTAGCAAAATTATGTTCAAATCATGTATTGGTCAGTGTTGATGAATTACAAAATTTAGTAGTCAAAACAAAGGCAGTCAAGGTGAAAATACAAGAAACACCTTTGATCATACAACCTACTAGTATTCTATTCCTTCCTCCACCACCTCCACCAAGTTTAGTCATTGACACACTTCAGATGCGGAGTACAACAATAGGGGAAATTAAAGAAACATCTAAATAGCCAACAAGTTCAACCCCACCTAGTGATCATCAAAAGGATATACAAGCCAAAGAAAAAGATGAGACAAGCAAGAAGGAGGAGTCTACAATACAAACATTGGTTACATTACCCAAATATGGTACTGCAACATAGACTCTTTAGCAGCTGAGCACCGATAGGTTACAATTAAAAATTAGGACACTAGGCTCAAGCTCATCAAAGATAGTCATGAAACTTCACTATAGAATTCTTGAGCTTGATGAAGAAATAAAGATTCCATAAATTATGAATCCAGCACTCTCACTGGAGAGAAGATCAATGAAATTCAGAGTGCATTGGACAGAACAAGGAGACAAGAAGCACTAAGAAGAGAACACAAGCACAAGCTTACCTTGAATGAAATCAAAGATATATTCATAGAAGCTTTCTGCTTACAGTCTCTAGATGAGTTAAGGCTAATTGTAGAGCAACTATCTAATATAGTTGACCAGGTGAGTAGTGAAGACTAGGAAACAAATGCCAAACTACTGGAATGATCAGAAAGAAAATTCCAAGGCAAGGTAAACAAGAAAATATCTGATGATATAGCACTATCACAAGTACAGCTGGCTAAGAAAATTGAAACAATCAAAACTATACTTGGAAACATATTTTCGCTATACAACAAGTTGTGTGACTTTTCCACATTCACACAGGACACTAGCTAGAGGATACTAAGCTTGGAGGAAAATCTGAAGATTTCTAGCATGCAACTCCCCACAAATCCAGCTCAAAGTGAGAAGCATTTTTCCCAATCACTTCACACACAAATAGAGTTAACTGTCTTAGTAGCAGAGAAGGAAACAACAAAATTTAAATTGATAAAAATTCAATCCTCTATCACTCCTCATTTGGAAATACTTCACAAGGAGAAAATGAATGCAAAGATAGTCCTCAAGAAAGACCCCAATCTTTCTACAACTGATGGACTTGTACACCTAGCAGCAGAGATTTCCATCCAGCATAAGTCATTGGATGTTGCACTAGAAAATTGGGATGCAGCTCTGAAGGTACTCCTTGAAGTAAATAGTACATTTTTGGCCAAGTATGGAATTTAACTATAAGACCCTTGACATAAGTGTCAAAAAGGGGGAGAATAAGTATGAAGTGAGTGTTAAGTAGAAATTAAGTATGGGTGAGTTAAGTACAGAATGAAATTGTAAGTATGATGAAAGGGGGAGATAGAGAATTTTTGACAAATTTTGTATAACATATTAGTCAAAATGCAGAAATAGGACAGAAGTCACTGAGTGTACAAGGCATAATCAACTCACAGGGAGTCATAAGGTATATTGTTATTTGTTTCTAAAATTTTTGAAGCAAATAAGAGGATGCATGAAACAATGCCAAGATCATAGGATCTTAGTGAAGTGTTTTTGCCACTCATGTCAAAGAGGGAGATTGTTGGTTTAAAGAATAATTTTGACAGCTGAGTGTCAATACACTTAACCATTTTTCACTATACATGTCGAGCAAAGAGTAGGTGCCAAGTGATATCAAGTGCCAAGTAATAAAAGTGTCGAGTTATTCAAGTGCCGAGTGATATCAAGTGCCTAGTGATATCAAGTGTCAATTTATTCAAGTGCCGAGTAACATAAGGTGCCAAGTGATACAATTTTGTTTAGGTGCCAAGCTATCCAGGAAATAGCATGTGCCAAGCATCAGTAATGCTTCAGGAGTCGAGTAACTCAAGATATCAACATAAGAGTTCGTAATTGCACAAACTATGATGTAAACTATTTTTGTAGCTGACATAAGGTAAATCTCGAAAGATCTAGAGATAAGAACGAATCTTTTACATTTCCTATGCAATCTGCATGCAGCCAATTGGAAAATTGGAAAGGCATGCAACCAATCAGAAAAAAAGGGAAGTATTGAGTGGGAAATTGAGATTCAATGTGGATTGTAGATCCATATCTAACCCTAAGTTTTCAAAGTCTTTTTAAGGAAGACAAAAGATTCACTATAATGATGATGAGAGAAGGAGAATAGTGTTAAGGGAAAAACATAATGGAATTCAGTGAAAGAAGACATAGAGAGTAAGAGCAACAATTCAATATTCAGTTGATCAAAACAAAGCAAAGGAGACAAACAAAAATCAGATCTTAGAGGATCGAAATTAGAGAGAGAGCCAGAACAAGTGCCTGCATTCAACAATCAAGGATTGCAAACTATTAGGTTTATAATACCTAATACTCTCTTACCATTGTATTAGAAAGGAAATCCTATGTAGATAGGTTGGCTTAACAACTATTTGTAGATCCTTATCAAAAGGTGATTAAATCCTTTAACAGGGTGACACTTCATGTTAAGTGTTTGTAAATCCTCTAACCATGTCACTATTGACATAGTGTAAAGCCTTTAATAGGGCAGGCCTTTAATAGGGCAAACCATCAGAAGTGGTTGAACAATATTACTGTAGTGAATTTTTGTGGGTATCATCCCCACCCCAATTTTACCTTCTTATTTTTGGAGGGTTTTTGGGTTACCAAATTCCAATGTTATGTGTTGTTGATGCATGTCTTAGTTTCATATTTTCATGATGTATTTACATGCATGCAATTTACTTTCAAATAAAAGTTTTATTGGATAAAGTGTAATACTTCTGATTCACACCCCCTTCCCCCCCCCCGCTCTCATCAGTATTCTTTCCATATTTGAATCTTCCAACATATCCAACTTTGAAAACATTGATCCATGTTATTATGCTAAATCCAATAAATATTCCAATAGTGAAGGAGATAACTCCCGACATTTTGACTAAATCTATAATTAAAAAAAGGTGATTCCTATCTTTTGAATCCAATTTGCATAGGTAACATCTAATTTTCAAATAAACCCCTCTTTTTTGGAAATTATCAAGAGTTAAAGTTTCATTTTGAAGTATAGTCTAAAAAAAGATTTTTATTTTAAGAATAAGTCCTTTGATCCAATATTTAACCCACACTAGAGACTTTCCCTTATCCTCTAATATAAACATAAAAGAGGCCTTGAAACATCCTTCAGCTTGAATCCTCCATACCATAATATACTCCTTTTGTGGATAATGGCTATAAGCATTCATAGCCAACTTGATACTAGAAAAATCATGATCAATCTCTAGAATATTAACCCACTCATTGTCAATCTAATAATTCTCCATAAAACACCATAAGTACTATTGAAATATCAGTCAAGTTTGTTTATTAGTGACACACACTTATTCAAATGGTTAGTATCTACTAAGCTTATAGTACTATTAATAGTTTTATCCAAGTAATTTAGGCTCTATTGAGTTCTACAGTTGCTACCAAGTATCAGGAACAATATTTAGTTTGAGTCAACCAGTGTCTACTAGGTTCATGATTATCAGTGTAAATTGAGCTTCTTAGTGTTTATCCACTCATTGTCAATCTAATAATTCTCCATAAAACACCATAAGTACTATTGAAATTTTAGTCAAGTTTATTTATTAGTGATACACACTTATTCAAAATGTCAGTATCTACTGAGCTAATAGTACTATTAATAGTGTTATCCAAGCAATTTAAGGTCTACTGAGTTCTACAGTTGCTACCAAGTATCAGGAATAATATTTAGTTTGCGTCAACCAGTGTCTACTAGGTTCATGATTATCAGTGTAAATTGAGCTTCTTAGTTTTTATCAAGTTTCTTAGTGCTAACCAAGTTCTATAGTGGTTAGCGAGTTTTTAGTTTTAGTGATGTGAATCTAGTGTTGACTTAGCTATGAAATGTCAACCAAGTGATTGAGTTTATATTATTCTCGTAGTGATAACATTGACTAAGCTATGTAGTGTGAATCAAGTCACTCAATTTATATGTCAAGTTTCATAGTATTTACCAAGTCATTAGTGCATACCAAGTTCAAACTACTTGGATGTGATTAGTATGGACTAATCTTCTATGTCCACCAAGTGCTTGATGATGTTGAGCATTGAAAATGAATGTGAAGTATCATAGCCTCACCGGTTATGTCTTAGAACCTGAGTTCTATTAGTTAGGGAAACTTTATGTATTTTGGAGAAACTTGTATTCTAGCCTACTTTGATGAATTGTAAATTTGATTGGTATATATGTAACGTATTGTATCACATCCAAATATGTATGTAACACACATGAAAGAGAAAAAGAATAAGAAGCAACAAAGATTAATCTATCATAATAAGGTGATCATTACACTCAAAGGTATATCATTCAACAAATCATAACTATAGATCAAAGATCATGCCTTGGTTCATCCTAGCAAGTGAAATAGTTAAATCCTTTCACAAGGTAGACTTAATAGTCTTTTGAAAATCTCTTTACGAGGTGCATACTTCATTGTATGTTTTTAAATCCTTTTACAAGGTGGACCTTGCAGTCCTTATCTGTCCTAATAGGGAAGATCATTAGAAGTGATCATTGTAAGCCTTAATAGGCCAAATTTATACTATAGTACTAAAGCTTCTGAGTATCATTGCCAACCTAGTTTTACTTTTTATTTGGAAGGTTTTTGGGTCACCATATTGTGTTTCAAAGTGTTATGAATGTTTTAATGCTTTTAGTTGTTCATGCAATTAGATCAGAATAAACATGAGGTATTAATTGGTAAATAATAATTATGTTTTATACATTATTGTTTCACCTCTCCCCTCTCAGTAACTTAGCCTATCATATATTTCTAAGAATTAGTATCAAATCTTTGTAGTTCTCAAAGAAATTTTTTAGCAACTTGAGCAAAGATTAGAAGCTATAGAGGTATTCATACTTGAGAATGCTATTGACAATGAAAAGGTACACTTGGAATTGGTTGTTGGGCAACTCAAGAAAGCAAAGGAGAAACTCTCTCAATCCTTGTAAAGAAGGAAAGATCTTGCAATTTAGATGAATGAAAGACTTTACATTGAAGAAAGAATTGAAGACTTCCATTTAGCAAGAAATTTAGATTAAGCCAATGAAGCAATCAGAGAACTATTAGAGAAGAATGGTAAACTTAAAGAAGAAGTAAGAAAGCTGAAAAGTGAGCAATAAATTCAGTGAATAAGATTGTGTGAATTCATGTAAGAGAAAAACAAGACAAAAGAAGAGTTAGAAGGAAAGTATAATGAAATCCAACATCTATCCCTTCAACAAATAGATTTCATTTATCAACTCACTAATGCAAATGAAGAAACTATATGTTTAAGATCAAAAAATGAAAGATTTCAAAATGATCTAAACATTGAAAGGAAAACTAATGAGAGGACGATGAAATCTCAAGAAAATATGGATCAATTAAATGAGAAAATTTAATACAGAGAAAAAGGAAAAGCAAAAATTAGATATACAGAAGAAGGTAAGTAATCTAAGTAAGGTGCTCAAAAGAATCAAAGACCTACTTGAAGTGACTATGGTAAGCTAGGTCATATATTAAACAAATTTTGGAGCAATGGAAAAACTAAATTCAATTGAAAATGCTACAATTGTAATCAGCATGGTCGTAAAGCTAATGAATGCAAAGAGAAACTTAAATTTGAGGGCAAATGTGACAAATAGAAGAAACATGATCACAAGTCTACTAAATGCAAAACTAAGATATTGAATCCAATAGAACAAATTGTAAAAGCTATATTTGGTTGGGACTACAACACTTGGTGCAGATGTCATTACTATGGAGAATTTGGACACATTAGAATGAATTGCATAAAACATCACATGACGACAAGATACACCACTAGAAGATGTTTCATTTGTACAAAACTTGGTCATCTTGACATATGCATTCCCCTTCCATCTTCCTATCCATAGTGGGAAGCATACTTGCACCTATACTTAGTGTATCTTCCTCCTAAAGGGAGAAATGTTGTGTGTAGGAATTGGATTCTCTTTTGTCTTCAAGAACTCATCATCAGGAGATCCTTCACTAGGGGTGATTTCATGGAGGGATTCTCTATTGTATATGCATGATGTATTTCATAATGGTGTGGTCTTGATTACTCCATCCATACATGCGTCTTTCTTTATTGTACTTATCTCTCTTTTTGGGGGAGGTTTTTTCCCATGAGCTTTTCCCCCTTTCTCCATTTTTAGAGAGATTGAATTGCATTGTATTGTATGTAGAGCATTACATTTTTACATGGTTACCTAACATACCCTCGTAGTTGGGACCCATCATGCATTTCCATCATAGCTTTTTTGAGTTCAAGTGCATTCCCCTAAGTTTTACTTAAGGGGTGTGTTAGTGTAAATAATTTATTATTATTTACACTTTACTTAAGTTTACTTAGGTTAATACATTATTTTATTAGTCATCATGTAGACACCTAGGAGTATGTGTACTCATATGAGTTGTCTTGTTGAAAACACAAGAGTTTTCATATTCAACTAAGTTGTCATGTATGTTGGTGCTCAAAATTGTAGCCCACATTTTGAGCACCATTGAGAAATTTGAGACTTATAAGTGCTTTGTGAAGCCTATGTACCCAATTGTACCTTTGAACCCTATGAGATGTTTTATGCTTCTAGCACCTTTCATTTAGTGCATCTAAATTTTCTTTGAAGTTAAAACATCATTCTCAACCATTCTGTGAAGTCTTGTTTTGAGTCCATTTCAAATCTTTATTTTACCCCAAGTGTTAGACATCGACAGGAGGCTGTGTTTGCATCTAAATATCTTGCACCCAGAAAGGTTTTGTGACTTTCCACTTTGAAAGTGTCTAGTTTCCATACCTAAAAACCTATGTTTTAGATTTCAAGTCGTTTGGAGTTCGTTTGACTAGGTTTTGAATCCCTCAAAGTTGGTCAGTTATTGTTTTCATGTTTTTGCAAAATATTCAAAATTTTGGGAAGCCCTGTTTGACATGCTATAACTTTTGACCAGTTGACCAAAATGTTGAAATTCCTATTGCATTGAATTGTAGGTGTCAGAGAATTGTCATGTTTCAAGTTTCAGCTCTTGACGAATCCATTTGATTAGTTTTCAAATGTGATTCCAAATAGAATTTCTAAAGTTATACTGGTGTTAGCATTTACAAATTTATCAGGACCCCTGTTCAAGATGTAATAACTTCAGATCCATGATTGGTGAGATCGAATGGATTGTACCCCTGTATTGTCCTCTAAAAATACTCCAAGTGTATCAGTTTTCAAATCTTGATGAATCTGTTTGCACACTTTTCCAGAGTTATTTCATTTGTGAAAATTGTTATGTTGTCATTGTTTCCTATCCTGCAAATCTAGGGAGCCAACTTCAGATGCTTGCCAAATGCACCCAGTTATTCATCATGAGCCTAAATCATAGATCCATAATTTCCTCATGAAAGAGAATGAGTGTCCCAGTTTTCATTTCCCCATGTGCTCATTTGCCTAAATTTTCAGGCCAAATCCAAACCCAGTTTATGGTATTATGACATGTTTGTTTGCAGGTAATTCTGAGAAGGAAACTTTAACAACGAATAGCTTTTGACCCTGAATTTTTCATAAGATGAGATTTGATAGGGTAGGAAAACGAGGAACAAAGATTCAATACTGTTGATCTTAAAGCCCAGTTATCTATTTGGATTAGTTTTTAAGGCCAGTTAACAGACCTGCTGACACAAAATTGACAGTTTGCAACAAGAGTTAAAATGAGTTGTATTTGATTGTTCAGTGGTCGAATTTGATTCTAATTAGTTCAAGATGATTAATATATCAATTTGAAAAGTTAGTCACCCAAAAATGAATTTTTTTTTTAGCTAGGTCACCATGTGACTCGACTCCAGTGATCAAGATATGGCTCTATCACCATTGTTGCATTGCAAGGGTGACTTAAGTCTTAACGGGGTCAAATTAATGTGACCCAACTGTTGAAGATTACAAAAAACTCATATTTGTGTTAGGATAAACAAAAAATAGAAATAAAAAAAACTACATGCAAATATAACCAATAACAGAAAATAATAGATCACATAGAAATGAACACAAGGCACCAAGATTTAACGTGGTTCACCCAATCCTTGGGCTACATCCACCAAACAACAAATCTGATCTTATTACAATCCAGTGATTACAACTTGATTACAATCCGTAATCCCTTACAGCTCAATACTGCTGCAAGAACCAATTTCACATCACAATATAATGAAAAATACCCAACCCTAAGATCTTTTTATACAAGTATTAAACCGCTTTAGGGTTATACATATGTTGGCCATAATATGCCGACAACCATGTCCAGTACTTTTCTGATCAGTCACCACAATCTAACAATCTCCCACTTGGGGACTGATTAGGCTCCACACTAAACAACAATCTCCCACTTGGAGACTAATCTTGTAGCAATACCACTACCGCATGGGGCTACCGTCAAACTACCCTAGACTCTACTATTCTTTTATTCATGTTCAGTCTAAAAGACCAATCGAAGCTGAAGAGGATTTTAGCTTCTCCCTTGTTACAACCTTTGTCAACATTTCTACTGGATTGTCATTGGTATGTATCTTCTCCAACTTTAACTGTCCATCCTCCAAAATTGATCGAATGAAATGGTACTGCAACTATGTGTTTGGTCTTAGAATGTAGAGCTGAATTCTTAGCAAGATGAATGGCACTCTAACTATCTGTGAACAAATAATTATCCTTCTGAGGATGTCCCAATTCTTCCAAGAAGAACTAAAGCCATATCATCTCCTTGGTTGTGTCTGTTGCAGCAACATACTCTGCCTCTGTAGTGGATAGAGCATTAATCTTTTGTAACCTAGAAACCCAGCTCATGGCTGCCCCGCCAATAGTAAAGACATAACCTATAGTACTTCGCCTGGTATAAATATCCCCAGCCAAATCTGAGTCAACATAGCCTTGTAAATTAGTAGTAGAGCCCCAAAGTGTAAACACTTATTGGATGTTCCTCACAAATATCTGAGAATCCACTTGACAGCATTCCAATGCTCAAATCTTGGATGACTCATATACCTGCTAACGACTCCCACTCCATGTACAATATCTGGCCTAGTGCATACCATAGCATACATCAAGCTTCTTACAGCTGAAGCATAGGGTACCTTGGACATCTTATCCTCCTCTTCCTATTTCTTGGGACACATTTCCTTAGTCAATTTAAAATGATTGGGTAAAGGTGTGTTGACAACTTTAGCATTCTCCATAGAGAAACATTGCAACACCTTCTCAACATAATTAGCTTGAGATAGCATCAATGTTCTATTCTTCCTATCTCTGCAAATCTGCATACCAAGGATTTGTTTTGCTGCCCCCAAATCCTTCATAGAAAATGCATGTGCTAACTGGCATTTTAGCCCCTTAATATGATCCATGTTAGACCCAGCTACAAGCATATCATCAACATATAAACATAAAATAATGTAGCTATCATCATCCAACCTCTTAAAATAAACACAATAATCTGAATGACACCTATTATATCCATGCTCATGCATAAAACTATCAAATTTTAAATACCATTCCCGAGGTGCTTGCTTCAAGCCATATAAACTTTTCTTCAATTTGCACACTAAGTTCTCGTTACCTTTGACCTCAAAACCCTGTGGCTGAGCCATATATATTTCTTCATCCAAATCACCATGAAGAAAGGTTTTTTTTGTTGGAAAATGAAGATGGGGTAACTGAGAGGGGAGGGGTGAATCAGTTACCACAAAAACAAATTCAACAGTCCCAAAGATTCCTTAAACTTAGTTGTTGCTGCTACTTGGTAAACACATAAATTACTGCTTAAAACTTGATAGATGTTTAGTTAATTTATTAAGCATTTACTGAAATAAGTGACCATGCAAAAGAAAGTAATCATGAACACAGTAGACACTAGATTTACGTGGAAACCCAATATGGGAAAAACCACCAGCAAATAGTCACCAATTTTCACTCTTCTGAAGTGAGCCCTGTTAGGAGCCAACCCTGTTAAAGGTTACAAAACACACTGTTAGGTGTGACCCTGTTAGAGGATTTAATCACCCTATTAGGAGTGGCCTTGTAAGAGGTCTTTAGAACAATTCAACTGAATTGCCACCTTGTTAAAGGATTTATGGAATGGCTGTTAAACCAACTCTGTTAGGAGATTTTGGAATCACTGTTACAATGGTTAGAAAGCAACAATGAATGATCTGAAAATACATGCAACTTATCTTGCTGAATACAAATCTCAGTTTAGCTCCACAAGATCCTTACTGATTAAATATATCTTTGCAGCTCCAAGATTTCCCTCTGCTCAACTCTGCTTAGGCACACACAACTCTCTTCCTTGCACTTCCTTGCACTATCCATATACACTCTCTATTCCACACTTTTCCGCATCTTGAGCACCTCTTTATATACTATACATAATACCAGGTCGGCCCAACCAACTTGACAAAACATATTCCAAAGTCGGCTTGAACTAACAATCAAAACAAAATTCTTCATTGGCCGACGCTGCTCGGTCAATAAAGAACAACAAAAAAAAAAATTGCTTCCTGTGTTAACCGATAGAATTCGGTAAAAACTACAATTACCGGGGAATTCGGTAAACCTGCCACTTCCTTTGGAAATCGACTAGACTCGGTAAAAGCTATCTTCAACTACCGAGTGAGCTTGGTGAAAACTAAGCTTTCCTTAGCTTACCGTGCAAACTCAGTTAACACTAACCGTCTGCTACAAAATCCTTTGATACCCGAGTGATCTCAGTAAGAACTAAACTTTCCTTAGCTTACCGTGCAAACTCAATTAACACTAACTCACCGTGTGACATACAGGAACGCTCGATATACACTGCAAAAGGCTTTACTGACCGAATGAGCTCGGTAGACTCTGTAAACTATTTTCCTGACCGACAGAACTCGATAGACTCTGTCTGATAACTGATATGGCATTTGTGTAACATCAAAGACAATACACAATTACTTAATTATATCTAACAATCTCTCTCTTTGGAATTGATGGCAACACAACATGTCATAGCAGAAATGAAATTTGAAAGAAAGTCTACAGCAACACAACACAATTAACAATTCTCCCTCTAAGATAGAGAACTCTCCCTCTTACAGTAATCTCCCTCTGTGAAGGAATTACATAATCAAATTTCGGAAAGATATGACAGTAAAACTCTCCCTCTTTGATAACACATGCCAAAGACAATCCAATTTCAATGAATTTCATTCTACCTTTAGTACTGATTCATATGCAATATTTCTTTGATTTGCTGCATCAACTGATGATTGTTCAATTTTGTAAGAGTTGATGCATCACTAAAATTTATTTTTAGTGAACTTTAGATAGGGGAATGACCCCTAACTTACCTCTGAGATACAAAAATGCATCCTTAGGTAAAGGCTTTGTGAATATGTCAGCAATCTATTCCTTTGTATGGACATATTCCAATCTGATTTCCTTGTCCTGCACCAATTCTCTGAAAAAGTGATACTTGATTGCAATGTGCTTAGTCTTAGAATGCATTACTGGATTCTTAGATATGTTGATTGCACTTGTATTATCACAAAACATGACAACTGGTTCCTTGATTTCCATCTTCATGCCTTGTAGCAATTGCTTGAACCAAACAATATTAGAACAGTTTACTACTGCAGCAACATACTCTGCCTGTGCTGTTGATTGAGATGTACAATTTTTCTTTTTGCTTGTCCAAGAAACCAACCTCTTTCCAAGAAAGAATGCACCTCCACTTGTGCTTTTTCTGTCGTCAAGGTTTCCTGCCCAATCAGCATCAGTAAACACTTTTAAGTCTAGGTTTCCTCCAAATTTATACCATAATCCATAATCTTCAGTTCCTTTCACATATCTCATTATCCTCTTGATTGCCATCATGTGATTTTCTCTTGGTTTGGCTGAAAATCTTGCCACAATTCCAACTGCAAGAGTAATATCTGGCCTAGTATGAACTACATATTGCAACTTTCCAATCATAGATCTGTACAATGTCTGATCTATTTTCTTTGAATCATCTTCTTTGGTAAGTTTTAGTCCAGTACACATGGGAGTTCCAACTGGTTTATAGTCTTCCATACCAAACTTTTTCAATATCTCTTTGATGTATTTTGCTTGAGTGATGTAGATGCCATTCTTGTTCTGCTGAATTTGAAGTCCAACAAAGAATTTGATTTCACTGAACATTGACATTTCAAATTCCTTGCTCATTTGTTCTTAAAATTCTTTGCAAAGATCATCATTCCCTGTGAAAACAGTATCATCTACAAATATTTCTGCCAGGACAATCTTATTTTCTGGTCCTTCCTTGATATACAAACTACTATTATCATTATTTCTTTGAAATCCAATTTGAATAAGATAGCTATGCAATCTTTCATACCATGCTCTAGGGGCTTGTTTCAGACCATACAGTGCCTTGTGCAATTTGCAAACCATGTTCTTTTTATCTGGATCTATAAAACCTTCAGGTTGTTCAATGTAGACCTCTTCATCCAGTATACCATTTAGAAATGCTGACTTGACATCCATCTGATAAACTTTAAATCCTTTGTAAGCAGCATATGCTAATAAGGTTCTAACACCTTCCAATCTAGCAATGGGAGCAAAAGTTTCTCCATAATCTATGCCTTCCTCTTGAGAATATCCTTTGCACACTAATCTAGCTTTGTTTCTTGATACTTTACCATTTTCATCCAACTTATTTCTCAAAACCCACTTTGTACCTATTACATTTTTGTCTTTAGGCCTGGGTACAAGAGTCCATGTCTTTTTTTTCTCTATCTGCTCTATTTCTTCATTCATTGCTTCAATCCAATTATCATTTTCTAATGCATCTTTGACAGTTCTAGGTTCAAAATCAGCAAGTAAACAAGTACCTTTCAACTTACTTCTTGTGATGGTTCCTTCAGATTTATTTCCAATGATCTAATCTGCTGAATGATATCTCCTGACATACTTGGCTAGAATAGGTTCTTTTCCTTTTGGATGAATCTTGTCGTTATCTTCTTGCATTTCACCTTCATGCTCAGTTTGGTCTAGCTCGGTATCAACTGGCTCGGTATGCACATGCTCGGTTACCTCTGGCTCGGTAATCTCTAACTTGGTATTCTCTGACTTGGTAGACGTTGGCTCGGTAGATGTTGGCTCGGTAGATGTTTCCTGCAACTCGGTTAGTGATGACTCGGTAGAAGAAGGTTTCTGATTCTCAGATGCAGTTGATATTATATCTGGTTCACTGAAGATGAATCTTTTGTAATCTTCTCGTTCTCTTCTGCTTTCTTCTTTAGTCTTTTCTGCAAACTCATCAGCTTTCACATGTATACTTTCTATGACTTTGTGAGTAGATAAGTTCAAGCATCTATATGCTTTACTCTTGCATGAGTACCCAAGAAATATACCTTCATCACATTTTACATCAAATTTACCTTTTCTAGATTCTCTCAAGATATAACATTTGCTTCCAAATACTTTCAGATAACTTACATTGGGTTTATAGCCATACCATAATTCATAGGGAGTTTTGAATGAGTCCTTTTTCAACTGTACTCAGTTTAAGGTATGAACTGCTGTACTGATAGCCTCCTTTCAGTATTTGATAGCAACATTCTTTTCTATCATCAAGGTTCTTGCACAATCCATGATGGATCTGTTCCTTCTTTCAGCTATGCCATTTTGTTCAGGAGTACCTGGTGCTGAAACCTGTCTTTTGATTCCTCTTTCAATACAAAAGTTATTGAATTCATGTGAAATAAATTCACCACCTCTCTCTGACCTTAGGCATTTCAATCTTTTTCCTGTTTCTTTTTTTACTCTTGCCAAATACCATTTGAACTTTTCAAATGCTTCTGATTTGTTCCTTAGGTACATGACGATCATCATTCTTGAATAATCATCAACAAAAAGAATAAAATATTTTTCACCAGTATAGCTTTCAGTTCCAATAGGTCCACATAAGTCAGTATGCACAATTTCTAATAAATCTTCAGACTGATAATCTTTACTTTTGAAACTAGACTTACCCATCTTTCCAATTTGACAATTCTTGCATAAACCGACCTCTGGTTTCTTTAAATCAGGAATGCCTCTCACTTTCTTGAATTTTCTTATCTTTACCAAATTGTCAAAATTCACATGACATAACCTTTTATGCCATAACCAACTCTCTTCTACTTGAGAAATAAAATATGAATGTTCACCAAGTTCAAGATAGAACAAGTTACCTATAGTTTGAGTAACAGATCCAATCAGCTTTCCTTTACCCTTCAGCAGTTTTGCTTTGCCTTAGATGAATTCTACTTTGAGTCCATTGTTGAGTAACTGTGCCACACTCAAAAAATTATGCTTTAGGCCTTCTACCCAATAAGCATTATCACATACAAGTTCCTGAGTTAGAGTGATTCTTCCTTTTCCTTTGATGCAACAAGGTTCATTGTTTCCAAATCTTACACTGCCACCATCATACTCTTCAAATTGATCAAACTTTTTTTTATCTCCAGTCATATGATGTGAGCAGCCACTATCAATGATCCATGTATCATTCTTACTTATGTGAGAGATGAGTGCCATTTCTTCATTGTCAGATTCATCTTTTACAGCAATGTAAACAATCTCATCCTCTTCCTCATCATTAGAATCATTACAATCTTTAGCCATAAAACATGATTTCTTACTTTTATCCTTAAATGATTTGAGATCTTTCTTACTGTTCCATTTATTATCTTTCTTTTCATCTTTATCTTTCTTGTTTGGACACCTTGCAACAATATGACCAACTTCTTCACATGAAAAGCAGATAAGGGGTACTTTACCTTTGTATTTACCTCTTCCTCTTGAATATTTCCTTGCAAGTAGAGCTTCAATTACTTCAAGGTCACTGTCAGAACTCTGATCTGATTGATCTTCACTCTCTGACTGAGATTCCTTTTTCTTCTTTCCTTTGTCCTTGAGTGAAAGCTTGGCTTCAAATGCAGACTCAATGTTCTTTGCAGTTGGAACATAATTATCAAAATTATCTAGTTCAAATGATGTCAATCTTCCAACTATGGCCTCTAGGTTTATCTTGTGATTGGCCTCACACCTTCTTTCTTGAATGGCTGATACCCTGATGGCATAAACTAGAAGTAGAGTTCTAAGAACTTTACTTATGACTGTCTCTTCACTGATACTTCCTCCAGAAGCTTTGATAGCACTGACACATGCTTTAATTCTTTCAACATATTTTGCAATGTTTTCATCTTCTTTCATTTTCATCTGATCGAACTGTCCTCTTAGACTTTTAGCCTTGGCTCTTCTGACATCGTCATCTCCACCATAGATCTCTTTTAGTCTTTCCCACATTTCATAGGCAGTAGTGTAGTCCTTGACATCATCAAACTCTTCATAACTCAAGGTAGATGCAATATCAATCATCATAATGTTATGAGTCTTCTTTATAGCAATGTCATTGACTGATAATGTACCTAATGGTTCTACATATTCCTCATCAAGATATTTCAGACCAGTGTCACCAATGGAAGCTAGATGAAGTCTTATTAATCCCTGCCATGCTGAGAAGTTGTTTCGGTTAAGCCTTGGGATTTCCCTCTTGTAAGACATCTTGATCTTTGGCTTAGATCTTTGAAATCTCCTCCTACAAGCACCGAAAGCTCTGATACCAATTGTTGAAAAATGAAGATGGGGTAACTGAGAGGGGAGGGGTGAATCAATTACCACAAAAACAAATTCAACAGTCCCAAAGATGCCTTAAACTTAGTTGTTGCTGCTACTCGGTAAACACATAAATTACTACTTAAAACTTGATAAATGTTTAGTTAATTTATTAAGCATTTACTGAAATAAGCAACCATGCAAAAGAAATTAATCATGAACACAGTAGACACTAGATTTACGTGGAAACCCAATATGGGAAAAACCACCAGCAACTAGTCACCAATTTTCACTCTTCTGAAGTGAGCCCGGTTAGGAGCCAACCCTGTTAAAAGTTACAAAACACACTGTTAGGTGTGACCCTGTTAGAGGATTTAATCACCCTGTTAGGAGTGGCCTTGTAAGAGGTCTTTAGAACAATTCAACTGAATTGCCACCATGTTAAAGGATTTATGGAATGGATGTTAAACCAACTCTGTTAAGAAATTTTGGAATCACTGTTACAATGGTTAGAAAGCAATAATGAATGATTTGAAAATACATGCAACTTATCTTGTTGAATACAGATCTCAGTTTAGCTCCACAAGATCTTTACTGATTAAATATATCTTTGCAGCTCCAAGATTTCCCTCTTGTCAACTCTGCTTAGGCACACACAAGTTTCTTCCTTGCACTTCCTTGCGCTATCCATATACACTTTTGATTCCAAACTTTTTTGCATCTTGAGCACCTCTTTATATACTATACATAATACCAGGTTGGCCCAACCAACTTGACAAAAATTATTCCAAAGTCGGCTTGAACTAACAATCAAAACAAAATTCTTCACTGGCCGACGCTGCTCGGTCAATACAGAACAACAAAAAAAAAACTGCTTCCTGTGTTAACCGGTAGAACTCGGTAAAAACTACAATTACCGAGGAATTTGATAAACCTGCCACTTCCTTTGGAAATCGACTAGACTCGGTAAAAGTTGTCTTTGACTACCGAGTGAGCTCGGTGAAAACTAAGCTTTCCTTAGCTTACCGTGCGAACTCGGTTAACACTAACCGTCCGCTACAAAATCCTTTGATACCCGAGTGATCTCGGTAAGAACTAAACTTTCCTTAGCTTACCGTGTGAACTCGGTTAACACTAACTCACCGTGTGACATACAGGAACACTTGGTATACACTGCAAAATGATTTACTGACCGACTGAGCTCGGTAGACTCTGTAAACTAGTTTCTTGACCGACAGAACTCGGTAGACTCTGTCTGATAACTGATATGGCATTTGTGTAACATCAAAGACAATACACAATTACTTAATTGTATCCAACAGTTTTAACATCCATCTACTCTAAATGCAAATCTTTAGTAGCCACAAGACTTAAAACAGTATGAATAGAAGTCATTTTAACAACAAGATAAAATATCTCATCAAAATCAATTCCCTTTTTCTGTGCAAATCCTTTTACAACTAACCTCACCTTAAATCTTTTATTACCTCCTTCCTCTTCTTTCAACCTGTAAACTCACTTATTTTGTAAAGCCTTTTTACCTGTAGGAAACTTGCACAAATCCCATGTCTTATTTTCCAGTAAAGAGTCAATTTCATCGTTCATTGCAGACTCTCACTGAATCTTAGTATCCACCTGCACAGCTTCATCATAACTTTCAGGTTCACCAACATCAGTAAGTAAAATAGAATACAAAGAGGGAGAAAACTTTTGTGGAGGTCTAATTTGCCTCGTTGACCATGTAACATTTATTGGTGTGTGTGGTATTTTTTTGTTGTAGTTGTTGCACATCATGAGGAATGGCTGGAACATCAGCTTTTGGAGTATCATCCAACACTACATAATCATCTTCTTTCTTCTCATGTTGCTGCAACAGATCTTCGTAAAAATTTTTCTCATTGAATATGACATCTTGACTTCTAAAAATTTTAAGATTTTTAAAATCCCAAAGCCTATAACCAAATTCATTAATGCCATATCCAACAAAGACACATTTCTTTGATTTAGCTTCTAGCTTGGTTCTATTTTCAGAGTCTATATGAGCAAAAGCTTCACAACTGAAGGTCTTGAGAAAAGAATAACTCACCTTCTTACCAGTCCATGCTTCCTTTGGAATACCACAGCCCAAAGGAGTAGAGGGACCTCTATTAATCAAATATATTGTAGTATTGATAGCCTCCTCCCACATGTGTAAGGGCAACCCAGCATTCAACCTCATGCTCCTTGCGCGCTCCATTATAGTCCTGTTCATGCGTTCAGCCACTCCATTTTCCCGTGGAGTCCTTGGAATATTTTTGTATCTACGAATACCATTAGTGGAGCAATAATCTTCAAATTCATGATTGCAATACTCACCACCATTATCAGATCTAAGACATTTTAATTTCTTGCAAGTTTCATTTTCAACCAAGCATTTCCATTTCTTAAAAGTTTGAAATACATCAGATTTCTGTCTAAGGAAATAAACCCATACTTTTCTAGTTGTGTCATCAATAAATGTAACATAATAATGAGAGCCACCAAGGGAAGATACCTAAGCTAGTCCCCATACATCTATATGCACAAGCTCTAATTTTTCCTTTTTGTTTTCCTTCCCAGTCTTTACAAAACTCACTCTCTTTTGTTTTCCATACACTCAACTTTCACAAAAATCCATATTCACACATTTCAGACCTGGTAAAAATTTCTTTGAATGAAGTACTTTCATACCTTTCTCACTCATGTTCCCAAGTCTATTGTGCCATAGCGCTATACCAAAATCTATAGCAGCTATTTATTATCCCTGCTCAACTGCAGCAATTGTTCCTGAACATTCATTTTTCTCTGAAAAAATCAAAGTAGAAGGAACAATATGACCTGTACAAAGATATAAGGTGCCTACTTTCACACCTTTTGCTACTACAAGGGAACCTTTTGAAACCTTCCAATTTTTATCATTAAAACTAACTACACAACCCTCATCACCGAGTTGCCCTACTGAAATTAAATTCCTACTCAGGTTTGGAACATGTCTTACCTCATGTAGTAGCCAATGATTCCCATTCGGCAACTTAATCTTAATTTTTCCCTTTCCAATAGTTTGACAGGGTTCATTATCCCCCAAATAAACAAGCCCAAAATCCCCTTGGACATAATCAATGAAATAATCTCTATGAGGTGTAGCATGAAATGAAACGCTAGAATCTAAAACCCATGAATCATCAACACTCTCTAAAGATAGAAGCAAATCATCCTCTTCAGATTTTTTACTTACCAAATTTGCCTCCTTGTCTCCATCTGATTTATCTCCTTCATTTTTCTTTCAATTCCAACAATCTTTCTTTTTGTGCCTTGGTTTCCCATAATAGCAGCAATCATTTGGTCCTCTCGATTGAGACCTCCTCCCCTTTGATTTTCCTCTTGATTTCCCACAATTTCTAGAGTTACTTCCTCTTTCAGTCATTTTACCCCTGATTTGTGCATTCAAAGCACTTCCTGATGTAGATCCACCTGAGGATTTCCTATGAGTTTCCTCACTCAAAAAAACATCGATCACATCATCATATTTTAGGGTACTAGATCTAGGAATAGAATTACTCACTGCCATTACCAAGCCATTCCAACTTTCATGCAAAGAACACAAAATCAAGAGAGCCCTAATTTCTTCATGAAAATTGATACCCACAGAAGATAACTGACTAGTAATAGTATTAAACTCATTTAAAAGATCTGCAATAAATCCACCTTCAGCCATTTTCATATTAAATAAACGCTTCATGATAAATACCTTGTTTGAAGCGGAGGGCTTTTCATACAGTGTCGCTAGGGTTTTCATCAAATCTTCTATCATATTTGCTTTTGTAATATTAAATGCCACCGATGGTGCCAAGCATAATCGAATACTTTCGAGTGCCTTTATGTCCAAAAGATCCCATTCAGCCTCTGACATAGTTCCCTGATTCTTGGCTTTGCCTTCCAACGACTTCCATAAATCCTTGTGATACAGATAGTCTTCCACTTTCATCTTCCATAACTAGAAGTTCTTCCCATTAAACCTATCAACCCTTAGCTTACCCTCATCTACCATCGCTCCCACTCAACCATGAGACTCCCACTTAACCGTGAGACTTTCCTGCACAGGATAACTAAAAAACAACCTCGCTCTGATACCACTTGTTAGGATAAACCACAGACAGAAATAAAAAAAACTACATGCAAATATAACCAATAATAGAAAATAATAGATCAGACAGAAATGAACACAAGGCACCAAGATTTAATGTGGTTCACCCAATCCCTAGGGTACATCCACCAAACAACAAGTCTAATCTTATTACAATCCAGTGATTACAACCTGATTACAATCCGTAATCCCTTACAACTCAATACCGCCGCAAGAACCAATTTCGCATCACAACATAATGAAAAGTACCCAACCCTAAGCTCTTTTTATACAAGTATTAAACCGCTTTAGGGTTATACATATGTCAGCCATAATATGTTGGCAAACATGTCAGCCATGGCCCAAAAAAATTTATGAAGTATGTACAGTACTTTTTTGATCAGTTGCCACAATCTAACAATTTGTAGATTGAAAGTTAATATGGGTGCAATTGATTTGTGAGGAATTATGAAAAGGCATTTAAGTGTGTGCTTATTGTTTCCATGAGACTTGCATTAAGAAACATGACTACCTATTTGAGAATTATATGTTGGAAATGATTCTAAAATGGGAGTCTTCGAACATAGCTTGTGTTGCTACTTTAACCATGGATTCTTGATTTTGAGTTTGAAGATTGGAGGGATTTTTTCTCATCAAAGGTGAAATTACTTATGGTAGGTTGAGCACTTATTGTGAATTATAGATCATAATTGGACACTATAGTGTGGATGTTTCTATCATAGAAAGGATTTGGCTGGGATTCATTACTTATTTCCATCAGCTTTAAGAAGCTCAAAATTATGGTCAAACTGTTCGTGGTCCAACCAAAGCATTACAAGAAACACATAACCAAGTTGCAACACCTAGCTAGGCATTCATGCCAAGACATGGTAAATGATCACAAGTACCACATCAATGCCCCCCAGCTCATCAATCTGCATTACCTCATCTTACCAACCAACAATCTATTGGCTCAGCTACCACACAATTTATGAGAACTGGTGCCCAAATTTCCACCACATTTAGTGCCCCTAAGCCAGCCCCTACATCGCAAAAAGCTTGCAATCTCAATGCAAGGAAAAGAAAATCAGAGAAAAGTCCATGCTAAAGGTAGAGAAGAAGGCCATATGTGAGGACAGTCCATGTCCAAACAAAAGAGGCACCTCTCATGGCACCAAATACGTGAAGAGTAGTCCCATGTAGGAGTAGAGGAGGCGCATCAGAACAAAGGAAAATCTGAAAAATATAAAGCAGATAGAATCAACAATAAAGAGGGACCCTTGCATGAGGGAAAGTGCAGTCAACAATGCACTTCCAAGTAGCTAGGCAACAAAGAAATCATGCCAAGCAATTAAAAAAAACCCCATGCATCCAAAGAGAGTGCATGAGAAAAAGAGACAGCATTAAACTAAAAGAGAGTTCACAAATGAAAGAAGCAGTAAGCCAGCCAAAGAAATCTATGAGCAACAGTGAAGAGTAGGCTCCACATGCCTCATAAAGGGTAGAAGTTAAGAGAAGATTCTAACCATTAGTCACCATGAAGAGAGAGGCCTTCCATGAGGGAAAAAATGTAGTCTATAGAGAGCCTCCACACTCATGTAAAAGGTGGAATTATTGCCAGTAGAGGGGAGGTGTCTTCTTTGAGAAAGATGTGAATGAGAGGCATAAAATGTAGAATGACAATCAACGCCAATTTAGAGCTGCAGGTGAAGATTCACATGGCTAGATGAGGCAGGGGATAGTAGAAAAAAATATAGAGTCTACGTTTTAAAAGAAGACACCTACAGGAAGAAAGTTGCACAAGCCATAAAGAAAACCACACAGCATAAAATAGAGCTGGCCACGCAATGGAAGGATCGGATATAGAATAGGGAAAGTCGCAGTTTGAAACCAGTAAAGACATATCCCACATTTGCCAATGGAGAGGTTTCAAAGTGTTTAAATACACTTACACATAGCATGTATGTTGTCTTGAAAGGTAGCGCTTTTGGAAAGGCTATGGCTTGGGCATAGGTCCTGGTCAACCAACTGGAGGTCTTGAAGTCATAATTTTAAACAAATATTTTTCCGTGCTAATTGTGGATCCAGGAGACAAGATGATGACATGTGGCAAATCGAGCGGCCCTCACTATCTCACCAAGAAAAAGATGCACGAGAGTTAATATCGTGAGATAGCGACGCTGACGTAGCATGTGGTGAGTTGGCGCTAATGTGGAGTTCTTGACCAACCACAAGGTGCCATGTGGCACAGATTTTGAGGCAAGGTGATTTGGCGAGTAGGTCTAGAGATGCACCAAATTGTGCCACATTGCAGATCTGACAGTTCGCATTACCTCACTAACCGAAGTTGCTCATTGGTTAAGCATGGTGAAATGGTGAGAAGACAACACATGGTAGATGATGTAGACCATGTGGGCCAATCAAATGCAGACACGTGGCAACTGGTCAAAGTTAGTTTGACCCTAGATTCAAAGGGCAGGGAAAAATTTGTAGAAAATTAAAAATAAGTTTTTATTTACTTTTCTAGGTAGTGGGTATGCATGTTCAAAAATTTCAAAGAGAGACGTATTCTAAAGTTTATATTTTAGAATTTTTCAAATTTTATAAAAAATTAAATGTGCAGACATGACTTTCTAGCAGAGGAGTCATTTTCAAAATGACTTTCAGGAGGTTTCCAAGAGGTCAGATAGGTAATGTTATATATCGCCGAAATCGGGAGAAGATGAACTTTTTGATTTCAGAGTTGGTTTTTGCACAAGTAGCAGTCAGTTTGAGCTACATGATGTTTTCTATTATGTACCTGAATTGCAACCTTATTCAGGCCAGGAAATTTAGTTTTGATTTTTTGTCAAGATAATGACCTGAATATTTATAGAAGGCAATGGAAATGCAGTTAGGGTTGAATTTGTTCAGATTTACTTTGTAAAAATTCATCTTCACTAGCATTTTCATGGCACAATCAAATATTTTGGTGATTCAAAAAGCTTTCATCATTAAGAAAAGATATTTTGCAAATTAGTTGTAGATAATGATGAAACAAAATCAGATCAGATGGGATGAAAGAAGAAAGAGGTTACTCAGTTGCATAGGATTGAATTTCAAGTGGACACTTGTTGTCTTCAGAACAAATTCGAGAATTCTTCCTCTTCTATATCTTTCTTTCTTGCTTCTATTGAAGGGGTTCTAGTTTTTGCACTGAGGGATCATTCTTCAGCATTTCCTCTTGTATTGAACAACATTTTGAGTTTTATGCAAATAGTTCATGTCTGTTAGGTGATTTATGAAGTATTCTATACATCTTTCATGTATTTGATTTCAAGGAAAGCAAATAAAGAGTGGCAATGGTTTCAAATTTAGCCTGAATCTTGTCTCTTGTTTGTGGATCTGTAATCTTTTCTATTTTATGATCAAAGACCATAGATTAGGTTGCATCTCATTTAGTGATGTATGTGATTGAAATACCTTACTTATGGAACCAAGAGCCATGTAACCACTTGGTGTTTATCACAGGGTTTACTAATTTCATGATGGGATATTCTAAGTATGAGATTCATTTTGATGCAGATATCTATTCACAAGGTGAAAGATAGATCAGAGATCTGGACGTAGTAATATGTCTGAGATTTCTAGGAGATGTATGGTTATAATTCATTTAATTACCCAATAGATAAGGCGCTGATCATAGATAGGATCATTAAATTTTGTTGCTCATACCTGGGTCTTGCTGTCATCAATCTATTAAATCATTTTCATTTTATGTTGAAAGGTATTTAAAGTATAACCTGCACTTAGCTTTCCAATTTCATGAGTCATGTCCTTAGCTATTTCATTCTTGTGATCTCCTAGTTAAGCATAGAAGAATTAGGGGTTTCATCTGCTTTTATAGATCCTGAATATGGTTATTGCACTGGTCACATAGTCTGATCTAAAGAGGTTCACCTGCCTGGGTTTTGCAGAGCCTGAAGAAGAAGATGGGTCATGCCTTATAGCTAGCCTGGTGTCTGAATGGGCATGTTGAAAATGGGAGTTAGCTGCCCTAGATATGTTTTGTTCTCATCAAGGTAATTGGAAATGGGTAACATTTTAAAACACCAACAATGTAGACAACATAATTTTGCATACTCTAATTAAGCACATGGTATCTACAACATCCTTTTACATGACACACCTATGTAAGATTATCCTCTCATCATTGCACAAACTTTTGTGCTCAATGGAGGATAATCTAGTCTTGGTGGACATGTGCTTAGTTGTGAGGCTTATCATTTTGCTAACTCCTAGTCATTCTAGAGGCCTTTATATAAAGGCACTTCTAGTGTACTTGTACATCAATTCATTCTCATATAATTATTATGATCATAAATCATTTGGTCCATATTGTGCTTTGTTTTGGGACTTCTTTATCTTGGTGTCACTTTTCCCTAAGGAAAATTCTTATATGGTATGAGAGCTATAAAAAATTCTTACACTACCCAACATGCAAAGATCAAAGTTTTAATTGATATGAAGGAAAAATTGCTAAGGGCAGAAGCCATGATATGGGCTACACTTGTATATATATAAGACATGATTCTCCCAAACATGGATGCATTGTAATTGTAGAAAAATATTGCACATGCTAAACTCTCATCCATGATAAAAAAAATTATATTACTAATCACATGATAGAATTATCAACAGAAATATAGATTGCATTACACACAAGAAAGGTGTTGCATGATAACTAAGACAAGACAATGACACTAATTCTAAAGATACATTCTAATTTCATGTCACATTTTGTTATTACCATGTAAAATAAAACTTTGGAATTTAGTCAAAGAGGGTGAGAAGATGTATATAACATATTGTAAAGGGAGAGAAGATATAAGGGTAAAAGCCCATACTTGTGTCACCCTCTTGTAAAGGACAAGGCTAATAAAAGTATAATTGTTCATCTTTAATGACATAGAACTAGTATTATTATTTAGAATTTAAAAATGAAGTAAACTAATGAAATGTGTAGAAATAGTTGAAGTTTAGGATTATAACTTTTTATAATTATTTAGAATAAGAAATGATATATTTTCATAATTTTTATTGGTAATTTTTTAGTTGTTGAAAAATGCTAAAAATTAGGGGTTTAGTTCCTACTACAAAACTATATGAAAATAAACTTATTTCTATTTGAACTCAAACTATGTTATAGATTAAAAATATATATCTAGAACATTCAAAAATAAAAATTGGCTTTAGATCTATATTTTCTCTTTTATAGTGATTCAAATTTCACCTCACTTGAAATCAATTGTTTCCATCTCCCACCACATTTTTAAAAACAAATCTAATCTAACTAGAGGAAAAATTATACATTTTGAAAGAGGACACTCTCCTCTAGAACATCATATAAATTTTATTTTATTTTATATGATTTAATATTTTTTCTTTCTCAAAATTGACATCTTTTTGAGTGTTAAAATATGTGCTTGTAGAATTTTTTAATTGTAATATGTTATATCTAATTAAAATACTATAAAATCTATATGAGAATATTCTTGACTTTGAAATCTATAAAATGGTGTTTTTATTTTATTGAAAAGAAATCATAAAACAAGTAATATTTATTGAAACATTAATTTTCTGAAATAATATTTTTATTTTTGTAATTAGATACAAAATAGTATAAAACATGCATTTAATAGACATTTCCAATTGGTAAAGTGTGAGACTATATATAACTTAGCTAGAATGAATTTATCTAGATCATATGTTTGAGAAAATTTAATTTTTGGATAGAAATACTCAAATTCAGTCATTCTAATAAGTCAGCTTGAAAGATGACACAACTTTGTACTTTTATCCATAATATAACATATACAAAAGGGGAGAAGATGTGATATAAAGGAAGAATATAAGAAATGAGAAGATGTATTTAATGTAAAGTATATTGAATATATATGTATGGGGGAGCATCTTCATATTATATACATATTTAGATAAAACATCTCTTACAATTTTTTTTTGTAAATATATCAAAAAAAATTATGTTACCAACTTGAAGATAGAGATTGAAGACTAAGGATTTTTTGAACTTTTTTGAATTCATTTTTTATTGATAAGTGTTTTTGTCACTAATGCCAAAGGGGGAGATTGTTGACATTTTACTCAAGTTTGTTTACTAGTGACACACACTTATTTAAATGGTCAGTATCTATCAAGCTTATTGTATAGTTAATAGTGTTAACCAAGTAATTCAGGCTCTTCTAAGTTCTATAGTTGCTACCAAGTATTAGGAACAATATTTAGTTTGCAGGTATGTGCAGGATCATGGTGTGCCAAAAAGTGGCGATCAAAAAAAATGTAGTTCTAAAATATCGCAAACCATTTTGAAATCTATTCCAACATTTTTTCCACCCACCCTATTACTAAAAGAAAACAATTAATATCTTTATAAGGTCTACTACATGTTTTGATACCAAACCTATATGGTCAACTTTCAAAACATCGTAAAAATGTGCTTTTGGCCTGTTTTTATGTGATTTTTACTTCAAACATGTAGCTGATGACTTTTTTCCACCAAAATTTGATGAAATGAAAAGGGTTTCTTAAGAAAGTTCTTAGCTTTCCATATGTAGGATTTGAGAAAATGTGCACAAAAAATCCACGAAGCCTAAGAAAACCTATATGCGAAAAACTTGTCACAAAGAAGAAAAAGACAAGTAGAGGCAAGGGTTTAATCTAAAAAATTTAGACAAAGAAAATATTATTCAACAGATCTTCATAAATGAAAAAATACAAAGACATCAATCCTTATAAAGCATATCGAAACCCAAAAAGGGTAACCTAAGGCCTAAAGAAGCTAGGTTGCACAATATAATTAATAAAATATTAATTATATGTACCTACAAGATAGCTTAAGCAAACTAGAGTAATAGACAACTTATTTAATTAAATCAAAGTGATTTAATTAATAAGTGCGAAAAAATAATTACTCTAACACCCCCCCCTAAAGTGAAGCTCAGGAGGTAAGTTAACCTATCACAGCTATGAAAGCAGGAAAATTGGGTCCTAGAAATAACACCTAATTAGGTACCCAATCACAACAAAATCTCTATAAAGAGGAGAAATAGAGAAAACCACATGAGAAAAAACCTACTCCAAAAAGAGATAGCGAATAATGTTCCAGAAGATATGAACAAAGAGAGATCATGAAGAGAACCACTGAAGCATGAAAAGCCACAAAACTCTGTCAAAAAGTGCAAATCTATAGAACCTCCATGGAAATAGAAGGTATGAACTAAGTGGGTCTCTATGGTAGATGATCCATCTCACCAAAATGCATAGGTAGCTAGTCATTGCAATCACCTAGTATGTAGGATTAGGTAATAAATACATAGCTCACACTAACGAACCATCGACCAAAGAAGAATAGAAGAACTATATAACCCTGACTTAATGCAGACAGGGTGAGGTGATAGGCAACTAAAAAGATGGGCCAAAAATCTCCTACAACATAAGAACCAAACACATCGAGAGTGAGGTACAAACACTAATAAAGGCATGTGTGATTGACACTACATGAGGCAAAAGAGAAAGAGGGCCTATAAGGGGAAAACAACTATCCCCCCCATGGCACTTTATAAAATAGTGCGAGTACAATGAATCACAATGATGAAAAGTATCCTGAAATGCAAGAGTGGCACTTTATCTTAGTGTGTTTCATAAAGATGCTTACAATGAATATCAAAAATGATCATAAAAAGCAATAGGCTAATACAATAGAAGGAAGAGCCCAAAATGAAGTATCTAAAGCAAAAAAATTGATCCTCAGAGTTGAAAAAATAGGATATCCACTAGAATGCTAAAATGCAAAAGACTAAATATGATGTGCCTAGAATAGAATCTAGAACAATAACCAGCATCACTAGAAAGAGCACAATAAGAGCTTTCTAGCGATATAAAGAAGTCCAAAAATGGAAATCAGATGCTCAAGATACGCCTCCCAGAGTGCCAAACATAATATCCAAATTTGATTACCAAAATAGGCAACCAAACTACATCAAAACTCAAAAAATTCTACAAAAATATCTTCGTCTCAGAACCAGCTTTCTAGCACACTTTTTGGATCTAAAAAATACATCTATATGGTCAAGTTACAAATAAAAAACCACCATGCCCTATAAAATGCAAGAAAAATTATTATTTTTTGATAAGAAAATAATAAAAATCAAAAAAAAGGTGCCACCCCTACACCACCAGTGGAGCAGTGCTCGGGGTGGTGAGAGGGGGCCATGGTGGGAGCCATCAGTGGATCCATTGTGGGCCACTGGCAAACTACCAATGGTAACTACTAGCGGTTAACCACCAGCAATGACCACATCTGTTAACCACTAGCGGTTTCGTCATGGTTAACTAACTGCCACAGGCTCAAAAATGCTTGTGCATAATTTTTTTGTATTTTTTTAAATTTTTGTGCCTCAGAGTGTGTGTAGACCATATGGCCCTATATCACAAAAAAAAAGTGCCTCCTAGATCAACGTTGTCCAAATCAGACAAATTTCATATCAAAATAGGGGTCATTCTGAATCCATCTATGATGTCTATTTGGCCTCAAACTGCTATAAAAATTAGTGACTCCTTTGTTTTCTCATAAAATGAACAAAAAAACATTAGATTTGATCTACCAAACCCTTTTTCTCCCTTTTTCTTGAAACACCAAACAAGCTATAGTAGATCTAGCTTTAATACCATATAGGATTTGAGTAAAAGTGCACAACATATCCACGAAGCCCAAGAAAATGTGCATACAGAAAACCTGTCATGGAGAAGAAAAAGACAAGAATAGGCAAGGGTTTAATCTAAAAAACTTAGACAAAGAAAATGTTATTCAATGGATCTAAAAAAATACAAAGAGATCAATCCTTATAAAGGAGATCAAAACCTAAATAGGGTAACCTAAAGTCTAAAAAAGTTAGGTTGCACAATATAATTAATAAAATATTAATTATATGCACCTACAAGATAGCTTAAGAAAACTAGAGTAATAGGAAACTTATTTAATAAAATCAACATGATTTAATTAATAAGTGAAAACAAATAATTACTCTAACAGGTATGTGCAGGATCATGGTGTGTTAAAAAGTGGAGTTCAGAAAAATATGTAGTTCTAAAATATCTCAAACCATTTTGAAATCTATTCCAACTTTTTTTCCACCCACATTGATACTAAATGAAAACAATTAATATCTTTATAAGGTCTACTATATCTTTTGATTCCAAACCTATATGGTGAACTTTAAAAACATTGCAAAAATGTGCTTTTGGCGTATTTTTATGTGATTTTTACATCAAACATGTAGCTGATGACTTTTTTCCACCAAAATTTGATGAAATGAAAAGGGTTTCTTAAGAAAGTTTTTAGCTTTCCATAAATGTAAAGTTTGTCAAATTATGAGTTTAGTAAGTATTCATTACTTGTTTTCTAATGGAGTTGCATATAAAGTGTTGACTCACACACTACTAAAAAAAACCTATAACTTTCAAATGGTAAAGCATTTTTTAAATCCAAAAGATGCACCACATTCTATGTTTCTCACACTATAAGGAAGAAAAATGAAAAATTGAATTTTTCAAAGTTTTGAATTAGTTAAAGTGGTTAGACATGAGAGTTTTTTTATTCCAAAAATACTACAGTCAAAATTTAATTATTAATTTTTTATTTAGAATAAAAATGCCCAAAAATATGTCACATCCAAGCAGGAGTCTACAACTTACATCTAGAATACTATTAAAAAATATTATCATTTGATTTTGATTAAAGTGGTCAGGCATATGTCTACTTCTTATTTTTGTTTTTAGTTTTTTGTAATATTCTATTAAAATTAAAAATTTTGACGAATCAATTTTTATTTCATTGAGATAAGTCCTAGTATTTTAGAAACTAGATTCAATTTTCTAAAGATTATTTTCTCTAAACTTTTTGATATAAAGTTAATAACAAATAGTAAATTGCACATCAAGTTGACATAACCCTAATTTTCTTGTTTTTTATTGCCACTTAAGAGCATAGTTTGGCTGACCATGATCCTGCATGTACCCTTCCATGAGTACTTTCTATGAGGTTGGTGATTATTAATGTCAACTGAGCCTCTTATTGTTTACCAAGTTTCTTAGTGTAAACCAAGTTCTATAGTGGTTACTAAGTTCATGGTTTTAGTGATGTGAATCTATTTTTGATCGAGCTATACAATATCAACCAACTGATTCAATTTATACCAAGCTCATAGTGATAACATTGACCAAGCTATGTACTGTAAATCAAGTGATTTAGTCTATATTCTGAGTTTCACAGTATTGACCAAGTCACTAGTGCAAACCAAGTTCAAACTACTTGGAAGTGATCAGTATGGACCAGACTTCTATGTCTACCAAGGACATGATGATGTTGAGCATTGATAATAGATGTTGAGTATTAGAACCTCACTGAGTGTTTCTTCAAAACT
Organism: Cupressus sempervirens; assembly: GCA_028749045.1. NCBI lineage: Eukaryota > Viridiplantae > Streptophyta > Pinopsida > Cupressales > Cupressaceae > Cupressus > Cupressus sempervirens. Next base: position 253,396,886 of record CM053789.1, read on the forward strand.
CAATTTCCTCTAGTTGGGCTAACTTTATGTATTTTGGTGAGACTTGTATTGTAGCTGGTCCTTTGATGAATTATAAGTTGTATTGGTATATATGTAATGTATTGTATCACATCCAATTATGTATGTAAAAAGCTTAAAAGAGTAGATGTTTGAAGTAAAAGGCTACAAGCAGTATAAGGAGGAGTAAAAAATTATCTATCACAACAAGGTGATCATTACATTCAAAGTTATATCATTTAGCAAATCATAGTTACAGATCAGAGATCATCCACTAGTTCCTCCTAACAGGTAGAATGGTTAAATCCTTCCACAAGGTAGACTTAACAATCTTTTGTAAATCTCTTTATTGGGTGTATACTTCATTGTATATTTGTAAATCCTTTTACAAGGTGGACCTAGTAAGCCTTATTGCTCCTAAAAAGGAAGATCATCACAAGTGATCATTATAAGCCTTAATAGGCAAACTTTATACTACAACACTAAAGCTTGTGGGTATCATCCCCACCCCAATTTTACTTTCTATTTGGAAGGTTTCTAGGTCACCATATTGGCTATCTAAGTATTATGAATTTTTTAATGCTTTTAGTTTTTCATGCATGCAATTTGATCAAAATATTCATGAATGATTAATTGGTATATAAAGATTAAAATTTTACTAGTTATTGATTCATATCTCCCCTCTTAGTAACTTATCCTATCATATATTTCCAACATGTATATGTTTACAAATTTCTATAAAAGTCATATTCTCAAAATTCTCAAACAAAGGATGATCCAAGAGCCACTCATCCTCCCAAAATATGACTTTACTACCATTATCAACTTTCTATTTACATCATTTATTCAAAATATGTTTAGCTCCTTGGAACACATTCCAAATAGTAGAACATGAAGGAACATTAGGGTAGGATAGAAATTCTAAAACATAAGGAGCCTCACTAAGGTAATTATCTTTCTAAATGGAACTCCATTCCTTATTGTCACGATAAACTCTCCATCCTTGTTTTACTATTAAGGCTTTATTCATACTTCTTATAAATATAATACCTAACCCACCTTCCATCTTGGGTTTATAGATATTTTCTCGAGCAATCAAAGCTATTCTCTTCTTTTCCTTAGTTCCAAACCATGAAAAGTTCCTTTGAATTTTATTAATAGCCTTAAAAAATTTAGCTAGGATCCTAATAGTTATAATGTGATTAATAGAGTGATTCAAAAGTTATTATAAGATCAAATTCCTTTGTGTGTTAACTTCTTTTTTTTAACCCTTGCATCTCTCATTTTATTTAGTGCGTTGGTATATTTTGTTGCTAAGATTTACCTCTATAATACCACCTCTACTAATATGGATGAGAATTTGAAATGAAGGGAGCCCAAGAACTATAAAAAATGGAAGAATAAACTAAAATTTATGAGGAAGATTTAAAAGTGAGACCTTTCTCGATTTATGAAAATCTAAAAGTGTTAAAACTAGAAATCATTGTAAGACACCTCTAACATATAGTCAATATATTCATTGAGACTATGGTTCTCAAGACTACAGGTATGTATTTATTTCATGATAGTAAGTTGTCTAAAGTTGATGTTAAGTGTTCTCCTACGTCTAGGGAAGAGATGGATATAATTATCAAATATTCATAGGGTGTGCTTATGATTGCATATTTAAATTTATTTGAAAAAGAGTGTTGATAATTTTGATCTAGTATAATATCATGAATGGTCTCTATGATAGGGCCCATTCCAAAAATTATGTGCTCATTAACCATTTATAGCATAGAAGGAAGGTGTGTTTTTCATTTTACCTCTTATACTCCCTAGGAAGGGTATGAGTTCCTACAGAAAGAAATCATAGAAGGAAAATTTGAATGAAGGGATTATCCTTATCATCTTTAGCTTTATTAAGAAAAATATTCCCAATCCTATTGATCAATCTATTTTAAAGAAGAAATATCCTTATGTGGATCTCAGTAGTTCCAAGGGTAAGGGGAATAAAATTCTTGTTGAGATGCAGATAGATTTTCCATTTTTGGATTAAAAAGTTCAAGTCTACTAGTGATATAATGGATATGGAGTCTGAGTCTAAGGATGAAAATGTGGAGTATTTGGTATAGGTTACTACTATTGAATAATTAGTTGATAACATGAATAAAGAAGATGGAAAGGCTAGTGAGGATTTTTATGTCTCAATAGAGAGGATTATTTACACCCTGATTTAGTTATGCCCAAATGACCTATCAACTTGTCCTTTATCATATTAAAATATTCCTTTTATCAAGAAGAGTAATGCTAAGGAGATCAATTTGATTGCATAATGTGTTAAAGATATTGATAAATAAGCCCATATTTTAGTTGATTATGAATATTTTGTGGATGATGAAACCCCTGTCTCCCCTAATTATTTATCTAAAATGATTAGAAGGAAATATAATTAGAAGGATATGCTTCAAGGTGTAAAGATAAGTATAATAATGAGACTCATGAGTCTATCCCTCTCATCAAAATGCATGATCCTAAGGTAATTGATGTGAGCATCCTAAAGGAGGCTTTGAGAAACATGATGGTGGATCTATATTTTGAAGTCCTTCCAAGCCATGAAGAAGAGCCACTAGCCACTACTACCTTGCCTTTCAGAAGTCCCAAGACTCTACTATGGCTGACCCAACACAACAATCGGGTTGGATGGGTAAGCCCCCTATCTATATCCCCCTACGAGTGGAAAGGGGATGGAAACCCCACCCCCTAAATGTCAGAGGAGTCTGTGGGTGGGAGGAGATGGAGGATAATACAAAACTTCCCACACTCTAGAGAGAAATAGTCGATTGATCATACAAAACACTAGATTGATCTTCCTATACATAAGTAGGGTGCAACACCTATTAGAAATAAGGATTATAGAGAGGGGGAGGTGAATCATTAATTTACAAACTTTAGTCACCAATTGGATATTATTACCTACTTTAAACCATGCATAAAAAAGTCGTAAAGTAATGTTGAATAGTAAGAATAACAATGCACAAAGATGCCATGTAAATCAGAATACTTACAGCTACCAAGTTACCTTTAGTTCCAAGTTAGAAGCCAAGATACTTCAAGTGACATGATGAGTGTGCTTTAAATATTATATGTGCCAAGTATGTTATAGGGGACATTCTGACATCACTCAATGGTCACTGAGCATTATCCAAATTAGGCATTGAACATTTATTGAAGCTTTCATAAATTAGGCTCCCATGTGTGAGATTAAGGAAAAATCATGATAAATATTCATCATTAAATAAAATTTAGTTGGTTGACATCAATTGAGTATGATCTTCTTCTAGTTTGGTCATGTTTCACTTTGTACTCAACAAAATTAAATTCAACTTATATGGTTGTAGATCAAATTGCTCATTCTTCAATTTTGGGCGCATTAGATTTGTACTTTTCCCTTCTCAATTCGCAACTAATTTTTGATTTAAGGATACCCTCTTTATTACACACGAAGTGTAGGTACTCCACTTCTTGTGTAAGTATACTAAGGGATTTAGTTTAAGTTGTAGAATGAATTTCAATCCAATTTATTTATCTAGCTTGTTTTGTTTATCACTCAAATTGCTCTCAACATGTTGTCTCCATAAGAAGCATGTGTGAAATGTGATTCTTGCCATTAGTTCCACTACAAAATATTGTCAAAAAAATTTAGAATCAAGCTTCATTCGGCATTGGATGAAGATGCAATTTCTCACCCCATTGAAGATGTAGTTCTAGATAATATATTTATTGTGCACTCTTATAACACCTGGTGTGTGATTTGAATGATAATTGGGGAGGATGTTTTCTCTACATCTGGAAGGAATCTTTTATTCCCGTCAACTTTGGTCTCCATTTTTTAATCCAATGCCATGGATCTTCTTCTATCTTCATCGAGATTAGAAATTATCCCTTCAAGGTGGTTAGGCTAGAATTTTGGGATGATAATAAATTGAAATGTGCAATGTAGAGCTATGATTTGTAGACTTGTAATGCCCTAGTTGGTGGCATATTTTCAAGAAATATTCTCATGAAGAACCATGAGGCCATGACGACTTTTGAAGTGATGCAAAAAACCTTCAAGAAGCACAACACTCAGTTCCTACTCAAGACCCTACAATTCACAGCTTGTGCTTTGGGTTTTCAGTTGACTGAGGAGGTGAAGAAAGTTACTTTTTCTTTGATTGACATTTTGAGGATTCCAATTTCTAATGCTTGGGAAAAAGCTACCCAAATAAAGACATTGATGGCCACCCCAACTCATTTGGTCAGTGAACCTAGTGCCTGGTCATTCTCATCTCTCAAAGATCCTAGTCTTGATCACCATGTCTTAGTAGAAACCACTCAGCCTCTATATCTAGATGTCACTATACCTAGTGTTTGGGGCTTGCCTTCATCCACTAGTTTGTCTGCTAGCACTTTAGATGTTGTTGCTGCTAGTGGTTGGGTCGTGTCTTCATCCATTGGTTTTTATATTAGCACTTTAGATGTTGCTACTGAGGGCCCAAGCTTGGGATATGACTTTGCTCCTTTATCATGTCCAAATTTTGGATGGGGCTTCTCGATAATGGGTGTTTCCAATGAGGATATGGATGAAAGATAGCACAATAGTATCTTTTGATCTTGTTGGGTTTTTCTTTCTCCTCACTTCAAGCATGTTTTATAGAATGTTGAAAATCTTGTTTTGATTAAATTTGAGTCCCCCATTCATGATATGGGATGAAATTATAAAAAATGATAAACTTCAAATTTTGATTGGTTGTTCATCGATATAGTTAGATTGTAAATATCGATGTTAAGTCAATTGTAAATATTGTGACAATGGTGGGTTTTCTTTCTGGTTCTTTCCCAGTTGAGCTCTTGAACAAGTTTTTATAAATATATATCTAGTCTCTTGTCCACTTTTGCCAAAAAAAAACAATGCACAAATATAACTCGTAAAACCATATTTTATTAACTACGGAAACCTTGGCCAAGGGAAAACACTAGTGGGGATTATATTCACTAGATAATATACTAATATATAAGTTCCTTGTTAGAGGATGAACATTGTTAGGAGTCAATGAGAAAATTCAATATAATGAGGCCCTATTAGAAAACTTTGAATCCCTGTTAGGAGATTCCAATCCTATTAGGAGTTGTGGTACAATGTATGTAAGAAGAGCCCATTTCCCAAACATGCAATTTAAATTACAAGAAGAGCTCACTTCTCAAACCAGTAATTTACTATTATCTCTCTTTCTTGATTGATCTCTAATCTTTATCTTGATCTCAGATGACCAGATAGCTCATATAACACTTTATATTTATTACTTTCACAAGAGTTCGCTCTTTATGATTTGTAAGTCACATTTTTCATAATAGCTCTAAATCTTATCACAAAAAATCCTTTACACAAATACCATGCCTTTACAAAAATTTCTACTTGGTCATTTAATACCACAAACCACTTTTCAAAATTTTTGTAAACATCTAGGATGTCGGCCCTAATTAGATAAGTGTTTTGTTATCAAAACAATTTTTTCCTTCAATTTTATTGTCCTACTTCATCAAAACATGATTATCTCTATTTTGTATAGTCCATACTAACTTTTGAGGTTATACACATCATCACCAACATGTATTCTATCTCTATATAAATTTTCTAGTCATAATATGACATCAACAACATGTTATAAACAAAACAATACTTTGCTATAAACCAAATTCTATGCTTAGACAATTTTTTGATTACCAAACACTAAGTATCTTTATTTCTGAGGTTTTTTGTCAACATGTACATCATATGTTGCAATAAATGACAATAATTACATATCACTATTAGCTAATTGTCAAAAATCTATCCCTTTGGAATTGATGACAAAAAAGTACAAAAAATTGGCTAAGTGACAAAAACTTAACAAAAACAACATATAATCATTCCATCTATTACAACTTGTTCACCTTTACATTTGCTCCCCCTCACAATATACTTTACTACTTTTATTCACATTGTATCTCTCCCCTTTTCGACATGTATACAATTTTCACATGTATCTCTTCCAATTTGACATCCATGGCAAAGGTCCAAATGTAAAAATTTTGTCCAAAAAACTGTCAACACTATTGTCCTTTCTTATGCTAATATGATCTTCATACAAACATCAAAAATAGCCTTTGGATTGTCATGTTGGAAATAATCAAGACTAGCTAGGTTACTAAGAGGGGAGGGGTGAATCAGTAACCTCAAAAAAATTGAATCAATTCACCACTTAACCATATACATCATTCACCATTCATTCATCTCATCTACTCTATGCATGAAAAAGATAAACATTCATAACACATGAACATAGTATTTTGGTGACCCAAAAACCTTCCAAATAGAAAGTAAAACCGGGGTGGGGATGACACCCACAAAACTTCACTACTATAGTATAAAATTGGCCTATTAGGGCTTACATTGACAACTTATGATGATCTTCCCTATTAAAAGCAATTTGGACTGCTAGATCCACCTTGTTAGAGGTTTTACAAACATACAATGAAGTATGCACTCTGTTAGGAGATTTATACAAAGAATATTAAGTCTACCTTATTAAAGGATTTAGAAAACTGATTCACCTATCAAGATGAAATAGTAGATCTAACTTACAACTTGATTGATGATTAGATCTTTGAAGTGTAGACCACCTCTTGTCACTGATATGACTTTGTTGCTCCTTGTAGACCTTGCTGAATACTTTGTTGTACTACTAATTTTTATTCACTCTTCTCAAAATATCACATATTCATTTATTTTTCATACTCGTGATAAAAAGAAAATGATACAATACATTACATATATACCATTCCAATAATTACAATTACAAGGTCGACTAAAACACAAGTACACAAAACATTACTAAGTTGGAAAAATAGTAGAAAAATTTTGTTCTTCAAGCTGACTTGGTGACCTTTTTATACTTAGCATCCATTGTATTACTTGGCATCATCATGCACTTGGTAGAATTATAAGCTTGGGCCATACTAATCACACAACATAGCTTGGAACTCAGTAACCATTGGAGACTTAGTAGATATAGTGTGACTTGGTAGAAACTGAATCCTTTGTTTATGTTGCTATCACTCGGTAAACACTACACTTCCATTATTTGGTAGAAACTAGCTTCAAATCATACGAACTGATGAGTTGGTAGACACTATGAAGCTTGGTAACCACTATCTATTCAATAAACACTATAAGCTTGGTGAACACTACTAATCTACACACTCACTCAATAGCTTCAAAAATGCTCGATGTGAACTACTTAAGTGATGAACATACTAGGTAGCCACTGAATGCTTGGTATAAACTGTGGACGAAGTGATGAGCTTGGTATTCATTTAGAGTTGAATAAGTTTTATCACTAATGACAAATACAACATAATGGCAAAAATCTACCCCTTTGGCATTAGTGCCAAAAACACTTATGAGCCAAAACTTATGTACACTAACATACTGATTTTGATTTTTCAAAATTGATCTTTGTAAAGCTGCTATATATACATATCTTACATATCTCATATATCTCCCCCATACATATGGCATAATATATACATAGCTTATCACTGCACATATATCAATCTATTTTCTCCCTTATTTATTCACAAGTCTCTTACTTCCTTTGACTTTTACTATCTCTTACTCCCCCTTTTTGACAATAATGCCAAAGAGATATGCAAAATATTCAAATAGAGACATCAAAATGTGAGAGAAATTCAGAGTGTACCTTGAGAATAAGAGCCAATGTCTTATCCCAATTGTCTTGCAAAATTTTATAGGTGGAGAGTGCCACTTGAACTTTTGAAGAAAGTTCAATCGTATGATCTACTATAGAAAAATTGTTATCTTGAACCAATGTTTTTGAATATTCAATTTGTTTTTGCATTGAGTCCATAACTAGAAGGATCATATTTTGAATATCAATTAGTGTATGGCTGATCCTAGCTTCATCTCTTAGCAATTCTACCTACATTTCTGACAAAAATCCCACCTTCATGTGATGTGTTGAGCTTGAACTATGGTCAAGTTGTAGCTTTTGAGCATTTTATTTCATATCAACATCAATCTTATTCAATTTCTTCTTTATATTCATAGTATACTCGATAACATCACAAATCTTGCTGAAAAGTGATGTGACATTGGTGAAAGATTGTTCAAGATTGCTCAAAATTGAAGACAACTCTACCAAATTAATGGCAATGTTCTGAGCAATGTGCTCAAGCACCTTATTATCAAACTTCTTCTCTGCCTTCTCTATGAGCTTTTCTTGTCCAGAGGTATCCTCGTTGAACTTATTCATAGCTTCTTCCAATTGCAACAAAATGTGTTGAGATGAGTCTACATCAACACCTATAGCCTCAGTTATTATATTTTTGGCATTTTCAATTATAGTAAATTCTCTATCTCTCTCATCTCTAAGCTACTTCTACCTTTCCTTTTTCACTAAAAGCTGACTGACCAATATCATTTCATTAGTTGTGGCAGTGCCCAGATCTATCTTAGGAATAACAATTTCTTTGTCCAAATCAATATCTTCATCAATTGCTTTGCCAGTAAGCATAATTTTTCAAGGAGTCTTTGGTTTTACTTCTAAGCTTACTTCTTTGGACTTAGAAATGGAAAAAATAGTAGAAGTAGTTGGACTTGCAGTAAAGACTTGAATTGGTCCAACTAAAGGAAAATTGAGAGAGGTACTAACTGTATCCAAAATTGATGTGCTTCCCAAAAATGAAGTACCAATAGGTCATATACACACTAGAATATTTATAACTAAAGAACTTGTTGGTGTTTGAAAATGCTGGAGGATTTTCAATTATCCCAATGAGAATATGACGCATCTAGGGGAAACTAACTCCCATCTTTAACATATCATTTCAGACACTAGGCCAACTATAAGGCTAGACCCTTCTTCTACTTTAGGCTCTTCAAGACCTAAGCGGGTGGACCTCAAATTCAATTGATATCGTAGTAGTGCAAAAAAATATCCCTAAATCTATTAAGTAGATGAAAAACTTTATATCTCCTAAAGCCTTATGCAATAACAAAGAAGTGTAGTAGCTAATTACAACTCTACAAAATGCACAAGCTGAGTGAGGGTTAAAATTTGATAGCTCTTCAACATAAAAGGGTAAAAAATGTTTGATTAATAATGTTGGTTTCAACAGATCCCTCATATGAAACTCATATTCACCCATGAAACTCATATCATCTTTATAATCCTCAAGAAGTTTGGGTAGAATTTTGAACCTATTGTTCATCCTTTCCTTGAAATTCTCAAAATAATTATCCATAAAACTATCGAAGTTTACACCCATTTTTGTAAGAACTCATTTATCTAATCCAAGATAGGAACATCTTTTCTTAGATGGGGAAAATTTTTTCACACAAAAGAAAAGACATGTCAACAAAGAACCAAAGTTAAAAGAGTTGTTCTTTGATGTCCTAATACTATCCATATTCTTGTTCAATTATTTCAATAGTAATTCTGACAAGTCAAATTCCATGTTTTTCTTCACAATCTTAAATGCTAAATCCACTACCTCACATGGCATGTTGTTCAAATGACTAGAGCTATAAATTTTATGAGCAATTAAATGAATATCAAATCTCAATTCCACATTATAAATAGTTCTAATTTTCAAACCTCTACCGTCCTACTCGGCTAGGGTTTTCTTTTGGAGTTCATCCCGACATGTGATTTTGGTAGATTTTTCTTTACTCAGCATGGGGAGACTAGTAATCTTGTGAATTATCTTCTTGGTTATTAACATGGATTGCTCTACCCATAGTTGACCATTGTGCACATTACTGAGAATGTATCTAATCCACTTAATTTTGAACGCTTCTTTGTAGGTGTGTGATATGGGTCAACCCTTTTGTTTCTAAATGCTTATGCTCAATTTTTAGTGAACCATCAACCCACATTTCCTCTAATGTAGTATCAATCTCTTGGGTTCCAATTTCCTGAATAGAACACTTAAAATAAGTGCAAATTTCATTAATTAATAGTATCTTTGGTGGAATCTCGGTTTGAGCTCCATTAGGGTCAAGTCCCTCTGCAATTGCTGGAACTAGTTTTAAGTTTGGTACTTTCCACTCTACACCCTTAACCAACATTTTTGAACCTCTTTTTGCCTTGTTGCTGCTAGTACCTCCTGATGCCATCGCGACATGGTAAATGATAGAAATTTTCAAACAAATTCTTTGCTAGAAATTTTCTCAAAATTGCTTGGAATTGTTTGTGTGCACCAAAAAATCTCTTAGCTCTGTGAATATTGAAGTCATGATGAAGAATGAATTTGAATTCTATCCCTTTTGATGAAAATTCAACATTAATGTTAGGTACCATACTGACATAGTGTGTGACAAACTATCATCCACTCACTAGCTAGGTAGAAACTTGTGACTGAGCGACTGAACAAATTTTTCATTACTCTCGACCTTACTCGGGTGAGTCTATGAATAACCTTGCTCGGTAAGGTCTTATATCATGTGATCCCTTTGTATCTAAAATACTAATTTGGATCTTCTATTTTCTCCATTTGGAACTACTCGAGATATGACTTGAGGATATAGTTCCAGTTCCTCCTCTATGAGTTTAACTAGTAATGGTCGAGTCACCCACTCTTTGAGTGACATGGCCATCATTTGAACTGTTCTGCTTAATAGATTTGGTAACCCACTACTATCTCATCTGCTTCTTGATGTTATCAGCTTTAGCTTTCTTTTCATCTTCAATTCTTCCTATATTCATGCAATTTTTAGCTATATGACAAATTTCAGTGCATGTATAACATCTTACTTTTGAGTCCCTCTTTCTCAAGTGATGCCTTGTGCAATCTATGCCAATGTGTCCATATTCTCCACAATAGTGACATCTACACCAAGTTTTTTAGTCCCAACCAAATATTGCTTCGAACAATTCTTTTAGCTAGATTGAATGATTTGGATCTACATTTAGATGCCTTGTGACCTTGTTTCTTGAATTTGTGACATTTGCCTTCAAATTTTTGTTTCTCGTTGCATTCATTAGCTTTATGACCATGCTGACTACAATTGTAGCATTTTTCATTAAATTTTTCCTTTCCATTGCTCCAACATTTGTTGGATGTATGACCTAACTTACCACATTGATTGAAAGTAGGTCTTTGATTCCTTTGGGCACCTTGTTTGGAAGATTCTCCTTCTTCTTTTTATCCAAGTCCTACTTTACCTTTTTGCCTATGAAGATTCTCCTTACTTAGCTGATTCAATTGATCCACATCTACTTGAGATTTCATCATCCTTTCATTGAGTTGCTTTTTAGAAATTAGATCAACTTTCAATCTTTCATTGTTTTGTCTTTTAGTGATCAAATCATTCCTTAGACTTTCATTTTCAGATCTCAGATTCATGATTTCCTCATTGGAGAGCTGATTTATAAGACTTTCTTGCTAAAGGGATTGATTTTGATGTGCATTGTTCCTTGCTTCCAAGTCTTCACTTTCCTTATTCCTTTGTTCCAAAATTTCACAGATTCTTATTGACTGAATTTCTTGTTCTCTTTTCAATTTTCTTACCTCTTCTAACAGAGAGCCATTCTTTTCTAGAAGTTCTTTGATTGCCTCATTTTCTTTCTCAAAACTGCTTGATGAGAAAAATTCTTCAGTCTTTTCTTCAACATAATGATGGTGTTTCATTTCTTTTGCAAGTTCCTTCCTTCTTTTCAAGGATTGGGAAAGATGCTTTTTTTCTTCCTTGAGTTGAGTTATGGCCATCTCTAGATCTAGCTTTTATTTATCAATAGATTTATCAAGTTTGAATATCTTCATTGCTCTTGATCTTTGCTCAAGCTATCAAACTTTATGCTAATAACCACAGAGCTTTGATACCAATTGTTAGAAATAATCAAGACTAGCTAGGTTATTGAGAGGGGAGGGGTGAATCAATAACCTCAAAAGCTTTAAATCAATTCATCACCTAATCATATAACTCATTCACCATTCATTGATCTAATCTACTGTATGCATGAAAAAGATAAACATTCATAACACATGAACACAGTATTTTAGTGACCCACAAACCTTCCAAATAGAAAGTAAAACTAGGGTGGGGATGATACCCACAAAACTTCACTACTATAGTATAAAGTTAGCCTGTTAGGGCTTACATTGACCACTTCTGGTGATTTAAATTGTTAAGAGTAATTTGGACTGCTAGATCCACCTTGTTAGAGCTTTTACAAACATACGATGAAGTATGCACTTTGTTAGGAGATTTATACAAAGGTTTTTAAGTCTACCTTGTTAAAGGATTTAGAAAACTAATTGACCTATCAAGATGAAATAGTATATCTGACTTACAACTTCATTGTTTATTAGATCTTTAAAGTATAGATCACTTCTTGTGACTAATATGACTTTTTTGCTCCTTGTAGACCTTGCTAAATACTATACTTTACTACTTATTCATATTCACTCTTCTCAAAATATCACATATCCATTCCTTTTTCATACTCATGGTAGAAAGAAAATGATACAATACATTACATATATACCATTCCAATAATTACAATTACAAGGTTGGCTAAAACACAAGTAAACAAAGCATTATCAAGAGTCAGCCAAACAGTAGAAAACTTGGGTTCTTCAAGCTAACTTGGTGAACTTTTGATACTCAGCATCCACTATGTTACTTGGCATCATCATGCACTTGGTAGAAGTATAAGCTCAGTCCATATTATTCACACAACATAGCTTGGAACTTGATAACCATTGGAGACTCGGTAAATATCGTTTCGCTTAGTAGAAATTGAATCCTTCATTTACCTTGATGTCACTCGGTAAACACTACACATCCATTACTCAGTAGAAACTAGGTTCACATCATGCAAACTGATGACTCGGTAGACATTGTGAAGCTCGATAACCACTATCTATTTGATGAACACTGTAAGGTCATTGAACACTACTAATTTGCACACTCACTCGATAGCTTCAAGAATGCTCAGTGTGAACTGCTTAAGTGATGAACATACTAGGTAGCCACTGAATGCTCAATATAAACTATGGATTGAGTGATGAGCTAGGTAATCATTTGAAATCTAATAAGTGTTATCACTAATGACAAATACAAAATAATGCCAACATGTCCATATCTTTGGTCCATGTTTCTGTGGTAGACTTAGCTGAGGTGAGAATTTCACATAAGGCATATGATTCAATCTCAACTACATTAATATCTAAATATAAAAAGTTAGAAAACATATCCTTCGTCTTGACACATTCCTCTAACTATTTCTCAATGAAAGATAATGCTAGAGCAATAGATTCTTTCAAATTAGATGACCTCTTCAAAATTTTCTCTTTTTGAAGTTTCAGTTTCTTGATGTAACTATGAATAATGGCAACTTGACCTTCAAAATTATATACTTTACAAGATGGATGATGGATCTAGTTGGACAAAGTCTCTAGCTCACTCTTTTTAACTTTATCTAACTATCAATGTCTTTGGTTAGCTTGTATAATAGGGTACGCTTAATATATAAGGTTTTCCTTCCATTTGGCATTTTTGAAGTTCTTTTATAAAAGTATCAAGATTAACTAAGTCATTCTTGATATTCAAAAAGATGGTGCTAAACAAGTTAGCATCATGGGAAATTTGTGCCTTCACCTCAGCAACATTCAACAAATACTTTAACTCTTCATCAAAATATTTTAGCATAGCTTGTGTTCTTTGTTCAGGATCTATTTTAGTCTACTAAATTGCCAATGTACGATGTAGTCTATTTGTCACTTCCATTAATATTTTCTACAAAATTTTCATCATTTTATTTTTCTGTAAAAGTTTGGACAGGAATGAGATCATATCTCTTTGATCATCATCATCAGTAGCCAAATTGGAAAGAGAGAGTGGAGTGAATGAACTAGATGGTTTAGTCTCATTCTCCCTCTATTTCTTTGTTATTTCTTTCATTCTTTTCTCTTCTTCTTCTTTCTTTTCCTTTTCCTCTCTTTTTCTCTTCTCTTCCAATCTTTTCTTTTCATCTTCCTCAGTTTTCTTTTTCTTCTCTTCATTTGCAATTCTTCTCTTTCTTTATTCCTTTATCCTCTTATCTTCCTCAATCTATCTCAACTTACCCTTAATATCCTTGGCGTCTAGTTCATTTGCTTCAAAACCACCAAATAGATTGGTATCATAAATGTTAATGGTAACATTAGTTAGATCAATCTAAATAGTGTCGCCACCTACTAATATTTTTGAGGTTCTAGGAGCTAGAGGAGATGCTGCCTTTGTCAACATTTGACTATTTTTTGTTATAGTGTCATTTCTTAAATTATCCTTTTCACCAATCATAAATAAAATTTGTCTCAATTTATTCCTCAAATACAGTGTTAGGTTATTCAATAGTCTTTTAATTTCATCTTCATCATTAGTCTTGCAAATGGTTCTGAGCATAGGCTTCTAAATTTCAAGGTATTCTTCCCTTGTGGGACCCTTTTTCCTAATGAGTCTCTCATGATTTTTTTTTAATAATGCTCTCAATGTCCTTCAATTTTAGATTATTTGATACAATGTATCTCATAGTAGATATATCTATCTAATATCTCTCAAAATTGATGTATAAATCATAAAACTTCTTCATCTAAACAAAATTACCTTCATTTTTAATAGTAGTATTGATCATTTCTATCTTCAAATTCCAAGGTTGTCGAGCTTTGCCTGCTACTTGCTTAGGTGAAGTCGCCTTTTTTGCTTGCTTAGTTTCTTGTTCCTCATCTTCTTCATCAGTAGAATCAATTGTCAACAATTTTTTTTCTCTTTCCTAGTCATGTGGCCAATTGTTTGACTCTCTTTGTCTTTGTGAACACTACTTCCACTAATCATTTACACTTTCTCTTTGGTTCACTAGGCTAAACATTAGACACTGCTACATAGAGGATGCTCTATTCTAAAGATGTCTCAACAATTGATACTAACAAAGGTTCTATGTTTAGTATACCTTGCTACATTTCCTCTCTTATAGCCTTAGATTCACTCTCTATCATTCCTATCTCTAATAGTGCATTTTTCATTATAGATTCAACCTTTTTGTGTGATATCATTTCTAAGGTTGCTTGATGAGCTTGCTGTGTGATCTCATCATATGTGCCAAATCTATATTCAGCATTTTCTCAATTTGAATTGAGTACCAAATCAATATAACCAACTACAACATCATCATTCAATTCATAGCTCAAGGGATCTAGAAATATCTCTCAAGGTTCCACTACTTGAATTTATTTATGATCTATATCAACTAGAATACAAATGTCTTATTTGAATCTATCAATGATTGTTGGTGCAATTCTAAATCATTGTTTCTGATGCAGGAGCATCTTGCATGGAAAAATTATTGGAAAAAAAAAATTGAAAAAAAAAAATTAAAAAGAAAAAAAAAAAAATTAAAAATTGGAGTAGAGAGAAAGTGACGAAAATTAGAGGAGAAATAATAAATAAATAAAAAGGGAAAAAGGAGAAAAGAAAGGAAAAGACGATTTCTATTTTCGAGGTGCATAGGTGGCATAAAATAGAAAAATAAGAAAAATAGTTGTCATTCCATTAATCGAGGTGTGTAGGTGGAAATTCTAGAAGGTTTTGGATAAATCATGTATTTAATATTTGTTGGGTGCTTAGTTGTATTTGGGTGGGAATTTAATATTTATTTAAAGATAGTTGTATTTACCCTTTATCCCACATTGGTTGTGTTTGTAATGTCTTGGGTTAGAAGTGCCTATTTAAGCAAGGCTTATTATCATTTGTAATCAAGCTCAAGGAGAAGCTCGAGGAGCGGAAGCTCAAGGTGAAGCTTGAGAAGTAGAAGCTTGAGGAGTAGAAGCTCAAGGGGGAAGCTTGAGGAGTAGAAGCTCAAGGAGAAGCTCGAGGAGTGGAAGCTCAAGGAGAAGCTTGATATCATCTTGTGGGTGTTGTAAGGATCTTCAAGTATAATAAAATTTCTTGTGAAGTATTTTTTTTATTGGTCTCCATATTGTTGCTTTCTTGATTGTGAGTAGGTAAAGGTGGTGTGGCCCTTTGTCAATGGTATCAGAGCGTACCTTCATCAAGTGGTATCAAAGTCGTACCTACAATAGTGGTATCAGAGAAAAAGTTCTTGAGTGTACAAGTAGATCGCCAAAGTGTGAGGTAAAGTTTATCAGATCTAGTGGATTGCAAATCCGTTGTCCTAGACTTGTGATGTGGTTCCTGATTGTTTGTGGGAGGTGGCAGGTTGCGATCTGACTTGTAAAAAATTTGGTTGTCACAAGGAGCGTGGGAAGGATTTGTTACAAAGGGTTTATGAAGATCTTGGGAGATGGCTCCAAGAGGATTGGACCCTAAGATGACTGCGAAAATCCATGATATAGTGGAGAGAAATTTTTCTAAGATGATTTCTCGGTTGGATGATAGATTGGCTGATCAAGTTAAGGAGGTTCGTGAGAGAAGATGGCATCACAAGGTTGAGGTGGAAGAGGTTGGTTTTTCTGATCAGTCTGTGGAGTCTGATGCAGAACCTGTAGAGAAAATATAGGTTGTTGCTGAGGATATTCCTAACCTTGCTAATGTTGGGATGGAGGTTGGTTTTCATGATCAATTGGTTGAATCTGACATGGAGATTATGGAGCACTTGGAGGTGGATGATCCAATTGTTGGAGGTGAGTTATGTATTGCAGAGCATCTTGTTGTCAGCAATGAGGTTGTTGGTGTTGAGAGTTTGGCATGTATTGATGGAGATCTACATGTTGGTGCTGATATGAAGTTTTTTGTTGCTGATGCAGGGTTTGTTGCTGCTGGTGTGGATTCACTAGTTGTTGATGTGAATGGGAGTTTGCTAATGAAGCATTATGTTCAGTTTGTTCTTGTGCATGAGCTTGTTGATTGGATGGTTGAGATGTTGGTGTGGAAGATTTGCATGGTGGTTTTGTTGTCCCTATTGAGGTGGAAGCCTTTGGTGAAGATGAAGATGGTGGTAGATCTTTCTTTTGGCGTCAAAGTGTGGGACACACTTTTCTATCTATCAGGGGAGTCTGATGCAGGAGCATCTTGCATGGGAAAATTATTGTAAAAAAAAAATTGAAAAAAAAATTGGAGGAGAGAGAAAGTGACGAAAATTAGAGGAGAAATAATAAATAAATAAAAAGGGAAAAAGGAGAAAAGAAAGGAAAAGAGGATTTCTATTTTCGAGGTGCATAGGTGGCATAAAATAGAAAAATATGAGAAATAGTTGTCATTCCATTAATCGAGGTGTGTAGGTGGAAATTCTAGAAGGTTTTGGATAAATCATGTATTTAATATTTGTTGGGTGCTTAGTTGTATTTGGGTGGGAATTTAATATTTATTTAAAGATAGTTGTATTTACCATTTATCCCACATCGGTTGTGTTTGTAATGTCTTGGGTTAGAAGTGCCTATTTAAGCAAGGCTTATTAGCATTTGTAATCAAGCTCAAGGAGAAGCTTGAGGAGTGGAAGCTCAAGGTGAAGCTTGAGAAGTAGAAGCTTGAGGAGTAGAAGCTCAAGAGGAAAGCTTGAGGAGTAGAAGCTCAAGGAGAAGCTCGAGGAGTGGAAGCTCAAGGAGAAGCTTGATATCATCTTGTGGGTGTTGTAAGGATCTTCAAGTATAACAAAATTTCTTGTGAAGCATTTTTTTTATTGGTCTCCATATTGTTGCTTTCTTGATTGTGAGTGGGTAAGGGTGTTGTGGCCCTTTGTCAATGGTATCAGAGCGTACCTTCATCAAGTGGTATCAAAGTCGTACCTCTATCAGTTTCATTTCACTTTAAAATGTTCTTCATTATTATGTTTCCATTGTCCAATATTTTTTCTGTAGGATGCATTTTTCATACCTCTATAATATTCTCCATTGTCCATCTATCACTACTTATTATATTTGTCACTGATAAGTAAGTAAATATTTAAAGTACATAAAAAAATATGTGATTGATTAATGACTAGAATCTAAAAACACCATTCTTTGTTCTTTTAAGCTTTTCTAGGTACTCTAGGACTTGCATTCTTAATATTTCACTAAGATTCATTTTCTCTTTTTCCACACTTATCTTAAATATGGTACATATATGAATCCTACTAAAAGTTTATCAATCTTTGAACTTGTACAAATTGAATAAGCAATAATTCCACTTAGCAATCTCACATTATCTTGCTTGATGATGTTGCTCACCATAGCCTTACTATTGTACACTACCTTAGTATAGCTTTCAACTTTCTTTTTGACCATCTTCTCACCTATAGGTACACTGCCTTATTTTCTAAGACTAGTTACCTCATGAATAAGGTCGGCAGAAATGTCTACTACATTATCTTGCATCCATAGTTTTCCATCATGTATCCTACTCAATATAATCTATGTCCATTCATTTCTATCTATTTCAGAATAGAAATTATAATTAAACAAGTCTAATTCCCTTAGATGTTCACATTCAGGATTCATAGTCATTTTGTGGTTGGGAACCAATTCCATATCTTTGTTCATGAATTCACTAGCAATTGACTCAAACTTGATATTTAAATAACTTCCTATGTCTTAAAGAAAAACTACATTGTTTAGAGTGATAGACAACATTGATTTGGGGTTTCCTTCTGTAGGTTTTACAAAAATAATCTTTAACTTAGATCTATTTTCATTCTCAACATTGTGTACTATTTACATATCCATGATTCTATCGATTATGAACTTTTATGGAACAAATTTGTAGGAAAAATGATAAAATACCTCTTTTTGAAAATAGGATTTGGTTTGAAATCACTCTCATAGGTCACTTCAAAATGTTATTTTCTTTGGACATGTTCCTAATGAAATGAAAATCAGTTTTGTACTCCATTTATCCCATCAACTTGAACATGCATTAATTGCATACTTAGCAAATATGAAAAAGCTATAAATTATGCTCTGCATTCAAATAACTATTTAGAATCATCTATATGATCTTTAGATGTCACTTGAGGTTTACTATAGCCTCCTTTTAATTAGAAAAGAACATTCCCCAAACATTACATCATGAAATTCTATGTAAAAACATACTTTTCATATTCTAGTATAGAATCAGCCTTTATTCTGATACCAGTAACTCTGAATTCCTTCATAACTTTTTTTGATGAGCTCCAAATTATAAGCGAGCTTAGGTATCATCTAAAAATGACAAGATACACTTTTTCTCAACTTTGTTACCTCTAATTTGGATTTTGAATGAAGTTCTTAAATTTTGATGCTATGAACAAGCTTAAGTCAACTTAACTGAATCAAACTCAACAAGTGGCTTTGAGCTTCCTTTCTCATCATCATGTACTTTTTATTTTGAGATATCTACTCCTTTCAAAAGGATTTAATTGAGTTCTTCTCAAAGTTCATTAGCAATGTTTCTGTGTTCCTCATTGTCTTTCTTAGTTCTAGAGTTCCTTTCTTATCTTTTTTGATATTCCTTCTATTCCAAAAGTTTCTTCCATTATTTCTTCTAACTCTAAAGTTTATGTTCATTCTACAGTACTTTTCTATGTGTCTAAAGTTGTTGCATAACTAACATATTGGTGCTTTGCTTCTAGGATTGTACTAATCATAAGGTGCATGGAAATTCCATGTAATGTGTCCTAAGTTGTTACACTTATAACACATGATTGTTCTTATATCTTCATGAGACCTTCCTTCTCTTGATGTCCTTTCATTAGATCTTCTATTTGTAGGGTTAGTATTTCTAGATATTCTACTATTTCTTCTATCATTATCATACTTATGTTTCCTACAATCAATTGTATTATGAACCATACCTTGAAAATTATGACAATAAAAATCCTTAACATGATTAAATGAGTTATTAGTACAATATCTTTTCATATGACATATTTCATTACATAAAAAACACTTACCTCTAAATTCATACCTAGTTTCCTTAGGAGTCTCCACTTGCTTTCATCCAAGATTTCAACTTCCTCTTTTTCCTTAACTTCTTTAGGTTTTTCAGAAGATTGACTTGATTCAATCTTATCATCAAATTTGTCTTTCTCTTTCGGATCTAATCCAATCTCAGGTTTCTTCTAAGACATGTTAATTAGATAACAAAGACTAGTCTTATCAAAGTAGCCTTTGTATTGAAATTGAATCATCAACCTTTTCTCTACTAGAATAAAGCTTCTCAAACTATTGTTTGCACTGTGTCAATTCACCTTTCACAATAGTATTGTACTTAATGAGTTCTTCATGATCTTCTTTAAAGTTTCAAAATGAGATATTTTCTTTGCCAAACTTGCTCTAAGATATGCATTTTCAGTCTCCAAATTGGATTCAACATTGCTAGGATCGTTTCTCAAAGTCAACTTCAAATTTGTAATCTTCAACCCATGCTTCAGGATCTTGTACTCTATTTTCAACTTTGAATAGTCATCATCACTAGTTCGATATTTAGTAGACTTAAGCTTGGATTTGAGATGTTCAATATTTTCCTTCAATTGAACAATGTATAATTTAGAGTCTTCATATTTATCCTTCAGGTTATCTCTTTCTTTACTAAGGAGATCAATTTGTTCAAGAGCTTCTTAAGGGTTCTTCATCAACTATTCCATGTCCATAGGCATCTTACTTAATATGTTAAGCCTCCTCAAAGTAACTTTGTTTTGATACCAATTGTTAGAAATAGAGATTATTGAGGTCAGAGGGGGGGTGAATTAGTAATCTAAAATATTTAGTCACCAACTAGATATTAAGTTTACTTTAAACCATGCGTAACAAAGTAATAATATAATGTTGAATGGTAATAGTAACAATGCACAAAGATAACTCATAATGCCATATTTTGTTAACTAGGGAAACCCTAGCCAAGGGAAAGCCCTGGTAGGGATGATACTGAATAGATAATATATTAATATATAAGTTCCTTGTTAAAGGATGGATCATGTTAGGAGTCAATGAGGAAATTTAGTATAAGGATTCCCTGTCAGAAGTTGTGGTACAATGCATGCAACAAGAACCCACTATCCAAACATGAAATATCAATTACAAGAAGAGCTCACCACTCAAAAAATTAATTTACTATTATCTCGCTTCCTTGACTAATCTTTGATCCTCAACTCGATCTCAAATCACAAGGTAGCTCATATAAAACTTCACATATATTGCTTTCACTAGAGTTCACTCTTTAAAATTCACAATTCAAATTTTTCATAATAGCTATATATCTTATTGGAAAATTTCATTTGCATAAATACCATGCCTTTACACAAATTTTTGTTGGGTCAGCTAAAACCACAAACCATTTTTCAAAGTTAGAGTAAACATCTAGGATGTCGGCCCTAATTGGACAAGTAATTATTTTGCAAACAAAGAAATTCTTTCCTACAATTCCTCTACATCGCTTCATCAAAACATGATTACCTCTATTTCATATAGTCTGTACTGACTTTTGAGGTTATGCACATCGTCACCAACATGTATGTTATCTCCATGTAACTTTTCAAGTCAAAATATGATGTCAGCAACATGTTATAAACAAAAAATACACTATTGTAAACCAAATTCTATAATTAGACAATTTTCTTATTACCAAACACTAAGTATCTTTATTTTTGAGGTTTCTTGTCAGCATGTACATCATATGTTTCCATAAATGATGGCAATTACATATCACTATTACCCAATTGTCAACAACACCATATTCATGGAAAAGACTATGTTCTTGTAATTTATTTGACTAGATAGGAGAACCTTTAATGTTGATAAGTTAAATGATGTGAACTAAAAATATCTTAATGGTATATTTGAAGAGGTTTAGGGTGTTCTGCAAGAGTGCAACAAGATGATGGCAAATGACCATGTAGAAAGAATGGATGAAAATTCTGAGAAATTAATGAGGAGAATCAACAAAATAAAAAATCCATAAGGGGTACCCTCAATAGTTACTAGGATATCATGTCTAGTTTTTTGTATTACTAAAAAAATCTTATTGGAAAAGCTAATTTGGATGTTGGTTTGATGTTATTACTTATCTTGGATGCAAGTTATTCTACTAGGTATACCACAACAGCTTGCAAGTACATGAGGTTGAGCATGAAGAAGAAGTTTTTTATTGATCCTCTTTAGGATTTCCTAAATATAAAGAGGGTTGTGTGTGGAATAAATGATCTCAAAGAGAATTTGGTAGCTACTGTAAAGGATCTAGCCTAACCCTTGGTGTTCGTTACTTTAGAAGTTTTGTGTTTGGTTCCTATCTTTGTCTCCTTCATGTTGGGTCTATTTAATTTATGTCTCTATTTAGTTTTGTTTAGTTACATAAAATTTTCATTTTTTTCTAACCAGAAACTCTTGTTGAGATTTAAATGTAATATCTTTCATTTTCACTATTATTTTTGTTCAGTCCCCTTAAAACCTTAATTTCTTATTAGTTAAAAATACATGTGAAGAAACTTAAACTCAAACTATAATACAAGTCCAAGATACTAGGACATTATAGGTACAAACATAAAATATAGTAAACCTCTTATAAAATTGAGAAACAAAAAAAATCTTATGTGAAAAAACTAACATAAATAAGTAATGAAAATAAAATTGATAAATGGATGATTGATTGACGTCCCCCAAGGACTATGCTTAGTATGTACATATAGCCAAATATAGCTACATATGATGGAAAGTAGGAGACAATAGGACCCTACGTAATGGACAATGTTGTACAAAATTAATGTGTTCTTGAGGAGAAAATATAGCCCAACACCTACAAAAATATCCTTCCCCTTGGAAAATTGATATAAAAGGCACAAATCATAAATTTACTCCAATTTATAATAGGAATAAGGAATTGGAATCCAAAATAAATGTTATTATGTTATCTCTAAAATACCCTATTATGTAGCCATGTCCTTGGATGATGTAGATTCTATATAATAATTAAGAATATACCCAACAATAGTAGATTGGTGAAAGCAATGAGCCAATGTTAACTAATTTTGAAGAAGCTCTAAAGACAATGATGATGTGATTAACTACTTATAGAACTATTTTTAACTATGATTGATTTCTCTAAAAAGTATTCAGAGACTCTGAGATTCAATAATTCATGACATAAGCATGTTTAAATTGAATAAACAAATGCTACATATCTTTCAAAGGAAGAGAATATAAGTATCAATCTTAAAAGTAGATGAAGAATTATCTCTAGTTGTGATGAATATATTATAAATGGGAAGGTACACCCCCTCTAAATGATTTTTAAAATTTAAAATTCGATACACCAAAAAAATGCACTGATGTCTCACAAGCAGGAATCCCAACTAAGAACTCAAATAGATATCTCTTCAAATAAATCACTACAATCATAAAAAGATGAGAATATAAAATACTAATCTCAAAAGAAGGTGAATGATTATTTCTATCTATTATGAATCTATTATAAAAGGGAAGATAAACTCCCTCTAAATTCTCTCTAAAGTTTAAAATCTAAGACACAAAAAATAATCCACTAATAACTCACAAGTAGGAATCCTAAAAAGAAGTCAATGTTCTTCAATTAAATCACTATAATCATTAAAAAATAAAATGTTGATCTCACTAAAGAATCAAAATTCTTTGGAGCATATACAATCTCCTCCAAACAATTAAAAATATGGGTTATCTTCTCCAAAAAATGAAGAGGCACATTGGATTCTAAATCATGAGGATGGCAGATGGTTAAGAATTAAGGTGTTAATATATCTCCCAAATGAAGTTATAAGAAGAGTGAGTATCCAAAAAGAAACAATTTTATCAATGAAGTCATCATAAATATGCTAAAATATCATAGAAATATTTATTTCTTAGGGTAATTTTAAATACCATAATTCCAATCATTATCAAGAGTTGTAACTTATTTATAAAAATAGGGATATAGATTGTTCTCACAAAGAAAAGTGAGAATGACATCAATCCATTAATTATGGTCCACTTTAGCAAAATTTATTAAAAGGGCCCATTATTACATCAATGATGTACTTCTCACATTATAAATTGAGATCAAAACATGATTACACTAATAAATTTAGTCATAAGAGGTTTACATTTATATATGAAAGACTAAATTAAGGTTTATATGTTATAGTTTAAAAACTAAGATAAATTCTAAAAACACATTTTTTTAATCATAGTTACTATAATATAAGAGTTCTACTATGAAATAAAGGAAAAAAATATAAAATTTTAGAATTATTGTACCTAAAAAGATATCTATATGAACCAAAACAAGGCCTTAGAATATGCAAACTATGGGATTAGTGATTTTTTTTTTTTTTTAAAGTGAATAGGAATTAGAAACCACTTAAACCACTATGTAGAGTATATAAGGATACCTTAAAATAAAATAAACTTATCAAGAAAAGGATTTTAGATAAATGAGATATTCTCATTTATAAATTTCCTCCATAGTCTTTTCTAAGTTGCTAATGTAGCACATCCAAACTTTGACAATTCTAGACTGAACCTTATGAGTTTGATTTGGATGAAGAAGGTCAATTTTAAGTGGCCTTCACTCTCCTTTATATGTTTTAGGCCTTTTAATTGTACTAGAAAAATCCAATATTGATCTACAATAAAATTCAAAAAAAATAAAAAAATAAAATTGCGTCAATTCTTTCTCCAAAAAGGTTAGAGAATGGTGACATTAAAATAATATTATTATGTACTCAAAATCAAATAATTCCAAAGAATATGCTCTTTAAAAGAATTATTTACACCTTGAGATATTTGATACCAGGATAGAATTTTATGTAACTCTACAACACCCTTGTGAGTAAATGAAAAGACACCATAACTTCTAGAAGAATATTAACACATAAATAAATTAAGATGCTAGAATTATATTATTTATAGTGAATATAAAATGCATAAAAATTAATAAATTATGTATTGAATTGATTCAACAAAAAATATTTATAATCTTTTGTGTCTCTTATATGGACAAGCTAGCAATAGAAAGTGAAATCACATGTTCAAAATAGGTAAATTATTCACAATTATTCAATGGATTTCATAAAGTGATGAAGGCACTAATGGTGCATCTCACGCATAAATTGAATTTTCATAACTATGAAAACCTAAACTTAAAGTTATTCTAAAAATGTAAAAATATAGGTGCAAACTACGAGAAACATCTTAAAGAGAAGTATTATGCAATGCATTATCCAAATAAAAATTAACTAAAGTTGACACCAATGAAATAGTTATAATAAGAAATACTACAAAAGATAAGTATATAATAGTTTATAATAAATGATAAAATAGAATATTAAATAATCAATGATGAAACATCCTTGAAATACCACCTAGAATATTAAATAGTGAATTGTTGCATGTCCTTGAGAATACCCATCCATCATAACTTACAAAAGTAACCAACCACATATAACTTACACCCACTAACTCTAACTAGTCTTGATGCACAAATAATGTTTATGTGCTGAAAATGTTTTCATGTAATACATTATAGTCTTATGATTGATATTTTGATGGTTTCAAGAATTATTTCTTCCAAAATGTAAAAATATAAATGGATCTTACTTGGCTAAGTAAGCATCTAAGTAGAGGTTTTGTGACATACAAAAGCTCAAAAATATATTGAACATCTTTTAAAATTTGTATCTAGATTTGAGATCCATTTCTTGTAAAAAATTAATGTAAATGTAAAATATTAATTTCTCAATAAAACTCAATTAGTATAAAAGTCAATTAAGCTATCTAGTAATGTTACTAAAGGAACAATTATGTATGCGTTTATATTTTTTGGATTGTATTTAAAGGATGTGTAAATGTTTTTTATTGTTAATAATAGAGGCATACAATTTGTCATTGTGTTGTAGGATCTTCCCTTATTACAAATTCAAATATTATTTCTTTTATATTTAAGCAATGAGACTCTTATTTTAGAGGTCTTGGGTTTGATTCAAATAAC
Organism: Cupressus sempervirens; assembly: GCA_028749045.1. Classification (NCBI taxonomy): domain Eukaryota; kingdom Viridiplantae; phylum Streptophyta; class Pinopsida; order Cupressales; family Cupressaceae; genus Cupressus; species Cupressus sempervirens. The sequence continues at coordinate 253,422,855 of CM053789.1, forward strand.
AATGTTGAATAGCACTTGTTTTGGAAACAACTCTTAGTAGATTCTTATAGATAATAAAATTGTATATGGAAGTGAGTAGTGCTAGTGTTTCAATGGGAAGCAATAGTCACCAAGGGGAGGATATTGAAGATATTGATGATGGGGAACGCCTACATCTCTCTATGGGGTTCTTCAGATATTTTTGGAAGATTGGCTTTTGGTAGTGTAGAAGCTCAAAGATGGTTTGTGTCTATGGTTTGACCAAGATGAAGCTCTATTTGAAATATAGTGCACATTTTCAAAGGAAAATTCTTCCCCTCATTCTAACTAGTCCTAATCTCATATCTTAATTCTTCGTTCATTCATACCTTCATTGACCACTGTGATCATGTGTTCCAATACACCAAATCATCTTCATCTTGCATTCCTACATTCCTACATCATCCTACACTATATGTCAACCTTCTAGGGCTTTCCACCTAGTCCAGCCTTAATTTGAACTTTGTTTGACCAATTTTGACCAATTGACCATGTTTGACTAATTTTACCCATGTTATGACCTCTATCTATTAGTTTGGACATGCACACAAAGTTTTAGGTCATTCTAAGTCTAGTCAGGCTAATTTTGGCCCACAAAGCCTTCTAGGGAATAGTCTACACTTTCAAAGCATACTTGGGCTTTCCAAGTGCACCATGGGTGCACTTGGTATTGTCATAGTGCACTTGGGCTTACCAAGTATGCACTGGCTGTACTTGGGTGCATTTTGGGTGCACCTGGGGTAGTAAGATGCCCCAAATTGTTCCTATAACCCTTATGTTGCACTCTAGAGGCTGTAAGTTTTGCATTTCAACTCTGATTTATGAATCGTCAGTTGAATTGGATTCATATATTTGTTGTGAACAAATTGAGCTATCACTTCCATTATTTGGTTGCTGTCTTGAGTGGTCACCCTTGAAACTACTCTTAGGCCCCTGAATAGACACCACTTTTCATACTAAGTCATCCCATCTTCTCATTCCACTAACTTTAATCTTTTGGCCAACCTGATTATATCTCAACAATGTCTAACATCATTCATATCCACTTTTATATCAATTTTATGTCATTTCAAAACCATTTGAAATCAACTAATAATAATATCAAATCAACTCAGAATCACTTGGAATTAGTCCTAATCAACCCAGAATGTGTTAGACATCCAAAAATGATCATTATTTATCTAATCCTAGGCATTGTTGTGGCTTTCAGTGCCTTGGAAATCTATCAATCTATCAAATCTTATCAATCTAACCTTATTATTGTCATGGCTCTCAATGCTAGGTCAAACTATCATTCACATCATCTGATCTTTGCCACTATTAATTCTCTTAGGGTCAGATCATAGAACTTTAAACCATTTAATAACATTGATAGTATATGTCAATGTTATTATGATCAATCCTATCAACCAATCTCGATCTTGTAGCATTTTACAATGTGAGTGAAATGTTACGTTTCCTTAATTCATGTCATGTGTCCTTGGCATGTTACCAATTTCAATCAAGTGATCAATTTGACCATGGCTTTGGTCTATCCATCATCATCCTAGTCAATTTTCATTATCATCACAGTTCATCAAAGGATATTGTCACACTTTTTTAATCAAATTTCTATTCATCTACTAACTCTCTATATAGGATTAAATAACCCATAATCTAATTATATGTCATTACTAATTAGTCTTTGACTAACCCCCTCAATTAATTGATATTTTATTAATTAATTGGTTCATCATTCACAAAATATGGAATTTCTTAATTTCCTTAGTCATATTTGCCACTTTAATTCCATTTTTCACTGATTTCTATTTGGGTAGAATAAGGGATTTTTAATTCAAATATTCCACAAAATATTGACATCATTGTGACACATGAGTGTGACACCTCATGGATTCTCCTTTGACTCTGGGATAAGATATTTCCTTATCCAATATTCTTATTCTATTATGCACATCCATATTTGGCTTCCATTTTCATAGATTCTTGGTTTTAAGTTGGTTTGAGGTGTCATATGACATGTCATAGATTCTCTTCCATCTTTAGTCAAGTTTAACTTCCAAAGCATCATAGAATCCTACCCTTGGCACCTTGTGTCATATGTGTCATGGATTCTCAAAGGAATCTCCTACTAAGTAACATATGGAAAGTGACAATACCAATGCCCTCATCTTCAATATTGATTATAAAATGAGCATGCTTTCTCTCATTTCTGGTCCTCATTCTTTTGCCTTTTCAAGTCATTAGCTCTTTAAGATTTTTCACTCCATCTCTCAAGCTAAAATCAAATTTTCTAGTATTCTCATAGAATCATCACCTATAATTTTTTTTTTCTTCCTAATTATGTGTATTATAGGCAATTTGGAGCTACATCATATGGAGAAGAAAGAAGGAGATGGGAGCTACAAGTGAAGGAGTGGGTTTCTAACCTTGTCTTGCTTCCTTTCTATTAATTTGGCTTTCATGGTAGATTAGAGGGTGTCAATATATTTTTAGTGAGTTTGTGATTTTCTCATAGTATGTTGGACATTAGCCCATCTTCTAGTCCTACAATTGTTGAACCCAATGTGAACATGCTTAGCTAACTTGGGTTTCTATCGTTTGTTCTTGTATGTGCAAGGAAGGAGCTCACTTGAAGGGGTATAATTCTTATTTTCTCTTCTTTACAAAACCTACTCTAATTAAGGGGCCCAATAACATTCTTGTGTGCTCTTGTTTCATGCAATTTGATAGCTTCTTGTCCTAGGGTACACTCTTCTCTATCACAGAACACTTGGGACCCCTAGGAGACAATTTTAGGACTCTAGAAGTTACCATAGCCCCTATTTATTGTTCCTATCTTAACAATTGTACCTAGAAACTACCAATTACACCCTATTGTGCCCCAAATATACCATGGGTGTAGTTTGCACTATCTGAGTGTACTTGGGAGGGTAGATTTCAAAATTTTGGTTTTTGGGTATTATTTAGGGCACAATTTTCGACAGTCTCCACCTAGGCTCCCAACTACACCCAAAAACTACCAAATGTGCACTTCTAAGACCAAAGTGCACCATGGGTGCAATTAGCACTTTTTGAGTGCAGTTGGGGGCATTCTAAGCCATTCTGGCCTTCTAGGACACAGTTTGCCCTGTTAGAGTGCACTTGTTTCATAGAAAGCACCTATTTCAATCAAAATCTGCACTTATGGTTTATATTTTCTTCTCGAACCTAGATTAGATTTTTCCATGTTACTGATGGTCTATTTTTAGAATGTGGCAATTGTTGGATGAATACTAATCGTTGAAAACTACTAATGCTTGTTTACAAGACTTTGTCGAAGACCTTGTGTGTCTATCAAAACCACGTGTGTGGATTTTTTAGACTAGATAACACTTTTTTTGGTCCATGAAATAAAATTTTTCTTTTCTTCTTGGTGTGTCCATGGTGTTTAAAATACTATGTCTTACATGGACATATCCTCTCCTCTCACCTTTCATGGATCTTGGGTGTAAGATAAATCTATGTGACTTCTATAAGAAGCCTGCCTTGGATGAAGATACTCGATATTGGGTATTTCAGTGGATGACTTTACAGTGGTATTGGGCCAAAAGCTAGGTTACCATTCCAGCCACTATATAAAACTTGATTATAGTGAAAGTCATGTTGGTAGTATTGTTGAGTGATAGCTCTCCTCTAGTACCCTTATGGTGTGTCAAACCCTAGTTCTCAGGGCTACAATACCTTCTAAGGAAGTCTATCATTCACTTGCTAAATGGAATGCCCTGACTAAAAACTATGTTTTAGTGGCAAAAACCCTTTCTATCCATTGGCTCTAGGGGTCACCCATGCTCATGAAGACATCCTAAATTCTCACGGTCCTTAGTAGAGACAGTAGTCCCTTGGGAAGTCGTGCCCCTTGGGGAGTGGATCTTGGCATCCCTAAGAAGTGATTGTGCTATAAGGGGGAGCCTATGGTGCCAAGATCCTAGGTTGTCTATTTTGGATAAGCATGGTTGAACTCTAGTTCAAGTAGGAATTCAGTGGATATAGTCCTAAAGGCTAGGTTATGGTGTGTTTGTTCACTTTTAACAACAACTATTATTGTTTTAATGTGTCTTGTGTGTGTGTAAAACACTAATAAATATAAAAGCCAACATTCAAATTTACACCTTGGATAACATTAAACACTATTAAAAATTGTGACTCTTGTCGAAATATTATAAAATTTGGTCCAATACATTCAAGGCTAAGAAAACATGACAACTTGTGATCCTAAATGTGCTTGGCATAATGTAGGTTTCATCCTTGCATAGATTCCACTTGCATTCACCCTAGTTTAAGCCTCATACTTACATTATATAGGCTTAATCTTGCATCTTTTAGTCCTCACTTAGTATCCCTCATCTTTCATATTGCATTTATTAGCGTTTACTATGCATCCCTTTGTTTTTACATTCCAACCTCCAAATTTGTACTTTGCATTGCATATACAACCCTCATCTTGAAAAATTTAACCATCATTTTAGGTTTCCTTTACATCATTTTGAACCTTCATTCAAGTTTTGGCACTATCCTCTTCTATCTAACTCACTGTGACATCAATCTAGAAACCATAGCACCTAAAATTGCCTTAGTTTCAGCCTAGCTTCCCAACTATGCCCTAAACGTACCAACTGTGCACAAACTAGATCCAACTGCACCATAGGCATAGTTGGTACTATCTGAGCATGCTTGATATTTTGACGACCCAGTTTGGATTTCCAGACAACATTTTGAGGCTTCAATAGTGTCCTTAGGTACTAGGATAGGTCTCCCTATCTCATTATATCCTAACCTACATCCTACATCTCCTAACCTTAATTGTCTCCACTTAGGGTATCATTCCTTAGGTTATAAAACTCATTTTACAACCCCTATCCATTCATAATAGAATCCCAACCATCCTAGCTCCTTGGAATAGCAACTTGACATTCACCAACTCAAAATCAACAAACATTTGACCCAGCTTCCCAACTACACCCAAACTAATTCAAACTACACCATAGGAATAGTTGGTATTATTGGAGCACACTTGGTACTATTAGAGTGCAATTAGGCACCTGTATGACCATTTTGGGCCTCAAAACTGCATTTTTAGAACCTAAAACTACATTCAGGAGCCTCTATAGGTCCTCATTTTGTACATGACTCAAAACAAAATCTTGTACATGAAATCTCATTTTGAATCTTAGGACCTTTTCATATTGCATACACAACCAACATAACTAGCATTTTGAGCCCCCTAAACATCATTTTGAACTCCAAAAGCTTTGAATTTAGTCAAAAATCTAAACAAAGTATGGGTCCTCGAGTATCTCCTACTATTGATGGATGATGGATCTTGACTAGTCATTATATATTTCCTTATCATTTTCTTTGGTCAAATTCTATCTATTTTTTGATAGATTTGACCTTGTCATCTTTATTAATTCGATCTCTTTATCTTTTATCACTTTTTGGTCAAGATCCAAAGTCCTTCTTTACAAGGTTAACCTCCTAGACAAAATACTCTCTAAGGATTTCACCAAAATTCAAAACCTTCCATATACCTTTATCATTAGAATCATCATAATCCTAGTCACCCTAAACATCATTTTGACTTACCCTATTGGCATACCACCTTCATCTTGCATTGTTCAATGTCCTAGCATTATTCTCACTATCAAGTCCTATAAACTTCTCTATAAACCAACTTGTCTTCTTGATCACTTACCCTCATTTTGCATATTCCAAATGTCATTATCAACCCTAGAACACCATCCCTTGCATAGTCCACCTTGCACACAACAACCTCTAGCACCATTACCAAGTCCAAGGTCCAACTCTAACCTTCATTTTGCATACCCTATAGTCAAATCCCAAAATTTCATTCACATTTGCATTTTCCTAGGTTGCATAACATCCCTAGACACCTAAAAATCCCAAAATCGCTCATATCTTGCATACCCACACCCTAAGTATCAAGTTTTGACCTATTTTACCAATTGCACTCTTGTTTTACCAACTACACACTTTAGGTGCATAGTTGGTAGTTTTAGAGTGCACTTGGTAATTAGGGGTTTCATTCTAGGTTCTAGAACCCTAATTTGCACTTCCATAGCCTTCATTTCATCCCAATACTCTAGAAAATACTCAAAATACTCATATCATACATTTTCTACATTTTAGGCACCCGAGCATCTTTGTTTACCAACTTCTTACCTTTGGGGCCCCAAGTGCACCAAGGCCACACTTGGTACTATCTGAGTGCAGTTGGTAGTTTAGGTGTGCACTTGGGAGGTAGAAAGTCCATTTAGGTTTCCCTACACTACATCTACATCCTTAAGTATCATGTCAGCATTCACTAAGACATAATCAGCTCAAAGACTTGAATAACTTTATCAACCTTTATTTTCTAAGGTGCCAAAACAACCAAAACCTCATCCAAGATAGAAGAAGAGAAAGAAAGCCCAAGAAAGCTTTGATGAAGACCAAATTGAGGCATCAGAACCATTACATGCATACCACTTAATAATGTATTTTCTAGATCACCAAAATTAGGAGATGATCCAACACACCCTAAACAATGCACCTACTATGAGGTTTCCTTCAAACACTTCCCCTACACATGGGATGGTTTAATGGAGTCCTAACTTTGAACCTATATTTTTGCCAATACCACTCAGAGGTGGAAGTCTACTAACCAAACCCGAGGATGAACAAACACATTCCTTTGAATTCAACAAACCCAGCCCTAACACATCAAACACAGAATAAGGTATTATACACCTAAGTGATGACTTTGAGACTGATTATGTCATTAGTGATGAAGAAATAGCTAGGGCATGTCAAGACAAATCTTTTTGTGAGAACTTCAATCTTTTGGCAGCCTGATAAATTGTCATATTCAACCCAAACATGGAGGGACCTAAGTCCAAAAATCAAACCAACACAACAATTGAAAACATACAACCCATGATCAATTTGGACTTGGAGAAGGGAAAAAAACCTTTGGAGTTTTCAAACACAATAATGGCACCTATAAGGTTCCATCAAGAAGCAACCATTGAAATCCTATAATGGCACCTAAAGGAACCTATAAGGTACATTTTAACAAATCAATAATGGCACCTATAAGGTACATTTTAACACATCAACATTAATCCCTTTTTTGGTGAACCACAACAAAATGAAGAGAAATAAGACTCTTCCTACATATCTAAGGAGGATGTTAAGATTTGACCTGAATCTCATGATGTAAAAATGAGATGCACCTAAACAGACTTGTACTCTAGGGATGCCAAATGTACCTCCTTTGGAGGAAATCCACAAAGTGCACCTTTACTCCTAACTCTACCAAGTGTTATGACATAAAATGTTATGGAGCCTCCCATGAGTACACTATCTAAAACATCAACAACAACAATCCATATTGATGCACAAAGGAAAAGTCTTATTGAGATTACACCTATTTCCAAAAGAAATGCACCTCATTATCAAGTCAAAATTATGTCCCAAGGAGAAACCTCTAACACACAAAGGTGCCAAAGAAATAATACCAACATGGTGATCAATTCTTAAGGAGATAACCAACCACCCTGACAACATCAACCTACAATAGTTCAAGGGCTTAATGTTTCCAAAACACATTCAACATATCAATAGCAACATCAACCACAACATCAAAAACCTCAAATGGTAAAAGCATCCAATGACCCCAACACGCAATCCAACATAAACCCACTTGACATCCATGTAATGTATTAACAAGAAATCTAACAAAAACAAGCCATGTTTTGTAAACAACAAGGGAAACTCAAACAATAGTTTGAGTACCAAAGACACCTTGAGCAACAAATTGTATACTAGAAACATTTTTTACAACAACATCAGTAGATACCTCTACAACAACAATCGCATACATGGTCTTACATACATCCAACATAGGTATCCCAACAACAACCACAACAAATGGTACAACAACAACACATGGTATATCAATTACAATCAATACCGCAACAAGTGCCACACCAAATACCACAACAAATACCCCAACATGTGTCACAATAGGGACCCTTTTGTCTTTGAGGTACTAACATACCTCCACCACCTAGTGACACATCACTAGACTCATTAGACACAAAAATGTTAGAACCAAGTAGACATAGGTCCTACCATAGCAAATGATCTACTCATAGGCACAAAAGACTTAAAGGGAAAGCTATTGTGGAAAACACTAATGAAGAGTTATTGCAAAAATTTAAACAAATTTCCAAACAAGTCGAGACATTGGGAGTCCAAAAGAAATAGGCTCTATATATAGAAAGCGATCTATGTCCTAATCCATTTGACAAAAGTCTGTATATGCCTCCATTCCCAGAACACTTTGAGGCTCTAAGGTTTGAAAAGTACTAAGGAAAAGGAAATCTCATTTATTAAAACCAAGAATTTTGTGCCTCTTGTACTGAACTTAGTGGTGAGCCCACTTACCTCATGTGATTGTTCCTCCGTTCTCTAGGTGGACCCACACTTGAAAAGTACTACAAACTTCCTAGTACTATCAAATCCTGGTCAAAGCTAGTAGACAAGTTCTTTTCCCACTTTTTCTTTAACATTATCAATGAGGTGACACTTTCCAATTTGTGCTCAACTAAAAAAAATATGAGAGAACGATTCATCATATTCTTACTATGCTCACTAGATATTCCTAAATGACAACAAGTTGACTTGTGCATTGAAAACTTAGTCCTAGACTTAATGTATGAACTCAAAATCAAGATTTCAAGCACCATTTTTAAATTGATGAAAAAAGGGGCTAGCATTGAAGATGCTCTTATCCATAAGGGAACTCTCAAGGAAAACAAGGAATACAAAAACTCTAATTCGTCTAATGACAAGATGAAATTTTTCTTCAAAAATAAGAATGTGACTAATGATGGCATTCTGGATGCCCATACAATCAGCATAGCACAACATCAACTAACTTTAAAAGGTGTAAACTATATGAATTCACAAACTCCCAATCAAACATCACCTCCACAATAGAAAAATGAGAGTTCCATGTAGGATGGACCTCAAAGACATCATAGAAAAAAAGATAGAAAATTCACACCATTGAGGATACCTCTTGAAACTGCACTTCAACAATTACTCAATAATAAATTCCTACAGTTACCCCCAATCAAAGATGAGCTACTCACTAAAGCTTCTTGGTGGGATGGCAAAAAATTCTATGATTACCATCACACCAAAGGACATAAGACTTCATCATGCTTCCAACTAAAGCATGCAATACAAGATTTAATTGATGATGGTATAAACATAGTTGATCCATCACTGCTAGCATCCAACTTTGATCACACTTTCTTCAAAGATCCTTTGGGAAATCACAACAAAGAGAAACCCTCCAATTTAAACTCAAAATCACAAGGTAATGTGAATTATACGTGCACTAGATATGACTACACTACTAATTGTTTCAATGAGTCAAATTCCCACATATCCACATTCATCTTAAAGGATGAAGACCCTCATTGCAATATAACTACAAATCATACCAAAATCACTCTACCTGGAGCCCAATCAAGACCCACTACTTCTATTAGACCTACACCCCCTAATAGACCTATTGCTCCTACTTCATCTAATTGTAGCCTTATTGAACAGCTCAGAGAGGCCCCTATGCAAATATCCATCTTGGACCTACTACATGCATCTCCCCAACATCATAAGATCTTGGATCAAGCCCTTAAAGAGTCAATAGTCCCAGATAACATCTATGTTGCCCAGTTCCAAGCCATGGTGGGGAACCTCTCTGCATCACAAAATATCACCTTTCCCATTGAGATATTCCTAAGGATAGACCCAACCACAATGATCCCCTTCATCTTGAATTCTTTATCCATAATGCCAAGGTTAGACATGTTCTTATAGATGGAGGAGCAGGGTTGAATATTTGTACGCTTAAAGTAGTCAAAAGTTTGGGTTATTCTAAAATTGATGTGGATCACTTTCAAAGGATCACAATCAGAGCCTATGATGATGGTGAATGCTTCTCTATGAGGGACATCATTTTACTTATCAGAGTTGGTCTAGCTACTGAGAACACTTTGTTCTAGGTCCTAGATATAGAATTGAACTGCACCATGATACTAGGCTACCCATTGATCCATGCTATGAAAGTAGTGCCTTCTACATACCACCAGTGTTTGAAATTATCTTATAAGAATATAGAGGTCACCATTCTTGGTGATCTAGATCCCTTCCAATTCTATGCCAATCTTAGAGGAACCACTCCATACCAAGTCCTGAGAAAGCATGCAGAAAATCTACTCGAGTCCTCCAAGTATGTTGACCCTTCCACACTCACACTCACATTCAAAGTAAAGCTCAAAATCCAAGACCAAGGTTGTGGTGAGTACTTCATGTCACATTCCTTTCACATTGGGAAACTTCCTTTAACTCCCAAGTCATACGGTAAACCTTAGCTTATACATAATGGGCCTAAGTTCACATTTCAAAAGAAACCTTCTATGGCTTTCACTAGTAGATGCAAACTACATGAAGAATATGTCTATGAAAATACCTCTACATTGAAAGGTCTAAATCAAAACAAGAACTTACTCCTATATCTCCTAAAAAGCATGGACCTGGATTCACCATCATGCAAAAAAAAGGATATGATGGATGTACTGGCCTGGGACCTTAGAAGCAAGGCATTGTTTAACCCATCACTATATCAGGATGACCTTGAAGCTTGGGACTTGGATTCAAACCATTTGTTTTGGGTCCTCCTAATACTGAGTCATCCTTGTCTAAGGATGCGAATGTTTCAAACAATAACAAGGCATATGAGAACACCCAACTTGAACCAACCCAATTTGTATCAAAAATTGATGATTCTAATACCTCCATTGGTCTTGATCATATGTCTACTGACCCCAATAGCCTACCTATGCAAGATAAACATGTAAATCCACCTATCCCTCAAACCAATTCTTCACCTTGGATTGAAACATTCTAGGATCCAAGCCCTCCTTCCTTTGAACATGATCTTGATGATATCACTAAAGCGGATATCCATATATATGCCTTTGATCAAAGCTTATTCAACAATAATTAAGTCATTCCCTAGTTCTCCCTAAACTTATTGATTAGGACCAAGAAAGACCACCAATGTTTGACCAGTTTGAAAATAACAAAACCATCATAGAATTCTTTGAGCTCCATGAAGATTTACCACAAAGCAATCACAAGTCTAGATTTTCCATTGATCTAAATGTCATGGCATATTTTGGGGAGTCAAATTCATCTTCTAGTTGCAAAATTGAGAAAATAACAAAAAAGGACAAAAGTAGGTCTCGTGGTGAAAACCAAAAGGTGCCATTAGACCATGAAAAAGTAAAAATAGAGAATGTATCCGAGGGTGAAAACCTCTTTGAGGCACTCGAGGATGGAAGATTGGACACACCTCCATTAAATGAAAGATTAACATTACTTGTGGAAATGATAGAAGAGATTAATTTGGGAACTCCTAACAACCCTAAGGTCATACACTTTGTAGCCTCATTATCAATAGTGGAAAAAGATGAATTTTTCAGATTCTTTCTAGAGAGGTAGGATCAACTTTGCCTAGTCTTATGCAGACATGTCAAGATTAGATCTTAAACTAGTCCTTCATCACCTACCATGAAAACTAGGAGTGAAACTAGTAAAGAAAAAGTTGATAAAAATGCATCTTCAAGTTTCCCTTCTTTTCAAGGCTAAATTGAAGAAATTATTAGATGTCGGCTTCATAAGACCCATTGATTATGTAGAGTGGATATCTAATCTAGTACCAGTAAGAAAACACTCTAGGGGCATTTAGATATGTATTGACTTCCATGATCTTAACAAGGCATGTCCCAAGGATGATTTTCCTTTACCAAATATAGATATCATTGTAGACATGAGAGCTAGGTATGAGATGTTATCACTGATGGATGGCTTTTTTAGCTATAATCAGATAACAATAGCCCTTAAAGATCAATACAAAATAGCTTTTATATGCCCTTAGGGAACATACTACTAGAGCATTATGCCATTTGGTCTTAAAAATGTCAGGGAAACATATCAAAGAGTAATGACTACCATCTTCCATTATTTCATGCACATCCTAATGGAAGACTATGTCTATGACTTACTTTGTAAATCCTATAAAATAAAAGATCATTTGGGCATTCTAGATCAGATATTCACTAGAATGGAACACTATAAGCTCCATCTAAATCCAAAAATGTGCGTATTTGGGATTGTTTCTAGAACCCTCCTAGGAGAAATTATTTCTCAACAAGGCATTGAAGTGGATCCCGAGAAAGTAAATGCAATACTTGACATGCCTCCTCCAATAAATCTAAAAACATTAAGAGGACTACAAGGATGATTATAGTCTATCCATAGATTTATTACGCAACTGGTAGACAAGTGTCACCCCTTTCAACACCTCTTACATAAGGGACTATCCTTTCAATGCAACAAGTAGTGTCAAGAATCCTTCCAACAACTCAAAGATTATCTCCTACATCCACTAGTTTTAATGGCTCCTATCCTAGGAAAACCATTCATTCTATACATATATGCTACAAATACAGTGTTAGGAGCTCTCTTAGCACAAAATGATGAACAAGGATGAGAGTGAGCCATATATTACATCAGCAAAATGCTTGTGGGCTATGAACTAAATTATTCACTCATTGAATGAGCTTACCTTATTATCATCTTTGTAGCCCAAAAGCTGAGACATTACATGCTCCATCATAAAAAAATTCGCTTCTCTAAGATTTACCCACTGAAGTATCTCCTAAGTAGGGGTACTGTCATAGGATGCTTAGCCAAATGGGTCATGATCCTTAGTGAATTTGACATAGAAAATGTAGACAGAAAGGAAATCAAAGGGAAAGTGATAACAAATCAGATAGCAGAAGCACCTATGATAGATGATCATCCCATGTCGATAGAATTTCTATATGAATCCATATTTAATATGGATATAGCCAATGAATGGAAGCTTTACTTTGATGGATCACATACATGAAATGGTTCAAGAGCTGGCATTATTTTTATCACTCCCGAAGGAGACATAATCCCCAAGTCCTATAGGATAGCATTCCATTATACCAACAACATAGTAGAATATGAAGCATTGGTTACTGGACTCAAGATAGGTTTCCAATGGATCATTGAAAATTTACAAGTCTTTGGTGATTCCTAGTTGGTCATCCACCAATTCAATGATGACTATGAAACCAAAGATGACGACGTAAGGCCTTACAAGAAGATAACAAGCTTCCTTAAGTCTAAATTTGTCACTATCTCTTTTCATCAGCTACCAAGAATACACAAAAAGCAAGTTGATTCTATGGCTACCATCACATCTATGATTGATATGCCTCAAAATGTGGAACACTATTAATTCCTTGTTGAAAAACTCTTGATTCTAGCATTCAAACTTCCTCAATCAAAGTTTGTGTGCAAACTTGTTGGTCCCAATTTTCCCTGGTATCAAGACATTTATGATTACCTACATGCCCAAATCCCACCACCTAACTTATCTAGAAATAACTGTCGAGCCTTTAACCATCAAGCCACTAGATACATCATCATTGATAACACCCTTTACAAGAGATCCTTTGTCCAAATCCTTCTTAGATGCCTTGACTCACAAGAAGCTGAAACTACCTTACATGAGGTTCACGAAGCTATATGTGGAGGTCATTTCAATTGTCTAAGTCTAGCTAAGAAACTTGTTAGAGCTGGATATTATGGGCCAACCATGGAACAAGATACCCATGATTTTGCCAAAACATGTCACAAGTGTCAAATACATAGCAATTTAATCCATGGACCAACACAAGAATTGTAGCTAGTCATATCACCATGGTCCTTTTTACAATTGGAATTTGATATTATTGGAGCTATTTCTACTTCATCCTTTGATGGTCACAAGTTCATTATCATAGCAACAAAATATTTTACCAAGTTGGTTGAAGCTATCCCTTTGACCTTCACTACTAGCAAGCAAAATTCAAGGTTTATTCTAAACTACATCATATATTGATATGGAGTCCCCTTGGCTATTATTACTAACCATGGTAGTTCATTTCAAAACAAAGATGTAGACAAGCTCTATGAGAGGTACAATATCTATCATGGATAGTCTAGTATTTACCATCCACAGGGAAATGGCCAATGGAAGTGTCTAATAAGAGCATTGTTAAGATTCTCCAAAAGACTATCAATGATTTTGGTCAAGACTTGCACCTACAACTAAACCTAGCTCTTTAGGCCTACTGAACAAGTGTGCATGCTCCTACTAGCACAACACCATAACCTCTTGTCGATGCAATTGAGGCCATACTTCCCATCGAAGTTGAAATTCTATCATTGAGAGTGTCCCTAGAAGATGTTGTTGATGATGAAAACTACCACATATCTAGACTCCATGAACTAGAAATGCTTGATGAACAAAGATGAGATGCCTTGACAAATCTCCAAGCTTACCAAAACTGACTCAAGCAAATCTATAAGAAGAAAGTCCAAGGTTGTCATTTTGAGAGCAATGATCTAGTCCTGAAGATGAACTACAAGACTCATCAACATAGAGGAAAATAAGGTAAAGTTGAACCAAATTGGGAAGGGCCTTATGTAGTTCCTACATCATTTGGATTCGAGTATATCAACTTGCAACTCTAGAGGGTGAATCACTACCCATGTCCATCAACAACATGCATCTTTGCAAGTACTACACTTGATTTTATTTAAAAGTACTAGAAAAATATCCAAAAAAAATGAATAAAGTCTTGAAAAAATATAAGAAAAAAAGAAAAAAGTCATGAAAAAAAAAATTAAAAAAAGTGAAAAAAAGTCATGAAAAAATGGATGCCTTGATGAAATCATAGCAAAAAGGCATGTTGGCATGAAAATTTGAGTCAAGAAAAAAAATTTATCCAATAGTGAAAACCTGGCAAACAGGCATTTTGGGCAAGTACCATGGTGAAAACTTGGCAAATAGGCACCATGTTTAATTAGTTGTTGCTCCTCTATCTATCAGGATTCCATCTAGTTTTTTTCCCTTTTGTCATTACATGTTCATATCCTTTGTATTGCAAGACATCCCTAGTCCCTTGTCATGGCCCACGAACTGGTTAATATCCATTGTTATCTTACCTAAAGAATCACAAGTTTGTACATACTCTATCATTATCCTTTGTACATAGTTTGTATCTTGTTTGGGGACATATTACCTACATAGTGCATGATTTTTGAACTTGAACTAGGGGCATATCATTAAGACCCTTTCTATCACATAACGGATTGGAGCTAACACATATATCTTTTACAATTCTGAGAAAATCCTAAAAATTCAAATATGATCCTAAAAAAATCTTAAAAATTCAAATATGATCCTAAAAAATTCGAAAAACCATAGAATGCCTTGAACAAATTCACTAAAAATCATAAAATGTCCTAAAAAATTCATTGAAAATCATAAAATGTCTTGAAAGAATCATTGAAAATCGTAAAATGTCTTGAAAAATCCCTAAAAAATCATTAAATGTCCTAAAGTAAATCCTAAAAATCTTAAAATGTCCCAAAGAAACCAATCAGACAAAAACATCAAATATCCTCAAAAACCCTAAAAATCACAAAACCCATAAAAAATTTGTAATAAACCTTGTACATAATCACTTCTTTGCATAAACACATGCACTTTCATAGACTAAAACTCAAAGAACTGCACTTCCATGACAATCACACTTATTTGAGCAATGTGACCCAACAATCAATCTACTATGTCACTATGACCCTATCAACTGAATCAAAAATCACAACCATCACATGACAACCTATCAAAAACTATTTAAAGACCTTAAACACTAAAAAGAAAGTAATAATGGACAAGAATAGCTATTGGCTCATGCTATTTAGTGAGTGATTTATTTTTTTCTTTTTTTTCTTTGATCATGATCCTATGCTACTCGATGATATAAACTGATTTACAAGAGTGGTTAGGATAGGTCATGGTCATCTTTTATTTTCTATCTATTAAATTGTATCTTTGAGAGTTTGGGTCATGTATATATTCCCGAGGAAGGAAAAGGTCATTTTCTGTCTACATCATGCTCGTTTATGCAAAAAAAAAATCATTTGGCACTCTAGCCCTTTATGCCATGATGTGTTGCATTCCATTTTCCATATCAAATTAAACCTCCATTTAACATGCAATGCACTCTAAGAAAACAAAAGTCTTCTTCATCTGCTACCTTGGTCACATATACATGAGCATATCTGTGTCAACCTATAATATGCATAGACTCATGGCCTTTGTCTAACCTCAAGGATGATCCCTCTACTATCTATGGTAGCCTCATTAATCCCATTGACCCCCATTTTGCACTTTTAACCTAAAAACTTTAACATTTTAGATCTAATTTGTGATCCATTAGTTGCTATGGCTTTGTCATCATATTGTCAACAAATTGACCTATCATATACATATATTAGTCAATTTCTTGAGGGGGCACCCATATATATCACTCCTACTAGGGTATGTTGTTATGGTCTTCTCATCAGTGTTCTTTGACACAACACTCTAAATCATATAGTATCAAAGAGGGGCAAAATGTGGATGCTCAAAAATGGATCATGTCTATGGTTTGATCAAAATGAAGCTTCATTTGACATATAGTGCACTTTTTCTAAGGAAAAGTCTTCACCTCATTCTAACTAGTCCTCATCTCATCTCATCAGTCTTCTTTCATTGATATCTTCATTCACCACCATGATCATATGTTCCAATCTACCAAATCATCTTCATCTTGCATTCTTACATTCCGACATCATCCTACACTATCTATCAACCTTCTAAGGCTTTCCACCCAGTCCAGCCTCAGTCTAACCTTTGCTTGAAAAGTTTTGATCAATGTGACCATGTTTGACTAATTTTACCCATGTTATGACCTCTATCTATCAACATGCATGCAAAGTTCTAGGTCATTCCAAGTCTAGTTAGGCTGATTTTGGCCCCTAGAGCCTTCTAGGGCGCAGTCTACACTTTTAGAGCACAATTGGGCATCCCAAGTGGACCATGGGTGCACTTGGTACTATCATAGTGCACTTGGGCTTAGAAAGTGCACAGTGGGCACAGTTGGGTGTGTTTTTGGTGCACTTGGGGCAGTCAGATGCCCAAAACTACTCCTATACCCCTTATGTTGCACTATAGAGGTCATAAATTTTGTGTTTCAACTTTGATTTATGAATTGTCAACTGTGTTAGTTTCATATCTTCATTGTGAATGAATGCAGCTACCATTTTTATTATTTGGTCATTTTCTTGAGTGGTAAACCTTGAAAATACTCTTAGGCCCTTGAATCAAAACCACTTTTTATACTAAGTCATCCCATCTTCTCATTCCACTAACTTTGATCTTTTGGCCAACCTGATTATATCTCAAAAGTTTATGTCATCATTCTTATCCTCTTTTACATCAATTTCATGTCATTTCAAAACCATTTCAAATCAACTCAAAATCATATCAAATCAACTTGGAATCACTTGGAATCAATCCTAATCAATCCAGAAAATGCAAACATCCCAAATCTATAATTATATGTCAAATCCTAGGCATTTTTGTGGCTTTCATTGCCTTGGAAACTTATCAATCTATCAAATCTTATCAATCTAACCTTAGTACTATCATGGCTCTAAGTGTTAGGTCAAATTATCATTCACATCATCCGATCTTTGACATTGTCAAGTCTCTCAGTGTTAGATCATAGCATTTTCAACCACTTAATAACATTCACAATGTATCTCGATGTCATTATGATCAACCCTATCAACCAATCTCGATCTTGTAGCATTTTACAATGTCAGTTAAATGTTACATGTCCTTATTTCATGTCATGTGTCCTTGGCATGTTATCAATTTCAATCAACTGATCAATTTGACCATGGCTTTGGTCTATCCATCACCATCCTAGTCAATTTCCATTATCATCACACTTCATTAAAGGATACTGTCACACTTATTTAATCAAATTGGGCAATCATCTACTAACTCTCTCTATAGGATTAAATAACCCATAATTTAATCCTATGTCATTACTAATTATTCTTCGACTAACCTCCTTAAATAATTGATATTTTATTAATTAATTGGTTCATCATTTTCAAATCATGGAAATTCTTAATTTCCTAAGTCATATTTCCCAACATTAATTCCATTTTTCACTAATTTCTATTTTTGTGGAATAACGGATTTTTAATTCAGATATTCCACACAATGTTGACATCATCATGACACATGGGTGTGATGCCTCATGGATTCTCCTTTGACACTTGGCTAAGATATTTCATAATCCAATATTCTTATTCACTTACGCACATCCATATTTGGCTTCCATTGTCATACATTCTTGGCTTTAAGTGGGTCTGAGGTGTCATATGACACATCATATATTCTCTTCCATATTTAGCCAAGTTTTACTTCAATAGCATCATAGAATCCTACACTTGGCATCTTATGTCATATGTATCATGGATTCTCAAAGGAATCTCTTGCCAAGTCACATATCGAAGGTGACAATTCTAATGCTCTCATCTTCCATGTTGATTATAAAATGAGCATTCTTCTCTCATTTCCAGTCCTAATTCTTAAGTCTTTTTAGGTCATTATCTCTTTAAGATTTTTCATTCCATCTCTCATACTAAAATCACATCTTCTAGCATTCTCATAGCATCATCACTTATCATAGACATTTTCTTCCTAATTGTGTGCATTATAGGAAATTTGGAGCTACATCATATGGAGAAGAAAGAAGGACATGGGAGCTACAAATGAAAGAGGGGGTTTCTAACCTTGTTTTTCTTCCTTTCTATTAATTTGGCTTTCATGGTAGACAAGAGGGTTTCAATATATGTTTAGTGAGTTTGTGATTTTCTCATAGTGTGTTGGAAATTAGCCTGTTTTTTGGTGCTACAAGTAGATCTATGTTAGGAGTACGGATTGTGGCTATGATGGGTAGATCCAAAATCTATAGACCTATGGTGGATTTTTGGAGTTGGGTTGTGCTAGGAAGAGTGGTATTAGGACTTGGAGGGGCTATGATTTTTTGCACATAGATTCTGATGAAGATGAAGACCTTGATAGATGTTTCTTTTGTCTTCACTATTGGGTGGGTGGTATATGGAGCAACAAAATGGTGATTTTTTACCCTATTGTCTTTGCTTTGTCTAGATGCATTAGCAATATATGTTGTACCAGATTGGAGATTGTTCTCCCAACTTTGTCTTCTTTCCCAAGATGCATTGGTGATCTCTATTGTAGCAAATTAGGTTTTTTTTCTTGAGCTATATTTTCTTTCCTAGGATGTTTTGTTGGTCTATAGTGATTTATATTGGTTCTTTTTGGCCCTATTATCTCTTCTTTCTCTAGAGTGTTCCATGCTAACATTATCGCTACCTAAAAATCTACTATGTGCGGATTGTTGTGATTTATGGAGGCCTTTAGGCACCTTTCTTGTTTGGAGCTATGTTGCATGATAGAGGGGTTGTCTACCTTCAATTGATGGGTTGGATATCTCCTCCCCTCTAAATCCCTTAGTCTTTGGTGGAGGTCTCATTTGGTCTTCTCCTTCACTTTCCTATGTCCCATTGAGGTTGAGAACGCAACTAAGGGTCGAGAAAATCTTATGGAGGTAACTGTTCTCTATGAAAAGTGGTGGTGAATAGGTTTAACAATTACTCTCCTTCTTTTTTTGGCAAAAATCCCATTCATTTTTCAAGAGATCAAGATGGTCAAAGCATGTTTGAACAATAGACTTCACATGGTTAAGAAGGTATTATTCTGTAGATAATCACTTTGGTATGGAGATGGGTTTTAGATCTTGTGAGGGTGGCCTTGGTCTTCCTCTTTGCTTCTACATTCACAACACCTATGTAGGTGGAGATCATATTTGGGAAATTCCAAGTAGACAAGATTCTTATCAAGATTTTGTGTACTTGTGCTACTTTTGGTAGCTTGGTTAGCAGAAGAAAGGGGAACAACTCTTACCTCAGGGGTTTGGTCTTCCTCCTCCTTGATCCTATCACTAATATTATGGTGATGTGTGAGATTTTGGGGAGGCTAGAGGACTTTTGACTGTATTTTCCAAAGCTAGAGGTTGAACTTTGCTTGGACCCATGGTTGGAAGATATGTATTGTGCTTACCATAGACGAAGGTATATTCTTGTTTGTTCTTAAATTTTTTTAGGGGTCTAATAGCTGTGAATGGCTTGAGTTTATTGCTTTGTTACTATGATGATGTATAGTTTTTCTTTTCCTTGTGATTGAGTGATTGCTAGCAATTTTCAAGGGTACGCTCTAGACCTTTGTTTTTATTTTTCATTTAAGTCTAAAGTTATTGTGGGGGCTTGTTCCAAAATTTTCAATGACAACACTAACCATGGTTGGTGGGTCAGTCACTTTTGGAGCACTGTCTTTGAAAAAGGAAGATATGACGTTATGGAATCTTTCATTACTAGACACTGGTAATATTTTGTTTCAAGTGTCTAGAGGTTTGATTCTACTCTAGGTGAGCACACATTAATTAAATTCCTTTTCTTAATAAAAATCAAGGTTGCATAGTAGCTAAGTTCCTACCAAAATTTAGTAGGATTGTTTAAAATTTTAAAAATTAAATGAAATTAAATATTTATATAAATGCTTTAAAAATATAGAAATATGTAATGTATATTAATGTTAAATGTATAGAAAAATGTCAAAGTAGATAATATTGAAAATGAATATTTATTACTTAATGTTTAAATAACATATTTTCATTTCAAAAAAAAATTTAATATGTGAAAATTATGATATAAATAATTTTGTATTTTATTTTATTGAAAAAATTACAAGAAAAAAAGAAATTTAAAACTAGATATGTAGTATATTGATCTTTAATAATATAAAATATGTATTATTTAATAGACATACTGAACGAAAAATGTATACCAATTATATAACAAATTAGATGATAAATAATATGAAATTATAAAATTTGAACTATTAAAAATAGTTATGTTTTCATTTACAAATATTGATAAGAATTTTAGATATAGTGAAAATAAAATTTATATATTTCATTTCAAAAATGGATTATATTATATGTTAAATTTATTGAAATATAAAACATTTCCAATATAATTTTATACAGTTTTTCACCTTATTGAACTAAATATTATTTTAATATCCTAATGAGGTTTTACCTTTAGAGGGCCTACTATTGGTGGAGAGATACCAATAGGAATGACCCAAAGCGGGAACAAGCACAACCAATCTAACCTAGCCCACTATAATCACAAACCCCTTGACAAAGGCCATAGCCATGGGAGGCATATCAGTTGTCTTTATTTAGTGGAAGTACTTATGGGATTGCGACCATGAAGAAAATAATAAGTGAGAATGTTTAAGGTACTCTTGTGGCCATGAGGTCCATTACCTATCACAAGATAAGGTGTCCTATTATTAGGTACAAGAGGGGTGTTGCGAATGAGACCCTTTCTAAACACTTTAGGATTTAGAAGCTACCTTAATTTTCTTCTCATGAACATATTAGTACAAGGATCAATCCTAGTGGAGTACCTAGATCACCCCAAGATTTTACACTCACCATTTGTGTCACTTTGGTTTTGTTGATGCACTTCTATGACAAACACAACATCTATGACAAAGACAACATCTATCATGGGAAACCACTTTGTGTGAGGTGAAGGGGCATCAAGAGTGGGCCGAGTTGTTGAGTTTTTTGTCTTCATTTTTAATAACTAAATATGTTGCAAGTAATTAATATAAAATATTTAAAAATAATAATACATAAAATAATCGATTCATCAAATAGTATAGATATAAATATAATATATATTTAAATCAAGCTATAGTGAAAATTGGAATTAATATAAAAATAATTTGCAAAAATAAAGTTAAAATAAATTGAGGATCTATAATTTAATTATTATTATTTATTTCTATTATTGTACTTGTCATGCAATGTACTATTCCCGATAACTCAATTAACTCAATGAACATGCACCAATCAAAAAAAAAAAATTTTTAGGTAATTTACGTATTCCTCAAGTTATGTAATTTATTTATAATTTCCTATGTTTTAAAAATTAAATATCTCAAATTTAAGTGGCTCAAATTATTATTATTTGGCTCAATTAGAGACTTTTTTCAAAATTGGCTAAAATTTTGATACACGTTTTGTGGATTGTAAAATATGTTCAAAGTTAAACAAGATATATAGTTATATGTGAACACTAATATACAATTAAAATTTCCATATTAAAAATTGTTAATTATAATTTTTTATTAAAATATATTACTATATTTCATAAAACTATATAATTATATATATCTATTAATTCTATAAATTTATAAAATATGATGATAATTAAATAATATATTATCATTATATTTGAACAATAATATAATATGGAACTATTATACATTCTAAACTATTTATTATACTAAACTTAAAATTATAGTATAGAAAATAGTAAAATATGACAATTTAAAATTCTTAAAAATATAAATGTATACAATATATCTAGTACAATATTAACGCTTTCTATATATAAAATATTGAACTATTAGAACTTAAAATAGATTAATTGTATACTATATATCTAGTACTATAATTATCATAACTTTATATTTATAAAATAAAATTATTGATTATTCAATATTAAATTAAAATTTCTAATTATTATACAAACTATTACAAGAAGTGCACACTATGTAATACTTGGTATATAATAGTTGTAATAGTATATTAGTTTCCAAAAAAAATTATGCTTCCATTATATATCAAAACATTTTAACCAATCAAATTTTAAAAAGGTAATTTCTAAAAGTTATTTAGTTTTAAAAATTTACAAGTTTATGTTATCAAATATGAATATATTATATTATTATAATATTATTGGTTGCTTATGAGGTGATTTGTTCAAATATGACCTAGTCAACACTTGTGCTAGATTTGGAATCTATAGAGGTTAAGTTTATTATCATTAGTTACTTTACCAATTCATATGGTGAAAGAGGGTTAGCCTCTCAGCAGGGAATCAGATGATTCTATGACCACTCACACACATCACTTAAGATTTAATGTTTTTTTGATGTCACATTTTCTCAAGTTAACCCTTGTATGCTGGAGAGTGAAATTTAAATGATTGAAATGGATGTGGCATTATGAAATGATGTATAATTAGATTGTTATTATATCATCAAAATAATAGATGATTTATGATAATGGATAAACAAACAGAAATGTTAACATCTTAATTATGTAATAGGACTTAATTGCATTTCTAATATCTATACATTGTCACCATAGCATTATTTATTTCCTAACTTGTTAAAAATAGAACCTATGCTCTACACTTGCCTATCGAAGCTATCAATTTTGCTAAGGGGCAACCGCAAATGACGATTAGGTCAGGTATATTTCACAATTGTGATAAAAAGAATTGGGTTGGGCATGGAAATCACTGGCAGCTGGAGGGAGGAAGGGCTAAATCAAGTGTGAAGTATTCTCAGGGTCTCTTTTTCTGTAAAAATTCTTTTCAATTCGATTTTTGTTGTTTAGAAAGTAATCTTGCTGTTTAGATTAATATAGCTTCTGAATTCGAATCTTGTTACTAGAATGTCAATTTTGAATTCGAAGCCTTGCTGTTTGGAATGTAACTATGAAAACGAATCTTCTAAGTTGTGCATCTGTCTTCTACCCTAGGCGCTGGAATTGAAATTGTATCACCTCTATAAATCTAGTAAACAAGTTATATCTGTGTAGTTACATATTAGTCATTCCAACTGCCAGAACGCATACAAACTGTCGAGATCATGTGAATTAAGGAGGAAAATGGCAATTACTGATAGTTGAACTTGATAATTTCAATAACGCAACAGTGTTCAGAACTTTTATGCTGTTGTTTATTGGAGCTCATACGGGATTACGTGCTCTTCTCCTCCGGATTCCGTATGCTAATAAAAACCATAACAGATGGGCAAGCAATACACATCTATCCCGAAACGTAACAAACTACTAAAGTATACACTAAAACTCCTTCCACTGTCAATATAGTTTGATTAAGTCTTTATAACATATACTCTGGCTTGTTGGAATTTAAACGTCAACACCTGTAGGTTGTCCTCGAGCCCCGTGCCCATCTATCTTGTCAGTTTGCTTCCCGCAAGCATCCATGGTCGATAGGCATTTATGTTTGGTAGGTAAGTTTGAAATTTGAATGTTGAGAGGGAAAGGAAGAATGTGACAAAAAGGGAATGTTCCTACATTCATTCATTCAAGAGAGTTTGCAGATCAAGCAGATCAGAGAGAAGTTGCAGAGCAGAGAAGGAAGAGGGAAAGAAGTTTGTGTTTGCAGTTGCACGTGTTTCCCCTACTCAGTAAGTTTGTTGTTGTTTAGGATTTGTCCTATTGAAGTAGTGATTGCTCTAGGCACCATTGTATGCAGCCATTAGAGTTGCAAGTTTAAAAACTTATTGAAGTTTGAAGTATTATCAATTTAGAGTTATTTTAGAGTTTTTTGGTTGAAGCCGAATGCGCCCAAATTTTGTAATAGTTTAAATCTCAGTTGAATAGAAAACAAAGTAGGCATACTTGAATCTATTGTTCTTCCTCTTCTATTCATTGCATTTGAGAAACTTGGTTGAAAGGTTAAAGCTCGACTCTCTGATTTTAATCGTGAAAGCATTCACGTTAGATTGTTTCTCAGTTATAATTTTTATTAGTTGAAGTCAACCTTATTTGACATCCATTATCTTCTTTGAGTGCCGAACTAACTCGGCATCTACTACATTTTCCTGTGTGTGCCGAGCTCACTTGGTACCCACTACATTTTCTTGTGTGTGTTGAGCTCACTCGACACTTGTTCCCTGTCACTCGATACCTTCAAGTGTCAACCAAGTGCTAAGCATAGCTGACACTCGACACCTTCATGTGCCAAGCAAAACTGGCACTCGACACCCTCATGTGCCGAGCAAGATTTTAGGTTTAAGGTTGTGAGTGTTAAATTTATTTTTAATATATTTCTCACATGGTATCAAAGCTTTGAGGCCCCACATCCACAATGAGTTAGGGCATTTGTTTTTTTCTTGGGATATTTGACATGGCAAGAGATGCAGGAAAGATATGGCAATAGCCACCATCCTTTAATGGATAGAATTATGATATATGGGCAGAAAAGATGAAAACTATTATGGTTGCAAATGATTTATGAGAGGATTGTAGTTAATGGATTCAATGATGTGACTGATCCAACTCAGTATGCTGCCCTCACAAATGCATAGAAGACTCATTTGAAAGAGGCGAGGAGGAAAGAGGCAAAGGGATTAAGTCTTATTGAAGCAACAATGACAGAGATAATTTTTTCAAAGATTGCAGCAGCAAATTATGCAAAGGAAGCATGGGATATCCTTGAGACGAACTTCAAGGGGACTGATAAAGTCCGTGTTGTAAAGCTACATAACATAAAGAGGGAATTTGAGAACCTTCAGATGAAGGAAAATGAATCAGTTACAGACTTCAGTTCAAGGACCTCCAATGTGATTAAGCAACTGAAGTCAAATGAAGAAGACTATCAAGAGCAGAGGATAGTGGAAAAGATATTGAGGAGTTTACCTCATAAATATGACAATTTGGTCATGACCATAGAAGAGGCAAAAGACCTCACTATTTTGACAATAGATGAGTTGATGGGTACACTTCAAACCCATGAGCATAGGATCAACAGATCTACTTCTTCATCTTCCCAAGAGCAAGCTTTCAAGGCTCAATAAAATCAAAGAGAAAGGGGGAGAGGAAGAAATGGCTCAGGCAGGAACTCCAGAGGCAGAGGCCAAGGTAATGGAGGACAAAGAAATGCTGCAGCAGAAAGCTCAAGAAGAGAAGATGGAGCAAGTAGCTCACGAAATTCCTCAAGAGGAGGTAAGAAAAATTACAGCTCAAATAAGAGCAATGTAGAATGCTGCTACTATCATAAATATGGGCATTATGCAAATGAATGCTGGCAGAAGTAGAATGATCAGTCAGGACAAGCAAATATGGCTGATGTGAACAAGAGAAGTGAATCCAATGCTGTTGCTTTCATCATGTGTAATGTTGGTGAAGAAGGAAACCCTGAGGTTTGGTACCTTGACAGTGGATGTAGCAACCACATGAGTGGCAATAAACTTTATTTTCATTCATTGACAAGAGTTTCAAATCATAAATTAAGATGGGTAACAATGGAACCCTACCAGCTGTGGGAAAAAGATCTATTATGGTCCGCACCAAGAAAATTGAGTTAAGGGAAATACAAAATGTGTATTTCGCCCCTGGTATGAAGCACAATTTGATGAGCATTGGTTAGCTCATTCAAAATGGATACAAAGTGCTGATGGAGAATGACAGGTGTGTCATTCATGAAAAAGATGAGAGCAAGAACTTACTTGCAGCAGTTCAAATGACAAAGAACAGAATGTTTTCCTTGAGAATTGAGACATGTTTCTCATCTCAAGTTTGTGTTGCACCTCACACACAATCAGCTCTAAGGAGTGTGATTGAAGACCCTTCATAGTTGTGGCATCTCAGGTATGGTCCTTTTGGAAATGCTAGTTTAAATTTATTATCAAATAAAAGAATGGTAGAAGGTATGCCACGTATAGGAAATTCATGTGATAGGTGTGAGACTTATATTTTGGGTAAGCAACATAAGTTTCTTTTTAATTCTAGAAATTCTAGGAGGGCTAGATTTCTATTAGAGTTAGTGCATACTGACCTAGTCAATCCTATGCAAGTTACTTCTATTGGAGAGAGTACTTATTTCATGACATTTATTGATGATTTCAGTCATAGGACATGGGTGTATTTTTTAAAGAATAAATATAAAGCATTTGATAAATTTGTAAAATTTAAAGCCCAGGTTGAAAGAGAATGTGGACACTATATCAAGGTCCTTAGATCAGATAGAAGAGGGTAGTATACCTCCAATTCTTTTGTAAACTTTTGCAAGAAACAAGACATAAAGAAAGAGCTCACAGCCAGCTATACACCACAACAGAATGAAGTGGCTGAAAGAAAGAACAAGACCATTGTTGAAATGGCAAGGAGCATGATGAAAGAGAATGGTCTCCCAAATAAATTTTGAGAGGTTGTGGCAACAACAGTTTACATAATTAATAGGTGTCCTAGAAAGGTAGTTCGTGACAAAATTTTAATGGAAGCATGGTCACGAGGAAGATGGATAGTTGAACACCTAAGAGTGTTTGGATGTGTTGCATATGCACATGTGCCTAAAGAGCAAAAGCAAAAATTTGATGACAAAGGTGTGAAATGCATTTTCATAGGGTACACCCCAAAATCAAAAGCATACAGATTGTATGACCCATTGAACAACAAGATGATGCTTTCAAGAGATGTGAAATTTCTTGAAAATCAATCTTGGTATGGTTCAACTGATGAGTCACCGAGCACATCAAGTAAAGTGTCAATTATGAGTGAAGAAGATGTTGATGAATAGCAAGAAGAAGAAGCAAATAAAAGAAAAGGCAAGCAAGTTCAGACAGTGCCGACCTCCTCTAGGCATGATCGAGTGTTAATGCCAAGAACCAATAAAGATCGAACTAGTCGACAATGCAACAACAGTGAAGATTCTAATCTTGTCTCCTCCCTGTTACCAAGAAAGACCAAGAGTCTTATGGAGTTATACCAAGATGAAAGGTATGAATATTATGATGAGAGTGTTAATTTTGCATTATTTTTTCATAGTGATCCAATATATTTTGAAGAAGCAATCAAGGAGAAGAAATGGTGTAAGGCCATGGATTAGGAAATAGATGTCATAGAAAGGAATGAGACATGGGAGCTAACTGAATTGCCTCAAAAGAAGCACGTGATTGGAGTGAAATGGGTCTATAATACCAAATGCAATACTGAAGGCAAGATTGATAGGCATAAGGCAAGGCTGGTAGTCAAGGGCTACAAATAGTAGTATGGAAGAGTCTATGATGAAATGTATGCCCTAGTTGCAAGAATGGAAACCATGCGTGCTATTATAACAATTGCAGCTCAGTACAAGTGGAAGGTATTTCAAATGAATATGAAGTTCGCCTTCCCAAATGGTGTATTGAAAGAAGAAGTGGATGTGGAGCAACCACCTAGTTATGAAGTTGCAGGTGAAGAGAATAAAGTATATAGATTAAAGAGAGCCCTTTATGGGCTCAAGCAAGCTCCACATGCATGGTATAGTAGGATTGACTCATATTTGATGAGCAATGGCTTTAGCAAAAGCAATGGTGAGCCCTCTCTTTACATCAAGGCAGCAGATGGTAATGTATTGATTGTTGTCTTGTATGTAGATGATTTAATTTTTACTAGTAATGATAAGGCTCTAATCGGTGAGTTTAAAGAGACCATCAAAAGTGAATTTGAAATGATAGACTTAGGTCTCTTGAAATACTTTCTAGGCATAGAAGTAAAACAAATGTATGATGGCATCTTCATCTCTCAAGAAAAATATGCAAGGCAGATCTTGGAGAGATTTAAAATGCATAACAATAAGGCAGCCCCCCCACCAACATCAGTAGGTCTAAAACTGAGCAAGGAAGACTCTAGCAAGAGAGTCGATCCAACACTATACAAGAGTATGGTTGGAAGTCTAATGTATTTGACTGTAACTTGGCTAGACCTAATGCATGCAGTAAGTCTGATTTTTAGATTTATGGAAACACCAAAGGATTTCTATTCGTAAGTGAGAAAAAGGATCCTAAGGTATGTGAAAGGTACCAAGGGATTTGGGATTTTGTATACTGCAAATGATGATTTCAAGTTGGTTGGTTACACGCATAGTGATTAGGCTGAAAGTTTAGATGATAGGAAGACCACTTTCGGATACATGTTTCAAATGGGATCGGGCGCAATTTCATGAACATCCAAGAAGCAAACTATTGTTGCACAATCTACAACAGAGGCTGAATACATAGCAGCAAATGCAGTAGCATGTCATGCTATTTGGTTAAGAAGGATCTTGAAAGATTTGAATAAAAAGTAAGAGGATGGAACCACAATTTATTGTGACAACATCTCACCAATTGCATTGTCTAAGAATCCAGTCTTCCATGGGAGAAGCAAGCATATTAAAATCAGATATGACTTCATCAGAGAGTTGGTGGAGAATGGGTATATCAAGATGGATTTTTGCAAGTCTAAGCAACAGCTAGCTGATATTTTCACCAAGCCATTAGGCATTGGAACTTTTGTACACTTAAGAGAGAGTTTTGGTGTAGTTAATTTGGATCAGTTGTGATCCATGTTTGTTTGGCTCGGGACAAAGAGGGAGTGTTGAAATTTAAACATCAACGCCTGTAGGTTGTTCTCGAGCCCCACACCCATCTACCTTGTCAGTTTGCTTCCCGCAGGGATCCGTGGTCAACAGGCATTTATGTTTGGTAGGTAAGTTTGAAATTTGAATGTTGAGAGGGCAATGAAGAATGTGAGAAAAAGGGAATGTTTCTACATTCATTCATTCAAGAGAGTTTGCAGATCAAGCAGATCAGAGAGAAGTTGCAAAGCTAAGCAGAGAAGGAAGAAGGAAAGAAGTTTGTGCCTGCAGTTGCACGTGTTTCCCCTGCTTACTCAGTAAGTTTGTTGTTGTTTAGGATTTGTCCTATTGAAGCAGTGACTGCTCCATGCACCATTGTATGCAGCCATTAGAGTTGCAGGTTTAAAAGCTTATTAAAGTTTGAAGTATTATCAATTTAGGATTATTTTAAAATTTTCTGGTTGAAGCCGAATGCTCCCAAATTTTGTAATAGTTTAAATCTTAGTTGAATAGAAAAAAAAGTAGGCATACTTGAACCTATTCTTCTTCCTCTTCTATTCATTGCATTTGAGAAACTTGGTTGAAAGGTTAAAGCTCGGCTCTCTGGTTTTAGTCATGAAAGCATTCACGTTAGATTGTTTCTAAGTTATAAATTTTATTAGTTGGAGCCGACCTTACTCGGCATCCATTGTCTTCTTTGAGTGCCGAGCTAACTCGGCATCTACTACATTTTCCTGTGTGTGCTGAGCTCACTTGGCACCTGTTCCCTGTCACTCGGCAGCTTCAAGTGCCGAGCAAGTGCCGAGCATAACTGGCACTCGGCACCTTCATGTGCTGAGCAAGATTTTAAGTTTAAGGTTCTGAGTGTTAAATTTAGTTTTAATATTTCTCACATGGCTGTCATAGAGGAAACGTAGGAATTAACTTGCTTGGACAGACAAAGCCCCGTAGTGTTCGTACTCTTGTTCCATTATACGTTATGTCTGATAATCTCCTTTCTCCTGCAGTATTAATTCTCTTGCCTATCTGTTTCATTACACAATATGTTTGATGACCAAACGTGAAATGTTGCTAGTCTGAGAGTATTCTTGACAGGGTGTCAGATCATTGGGGGAAAAACCGGCGAATTAACCTCTGAAACACATGCCTATTCATTTTTTATCGCTCCAAAATCTGAATAGGCTGAGATAAATTCGGGGTATTTAAGATATAGTTGCTTCAACGTAGTTCGGCCTCACACCAACATATGGTTTCATAAGTTTTATTTCCAGGTATAGTTGCGTCAATTCATTTTGATATATAAGTGTTTTGCAGAACTACCTCAAGAGCATTATAAAATGAAGTTCATACCTAATATACTTGCATGTGGAGGATGGTTACTTAAATAACTGTGTTCATCGGTTGCTGTTATATTCAGACATTCTGCATTTCCGGAATAAGGAGTCCATTACTAATATACTTCCGTATGCAAGATGGTTACTTTGATAACTCTCTTAAACATGTACTTTGATTACTTTTACATTTTAGTCACGCTAAAAATTCAAGTGACATGCCGGTGGATCCTGTGAGGATTAAAGATGTGTATTTTTAGAATTGTTGCTTTGTCATAGCAGACCAAACTTTTCAATTAAAATTAAAATTGAACAAGACGAACACCTGTTCACTCTCGGTGTTGTATGCCTACATATTCCTTGTGTGTGTATGAGTTTTATTTTTTTACGGATGGATGTAACGTGACAATATGACTCTATACTTAGTTTCTTCTATCCGTCAGTCTTGTATAATGGATACATGTTGTTTTTTGTTTCTTCTACTGATAAATCTGGCTTTGAAAGTGGTTGGCCAAGTGGATTCTTTACCACATTTTATGCTATTCACGTAACACATGTGATGTAACACGTGTGAAACGCTTGTTTGAGGGCTGGACCGATCCATCTGATTCATCGTTGTTCGAGGAAGCTATGTTTCTTGTGCTAGAGGTAGAATCCTGGGGACTAAACACTCTATGGTTGGTGGGATAAAAGGGATAATTATGACAAACCAGTTATGATGTATCAATGTAATGGCAAAAATGTATTTTGGGTTAATTATTATGTACTATTGCTCATGCTTACAATCGCCATGCCATGGATATGTGAAATAGATCAGCACCATAAACATTGTGCTGTTTTTTGATTTGATGACAATCTAATTGTTACAAACTAGTTTATTTGTTTAAATTTGATTAATAAATAATAAATTATTTTGTTGACTTTACCAACCTTGGTCTCATTGGTTCTTTTCTACATTTTCCACTTATGTGACGTGTCAATGTTTTTTTTGACATGGTTCTTACAAATTCTCCATGCCTGTAGTTCCAAGAGCCTACCATAGTAACTTAAAAATACTTTTTGCTTTGTCCATTCTCTTTTTTAAAAAATTATTATATTGATTGTTTAAAGTTTTATTTATTTTTCACTCTTGTCCATATGTAATATTTTCCATTTTCTAAAGTGATTTATAGAACATGAAATATTTATTTTCTGTAGATTTTCTCTCTTAGAAAATTATTTCTACAGATTGGATTTGATACGTAACATAATATTTTATTAATAGAAAGATCTATTCATCAAACCAAAAAAAATTAATAAATATGCATTAGATAAATTAAGAAAGGACACCAAGCCCATTTAAGAAAGTCACTTTATATTTACATCAAATTATATTACACCATCTATTATTGTTATTACAAAAATTAAATATTTTAATTTAGTTTTAAAATATGGAACTTATATCACACCTAATCTTAATGTTATAGATAGAATAGTTAAAAAATTCACTGATATATATTTTTGATATATGACAATATCCAATAAAAAATAAAGTTAATATAAAGAGAATGTGTGTTTGAAGTTTGTGGACAAAAGACCTGAAAGCTGGGATTCCACTCTAATCTCGCTTAAATGTTGATGAGCAAGCCATTACTTACAAAAGATGCAGTTGTTTAAAAGACCACTACCATACCCAAAAAAAAATCTCACAAAAAACCATCTTAAACCATGTCATTTGTCTCCACAAAAGACATTAGATAAAATCCAACATCTAAAATCCATACTACGGTTCCATGTTATCTATTTATAGATAAATGTATACTTTCGCGAGGTCATAGCAATCATCCTGTCCAACGTATTATATTTCAAAATATTTCCATCATATGAAGCAGCTCTAAGTGATTCAGGAAAAAGCCTATGAGAAGTGCTGAAGAACCAAATGGTAACAAAGTTGGTCATCTTTGAGTCAAGCTCTGAGGGACAATTCCAATATCTTCAAATGGTCCATGCCCTACTTATGAGCGTCTAATTCTAAGTTATATTTACAGTTTTCACTCTAAAAGGAAGTTGTTTTTTCTCACCAACATTATCAGAAATCTGCTTAGGATCTCATTATATTTATTGAAACCTCATGGCATGCACCAGAATTCCACAATTGTATTTACTTTGTTCTCTAGTAATATTTTCTTTTCTATTACAAATTACTAATCATTTTATTTTGTTATACTATTATCAAAAATTGTTCGAACTATACAATGTACAATTTAGTTAATAAATAATAAACATATTTATTTAGTCATCAACTACAGTATAAACGACTTGATTTTTGGTTATCTTTAGTTGTTGTTATACTGTTGAGCAAGTCAGTCCTCAAAAATCGAGTAACTATATCATTTGGCCATACCATTTGGGTTTAACCATGGAGGAAACTCTGTTAGGTTGGAGTAGTACTAGGATGGGTGACCTCCCCAATGTCCCAGTGCTTCAACTCTGTGAGCATCACCTAGATCCAATGAGTGCTAAGTATTCCATTTATTCTCATGGGAGATGGATTCATGTTGAATCACTACTCATGAAACATGGGTGAATGAGTTTGATTCAAATCACACAGTTAAATCCTGCTAGCAATATCACAAATATAGAATCATCAAACTTGTAAAGTATTTCTATTATTCAATGACTTGTTAGGGTTTCTAATAGAAGATTAAAAATAATTAAAACTTATTTGAATCTGCCCAATGCTCCCATTCCTTATGATATTATTTCTCTCTGTCTGTTGCATGTCTCATTGTTGAAGTCTGGAACACTGTTAAAATATTCTTAATTCTTCTTAGACCGAATTAAGCAGAAAAGAAATATTTGGCACATGAATGTTTGTTGACATTTAGTTATCCTATATATGGAAGCCTCCGTGTAGGCACATCAATCAATCATCCTTCCATTATAATCAAACTTAAAAAGAATGACACTCTTAACGGTGAATTAACCATTTACAAAACTAATTATCACTTTTGTGATACAAATTTAAAATATAATTAACTACCACGAATGTCATGAATGATATTTACAGGAAGAAAACATAAGTAAAGAGCAAATTTAATGGCAGTATTGGTTAATCTCTAGATAAAATATACCAAAGACAAAAACAAGCTAAACATGATTCTTTTTCATATCTAAATTTTTTCAAAAAAATTGTTGTTTTCCGTAACAAAATATACAGATTATTGAAATTTTCAAAAAAATCCTTATATTTTTCGTCTTTTTAAAATTTAATCAATAGTACAATTTGTAGAAAAGATAACAACATCCTCCAATAACTGATCTAATTAACATGTTCAACCCTAAAGAGAACAAATATGTGAAGTAGATCCATGCTTATAACAATAAGTAGCAACAGTATACTTTAAAAAGCAGAAGGCGGATATTATCACCATTCAAGGAAAGAAAAATGGAAACATTATTTTTCATTCAAAACATTACTAACCCTCGCTGGAGAATGTTAGTTTGAAGTTAGCAACTCATTCTTAAAAATATGAATTTGCTCATGATTTTCTTCATTCATTCCTTTCTTCCATCTTTCGTTTGTAGTCGTTGTATTCCCAATTACAGTTTCCCAAGGAATTGAAACTTTTATTTTCAGTTGATAAATTGCCTTTCGATTTTCTCTGACTAAAGAAACAAAATGCCTTGTCGTAGAAGTGGTTGCAGCCTTCACTAACAAAGTGGCTTTCCGGAATAAAGAGATTTATGGCTTATCGCAGAAGTGGAGCCTTACTGGCGTTTCAAAATAAACAAATTTGATGAATGTGTCTTTTCAAAACAATCAAATTTAGAGAATTTGGCTTTTCGGAATAAACAAATTTAAACAATAGTAAAGCTGTTGAAGTGACATTATTCTAAGTATAATGCGTAGCTCAGGTAAAGACCTCGATATTCGGCCACCAAATTATCTGAAAGTGGATTACAGGTAGGAATGCATATAACACTAAAGGTGATATCTATTGCGAACTTACAAACTAAGGCGAACTACTCGAGGGAGATGGTTCATTTTTATATACAACAAGATGTTTCAAATGATACAGGTCTTGCAGAGTTAGTGACTATTCTTTTAATGTTTTTACAAATCAAATCACTACACTTTCGCCCTCACTTCTATAGAATAAAGGATCTTTTATGTATGCTTCTCTACTGTAATCATATGGCATTTTAGGATTTATTGTTCCATTCATTGTTTTTAAGTTTTGGTAATTGTTGTCTATTTAGATAGTTATGAGGTCCAAGAAATTGTACATGACAGGTAGCCCTCAAAGAGCTTCGTTCACCTATAATCTTTTACCCTTAATTCCCAACCCATCTGGATGTATCCATCCCCAAGCACTAGGAGGATTTGGAGAACACATGGTGTTAAGGAAAGGAGAGCTGTAAACCCTTAAATTTATTATAAATATTACTCAAGTTATTAAGTTTATATAAAGAGAGAGAGTGCGTTTGGTATTCATATTTTAGTGTTTTCAATAACAATTGTAAAAAGAGAAAAACAAAATTTATTCTCGCATTTGATTAAAGTTAGATAATTGAAATGTTAATGTAAAAGAAAGATGATAAAATGAGATTAATATAATCTAATTATTTTTATTTTAAGTTTTTAGTAATACAAATTATTTTGTATTATTTTATTTTGATAATTTTTTAAATGAAGGCTGGTTTAATTTATTTTTTCGGTAAATGGTCAAGGCGTTGATGAATTTTATTAATTAAAAAATAAAATACAATAGATTTTTTCCATTCAAACGGGCATTGTACAAAGAATGGAGAAGAAAACCTTCACTCTAGCGGAGGACAAATATCCTATATTATTACATTTGAACTATTTCTAAAATGCTAGTTTAAATAATATCTATTATAAATTTAAAATGATTAAACATAAAGTTTTTATTTTTTATTTTTTAATATGTAATATAAATTATAATTTGAAATAAAAAAATCACCTTTTTTGTAATGTTTCTTTTATAGGTGAAATGGAAGGGTTTAACAAGATGTGTAAATTTAAGACATCCTCTTCCGATTGATATTCAATAAGAAAGAAAGGCCTCCAAAAATAACTTTTAATATAGTTCAAGTTAAATGAGAAAAATTTAAATAGATCAAGAGCTGTCAATAGTAAACCTAATTATATCAAATAAGTACACAATCAAGTCTCTTTCATCTAATGCAAACTAATTAAAGATATGTAAATATATTTAATTAAATGAGAAGAATAAAATGGATCTATGTGCTAAATATATGAAATCATCTCAATTAAGATATGGAAATACTTCTATATTAAAAAAGTTAAATGAATATTAAACTACTCATTTTGAAAATGTGTATGGCACTATACCTTTTGACTTAAAAATTGTAGATCTAAACCTTTGACTAACTTTTGACTGCAATTCACAATCACAACAAAAACCCACAATTTTTTTTCTTCTTCTTAGGCCTCCACAAAGATGTCGACCTTTTGATGAATATTTGGATACTTTACAAGAAGATGGACAAGTTCCTTGGATAAAGTAGCAAAGTCAACTCAACTTTTTAAGAAAATTTTGGCAAGTCATTTTTAGATCTATTATGACAATTTTAATAACAGACTCATGCAAACAATAAAACCTTATTTTTGGTTTTGGTTTTATAAAGGCATTCCTTAGTTAAGCTTCAAATTGAGGATCAAACTTAAAATTGAAATATAAGACAAGAAAATAAGCATAATAAATTTTAACATTCACCTACCTTGACTAAATCCTCATCAATAATCATTTTACAATGGTTGTGTGTTTTATATGTAAAATTTCTAATGAACCTCTTTCTTCCAAATAGACCTAATAGCCAAATAGGTCTATAGTGATTGATTTTACCACTTTTCTCCAAGTTTTTTTAAATGACACAAAAAAATTATGGATTTTGACATCTATTTTGGCATACATCCAACTACCATAAACTCCACCTATGTTGTTTGGACCAATTCAACCATTTAGCCAAATTTAACTTTTTTGAGGCCTAAATAATCCCACTTTCAAAAAGAAACTATGATCAAATTCTAAAGATGGGTTATCACCAAATTGTTGGGGATGGAAACATCATTGATTTATGGGAAGACCAATGGCTTCAAGATGACCCTCTCATGCACACTAGGTTCCTACCCTTGTGTAAGAATTGTGCTAGACATAATGGTACTTTGACTTGAAGCTATATCACCCCAAATCATCAATGGATTAAAATTCAGAATCAAGAGTTTACTAGGATGAACCTTACCATAGAGCTGAAAAATATCCTATGGTGTTATAGGATCCCTTCTTCCCTGGTGGATGACTCCTTGGCTTGGAGACTTATCTCCTCAGGTGACTTCATCCCGAAGTTGACTTATCTTTATTGTTAAGGGGAGGTGGTGGCCCAAGGAAATTGGAGAAAGGTTTGGAAGCCAAGGATTCTGCCAAAGATAAATTTCTTTTGGTGGATGGCCTTGCATGGGACCATCCTCACAATTGATAGTCTTCAAAGGAGAGGGTATCAACTAGGTAACTATTATGCCTTATGTTACAAAGTTGTGGAATCTATCCCACACCTTCTTATCCATATCCCTTTTATGTCACATGTGTGGAGGGTGGTCCTTTAGTTATGGGAGGTACAGTGGTGTGTTGATGAAAGCTTGCAATAATTAGCTCACTGGGGCAATAATCCCACTTTATGTATCATGGAAAATCTGGAAGGAGCAGAATCACATAATCTTCAAGGATAAAGAGACTACTAGTTCAATGGTGGTCCAGTAGGTTATCATACTCCTAAAAGAATATAGTGGGATCTAGACATGGAAGCCCACCCCCACACCCCCCCCATCCCCTGCCCCCCAACCGAATCCCCTAGGAAGACTTGATATGAAATGGGCATCCACTTGGGGCTTATGATTAATGGTGGCACAGTTTGAAAAATCCATAGCTATGACTAACTGAGGAACAACATGGCACCACCCCCTCAAAGACATGGATAAAACTTAATTTTGATGGATTGACCATGGTGGGAAGCAATTCTGTTGGGGGTCTCTGCCACAATTATATGGGAGATCTAGTGGTTGCCTATACTAGGAATTGTAGAGATGGCTTAAACAATGAAGAATAAGCCCTTGCTCTTTTGTAAAGGATGAGAATTATGAGAGCAAGAGGAATTAATAGGTTAGCACTTGAGTGGGATTTAATGTTTAATATAATTTGTTAAAGGAGAGGGCCCAATAGATGAAATTTGCAAGTTGATTCAGGTGTGTCAAGAGATCCATGTGGAGCACATTTACCATGAAGGCAATGGCATGGCAGAGGGGTTGAAAAAATTTGGCCATAATGTCATGTGACTAATTAAAAGGGAGGATGTTAGCCAAATTCCATCATCAACTCAAGTAATGATGGAATGTGAGTGTACTTCTCATAACTTCACATAAATCATCACAATAGGTGGCATGTCTCTAAGAATTTATATGGGTGGGAAGGCTAGTAGATTTCATTTCATAAAGCTATATCTTGGAAAGATTGAGTGAGGATTCACTTTTATGATCCTCTAATAGAATGGTTTAATTTTTTCTAAAAAAGGACAAGTGGAATGGATTTTTCAAGATATAAAAAACTAACAAAGAAAGATGAAAAAGAAACTTTAATAAAACCCCAATCAAACTGCAATTGGAGATGGGTGATTATAAAAGGAGAGGTACTAATTGTTAGGATTAAACTCGGACATAAATACTAGTTACATGAAAATATAACCAATACCAAAAAATTATAGATTGCACATAAGAGAACACAAGACACCAAGATTTAACATGCCTCACGCATTCCCTAGGCTATGTCCACCAATAGCAAGTCCAATATTATTATTATCTAGTGATTATAACTTGATTACAATCCATAATCTCTTACAACTCAATACCGTCACAAGAACCAATTTTTGCATCACATATTATGAAAATATTGACATCTCAATCAAGTTTTTTTATTAGTGACACATACAATTGATCAAATAGCTAATGGCTACTGAGCTTATTGAATAGTTAACACGTTAACCAAGTAATTTATGATCTACCAAGTTCTAGGTCTATCAAGTTTTATAGTTGCTACTAAGTATCAGGAACAATATTTAGTTTGCACCAAGTAGTTTCTACCAAGTTGGTGATTATGAATGTAAATTGAGCTTCTTACTATTTACCAAGTTTCTCAATGCAAACCAAGTACTTCAGTGTTTACCGAGTTTGTAGATTTAGTGATGTGAATCCAATGTTAACTAAGTTACACAAATCAACCAAGTAATTCTACTTATACTAAGCTCGTATTGATAGCATTGTCCAAGCTATGCAATGTGAATCAAGTGATTCAGTTTATGTGTCGAGTTTCATAGTATTTACTGAGTCACTAGTGCAGACCGAGTTCAAACTAATTGAAGTGATTAGTATGGACTAAGCTTCTATGTATACCAAGTGCATAATGATGTTGAGCATTGACAATGGATGCCGAGCATCAAAACCTCACCGAGTTTATCTTCAAAACCTAAGTTCCTGCAGTTTGGTTGACTTTATGTATTTTGGTGAAACTTGTATTATAGCTAACTCTGATGAATTGAAAATTAGATTGATGTATATGTAATGTATTGTATCACATCCAAATATGTATTTAATAAGAAAAAAAAAGTAGATGTGTGAAGTACAAGGTTAAAAGAAATATAAGGAGCAACAAAGATTCATATATCACAATAAGGTGATCATTATAGTCAAAGGTATCTCATTTAGTGAATCAAGTTGGAGATTAGAGATCAACCACTGGTTCATCCCAATAGGTGGAATAGTTAAATCCTTTCACAAGGTAGACTTAACAGTCTTTTGTAAATCTCTTTACCAAGCCCATACTTCATTGTATGTTTGTAAATCCTTTTACATGGTAGACCTAGTATTTCATATTGCTCCTAATAGGAAAGATCATCAAAAGTGATCATTGTAAGCCTTAACAAGCTGACTTTATACTATAGTACTAAAGCTTGTGGGTATCATCCACACCCTAATTTTACTTTCTATTTGGTATGTTTTTGGGTCACCATACTATGTGTCAAAGTGTTATGAATGTTTTAATGCTTTTAGTTTTTCATGCATGCAATTAGATCACAATACACATCAAGTATTAATTGGTAAATAGGATTAAGTTTTATAGGCTATTGATTCACCCTTCCCTTATTAGTAACTTAGCCTATCATATATTTCCAACAATTGGTATCAGATCTTTGTGGTTGAAAGAGACAAAGTTTAACAATGTGAGCAAATATCAGAAGCTATTGAGGTATTTAGAATTAATAAGGCTATTCAAAATGAAAAACTAGATTTGGAATTGGCTATTGGAAAACTTAAGAGTGCAAAGGAGAAACTCTCTCAATCTTTGAAAAGAAGAAAAGATCATACAATTCAGAAAAATGAAAAACTTTACGTTGAATAAAGAATTGAAGACATCCATTCAACAAGCAATTCAGATGAGGACAATGAAGCAATTGGAGAAGTATTAGAGAAGAATGGTACACATCAAGAAGTAAGAAAGTTGAAAAGAGAGCAAGAAATTTAGTGAATAGGATTGTGTAAATTTGTGGAAGAGAAAAGAAAGACAAAAGATGAGTTAGAAGGGAAGAATAATGAAATTCAACATCTATCCCTTCAGCAAGAAAACTTCATTAATCAGCTCACTAATGCAAATGAAGAATTTATGAATTTAAGATCAGAAAATCAAAGATTGTACAATGATCTAAACACTAAAAGGAAAAGAAATGAAAGGATGATGAAATCTCAAGTAGATATGGATCAACTAAATTAGAATATCCAATTCTTGAAGGATTGGTTTTCTGCTCTTATGAGAGCTTTGAGCATGGGATTTTGGTGAGACGAGTCTCATTGGATCCTATTTGAGTAGACCTTGCATTATCATAATTTTTTGTAGATGGAGTGCATGATTCATTTTACTATGTTGTTTTTAATTTTTACCCTTTTTACTAACAGGTAGGGCTTTCTAGTTTTCTTTTTTCTACTTCATTTTAGCTTCTATTTTTGGTAGTTGTTTGTTTAGAGGCTAACAACTAGTGTTCCCTACCATTTCTATTTAATGGTTCTACCTAGTTGATCAGGTGTGAATATTTTTCTTATTTTTTGGATTGGGGTTTTCAGTTTCACACCATTATGCTAGCCATTTTTGCATATGGTGTCTGAACCCAAATATTATTAGATTTTCAAGGTTTTTGTACCCAAAGGTCAAATGGGTATTTAATTTCAAATTTTTTTGGCTTTGGGGATTTTTAGCTCATTTTGTGTGCTACTTATTTTCTTGAGTTTCTATGGCTCTGGATCATCCTTTTAGATGTTAGTAAAACCATTCTTGGACTTTTATGTTTTCCTTTATGTCTATTTGTTCATACGAGTGAATGTGTGCCACATCTTTTCTCCTGAGTCTATTTTTTGGTGGAGTATTTTTCTACATTATGTTCTCATCCAATCCTTGTGTTATAATCTTTATGATGGTGGTGCACCATAGATGAGTATGTGAACATACATTTTTTGGGTGACTTGCAAGGCCTGATCTTTTGTGATACTTTTGAAATTTGCGATCATTGGTGTTGGGTTAGGAATTTTCATGCCTATGAGCACTCATCAGTAGATGAGCATGGGTAGGGTAGGGTAGCATATGGAGGGGGCTTCTATCTCTGCATCTTGATGTCTATTTCTCGAAGGTTGGCATGCAAAATCTTTGTAAAGAAGTGATAACTAAATTAAACATTGGGTGGTGATAAAACTTAAATATAATAAAAAGGATTTGGGATTTTCTCCTACTGTTGAGAAGTGGAGAGTTGCCAGTACTAGCTTGGGCTTGTCGATTCCAAATGACTCTCCATGATGTCAACCCATACTTAGTAGACCATTGAGTGTCTAACTAGTACTTGTAGTTTATGCATTCTTTATGTTCTTTGTTTTAGTCATCATATTGTCTGACGTGTGTATTAGCCATGGACATTATGCTTTATGTGTGTTCGTGGTTAGATCACTATCTCGATTAGCATCATGGGTGTGGGCCTATGGATTCCACATGGTTGGGAGGTGTAGCCACATATACCACTACTGGGGTTGTTGTACAGAGATGGTCTACTGTCCTAGTGCTACCATTGCTAGATATTTTACTGATGTTAGTTATTGACACATTTCCTTATTATGATGGCTAGCATATGATATATGATGTTACCTATATTTGTAGGATTATCTTATGCTTTACTACTGCATGTTAGATGTCCTTATGCTTATGTTGTAACATGTTTTAGTAGTGATGTGCTTATATGATACTACCGATGATCTGATTGGTAGCTTGGGATGTTACATGCAGGGGATGGCTAGGGTCCATGATGATCTTATGATGCTATTATCATTGCGAGGAACCATGTACTTAGTTTGGTTGTTTTAGTTCATTGTGATTTTGTTTCAGTTCAATGCAATGTTACCTTCTGTACTTTCCCTTTTACTGCTATGTTTACTTGTTAGATTTAGATTCCAACTTTTTGTCTTTCATTTATTGTTTGAGTGTCCTTTCCTCGAGATGTGGATCTAGTACTCCCTAGTGTGGAGGAAATTCATTTCTTAGCTTTTTAACTTCTTTTTCTAACTTGTTGCATTGTGATCTCATGAAAAATTATACTTTCTCACAGGGGAATGCAAGATCTAACATGGGCTGTTGAGTTTCTTCACATGACATTTGGTACTTTCTCACATGAAATGTAGCACCAGTTTTAGGTGTCTTGGCTATTACACCTAGCACTTTCTTGCACTATATGGTAAACATCCTCACGTGGGAGGTATTTCTTCGCATTACTTATTGCACATCTTTACACAAAATTTTGTCAGTCTGTACATCTCAACTAGCTTTTGGGGATCATTTTTTGGTGATTCTAGTATTTTTTGGGTTAACTTAATTTTCAATTCCCTAAGAGGTCATAGTTTCTTTGTGTTATTGTTATTTTTTATCTTTGCTTCATATTGGGAGAGTGTCAGTTCTGGTAGTGACATTTGGAGATCCATTGGTTGTTGAGATAGTGGTTGACTCTTTAGTTGCGATCTATGTGATCCATGTATAATGATGTCATATGCACTCATACTTGTTTAAAAAATATATGTTTCCTTGTATTTCATCCTTGTTCCAAGGATCTTTGGGTGGGGCATTACATCTGGTATCAAAGCCCATGTTGCAACATTGAGATTTCTATATTATGTTGCCACTATGGTTTTTTTTTCCATTGTGTATTGTTATATTATGGTTGTTATTTTTTTTATTGTTGGTTCATGGTTTTGACTATTATTCTTGTGACCCAATCATTCTGACATTGTCTTGTTGTTCCTATAGTGATGCCTCCTACACATAGACCTAGTGTCCATGGTGGTACTTGTAGTGGTAATCATGGAGAAGAACACTAGGAAGAGGGACATTAGGAAGGAGAGGGAGAACAAGTTAATAACACTAATCAGAATGGTGTGCGGACGTTGATGCCAGTGATCTAGGAGATTCTTTCTTAGTTGGGCCCTTGTGTAGAGGAATTTCAATAGGATCATGTTCAGGAAGAGGGGTTCCATCATGGGGATTTCCATCACTTAGAGCATAGAGAGGAGGAATGTGAAAATTTCCATAACCCACTTGGTGGCTGAGGGCACCGTTAGGGTGGTAGGGACCACAATAGTGAAGATTCAATCAAGTTGGACATCATGAAGTCCCTTCATCAATCCTAACTACCATTGTATGATGGTAAGTGGGGTGGCCTCAAGGTAGAAACTTGGTTATTGGACATGGAGT
The DNA here is from genome assembly GCA_028749045.1 of Cupressus sempervirens. Taxonomy (NCBI): domain Eukaryota; kingdom Viridiplantae; phylum Streptophyta; class Pinopsida; order Cupressales; family Cupressaceae; genus Cupressus; species Cupressus sempervirens. The sequence goes on from CM053789.1 coordinate 253,466,449, forward strand.
GTTGCTTCACCATGTACCCATGTGCAACCAATTTGAGGCCATATTATGCAATTATGCAACTGAGAGACCACACATCTGTTTTGTATGATATTGAGAGGCAAAAACTCCAAATTATAGTTGTAGATCTCACTAGGGAGATCTTTAAGGAGAAGTTATGAGAGAGATTTTGCCTCAAAATGTGGATCTAGTATTCTCCGGTGTGAAGAAAATTCATTTCTTAGCTTCTCACCGTTTTGTTCTCTATCTTGTTGTATTGGTATCTCACAAAAAATTGTACTTGCTTGTGGGAGAATGCAAGATCTCATGTGGAGTATTTAGTTCCATCATGTGGCATTTGGTGCTTTCTCATGTGAAATGCAACACTAATTTTGGTTGTCTTGGTTGTTCGGCCTATAATTTTCTTGCACAGTATGGTGAACATCCTCACATGGAAGGTATTTCTTTCCATTACATGTTGCACATCTTCACACAAAATTCTATCAGTCTGTAGTCCTTACACAAACAATAGGGGACATCTCCACCGATTCTTAGGGATTGATTTTTGGTGATTCTAGTATTTTTTGGGTTTACTTAATTTTGTATTCCCTAAGAGGTCATAGTTTCTTTTTGTTATTGTTATTTTGGATTTTTGTTTCCTATTGGGAGTGTGATAGTTTAGTTAGTGGTCTAGGGAGATCCATTGGTTGTCATGATGGTGATTAAGTCTTTCATTATGATCTATGTAATCTGCATATAATGTTCTCATGTACTCTCATACTTGTTCAAATTTTTGTACATTGGCTTGTATTTCATTCTTGTTCCTAGGATCTCTGAGTGTGGCATTACATCTACTATCAAAACCCATTTTCAAACATTGATATTTTTGTGTTATGTTGCCACTATGGTTCTATTTTCCATTGTGTATTGTTATGTTATGGTTATTATTTTTTATCTTGTTGCTTCATGATTTTGACTCTTATGCTTATGACCCATTTGTTCTAACACTATGTTGTTGTTCCCATAGTGATGCCTCCTACACATTGACTTGGTGGCCATGGTGGTACCTATTGTGGTAATCATGGAGAAGAGCACTGGGAAGAGGGACATCAATAAGGAGAGGGAGAATAGGGTAATAACACTAATAAGAATGGTGTGTATGCATTAATGCTAGTGCTCAAGGAGATTCTTTCTTAATTGGGCCCTTGTGTAGAGGAACATCGATAAGATCATGATCGAGAAGAGGGGTCCCATAATGGGGATTCCCATTACTCAAAGCATAGAGAGGAGGAATGTGAATGTTCCCATACCCCACTTAGGTTTCTAAGGGCACCGTTAGGGTGGTAGGAACTACAATAGTAAAGATTCAATTAGGTTGGATATCATGAAGTACCTTCATCAATCCAAACCACCATTTTATGATGGTAAAGGGGGTGGCCTCATGGAAAAAACTTGGTTATTAGACATGGAGAGCTACTTCACCATGCACCCATGTGCAACCAATTTGAGACCACATTGTGCAATTATGAAATTGAGAGACCATGGATATGTATGGTGGAATAATGAGAGTTAGAAGCTCCAAATTATAGTTGTAGATCTCACTTGGGAGATCATTAAAGAGAGGTTCTAAGAGAGATTCTTATCTCCTCAGTTTCAGGAGGCTCGTGCTAATGAGTTCCATGTGATCCAGTAAGGAAATATGATAGTGGATTAGTATGAAATCTAGTTCTTTGTGCTAGGGTAGTATTCTTTATACAATCATGATGTTTTACTCCTAGCTCATCATTTCATCTAAGGCCTTAAGTATGCCCTGATTGGAGAAGTTTTTATGCATCAGCCTAGAACTCTTTTTATTGCTATAGAAAAGGCATGCATTATAGAAGAAAATCTGGCTAGAGGTTTTCGTAGAAGATCTGGTTCTTAGAACCAAAGTGCAAGGAATTTAGGGCAAGATGTACAACATTCTTGGTCCTTAGGTAAGGGCCAGACCCAGTCAGCACCTTCTCAAGGTGGATAGTGTCATATGTTTCAAAAGGATTTTGGACCAAGGGTGACTAGTCTTCAGGTAGCTTAGGGGGAAAAGGAGATAACCAAAACCAAGCATAGAAATCTTAGCAAAATCTTCCTCCTTAGAGTGTTTAGCAAAATTCTAGTAGGGGTAGTGCTCTTATCGTAGTGCTACCTAGGGTGGTTGTAGAATAGGTTCCAACTTTATAGGAAACTATAATTCTTGTGGCCAACACGGCCATAAATCCTTTGAGTGCTCCATCAAACCATCTTTAGGACTTGGTAAGGGTGCAGCAAGATCTGAGTCTATTATAGGAGATGCTAATTGGAATCAACAAGTATTTGTGGTAGTTGATAACCATCAAGCAGGTTATCAAGGTACAAAGTTGAGGCTATAATAGGTTGTATGGTATTTCATCTTCAGTTTTGTTTGACTCTAGTGCTTCAGATTCTCTCATTTCACCATATCTTATTTTGCTATATGGGCTATCGACAATGCATTAGGTTGATAAACGATAGGTTGAGTTAGCCGTGAGTTCCAAGGTGGTTGTAGACTTGTTAGTTAGTGATTGTATTCTAAATTTGGGTACCTTCAACACCATAGTGGATCTACACATTCTAACTCTAGGATTATATGACATTGTGTTGGGCATGGATTGGTTAGCCACCCATCATGAGAATATAAATTGCCACTATAAGATGGTACAATGTGTTGATGACATAGGTGGATAGGGGGAAATTTTGGGAGTCCCAAGACTAGTCTCACTTTGAATGATCTTAGCTAATCAGCAGAAATAGAGTGAGTACAAGGGTTGTTAGTTGTTTCTTATTTCTATTAGTGATCTTGAGGAAGCCAAGAGCCATATAGTGACTCTTGATACTCACCCACTCATTCATAAGTATGCATATGTGTTTCCTAATGAGATTCAAGGTACACTACCTGATGCAGACAAGGGATGAAAAACTAGGGCCAAAGACACACCCAGCTATCCAAACCACCCTGCAAGAGTTAACAAAATGGAAGCAAATATGAGGAATAATACCAAGGAAAGAGATAACAAGGATATATTTATTGATTCATCAAATATTCAGCATACATGCCCAGCTATAAGGCCTTCTGGGTTACACCCAATTACAAATGTACAACTTCCAAATCTCCAAATCAGCTTTTTAAATCCACATATCTCTTTTCTTTTGAACTCTCCCCAAAAATCTTCCATAACCCTAAACCTAAACACCCTACTTATACTTGCCAAAATGTCTTATGGATAATTCTAGAACATAGAGAAGCCACAAGCCGGCCCTCATCAAATATAATTAATTATACCAAAATTAAATGTGAGCATAGTCGACCCAATTGGAACTAGGTAGAATGAACTAATGTGCAGGATTACAAAGAAACCTAGGATGCTCCTGCATCAGACAACCAGGGTTGGGAAAAAAAAATGATTCTCCTAAATCATGCAAGTGTCACACCCTGAGCTGAATCCAATTGATACTGAGAAATCCATGTAGCATCTTCAACTAGTCTATTCTTTCACTTCACCAAATATTCATAGTAATCTTTTCCTCATGTGCTCTTACCAACTCTTTGATCCAATATATGTTCAACCTCTTCAATTTTCTTCGTAGGATAATCATCAGGTACATCAATTTCATCCTCTGACCCATGATACTTATACAAATCAGCAATAGTGAGTATAGGAGATATATCCATGTTATCAGGTAACTCAACTTCATAAGAATTACCATCATCAAACTTCTTCAAGATCGTACAAGGTCCAAATTTCTTCATCTTTAGCTTACTGTATGTTCTAGCTAGGAATATTCCTTTCTTCAGATGAACCATCACCTCATCACCAACTTGAAAATCATGGTGTCTTCTAGACTGATCATCATTCTCTTTATACTTTTGATTACTTTGTTCCAATCTCAACTTCACTTCCTTAAGCAAAGACTCCATAAAATCAGCAATTTCTTCTCCTACAACGCTTCTCTTTTCTTCACCAACAACATCTCTCAAATCTGATATGCCTCTAGGATGCATTCTAGTAACAATATCAAAAGGTGTCTTCCCTATACTCCTATTCATAGAATTGTTACATGCAAATTCAGCTTGTGCCAATACCATCTCCAAATTACTTGGCTTACTCCCAACCAAACATCTTAGCAAATTACACAAGATTTTATTCACAGCCTCTGTCTATCCATCTATTTGTGGATGGAATGTAGAACTAAACTTCAACTCAGTCTCATCTTCTTCCACAAATTCTTCCAAAAATATCCAACAAACTTACTATCTCTATTATAAATAATCCTTTTTGGTAATCCATGCAATCTCACAATCTCTTTAAAAAAAAGTTCAACAACATGCTCAACATCTGATGTCTTCTTACATGGTATAAAATTAGCCATCTTAGAAAATTTGTCCACTACCACAAATATGGAATCATACCCTTTCATTATCTTGGGCAATCCAAGAACAAAATCCATACTATTGTTAGTTCAAGGTTTCTCAAGAATAGTAATAGGTGTATATAAACCAGTATTTTGACTCACTCCTTTTGCAACTTGATAAACTCCACAACTCTTTAGAAAATTTTGAACATCCTTATACATTTGTGGCCAATAATATTTTTCTTTCAGCAAACCCAATGTCTTATCAATTTCAAAATGTCCAGCTAATCCACCACTATGCTTTTCCTTAATTAGATTCAACCTCATAGAACTTCTAGTAATACACAACTGAATGCCTCTGAACAACATACCTTCTTGAATGAAATACTCATCATACTTACTTATGTGATCTATCAGATTTGGTGCTCTGCACTCTCTCCATGCCTCAAAAAAATTATGATCAGCATTGTATAACTCTTTCATCTCATCAAAACCAACAACTTCAACCTTCATTTTAGTCAACAAAGAATGTCTTCTACTCAATGCATCAGAAACTTTGTTAGTAACTCCACTCCTATGCTTAATTACAAATGTAAAACTTTGCAAATAGTCAACCCACTTCATATGTCTTTGATTCAATTTATGTTGACTTCCCAAGTATTGTAAAGCTTTATGATCAGTATACAACACAAACTCCTTAGGCATCAAATAATGTCTCCACTTCTTCAATGCTTGAAAAATAGCATAAAACTCTTGATCATACACAAAATATTTCCTTCTAGCATCATTCAACTTCTCACTAAAGAAAGAAACAGGCTTACCTTCTTGACTTAATACAGCTCCTATTGCATTACCACTTGCATCACATTCAACTTGAAATACTATGTTGAAATTAGGAAAAGCCAATATCAGTAATTCTGCAACCTTTTGTTTCATAGTCTTAAAACTCTTATCAGCTCCATGTGTCCACTTGGATTCCTTTTTATCTCCCCTCATTCTCTCAGTCATAGCATTGCAAATAGCACTGAAATTCTTTATAAACTTTCTATAGAAACTAGCTAAACCATGAAATTATCTTACCTCGCTCACATTCTTAGGTGTAGGCCATTCCAAAATTGCTTTAACCTTCTCACGATCCATCTTCAAACTATCAACTAAAATCACAAATTCCAGATACACAATCTCCTCTTGCATAAAAGAACACTTTTTCAGATTAATTAGCAACTTTTCCTGTTTCACCCTCTGCAATACTTGTCTAATATGCTCAAGATGTTCTTCCTTAGTCTTACTAAATATCAGAATATCATCCAAATAAACAATCACAAACTTACCCAAAAATCTTTTCAGAACTTCATTCATTAACCTCATGAAAGTACTAGGTGCATTAGTCAAACCAAAAGGCATAACCAACCATTCATACAAACCATCATTTTTCTTGAAAGCAGTCTTCCATTCATCACCTTCTCTGATTATGATCTAATGATAGCCACTCTTCAAATCAATCTTGGTAAAATACTTTGCTCCACTTAAACAATCTATTATGTCATCCATCCTTGGCATAGGAAACCTATATTTCAATGTTATCTTGTTAATGGATTTGGAATCAGTACACGTTCTCCCTTCTCCATTCTTTTTAGGTGCTAATATAGTAGGTACATCACATGGACTCAAGCTTTCTCTGATCAAACCTTTATGTAACAACACATGCACTTGTCTATTAAGTTCTTCATTCTTTGTAAGTGTTAATCTATATGGTGCTTTGTTTGGAAAACTTGCTCTAGGAATCAAATCCATACAATGACTTATAATTCTTACTAGAGGTAATCTATTAGGAAGATCATCAGCAATAATGTCTTTATATTCATTGAGCAATTCTACAATTTCTTCTGGCACTCGGTGAATACTGCCATCTGTCACTCGGTCACCACTATCTGGCACTCGGTTAGCATTATTCTCTTGCACAAGTGGCCTTCATTGAAAAAACTTGGTATTCTTGAAATTATGGTGAAACAAACCTGATTCTTCTTCACTTCCTTTTCAAATTGTTTCCCATTAACCATAAAAATCTTTACATTAGTACAATTAACCTCATCTAGAACTTCAATCAAAGGCAACAATGTTTGTTTCTTCCCATTCACCCAAAGAGTATATTGATTCAATTTTCCATCATGTATAGCATGTCTATCATATTGCCAAGGTCTACCCAACAAAATATGACAACAATCCATGGGCATAATATCACGCAAAATTTCATCAACATAATGTCCAATTTTAAATTTCACAAGGCATTGCTCACTTACCAATATCTTATGCTCATCTTTGATCCATGAAACATGATAAGGTTTGGGATTTTTTAGCCTCTCTAACTGCAACTTGGTAACCAGCTCTTCTGATGCCAGATTTGTAGAACTCCCACTATAAATGATCACTTTGCAGCATTTTCCAGCCATCTTACATCTTGTCTTGAAAAGACTTCTCCTTAAAACAGGTTCCTAAGCACTTCTTTTATTACATAAGGTTCTTCTCACCATCAAATTATCTCCAACCTTAGGTCCACTTGGTGAATTTTCAATGTCTTCTTGAACCACAAAATTTCTATTATTTTTTCCACTTTTAGAGGATCTACACAAAAAAGATCTATGCCCTTCTTTGCCACATCTAAAACAATTACCATGAAATCCACTTCTAGAATAGGAATTACCTCTTCCCCGATAAGAATTAGTGCCTCCTTAGTAAGAATTACCACCTTTCCATTCGGTCTTGCTAATATCATCACTCTTCCATTTAGATTTTCCTTTATCTTGCATAGAATTGTCAGATCTACTACTTTCTCTATAAGATCTTCCTCTACCTCTTTGGAATCTACCACCTCTACCTCTTTGTCTTTGTTCATGCTTCTTTGTCAAGATCTCCTTAGCCTTCAAGGCATACTAGTATGCTTCTTCCACACTTTCAAACTTCACAAAACTTATCTCATCTTGAATTCTAGATCTCAATCCATTAATGTACCTTGCAATTTTCTCAACATCAGCATCCACATTTCCAGATCTGATGTCCAATCTATAGAATTCCTTAGTATATTCTTTCATAGTCATGTCCCTTTGTTTCATATTTTGCATCTTTCTCAATAAGCTCACTTGGTAATCAGTAGGAAGGAATTTGTTGTTTACCTTGTTCACCATATTTGGCCAAGTTCTTATCTTCTCCTTTCTTCTCCTTTGTCTACCAGTTTGCAAGTGCTCCCACCATAATGATGCATGACCTTTCAGCCTAGTGACTGCAATCTGCACCTTTCTATTATCAAGAGTGTTTTCATAGTCAAAGAACTTCCCCATATCAAAGATCCAATCCAACACAGTAGTTGTATCCAATTTTCCATCATAAGGGACAACTTCTATAGAAGGCTTTGAATTTTCCCTAGACAATAATCGTAACAATATTTCCTCATCTCGATCTTCTTCAGGTTCTGGATTATGGTTTGGTGTTGCTGCTTCATCATCACTTAAATCTTCAAGATGTGCTCCTCTCCTTTGGGTTGTCTCCATAACATCTAATCTGGCTATAATTTGTCTTAACTGATCCAATATAGCATTATCAACATTGTTTCTTCTACCACAAACCATCTTTACAAATCAAGTTCCTACAAGACCATAACCCTCTGCAAGTTATAGGTCAAATCCACAGATCTGCCACCCTACAACTAGATCCAAATCAGGGTTCTACACGATCCAATCTCCACAAGGATGAACTTTGGGCTCTGATACAAACTAATGCAAGCAAGTGATGAAAAACTATGGCCAAAGGCATACCCAGCTATCCAAACCACCCTACAAGAGTTAACACAATGGAAACAAACACAAGGAACAATGCCAAAGAAAGAGATAACAAGGATATATTTATTGATTCATCAAATATTCAGCATACATGCCTTGCTGTAAGGCCTTCTAGGTTACGACCAATTACAAATGTACAACTTCCAGATCTCCAAATGAGATTTTTAAATCCACGTATCTCTTTTCTTTTGAACTCTCCCCAAAAGTCTTCCCTAACCCTAAACCTAAACACCCTACTTATACTTTCCAAAATGGCTTACGGATAATTCTAGAGCATAGAGAAACCACAAGTTGGCCCTTATCAAATATAATTAACTATACCAAAATTAAATGTGAGCAAAGTTGGCCCAATTGGAACTAGGAAGAATGAACTAATGTGCAGGATTACAAAGAAACCAAGATGCTCCTGCATCACTACCATAGTCTGAGATTAATTTTTGGATTGATCTTATACTAGGAGTGGAAAAAATTTCAAAAGCTACTTACCACATGAGTACTTAGGAGTTGAGTGAGCGCAGATTATAGTTGGAGGAATTGTTCACCAAGGATTGTATTCATCCTATTATATCTCTATGGGGTGCACCAATCATCTTCATGAAGAAGAATGATGGTTCTTTGTAGTTTTGCATCGACTACCGAAAGTTGAATAAGGTGATTGTGAAGAAGCAATATCCTTTTATGAGGATCAAATAATTGTTTGATCAGATTAAGAGAGCATGACTATTCTCAAAGATTTATCTAAAGTTAGGATGCCATCAACATCATATTTAGGAAGCTAATATTCATCGAACAACTTTTTGTACTCGATATGGACATTATGAGTTCATGGTTATACCATTTGGATTAACCAATGATCCATTAGTGTTTATGAGCTTGATGAATAGTCTATTTCACACTTACCTCAATCAGTGTGTCATTGTATTCTTTGATGATATATTGATTTATTTGAAGAGTATTGAGGAGCCCAGATTCCATCTAGATTAGGTATTGTTGTGCTTGAGAGACCATCAGTTTTATGGAAACTTGAGTAAATGTGGGTTCTTCTAGTCAAAAGTGAAGTATTTGGGACACATCATCACTGGTGATGGAATTGTAGTGGATATAGAGAAGATTCATGTTATCATTGATTGGTTGGTACCCACTAATGTCTTAGAAGTTCATAGCTTTATGGGATTGGTGGGTTACTACCATTGCTTCTTGAAAGATTTTTCACAAGTAACTCATCCCATCATGTCTCTTTAGTGTAAAGGGAAGAAATATATTTGGTTAGAGTAGTGTGAGAAAGAATTTAATGCTCTTAAGGAGTGTTTGACTAGTGCACTAGACCTTACAGTGCCTAATCCTATAGGTGATTTCATGGTTTGCACATATGCTTCATTGGAAAGCATGTGTGCAATGTTGATAGAGTTATTAGATGGAATTATTGTGTGAATATGATATTGATGTTCATTACATTAAACTTAAGGTGAATTTCATCGTGGATGCTTTGAGTAGGAGACAATGTATGAGGTATCAATGATGTAAATGGTAGTAGATTTGCTAGGCCATATCTTGGATGTGTTTCCTAGTTACACTTGATATCAAGAAGTGAGGATGGAGATCAAGTCTTGACATACCCTTGAGGGCATATTTTTTGGCTACTTACTTGAGTCTGATGGACTACTGCAACAATAGGGGCATATCTATGTACCCATGTTGGGAAATCTTTATAACTTGGTTTTGTCAAAAGTGCATTGTGCACCGTATTCCACACATCCTAGTGTCAAGGAGATGCGTGTTGATCTTAAATAGTTATACTTTTTGGTAGGGATGAGTCACAATATTTCTGATTTTCTTTCTAGATGTCTTGAGTGCCAAAGATAGAAGGCAAAGCATCAACTTATGACAGGTCTTTTGCAGCCACATACCATTCCAAAGTGGAAACGCGATACGATATACATTTATTTTATAAGAAGATTTCCTATGTCATCATGGAGACATGATTGTATCATGGTGATAGTGGAAAAATTGTTCAAGGTAGCACATTTTTTTATCCATGAGAGCATCCTACCCAATTTCTTCTGTAGCACATGTTTTCTTAGAGGATATTGCTCATTTGCATGGGATCCCTTGTCAGATTAGTTTTAGATAGAGATCCATTGTTTGCCTCTACACTATGGCCTGTAGACACCTAAAAATCCTTTAGAAAATAAAGTATTTTTATTTTCTGAAAAATTCCCGATGACATCATCATTAATTAATTAATTAATTATTTAATTAATTAATTAATTAATTTTTATGCCATTAAATCCTTTTATCTTAATTAAAAATATTTAATTAAGGAATCCCTCCCAAAAATGTTTAAATCTTATTTAAACATTATTTTCTTCTTTATTAATTATTTAATTAATAAATTGACCAAAAATCCTAAAATAAATAAAAAATTTATTTTTTGCCCAAAACTTGGCCAATTTCCTTATGACCAATAACCTCTTCCAAAATCTTCTAATCCTTCTTTAATTTCGATTAAAGGCTAATCCCATCATTTCCTACCCCTAATCCCAACTCAAAATATTTAATTAAGATTAAATATTAATCCTCATGTTTATTAAAAAAGTTTTAATAAATATCTCCTCAACCCAAACCCTTGAAATAAATAAAACTTTATTTATTTCCTAAAAATCTAATTTATCCTCATCCTAAGAAGTTCTAGACTCTTCTAGAAAGTCTTCATCCTCATCCTAGGAAATTCTAGACTATTCTAGAAAATCTTTATCCTCATCCAAAATCTAGACTCTTCTAGAAGATGTCTTTAAACCTAATCCTAATCCCCTCCTAACCTTGTCACATTCCCTAAACATGGGTTAAAACTTACTAACCCAAGCCAAAGTTAACAAATATCTCCTCCTTCACCCACCCTCATTAAATGCCATCCACTTGCCTATCCCTAAGCTAATCCTAAACCATCCTAATCCATCCTCTAATCATTTGCACAAGCCTAAGCAAGCTTAAAACCTTCCTAATCAAGTCCAAGTCGAATTTTCTCTCATCACCCTCAAAATATCTCAACCATAAAACTTTATGAAGTCCACTAGGTCATAAATGACTCTTACAAGCCCTTTTATTGCTCTTACAAGTCATTATGAGGGTCTTTATGAAGATTTTATCTCTTGAGCCTCCTTTGTTGACTCATCCTTGCCCTTTCCTCCATCCTCTCACCATGTGACATGTGTCACTCCTTGATTGGCTATAAGGAAGCACAATCCATGTGCTCTCCTCTCATGCAATCCGAGCCTTCCATAAGCTTTTTCCCATCCTTGCATCTTAGCCCTCAATCCCTCAAGCCTCTTGCCTATAAATTGGATCCTTCCCCTTTGCAAAATAACACAATCCATGAAGTAAAGTTATAATGCTATTTTGAGAGCCAAATCCATTCTAAAGCCATCTATCCACACCAAAAATCCACAATCATCCATTGAAGCCTTTGGAAGCATATTGAGCATACATCCTATCCATTTAGATAAAGCTACTCGACAAGAGAGCTTCTTATTGAGAGAGTCCATTAATGGCTCATATTCTCAATTGAGAGCTCATCTTAGTCTATCTTGAAGTTTATGAATATTGTTTAGTTTGTAGAAGCTTTATTTAAATTTGGTTTCTATTAGCATACTAACATTGCTCATATACATTTTGGCACGCCCGGTGGGACCCCGCATGGGTCATCTTCATTAGCTTTTTTAGTCAAGTTTTGTATGTCATTTGCTGATTTTGGCTAATTTTTCTTGTTTTTGTGATTGGTAGGATTGTATAAATTGGTTTTGTAGGTCCACATGAGCATGAAGAAGACAAAGGAACTCATAATCTATCTCATAGTGTTTGCAGATTTTTCAAGCTTATAGGTGGACAAAGAACTTGAAATTCTTCTTCTTCTTCTTGTCTATATTCTTCTTATTCCATCTACTTCTTCTTCTTCTTCTTGTGGGAGATCTTGGCCATTTTTTTTTAAGAAAGCAAAATCATACACACTTCTTTTTAGTGCTTAAAATGAACCCCCAAATCATACTTAAATCCATTGAAAAATTAAAAATTTGCAAAAAAGAAAAAATATTTTAACAAGTGAAACTAAACCAATCTAATCATTTGCATCCTTGCAACATCAAGGTTTTAGATACATTCATGCAAAATTAGGAACACTTCATTTTTGGAAATTTAAAAAGAACTTCAAGTTTCCATTTCAAAAGGTTCAAAATCAACACTAAGTGCACACTAAAGTTCTTTTAAAAAATCTCATAAAAACTAAGAGTCCTAAATGGTTGCCAAAAATTGTCCTAAAAGCTTTGTTATTTGTTCCAAACAAATGTCTTATTGCAAAATCTTGAATGTTTCTTAGGATTTTCATGCATCAAAACAATCTAGGAATATCATTTTTGGGCTTAAAATATGTAAACTAGAACACAAAATCTTGAATGAAAACCAAAGTCCTAAGAGTCATTTTCACTTTTGAGTCCAAAACAATCTTGAATGATCTAAGGTTAAAACAAAGCACTTCAAAGTTCTTAAAACAACACACAAAATCTCAATCTTGAATGCTCAAAAGAAAACACTTGAATGTTTAACCACTTTTCTTTGAATGCATGTTGCTAAAATCACTCTTGAATGCCATGGATTAAAATCAAATTTTCCTTGAATGCATGGTTAAAACAACAAATCCAATCTTTAATTCTAAGGATCAATTAACTATTGCAATATCAAACACTTCATTTGGAGCTTCTAAAAATTGAACAAAACAAATCTCTTTTCCACATGCAATCTAGGTAAAGTTTGATTTTTGGACATTTAAGAAACCTTGTTAAGTTAAAATACAAATTTGCAAAAATCAATTTGAGTAGTTCCTTGGACTCACCTCTTTTCTAATCACCCATCAAATATTAACCATTGGTTGCAATCTCAGCGCCATTTATGGGGATGGGTCTACTTGAAAAAGGTGTTAAATGTTCCACAATCTAACTCACTCACTTGGTCTTTGAATTTTTGCTTTAACTTTATCAAAATTCTTAAATGATCAAAACTCTAGATTAAATCAATTACACTTCAAGTTTGGGCACTAAAATTGAACAACAACTGACGTGGAGAGCCTCCGGGCGCGTGCTTGAAATCGAATCTCACACACTTTTGTTTTAGGCTTAAAACAAACTCACACTCAATCTTGAATGCCTTAAAGAAAATTAATCGATACTTGACGTGGAGGGCCTCTGGGCACGCAAATTTTCTTTTGTTGACCCTAACTCTTCTTATTGTTTTCATTCTTCGATCGATTTACTTTTGTTGGCGCTTCAAGTTGGAATAAAAATTGTATCATAAACATGAGTTCTTGCAAAGTCTAGATCAGAAAACTTAAGCGTCAGTTGGTAAAAGAAAAAATGTGTTTTTTAGCCCAAGGTCATCCAAGTCTTCTCTCCCCTTGTCGTCTTTCGAGGCCATCTTGGGTGCATAAGATTAGGATCCAAAACCTTGTTTCTTTTTAGGAGGCCTGCTTGGGGATTTCATCACCCCTTGGACGACCTCAACTCCAGCGTTCTGGCGGAGTATAAGAATCGGAAGGTGAATCGAAAGACACCTCTCTTGGGATCAAGATTTTGTCACTTGGGCTAAGCCTCAAGGAACTTTATACCCTTGAGAAGTGAAAGAGGAGAAGTGGGTTACCGCTCCTCTCGGCTGTGTGACATCTTTTTGGTCTCATCTACAGATTTGGGCCTCACGTACCTTGGGTATATCGAGGACTCCTTAGCTAAACCAACTGTCAGCCTTGTAGACAACCATCTAGGATGTTAATGTGTTTGAGGTGACTGATCGAAACATTTGTAGAACATACACACTCCTTGGCGCAAGTATCACTTTCTGAGAATCAAAAACTTCTATCTGGTTGTTTCTATCTATTGCTTGATCTTTTATTTGTTGAATGAATGTTTGCCAAACTTGGTCAATCCTAGCTTAGGGCATACTTAGCGTAGTCACTGCCTATTCCAGAAGTTGAATGAGTTGAAGCAAAACAACCAAGATCTCTCAAAGCCAAGAAAATTCAGAAATTGATGTCAAAGCAACCCAAACCCAAATAGAAGTTCCACAAAGTTAAACTCAAACCATCTCTAGCATACCAAGAACTTTCAGCCAAGAGAAAAGAAATAACACCAAGCCCACGAATTGCCAAACTCCACAAAGTAGAGGCAAAAGCTACCGACGAAGCACTTCAAGAGGCCTGGTTAGACCACACCATCAAATTTAGCCAACATCTAGGAGTTAATCTTGCTTATGCCTTACCAACTAGGCATGATTTCTATGATTAGACACCCTTGTTTCTCCACATCTTCTTGGATAACCTTCACTTTAGAGTCATTTTTGTAGAAAAGCCAGCCATCTTAGGTTATCCCCTTAAGCATTATTAGCTCATCCATCTCATTTAGAATCAAACCATCTAGCTAGCAACCAAAACCTCACATCCGAGCCTTCACAATTGTTGTCACTTTCTCCAAAAGTTTGCCACTCCTAAAATCTTCCAAATCCATCAATCTCACCAAGGTTATCCCTTTGACAAAGCTTTGTCTAGGGTGATCCAGCTTTGTCACTTGTTATCCCTCATCACCTTGAGCTAAAGGTTGGGATCCACAAGTGGTCAATCTCGTGTTCTTCCTAAAGGATCATCAGTCTATCCTTAAGTTGACACAATCACCACCAAGCTTACACATAGGAAAGCAGACCTTTCGTGCTTTGGCAACATATCTTTGAAGTTAGAATCTCCAACCCAATCCTCCTTAGGTTTTGTCGTATAGCTTTGCCTTAACCTAGGAAATCATTTGCATAGAGAAGCCTTCCCCCTTTTGCATCCATCAGCATTATTGCATCTCATCCCTAAGAGCATTTTTCATGCCACCTGTCACTCGCTTAGCCAAGAAGAAAGAAACAATGGAGCCCTATCATTTGGATCGAACAGCCTCACCCCCCTTGAGCACTCAACCATCCTTCAGCGTAGAGAAAGCTATGCCATCACGTACTGACATTGAAGTTTTCATGAACCAACCAGGAAATGCAGTATTGGTAAATGCCATTATAGACAAGAACAAAGAGACAATCATGGCTAATTTTCGAAGGGAAAATGTAGGAACCTTTGACTTTGGAAGACCTCCTCCATTATCAGATCCATCTCACCCATTTTTTGGGCAGCTACCACCACCCATAGGCTCTTATGATCCAAATTATCCTCAATATATGCCAAAAGAAGAGCCTCCAGCCAATCCATATGATCCAACAGACCCAAACATACCATCATCCACCCAAGTTGAAATCTCCATGCCGCAAGCCAACCCAGCCACCACCACTCCATCCTTGGTTCATACCTCTCCGCTCCAAACCCCCTTTACCCAAAACAACTCACCGTTCACCCCCTTCACTATTGCTGCTGCTGCTCCCCAACCCAGCCTTCCAAATCCACCCATCTCCCAAATCAGTGCTAGCATCTTTAGCCAACCTCAGCAATATACAACAGGGATGCCACCCATGGGGCCAAGTAATCAACCTTTCATCACCCCCAGCTTGTTCACTGCAGCCCAACACACAATCCCATCATTTCCATTAGGTCTTGGGAGCTCAATACCATTAGCCACAAATCTACAAGCTACTACCCTCACTCCACAAAGCTATCAAATCCCACCAGCTACTACCAATTTTCTACCAAGCTCCCAAGTGACCCCAGCCCCTGCCACCACTCTACCAAGCTTCCAAATCCAACCACAAAGCTATCAAACCCCATCAGTTCCATTCCCAAGCTTTCAATTCCCACCACCTCCACCACCAACTAATCCATTACCTCCAATTACCAACTACTTTTCAATGCCACTTCTAGGAGGTAATCCACCACCCCAGCCAACCACCAATTATTTGCAGATACCATCCCAAATGGGGGCACAACCCACATATATTGGTCAAACCCCACAAGCCCCCCGATCCTTTCCCCAAGCCTCTCAACCATCTTATACCTTACCTCCACAAAGCAATCCATTTATCCCACAGCCAGCTTATGTTCCTCAATCTCAACCTCAAATCCCATATCAACAACAAGCCTCGCAGGACATGCAGCAATATGCGCCACCTCCCCCTCAGCAACCTGTCATCCACCATGCAGCTGCCCAAACAATGTACAATCCCTATCAACAAATCCCTCATAGCCATCCATATTCAGTGGCCCCATCTAGTACATACCTACCTCAAGGCACTCCTACATTGGGGGCACCCCAGCCATCACCTATCAATTCAGAATGGGAGCAAATGAAGATAGCTCTGAAAGCCATCCAAGAAGGGAATGATCCGAAGACATTCAGGTTTGAGAATGTGTGTCCTTACCCATTTGACAGAGCCATTACCATGACACCATTTCCCAAACACTTTGAGGTACCCAAATTTGACAAATTCAGAGGAAAAGGAGACCCTGTCACACATATCAAAGAATTTTACATGCACTGCCAGGATGTAGCATACAATGATGTCTTCCTCTTGCGCCTTTTTCCCAAAAGCTTAGCTGGACCAGCTCTTGAATGGTTTTATAGAATCCCCTATGGTACAATTAAAAAGTTTGCTGAATTATCTGAGGCATTTGTAGCCCAATATGCCCATCTTGTTGAAACAGAGCTATCAATAGTTGATCTTGTCCACACCAAGCAAAAAGGTGGAGAAAGCCTTGCCGAATACCTGCAAAGATGGCAAACCCTTACCACCCGCATATCCTGCACCTTGCCAGAACGCCATGTTGTGAAAATGTTTATTGATAATGCCCATCCTAGCTTGGCTCACCACATGACCATGAACTGTTTGCAAACCTACAAAGATATCAAAGAGAAAGGAATGATCCTTGAGCAAGGACTCATTAAAGATGGTGTGGTCAAGCTTTACAAGGAAGCCAACCAAAATCAATCACATTCCAATGACAAGTCTAGGTATTGGAACAAAAACAAGCATGTTGCAACAGATGGCGTCACTGACACCAGACATGTGAATATTGTTGGTGCTTCTCACAACCAGTCCAACCCACCATATCAACCAAAAAATCAACAAGCTATCAACTACCAACAACAGAATAACCAAAGCTATCAAAACCACACTCCAAGACCCAACTTTCAAGGGTCTAGCAATCAAGCTAATGCCATCAATGTAGCTGCAGGACAAAAGCCTAGATTCCAACCTACACCTAGAAACTATACACCCCTTGGTGAGCCATTGGATGTCATTTTTGAGAAATTAGTGAAAGAAAACCTCATCAAATTTCCTCCTACCCAGCAAATTGACCCAAGCCAATCCAAAGCTGCATGGTACAAAGATAATGAGTACTGCAAATTTCATAGGGTAAAAGGTCACACTACCCTCAGATGCATGAAACTGAAAGACTATGTGCAAGACCTCATTGATCGGAAGGAAATCACTGTTGGTGCCCAAACCTCTCCCAATGCAGGCTTACAGATCTATCAAAATGCTTTTCCTCCACACCACAACCAAAATCCTTGAAAAGCACCTATCCAAACCAACAACAACAACACCAACAACCGTCAGCCAAACCAACAGCATGGGAAGAACAATGACCACACTTCATCCTATATAGACTATGGTAGCCTTATAGGTTGTATATCCGAGAAAGAGCCTTCCGTCAATGTTATCAATATCCAAGGACCAAACAATGAGTGTGCAGTCACCACTCGAAGAGCGCAATTTAACATCGTAGGCCCACCTTTTACACCAACACCATCAGCTCCATCAAAAAGCCAGTACAATATCTTGGAACACCTTGGGAACATGCCAGCCCAAATCTCCATTTTAGACCTTCTTCGCACTAGTCCTGTGTACAAGAACATCCTTGACAGTGCTCTCATAGAATCTCATGTCCCTTCTGATATCAATGCTACTGATTTTCATAATCTTGTTGGACACCTCTCATCCTCATGTGCCCTATCGTTCAAATCCACCGACATACCCGTGGTCGACCCAGATCACACCCTTCCGCTTCGCATAGCCATCATGGTATCCAACTTTGTTGTAAAAAGAGTAATGATAGATAATGGATCAGCCTTGAATATTTGCACCCTAAAATTCATAAAACAAGCTGGGTATACTGAGGCAGATATCATCAGTGAGGTTATCACCATCAAAGCTTATGACAACTTGGAAAGAACCACAGAAGGAACTATGTTGCTGCCAATCAAGGTTGGGCCAGTCATCCAAGAGACACTCTGCCATGTTATTGATCTAAACCTACCATTTAACATCCTCCTCGGTCGCCCATGGATTCATGCCATGAAAGCCGTTCCATCCACTTACCATCAGTGCATCAAATTTCCGCATCAAGGCACTGAGGTAACCATCCATGCCGATCCAGAACCCTTTGCTTACTGCAATGCGGTTGAAGCTTCATATACAAACCATTTCCCTGGAATTGCTATCGGCACATCCATCGCCAGCTCATCCCACACTTATAATGACCCAGAAACCATCCTTGCCTCTACCCTGTCTATCGTGAAGATCAATAACAAAGGTTGTGGAGAGTATAGTCTGTCAGATGCATTTGCTGTCGGGGCACTCCCACTTGATCCACATGCCCATGGACGACCGACATATCACAAAGCTAAGGAAATTCCACCTCCTCGATACAAACAGTTTGGCCCAACAACCTTTGTATCCTCGAAAATCCCTCTTCATGAGGAGCTCACTCCAGATATCAACAAATGGTTACATAAGGATGCACCTCAAAGAAATCAAGCACGCCTTGATCACTTCAGCCAAAAGTATCCCCAAGAACATAAGCTCATCACTGACAAATGGAACTATCAAGGTGGTGGTCTAGGACCAAAAGAAAGAGGCATGCAGTGCCCCATCGACGCACACAAGTGGGAATCGAAGTCAGGTCTTGGCTTTGGCATACCCACAACTGGGGGCACCAATGAGAATGGTCACGCTTTTTCAAACATTCACCGTGACCTTGTTGAAATTGAAGACATTCCTGAGGAAGTTGAAAAGAGAGCCTACGATGATATCCTAGACCAAATCTCCCTCGGAGACTCTGTTCTCCAAGAACTATCCATCCACCTCATTGACCTACCACTCGCCCATCCACAACTCATAGATTGGGACCAACCAAGTGTCATACACATTGATGAGTTCACATCAGAGGAGGCACTTCTAAGATTCATGGGAGCTGAAACTCCTCACAAGAAAACAAAGCCAGATTCTGCCTATATCTACAAGCTAGATCCCAAGGGGTATTTTGGAGAAAATCCCCAACCTAGTTCCGATACACCCAAAACTGGAACTAAGGTGAATCTGAGACTAGCTAAGGCAACGAAGAGAACCCCTCAGCAAGAAAATCTAGAGCCACAAGAAGAACATGAGGATTTAGCATTGCCTCAAGATAATCGACTAGAGGTGTCTTCTATTCTAATTGAGGATACTCGAGAAGTCAACATTGGTTCTTCAGAGATCCCCAGACTTGTTCACATTGCTGCATCCCTATCACAAGACCAAGCTGACCTCCTCTTTGAGGTCTTAAGAGAGAATATTGGCCGATTTGCATGGTCATATCAGGACATGCCAGGACTTGATCCAAAGCTTGTAGTTCATCATCTTGCAGTTGATCCAAAGATCAAGCCCGTCAGACAAAAGCTTAGAAAAATGCACCCCAAGGTGGCATTATTGGTCAAAGATGAATTAGAAAGAATGTTAGCTGCTAAGGTTATCCGACCTATCGACTACTCAGAGTGGATCTCCAACATGGTCCCTGTAACTAAACCTTCCGGTGACATCAGAATCTGCATTGATTTTAGAGATCTTAACAAAGCTTGTCCAAAAGATGATTTTCCCTTGCCCAACATAGATATGATTGTAGATCTTATAGCTGGACATGAAATTTTGTCCCTCATGGATGGATTTTCTGGGTATAATCAAATCAAGATTGCAGAAGAGGATCAGCATAAGACAACATTCACTACCCCTTGGGGAACCTTTTGCTACAACATGATGCCTTTTGGCCTAAAGAATGCTGGGGCTACCTATCAAAGAGCTATGACAGCCATTTTTCATGATCTCATCCATAGCATTTTGGAGGATTATGTGGATGATATCTTGGTCAAGTCTCATACCTTCATGGATCATCTTGCTGACTTGGAGAAAGTCTTTGATAGGTTAGCCAAATATCATCTCATGCTGAATCCCAAGAAATGTGTCTTTGGGGTCACATCTGGCAAGCTTCTAGGCTTCATAGTTTCTAAACGAGGTATAGAGATCGACCCCAAGAAGGTCAAGGCTATCTTAGACATGCCTCCTCCCCAGACACTGCGACAACTTCGCTCTCTTCAAGGAAAGCTCCAATCTGTTCGGCGCTTCATCTCCCAGCTTGCAGATAAGTGTACACCATTTTCACATTTACTAAAGAAGGATGAGAACTTCAACTGGGATCCTTTATGGCAGCGCAGCTTCAACCATCTCAAGCAGTATCTCATCAATCCCCCTATCTTGGTTCCACCAATTCTTGGTCGTCCCCTAATTTTGTACATATCAACAACACCTACTGCTCTAGGGGCACTTCTAGCACAGCTTGATGACTACAAAAGAGAAAGAGCCATCTACTACATCAGTAGAACCCTAGTTGGTTATGAACTCTATTACACTCCTATGGAAAAAGCTTGTTTGGCAGTTGTCTTCTCAACTCAAAAGCTTCGCCATTACATGCTAAGTCATACCACCCAACTAGTCTCCAAGATTGACCCTCTCAAGTATATGCTCTCTAGAACAACACTTACAGGCCGTTTGGCCAAATGGGTTATGCTCCTTAGTGAATTTGACATCCAGTATGTGGATAGAAAGGCAATCAAAGGGAAAGCTATAGCAGATCACCTAGCTGATGCACCTCTAATAGATGCTTATCTGTTGATCACAGAATTTCCAGATGAGCATATCTGTCTAATTGAAGAACAACCCCCATGGAAACTTTATTTTGATGGCTCATACACATCTGATGGATCAGGGGCAGGAATATTGTTGGTCACACCTCAAGGAGATTACATTCCAAAAGCCTTCAAGCTACAATTTCCTAGCACCAACAATATAGCTGAATATGAGGCCCTCATAGCAGGATTAAAGATAGCTGTAGAATGGAACATTGTTGAGCTACAAATCTTTGGCGATTCTCAGCTCATCATCAAGCAAGCCCTAAATGAATATCAAACCAAAGATGAAAAGCTATTACCCTACAAAGAGCTAGTTGATCAGCTAACCCAACATTTTACAAAGCTTCAGTTTACACAAGTGCCTCGAATACAGAACAAAGCAGCAGATGCTATGGCTACTATAGGCTCGCTCTTGGAAATTCCCCAAGCAGCTACACAGTATGAGTTTTTAGTGGAGCAGCTCCTCACACCCGCCTATGCGAATGAGGATTCAAACCGTGTTTGTATCTTGGTTGGTTCCCAATCCCCTTGGTACCATGAGATTCACGCTTACCTTAACGATGGTATCATATCCCCTCACCTCACACGTACCCAACGCCAGAACCTCATCCGAAAATCATCCCGCTATGTTATCATAGCCAATACCCTATATCGTCGGGGTTATCACGATACTCTCTCTCGATGTTTAGACCAAAATGAGGCCGCAATGGTGTTAAAGGAAATAAACTCTGGACTTTGCGGTGCCCACACGAGTGGTATTGTCCTAGCGTGACAAATCCTTAGAGCAGGCTACTATTGGCCTACCATTGAAGAAGACTCCTGTGACTTTGTCAAAAAGTGTCTCCCATGTCAGCAACATGCAAATCTTGTGCACGCTCCAGCACAGGATCTACAACCTATTGCACCACCTTGGCCTTTCGCTTGTTGGAGCCTTGATCTAGTTGGAACTATCACACCCCTCTCATTTGATGGACATAAATGGATAATAACAGCTACAGACTATTTCACTAAATGGGTGGAAGCAGTCCCCCTAGTCTCAGCTATAGGAGTTCAGGTCTCCAAGTTCATCTTGTACCACATTGTTTGCCGCTTCGGCATCCCATCCACCATCTTCACTGACCATGGAGGTAACTTTGAAAATCTCAACATGGAAGAATTATGCACTTCCCTCCGCATCCATCACCGCTTTTCTAGCCCATATTTCCCACAAGGTAACGGCCAGGCAGAGGCAACTAACAAAACCCTCCTCAAAATTCTAAAGAAAGTTGTCAATGATTCCGGCCGTGATTGGCACCTACAAATAAATCCAGCCCTATGGGCCTATCGAGCTTCCTTCCGTACATCCACAGGCACAACTCCATACTCCCTAGTCTATGGTGCCGAAGCAGTACTACCTATAGAGGTTGAACTTCCCTCCTTGCGCATATCTTTGCAAGGGCAAATATCAGATGAAGAATATAGAGTAGCTCGGCTCACCCAGCTAGATCTCTTAGATGAGAAGCGACAACAAGCCTATGATCATCTCACAGTCTATCAAAATCGTCTCAAAAGGAATTTCAACAAGAAGGTGCTTCCACGACACTTTCAGCCAGGTGACATGGTCCTTAAAGAAAACATGAAAGTCCAAGCAGATCGAGAAAAGAAAGGCAAGTTTGAACCTACATGGCTTGGTCCTTATGTTGTCACTGCTTCCTTTGGCTCTGGAGCTTATCAGGTATCTACACCAGAAGGAGAACTCTTGAATGATCCTACTAACATCATTCATCTCAAGAAGTTCTATGCTTGAAGATCCTTGGTATACCAGGCTTTTGAAAAATACAAAAGAAAAAAAAATAGTAAAGAGAAACAAGCGTCCAATGGTGAAAACTTGGCAATTCAAGCACCTTGGATAGGTACCTTGGTGAAAACCTGGTAATTCAGGCGCCTTGTGTACTAAAGACTAATCCATTATCTATCACTATCCTATCCCTCATCCATTTACCCACCATCCCATAAGACACACTTGCTTGTTCCCTTGGTGTTCCAACCAAATATCCAAAAATCTGATGAAGCTTGTAAATACCTCCTATACACCTTGTAAATCTTGTACCAAAGCTTGTATTATACCTTCTAAATCTTGTACCATACCTTGTCTATCCGAATCTTGTCCAAGGTTTGTACCATATTCCAGCCTATAAATAATCTTGTATCCTAGCTTGTATACTATCACGTGCACACACAAAACCCCATTTTCACTTAATCTTTTCGCAAACCATCTACCTATCCACCTATCACCTATTATAGACATCCCATCCTTCACAAACATTTCCATCTCACAAAAACCAAAACATGAAAAAACTTGTACATTTGTAACATATCTTGGTCCATCATCTTGTACATCCTCTTTAGCTTAGTACCATTGTATCTATCCAACGTTCGTGTCAGTTCGTCCTTGGTCAACATCTTGCACACATCACACGCTTTGGTTAGATATTCCAATGCATCCTTTAGCTAGATTTCCTATCACCAAAGTGTTATCTTTCTTAGTTCAGCTTGCTAGACGCATCACTCATCCAAATCCACCATCTTAGGTGCTCTTCGATAGGTCCTTGCAGGATATAGCTTTCCTCATGTCTGATCTTGGTCTGTTAGTACCTCATCCTACCCATCTCGTTGGCAAATGGTTCTCTTTTGAATTTTCACTTTCTTTTGATTTGGGATCTTCCCTTTTGGGTCTTGAAGTATCTTTTCCAAGCAATCTCCTTGTTCCCTCCTCAAGGTTGCCACGATCTTCCATATCATGGTATGCTGCGAATGGGGCAATTAGAGCATAAGGTCTTGATCAGGTCTTTCGTTTGTTTTTCTTTTCTGCTTGTGGGTTCTCCAGTGTCGTTTCCACGCTGCTTCCTCTAGGATTCATGTGTGATGCTGGGGCAATCCTTGTGTGTTTGTTTTGAGTTAGTTTTTCAGTCCTTTGGACGGTTGGTGAAAAGGCCTTGATGTTCTTGGTAACCTTGGCAATTAACCAATAGTCCTATAGCAAATCTAGTGCTCAACTACATGGTGGTACTTCTCTTTGAAGTATCCCCCCGCTCAAAAAGCTTCAATGGTTTTCCTTCATCTCCATTATCCCCCATCCATATCCAGCATCCGTCTCTCCTACCCCAGCTTATGCATCAGTATCTCTTTAAATCACTCATCACTCTTAGCTTTAGGGATCCACAATCCTAGTCTTAGGGATCCACCAATCCAAATCAATCCACCAAGCCTCATCTTTCGAGATCCACAATCCTAGTCCTAGGGATCTCTGAAACCCATCTTCCACCAATCTGACTCTTTGAAATCCTGTTGCATCATCTTTATAATCCCCTCATCCATCTCCCTATCCTGGATTCCTTTTTATAGCGCTCTGCTCCTTCATCCTCTACAATCCCTAAGATCTTAAGCTTGCTTCCTCTTGTGCCTCTGATTCTCCCTTTATCATTCTCTCATAGTAAGAGTTTGAGCTAACTAAACCTCTTCTCTTAATCCAATTTGAGTCTCCTTGCTCATCCCAGATTCTTGTATTTTTCAAGAAGCCACCAAGCCTCGCTTTCTCTCCCCGCTGCCTTCTTGAGGGGGCATCTCATAGTCCATTCTCTCCTCTTCTGCTCTAGCCTTGGGGATCTTATTTTCTTATCTTTGATGTCATGCCACTTGCGGCATCACATCAAAGAGGGGCAAAATGTAGACACCTAAAAATCCTTTAGAAAATAAAGTATTTTTATTTTCTGAAAAATTCTCGATGACATCATCATTTATTAATTAATTAATTAATTAATTATTTAATTAATTAATTTTTATGCCATTAAATCCTTTTATCTTAATTAAAAATATTTAATTAAGGAATCCCTCCCAAAAATGTTTAAATCTTATTTAAACATTATTTCCTTATTTATTAATTATTTAATTAATAAATTGACCAAAAATCCTAAAATAAATAAAAAATTTATTTTTTGCCCAAAACTTGGCCAATTTCCTTATGACCAATAACCTCTTCCAAAATCTTCTAATCCTTCTTTAATTTCGATTAAAGGCTAATCCCATCATTTCCTACCCCTAATCCCAACTCAAAATATTTAATTAAGATTAAATATTAATCCTCATGTTTATTAAAAAAGTTTTAATAAATATCTCCTCAACCCAAACCCTTGAAATAAATAAAACTTTATTTATTTCCTAAAAATCTAATTTATCCTCATCCTAAGAAGTTCTAGACTCTTCTAGAAAGTCTTCATCCTCATCCTAGGAAATTCTAGACTATTCTAGAAAATCTTTATCCTCATCCAAAATCTAGACTCTTCTAGAAGATGTCTTTAAACCTAATCCTAATCCCCTCCTAACCTTGTCACATTCCCTAAACATGGGTTAAAACTTACTAACCCAAGCCAAAGTTAACAAATATCTCCTCCTTCACCCACCCTCATTAAATGCCATCCACTTGCCTATCCCTAAGCTAATCCTAAACCATCCTAATCCATCCTCTAATCATTTTCACAAGCCTAAGCAAGCTTAAAACCTTCCTAATCAAGTCCAAGTCGAATTTTCTCTCATCACCCTCAAAATATCTCAACCATAAAACTTTATGAAGTCCACTAGGTCATAAATGACTCTTACAAGCCCTTTTATTGCTCTTACAAGTCATTATGAGGGTCTTTATGAAGATTTTATCTCTTGAGCCTCCTTTGTTGACTCATCCTTGCCCTTTCCTTCATCCTCTCACCATGTGACATGTGTCACTCCTTGATTGGCTATAAGGAAGCACAATCCATGTGCTCTCCTCTCATGCAATCTGAGCCTTCCATAAGCTTTTTCCCATCCTTGCATCTTAGCCCTCAATCCCTCAAGCCTCTTGCCTATAAATTGGATCCTTCCCCTTTGCAAAATAACACAATCCATGAAGTAAAGTTATAATGATATTTTGAGAGCCAAATCCATTCTAAAGTCAGCTATCCACACCAAAAATCCACAATCATCCATTGAAGCCTTTGGAAGCATATTGAGCATATATCCTATCCATTTAGATAAAGCTACTCAACAAGAGAGCTTCTTATTGAGAGAGTCCATTAATGGCTCATATTCTCAATTGAGAGCTCATCTTAGTCTATCTTGAAGTTTATGAATATTGTTTAGTTTGTAGAAGCTTTATTTAAATTTGGTTTCTATTAGCATACTAACATTGCTCATATACATGGCCAACTCACCAACATGCTTTGGGCACACAACTCAATTTTAGTTTGGGTTATACCTAAAGATTAATGGTTAGACTAAGAGAGTGAGTCAAGTTTTGGAGGATATGATTCACATGTATGTTATAGAAAAGTAGGCAAAGTGGGAGGACTATTTGTACCTTATTGAGTTTTCATACAACAATGTGTATCATAGTTCTCTTGGCATGTCACATTTTTAGGCCTTGTATGTTAGACCATGTCGTACTCCTTTGAATTGGGATCTCTTAGAGGACTAAGTTCTTTTAGGTGTAGAAATTCTTTAGGATATGGAGTAGTAGGTTGTTTGCATGATGATGAATTTGGTTACTACTTAGGATAGGTAGAAGAAGTACACAGATGCCCATAGGTTGGATCATTATTTTCTAGTTGGTGACAAGGTATTTTTGAGAGTACAATTGAGGAAGAACCCCATTCATTATGGAAATGTTTCTAACTTGGCACCACATTTTTTCAGACCATTTGAGATCCTCAAGAGGATTGGTGCTATTTTTTATCAATTAGTGTTGCAACCTCGGCTATTGGACAACCATGATTTTTTCCATGTTTCTATTTTGAGGGAATATATTCTACATGTGACCCATGTTCTTGATTAGGATTCTTTGTAGGTAGTGGATGAGAAACTTACTTTGGAGCCCATTCATATCCAACAATAGTAGAGGTTGACCTTCCAAGGTTAGGACATTAAGTAGGTAAGGGTCTAGTGGGACCTAAGTGATGAGACCTCTGTGACTTGGAAGGATGCCACATGATTAAGGGGATTACACCCCTATCTTTTTGATAGCTTTTAAGAGTAAGCCTATGGTAGTGGGGGAGGATGTAGTGCCTATCATGTTTTCATTATGTACTTTGTCTATTATTGATTCAAGAGATACTTGATACTCTTATTATATGTACTTTGTGATGACCGGAGGGTTGAATGTTATACCTTGATTTAATATCATAGATACTATATCACTATGTTAATTAGTTAATCATATTTTCATGTTCATCCATTTTGAGATTACAGTAGATCTATGATGATATTTGATTATCTGGTATTTGGACATACTTTTTGATTATGTTAGGTTAAGGGGTTTTTTATGCTATGGTTATTTACTTCATTCTTGTCTCTTTATGCTTTATGTGAACGTGAGTGATGTAAAATGGATTAATTATGTATTTAATGCATTTTTATTTGACTATGATATTATATGAAATTGTACTTGATTATGTGTTTTAGTGTACAACATTTATATCCCTGGTAGTGGCACATGGAGCTATTGATTCAACTATTCATATTTTAGCAGTTTTGTCCCTGTATGGTTGATGTATCAATATTATATTATTTAAATTAAACCTTTCTATGATTATTAAATCTGAACTCATTTGCATTGTGTGAGTAGACTAGTGAGTGTGTCTATGCATTTAGAGGTTTACATTGTTGCAAAATTTTTTAGCTGATTTAATATGATTTTGGTCTTTTGGGCTTTAAATCTTCTCTAATTTAATTTCTGGCAAATTTCCTTAAGTGAATTCCCATTACAAGGAATAACCTTTTTTGTTTGGGTTGATTCGGAGTCTAGCTAGTCTAACTAGCTATTTGTCCTAATCAACTATTCACTCCAAAAGTGAATAAGTTTGGAAAGAGGAATTTAATTCCTCACTTTTTCTATTTTTTAATTAAAAAATTTGGAGAGCTTTTCTAAAATCCTCTTCTTGAACGATTAGTTTTCTGCACACTATAAGAGTTGTGAGTGTGGGATTTTCACGAGATTAATCTCATTGGATCTAGGTTGGGTAGACCTTGCTTTCTCATGATTTCTAGTAGATTCAATTGGTGATTTATTTTACTATGATGTTTTTAGTATTTTCCCCTTTTGCTAATAGGTAGGGCTTTCCAGTTTTCTTGTTTCTACTTCATTTCAGCTTCAATTTTTGGTAGTTGTTTATTTAGAGGTTGAGAACTAGTGTTCCCCTCCAATTTTGTTTACTTATTTTGCCCAATTGGTCAGTTATGAACATTTTTCCTATTTTTGGGATGGGTGTTTGGGGTTTCACGCTGTTATGCTGGCCATTTTTGCATATGGTGTTTGAACCCAAATATTATTAGATTTTTGAGGACACATTTTTCCTCTTTTTGGGATGGGGGTTTTGGGTTTCATGTTGTTATGCTAGTCATTTTTTAATATAGTGTTTGAACCCAAATATTATTAGATTTTTGGGGTTTTTGTACCCAAAAGCCAAATGGATTTTTAATTTCAAAGTTTTCAAATTTTGGGGGTTTTTACCTCATTTTGTGTGCCACCCTATTTTCTCAAGTTTTCTTGGCATGAGTTTTGTTAGGTGACTTGTGTAGCCTGATCTTTCATGGTATTTTTAGAGGTTATGATAATTGGGAGTGTGTTGGGAATTCGCATGCCTATAGGCACTCATCATTGGATGAACATAGGTAGGGTAGGATTGTATATATAGCGGGCTTCCATCTTTGTAGCTCGGTGTCTATTTCTTAAGGGCTAACATGTAGAAACATTGTAAACAAGTAATAATTATATAAGACATTGGGTGGTAATATAATCTAAAGATAATAAAAAGGATATGTGATGTGCTTCTTTTGCTAGGAGGGGAGAGATGCTAGTACCAATGTGGGCTTGTCGATGCCAAGCAACTCTCCTTGATGTCAATCATTACTTACTAGCCCATTGAGTACCTGACCAAGACTTGTAGTTTATGCCTTGTCAAAGTTCTTGGTTTTAATCATAAAACTATCTAGTATGTGTGTGTTAGCCATGGACATTGTGCTTTATGTGTGCTTGTGGTTGGATAATTATATCCATCAACATGGTGGGTGTAGGCCTATGGGTTCCACATGGTTGGGAGGCATAACTACCTATACCACTACTAGGGACTAGTGTATATAGACAATCTACTATCCTATTGTGGCTATTGTTAGATGTTTTTAGTTTGTGCTTTGGGTTCTAGAGTATGCTTCTTGTGATTTATACTTTCATAGGGATACTTGTATATCATGTTTAGATGATTTTAGTTATTGATGCATCTCCTTATTATGATGATTAGCATATGAAAAATGATATTATCCATATTTTTAGGATTATCTTATGATTTACTACTAGCATGTTAGATTTCCTTATGCTTATGTTGTAGCACATTTTAGTAGTGACAACCTTATATGATAGTACTAACAATCTAATTGGTAGCTTGTGATGTTACACACAAGGGATGGCTAGGGCCCACGATGATCTTATGATGCTATTAGGGTTATGAGGAACCATGTACTTAGTTGGGTCTTTTCAGTTCACTAGGATGTTATCTTTTTTATTTTCCCTTTTACTACTATGCTTATTTGTTAGATTTAAATTTTGGCTTTCCATCTTTTAGTTGTTGTTTAAGTGTCCTTACCTCGAGATGTGGATCTGATACTCCTCGATGTGGAGGAACTTCATTTCTTATCTTTCTACCTTTTTTTTTTTTTTTTCTAGCTTGCTATATTGGGATCTCACGTGGGGTGTTGGGTTTCTTTAAATGGCATTTTGGACTTTCTTGTGCAAAATCCAACAATATTTTTTAGTGTCTTAGTTTCTTGGCTAAGCACTTTCTCATCTCATATGGTGAACATCCTTATATAGAAGGAACTTCTTCATATTGCATATTGTACATCTTTGCCCAAAAATTGGTCAGTTTGTTGTCCTCATGTGAAAAATAGGGGGCATCTTTACAAGCTTTTGGGGATCAATTTTTGTTGATTCTACTACCCTTTAGGTTTACTTAATTTTCTATGCCCTCATAGATGGTAGATTCTTTATGTTGTTTTCATTTTGGATTTTCATTTCCTATTTGGAATGTGTCATTTCAGGTAGTGGTATTTGAATATTCATTTGTTTTTGGGATGGTTTTTAAGTCTTCCATTGTAATCTATGTGACCTATGTATAATGTTGTCATGTGCACTCATACTTTTTCAAAATATTTTTTTATCTTGGCTTATGTTTCATCCTTTTTCAAAGGATCTCTAGGTGAGGCATTACACTCCTCATTTAAACATTTTTTACTATTGACATATCCATGATTCTAACAAATATGAACTTTTATAGAATAAATTCTATGGAAAAGCAATAAAATACCTTTTTTGAAAATAGGGTTTGCTTCGAAATTGCCTTGTCAAGTTTCTTTTGAGTGCTCTATGCTTTTAATGTATTCACAATGAAGTGGTAATCAAGTTTTTAATCCATTTATTTCTTCAAATTGAAATTGCATTAATTGCATACTTTGCAAACATGAAAAAGATCTCAATAACTACTCAAGATCATCTATCTGATCTTTATATACCACCTGAGGTTTACTACAACTTCCTCTCATCATGACAATGCACCACACCAATTTTCTTCATGAAATTCTTAGCAAAAACATAGTTTTCATCTTCTTCTATAGAATTAACTTCATTTCTTGATAACTAGTTTAGATAAGCTCCAAATTATAAGAAATCTTAGATATAGTCTAAACTTATCTTGATAGAGCTTTTCCCAACTTTGCTACATCTAGTTCGATCTCTACATTAAGTTTTAGATTTTGGTGTTGGGAACAAGCTTAATTCAACTTAATTGAATCAATCTTGATAACTGACTTTGATCTTCCTCTCTAATCATCCTTTACCTTTTCTTTTCAAATGTCTAATCCTTTTTAAAATGCCTCATTGGTTTCTTCTTGAAGTTCACTAACTACATTTCTTTGTTCCTCATTGTCATTGTTAGTTCTGAAGTTCCTTTTGTCATTTCTAATGTTCCTTCTACCATTTCTTCTATTCAAAAAATTTCTTCCATTATTCCTAATATCTCCAAAGTTTTTCTCCATTCTACAATACTTTTATTGTATGTCCAAAGCAAGGTGCATAACTGACATACTAGAATTTTGTTGGTCATTAGGTGCATGAAAATGTTGAGCTATGTGTCTAAAATTTTTACACTTATAACACATAATATATCTTCTTTCCTCATTAGGTCTTCATTCTCTTAATGTCCTTTCATTAGTTCTTCTATTTGTAGGGTTAGTATTTCTAGACATTTTGCTAATGTTTTTATTATTATCATATTTAGGTTTCCTACAATCAATTACTTTATGGTCCATACCATGACAATTATGACAATAAAAATCCTTAACATGATTAAATGACTTATTTATACAATCTCTTTTCATAAGACCTATTTCAATACATGAAAAACACTTACCTCTAAATTCATACCTGGTTTCCTTATGAGATTCGACTTTCTTCGGGTTTGTTAGTCTAATTTTTCATAGAGTAGAAAAAGGTCTAAAAAGTTGGGTGAAAAATTAGTTAGGTCATTGCATATTGCAGATTAGGGTTTCATTCCTCATAATTTTCATAATTTTAGGTTACCCTAGTTGTGCCCTAATCCATGTGTTGTTGAAATCTATTAAATTCTCAAGGTTTGTTTCTCAACACAACCATTATAATATGCTAAGTGTGAAAAACCCTAGGTCTCCTTCCAAATTTTTAAAAAGATTTGAAAAGTGCTTAAAATTTTTTCCTTTATGGTCTTATGATGTAGGGTTTCATGTAAGAGAAAAACACCTTTTTCCTCTTGTTTTTGTGGTCACATTTTATAGTGTAGCATAAGAGTGCAAATAAGTTTTGTTTTACAGGCATATGCTTTTGCATTTTGTAATAGTAGAATAGTTGATTTCGAGTCTCCCCGATCATACATTTGGTCTATAAGCTAAGAAATGTAAAGTCTTTTTATGCTTTGAAACTGGTTTTATGGATTTATGGAGAAGTGTTGAACAGGTGAGTGGAAGAGGTTTGAAGAGGTATTCCTAGTCATATGATAGATATGTGTTGTGTTGCTTACGGGAATACAAGTAAGCAGTTGAGCCAAAGGGTAGCGAGGTGTTAAGTTGTAATTTATGCATCTACATTCTAATGAATGGTGTAAGAGTGTAATACCCCAGTATGACATAAAGGAATGTCTTGTAAGAATGCACAAAATGTTTTACAATTCTACAGATAAAGTGAATTCATAGGGGCAAAGGTGAGATGTAGTTGTGTTTACATGCATGCATTCTTTGGGCTCGCAAACAACCGTAAAGCTAGATTATAATAGTGATCATTTCAACATGGGACCTATTGAGTTGTTAGATGGGCCCTGTGTAAGTGAATCAAATGTTGACATGTCACAAACATTAGATGGGCCTGACCCATGTGGTAGACAACTTATCTTTTTAATTTTGCATGTGCTAAAAATCAACAGTGATGTTACTTTCTATTTTTTATGCTATAATCTAGATCGTTGATCAGTGGAAGGAAAATTTTTATGATTACACCTTTATGCTTACAAGATAACGGTATGAATGAAGAGCTACTGCATCCTTTCCTTGTGGTTATGAGTTAATTTTAAGTGTATAAGCGTAAAAGGTAAAGTGAAGGAATGAATACAATGCTTTATGCTTATATGAGAAAGGAAAAATGTAAGAGTGGGATGCCATCTGTAGAAGTTTTCAAGTGTTACAAGGATAAGGAAACTCATGAAAATGTAAAGGATGAATAAAGAAAAGATAAGGGGTATTACAGTGACATGAGTAAGGCCTTAAGCATATAACTGAAAGAAGGGTGTTTAAAGAGTTATGATGTCCTAGGTATCGAAGTTAGCGAAGCATTGTAAAGGAATTTTTCAAGCTTTCTACTAATACATGTGCTATGAGTGTAAAGGGTAAAGAGAAGGTTGAAACAAGGGTTTTATGCTCATACAAGGAATGTTTGACATGTACAAGCGAAGATGTCAGTTGCGAAGGTTTGAGACTCTACACTGTAAAGGGTCGTGTATAGGCGTAAAGGAAATTTCAATGCATTGTTTAAAAAGCCCTAACACTTCTACACTTGGGATGCTTAAAAGACTCTAAGAAGGAGCATAAAGGCTAGCTAGGGGTGTCTCTAGGATTACGAAGATTGGAGATCTTGACTTAGCATAAGAATGGAAGACCTGAATTTGAAAAGAAAGCTACTAAAGTGTCATACCAGTTCAAAAAAGGACAAAGTCACCATAGCCAAGTAAACTAAAACATTGAAAAGGACATCAAGATCGAATTTCATGGTTGATATCCCTTGTTATCAAGCTACAAAGGTGGTATTAAATTCTTGTGCATGTAGAATTAAATAAAAAGCTAGTGGATTGAATCATTAAAAACATAAATATTTGATTGAATGTCCATAATATTGCCACTCTAAATAAATTGTGTTATTGCTCTGAAAAGTTTATCCAAGCATCCTTAGCCCTATGATTTCTACACTACTATGAAAAAATTCAAAAGTACAAGCTAGAAAAAACATGGCTGACAGGGAAGTCGAAGAGGTTCCTAAAGAAGAGGTTGAGGTTGAAGATGAAGGAGATGATGTGGTAGAAGTCATAGCAGAAGATAAAAGAAAGAAGAGTACTACTAAGACTAAGAAGAAATCAAGGGTTAGGAAGCCCAACAAGCATGCTAAAGATTGGTTGAATCTTCATCTAGGGTCATCAAACGCTATCTCAACCAATGACCACATCTTCAAAGACATTTATTTCTTGGTTAGGGATGCACAGTGCCCTAGAATTGATGGTTTCAAGGTGGTTTTATATGTTTACTAGAATAGACTAGAAAATGTGCCAATATGTAACCCATGGAACAAAAACATGGAAAAACTTATATTTCTAGAAGTATTTGTTGATGTAGACCTATTGAAAGCATTGATAAATTCCTAAAATCTACTTACTAGGACATTTCAAAGGCACAATGGGAGTTTTTTGTGCACACCAAATAGAACTTTTTTTATAGAAGCTTTTGGATTTTAAGGGCAAATGGATGTGCCTATTCATCTTGAAGACATAAAGAGGAAATTTGGGAGTAATAAGACCTTCTTTGTAAACAATTTCATCTTGCTCCAAATCCCTTATAGTGTGAAGAAGGCATGAATGATTCCAAGGAAAGTGGAGGATTTTTTTCGCTTAAGAAGATTCAAGAATTATTTGAAGAACACAGTATATGGGCTCCACAAAGTTCTAGGGAGTGATGGTGCAGAGGATTGTGTTTATGGTTCCCTATTCTTGATGGCATGTGATATACAGGACCCTTTCCAACATAAGGAGTATGACTATGTAGCTTTTATCATTGACAACATGCACGATCAACTTTATAGTGCAAAGAAGGGAGAAATGAAGAATTTGACATTTCACCATTACTCATTGCTGATGCACCTTATTCTCTATCACAAAATTGGTTACATCAGCTTATACTTCATTGATCAAACTGCTGATGAATTTGGTGAGTTACCTATGCAACTATAGACTAGAATTTGGGATAAAAACTTTCATTATTTAAACGCAATTGTGTTTTTAAATTTATTCAGGTTTTTTATCATGAGGAAATTAGACCATACTTTATTTAGGGCACCAAATATTTTGAAGACTTTTCTTAGACCCTCATTCTTAGATGAGAAAACCAAATTAGATCATAATTGGGGAAGAATCCTTTTATTCAAAGAGTGCACAGTGATGATAGTTTATGCATTCCAATAGCCTCCTCAACTTCTACCTAAATATTTATCCCCTAGGGTGGCTATTATTGAATTCTTTTGGGAGATTTTATTGATGAATAAAGAAATGATCCCTCCTTTACACGAGCCTACTTTTGTCTATAGAACATTTAAAGTGGGAGATTTTGAGATAGGAAAGAATGCATATGAGGAGTTGAGTGAGTACCTAGGCTAGTACAAATTTTCTACTGGGCCCTATAGGATGTATGACCTTGACAACTACATTACCAATGAGGTCAAGGCTATTAGGGGATACAACCTACCTCCAAGCAAGCCAATCCCTATAGAGGACTTAATTGGTAACATCATAGAAATAGGAGAGGCTAACGAGCTATTAAGGAAATATGAAGAGATAAGGAAAGGAGAGGAGGCCTTGAAAATGACCAACCCTAACTTTAAGTGGTTTTATACAGATGTTCCATACCCTGGTAACCTGAGAAAAATGGTGGATAATTTTGATTATATCATGTCACAAATGCCACATGAGCAAGAGGGAGAGGAAGCCACTAGAAATAGAGAATCCCTTGACCTAGATGTGTTGTTGGAGATTGAGCTAGAAGAGGAGCAATCATCAACTTCATCTTGGGTACCCAAAGGGAATAAAAGGCATAAAACAATGCACATCTTGAAGAGGGTAGTAACTAGAGACTTATAGGTGATGCCAGGAAATAGTGAATATTTTTTTGATATTAGGAAAAATTATTTACATCAAAAGGCTATAGAAGTAGGGAAAGATTCTACTAATCTCCAAATTTTAGTATCAAGACAAGATGACAGGATCATTCAATTTGAAAATTTTATGGAAGATGATGATTTTATTAAATCATCAGAGTTTAAAAGTTTTCTCTACAAAGTAAAAAAAAAAAAAAGCTCACATTAAGTCTCATACCTAGAGAGGATCTAGAGAAGAACAAGGAGTTAGTTGAATAACTATTATCCTATGATCCCAAGAGTGAAACAATGACCTCTACAGAAGCTAGGGAGTCGGTACATAGGAGTTGTATGATTCTAATACCACATTGGGATATTGAGAGGGCTTTTGTTTTGGACCAAATGAGAAGACAAGACAAGGCCATGAGCTATGAAGCCACTAGTAGTGAAGGATTAAAGAGAGGGTCAAGATTTAACATAGACACAAAAACCCTAGTAGTATGGAGTGTGGCCCATGACACAAAAAAACCCAAAATGATGGATATACATGAAACTACATAGAGCAGTATGATTGTGTGGACATTAGAGAAAACTACTAGGAAAGAGATCTCTAGCTCGGTTAAACATTTTTCTCTCATGAATGAGGTAAACATGGATGAAATTGAGGATAAGGTAGCTGCAATGTACAATGAGTGTCTTGACATTAGAAAATTGTATGAAGAAGAGCTCAAAATGAGCCATGTACAAAAATATAGAATAGAAGAGTTGGAGGAAAAAATTCAAAATCTAGAAGTAGAAATAATATCCCTCAAGGAGAAACTCAAGGCAATAGTTAAGGCAATACATGCACCTAGACAGATAGAAGAAGAAAGACACACTATAGAGGTAGAGGCCCAAATAGAGGAGATGCCTATAGGGGTAACACTACCAATACGTATAGTAAATGTGGAAATAGGGGCTCCTAAATTTCACAATACAACTAAGAAAAGTGTTATAATGAATGTGTTAAGCCTAGAATAAGCACTTTGAAAAGAATATCTCGAGATGCTTATAATGCATTCATAAGTGTACAATCTACAAACCTAGTATGCAAGGATGCAATTGGATGTCTTGAGCCAATTTTTCAACAATGGGAACAATATATGCAATTTTTTGATAGATTGATACCCATGTTAACGAAAAAGCTAGATCTCCTAGATAAAGTTATTATTGTAAAGGAGGGTATGGACAAGGTAAAAGACCTATTGAAATTTTTTACAAGGAAATTGATAGCCATGCAAAATAAAATGAAAGTATTAACAAGTGGTTTTCATTCTTTGATTCTTTCTATTCTTCATTCTAATAGAAAAGTAAGGGATTTCAATGAATGGTCTAGTTCTTTTGACCATATTGTAGACTTGCCATAGGTGGCATCCATTTTCCAAGATGATATTGATGAGTTTGTTTTTAATGAACTTATTGAAACCCTATTCAAGATTGAAACTAAAATGAATAGGTTTACTATAGAAGGAAAGGTGATTACTGATGCTAGATGGTAGAAATCTGTTGGTCAGTTAGCAACAACCAAGACTTGCGAGTGACCCACCAAAAGAGAAGTTATTGACTTGGAAGCAATCGCAAAAATCAAGGCCCTACCAATAGGAAATAGTTAAAGAAAAGGATAAAGTTGAAGATTTTATGCCTTGTCATTTGTAACTGTCTTTTTTTTGTTTGTTTTTGAAAAATGATGTCCAACTATTTTGGAAAAGGTTGTTATACTCATTGTTGTAAAAATGCACGTATCAATCACAATTGTCCTTTGCTTGTTGCAACTCATGTTATATAAATGAGTTTTCAAGGCATTGTGATCCTCAAAATTTTTTGTATGTTTTTAGTCTTTGAAGAAAATAGATTTTGTCCAGTCCTATGGAGTTGTTTTGAGTTTATTTTTAGTGATGTACATTTCTGATGACAAATAGAAATGTAGAACTAGTACAATATCCTAGGTTCTTTACTAAGTTCCTATTGGTTGTTGCATTAGTCAGCAAAAAGGATAATAGAAAGGGGTATTTACACTAAATCTATGTCATCATTTTCTATCTCCTTTTCACTAGTTTATCAGTTTTGAGATCATTTGGATAACGTCCATTTGATTGAATGCATTTTGGATGAGGTGTGTACTAGTTATATTGTTTCTTTTAATTCAATGAATT
Organism: Cupressus sempervirens; assembly: GCA_028749045.1. NCBI lineage: Eukaryota > Viridiplantae > Streptophyta > Pinopsida > Cupressales > Cupressaceae > Cupressus > Cupressus sempervirens. Next base: position 253,504,283 of record CM053789.1, read on the forward strand.
ATGTAAATAATTTAATAAATTAGTAGAATTCATTAGTTTATGAAGAGGATATCATGTAAGAATGGGAATAGTTGATTATAGTTGATGGATTCAATTACAAGTTAATTAAACAAGGTCTGGACTACCAATAAGTGATTCTTTATGCCCAATGGATAAGGCACTAGTCTTATAAAACAAAGATGATTGAGAATAAATTCTACCTGCACATGTTAAAACTATTATAAATTCAAAATTATTTGTATTGTATTTTGTACAAGTTTGTAATGCTGGTCATCAGTCATTTACATTTAGTTTTCTAAGTCATAGGTAGCTACTATTCCCAGAAACATTTGTAACTTCTAGGAGAATTAGGACCAGATCTATTTATAGGGGATGCATATGGAGTTGAATGCATTCAAAAAATGGGTAAACTATGTATGTGCATGAGGATAAAGGATGAAAATCAAAATGAAACTAAGATAGTTGTAATACATCAGTTTGCATTAGAGTTATCCTTGGGTATACCCACCTTGGTCTAGCAGAGCCTAAAGAGTAGGAAACCATCCTTGGTTTCATTGAAGTTGGGTGCAAATGATCTACTTGTGTAATTGATTGTAGGAATTGGCTAATCTTAAGATTATTTGAGTATTATCATTATGGTATTGAGCATTTTGTTTCTTAGTAGTTTCAGACACCAAAAAAATGAAAACTCTACTAGGGAATAATTATTTATGTGTCATAAACCAATGTATCACTTAAGATGTGTGTTTCCCTCGGGTAGAGTCTAAGGTAGATTTTTTTATTAAGAACTTGTCTGTGATCTCAAGGTTATTCATATTTTGTCTGTGGAATTTAGTGAAAGAATTATGATCCATTCAAAATCTTTTCCCATTCTGATAGGGTGGGTGGCGACTCATAAGGTTTTAACCAGTGTCATTATTTAGAAGATTTGTTATCTCAAAATCATGGGAAAAAAAATAAACACATGAACAAATGTGAGGAAAACCCCGAGAATCAAATTACAAACTAATCTCCCTCCTAGGGGAAGATAGAATTGGGTTGTGAAAAGATCTTAGATGCATAGAGAAGACCATCCCTAAGAGTAAGAAAAAAGGGGAGAGAATGTTTATTTTTTTTCTATGGAAAGGGAATCATCTCACCAAAGTTCTAGCTCCCATCCTTGACTATCTGGTGATGAATTTTTTAGCACACCCAAAGTGATATGCCAAGAAACTATAGAGATACATAATACACCTTGTTTAGACAAAAGGAGTAGTAATAATATTTTTTTTAAAAGTATGAACCCTTTCTTGTTTGACTATTCTCAAGGAGAAGTAGCACCAAAACATCTAGATCCTAAATGTTTTGATTATGAAAAAATTGCTAGTTCTATGTTCACTATCCCAGATCCTAATGAGATTGAAGTCCTGAGAATGCAACTTGCTGAGCAAGAAGCCATAAATAAAAAATTGCAAAGGAAAGGGAGGAAAAGATTACAAAAGACTTTGAGGAAAAATAAACATTACTTAGGAAAATTGCTACCCTAAAGAAGAAAAAAGAAATAGTGGCCAATGCATGGCAACAAGAGATTATAGGTCAAGTTGAACAACATAAGAATCAGGAACAAAACCTATTGCAAGCTTAGAAAGTAAACCTAGAAGGACTTGTAATACAATAGATTAAAAACTATAGTGCTCTAGAAGTTAACAACAACAAAGAAAAAGTTGTGGGGCAAGCTATTGAGGTTAAAGATAAGGGGAAACAAAAAGAGATTAGTGTTAAGATTAATGAACCATCAAAGATTGTTCAAATCCATGATCCTATGTCACTTTTTGAAATTGAGCTAGAGAAGAAAAGGAAGGAAAAGGATGATCTAGTAAAGAGACTAGAGATTACAAAATATGAAGGAGCCATAGTTGAGATAAACAACAAGATCAAATTCTTGGAGAATGCTAAAAGGAAATCTACAGTAATGCCCAAAGATGATGGTGGATCTAATGATGCAAATCAAAATACTACTAAGGTACATGTTCCTTTCTCATCCTCATTTTCACATAAAGTAGATGCCAAATTTTGTTTTGGTGATGCTAGCACTAGTAATACTATGGGCAATACTAGACAAGATGTTGATCATCAACTTAAAATTGATTTACAAAGAAGACCTATCTAGTTAGAAGGCTATAGGAAAATATGTTTTGATGGAATCTCTGGTTACCCTAACCCCATCCCACAAGAAATAAGGAAAAGGCTGCCTAAATTTTTTGGGAACAATGCTATCACCTGTGAAGACCACTTGAGAAGTTTTCTTGATATGATGAGTGATTATGAAGTTGAGGCTAAAGATTTTATTATGAAATTACTTGTTTAGTCATTAACTAAAGATACTAGAGAATGGTTCAAAAGACTTCTTGAATTATCTATTGTTGATTGGAAGAATATTGATTACTATTTCAAAGAGAAATATGGTGATAAGTAGAATCAGAGTTATATCCTAAGTGAATTTAGTCATATTAAAAGGTTACCTAATGAATCTATTACTGAATTTAATAATAGGTTCCAAAAGAGAATCTATAAACTCATGCAAGCTCTGCGAGTTGATGACAAGATCTGTTTGATTACTTATTTGAATATCAGCTTAGAGATAAAGAATGTAGGACTTTAAGGAATGCTTTCAGAATTTCTATAAATGTACAAAACAATTTGAGGATTTTAGGAAGGATGGAAAATAAAAGAGATAATCCTAAGTTGTTTGGAAATAAGGGAAATAGAAAGGAGGATAACAAAGGTGTAGGTGGGAAGAACCAAGATCCTAGTGAGATAGCTCAAGTTCTAAATGCTATAAAGAGCCTAAATATCCCTTAGGAAAAAAATAATAGGAATCCCACTAAAAATATGACCCCTTATCAACCAAATTTCAATAGACAAAATAGGTTGCAAAATTTCCCTTATACTACCACTTGGAATGATGGTCATCATAATAACCCTTCCCCTAAGAATATTAACAACAAGGTCACCCCTCATCCCTTATCTAAAAACTCTATGAATATAGTAGATGAACCTAAATTTACTATTGAACTTATATGGTGTTTTTTGTGTCAATTGCCCCACACTCCTGAATCTTGTGTAGTAGACTTGTCTTTCTCTGGAAACTAGAATGTAGTAGAAAAATGTCAAGAACATTAAGAAGACCAAGAGGATGTAGGGTGTAACATGTTTAAATCACATTATGATTATTCTAACTATGAGGATCATGATAGAGATGTAAATGAGAAAAGGTAGTTTTAGTATAAAGTGCAACAAAAAGTGTTCTCTAATGGGAGTGATGTTAAGGACACTGTTTGTAACATGGTATGTGCCAAAGAAGAAATCACTTTAAGGAAGCCTTCTAGGGAAGAGATTGACTAGATTATTGGAAACATGATAGCTCAAGTATAGACTAGAAACATGACTAAAAGGGAAGGCAATGATAAAGTGGCTAGCATGTTTATAAAGGGGTTTAATCCTTAAAAAGGGGAAGCTATGAAGCCTAAAGAGATCCCTCTTGAGAAGATTAAGATTACAAATAAAAAGTGGGAACCAAAGAAGGAGAATAATCCTAAATTTTTTGAATCCCCAAATAGTGTTCTGAAGAAGTTAGATGAGAAGATACCAAAAGCAACCATAAAAAGTGATAAGAATCATCGAGGTGATGTAACTCTTTTTAATAAGCATCATGATAAGAGGAGTACAATCATTAATAGCTCATCTAATTATTTTATAGATATGACTAGAATGTTATCACAAATCACTGTCAATGTTCCTTTGTCTAAACTATTAAGGATCCCTAAACATAGAAATAAAGCTTTAGCATGGTCGGTGAATACTGGTACAAATGTGAGACATGGGTGCAATGAAAACCACAACCCCAAAGAGAGTAGTAAAGAAAAAATAAAGGACAATGAAACTAAAGTAGTTGTGTCTGAAATTCCTTAGATGTTTTTGGATAATTCTGTAAATCAGTGTTTGGGAAATGTTGAACCATTTTTCTTGAGCATTTTAATAAGTGGTAAAACATTAAAAAATTGCATGATTGACTCTAGTGCTTCCAATACTATGATGCCTTTTGAAATAATCAAGGAATTAGGCTTAAAGGTGGATACTACTCAAGGCAGATGTTGTGCTATGGATAAAAGAGAAGTGATAGGCATAGGCACTATTAATACTTTGCCATATAGATGAACAACCTATCCTAACAAAGAACTTACTATGACTGTATTTTTTGTTGACATTCCACCTTAGTACGTCATGTTATTATCAAGAAAGTGGTGTGCTGCCATTGGTGGGAGTCTACAATGTGATTTGTCATTTGCTATGTTTAATATTGAGGGGAATTTGATAAAAGTCTATAGGGAGCCTAAAAGTATATACATGATAGAGGAAGATATAGAAAAAAATATGAAAAATTATATGGATACAGATATTAATGCATTTAGAGCTGAAATTTTGGCTTTGAAGAAATCCAAGTATAAGTCTTAGATGGAAATGAAGATGACATAAAAATAGAAAAAGGTGATCTATGGACTATGTTTTGTGATGGTGCATGCTGCAAAGATGGATCTGGTGCAAGCATTTTTCTGATATCTTTTACAGGGGCAACATACAAATTCTTCTATACTTTAAGTTTCCCCTATACTTACAATATATTAGTGTATGAGGCTTTATTGCTAGGTCTTAGATTAGCTCATAAGCATGGGATAGTGTTTGCATGTTGTAGGAGATTCTGAATTGGTGGTATCCCAAGTAAGAAATGCTTATGTGTCAAAGAATAAAAGATTAAAATAGTATAGAAATGTAGTATAGGACATGATTTAATGTTTTGATGCATTTGGGATGATTTGGAAAGATAGGAGAAATAATAAGATGGCAGACTTACTAGCAAACATAGCAATAAAACTTGATGATGTTACATTTTTCGGTGTGTCTAAGATTGAGATTCAAACTAGACCTTTTGTCCCTAATAATGTTTAGAATTGGCAAGTGTTTGAAGATGATAAGGATATCCTAAGATTTTTTTAACTATGATAGTATGTTGTTAGGAAAAGAAATTGATTGTGCAACTTATGTACAGAATATAGATGGAAAAGATATTGATTTTGGGTAGGAAGTTGTGCAGTTGAAGACAAATAAAATCCCTAAGGGCCTAGTTGTTTTGGAAATATTTTTTGACAACCAAGATAGGTCACAAATGAATACTAATGAATAAAATTCCAAAGATTTGGATGTGGTGTACTTGGGAACTCAAGAAAGACTAAAAAGGTGTATATTCATAAGAAATTGTCTCCTAAAATCAGGAAAGATTTGATAGACCTGCTAAGGAAGTAGAGACATGTGTTTGCATTGTCATATGATGACCTAAAGGCATATAGGGAGGATCTTTTTCAGCATGAAATCCCTTTGAAACTAGATGCCAAACCTTTCAGGCAGAAACAAAGACCAATAAATTTGACTTTGGCTCCAAAAATGGAGGAAGAACTGATCAAATTGAGAGATGCAAGAATCATAAAGCCTATAAGACATTATTCTTGAGTATCCAATTTAGTTCCTATCAGGAAGAAAAATGGAGACATAAGGTTATGTGTTGACTTTAGAAATCTAAATATATCTTCCTTAAAAGATAATTATGGATTGCCAAATATGTAAGCCATGTTGCAAAGGGTCACTAGTTCAGTGCTTATGTCAATGATGGATGGATTTTTATGTTAAAATCAAGTGGTTGTTGAAGAATAAAAATAGTTCATGTCTACCTTTACTACTCCATGGTGTACTTATGTTTATGTTAGGATTCCTTTTGGGCTTACTAATGGTGGAGCTACTTTTCAAAGGGCTATGGATGTGGCTTTCGCTGATATTATTGACACATTTCTAGTTGTGTATCAAGATAACCTTACTGCTTATTCCAAGGATGAAAATGATCATTGCATGCACCTTGAAAAGTTATTTATCAGAACCATTAAATATGGAATATCTTAATATCCAAGGAAATGCAGCTTTGGTGTTACTGAAGGAAAGTTGTTAGGACATTTAGTTGGCAAGCATGGAGTAAGGATTGACCCTGAAAGGGTAGAAGCAATAGACAAGATTTAGAAACGCAAAAGTATTAAAGACATTCAATCATTCTTTGGACAGATCAACTTTCTTAGGAGATTTGTGACAAATTTTGCTAAAATTAGTAGGCCTATATCAAGGATGCTAAAGAGAGGATCTAAGATAAAATGGGATGGTGAACTTAGTATTGCATTTTAGAATATCAAGCAAGCTATTAAAGATGCCCCAATTCTTAGAGCTCCAAATTATGATAAACCAATGCATATATTTTTTGTTGCCTCATTTTACACTATTGCTGCATTATTGTTATAGGAAAATGAAGAAGGTTACGAGCTGCCCATTGCATTCTTCACCAAGTCTTTGCATGAAACAAAACTTAAGTATGAAATCAATAAAAAATAGGCATATGCACTAGTGAGAGGAGTCAAGGCTTTTAGATGTTACTTAATATGAGCTATTGTCATTGCTTTTGTTCCTTCTAGTACTGTGAAGGACATCTTTCCACAACAAGAGGTATTTGATAGGAGGTGTCGATGGATTAATAAGATACAAGAGTTTAATATTGATATTCAAACTACCAAACTAGTTAGGGGTCAGGGTTTGGCCAAATTGATGATAGAAGCCAATCTAGAGGCAAACCAAATTAACCAATTTGATGATAGTTGCAAGGATAATATTTGTGATATCGATACCTCTGATTTGAACAAAGATGTAATTTATTATTTGCAAAACATGAAATCTCCATCAGAGCTAACAAACAACCAGAAGAGATCCCTCTATTTGCAGGCCATAAGGTATGTTATAGTGCAAGGTAAATTATGGTGGAGAAATATGGAAGGGGCACTTATAAAGTGTGTGGATGAGATTGAATCTAAAAGAATTTTGAAAGATATGCATGAAGGTGTGTGTGGTGGTCATTATATGGCTAAAACCACTACTCATAAAATTCCTAGGGCTAGTTTTTGGTGGCCAACACTTTTCAGAGATACTCATGAGTTTGTAAAAGTTTGTGATGCTTGCCAAAGGTTTAGTGGAAGGTTAAAACTCTCTAAGAATTTTCCATTGAGACCAGTTGAAATGAAAGCACCATTTCAACAATGGGGAATTGATTTTATAGGTTAGATCACAAATAAATCAAATGGTGGACATTCATGGATCTTAGTAGCCACTGATTATTTCACCAAGTGGATTGAGGCAGTTCCTACTAAGAATGTGACAAGTAAGGTGGTGATTAATTTCAATCTAAATAATATTGTGACCAGATTTGGATGCCCATAGAGGATTGTAACTGATAATGCTATGTGTTCTAGATCAGAGGAATATAAAAATTTTTGTAACAAGTATGGCATTATAGGGTACACATCATCACCCTATCATCGCCAAGGAAATGGTTAGGGAAAATCAAGTAATAAGAGCATATTAAAAATCATCAACAGGATCTTAGGAGAAAATAAGAAGGTATGGGATTCAAAATTACCATTAGCTTTATGGGTTGATAGGGTTATTGTGAAAAAGGCCATTGGATGTGCTCCATTTGACTTGGTTTATGGTATACAGGCTAGCCTTCCACAAAATAACTTAAAAGAGATGTATAAATTTATTCAATTCTATGAAGAAGATATCATTAATGAGATGTGACTTAGAATGGATGACATTTTACAACTAGAGGAAGCAATGAGAGAATCTTCTGTTCAAAATTCCAAGTTACAATCACAAATGAAGCACTTATATGACAAAAGAGACATTGAGAGGAAATTTGAAATAGGTGACATGGAGCTGATGTGGAATGATAGGGTAGAATATAAATGAAAGCATGGTAAATTTGGCCCAATTTGGCTTGGCCCATATAACATTTGTGATACAAATGGAGAAGATTCATATTTCTTGAGAGATCTAACTAGAAATATTCTTGAATTGCCAGTTCATGGACAATACTTAAAGAGATACTTTTCTTAAGGTATATGCTTTTCCATGAATAGTAGTTTAGGGTTTCCTTGTACTCTTGTACATTGTGTATATTTTGTAGATGCTTGTAAATTTCTCTTTACAGTTTCATTTCTTGTTTCTATGTGTTGCTCTATACTCTCTGAGAAGTTGTCATTTAGAAGTCAAGTATGTGGTCTGCTCTTCCATAGATTCTAAATTCTTGCATAGACTCAATTAGTCTATCATGCACAGATAGAGCCATTGTTGGTCTAATTTTTCACAATGTAGAAAAAGGTCTAAAATTTTGGGTGAAAATTAGTTAGGTCATTGCATTTTGAAGATTAGGGTTTTATTCCTCATAATTTTCATAATTTTAGGTTACCCTAGTCATGCCCTGATTCAAATGTTGTTGAAATCTATTAAATTCTCAAGGTTTTTTTCTTAACACAATCATTATAATACACTAAGTGTGAAAAACCCTAGGTCTTCTTTCAAATTTTTGAAAAGATTTGAAAAGTACTTAAAATTTTTCCCTTTACGGTCTTACAGTGTAGGGTTTCACATAAGAGAAAAAAGCCTTTTTCCTCTTGTTTCCATGGTCGCATTTTATAGTGCAACATAAGAGCATAAAGAAGTTTTGTTTTATGGGCATACACTTTTTTCTTTCATAATAGTGAAACAATTCATTTAGAGTCTACCTGATCATACATTTGGTCTTTAAGTAAAGTATCATAAAGTCTTTTTATGCATTGAAAGAAGTTTTACAACTTTACGGTGAACAGTTGAATGGGTGAGCAGAATAGGTTTGAAGAGGCATTCCTGATCATATGATATAGTGTTGAGGATGTAATCATAAAAGGTTTTGAAAGATATGTGATGTGTCACTTTACGAGAATATGAGTAAGTAGTTGAGCGAAAGGGCAGAGAGGTGTTAAGTTGTGATTTATACATCTACATTCTAATGAATTGCATAAGACTGTAATAGCTCGACATGGCATAAAGGAATGGTTTGTAAGAATGAACAACATGTTTTATGTTTCTCTGGATAAATAAAATTTTTAGGAGCGAAGGTGAGATGAAGTTGTGCTTACGTGCATACATTCTTTGGGCTCGCACACATACAGAAAGCTAGATTATAATAGTGATCATTTCAATGTGGGACCTGTTGAGTTGTCAGATGGGCCCTATGTTAGAAAATCAAATGGTGACACATCACAAACATTAGATGGGCCTAACCCACATGGCAGACAACTTAGGTTCTTAATTTTTCATGTGCTAAAAATCAACGGTGATGTTATTTTCTATTTGTTTATGCTATAATCTTGGTCATTGATCAGTGAAAGGTGAAATTTTATCATTATGCCTTTACACTTACAAGATAAGCATATGAACAAAGAGCTATTGCATTCTTTCTCCATGGTTATGAGTTAATTTTAAGTGTATAAGTGTAAAAGGTAAAGTGATGGAATGAATACAAGGCTTTATGCTTATACGAGAAAAGAAAAATGTAAGAGTGGGATGCCATTTATAGAAGCTTTCTGGTGTTATGAGGATAAGGAAACTTGTGCAAATGTAAAGGAGGAATAAAGAAAAGACAAGAGGCATTACGGTGCCACAAGTAAGGCCTTAAGCATATGGCTATAAGATGGGTGTTTGAAGAGTTACAATGTCCTAAGTATCAAAGTTAGCAAAGCAATGTAAAGGAATTTTTCAAGATTTCTTTTGATATGTGTGCTATGTGTAATTGGTAAAGAGAAGGTAGCAGGAAGGGTTTTATGCTAATATAATGAATGTTTGATGCATAAGAGCGAAGATGTTAGTTGTGAAGATTTGAGACTCTATAGTGTAAAGGGTCGCGTATAGGTGTAAAGGAAATTTCAATGCTATGTATAAAAAGCACTAAAACTTCTACACTTGGAATGTTTGAAAGCCTCATAGAGGGAGTGTAAAGGCTAGCCAGGGCTATCTCCATGGTTATGAAGATTGGAGGTCTTGACTCATTGTAAGAACAGAAGTCCAAAATTTGATAAGAAACCTGTTGAAGTGTCATACAAGTTTGGAAAAGGACAAAGTCACCATAGCCAAGTAAAATAAAACATTTAAAAGGACATCATGATCAAATTTCATGGTTGATATCCCTTACTATCAACCTATGAAGGTTGTATTAAATGCTCATGCATGTGGAATTAATTAAAAAGTTGGTGGATTGAATCATTAAAAACATAAATATTTGATTGAAGGTCCATAATATTGCCACTCTAAATAAATTGTGATGTTGCTCTGAAAATTTTATCCAAGCATCCATAGCCCCATGATTTTTGCACTACTATGCAAAAATTTTGAAACTACAATCTACAAAAAAGATGGTTGATAGGGAAGTCAAAGAGGAACTCCTGAAGAAGAGGTTGAGGTTGAAGATGAAGGAGCCGATGTGGTAGAAGTCACAACAGAAGGTAAAAGAAAGAAGAGTAATACTAAGACAAAGAAGAAATCAAGGGTTAGGAAGCCCAACAAGCATGCTAAGGATTGGTTGAAACTTCTTCCAGGGTCGTCAAATGCTATCTCAGCTAATGACCACATCTTTAGAGACCCTTATTTCTTTGTTAGGGATGCACCGTGCCCTAGAATTGATGGTTTCAACTTATTTTTATATTTTTACTAGAAAAAACTAAAAAAGGTGCCAATTTGTAACCCATGGAATAGAAACATGGAAAAACTAATATTTCAATAAGTATTTGTTGATGTAGACCTGTTGAAAGCATTGATAAATTTTTGCAATCCACTTGCTAGGACATTTCAAAGGTACAATGGGAGTTTTTTGTGTACACTAGATAGAACTTCTTTTATAGAACCTTTTGGATTGGAAGGGCGGATGGATTTGCCTTTTGGTCTTGAAGACCTAAAGAGAAAATTTGGGAGTAATAAGAGCTACTTTGTAAAAAATATTATGTTGCCCCACATCCCTTATAGTGTGAAGAAGGCGGGAATGATTCCAAGGAAAGTGGAGGATTTTTTGCCCTAAACAGATTCAAGAATTATTCCAAGAACACAGTATATGAGCTACACAAAGTTCTAGGGAGTGATGGTGCAAAGGATTGTGTTTATGGTTCCTTGTTCTTGATGGCATGTGATATACAAGACCCTTTCCACCATAAGGAGTATGACTATGTAGCTTTTATCATCGAAAACATGCATAATCATCTTGTTAGTGCAAAGAAGGGAGAAATGAAGAATTTCATGTTTCACTATTAGTCACTACTAATGCACCTTATTATGTATCACAACATTGGTTAGATCAGCCTGGACTTCATTGATCAAACCTCTGATGAATTTAGTGAGTTACATGTGCAACTATGGACTAGAATTTGGGATAAAAACTTTCATTATTCAAATGCTCTTGTGTTTTTAAATTTATTCAGTTCTATTATCATGAGGCAATTAGACCATACTTTCTTTAGGGCGCCAAACATTTTGAAAAAAATTCTTAGGCCCTCATTCTTAGATGAGAAAACCAAATTAGATCATAACTGGGGAAGCATCTTTTTATTCAAAGAGTGCACACTGATGAGAGTCTATACATGCCCACAGCCTCCTCACCTTTTACCTAAATATTTACCACCTAGGTTGGCTATTATTGAATTGTTTTGGTAGTTTTTATTGATAAATAAATAAATGATCACTCCTTCTCTGCACAAGCCTACTTTTGTCTATGGAAGCATTAAAGTGGGAGATTTTTAGATAGGAAGGAATGCATATGAGGAATTGAGTGAGTACCTAGGCCAGTACAAATTTGCTACCAGGCCCCATAGGATGTGTGGATGTGACAACTACATTACCAATGAGGTCAAGGTTATTACGGGATACATCCTACCTCCAACCAAGCCAATCCCTATCAAGGACTTAATTTCTAAGATCGTAGCAATAGGGGAGGTTGATGAGCTATAAAGGAAATATGAAGAGATAGGGAAAGTAGAGGAGGCCTTGAAAAGGACCAACCCTAACTTTAAGGGTTTTTATATAGAGGTTCCATACCCTAGTAACCTAAGAAAAATGGTGGATAATTTTGATTATATCATGTCACAAATGCCACATGAGCTAGAGGGAGAGGAAGCCACTTAAATAGAGAATCCCCTAAGCCAGATGTGTAGTTGGAGATTGAGTTGGAAGAGGAGCAAGCATCAACTTCAGCTTGGGTGCCCAAAGGGAATGAAAGGAAAAAACCAATGCACATCTCGAAGAGGGTAGTAAGCAGAGCCTTACAGGTAATGCCAGGAAATAGTGAATATTTTCTTGATATTAGGAAAAATTAATTACATCAAAGAACTACAAAAGCAGGGAAAGCTTCTAATGATATCTAGATTGCAACATCAAGGTTGGATGATTGGGTCATTCAATCTAAAAAATTTATGGAAGATGATGATTTTATTAAATCATCAGAGTTTAAATAAAACAAAATGAGCTCACATTGATTCCAATGTCCAAAGAGGATCTAGACAAGAAGAAGGAGTTAGGATAAAAAATTTTAGCCTATAATCCTGAGACTGAAACAATCCTCTGTAGTAGCTAGGGAGTTGGTACACAGCAATGTTATGATTCAAATACTAGATTGGGATATTGAGAGGGATTTTTTTCTGGACTAAATGAGAAGACAAGACAAGGCTATAAGTTTTGAAGCCACTAGCAATGAAGGATTAAAGAGAGGGTCAGGATTTAACATAGACAATAAAACCCTAGTAGTATGGAGTCTGGCCCCTGAGACCAAAAATCCCAAAATGATGGATATATAGGAAATTGCACATGGAAATATGATAATGTGGAAATTAGAGAACACTACTAGGAAAGAGATCTCTAGCTTGGTTAAATACTTTTCTATCATGAATGAGGTAAACGTGGATGAAATTGAGGATATGGTAGCTATAGTGTATAATGAGTGTCTTGACACTAGAAACTTATTTGAAGAAGAGCTCAAAATGAGCCATATATACAAAAATAGAGAATAGAAGAGTTGGAGGGGAAAATTCAAAATCTACAAATAGAAATAATATCCCTCAATGAGCAACTCAAGGCAATAGTTGAGGTAGTACATGCACCCAGATAGATAGAAGAAGAAAGGCACACTATAGAGGTAGAGGCCCAAATAGAGAAGATGCCTATAGGGGTGACAGTACAAATACCTATTGTAAATGTGGAAATAGGGTCTCCTAAAATTGACAATGTACCTAAGAAAAGTGTTATGATGAATGTGTTAAGCAATAAAATAAGCACTTTGAAAATAATACCTCAAGATGCTTATAATGCATTCATAAGTGTAGAATCTGTAGAGCTAGTATGCAAGGATGCAATTCGATGGCTTGAACCAATTTTTCAACAAGGGGGACCATATATGAAATTCTTTGATATATTGATAACCTTGTTAGCCAAAAAGCCAGATCTCCCAGATAAAGTTATTGTTGTAAAGGATTGTATGGACAAGGTGAAAGATCTATTGCAATTTTTCACATGGAAATTGGCAACCATGCAAAATAGAATGAAAGTATTAACAAGTGGTTTTCATTTTTTGATTCTTTATGTTCTTGATTCTAATAGAAAAGTAAGGGATTTCAATGAATTGTCTAGTTCTTTTGACCATACTGTAGACTTGTCATAGGTGGCATCCATTTTCCAAGGTGATAATTATGAGTGTGTTTTTAATGAACTTATTGACACCCTATTCAATATTGAAACTGAAATGAATAGGTTTACTACAGAAGGAAAGGTAATTCCTGATGTCAGATGGCCAAAATCTGTTGGTGAGTTAGCAACAACCAAGACTTGTGAGTGGCTCACATAAAGAGAAGTTATTGTCTGGGAAGAAATCACACAAATCAAGGCCTAACCAACAGGAACTAGTTAGAGAAAAGGATAAAGCTGAAGATTTTATGCTCCAACTGTGATTTGTAACTGTCTTTCTTTGTTTCTTTTTGAAAAGTGGTGTCTAGATATTTTGGAAAAGGTTTTTATACTCATTGTTGTAAAAAGGCACCTATCAATCACAATTTCCCTTTTCTTGTGGCAACTCATGTTATATAAATGAGTTTTCAAGGCATTGTGATCCCAAATTTATTTTTTTAAGTTTTCTATCTTTCAAGAAAATTGATTTGGTCTAGTCATATGTAGTTGTTTTGATTTTATTCTCAATGATGTACTTTTTTGATGAAAAATAAAAATGCAGAACTAGTACAATCTTGTCGGTTTTTTTACTGAGTTTCTATTGGTTGTTGTATTAGTAAAAAAAAAGGATAATACAAAGGCATATTTACACTAAATCTGTCACATCATTTTATGTCTCCTTTTCATGAGTTTATAAATTTTGAGATCATTTGGATAATGTTCATTTGATTCAATGCATTCTCGATGGGGTGTGTACTAGTTATATTGTTGCTTTTAATTCAATGAATTATGTAAATGCTTCAATAAATCAGTAGAATTCATGAGTTTGTGAGAATGGAAATAGGTGATTATAGTTGAGAGATTCAATTACAAGTTAATTGAACAAGGTCTCCTACCAATAAGTGATTCTTTGTGCCCAATAGATAAGGCATTAGTCTTATAAATCAGAGATGATTGAGAATAAATTCTACCTCTACATGTTAAAACTATTATAAATTCAAAATCATTCATACTATATTTTTTACAAGGTTGTAATGCTGGTCATCACTCATTTACATTTAGTTTTCTGAGTCATAGGTAGCTACTATTCCTAGAAACACTTGTAAATTATAGGAGAATTAGGACTAGATCTACTTATAGGGGATGCATATGGACTTGAAAGCATTTTAAAAATGGGTAAATTGTATATGTACATGAGGATAAAGGATGTAAATTAGAATGAAACTAAGATAGTTGTAATACATCAGTTTGCATTAGAGTTATCCCTGGGTATAACCACTGGTCTAGCAAAGCTTAAAGAGTAGGAAACCATCATTGGTTTTGTTGAAGTTGGGTCTAGATGATCTACTTGTGTAATTGATTGTAGGAATTGGCTAATCTTTAGATTATTTGAGTATTATCATTATGGGATTGAGCATTTTGCTGCTTAGTAGTTGCAGACACCAATAGGTTCGTCCAATATTTCATCTTGTTTCTCTTGTCCAACTTATTTAGGTTTATGAGAAAATTGACTGGATTCAATCTTATCATTAGATTTATCTTTTTCTTTGAGATCTGATCTAACTCAAGTTTCTTTGTAGACATGTTAAATAAATAACCAAGAATAATCTTATCATAAGTAGGCCTCTATATTGATATTGAATCATATCTTTTCTCTATTAGAATAAAGCTTCTTAAATTTTTGCTTGCACTGAGTTAATTAACCTTTCATAGTACTATTGTAGTTATGAAGTTCTTCTCAACCTTGTTTCAATGTTTCAAGCTCAAATGTCTTCTTTGCCAAACTTTCTTTAAGATCTACATTCTCTGTCTTCAAATCACTTTCAATTTTTATAGGATCACTAGTCAAAGGTAACTTAAAATTCATAATCTTCAATTCATGCTTCAAGATATTATACTCTACCTTTAGTTTTGAATAATCATCATCACTAGTTTTAGATTCATTAGATTCAAGATTCTATTTTAGATGTTCCATTGTTTGCTTCAATTTTCCAATGTATACTTCAGAGTCTTCATGTTTTTCCTTCATCTAATCTCTTTCTTCAGTAAGGATATAAATTTGTTCAAGTTAATCTTCAAGGTTCATCATTAATTGTTCCATATCTATATGGATCTTACTCAATCTATTAAGCCTCTTTTGACTAACTACATTTTGATAAAATTGTTAGAAATAAGAATTACTGAGTGAGGGTGGGGGGGAGGAATGAGTAATTTAAAAACTTTAAACCATACATTACAAAGTAATAAAATAATGCTAAATACTAACAGTAACCCTGTACACAAATAATTCATAACACCAAATTTTGTTAACTAGGGAAACTTTGGCCAAGGGAAAACCTTAGTGGGGATGATACCCACTAGATAATATATTGATATATAAGTTCCTTGTTAGAGGATGGACCTTATTTAGGAGTCAATGAGTAAATTAAGTATAGAGAGTCCATGTTAGGAGACTTTGAATCTCTATTTGGACTTATGATTTCTCAATACAATTTCTTGAAGATAACACACTTGAATTTGCAAAATGTCCTTTGCATAAATATCATGCCTTTACACAAATTACTGCTAGGTCTGCTAAGACCAAAATACACTTTTCCAACATAGAGTAAACATCTAGAATATTGGCCCTAATTGGACAAGTAATTAATTTTTAAACAAAATAATTTCTTTCCTTTAATTCCACTACTCTATTGCATTGGTAAAAAATGAATATCTCATTTTCGTATAGTCCATATTGACTTCTGAGGTTATACACATTAGCATCAACATATATATTATCTCCATATAAATTTTCTAGTCATAATATAACATCAACAACAAGTTACAAACAAAAAAATACACTGTTGTATACCAAATTCATACTTAGACAATTTTCTAAGTACCAAAAGCTAAGTATCTTCATCTTGAAGGTTTCTTATAAACATGTACATCATGTGTTTCTATAAATGACAATAATTATATATCCTCATTAGCCAATTGTCAACACTTGACTTGATCTTGGACCTCTTTAATTACTTCAACAAATTCTTCACCATGTGAACTACTTGAAAAAGTGTTTAGAAGTTCTCTTAGCTCAAGAATTCCTCTTGGATATGTGCCATACATAATTAGAAATGGATATTTTCCTGTACTTCTATTCACCATGTTATTGTATGAGAATTTAGCTTGAGCAAGTATAGAATCTCATTTTTCTCCTTGTTGTTTTGTAAGTCATCTTAAGAAATTTTCTAAAGATCTGTTGACAACTTATGTTTTCCCATTAGTTTGTGGCTGATATTCAAATGAAAAAGATAAATTTGTGCCAAGTTTCTTCCAAAGGGTCCTTCAAAATTTTTATCTCTATCTGAAATAATATTCAATGGTAATCAATGAATTTGAACTATCTCTTTGAAGAATAAATCTACTATGTATGAAGCATCTTTGTTGTATTTACATTCTAATAAATGTGTTATTTTACTAAATCTATCTACAAAAAAAAAAACACTATGATACTCCTTTTGAGTTCTTGGTAATCCCATAACAAAATCCATACTAATACTTTCCCATGGTCTTCAAGGAATATGTAGAGGCTGATATAATTCTGCATTAGTACATTTATATGTGCTATTTTGACAAATGATGCGCTCTTCTACAAATTTTCTCACATCTTTCTATAACTTTTGCCAAAAGTAATTTCTATGAACCAGCTCTAAAGTCTTATCTAGTGCAAGCTAACTAGATAATGCTCCACTATGTTTCTCTGCTATGTTGTTATCTCTCATTGAAAATTTTGGTATATAAAGTTGTCCTCCTTTGAATAATGATCTGTCTTGACTCATAAAATCAGCATACTCATGATTGTACCTATCATTCAAATTAGTACATGCTTCATAAATCTCTTTGAAATCAACATCATCAAAATACATATCTTTCAAATCTGAAACTCCTATAGTTTCCAACTAAATTTTAGAGATAGTCAAAGCCTTTTTATGGTATTCAAAATATGTGCATAAATCAAACTGAAATTTCTAATGAAGTTTTAATATGAAAGTGGATAAACCATGAAAACTTCTAACTACTACAATAGTTTTAGGAATTGGCCATGAAATAATTGCACTTACCTTATCTTGATCCATCTTGAGTGTCCCTTTGAGATTATGAATCTAAGGTATGTCATCTCCTCTTGCATAAAACTGTATTTCTCCAAATTAATCACCAACTTTTCTTCTTGTAGCCTCCTCAATACGAAATCTATATGTTTCAAATGTTCCTCTTTTGTGTCACTAAAAACTAAAATTGCATGTACATATACTATCAAAAAAATTCATATAAAATCTTTGAGAACATCATTCATAAGTCTCATTAATGTACTAGGAGCATTATGTAGCCCAAATGACATTACCTACCATTCATATAATCCCTCATTTGTCTTGAATAGTGTTAATTATTATTTGATGATATCCACTTTTTAAATCAAATTTTGAAAAACATATTGCCTCACACAAATCGTCAAGTAAATCTTGTATTTTAGGCAATAGAAATCTAAACCTTATAGTGATCTTGTTCAATGCTCTCAAATATATGCATAGTCTCCATGCTCCTTCCTTCTTCAGTGCTAGGACTAAAAGTACTACAAATGGGATTAGAATTTTTCCAATCAAAACATTTTCAAGTAATTCTTCAATTTTCCTGGCCATATCTTCATTATGTTGTGGTCTTAGTCTATATGTAGCCTTGTTGGGTAATGTTCAACCTGGTATGAGATCAATGCAATGATTGATTTCTCTCATATGTGGGAGACTTCTTGGTATTCCATAAACTATTATTTCCATGTACTTGTCTAGAATTCATCTAACTTCTTCCATTACCTTTTATTTCTTCTTTTCTATCACTTCCACCTTCAACTTTGAATGTTCCATTTCTGATTGTTCTTCCTTAATCTGATTTTCAGCATCATTCTATAATTTATCTTTGAGTACTGGAATTAATGAAAAGAGTCAACACTTCTTTCAAAAATTCTTTTTAACCCATTGCTATTATCTTAGCTACTATAGCTTTTGTTTCTTCTTGACTTGGTTCAATTATAGGTATCAATTCAATGACATTACATTCTTTGTAATGGTGTATTTATTCTTCACTCCCATCATGTTGTGCCTTGAGATCGTGTTGCCATGGTTTGCCAAAAAGTAAATGGCATGCATCCATGTTTGTAATTTCAAACAATAATATGTCTTTGTATGCTCTAATTTGTAATTCAACCCAAGCTTTCTCTTCCACGATAGTTTATTATCCTTTGTTCAGCCAAGACACTTTGTAAGGATACAAATGTGGTGTTCTTTGTAACTTTAACATCTCCAACATTTCAAGAGCTATGCAATTTTCTATAGAACCAGAGTCTACTAATACCTTGCAAAACTTTCCTCCAGACATACAAGTAGTTCTAAAAATAGACTTCCTCTATGGTGGTTATTCTTCTATAGGCATCTTCAATAGTGTTCTTATCATCATAAGTGCTTCTCCTCTTTTTGGATAACCATAAGCTTCTAAATCATCTAGTAAATCAACTTCTTGTTTAAGGTGTATTCTCCTTTCTCCATGAGTACTAGAGCTTTTCTTAGCTAGACATTTGTGTGCCCTGTAACCTTTTTGGTTACAATTGTAATATATTATTGTTCCCTTCTTTCTTCCTAGTGATCTGCCTCTAAAATTTGTTCTTCTATCTCTGAAACTTCCTCTAAAATTATCAAACATGTTTACTTCATTATATGTCTCTAGTTGTGGCTGAAAATTTGTGTTTCTTCCTCTAAATGTGCCTCTTCCTCTGAATGATTCTCTTCCTCTACCTCTATTGTTATTATCTTGTCTACTCTTGATTTTCTCCTCCTTTTTCTAAGCTAGTTGATAACATTTACCTACTATGCTAGGAATCAACAACTACAACTCCTCTTGTATAGTCATTCTTAAACCATTTAGGTATCTTACTACCTTGATATTAGACTCAAATTATATTTTGATCTTAGACTAAATTGATATTAAGTATCTTAAATTTTGATCTTAGAATCGACTTCTAAAATTCCTCTGTATAAGTGCAAATATCCATATCTCTTTGTCTAAGATTCTTCCTTTTCTGATGTAACTTATCATATCATATCTCTTTTCATAGAAACCATATTTTTCCACATCTCTCTTATCATAGACACCATATTTTTCCATGAACAAATTTTACCTCTTCCCTTTCTTTACTATTTCTTCTTGTATAAAATTCCACCATGTAAGGGTTGCTCCCTTCATTCTAGACTCAACAAACTTGACTTTCTATGATTTTGAAATCTTCTCACATTCAAAGTGATTCTCTACAGCTTCAATCCATTCCAATACTAATTCAACATTCATCTTTCCCATAAACATAGGTAACTCAATAGGTTTTCCTCCCAAAGCCTTCAAAGCTTTAAAAAATAGTTTCTTTATTTTAGATACTTCATCCCTATCATGATCTGGAACTTCTTCCTCCTCTTCTTCTTCTACTTTCATTTCCTTCTTCTCAACCACATTCTTCCTGTGTTCCAACTTATTAGCTAATTCGACCAATATACCTTTCATTTCTCTATTCTCTTTTTGAAGAAGTTCTTCTTGTTACTCAACCTTATTAGCTAACTTTGTATTGGTCACCATCTTGCTTGATCCTACTTAAAAAACTTGATCAAGAACATACAACATTTAACTTTACACAATTTACAAGTTCTTTAGCTCTTATACCAAAAAGGATGCAACGCCTCACATTGGAAAAATTAAAATGAAATTAATCACTCAACTAAGTTGCATCAAGGGGCACATACACCTTTAGGATTGATTATAATGTATCTTAGCTTGTTATTTAAGTATTTCAATTAATATCAATTTATAATTGACATGCAACAAGAGCTTCTTTAACCTCTCATAACAACATTTGGTTCCTTGCATCAACTTAATATGAACTAACCACTTCCCTCTTTAATTTGAAATGCATAGATGATTTGATCATGTTTAAATACATAAAATTGAGCATCTATCCAATTACACATGGATTACCAAACAATAATAAATTATGTTTGAATCCACACCACTATTCTATATGCAAAATTTAAAACTTTTGTCAAAGCCTACTATTCGACATGGCATTCCTAGCATGAATTGGCAAGCTAATTTCATGGTTTGGGTATATACTTAACATTATCACATAAAAATCATGTAATTAAACATATTGATGAATATATATAGACATATTCACCCAGTTTAGAGATTGACTTCCATGCACCTAGGAGAAGGAATAAAGGAACAATAAAATAGAATGGTACATAACACCTCTAAGATCTTAGGAATTGATAAAAAAGAGTTTAGAAAACTCCCATGAATTGGTGTGACTCTCAAAATAGTTAATTCTTGCATTCAAAATCAATAAAAATTGAATTTTTTGTAACAATCCTTGAAATCTACAAACTTAGTTTAGATTCATAGTACAGATTTGATGTTTCATCATGCACTCATTTGATTATCAACACATTCTCAAAGTTTTTAGGCTTTGCAATTCAAAAAAACAATAAATAAGCCATGAATTCAAAACTAAAAATCACAAAAATTAGAAACAAAACTCAAAACTTCATATTCCTCTACTATATTCATACCCCTTTTTGATTACAAATTTGTCTTTTCAATACTTTCCTATCTATGATATAGGAAGATGAAATGTCATCCAAAATCAAGAGCATGGAGCCATTTTTGAAATCATGGGGAATCAAAATTATTTCCTACTTACTATAGTTGTCGATCATTTTTTTGGCTTAACAACTAAACACACAAAACTCTAACTTAAAGAAAATTGACTCAACTAAAAATCAAACATACATTGTCCTAAGTGGCTATACTTGGATAGTTCATCGAATTACTACTCCATTTATTTCACTGAAACATAGAGCTTTATTAAAATATTAAAATTTAAAATACACTAAAACCATTACATTAATTTCTACATATCTTCCTATAATTTTTTTAACCATGTTAGTTCTTCTAGGATCTACTTGATCTACCACTATAGTAATCATTACATCTGAGATGAAAGATAGTGAACACACATCAAGAAGTTATTTCCCAACACTCTATCTTTGACCTACTCTTTGTAAATTAGGTACAACATTTGTATGTCTGTGACTTAGAATCTATGCACTTAATCATGCCATCAAGACACTATGTTGAACATTTCCATAATTGTGCATCACCATACAATCAAACCATTATTTGTACCATTAGGATCTATATCCTCTACTTAGATAGTCTTTACAAAAACCATGCTATGTTGACATCAATAACAAAAAAATTCATGAATGCAATATTTCAATACACTCCAATGCTTACGATAATCCCCCAAAGTTGTATCATAAAAATTCATGCTAACATTAAGAGGGTGTAATTCTTTAACCAGGACCAAGCCACTATATGCAAATCATAGACTCATAACAAGGTCAATATCCTTAACATAATTCTTTGTTTAGTGGATCATTTTTTAGGTTCCATCCCCACTGGGGTTTTTGCTTGGCTAGGGTTTCCCTAGTTAAAAAAAATGGTGCTATGATTTTTCTTTGTGTATGGCTTTATTTATTGTTAAGAATTATTGGTTTACTTTCATTTGCATGTTGCAACATAATTAATAATATTTAGTTTTGGAAAAAAGTTTTTAGAATACTAGTTCACTGCCCCCCGCTCTTAGTATTATTTATTTCTAAAAATTGTTACCAAAGTGTAGTTATTTAGAAGAGGCTTAACAAATTGAGTAAGATCCATATGGATATGGAACAATTAATGAGGAATCTTGAAGAAGCCTTGAGAAAATTTATCTTCTTACAAAAAAAAGAGACAACCTAAAAGAAATGTGTGAAGATGAAAAAGATTATATCGCTAAACTCAAAACTAAGATTAATTACCTAAAATCTAGAAAAAAATCAAAAGAGAAGAATAATGATAGTGATGACGTAGTAACCCTTAACAGATAAAATGAGATCTTGAACATAAGGTGAAAATTGTTGAACTTAAGTTAAGTCTGAAGAATGATTATAGTTAGCTTGGAACTTATCTAAAATCTGAGAATGCAAACCTAAGATTCCATTTGACTCAAATAAAGTCTAAATTGGATTCTTATATATTAGATTATTGACAACTAGAGAAGTGCAATGCCATTATGGAAGGAGAGTTAACTTAGGCTAAGAAACAATTAGAGAAGCTTTATTCTAGTAGTGAGAAAATTGATGAATAGATATTCTTTAGAGATCTTCTTATGATAAGACAGACCTTGGATATCTTATTGGAGAAAAATTAGCCAAGAAAACTGAGGTTAGGAAGGAACCAAGTCCAGTTATTGAATCCCTTAAGCCTAATGAAATTGACTAGAATAGGATTGAACCAAGTAAATTTAAATAATTACCTAAGAAGTTAAGAAAGTATATACCCCTATGAAACATGATGAACCAAAATGAACAAAGCAAGTTGAACCACCTAAAGAACCTAGATATGAATTTAGAGGTCGACATTTTATATGCAATGAAATTGGCCATATGAACAGAGATTATACAAGTAACTTTTTTAAAGCTATCACTAATTTCTAGTGTTATAATTGTTATGGTTTTGGACACAAAGTAGTAGATTGTAAGAAACCTAAATTTGATAGTAATAATGTAAATAGTAGAATTTTTAGCGATACTAACCTAAAAGGTAATTAAAGAAGGAGGTCATAGTTGATCCAATGATGGAGAAAGAGCTAATGGAGTAAAGAACCAGACTGTATGTTATAAGTGTAACAACCTTAGACACACTACAAGGAATTGCAGTTGACTAGATAATTATAATGGAACCAATCAAAGAAAGAATGCACCTATATGTTAGTTATGCAATAAATTTGGACATATAGAAATATTTTGCAGAATGGATAGAATTAGTTTCAATAGGAGTCCTAACTATAGAAGAAACAATAACAGAAATGAGAACATAAATGATAATTGTGGCAATAATAGTCAAAAGGAAGCACTCAAAGAGAAGGGTGAAGAATTCAACAAAGTATTTGTGAAAGAAAATAATCTAGAAAGTTCACATAAAATTTTAGAAGAATATTTTTTTGATGCACCTAAAGTAAGAGCAAAATCAACAATTATGTGCGATTCATCTTATTTGAACTAAGCACCTTTTATGAACAACTAAGTATTAGAAAGATGGAACAAAAGTTTGAAGTTGAGCTGAGAGTTGTGAAATTGATACAAGTTAGTAAAGATTATAAGGAATCTCCTATTAAGTGTGCAATTTATTTGGTAATAAAATTAAGGAAAATAAAGACAAACCTGTTTACTAGTTAATAGAATAATAGTTTTACAAATTTTGGTAGATGTGCAATTAATGTGAAGTTTAATTTGAAATATTTATAAGATGCAAACAAGATTTTGAGTATCATTAAATCATGTGAAGAATTAAGGAGAAATTGAAAGAGATTTAATAACAAGGAAAAATAAATTGAAGCATTCATAGTGTGAAGTGGAAACAACCCTAAGTTCACAAAATTTAGGTATTTTATGAAGCTTTTGAAGTGTTTCAATTAGATGAAATGAAAAATCTCACTATGAGTGATTTTAGTGAGAGGCCAAGATATGTGTGTAAGAGGCCTTATTTCATATCTCAAGTATATGATCCTTTAAGAGCATTTTCAAAAGTTCTAGAGAATATTCTTTGCATAGAAGATATTAGGTCACACATTAACAAAAAATTTGAGAGCATTGGAGACAATGACATTCATAAGGACAAAAACCTTGTGTGCTAAGAAGACTTTGTTGTTAGTTAGCTAACATCCCTTGTAGGATTTCTGAAATAGCTTAACCATCTCCTCTAATTCTATAGGACTATTGGTTGTATTAGGAATTAACAGGTCAATTTTTTGGTGCAATGACAACACTATCATTTCTAATGATTTGTATCAAGTCTTGGTCATAGGTTCAAATCTTGCAAGCCATGATGAGTCATACTTGGATTGGGATTATTGGTAGTGGTATAAAATCCCTTGCATGATTCCTGACATGACTTAACTACCTCCTATGATTCTATAAGACTATTGGTTGTTTCAGGCATTAACATGTCAATCTTTTGGTGTAGTGACAACCCTATCATTTCTAATAGACTTATAGTTGAAACAAGAGTTTGAACACATGAAGGAATTAAACATAGTAGATCATATATTTTGTATGGATTTTGACAACCATGAATGGAGAAAAATTATTCTCAGACACATTCACAATTGAATGTTTTTTATTGGAGATGTACCTATTATGCTTAAAAATGACATCATTCATAGGTTAATTGGTTTATGAAATGAGGGTAGAAACCCAGTTAATGAAATTAATGTGAAGAAGATGGTGAAAAATAGTCTAAAGAAAACATCATATGGTAGGAATATGAGGATTGACGTCATAAAGAAAATAGATATGAGAGTGATCAGCAAGATAATTGGCTATAAAATGAATCATAGTTAAAGATTGAACTCAGTACCTATTAGTTTCCTACATGTAGCATACCTAATGAAAACTAATAGATAAAAGGTCAATATGGATGACATTCTGAGCGATCAATTACTAGACAACATAGAGAAAATAAAGAGCACAAGAAGTGTGGTGTTCAAGTTTGAGTCACTACCAAACACCTATTCTTACAAGTTATTTGGCAATTCCTTGGTATGCCTAATAGAGAATAAGACAACAAGAATTAGTACACCATGAACTTGGTGTCATATCATTACAAAATATAATCCAAGGAGTAGATTATTGAAGACAATAAAAAAATGATGAAAAATTTTCAAACTATGATGAAGAAGAGAAACAAGATACCACCATCACTGGTGGAAAACTACAAAGAGGAAATTATTGAGATTAGGTCAATTTGTCTACTAGTGACTCAATACTTAGTCAAATGGTTAGATTGCTATCCAGCTCTATATTTTCTACTAAGATTATTATTCATCTTTGAGTGTTAACCAAGGTAATTCAATTCTTCCTAAGCACCTAAGTAAGTTTACAATGTTTTCCAAGCTACACAATGTGTACCAAGCTTCATAGACTATGTTTAGTGTAAATTGAGCATAAAAGAGGTTACCAAGATATTCTGTGAAAGTGAAGAAGATCATATTTCTAACTAAGATGTGGTATGTTAACTAGGTTCTACTATATCTACCAAGCTCATAGTGTTAATAATGTGAATCTAGTGTTGACAGAGTCATTTAGTGTCAACTGAGGGATTCAGTACCTACCAAGTTTCTCAGTTTTGATAAAGTCGTATAGTGTTGACTAAGTTTTAGCTACTCAGAAGTGATTAGTATAAATCATGATTCAAGTTCAACTAAGTTCTAAAGTTTATTGAGTGTTGACAATATTTTTCATGTATCAAAACATGAATGTGTTTGTCTTCCAAACTTGAGTTATAATAGTTGGGCCAACTTTTTGAATTATAATAAAATTGGTATTGTAACTAACTCCAGTAAGTTTCTATTTGGATTGGTATATATGTAATGCATTGAATCATATCCAATTATGTCACTGAAGAAGATTATAATGTACATGGGTGAAAATTAAAGAAGGCTACAAGAATTATAAGGAACAACAAAGATTTATTTATCATAGTCAAGTGATCAATATTATACAAGGAATCACATTCAGCAAATCAGAGTTGAAAATCAAAGATTAACCACTAGATCATCCTAATAGGTGCATCAGTCAAATTTTTTAATAGGGTAGACTTAATAGTCTTTTGTTAAATCTCTTGACTGAGTGCATACTTCATTGTATGTTTGTAAATTCTTTAACAAGGTGGACCTCATAGTCCTTATTGCTCCTAATAGAACACATTAAAAGAAGTGGTCAATTGTAAGCATTAATATGTTAACTTTATATTGCGGTACCAATGCATGTGGGTATCATTTCCATGCTAGTTTTACTTTCTATTGGAAGGTTTTTGGGTCACCATATCTTTTGTCAAAGTGTTATGAATGTTTTTTGTTTTCATTCTTTCATGCACATAATTAGATTAAACTATTATATGAATGATTCGTTGGTGAAGTAAGATAAAAGTTTTATTAGTTCCCCATTCAATCCTCCCCTCTTAGTAACCTAACCTATCTGATATTTCTAATAATTGGTATTAGACCTTTTTCTTCTCACATTAGAAGTTTAATAGATTGAGGTGAGATAAGAGGCAATGGAGGTATATAGGCTAGATAAGGCTATTAATGAAAAAAAGCTAGATCTAGAATTGGCCATTGGACAACTCAAGAAAGAAAAGGAGAAACTCTATCAATGATTGAAAAGAAGGAAAGATCTTGCAAAATAAATGAATGAAAATCTCTGCATTGAAGAAAGAATTGAAGAAATATGTCCATAAATAAATTTAGATGAAGGTGATACAACAATCAAAGACCTATTAGAAAAGAATTCCAATCTTCAAGAAGAATTAAGAATGATAAAGGGAGAAAGAAATCTAATCAATCAAACTATGTGAAGTCATGGAAGAAAAAGACAAAGTCAAAAAAGTGATAGAAGAAAATGACAATGAAATTCAATAACTATCTATTAGCAAAAAGACTTTATAGATCAATAGACTAGTACAAATTAAGATTTGATGAATCTAATATTAGAGAATAAAAGACTACAAAATGATCTCAACATTGAAAAGAAAACTAACAAAATATTTATGAAATCTCAAAAAAGAATGAAGTGATTGAATGAAGAAAGTTAGTATCTACTTGCAAAAGAAAAGAAATAATAAGATATACTAAAGAAGGTGAATCATCTCAGCAAGGAGCTTAAAAGATAGGGCATACACCAAATAAATATTGGAGTAATGCTAAAGTAAAATTCAATGGAAAGTGCTATAGTTGAAACAAGCATGGTCATTGACAAAGTGAATGAAAAGAGAAACCTAAGTTTGAATGTAAATGTCATAATAGCAAGAAACAAGAACACAAACCATCATAGTGCAAAACCAAGAAGTAGAACCCAATAGAACAAATTGTGAAATCAATATTTTATTTTGATGGGGAGCATAATTAGACTTAAAAGTTTATTCGACATAGTTTCCCTCTAGATTATTTCTATAGGGGTTCAAGGGCATTTTCACCAAGATGGGGTCAAGGGGCAATGCCCCTACAGGGTCCTAGGGTAGTCATGAGCTAGGTTTCTAGGTTAGAGAAGGTTAATTCTTTATTCGTTATAGATGAAGAGTATGTTGCTGCTATAGAGGTAACCAAGGAGATGATAGGGCTTCAATGCTTCTTGGAATAGTTGGGATACCTTCAGAAGGATAATTATTTGTTTATAGATGGTTAGAATTCTATTCATCTTGCAAATAATTTGGCTTTGCATTCAAAGAAAAAACACATAGTTGCACTACTATTTCATTCAGTTAGTTTTGCATGATGGATAGTTAAAGCTAGAGAAGATATATACAAATGAAAATATAGTAGATATGTTTACAAAGGTAGTGACAATGGAGAAGTTAAACTCCTCTTCAACTTTGGTTAGTCTTCTCGACTAAACAAAATAAAAGAACAACAAAGTCTAGGGTGGTTTGATATTCTAGTGGGAGCTATAAGTTTAGTAGTGCTATGATTAGTCTCTAAGTGGGAGGTTATTGTTGTGGAGCCTAAGTAGTCTCCAAGTTTGTTATTAGTGACACACACTTATTCAAATTTTGTACAGTTATTGAGTCTTTTGGAGTAATCTCACTAGTTACCAAGCAGATTCAGTTAGTGTGAAGTTTTGTAGTTCAAACTGAGCATTTTGGTGTATACCAATTTTATTAGTGGTTATCAAGTTCAGAGTTCATGTGATGTGAAGCTTATTTTTACCAAGAATTACAATATCTACAAGGTTCATAGTTTAGGTGATGTGAAGCCAGTATTAATGGAGCTAGTTCATCACAACTAGATGATTTAGTGCTTGCCAAGTTATACAATATCTACCAAGTCACCAATGAAGACCGAGTTCAAGACTACTTGGAAGTGATCAGTATGGATTGAGTTTCTATGTCTATCAAGAGCATGATGATGCCAAGTAGTGACCATGGATGTTGAGTATCAAAACCTCACTGAGTCAAGTTTCATGTGGGATGACTTTGTAATTTTGTAAACTAGATTGGTATATATATATATATATATATATATATATATATATATATATATATATATATATATATATATATATATATATGTGATGTATTACATCATATCTAATGTGTATGTAAGCAAGAATGAGAATGTAAATGTAAAAGAATATGTATCTTGAATATAGTAGATACATAATTATAAAGGCCATATAAGTACAAGGATGAGTAGTGACAAATCTATCACAGAAAGGTGATCAGTACGCTAAGGAATCTCTATCAAAAAAATCAGTTGCAAATCAAAGATTTACTACTTCATCCTAACAAGTGAACCAAACAAAATCCTTTAAGAAGGTAGACCTAATAGTCTTTTCTAAATCTCTTTACAAAGTTCATACTTCATTGTATGTTTGTAAATCCTCTAACAAGGTGGATATAGCAGTCCTATTTGGTGCCAATAGGGTAGATCATCATGAGTGATATATGTAAGCCTTAATAGGCCAACTTTATGTTGCATTATTAAATTTTATGGGTATCATCACCACCTAAGTTTTACCTTATATTTGGAAGGTTTCTAGGTCACCAAATCTTTGTGTTCAAGTGTTATGCATGCTTTCATGTTTTTAGTTTCTTATGCATGCAATTAGATCAAATGTGATGAATTAAGTGCTAATTGATTTATTGGTTTAAGAATTGAAATTGTTAAAGTTATAGAAGTTACTGATTCATCCCTCCCCTCTCAGTAACCTAGCATATTCTTGAATATTTCCAACAATTGGTATTAGAGCTTTGTCGTTCTTAGGAGAAAGTCTAACAACTTGAGAAAAGATCAACAATATGGAGATATTCAGACTTGACAAAGCTATTAACAAAGAAAAATTGGATTTGGAAATGGCCTTTGTCCAACTCAACAAAGCTAAGGAGAAACTTTTGCAATCCCTAAAAATAAGAAAGGAACTTGCAAATCAAATGAATGATCATCTTTACATTGAGGAAAGAATTGAAGGCTTTCACCCTTCAAGTAGTTTAGATAAAGAAAATGATGCAAGAAAAGAACTCCTAGAGAAGAATGGTTCCCTGTGTTGGTATTTGAAAACATTGTAGGTTTCCAATTTACTTCAATGAGAATATGACACATCTAGGGGAAGCTAACTCCCATCTTCAACAAATCACTTCAGACATCGAGCCAACTATAAGGCTTGACCCTTCTAAATTTCAGGCTCTGCAAAACCTAGGCGGGTGGACCTTAGATTCAACGAATATGGTACTAGTGAAAAAACATATTTGTGAGTCTATTAAAGTAGATAAAAGCCCTTATATCTCCTAACACTTATGCAATGAGAGAAATCTATACTAGCTAGATGCAAATCCTATGGTATTCACAAGCTTAGTGAGGGCATCACATTTAGGTTCTTCAACATGAAAGGGAAAGAATGTTTGATTAATAATGTTGATTTAATGAAACCTCAAATATGTGACAATAAGGACTAATGATCCTGTAGCTGACCAATGCCTAATCCAATGGGCAGATCCATGAATCAAATGCATACATATGGATATTTGATACTTATTTATATATTTAGATATAGGATCTATCTATTCACCTTGCAAATAGACATCCATGCTCAATCTAGATCTCATTCTTACATGGTATCCCCATCAATAAACTTGCAACCCTATTTATTTCCCTGTCTCCTTTTATTGATGTGAATTCTCCTTGGTGTCTACTCTATTTGTAGTAGCTTGGAGCTTGTTCTTTTAAGCTTGGTGACTCCCTCATTTACTGGACATGGGCATCTTTTTGCCCATGATGTGGGAGACTTCCTTTGAATGTAGGCTATCCTTTGAATGTTTGGATGGCTTTAAAATTGGAAGCTTCTTCCTTTAAAGCAACTTCCTTGCATTTTTTCTTCAAGGCATACATGGATCTGCTCTAGCTAGCTGCTACAATTTGAAATGGGTGGCTTCTTGTTGCTAATCAATAGTATGTAGACTCTCTAGCTCCACATCTTGCTCTTGCTCCTCCATTTGTTTTCTCTGACATTTTTGGGCTCTCAACTAGTCCACAACCTAGATGTGAATCATACTCTTTAAGATTGAGAATGTGTGATGAGAAGTATTTTGAATTTTTTGTTTCCATAAATTTCTTGCTCAGCTCTTTGTAAGGTTTAACAAGAACCCCGACACCACAAACATAGTGAGGATTTCCTTTGGCTAAGGCCAGTTTCACTATATGAGCATAAACATATGTCATGAATCAAAATATCCAATTTTGCTGGTAGGGTATTCTCACATCCTGTACAGGTCCATAATTCCCAAAATAATTTGAAACACAGTGAGTGTAATGGTATTCTTTAGTCGAGCTAATATATTTGTTAAACTATATCTAGTTTTACCATGCCTCTTGTTGTTTACCTTCCTTATAATAGTCATCAATCAATTTTTGGAAACAATTTAGATACTTCTCACATATAGTCAAACCATTTTTCAATATTTGACAAAGAATCTTCTTGGTTTTCATTTCATTCACATGCTTTGATTTGCTCTGCTTGATGGAATCAATCGGGCCCCAAAGTGGGTCCATCTAAAAAAATTCATTTTTGGACAACTGAATCCTCAAACTAACCCATTAACCTTTTAATATTGACTAGAATTAATTTTGAGCATTAATTTATCATTAAAATCTCATTTTTTCATATTCTGTAAACTATCACTTTTGCAACAGGAGGTCAGTTGACTAGCCTTGAAAACTGACAAGAACACCTAATCAAGCTCTAAAAATTGGCACACTAAATCTCTATTCCACATTCTTGCACCATGTCCAATCTCATCTAATAAAAGTTTAAGGTCAAAAGATATTGATCATTGAAGCTGACATCATAGAACTACCTCCAAGAAAACAAGTCAGAAAACAATAAATTGGGTTAGGATTTGGCTTCAAAAATTGGGCAAACTAACACTTGGCAAGCCAAAATTGGGGCATCAATTCACTGTTGCAATGGGAATATGTAACTAAATTTTGGGCTCATGATGAACAAGAGGACACAAATTGCAAGTGATCAAATCGAGCTACTCAGATTTTGCAAATAGAATTGACCTAGAAAAGTGTTCAAATGGATTCATCAAAGCTCAAAAACTGGCACACTTGAAGTATTTTTGGAGGAAAATGTAGTGGTACAATCCGTTCAACCTTGCCTATGATAGATTTGGAGTTATAACATCATGAACTGGGGTACTAATTAATCTACACTTACTGACACTAGTAAAACTTTTTAGAAATTGTGTTTGGAATCACATTTGAAAATTGATCAAATGAATTTTTCATAAGCTCAAACTTGCAACATAACAAGTCTCTGACCTCTAAAATGCAATGGAAAAGGAATTTGACAATTTTGGTCAATTGGGTCAAAGTTATAGCTCATCAAACAGGCCTCCCAGAATTTAGGATAATTCATATCAGCATGAAAACATTAAATAACCAATTTTGATGGATTCAAAACCTAGTCAAATGAATTGGAAATAACTCAAAATATTAAACATAGGTTGTTAGGTGTGGACATAAACACTCCCAAAGTGGCAAGTCATGAAAAATTTATGGGTGCAAGATGTTCAGTTGCAAACACAACCTTTTGTCGCTATTTGACACCTAGGTGAAAATGCAAATTTGACAAATTGCTTGAAACAAGACCTCATGAAATGACTCAGAATGATTATTTAACTTCATGGAACATGTAGAAACACTAAATGGAAGAGGTTTTAGAAACATTAAACACCTCATGGGGCTCAAGGTACAACTGGGTACATATGCATTAAAGAGCGCTTATAAGGCTCGAAGTGATTCAAACTTTGAAATAGACGCTAAAAATGGGAACACAATTTTGAGCACCAACCATGGCTCTATCTAGGGATGCATTTCCCTTGTGGGCATGGAAAGGATTCATACCTCTAGAAGAACCAGATCACACACTTGAATTCAAAAACTTATCGCGAACAACTTTATTGTAAGCAAGAAAACTACTATTATGGACAACTTTCTTAGAACCTTTACCTCTGTCATGAACCTAATTCACATTTGAACTTGCATGAGGTAAATTAAAATTAGTTCTCCTATTAGTTTCACCATTAGCACTTCCCATCATTTTGTTAGGAAAAAAAAAACTACTATCATTATCTTCATAATGCATATAAAAGTCAAACATTCTTTTTTCATCTTGTTCACTATGAAAAAATGAATCAACATGATCATAACTATTGATATCTAACTAAAACTAATCACCACTAACTGAATCATGGATTCCTTCAACCTGAAACATAAAAGCTTGGTATTCTACTTCATTCAACAAGTTACATGAATCAAATGGTAACTCACCTTGTGCATTTGGATATGAATAAAATGTAAAATTTGATTTCTCCTAATTTGCAATATCAGTACTCCATAAATCAGATTGAACATATTTTGCATTTTCTTCACATTCCAACAAATAATTAGATACCAAGTCACAAGAATCATCAAGAAATTAATTTCTCACAATATGCTGATCTGTATCAATTTGTTCATCAAATAACACACTAAAATGAACTAATTCATTACTATTTCTTTCCTCATCACATGAACAATCTAAATATATCTCATCCTAATGAAAACAAGAAAACCATGGAATAGCAACAGACCTTATCCCTATACCTTTCTTCTCAACATAGAAGTTGTCATGTGTATTAATGTATGAATTACCATCACATACACCTCCCAAACTCGACATAGCATATTCTAAAACTATATCCTCTTCAAGATAAAATTTAGGGGAAATGACTTCACCATATTGAAATGCAAAACATGGCAAAGCACAATCATCCTTGGAAAGATTAGCATACCTTTCAAAATTGTGAGACAACAAATTGAAAATCTCATCAACACTTAACAAGACTTCATTACTAGTTTCTTTTCCTTGGCTGTGATTATCATCTAGATGGATTGGAAAATTTACAATAGTAGACTTGTTAGTAACATATTCTAAAATATTAGAATTTTGATTATCCCATAGATCTCCTTCTTTAGATAATACCTCAAGAACTAGTATAATAGAATATTTACATTCATCACTAGAAGAAAAACTATTACTATTGTTAGACTTTTCCTCTTCTTTATACTCATCATCATAAAAAGATAAATTCACATTATGCATGTCATCAAATTGCTAATTTTGTCCTCTGATTCATAAAACTAAGATTCTTCATACTCCATATCACTTTCAATGGACTCATTGCATTCACTATCATTAGATTCATTAGCATTCAAAGCCCTTTCAACTTCTATGATAAAATCTTCGATTTCACTAGTCTTATCTAATCTTGATTTGGTTGACCAATCAACTGAATGTGGCATAAAAATCTCTAAGAGTGCCATTGGCCATGAAGACTCCTTAAGTCTAAAAAACTCATCAAGATTAATAAAAACTGACTTAATCTTCATGTAAATTTGAAATCCACCAAGAACCTTAATATCACCAATTGTATTTCTTATCTTTATGATGGTCTTATTATGAATCTTTCTTTTCAACCTACCGATATTTGCACGTAGACTTTCAAGAGTTGGCACATCATTTTTAGACCTAGACTCAGAATCCATCTCTTGAAATTTTAAGACTCCTACCTCTTTCTTCTAGTGCTGAAATCACTAAATAGAGGCCTTGATTTTGATCTCATAGAAATAACATAATCTAACAAGGGCTGCAATCTTCAGGATTCTAAATTCTGAATCTCTCAAAAAAAAATATCATAGGACTTATACACATACCTCAACAAGCATGTATTAAAATTGTAACAACATTTTCTCTCTCTACCATTTTTCATACTCAACCATATTCTTTTCAAAATCCAAATTCAAGAATATGAAAACTTATAAAATAAATTCTCCTATATATAGTGTTGATCGCCAAATGGAGAATACACTTTTCACAATCAATTTTCATGAAAAGAAAATATATGAAAATGAGAATACCTCAAGATTTAGATGGCTAAAATTCCTCTAGCTACAATTTACAATAGCAGATCCAAAATCTTATCAAATCCTTACTGAACCTTTTGAATCAACACACCACAAATCTTGCGACCATTAAATGTCTCAACCTTTTTAGATATGTTCTTCTCATGTAGCAAGCAATCATAATTCATGTATAATACTGCACTGGTACAAATATTAACTTCAAGTTGCTAGTCACATTAAGTGAGACATGAATTGAATTATTAGATTTGAATAGAATTACAAACTGATTTGAAATAATAGCAGATAGAACAAACCCTCTTTAGATTTATCTTGAATTTAAAACCTCTATACAAAGTTGAAACATAACTCTTCAACACCATCAAATCCAAACTACACTTCTCTTTTCAAACAAAAATTTCAAAAACTTCAAATCTACCCAACAATGTGCTAAAATCCCTCAAAAAATACACATACAACTAAATGCCACTAGTTGTAGAGATAGAGTCGCCATTCAAAATTGTGAGAAAATATTTTAAAATACAAATTATTATTGATCTAATTCTGAACCAGACTTTAACCATGAAATAAACTTGAAGATCCTAAAACATTTTGAAAAGAGAACAAGATACTCTTCATTTTTAGATTCTGGACTCTGATTTTTCCAATAGAAACTCACAATAATGAACTAATTGAAGGTATACTCATTTCTCAACATAATTTACATCCAATTCAAGAACTACTACTATAAGCGAATAAAGCTTATTGGGGAACATGAAAATGTAGCAAGGAAATGGATTGAACACATCAACTTATTCTTGTATAAAAAAATTTACGTGTCTTTCCTTCTGTTGTGTTGAATCCCTTAAAATTCTCAAGGTTTTTCTATCATGAATTTCAACACAATCTCTAGTAGATTCATCATTTTCTTGGTGTTTAAAAACATTACAGGTTTCCAATTTACCCCAATGAGAATATGACACATCTAGGGGTAGCTAACTCCCATCTTCAACACATAATTTCAGACATCGAGCCAACTATAAGGCTTGACCCTTCTACACTTCAAGCTCTGCAAAACCTAGGTGGGTGTACCTTAGATCAATCAATATGGTACCAATCCAAAAATATATTCCTAAAACTATTAAAGCAGATAAAAGCCCTTATATCTCCTAACACTTATGCAATGACATAGATTTGTAGTAGCTAAATGCAAATCCTATGATATTCGGAAGCTGAGTGAGTGCATCACATTTAGGTTCTTCAACATGCAAGGGAAATGACATTTGATTAATAATTTTGATTCAACAAAACATCAAATATGCAACAATAAGAACTAATGATCATGTAGCTGACTAGTGACTAATCCATTGGGAAAATTCATGAATCAAATGCATACATATGGATATTTGATACTTATTTATATATTTAGATATACGATCTATCTATTCACCTTGTAAATAGACATCCATGTTCAATCTACATCTCATTCTTACATGATATCCCCATCCGTAAACTTGCAAACCTATTTATTTCCCTATCTCCTTTTATTGTTGCAAACTCTCTTAGGTCTCTACTCTATTTGTAGCAGCTTGGAGTTTGTTCTTTTAAGTTTGGTAGTTCCCTCGTTTACTAGACTTGGGCATCTTCTTGCCCATGACGTGGGCAGCTTCCTGTGAATGTAGGTTATCCTTTGAATGTGTGGATGGCTTTGAACTTGGTGGCTTATTCCTTTGAAGCAGCTTCCTTGCATTTTTTCTTCAAGGCATACATGGACCTACTCTAGCTAGCTGCTACAATTTGAAATGGATAGCTTCTTGTTGCTAATCAACAAAGTGTAGACTCTCTAGCTCCACATCTTGCTCTTGCTCCTCCATTTTCTTTCTTAGACATTTCTGGGCTCTCAACTAGTCTACAACCTAGATGTGAATCGTAATCCTTAAGATTGAGAATGTGCAATGAGAAGTATTTTGAATGTTCTATGTCCATAAATTTCTTGCTTTTCTCTTTGTAAGGTTTAACAAGAACCCTAGCACCACAAACATAGTGAGGATTTCATTTGGCTAAGACCACTTTCACTGTCTAAGCATACACATATGTTACGAATCCAAACATCCACTTCTACTGGTAGGGGATCCTCACTTCTTGTATAGGTCCATAATTCCCAAAATAATTTGAAACACAATGAGTGTAACAGTATTCTTTAGCGGAGCTAATAGATTTTTCAAACTGTATCAAATTTTACCATGCCACTTGTTGTTTACCTTCCTTATAATAGTCATCAATAAATTTACAGCAACAATTTAGATACCACTCACATGTATTCAAACCATTTTTCCATATTTGACAAAGAATCTTTTTGGTTTTCATTTCATTCACATGTTTTGACTTACTTTGCCTGATGGGATCAGTAGAGCCCCAAAGTGGGTCCGGCTAAAAAAAAATTCATTTTCAAACAACTAAATACTCAAATTGGCCCATTAATCTTTTAATATTGACTAGAATTTATTTTGAGCATTAATTTATCATTAAAACCTCATTTTATCATTTTCTGCAAACTATCACTTTTGCATCAGAAGGTCCATTGATTGGCCTTAAAATTTGATAAGAACACCTAACTAAGCTCTAAAAAATTGGCACACTGAATCTCTCTTCCACATTCTTGCACCATGTCAAATCTTGTCTAATGAAGAATTCGAGGTTAATAGATATTGACTGTTGAAGATGACCTCTCAGAACTGCATGCAAGAAATCAAGTCTAAAAATAATAAATTGGGTTTCGATTTGGCTTCAAAAATTGGGTAAACTGAGAGTTGGGAAGATTAAAATGAGGGCATCATTTCATTGTCACAAGGAGAATATGGAGCTGCATTTTGGACTCATGAAAAAAAAAGGGACGCAAATGGCAAGCAGTCAAAGTGGGCTATTCAGATTTTACAAATTGGAAACATTGACTGAATACATTTTTTGCAAATGGAATTGACCTGGAAAAGTGTAGAAATGGATTCGTCAAAGCTCATGAACTGGAACACTTGATGTATATTTGGAGGAAAACATAGTGGTACAATCCATTCAACCTCACCTGTCATAGATTAGGAGTTATAACGTCATGAACAGGGATACTGATTAATCTACACTTACTAACACCAGTAAAACTTTTTAGAAATTGCGTTTGGAATTGCATTTAAAAATTGATCAAACAGATTTTTCATAAGCTCAAACTTGAAACATAACAAGTCTCTAACCTCTAAAATGTAACACAAGAGGAATTTCACCATTTTGGTCAACTAGGTCAAAGTTATAGTTTATCAAACAAGGCCTCCCAAAATTTAGGATAATTCATATTAGCATGACAACATTAAATGACCAACTTTGATGGATTCAAAACCTAGTCAAACGAATTCAAAAAAACTCAAAATTTGAAACAAAGGCTCTTAAGTATGGACACTAAACACTCCCAAAGTGGTGAGTCATGAAACAATTCTAGGTGTATGATATTCAGTTGACAAGACCTCACAAAATGACTTGGAATGACAATTCAACTTCATGGAATAGGTAGATGCACTAAATGGAAGGTGTTAGAAACATTAAACACCTCATGGGGCTCAAAGGTATAATCAAGTACATATGCATTAAAGAGCACTTATAAGGCTTGAAGTGATTCAAAATTTGAAATAGACGCTCAGAATGGGAACAAAATTTTGAGCTTCAACACCCTGAAACAAGTAAGAAAGTTGAAAAGAGAACAAGAAATTAAGTCAGTAAGGTTATGTGAAGTCTTGGAATGGAGAAACAAGATAAAATAAGACATGGATGGAAGGAACAATGAGATCCATAACCAAATCCCTTCAATAAGCAAACCTTATTGATCAACTCTCAAATGTAAATGAGGAAATCATGAGCCTAAGACTTGAAAAATGAAATAATAAGGAATGATCTAAATTTTGAAAGACAAATCAATGAAAGAATAAAAAATGAGCTGAGATTTGAAAAACAAATCAGTGAAAGATTGAGGAATGACCTAAACAGTAAGAAGGAAATCAATGAAAGAATGATAAAATCTCAAATAGACATGGATCAACTAAATGAGAAAAACCTCTATAGGGAAAAAGAAGGAATTGGATACAAAGAAGAAGGTGAATCCTCCAAAAAAATTGCTCAAACGAATCAAAGACCTACTTGCAATCATTATGGTAAGATAGGTCATACATCAAACAAATGTTGGAGTAATGAGAAAGCAAAATTCAATAGAAAATGCTACAATTGTAATCAGAATGGTCATAAGGCTAATGAATGCAAAGAGAAACCAAAATTTGAAGGAAACTATCATAAATGTAAGAAACGTGGACTCAAGGCATCAGAATGCAAAACAAAGACATTGAAAGATGGAGAATTTTTTTGAAAGAAATATTTGGTTGGGACTACAATACCTAGTTTAAATGTGAATACTATGGAGAATTTGGACACATTGGTATGAATTGTGTTAAACATCATATAAGGAAAAGAGATACCACTAAGAGATGTTTTATTTGTACAAAACATGGTCATCTTGCCAAGAATTGTATGAATACTAGTAAAATTGAAGATGAAAAGAACGAAAAGGTTGATAACATTCAAAAGTAGATGGAATAGCAATAGATTCCTAAGTCTAGCAAGGATATTGGTATTATTAATGATGGTCAAGTCACTTAAGAATTAGGTGACGCTACCATTTCTAATCAAGTTCTGAACGAAGAACTAGAACTAGGCTATTAAAGAAAACATCAGAATTAGTTCTAGTTGAAAGGTGACAAAGATCCAAATTCATATTCAAGATATAAAGGGATCACTGAGAAAGATCTATATTATTTATCATGGAGTTACCTTCTCTACTGAGTAAGGTGAAGTCATAGAATCTACCAAGCAAGGTCAGGAATAATGAAGGCAGTTATGGTTACCAAGTCATGAAGACTTCATCTAGTCATCAACGCATAATAGTGGGTGATAGATTGTCAAGAATTATGTCAACTCATCTACCTCTATATCGATCATCAATGGAAAATTTTTAACAAAAGGTGTGGAAGAAAATTAATTTCTTATCATGAATTTTTGAGTGCCACTATGAAGAGCTATTTTTTGTGCAATCAAGCAACTTGAGTGAATTTTCCACAAAACTTTTTGAAGTTCTCTCAAGCTACTGAGTGAAAATGGCATCCAATAGCAACAAGGTCAAGAAAGGGTTAGACATGTTGGTTTGAGGTGTTGAATGGAAGGTGCCAGATTTCAAACTCATGCCCGCAGTTGCTGAAACTCTAGACCCAAGCAAAACTCAATCTCAAATCCCTTCCAAGGTACTTCTTGTTAATGACATCCAAACTCATTTTAGCTGTGCTATTCAAGAAATTGGTACTCTAGAGATGGATGATTCCCTAGGTCAATTATTTGTTGATGGAACCCTAAAACCTGAACATCAACATTTGGAAGCAAAAGGATTAACTCGCATTCCCCATATGCCCCAAGAGTTTCAAATTAAGTGGATTAGGTATATCCTTAGCTAGGTGCATAATGGAAATTTGTGATTAGAGTAGCTAATATTGATGACCAAGAAAATGATTCATCAAATTATTGGCCTTCACATGCTTGCCAAAGCCAAAATAACTAAAACATAGAGATGGTAAAGAAAACCCTAGCCGAGTGGGATGGCAGATGTATAAAAATAAGTAGTGTTACTGATGTAGAGTTGAAGTTTGGAATTCATGTTATAGCTCAAGATATATAGTTCAAGCCATCTTAACAATGCATCATGTGAAGCTATGGATTTGGTGCATAAAGTGGTGAAGAACAATTTATCATATGACCTTGTCGAGTTATTATTGAGGTAACTCAACAAGAATATGGAAAGTATCAAAACTTCCAAGAATAACCTATGCAAATTCAATTATTTGTTAACATATTTATTCTTTTATGTCTAGAAGTTCTTCCCTTCCAAAGGCACTATATTTTGGAGAAAAGATGTGTCAATACTATACCAAGTAAACAAATATATTGTAGAAATGGTTGAGAACTATGGTAGCATCATGAACAACTACTTTGATGTGTTCAAAGACAAAATGAACAATAGATTCAGGATACCTAAGAATTTATTTGAAGGCTACAAGGATGATGCATGCTTCATGGTGGACTGTGACAAGGTATACATCTAGGTAGCTAAGCCTAGAGTTGTGTGGGCCAAGCCTCTTGGCTATGAAGTAAACATTGGTAAGACCAAGGATATCATTAAAGCCCTTGTAAATAAACCTATTGATCCCAATACCCATTACTTTGGTACTATGAAGAGGATAAGGAAAGAATAGAGCTAGAGATAAAGCTCTCACTAGCCATTAACAAAGGAAAGAGGAGGATAACCAAATTGAAATTTAGTGCAACTCTCATGCTAACTGAGGGTAAAGGTGAAGATGAAGAACAAGAAGAGGATGAAGAAGAATCCTAGAAAGAGGAATAACCTTTGAAGAAAAAGGGCATGGTGATCATCACCAAGCTTGCAAAATCATCTACTCGAGTCTTCATAGGGAGGTCAAAGAAGAAAGGAAGTGACATTGTTTCCAGCAAACCTCCACCCATATTTCAAGTAAAATTGAAGTAAATGGAAGAAGGAGCTACAATAAAAATCATTAAATCTTTGAAATATGAGATAAGGATAGAGGAAGAGTAAAAACAAGTTGAAGAACTAGTGCTGAGAAAAATGGGTAAATGGAAGTACTCACCGGACTTGATCACCTCTCAAGTCTCTAGTGAATTGCTCAAGAAGTTAAAGCCAAGATGGGAGTTTTCCATCCAAACAGTAAAAGACATTTATGCACAAACCTTGAGGTAGTTAGTATTGAGCATATTAGATGCTAAGGTTAAAGAGTCGTTAAAGAAAATTAAAGAAAATTTGACTCTAAGATTTAATAATCATTTAGTTTTGATTAAGGATATAGAGCATGTTGTTAAGAATGTGGAAAAATCTTGGAAGAACATTTATCATCTTCATAAACCAAGTGAATATATAATTGAGGTAAAGGATGTTGATGAAGAAGGAGATAACAAGAAAGATGAGGAGAAAATTGTTGAAGAAGTGACTCATTTTGATAATGAGGAAGACGAAAAGGATCAAGGTGAAGAAGCGACCAAGGAAGATTAACAAGATGATGAGGAGACTGATCCAATCATCATAGTTGATGCAGTCATTGCCTCACTTCCTTACTCCCTAAGCAAACCTTTGATTACATCAAGTATAGCTACAACTTTAGCAAGTTTGGGTGTGACTACTACAAATAAATCAAATGTCCAATCACTCTTTACCCCAACTCAACTTATAATATCATTGAAAAAAGTGACTTCTACTTCATCAACCAAGCTGCAGACTACTTCTTCATCTACCAAATTGAGTTCTTCATTCACCACCTTTCCAAATTTGACTTCTTCAATTTTGAGTGAATCCATGGTAAGCTCTCTAGTTTTGTCTACTTTAGTTTTGGATTTTACAATTTTGATTTCATCAATTTTGGATTCTTCTAGCATCTCTATAAGTATTCTATTAGTTATCACTATATCAATTTTCACTACAAGCTTGAGTATGTCTACTATTGTTTCCATTCTAGGCACAAAAGTAATAAGTGCAAGGATAGTCAAACCTAAGGTTCAACCAAGTCCAAAAGTTTTGAAAGGAAATGAGATAGAAGAAGATATATATTTGGATGAGGAAATAGAAATTCCCAAATGGGATATATACAAACTTTCTGTAGACCAAATGCACATATTTGGTGAACTCCTCTAGAAAAAGGGTGAACAAAGAATATTGGGAGAGGAGAGAGATAGAGAATGTATGATTATAGATGATGCCAAGAAAATCTTGATCAAGGCTCTTAGAATTGAGGTTGATTCTTCTAAACCTATTTTATTTTAACTTGGAGAGGCAGTTCAAAAGTTCCATAAGGACACTGAATGTCAAGAAAAACTAGTTGAAAAGGCTGAAAAAAAATCAATAATAAATAGTTGGAGAACATTACTCACCAACTAACCATTCATCAAGTTGATCTTTCAACAATTTTGGTCAATCTTGATGCATCATGTTCAAATGTGTCATCACATTTTGCAAAACTATGTGATGTCACTGAGTATACTATGGAAGTCAAGGACAAATTATTCAAAATTTATATAGATCTTAAATCAAGTTCTCAACAGCTACAACTTGATCCTAGTTCAAGTTCTACACATTTTAAGAAGATCAGATGTTTGTTAGACTTGCAATCTAAACTATTAAGAGAAGAAGCAAGGATCTACTCAACATTGGTTGACATACAAAATATGATCCTTCTAGTCATGGATTCTATCCAAAAACACATTGTATATTCAAAGACTCTAATTCATGATAAAAAATTCTCTGTTTCTAACCACATGATTGAATTATCCATAGAAGTAGAAATAGTCATTCATACATGCAAGGCATTGCAAGAAAACTAGGATAAAAATTTGGCAATTACCCTCAAGGTACACTCTGAATTCTTATCTCATTTTGGTATCTCCATGTAAGTATGCTATCGTAGAAAACTACTTTGTATATATCTTACAAAGATCAACTTTGAAAAATCTCAAAAATAGACCAAGCTAGTATCACATGGTGATGAATACAAGGTATTCACTTTTGGGGTAATAAGTGTTTTTATCACTAATGCCAAAGGGGGAGATTGTTGACATATCAGTCAAAGTTTTTATTAGTCACACACACTTATTCAAATTATGTACAACTACTGAGCCTTTTGACT
Organism: Cupressus sempervirens; assembly: GCA_028749045.1. Taxonomy (NCBI): domain Eukaryota; kingdom Viridiplantae; phylum Streptophyta; class Pinopsida; order Cupressales; family Cupressaceae; genus Cupressus; species Cupressus sempervirens. The sequence goes on from CM053789.1 coordinate 253,547,816, forward strand.
AATCTCAATGGTTACTAAGTAGATTTAGTTAGTGTTAAGTCCTACAGTTCAAGCCAAGCATTTCAATGTATATCAAGTTTATCAGTGGTTACTAAGTTTGCAGCTCAGGTGATGTGAAGCCTATGTGTACTAAGAATTGTAGAATCTACTAAGTTCATAGTTTAGGTGATGCAAAGCTAGTGTTCAACTGAGCTGCTTCATGATAACCAAGTGATTCCATGTTTGCTAAGTTGCACAATATCTACCAAGTCACCAATGTAGACCAAGCTCAAGACTACTTGAAAGTGATTAGTATGGACTGAGCTTCTACATCTACCAAGAACATGATGATGACAAGTAGTGATAGTGGAATCTAAGTATGAAAACCTCACTGAGTCATTCTTCAAAACCCAAGTATCTTCATGTGGGCTAACTTTGTAATATTTGTGTTAACATGTGTCATGGCTGACTTTGTAATTTTGTAAATTGGATTGTTATATATGTGATGTATTGTATCATATCCAATGTGTGCATAAGAAAGATTGAGAATGTGAATGTGAAAGCATATGTATTCTGAATACAATAGATAAAGAATTATAAAGGAGATATAAGTACAAGGAGCAATAGTGACAAATCTATCATAGAAAGGTGATTAGTAGACTAAGAAATCTCTATCAAAAAAATCAGCCATAAATCAGAGATCTATTGCTTCATCCTAATAGGTGAACCAGTCAAAATCTTCTAACAAGATAGACCTAACAGTCTTTTGTAAATCTCCTTACTGAGTGAATACTTCATTGTATGTCTGTAAATCCTCTCACAAGGTGGATCTTGTAGTCCTATTTTCTCCTAAGATGGAAAATCATCGAAAGTGATCAATGTAAGCCTTAATAGGCTAACTTTATGTTGCAGTACTAAAGTTTGTAGGTATCATCTGCACCCCAATTTTACTTTCTTTTTGGAAGGTTTTTGGGTCACCAAATCTTTGTGTTTAAGTGTTATGGATGTTTTCATGTTTTTAGTTTCTCATGCATGTTATTAGATCATATGTGATGAATTAAGTGCTCATTGATTTATTCGTTTAAGAGTTGAAATTGTTAAAGTTTTAGAAGTTACTAACTCAGCCCTCTCCTCTCTGTAACTTAGCATAGTCTTGAATATTTCCAACAATTTTTTTTTACCCTGATTAGTCTCTAAGTGGAAGATTGTTGTGATGTGGAGGCTAATCAGACTTAGAGGTTTATTCGACATAGTTTTTCTCCAAATTATTTCTACATGGATTTTGGGGTAGCGCCACTGAGGGGTCCTGGAGTAGCACCCTAGGTGCACTCCCTATTGCAGTACAAGGTGGGGTTGAGGGGCAACACCCCTGTAAGGGTTTTTGAGGGTAGTGCTCCCAATGCTAAAAATGCCCTCATATTGTAAAAAGCATCAATTAATTTTCTTCAATTATTGTAGCTATAATTTTATAACTAGAAAAAGGCTTGCGTAAAATGTTCTTAGGGTTAGATATTTTCATATTGTGTGATGCAAAAATTGGTTCTTGTGGCAGTATTGAGTCGTAAGGCATTACTGATTATAATCAGGTTGTAATCACTAGATAACAAAAATATTGGACTTGTTGTTGGTGGATGTAGCCCAGAGATTGGGTGAACAATGTTAAATCTTGGTGTCTTATGTTCTCTTATGTGCAATTTATTATTTTTTAATATTGGTTATATTTTCATATAACTGTTACTTCTATCTTAGGTTAATCCTAACATATTTCTAGATGGAATTAGAACACATGGTGTAGATGCCACTACTATGGTGAATTTGGTAACATTGGATTAAACTCTATGAAACATCCCATGAGGGAAAGAGATACTAAGAAAAGATATTTTCTTTGTATAGAGCTTGAACATCTTGCCAAGAACTAGGTGAAAATATGAAGAATTGAAGATGAAGAGAAAGCCAAAGCTGACAATATCATAAATCAAATGAGAAAATAAAAAGGACCAAAATCTCTAGAGAACACAAATCAAAGTCATGAACTAGATGAGACCCAAGTCAATGAGTTCAGTAACTCAATCATCTCAACTTACTTCCCTAGGGAGATCACTATAACTACAATCTAGATGGAATCATCTAATATCAATTCTAGCAAGAAAGAAGAAAGGTCCATATTAGCATTCAAGATGCACAGGGATCATTGAGCCTAATGGAAAGTAGGAGACCTTACCAAGAAAGCTCAGGGTGCAAAACCTTACTAAGAAAAGTTGGGTTGCATATGTTTTTAGAGTGTAGACACAGAGCATGTAGTTCCTACTAAGAGATGGTGACTCTACCAAGCTATGGATGTCTCCCAAGCATGAAAGACTAAACTTGGTGGAGAATAGGTTGTCACTAACTAGGTATGAAGTAGGAAGCATTAATGGTGATTGAAATGAAGAAATCCATTAAAAGGAAGAAATGAGTATTTATTGTTGAATATTTCTCATGTTTTAAGAAACCCTATCAGTTAATGGAATCATCAAGAAGAAAAATCAAGAAAGGTTCTGAAATGTTGGTATGTGGAGTTGACTACAAGGAAACTACATTGAAGTTAAGTCCAGTGATTGCTAAAGCACTTGACCAAGCTGGTGTATAGTCTCAAATTCTACCCAAAATATTACTCATGCATGACATACATTCATTTTACCATTGTTCTATTTAGACTCAAAACCCTAGAATTGAATGAGGTGTTCAATGATTCATTTTTGGATGTTGTATTAAAACCTGAGCATCGACATTTTGAAACTAAGGGTTTGACACATATCTCACTTTTGACACATGAATTTCAAGTCAAATGTATTAGGCTTATCCTAAGCCATGTTTACAATAGGAATGAATGGTTTGACCAACTCATTCAAATTACAAAGAAAAAGATTCACAAAATCACTCGGCTATGAATGTTAAACAAAGGAAAGATGACCAAAACCTTAGGTCAGGTTGAACTTACCGAGAGAACTCTTGATGTATGGGAAAAAAGAGGCATGAATGTTAATGGTATGATAGATATGGAACTAAAGTTTGGCATACATGTGATTGCCTACAAAATATATAGTTCGAGCTAGTTGAACAATGTGTCATGTAAAGCTATTGATCTTGCATACAAGGTGGTGAAGAATAATATATCCTTTGACCTTGCCAAATTGTTTTGAACCAATTCAACAAGAATATAGAGAGCATTAGAGTGTCAAAGAATAATGCATGTATGTTCAATTCTCTTTCGACATGTCTATTATTTGACATTCAAAAAAATTTCCCTTCCAAAGGTTATGTGGTATGAAGGAAGGATGTTCCAATTTTATATCAAATAAATAAATATATAATAGAAATGGGTGAAATTTTTGATAGCATTATAGACAATTATTTTGAATCATTGAAATAAAGGAAGGAAAATAATATTAGGATACCCAGGAATCTTGTGGAAGACTATGAGAAAGATAATTGTTTCCTCATTAACTATGGCAAAGTATATATGCAAGCAGTTAGACCTAGAGTGGCATGGGTTAAGCCTCTAGACTATGAGGTTAACATTGATGATACTAAGGATTTTATACAAGCTCTATTGAATTAGCTTCTAGACCCCAAAGCCACCTATTTCAGAATATATGACAAAGAAAAGACAATAATTGAGCTTGAGATCAAGCTACCTCAAGTAGTGAACAAAGGAAGAAAGATGATAGAAAAGTTAATGAAAAGCTCAAATAAAAAAGGATCTATTTACATGAAGAAAGAAGGCAAAGGAGATGATCTAGAAGAGGAAGATGAAGAAGAAGAGGAATTTGAATATAATAAGGAAGAGCCTCCCAAGAAAAAGGGGAAACTCATTATATCCAAACTTGCCAAATCTTCCCTTGTTTTATTGGAATGTCCCTTTTCTGATTTTGTATGATATTTCCAACCTTTAATCAGATCTTTAAGATCAAACAACTAATATCACAAAGATCCTCCAAATTTCTCAAGAAACCCCAAATCGGGTATGCCAGAAATGGTGCCAAAAGCTTCACAGCTTCACCTATTATTAATAAATCTGAAAATGGATATTTTTATAGAAATTTCAGCAGCATAAAAGCCTAAAAAATGACATTTCTAGATCTATATAGCCTTTGCACAACAGCTCACAAATGTAGGACAAAAACTATGCTCATCGGGCTCCCGAAATTAACACAAAAATGCCCGAAAACACCACAAAAACACTAATAAACTATCTCAAAAGTTTAATCATGTCCCAATACATATATTAAGCTCTATTTTAATAGCTAAAATTCTGAAATACAGCAAAAACCCAAACTGATATGAAATACTCAACTGAAAACACCAAACTCATACAAAAACACACATAAAAACCCACAAATCTGCACTGTTCAGCACAAAGGCAAACTCTGTATGAGCATGCACATGGAATGGATTCAAACTCTTGTACTTAGCCTTCCTAGAAACCTTCAAACTCCCATTCTTGGGTCTCCCTGGAAACCTACAAACTCCCATTCTTGGGTCTCCTTCTCCACAGGTTTGGCAGCCTTTGAAGAATAACAAAGAAATCAGCAAAATCAAGTTCTGGAATGAGCCCAAAATGCCTCCAAAACCCCTTAAAAGAGGGCATAACTGTAACTCACATCCAAGAGAGGTTAATGAAACATATTTTAATAATAATTTTCATTTATTAGTCCAACGGTTTCCAAAGATTAACCCCCTTTTCCCAAAACTTCACTTTCTTGGGCCTGCCTGCCTTAGCAAAGATTATTATTTTTTAATTATTTGAAAAGGGACATGAAAATTCCTCCCCTCCCAAAAATTCCTTGTCCTCAAGAAATGGCTGAACAATAAACCAATCAATCCACCTGGATCCCAAATGTAGTCATGACCTATACTACTACCAATTAATACAGGCTCCTGCAATATCCTCTACAATATGACCAAGATGAATCCATAATCAAACTGACAATTATAGCTCAACCAAACTCCAAAATCACCACTACCATAGTCAAAAACCCATGAGACACAAACTCTTAGAACATTAGAACCCAAGTAAAGTGGACAAATCAAACTGCCAACACCATAAATACCATCAACGCATCCCATTGGCCTATACGAAATGTACAATCCAACTCTGCAACAATGGTGAATGCTCTCAAATGAAACTATACCAAGTATGAAGAATCCACACACTGTACAACTCTTGCAGTCAACACAACTCTGTAGATCATCGGCCACTGTCTCATAACCATAACTCCCATTCACCCCTGATGGTGAAAAGCCATCACAAGATAAACAACAAGAAATGGAACCCAAACCAAATTTTCCTGCCATCAACTCCTCAACACAAGGATCATTTGCTAACTGATGTACATGCCCTGCAATATAATGTTGATTATAAAAACCAACCTCAGTCAACAGCTCACCATGAACAAGTGATACAACCCACTATGACTGATCACTAGCTAAGTCAGGAGATGTCATCGCCAAAGGAGTAGAATCAATAACAACACCTGCTAAAGCATCACTCCAAAACTCCTTCTCTAAGTCATGTATTATCAAGCTATCAACTACAGGACCTATCGCCATGTCGTGCCCATCACAACTCTCATCCTGAGGCATCAAACTCACAGTGTAATGCCAATAGAATGCGCCAATCTCAGTCAGTGCCTCAGACTGTAATCCAGATGAAACTAACTACAATTGATCATTAACCATGTTGGAACTGACTACTAACTCTGAAGATATCACCAAGGGAGTAGTATTACTAGTAGGAACCATGCCAACTATCGACTCACCAACATCACACATGATCTTTGATACATCTCTAGTCTTTGTGCCATCAGTACTAGAGGCCACCACCATGTCAGGCCTACAACAATATGCTACAACACCAAACTCGACTGAACCTGATATGCCAATGTTAGTATCAAGGATGGATGCATCCCCATCTCCACTGTCTCTGACAATCTCGACCATGGACATCCTCAAATCAACAAACACCATAGCTTGTGACTGTATAGAATCAGGTAAAGACTGTAGTCGCTCTAACTCCATGGTCACCTTAGCTAAATGAAACTGTGACTCCTTGAAAGCCAACTGTGTACTCTCAAGAGTCTCAAAAGTCACCTCAAGCTGCTCAGTAAACTCACTCACCTCATCTTCCTTGGCTAATAATGCATCATATGCTGTACTACCCCACTCCATAAGATAATCTCTATCGGCTACCAACTGCATATAATTCTGTCTCAAAATCTGAATAGCCTCCTATAAAGAGTGGATCTATGTCAAGGAAAGATAACTTCCTTCCTGCTCATCACTAGTAGGAGAACCCCATCCATAAATTGCTAACAACTGAGTAGCATCAAAATGTTGGCAAGTGATAGCAATGTCTTGGTCACTAACTCTCAACTGATTAGACACATGATGGCACTGGCTTTACTGTCTCCTACAAACCTCCTTTGATGCACTGTCTAAAGGAGTATAATCAAAGTCACTAGTCTCTAGAGTATTACAATCCATATCCTATGAATCAAATCTAAAGCTCATATCAACATACGAAGTATCAAAAACATTAGCATTGTTTTCCAACTCCTCTACACCCAAGGAAACTAAGTTTTCAAAACTGCCCACTATAGCCTCCTGGATGTCATCAATGCCATTATGATCCTAGGACTCATCTATACACACTGCCAAATATGAAAGATCATCAACACATTCCAACAAATATGGTCGACTGGATATATGAACAAAGCCCAACATTGGTGTATAAAAACTAATACCAACATCAGACAAGATACTGGCACAAGAAAAGACAACACCATGTAATCTGCTGATCAAATCCATGATAGCACCCAAACAAACACTGCTACCAAAAAGTGTTAAAGATCTCCAGTCAACTGAATCCCAAATGCCAATATAACAATCTCGAGTCCATATCCATAAACTAGAATCAACTGGTAACTCAAGAAAACTCCTCACCTGAGTAGAATGACCAATACCAACTAACTTCACATACCTGCCATGATGAGATAATGAATTCACAATACTATCTTTGTTCACCTTCAGCTGGCTGGACAAATCATGTGAAGTACTACCAGCCTCAACCTCATGTGGTGAAGCATCTAACTGTGCCTGGGACTCTTTCTCAGCAAAATCATGAATGCTCAATGTCTTCTCATCTCTACCAAGTATCTCACCATCTTGCACAACAACATCCTCATAATCATCATCTGAACCCACTACACTATAGTCACTGCCTATTGTAACTATACCATCCTGAATACCTGTGGCATCACCCTTTGACGACCTATAAATAGTTGTCTCAATTTGAGTATCAAGTTGACCATTACTATCAATCTGTGTAATATCCTTTCCCACCACCTCTTGTGGCAGAGTAGAATCTGAGACCTCTACCTGGCTATCAGCTAGTTTCTCAAACTCTTCATGCAAGTTCTTTGTAATTGTGTCATCTTCCCTGTGAGAAAATCTGCCAAATAGAAATCCAGTCAACTTATCCACCTTAGTTGGGTCAGACAACATGTCATTCATTATACGGTGGTGCTCAATCAACTATTTAGACATGTCATGGATTATTTTCATAAGTTTATCTCGAATGTCTAAATAACCATCCTTTCTATTGTTTTGACTCTGGATATCAATTGTCCAAGATCATGTCCTCTGAGACTGTACTATACCTGTCCATTCTGGATAAAGTAGAGTGTAACCCCAATAGGATATAACTTCTTCAAACACCAAGAACTAACATGCAAATGATTAAAAGTAGCATGCAACCATAAATTTTTTCATGCAGGTAATTAGAAGCAACATGCAATCATCAATGATGATATGCAAGATCTGGGTAGTTGTCAAAAATGCAAGATTTAGGTAGTTGTCAAAACTGACATGCAAGATCTGGGTAGTTGTCAAAACTGACGTGCAAACTTCTACAACCACCAAATTCACCAAGAAATAACATGAAAATGATTAGAAGTAGCATGCAACCATAAATTTTTTCATGTAGCTGATTAGAAGCAACATGCAATCATCAATTATGACATGCAAGATCTGGGTAGTTGTCAAAACTGACATGCAAACTTCTAGAACCACCAAATTCACCAAGAACTAATCATGTAGATGATTAGAATTAGCATGCAACCATAAATTTTTACATGCAACTGATTAGAAGCAACATGCAACCATAAATTATGACATGCAAGATTTGGGTAGTTCTAAAAACTAAAATGCAAGATCTGGGTAGTTGTCAAAACTGACCTGCAAACTTCTACAAACCCTCAGGCTAGAAAGATCATGGCTCTGATACCACTGAAATGTCCCTTTTCTAATTTTGTATGATATTTCCAACCTTTAATCATATCTTTAAGATCAAACAACTAATATCACAAAGATCCTCCAAATTTCTCAAGAAACCCCAAATCGGGTATGCCAGAAATGGTGCCAAAAGCTTCACAGCTTCACCTATTATTAATAAATTTGAAAATGGATATTTTTACAGAAATTTCAGCAGCATAACAGCCTAAAAAATTACATTTCCATATCTATATATCCTTTACACAACAGCTCACAAATGTAGGACAAAAACTATGCTCATCGGGCTCCCGAAATTAACATAAAAATGCCCGGAAACACCACAAAAGCACTAATAAACTATCTTAGAAGTTTAATCACGTCCCAATACATATATTCAGATCTATTTTAACAGCTTAAATTCTTAAATAAAACAGCAACCCAAACTGATATGAAATACTCAACTGAAAACACCAAACTCATACAAAAACACACCCGAAAACCCACAAATCTGCACTGTTCAGCACAAAGGCAAACTCTGTATGAGCATGCACATGGAATGGCTTCAAAATCCTGTCCTTAGACTTCCTAGAAACCTGAAAACTCCCTTTCTTGGGTCTCCTTGGAAGCCTGCAAACTCCCGTTCTTGGGTCTC